>OX637895.1:1387500-2770000 GCA_951802675.2 Boloria euphrosyne
TGTTATATTTTTATAAGTTTACATAAGAATTATTTTGTATACGGCTGCAGACCTAGTTTAGGTTTGATCCCCGGCTGACCAAGTTTAGTTACTGATGTTTTTGTTACGAAATTCTTAGTAACGACTCGGAGTTAGGATATCGTGTTTTACTTATTTGTATTGTATAATTAATAATTTTATTTATTAAGAGATGTATAGATTTCCCATGTATTGTATTGTTCGATTCGTCATCAGCTCTTTTTTAACGTCCCACTGCTGGGCGTGGGCCTCCCTCAGTACGAGGGGATCAGGCCATAGTCCACCGCGCTGGCCTAGTGCGGGTTGGCGGACTTCACATGTCTTACGAAAACTTGCTAGGTTTTCTCAGTAATGTAGGTTCCCTCATGATGTTTTCCTTCACCGTTAGACAAGTGGTAATCATGTTAGAAATGATCCGCACATAAAAATGTCAGAGATGCAAGCAACAAGACTCGGACTTGAACCCGCTTCACTCGTTTACTCAAGCGAACCCGTTACCACTCGGCTACCACTTCTTTTATATATGTTTTTTATTTCAACCTTTGTCCATAAACATTCACTATATTATATACAATTTATTAAAATAACTAACCGATTTGAAAACCTGATTTTTAAGTCGGTTCAAAAAGAAAGATATATTAGGATTTTTTTTTATTTTAAATATAATGTAAAATAATATAATCTATTTTAATTTAAAATAAAAGTTGTAAACGAGTAAAATTAAGGGCCATAAAAAATCTTTTAGAACGACATTTTAGAACGCAATTAATTTGACTTTAAGATTAATGTTGCTATAATCAGCAATTTAGCCTTGTTCATGGGAAAACTATTATTTTAATGTATGATTTAACAATTTTACGCTTTGTTTAAGATAGGACCTATCTAATTTGTCCTATTATCATTTTTTGTTCTATATAATATGCATTGGAAAAATATATTTATTTATGAATTTAGATGAAAAGGAGAAACGTTAAAATTACAGAAGATTCTCTGTAAAATGCATCATATTCTTATATTTAATTACAAATTATATTCAAAATTATAGGAAATAACATAAAATAAGGTTTTTCTGAATATTTTTATTTAATTTTAATTCTTAGAAATAAAATATTCACTTTCGAGCTTTTTCTTAATTTATAAACTTATCAAATCTATACATTATAGTAAAATTTTAACTGAGTCCAATTAATACATTCAATAGTTTTTGATAATCTTATTGAAATATTTATTAGCATCTATACAGAGATCGAATGTATGCTTTTTAAATTTTTTGGCTATCTGCTATTTGCTTCTCGAATCACGACACTAGACAGATTTTAATGACATTTCATATGATGGTATAATAGGTTATCCGGGTCAACAAATAGGATACTTTTTACTGCGGGAAAATATCTAATTTCTTCGAAATCTAAAACTACAGTTAAAACGTATCTAGCGACGTAAATAACTCAAGTAGTTTATAAAATTATGGAAAAATATTAAATTAGTGGAAAATATTGTAATCATGGCAACATTGCGCCTGACACCGAAGGCCAGTCACGCGAGAAAAAAATGTGAATTCGTGTTTTAATAAACCATTGTTTTAAATTATAAATAAACTTTAAAGTTTAAAATTAATATACAAAATTACTGCTAACATTCTTTTTTATACATCAGTGTCATTAGAAACATAATTTTCGTGTAAAAATGTGTATATTTTTGTAAACAACGTTGTGTTGACCAAAACTTCTTTTTTTTGACGGCCGCCGTTCTAAAGGTACTTTTTTTCATATCGATTAATTTTTACTTGACGCAATGTATGAGTCTGTCATTTTTTCCATTCGGAGAGAAGAAAATTGCGTTTTTAATTTAAAATTCCGACTTTTAATTCAATGTTGGGCAATTTGTTATTTATTATGCTTTTGGATTAATTATTTTTTGTTTACTTGACAGTCATGTTTGGTTAAATGTAGCTAAATTAAAGATATTACATTTGATGATGATGATGGTTTGGATATTTGAATGAATTGTGATGTTGAATTAAAGTTATAAATGCAAAAAGAAAGGAAAATATATATAAATTACAAGAGAAAAATAAAGTGTTACAATGTATTTTTATGTGTTATAATATGTTTGCAGATTAAAAAATGAATAATAATGTGTCTCCCGAGGTCGATCCATTGAGTTCATATAATTTAAGTACATTCCATAACTTTGAAAGTTATGATAATCTGCAATACGGAGACCCTGGTGTGTTTCCGTACCCTGTCAAACTAGAGCAATACCAAAATGCCTTTAATTATTATAATAATTCAACTGCAAGCACTGTGAAAAGTTCAGATGAAAATACAAAAAATAATAATCCAACAAACAAAGAGATTGAGTCTAAAGTTGTAAATAATGTAGAAAACAAAACCCAAAAAGTAGAAGATGTCAAACCAGATGTAACAAAAGTGGGAAAGCAGAAGATAAAGAAGGAGAGAAGTAAATATTTTTCTGAAAAGATAACAGAAAAGGATTTTCCTTTTTATGGTTGTTCGTTATGCAATATCTCATATCAAAGCTTACACGAGTTGGATACACATGTGCTTATTCATAAAGAGAGAGTAACGAGTTATGACTTGAGAATAAAAAATCAGATGAAGAAGAGAAAATTAAAAAGGGAAATGAAAAAAAATAAAAAATTAAAGAAAAGTATCAAAATTGAAAGTCAAGTCGAAGTTGAAATTAAACCGGAAGATGGATATATAGGTAATGAGAAAGCTTCAGATTTTGTAAGCAATACAGAATCAGATAACCAAAGTTCCAAAGAAAATAACGGCAATATTAAAACTAGTAATCAATTAAAAACAACCACAGATAAAAATAACCAATTAGTAGCAAAAAGTTCAACAGAAAACACAAAAGATGAAGAGTTACAGAAAATTTATAAATGTTTTGCGTGTCAAAAGCAGTTCACGCTAAGTTACTATTTGAAACTTCATGTCAGATCTCACACAGGTAATATTTTTTTAATATAAATACTAATAATATTTAGTCTATAACATTTTCATTATAGTAAAACACTCTTTGAGTTAACTAAATTTTGGAAAGTGCATTTGCTAGGATACTTTTTTTTTTCTTCTAATTTAATGTAGATAGTTTGAAAAAGATATGAAAAATGTCATAAATACTTCTCTGCCGTAGGAACATTTTGCTGTTTCTCACATTCATGTAATTAAAATTTTCCTTAGGAAATTAAAAGAAGTATTTCAAACATACTTTTCTTTGTCTTTTTGGTGACACACTGTATAACGATTGTAAAAAATTATTTAAACTGTTAGTTTTTTTTTTAATAATATTAGTTCTTTTTTTTTCAGATCTGTTAATATAATTAATTTTAACATTTTGTTTAAGTATTAGTATAGCAAGTCTGCGAGGAAGCCAGCCACCTCAGGCTTTAAGTCTTTAGCCACCCTAGACTGTAAATTTAATATTTTAATTTTATGTTTCCTTTTGCAGATGAAAAGCCGTACACTTGCTCTTCATGTGGACAGTCATTCATCACAGCAAGTAAACTGGGCCGTCACAATAAAAGATTTCACTTAGCAATAAGATATCAATGTAGAATATGCTATAGATATTTTTCTAGGTAAGCTTTTTCTTATTATGAAAATTTTTAAAAATTTTCTAGAAAAAGAAATTAAGAAAATTTCAAAATTTTTGCATGATTTTTTTTTTATCCCTAATACAACTAGAGTATTTTCTTCGCCAGATTTGAATTCCTGACTCGCCATTTTGATAAAAAGCATCCAGATGACAAACTAGAAGGGGAACCATATGGTAAATAAAAAACCAATTTCCAAAACAATTATCAATACAATATTTTTTTTTTTTTTTTTTTTAATATCTCTTTTGGGATAGAACTATTATATTGCTGATATTTTTAATTTGTGGAGCTCTTTAAGCGAATTTTATTTGATGTAGATAAATTAAAGACCCAACTTAAAAATTAAAATGTAAAATATCTAAAAATATCTAAAATCTATCAATATCAAAAAATAAGGTTAAAAAATTTATGCTATCATATCTTATTTTTCATTATCATAATCAATTTTCTTTTTTTAATATTATTTTTATTAATTGTTACAGATTAGATATAATAACTCTTTTAAGTTTTGTATGTTATACATAATGATAATATTTTTTATCAATTTTCTCTATAGATTAAAAATGATAGCCCTAAATATCACCAACTTTTTAAAAAGTAGGTTAATACTTTAAACCTCTTTCAGATTACAATGCAATATTACCATATTTAAAAGAACTAGAAGAACAGATGCAGGAGAAGAATGAAAATGAGAAAGAGAAACCTAAACCAGAAGATGTATGGGCCGAATGTGATGTGGTTCCAAAAGAAAATATAGTCAAACAAGAAGAATGTACCAATAACTTTACAATAGAAATAGAAGAAGTTAAAGTTGATATGGATATAGAAGTTAAACAAGAGGAGGTGGAAGATGATAGAAATGTTGATTTTAGTGGTGATTGTGATGGTGTTGGTGGTGATAATTTTATAAGTGATGATATTGGGGGCGATGATGGTAAGAGTGATGAAGTGAAGGATGATGATGTTAAAGAAGAGGATGATGCAACAAAGGATGAAATGTAAGTGATTGAATTTTATAACATTATTAAATGTGGTGGCTGCATGTAAAGATTCTTAATTTAAGTACTAGCTCAGGCCAATAATAGATAGGGTTTTTTGTCATTGCCTTCAAAAGAGTGAGAGTAAAAAGGAGGGAGAGTGTGTATGTGTTTATCTCTCACTCGCACACTGCACTAAAATATTTGTCGTAGTAGTTTTGTTATTATACTGCTTATTTATAATAAATTAACACTTGCCTTTTTTTTCTCATTCTAACATGTTCTCTTTCACTTCAAAAGGTCTAAAACTCAACCCACAAATATATTTTATATCTATTCAGAACATCCGACGACGACTATTTCCCATCGAACACGTGGGCTGCCACACCCAAAATCGAACCCCCACCATCGCCCAAAACAAAACAAGATCGCCTAAAATGTCCAATATGCGAGAAGAAAGTAAGCACAGTTTCGTACATGAGGGTCCACATGAGGACGCACACTGGGGAGAAACCGTTTAAATGTTATATATGTAATGCCGGGTTCATAACGAGCAGTAAAATGCATAGACATGTTCTGACTCACCCCGAGTCTTGGAATGGTGAGTGTTTTAAATATTATTAATACTAGCAACTCACGCTCGGGTACGTTTCTAGGTGATGCTTGCCAAATTTAAAGTTTTAACACAAAAAATGAAGGAGAGGCCTTAGAACTCCTTAATCCGTCCCTGTCGCAAAATCCGTTAGCGGACGTCTGCTAACTATAAAGTACCTCCCTGGCAAATTTTATGTTTGTACGTCAAGCGGTTTACGGTATTTCGTGATGAGTGACCGACCGTTCGCTTTTATATATTTAGATGAGATAGTGGTTTTGGGTAACCGAGTAACTGGGTAACTGATATTTTCATGTGCGAATCATTTCTAACATGATTACCACTTGTCTTACGGTGAAGGATAATATCATGAGGAAACGTGCATGTCTGAGAGAACCCAGAAAGTTCTCGAAAGAAAAATGAAGTCCGTCTATACTTGGCCAGGTGGAGTATGGCCTGATTCCCTTCGTGTTAAAGTGGGACGTTAAAAAGGTTGAATACTATTATTAATAGTGCGCAATAATAGCCTGTGTTCGTCCAATACATTATTTTTTTACAAAATTTCATCCACTGATTTAAATTTTTTTTTTGAGAAATATAATAATGAATTATTTCTAATTATAGAGGATGGAGTAAAACCGGAAAAAGAAGAAATAAAATCGGAAACGGAGAAAGATGGCGATGACGATGATGATGATGATGATAAGAAAGATAAAAAAGCGTAAGTTTATTAATAAACTTTGTTATAAAAATGTTTTTTGTCTTTTGTTTTTTTTCATTAGTGGAAATTAATATATAAGTATATTCCAATAAATTTTCAATATTATTATTTTTTAATGTTATTGGGATTTTTTTTTATTTAATTTTTTTGATTACAGAATAAAAAAAATGAAGAAGGCTCTTGCAAAGTTCTCGAAGAAACCAAATGATTTGGAGAAAAAGAAGAAGTTGTATCAAAAGCGGCCTCATTCGTGTGAATTTTGTCACAAACGCTTCTTACATTTAGAAACATTACAGGTAAATAAAAAAGAGACATGGTTCAATTCAAAACGATTTTGACACTATTTGTATAACGTTAGCGATATTTAGAACTTAAAATAATGTTCTTTTTACTCAACTTCAAAAGTAAAAGTGCGATTTAGATTACATGATTTTTGTTTTTTGTTTTCCCTCGACTATGTCCATGCAATTGTGTATTATAGTCTGTGTTACCCTGATTTAAGTTTCACCAAAATCCGTTAAGTAGTTTTTAGTTAGTAGCGTGGAAGAGTAAAAAACGTCTTTTCGTACATATTTAAAAAAAAAATGGTGGGACACAGCGCCATCTAGTTCTGTGGTAAGCTACTTGGTTTCTGTTATGAATAGTTGTTACACTACAAAACTTTAAATACATACATATTATAAATAATAAAATAACCGCCCATAACGGAAATACATAAATTTGTGCTCAACAAATTATTGTCCCCAGCGGGACTCGAATCCGCGACCGCTGGCACAGTAAGTACTTCAAACTGAGCCAAATGTATCTATTGAAGAAATGCAATAAAAAACACCACAATTATATACTTTCTTTGTTAAAATTGGTTATAATATTGTTATTTCCCCTAAAAGGTACACAAAAAGAGTCATGAAGGAGAAGAGAGAGTGTACAAATGCAACTTCTGCCTTCAAGAAGTAGAAGATGAGACGGCATTGAAGTCCCACGAAGTGACACACGAGGGACCAAAGCCCTACCTGTGCACTGTGTGTGGGAAGAGCTATAAGAAAAGGGAGACCATGGTGAGAATTTGGTTTAATCCTTCATTCATTAAGGCAGTGGCACCCCAGCGGTAACGCGCTCGCTTGTATAACCGAGTGTTGCGGGTTCAAATCCGGGTCTCGCACCTCTGATATTTTCATGTGCGAATCATTTCTATCATTATTACCACTTGTCTTACGGTGAAGGAAAACATCGTGAGGAAACCTGCATGTCTGATAACCTAGCAAGTTTTCGTAAGACATGCTCAGTCCGCCAACACGCTGTAGGCCAGCGCGGTGGACTAAGGCCTGATCCCACTCGTACTGAGGGAGGCCCACCCCCAGCAGTGGGGTGTTAAAAAGGGCTGATGATATGCTGATTCATTTATTAATATTATTTATTCATTCACTAACTCATTCATTTAAACTACATATAAATATAACCAGTATCTTACCATCGCTCCGCTTGGGTTGGTCCTCAGGCATGTTCTTCTGTTATAACGGTTAGTATAGATTTCTCGGATATGAGATATTTTCCCGTAATGCTGACCGCAGACAGACAGACAAAAATTGTAAAAACTATAAATTCTGCGGAGATAATAATTTTAAAAAATATTCAATGTTCAGATTTGACACTGTTAGAATTTTATTATGTGACCTAGATTTAATGGGATTGATTTTACTGTTTGTATTCACGAGGGTTTTATTTTTCCTGATTTTTTAATTATTATTTTTTTATGTGTATGAGCTAGCGACTAAACCTTACTTCGCCCTAAAGCGTCTTAAGGGTTAATTTTTTAAATATTATTTAAATAATTTATTTATTGACTGAAAAATCTTGTTTATATTAGGTGATGTGATGATGTGTGATGTTTGATATATATAGACAGTATTACCTATTGGCAATTGATTTGCTAAAATACAATAAATTGAATCAAAATCCGTCCAGCCATTTCAATGTTTTCACATTTATAATGTTTGTACAATCAAGTATTAATGTTATTATAACTATTCTTTTTTTCAGATATACCACAGAAAAAACCACAAGCCTGAAAAAGAATTTATATGCGACATTTGCACAAAATCCTTCAACGCTCAGTGCAAGTTACAGCGACACATCGTCAGCCATCGAGTGGACAAGTTCATACTGAGATACGAGTGTCCTGTGTGTGCTCACATGTTCAACACTAAATATCATGTGCAAATGCACCTCTCCACACACCAGAAGGAGGGATTGTGAGTGGTTTTTTCTGTTTTTTTTTTAATTTTTTGTGTGGGAAATTTTTGATTTTGGTCGGAAATTTCCAAAAATTAAAAATTTTGGTAGAAAATTTTTTGGGTTATTTTTTTGTTGTTTAACTTAACTGAATATATCGAAATATTTAATGATAAAACTGATATTTAATGTTAACATACTATATTTCAATACATTTCACAGAATACAAGAAGAAAATCGCAACGAAATATTAGCAATGGTACTGCAAAACGCTCGTAAAATACCAAAAAAACCTGACACCTCATCGTCTCTCACCGACATAGTGCCCGCAGACGAGAGAAGCCGCGTGTGTAACATATGCGGGGAAGTCTTCCAACATTTCTACTACTTGGAAGAACATTTAAAGAGCCATGGATCAAAAATAGCAATAGAAGATAGCGAGAAGATAGAAGAAAAGAAACATATATGTAAAATATGCAATAAAGGTTTCAAATTACACTATTATTTAAAGTTACACAGTTTCACACACACCAAGGAGAAGCCGTTCATATGCCAACAGTGTGGCAAGGGCTTTATAACGCGCGGGAAATTAAAACGCCATTTGGAAACTCATACGGGTTTGAAAAAATATCAATGTCATATCTGCTATAAATTCTTTACCAGACCTAGTTATTTAAGGATACATGTGAGAACTATCCATGGGACGCAGGACTATAACTTTAGATTGGATAAAAATTATGGGTTCTCAATTCCCGTGATGCAAGATGGGTGAAGGATATTTTGGATTTTGGGTGTCGGAAATTTTGGATTTTCGGTGTCGGAAATTTTCAGTGTGAGAAAATTTTGGATGTTATTTCTTGGGAAATTTTCATTTCATGTTAAGTGATTTTTGTTTGAACGGTATTTGGTTTTTTGTAATTTCTATTTTTAGTTTCAATTTTACCATAAAGTTTTGAAATTTTGAAAGATGATATAAATAATAACATTAAATAAAATTTAAAGAAAAAATTGTACATATATAAGGTGTATGTAACTATAAGATTTTGTCACAATTTTACATTTAGAAAATATTTTGTCATAGATAATAAAAAACGTTGTACATTTATAAATGTATAAATAACAAAACAAGGGTACCTCAATGCGGGTAAAATAGTTTTTAGTTATGGTAATGGTTAGGTTTATTGGTTTTTAAAGTGAATTTAAGAACATATTATGAGTTTTAAACGATATTTTTTTTTATTTTGTATTATTTTATATTTTTTTTAAATCACACGGTGTTGGTTTTTTTGCAGGAATGTGTGTACTTATTTTTTTTAAGATGAATTAGTGTGTATAAAGTATAAACAAATATTATTTAAAATATTATTATTTACTTGTAATGAACTTTTGGTTTTCATATTTTAAATAAATATATTGACATTTGCTTCTTCTCTTAGAGTACATTCAGTTTTTTTTTAGAGAAAGAGACTCGGTAGTATTTTCTGTTTTGATGATTCGATAATAAATAATTAATTTTTTTTTAGTTGTATTCAAAAATAACCTTTCTGTGGTTTTTTTTATGTATTTTAGAATTATTTTTCGGGTTTTTTAAAGTGATTAACATTTTATTTAGACATTCTTAGATTTAAATGACTTATTTTCATTAAATTAGGGTAAAAATGAATATGAAGTAATTTGATGCTAAATATTTTTTGTTTAAATTAAATGATATATATTGTAATAATATTTAAAACTATTATTAAATGTAAAAACTGTTAAAACTTATTACAAGTACAATCTAATATAATATAGATTCGTAAAGAAAATAATGTAATGTAAATTTTTATATTACCTTTTCAATAATAAAAAAATGAAAATTTCATTGAAAGTAAAATTTCAAATTTTGAAAAATTGAAGAACTTGAATTTTTTTCAAAATTTTAAGGTGGAAAAGTTAGTGTTACTTTTTAACAGCGGTGCGATTTTTAGTGTACATAACTTGTTTTTTTTATTGTTAATAAATTGTGGTTTTAAAGAGAAATGTCAGTTTTGACATTTTTTTTATATACAGGTTAAAAATGGTTGTTGGTCTTTGCTGTGGCATTTGGTATAATACTTTCTTAGGTTTATGCGAATATTTGATATTATAAATGAACTATCTTTTCGGATTTTGTCGCAGATTTATTTTGATTTTTAGTTCCCGACGTTTCGAATGCTTTACAGCAATTATGTTCACGTTTCACGCTCCTCTTGTTCGTCCCTAGTTACACTTTAACAATTAATATAGGTTTTTCCTGAAATGAGATATTTTCTAGGCGTAAAAAGTATCCGATATCCTGACCCGGATAACCAGCTATCATCGTACTAAATTTCATCAAAATTTGTTTAGTGGTTTTCTCGTGAAGCGGTCACAAACAGACAACAATTCTAAAAACTATAAAATTCAGCATCTGTATCGATAATAATGTCTATTTCATTAAGATTTTCCAAAAAAAATATGTACAGATTTGACTCAGAATTTTATTATGCGTATAGATTTAGAAGAGCATACTAAGGGTTAAAAAAGTGCTGAACAGCATTCACGACGTCAGGAACAAATAAAATATAAAAATTAAGTAAAAAATTAATTTTATTTAAAATGTTCTAGTTTTTTTTCTACGTTTCATAAACACAAACGTTTTTTTTTGAAGTTATACTTCTTTTGGCGCGTTAGGGCAAAATGATGAGAGTAAATTTTTACGATGCGCGCGCGCACCGTTACGGAAAACCGACACCTTGAAGTTAGCTATAGTCAGCATTTTAGTTCCTTCTACAAACGTAGAATAGAATAGAAGGCGAAAGATAAAATTTTTGAAGATTTTTATCTTGTTACGCCAAAGAAGTATAGGTAACTTCTAACGCGTGTACATAAGTACACACACTTTTTTTGTCATTTTTCCACTTTTTT
Source organism: Boloria euphrosyne (assembly GCA_951802675.2). Lineage (NCBI taxonomy): Eukaryota > Metazoa > Arthropoda > Insecta > Lepidoptera > Nymphalidae > Boloria > Boloria euphrosyne. Next base: position 1,398,594 of record OX637895.1, read on the forward strand.
TAAGAAACTGTGATCGTGTACTTAAGCAATAATTATGACCATATCGATGTAAATTTTGTCACAAAGTTGTTGATTTTGTATAAAAGAATATATATGGAATAAATTTAAGTTTTTATTATAAGTTGAGTTTTATTTATTTAATCAAAGACAGACGGACAATATTTCTAAAAACTATAGATTCGGCGTCTGTATCGATAGTAATTACAATTTCAATTAGAATTTTCCAAAGAATATTAAATTTACAGATTCGAATCAGAATTTTATTGTATTGTATTGTGACTCTGTAAAGGTCTCCTAAAGTCTCAGGTCTCCTAAAGGTTTCCTAGCAAAAAATATTATGTTTTAGCGATATGACCACCTCTTGTGCATTTTTTTTGTTATTTTGTATGTGCAATAGGGTATTTACTCCATATGAAAATCGATGTAAAATATATTATTAAGATAGCTTAGGCAAAAAGCATTCGGAAAATGTTGGTTTTAGTTCATAAAATAACAAAATACATTTTAAAATTAAATTCAAAGTTTTCAGTTTTTAAACACCACGTAGACACAACTTTATTACGTCATACCGCCGTGTACACAAAAATAAATAATTTGTTTGGTGTTTTTACACTAGTATTCTTGCATTCAGGAACAGCACACCAACGATAAGTAAAATAATAATTAAAAACTCATTTTTAAACTATAATCCATTATCAATTTCATACAAATTATCAGCGCATTTATTTTCAAACCCCACTGACGTACTGACACACAGTAATAATGGCGTCCACTGCGTTCAGCGTTTTCGACCAATGAGGCGCGAAATTTGAAAACGTAAAAATTTTAAATGCATTTTTATAACACTTATCGATTGAATAAAAATTTGGTATTTTATTTAGTGGTGTATTATCACTACAGAATCTAATTGAGACGTTTTTCAAAAATTGATGTAACACCCCATTGTCTTACGGTGAAGGAAAACATCGTGAGGAAACCTGCATGTCTGAGAGAACCTAGCAAGTGTTCGTAAGACATGCTCAGTCCGCCAACACGCACTGGGCCAGCGTGGTGGACTATGGCCTGATCCCCCTCGTACTGAGGGTCGATATTATCAATATATTTAAATAAAACAACATATATTTGCAAACCATTTATTGTGCGAAACAGTAAACTCTTACACTATTTATTTATTAACAGGTGAATAATATTAAAAATACTTCTTTACTTGGAAGTCGGTTAAAACGTACTAATCTAGTACAGGAGCCCATCCCTATACAAACACGGCTTTTGAGCTTTATCATATGTCTTTTTATATATTCATTTAGATTCAATTGAATTGTCATTCAGAAGAAAATTCTTCAGATTCTTGTTAATAAACAAATTTTCAAAGTATTTGACTATACAAGAAACAATATTAAAGAAAACTTTAATAAAACATAATTATAACTGCGAAAATCAATAATATTTTATATTGTTGTCAAATTAAAAAAAAAAAAAAAACAACTTATTTTTCGATAGAAATTTTGAAATAAACTCTTATTTTTAAAATAAAAAATGCACATATTTTAATTTTTCAAAGAAAAAACAGCAACTTTCCTTAATATTTAAAAAAGTAAACGAATTTAAAGCCGCCATAATACTTAACCGTAAAACAACCATCAAAACCTTGTAATAATAATGGAAATTATTCATTAAATTTCTGTAACTGTAAAAAAGTCTAGACTATAGACTAAAAGAATGGTCTGAGTAATACCCGTATCAAATAGAACACTATCTAGAAAGAGACAAAGCGATCGTGCGGCCAATATCTATCTCTGTCTTGTAGGTCTGTAGTAATAAAACCGTGTTACCAAAATGAATTTTTTTGTTAACCATTATTTATTTTGCACTTAGTTGGTATAAATGAAACTCACTTTTCGGATTTTGTCGCGGATTTATTTTTAATTTTTAAGCCTCTCCCGCGACGATGTGCGCTGTAAAGCATTAGACACGTCGCGAACCAAAAATCTAAATAAATCCGCGACAAAATCCGAAAACATAGTTTCATTTATAATATTGTATCGTGTAAACGTAAAAGAAGTATTTTGCACTTAGTTTGCTTGACAAGAAATAAAAAAAATTAAAAACATCAGTCATGATAAGGCATAACTTTTCAGACAGGAAAATTCTAGACAAAGACAGCTACTGGCCGCACGCTCGTTTCATCTCTCTTACACTTTACTGCCCGCATTTGCTAGAAAGAGAATGCTCAGTCCATTCTTTAAGTTTATAGTCTAGACTGAACTGTGCCTATGGAATCTCACACTTCCTTTCACAAATCGTAAATAAATACATTATTAAACCTTACATTATTCTTGAGAAAAATCAAACCTGTTACAAGCTAAACACAATGTAATTAATAATTAAATAAAATTCACCTGTTTATTTTACTATCAATAGTTATATAATTATCAACATATTTGTTTACTTAAAATCCAAAACCCCGAAAAATATAGACAAGGAGTCCAATCTCCATTAGGTCTTTTTTTGAGAAATCTGTACAGAAAAATTTTTGGAGCTATAGTTCTAGAAACTGTTACTGGGCGTTGATTGAAAATTACAAAATAAATAATTAAGAAACGATTCGCACATGAAAAAATCAAAGGTGCGAAACCCGGATTTGAACTCGTATCCCTCGGTTGTCTAAGCGCGTTACCACTGACCTACCACTGCTACAGATTGGACTCCTTGTCTATAATTGTCAGAGCCAAAATACACTTAAAAAACATGTCACACTTAACATAATTAAAACCCTTTTTAGTATCACTTCAATATAAAAAAAAACTGACTAGTCCTAGTGCTTTGGCCAAAAAACTGATTTCTAATCTAAATTTGTTTCTTTTTTTTCGATAATTTACTAAAAATTGTGTAATTTACTGGATAAAGTATTGTAAATTGATTATTCTTTCGATATTTTTTGTTAGGGAAGAAGATGATTTTGCTATAAAAATATTACTTTAGCTCTTAGACTATAATTAATACTGGCCATACAATACGTGTATGTCTGTGAGAAGCTATAGAACATTTTTGATGTTACCATCAAAATTTTGTACTAATATTTTCTATAGTAACCGACAGACATCAATATTTTTTATATTATATAGAAGCGAGAAGCAAAAATCTACGTTAAAGCACAGGGCCCATAGTTTATAAAAAAATTATAAAATATTAAATGGATATGACACATAATTAATAAAAATTAAAAAAAAAATACAAATATATCACACGCTCAATTTATTTAATATGTTAATAATTGGTTTTTTTAATTAAAAATATAGATTAAAAACAAATACACGGGCCCAATGACTTGAGCTGCTGCCTAAATAGATGACGCCCGAATGACATAATATAGTGCAGATTAAAAAGTGTTGACGATTAGTCAAGAAAAAAAAATATATTTGTACAGAAAAAAAATATTTTTTTTAAATCAGAAAAACGTTGTTGTTATATAAAAAATAGTTGAAAACTGATCAAAAACCAATATAACCTAAAAAAAATAATTTTTCTGATTTTTTAAAGGAAAAAATTGAAAAAATAAATTACCTTAAAGTGTTTTTATTAATTCTAAAATGCTAAAATCTAATTACTATGCAAAAGTTGATATAAAATCTACTTTTACAAACCTATAATCAATTTTTTTATAACTTTCAGATAAATTGACTTTCTATAATCGATTTAAACAACTAAAATCACAGAAAAAAAATTTTTTGCAAACTGCAAATACGAAAACTAAACGTAACTTATCAAAATAAATCGAATGAGCTCAAACTCTCCAAAAAAGGCTTTTTAGCAGCCATTAAAATTCCAATATCAACTCCTGGCTCCATCATCAGATCCGCTCGATAGAAAATCATTGTATCGTCCATATTTAACATACGTTTCAAAACACTACATATTATAAAATCTTCCGCTGCGTATGTCTGTCTGTCCGCGATAAACTCAAAAACTACTGCACCGATGTTCATGATGTTTTCACCAATGGATAGAGTGGTTCTCGAGGAAGGTTTTAGTATATAACAAGCGGAACCCGCGGCTTCGCTCGTGCTAATTCTTATAAACGAATTCGAACGAAGCAAGGATGAATCGCTAGTGTGATACAAAATTTCTAATTCCATGATTTGAAACCGTATATTAAAGCTAGTAGGTATTTTATCTTTAGAAAAAACCGTTTTTTTAATGCTATCAACTACTTATACTTTGCCTCCGAAAAATGGGAATTTCCCTCTCGACTCGACCACCTCTCCACCTTAAACATCTCACGTATTTTATGAACGCCCCCAAAGACAATTTTACTATTTTTGCCTAGCACTTATAATATTTTTTGCATATAATTGCAATTACTAGATTATTTTACAATCTATTCAGTTCAAATAGAACAATGTATAGTTTTTAATTAATTCTTACAGGAGCCAATCAAAATTCAATGCATTCCGAATTATTACAGAAGTCCTTCTAATTTATTCGAAACGTCTGGAAAAAACTCCAAGTTCGACCAAAATTGGCCACATAGTGGCTGAAAGCTGGAACATAGTGGCTTGATGAAATATTTTGTCTTCCAATGGATTCGAGAATTGTTCACATTCACAATCCGGTCCACTACGAAATTTATTTTTTGAATTAATTAGTTATTTATACATTCAGACAATAAATGAAATATTTAATTATAGATACGTCGTTGCTAGGCAACGTTGTTTTGCGCATGCGCACTAAAACATTTGACCGGGAGCAAAAGTATATAAAAAGAATCTATGAGTACAGGAAACCGTCTGTCAGGTCTGTTAGTACTTTGACAAATTTTAAACCTGTCAAGACAAGTGAGAACCAAAACCCTATGAAACGGATCTTCCATCAGGATTCAGGATCAGAAGACGACATGATGAAGGTGACATCTATGGAAAAACCAGCGAATACCTCAAAACCTTCAACCATTTGGGGGTAGCCGAAAAATTTTACAAGTTTGCGCCAGCTGTATCATTAGTGATAATTCTTTGGTTGACAGACTGCAAATCTGCACTATATTATTTCGAGCGCCATCTGCCTAGGCGAACAGAACGGTAGGGTCTGCCTCGAGGAGTTCGCAAGTGAACTGATCCTGCTCAATCGGCTTCTTAATCCACCTGCCGAGTTGAGCGCTTTCGAAGGCTGTTGTTAAACGCTCTTTGGCTGTCTATAATTTGGTATAAAAAGTTAACAAAATTAAAATAAAAAAATGTGTATGGTAATTACTAATAAAAATAAGATAAGTTTTAAGTAATGTTGTGGGGACATTAACACACAGCGCCATCTAGATCCGTGATAAGCTACGAGGCTTGTGTTACGGATACCACATAGTTGATACAATACACATATATAACTTTAAATACATACACCCATGACTGAAGTATAAACATTCGTGCTCACAGAAATGAATATCCGCAGGACTCGAACCCGCGACTTCCCCAACAAACTAAGCCAAGCGTATCATCAAATATATGTATACAAAATTACTGGTATACCACCAGGTATAAAACTGGTAAAATTTTCTCACCTGGTAAGTGGTGCAAAGGTTTTTCGCTTCGTTGTAGAGTATATTATCTAAATCTTTGGGAAGCGGTGGAAACTGTGGTCCAGATGGTTCCTAAATATTAAAAATTAAAATAAACGAGATTACATTCTATCTGATTTAAAAATTACTTTTCAAATGTATAATTAAAATGAAGAATGATAGTCCATTTTTTTCTTATAAAGGCAAATTGAAATAATATATTTTTCGAATAACATTACAAAAGTTTTAACAAACAAAATCATAAGAAAACACAATATTATAAACATTTGTATATACATATTACACAAAACTAGGCAATTACCAAACTTACCTATATTACCTGAACTTACCTATACTTAATCGAAAAACGATAAATTTAAAAAAGAATAAATCAACGAACAAAACCCACAAAAACACATAATTATAAACTTATATACACAATAATTACATATTACCCCAAAACAAGGCCATTACCAAACTTACCTATATTACCTGAACTTACCTATACTTAGGTAACTCCTACCTACAAACTTCACTTACCGGAGCTAACGGAGGTAAGCGTCTTATCAAGTACTGCCATCTAGCGAACATGCTCTGCTTACAAAGAAGGGATGGGTGACCGCTTTCCAGTTTTCCCGTCGTCGCATTTATAATTTCGGGTAACTGAAATGTTTTAAAAGGTATGTACAATACAATATGTCATCAGCCCTTTTCAATGTTCCACTGCTCGGGGTGGGCCTCCCTCAGTACGAGGGGGATCAGGCCGTAGTCCACCGCGCTGGCCTAGTGCGTGTTGGACTGAGCATGTCTTACGAAAACTTGCTAGGTTCTCTCAGACATGCAGGTTTCCTCACGATGTTTTCCTTCACCGTAAGACAAGTGGTAATCATGATAGAAATGATTCGCACATGAAAATATCAGAGGTGCGAGACCCGGATTTAACCCACATCACTCGGTTATACAAGCGAGCGCGTTACCGCTGGGCTACTACTGCCTTACAATACAATATACATATAATAAAATTCTAATTGAGTCGATCTGTACATTAAATATTTTCTGCAAAATCTTTTCAAATGATATTTTTCAAAAAATATTCAAATAGAGAGAGAGATTCGCCCTCGCATCACTCGGGCTTGTTCCTAGATTTAGCGCGAGCGAAGCCGCGGGTTCCGCTAATAAATGTATACAAAAACTTGACAAATTACATACTAAAACCTTCCTCGAGAACCACTCTTTCTATTGATGAAAACAGCATTAAAATCGGTGCAGTAGTTTTTGAGTTTATCGCGAACAGACTGACAGACGCGGCGGAGGACCATGTTTTATAATATGTAGTAATATGTATAAATTATACCCGACGCGATGTTAATGATTTTTATTTGCGTGTACACTATATCTACTCACCGGTGATGTGACAGACCAACATACACTAAACGAAGGGGCCCTGGCGGGGGTCCGCGCTTCAGTGCTGGCTGCTCTCGCTAGCAACGGCCTTTGTAGCTGGTAAGGCGGTGGAAGAAACGATATATATGACTCTATACGACCGCAGATTGCCCTGAAAAAATAAATAAATATGTTGGGACATTATTATAACAGCGCCATCTAGTTCCGCAGTAAGCTACGTAACGTGCTTGTGTTGCGGATACCAGATAGTTGATATACTACACATATAAATTTTAAATACATACATGTTATAAATATAACACCCATGACTGGAGTACAAACATTCGTGCTCAACAAATGAATGCCCCCAGCGGCACTCGAACCCGCGACCGTTGGCGCAGAAAGTAAGATCGCTACAAACTGAGCCAAATGACAATTACGTAAGGAGAAGACAGAAGGAGTTTCGTCGGTGAAAAGAATGAATGGACATGAGAATAACAGTTATGTGAGACCCTATTTTCACTTTTTTACCATTTACACACTGCCTTCTACACATTACAAAAAAAAATATCTATACAATATATAACCCATCTATTACTATAATTATCTTTTTACTATATACTCTTTATAAAGCTAAGGAGTTTGTTTGTTTGTTTGAACGCGCTAACCTCAGGAACTACTGGTCCGAATTGAAAAATTTGAAAGTGTTGGATAGTCCGTTTATCGAGGAAGGCTATAGGCTATATAACATCCCGCTACGATCAATAGGAGCTGAGCACCAATGAAAAATGTTGCAAAAACGGGAGAAAAATATCCCTTTTGAGAGTTTCATTGCGTGCGCTGCGTAAACGGTTAAAGTTATGCAAAAATCATGTACTACGGTATTGTTCCCCTTTAAAAGTTCTAAAAAAAGTCTGGGATAGCATATGTCTATCTTTTAAGGTTGACTCGCTATAACCTGTTTTATGGTAATCAGTTTTAAGAGAATACATAATACAGGATACTTTTTATTGCGAGAAAATATTTGATCTCTAAGCATTCTATATTAACCGTTGAAACGTATCAAGGGAACAAAACCGAGCAAAGCCAGGGTTAGCCACTAGCTTTATATATCGTCATAAGTATGTATAAAACCTTATTATGTAAGAAAACGCAATGTAAAGTCATAAAAAGTATATTCCACTCTCAATAACGTAATAAGCCTTCCTATCCTTTTAGGAATTGTGGCGGGAAACTAGCTACCGCCATTTCTATTTTTGCCGCGAAAGTGCGCGCTCGATTTACCCGCCATCTTCATTAGCATATAATTTGACATTTATTTATTTTTTAATTTTGTAGGCTTAAGTTTATATTTGTAATCCGTGTAAAGATGCAGACGACAGTGCCGCTTGCGTGTTTCTTATCGTTAATACGTAAGTATATATTTTTTTATTGAAGTTATACTTCTTTAGGCGCGTTATGAAAAAATGATGGGAGTGAAAACCGTCACACAAAAGTATCAGGTTGAAGCCCGCTAAACCGCTCATTATTTAATTTTTCAAATTTAACTGAACTTTATTGACTGTGCTGACTATCCTTTTCCAGTCTTTTTATTATTTTATTGTAATTAATTATTTGCATGCAATTAAAAACTATTTTTAATGATGCCAAAGAAATAAGTATAACTTCTTACGCGCACCCATTTTTTTTTAAACTTTACTAATGTTTAAAAAAATGAATTATTAAAAATATAAAAAAAATATATATGTCCGATTAATATTTTAAATTAAGTAAAATTATCACGTGAACATATTAATTAAACCAATTACGATTAGAATTACTTTTTAATTTAATCTAGATTATAAAATATTTTAAATTTTCTTCAGAAAGTAGACGTATTCCTAATTATTTAAAACAAATCACATTTTAAAATAAGGCCATTTTTTACTTTTTTTTATTTAAAAGGTTTTCATGTATAGCTTATTCAATACGAAAAAAATATTAAAACTTCAATATAAAATCGGCATTCCAGTACTTGTTGATACACAGAATAAAATAAATAAATATTAAGTTGGGACATTATTACAACAGCACCATCTAGTTCCGTGGTACGCTACGAGGCTTGTGTTACGGATACCAGATAATTAATATACACATATAATTTTTATATACATACATATTATAAATATTAACACCCATGACTGGAGTACAAACATTCGTGCTCAACAAATGAATGCCCCCAGCGGGACTCGAACCCGCGACCGCCGGCGCAGAAAGTAGGATCACTACCAATTGAGCAAAACGTGTCTTTCAAAAGAACAAGTAAAAACCTTCTTGATTTAAAAGTTAGTCATAAAAATTCAAAACAGTGGTAGTCCAGTGATAGCCGCGCTCGCTTGAGAAACCGAGTGACGTGAGTTCAAATCCGCGTCTCGCACCTCTGATATTTTCATGTGCGAATCATTTCGAACAAGATTACCACTTGTCTTACGTGGAAGAAAACAAAGTAAGTTGAATGTGAATGTGAAGTCCGCCAATCCGCACTCCAGTGTGGTGGGCCATGGCCTGAAGGCCTAGACAACTGGCATTCGCTATGAAGCGATTCGATTTCTACAATCGTCATAGCTAGTTCGCTAGCGTTCTATCAAGAGTGCCTAGGCCCTAGACAATGTAACAATCGATTAGCGAAAGCGATGGTAGAAAAGTCCAAAATGTATGGGTTTGACATATGCCTTAGATATGTCACGTGATCTGTTGTCAACGAATAGATGATAGTAGACAATGTACATTCATTTCAATTATTAGCGATTTAAAGTTCAAGATGCATACGCTGCGTTTAAGCGATGACGATTGTAGAAATCGAATCGCTTCATAACGAATGCCGGTTGTCTAGGCCCTAAGAACATCGACCAACTAAGCTAAATCGCTTGTCAAAAGTGCCGCTGGGCTAGGCATTTGTATGGAAGCAACCGTTCGATGTTGTCGATTCGTTTAATGGAATCGAAATAAATGTATGTACATTACATACAGGCAATGTTGTCTACCATTAATCTATTCGTTGACAACAGATCACGTGACATATCTAAGGCATAAGTCAAACCAATACATTTTTGGACTTTTCTACTATCGCTTTCGCTAATCGATTGTAACATCGTCTAGGCCCTTTAATCTACGTATTGAAGAGAGTCCCTCGCCCAGCAGTGGGAAATTAGTTACAAAGGCCTGAAAAATAAAACCTGAACCCACGACCCATGACGACAATTTAATTAATCAATGAACCATTTAGGATCTTTAATATGCATCAGTTTGCAACACCTTGTAATATCGACACACTAAGTATTTAGTGCGAAGAAATTTCAATTTCATAATATTCACACGCGATGATATGCTCAAGTAAGTTTTATATATTACATAACTAGTGAGATAGCCTTGCTTCGCTCGAGTTCGTCCAAGATGCTTAGGACTTTTGCTTTTAAGTCTTGTCGTGGTGGGGTAGTAGCGTCCGGCAATCCGGCCGGCCGCGAAGCCAAGAAACGCGTAGGGAGGGTCATCTTCAATGGGATGTGTCATAGGGGTTGGTCCTGATACTTTTCTGATGCAGAGTGGACTGTGGAGCCCCCGCGGCTGTCGGCTCTGCTTCAGCAGACTTGCCGTCGGGGCGATTTGGTTGAAAACGTAAGCGATCCTGCGACGCCCCATTAAGACGGGGGATGTTGGGTTTATTGGGTAGTATATATGTGTGGTAGTGGTATCAAATATTTTTTGAAAAGAACAACTGCTGAGTTTCTCGCCGGTTCTTCTCAACAGAACAGCATTCCGAGTCGGTGGTAGCTTACTCCCAAGTCCCAGACTTACAGACTGACATTTAATTTAAAATTTAAAGTTTAATCATGTAAAAATGACCATTCAAAAGAACTTGTAAAAGTCTATTTGAATAAAGAATATTTTGATTTTGAGTACTGGCTTTTCTAGCCGATGAGACCCACATAACCATCTGTAACCTACAGGTAGTATGCGTAAATGTATTTACGAACATAAAAAATAAAAAAGGACGTTTTCATGCAAAAAAACCGACCTAAATAAAAAGTAAACTAAAATTATGAGAACAAGTTGACAAATCAAAAACTAAAAATATTATGTAATAGGACGCACACACTGCTTACTTACAATTTTTGTCGGTCTGGGAACTCATTACAAAAAACTATTAGGCTATTTTGATAAAATTCGGTATGATTATCATGTCGGTGATTCGGGTCAATGGATATCTACTTTTTTAACCCCCAACGCAAAAAGGGAGGGGTTTTATAAGTTTAACGTGTCTGTCTGTAGTATCGTAGCTCCCAAACGGATAAACCGAATTTCGTTTATTTTTTTGGTGTCATAGATAATTTTATCCCGAGTGTTCTTAGCCATGTTTCATGAAAATCTGTTCAGCCATTTGAAGATCATCAGCTCCTTTCTAGTTGATCTGAATAATTTCCTAATTAAAATAGCTCGTCTCTTATTATAAGAGGTGTCCACTAAATCAAATCTCAAAACTGGTGGTCATAATTGTAACGTATAATTATTATGTACGCATTATGAAAAATACTTTTACTTTTCTTAAATTATTTCACGTTAAGAAGCAGTGCCCGGCGGTAATATCTCTTGTATAACCGAGTGATGCGGGTTTAAATCCGGGTCTCACACCTCTATAATTTCATGTGCGAATCATTTCTACCATGATTACCACTTGTCTTACGGTGAAGGAAAACATCGTGAGGAAACCTGCAAGTCTGAGAGAAGCTAGCAAGTTTACGTGAGACATGCTCAGTCCGCCAACACGCACTAGGCCAGCGCGGTGGACTATGGGCTGATCCCCTCGTACTGACTTTTCCCATCAGTGGGACGTAAAAAAAAGGGCTGAAGACGATAGTATTTCAGTTTGTACGTAAAAATAATGTCATGGCTAATTAAACCATTTACTTCGAGAATAAGTAAAAAGTATAACAATCTAAATCTAATCCGTATATCTCATGAAAAGAGGACGAGGGTCCAACCATCAAGGGTCTCATCAAGGGAGGGAGAGGTTCAAAGTAATTGACCTTCGAGACCTCTGAAACCTTAGTCTCTCCCATGACCATGATTGCTGTAAAGCATTCGAAACGTCGGGAACCAAAACTCTAAATAAATCCGCGACAAAATCCGAAAAAGTAGGTTTATTTACAATTTCAAATGTTAACGTAAACCTAAGAAATATTAAATATTAGACACTAAGCCGTTTTACGAGTATCTCCGTCTACTTATGTAACATAGACTTATCATATATTTGTATCTAGGAGCCGGATTTGAATAGAACCCGTAACCTCCGCGGTTATAAACACTTCATTTTATGGTCCGGCCTCGCTTTCCATGTAGTTATATAACTGAGAAAACTTGCGGTAACTTTCGTATCACCACAAGTGATAAGATGTAACATTTTCCTTATAGCATTGCATCTAATATATAAAAATCTCGTGTCACAGTGTTGTTATCGAACTCCTCCGAAACGGCTTGACCGATTTTTATGATTTTTTTTGTGTATATTTAGTAGGTCTGAGAATAGCTTGTAGGCTAATTTTTATTCCCCTAGGTGATAAGGGTGGCCCTCTCTAAATATTTTACTTTTTATGATTCAAATTTTCATCTATTTTACGCGGGTGGAGCCGCGGGAATCACTAGTTTTAGTATATAATATGTATGTATATAAACTAGGGCGATATAGCCTCGCTTCGCTCGGATTAGTTTCTTTTATTAACCATATTTTTTCTAAGTTAAAAGTAGTTAAGACACTCTTTATAACATTAACTATCTGCCAGTAAGTCCCGTCAAAATAGGTCCAGCCGTTTCGGATATCAGCCAGAACAAACAGATGGACCGATTGAGACAAAAATTAAAAAAAATATTTGGTTGATTGGTTTTACATAATGTGCATTTAGAAAAAAATATTTTGACGTTATACACAGATTCGTTAATTTTTTTATCTGTTAACGTTAAAAAATATATATTACTAGAGGGACCCGCGGCTTCGCTCGCGCTAAAAGTGCAAAAAATATTTTTGGTTTTATGCTATTACTTAAAATGTACCAAACGATTGAACTTCACTTTTATGAGAACTACTCTTAGAGAACCAGTTACTGTGTATTCCTGTGAGAATATTTTTTTTCCTGTAATAATCCTAAATATAAACCCTAGTAATGATCTATTACTGCACAAAGTTTAGTTAAAATCATTAGCAAAGTTAATGTTTTTAATATGTACAAATAAAAACAGTTATCGCGAGTGTACCTGGGTAGACAGACATATACTACACAAAATTGCAAGACCTTGTTATTATAATTTTCTAGTAGGTACATAGTTTTGATATATCTCTTAAGTTTTAGCAAGAGTTAGCCATATTTTGAAAGGAGGACTCCATAGAACCAATTATTGTATTTTTCCATAGTGTAAATAACGTATCGTAAATAATAAATACTATATAAAAAAGTCGGATGTTGGCTAACTTCAGGGTCATAGAAGCAAAAACTATAGAGACCAATTCTGACCTAACGATAAAGAATGTAGAAATATAAAGATTAATCAGTTTCCGTTTAAATGAGGTGTGCTAAGCTGCAATTTTTTATGCAAAATAAAAAAAAATGTTTATTAAAAAACTACAGGTGACCTAACGAAAATGATAGTGGACCTATACAGACCGAACGTAGACCTATCGATTAAAGTCATTTTGATTTCAAAAATCCTTCGATGGGGTGCTAAAATTGTGCAGCTTGCTACAGCGCAAATAGTAAATGTATCATCAAAAAAAACATTAATGAAGAACATTTATTTTTTGAAATACTTACGATTCTCGGCATTATGTTTCGTTTTTCACAGTCATTAGGTATATATTATATTATATTACTTTTCTCTATAACAGTCACTTTGCTTTTAAAATGAATGGCGCGAGTCGCGACGTCACAAAGTACCATAGACATGTATAGCTATGAATTTTCGAAAGTCGTCATAAATATTGCAAATGTTTGTTGGTTTTTTATTTTATTTTTTTATATTTACCTATTATGTGATTCTTGAGGACATATATAAATATGGCTAAAAATTGTTTTTGCATACATGTTACTGTATGAAGTAATCATAAGTTATGTAAAATATAAGAAATGTAACCTTCTGGCAACACAGGTGTCATCCGATGTCAGTGACGTTTCGCTTGAGTGGCCAATATGGCGACTGCGATTTGTCTGTTATCACCATTAGAATTAAACGAAATACTCGACAATCCGAATTTTGCGGATATATGTTGTCGACTCGAAATGTTTATTTTTTCATGTTTTATTATTCAGCTAAGGTTTCGATCGAGTCTACCTACCCCTTCACGGAATTATTAATATAGATTCATACCGATATAGTCATAGCGACAACGGGTTCGAGTCCCGTAGCGGCCATTCAATTGAGCACAAATGTTTGTACTCCAGTCATGCGTGTTTATATATTTTATAACAGTATGTATGTAGGTATTTAAAGTTATATAATATATGTAGTGAATCAACTATCTGGTACCCGTAACACAAGCCTCGTAGCTTACCATGGAACTAGATAGCGCTGTGTCCCAACCATCACCATAATATATTTATTCAAATTAAGAAGTCAAAAATCGAGCGATGCAAGGTCAAAACATTAGTCATCTTTTATAAAAAATATAATATAACAGTATTATTTAATACTTTCTTAGATTTACGCGAATATCCGACATTATAAATGAAACTACCTTTTCGGATTTTGTCGCGGATTTATTTTGATTTTTAGTTCCCGACGTTTCGAATGCTTTACAGCAATCATGGTCACGGGAGAGACAGTAGTATGTAGTCTTATCATTTACAGTATTATTTATTATTTCTAGGCCCTCCCGGAGTTCAGTTCGAGAATAGCCTCCTACAGATAGCGCCGGTGGACAAGGGAAAATGTCCGTACGTTCTCAACAATATCGACATTGTGTTTCAATTATATACAAGGTAAATATTTTATTACATACATATATTATATCACCCTGACTCCGCTCGAATTCGTAGATACGTTTTAACTGTTAGTGCAAATTTGTCATAAAATTATCTTTTCTTAGAGTGAAAAGAATCCTATATGTTGTAGTTGTATAGATAAGGTCTCTGCATAATATAGGAATATAGAGAGCACTTTTATACAGGCGCATTTTACATAAATAAGCAACGAAATCTTTACAATAACATTTTTTTTGCTATTTTTATTGAAATAATCCTTATTATCGACACGAAGGCCGCACTTTTTACTGAGCGAAAATATCACATTTCTGAGAAATCAACAATAACGGTTGAAACCTTCCTTTTATTATATATCCGTATACTAATTATACCAAAATGGTACATCAAAGGAATTAAAAAAATAATAATTAGATATTACACGATTCTATTTCCTACAGGCACAACCCTACAGTACCTCACAACCTGATCATCGACGACGACGAAAGCCTATTCACCTCGAACATCAACTTCAACGATCCAACCGTTATATACTTCCATGCCTTCATGGAGACCCCTGATGATGGCAGTGCCTTGCTGGTCAGAGAAGGTAACTATCCATATTAAGTATAGGCTCGGAAGTTAGCTGCGAGTGCAGGTAAGCGCATGTACAGTCAAGTAGACGTCCTGCTGATACGTAAAAATTACGATCTGCGCAACGGAACGTACGATGTTCGGAGCCGTCATTAGGTTTGAATCGTACTATATTAGCATTTAAAGACGTGGCCATGCCTTTGATCAAATTCATGAAAAAGAGGTGTGTATTTCGCAATCCCATCGCATAACTGGGATCAATATGTGAGATAAACTTTCTTATCTGGGATAGCAAATCTGCCTACAGCCTTAGTTTTTATAACATTAGCTATCTGCCAATGAAAGCCTTTTTAAAATCTGTGCAACCGTTTCAGAGAATAGCCGGAACAGACAGACAAAAATGTAAAAAATGATTCTCTTTTTATAAACATATAGTTACATTGGCAAAAGCTATGTTACAAAAAGTAATTTATTTATTCATTAAACTTGGTCCTTCGAGACAGTCAAAAAAAAACATTTTTTTATTTGTTTTTTTCTAGCATACACCCATCGCCGTGACACTAACGTTATAATGGTGGACGCGCAAAGACTGGAGGCAGGACCGTGGTATTTCACAGCCGTAGAGAACACGTGGTACATTGGTCGTACTGGAGCTCAATTTATAGACTATTTAGTATCAAGGTATGTTGAAAATTATTATTATATACGTATAAATTTAATTTATACGTCTGTTTGTGATTTACAAATGTGTTGTTTGTTATTTTTTTGAAGCATTAAATGCAAAGAACATTATTAAAGAATATTCATATTATCGTAGACTGAGCGCTGCTGAAAATTGCTTTTAGAAGTTAACTATTAAAAAGTAAACCCTACAAAATACAACTTAATACTTTTTTAAATATAGTAAACTATTAACTAGACGGTGATAAATAATAGTTAAATAATATTTCCCAGAGGCCTAGATCTGTCTAAGACCCATCTCGTCGGGCACAGTCTTGGCGCCCAATGCGCCGGGGTCGCTGGCAGCGCTATAAAATCAGGTATGTTTAACAAAACGTCTGTCTGTCTTCAGCCCTTTTAACGTCCTACTGCTGGGCAAGAGCCTCCCTCAGTACGTGGGGGATCAAGCCATAGTCCACCACACTGGCTATGTGCGGGTGAACTTCACATGTCTTTCAAAAACTTGCTACGATATTTTCCTTCAGCGTAAGACAAGTGGTAATCATGATAAAAATAATTCGCACATGAAAATATCAGAGGTGCGAGACCCGGATTTGAACCCGCATCACTCGGTTAACCAAGCGAACGCGTTACCGCTGGGCTACCACCTTACAAAATGTCAACACTGTAGATAGAATCCACCCTACTTGACACCAGGAGTGTGGTCATCTGTCTAAAATCTATAAATATAATAAAATTCTAACCGAGTTCAATCTGTGCATTAAATATTTTTGGGAAAACCTTAATGATATAGTCAGTTTTGCTGTTTGGAAACGCATCACGAGAAGATCAGTGCACAGATTTTGATCAAATTTGGTATGATGATAGCTTGGTATCCTGGTCAACATACTAACATTTGTTACTTCGTTTTTTTTTTTGATAAAGCTATGCCTAACTTTTAAATCGTATATGGGGGTCATCAATAAAGTACGTCACATGTTAAGGGGCAGGGAGGGGGTCGATGAAGTGTGACATTGTGTGACAAGGGGGTGGGAGGGGTCCTAAGTATTGTGACGTCACATTTCAAATTGAAATTCTTATACCTAAGTGTTAAAATGTCAATTATTTTGTTAGCGAGTTCACATTTGCTTTGCACTGGTGTCACGCGCCGGCCTGAGTTTCTAACGTCCATTAATATACCTATTTATCTATAGTTTAGTAAATTTTTATCAAAAGTTCGACTTAATTTTGTTTTTTTTTTTATTTTTTAATGAAAATAAAACTAATTTGGGAACTGTTGTTTAATTTAATATTTATGTATGTATTATTGCAAAATATGTGTCGTCACACCAGGGAGGGAGGGCTTCTCACAAATGTGTGACACAATAGCGTGACGTAATTTATGGATAACCCCATGGGAATGAACAGGAGCGAAGCGATGGTCAAACGGAGTTTAAAAATAATCTAATAAGTAATACTGTGTACAGGTCGCGTGTCCCGCATCACGGGTTTGGATCCGGCGTTGCCACTTTTCAACAAGCTACCACTCGAACAAAAGCTGGACCCCTCAGATGCTGAGTTCGTCGATGTTATACATACAGACGCTGGGATATTTGGTAAGTCGGGGACAGTGGCCTTTTTTATTTTTGACGTACTATAAAGGAAGCTGAAAAGCTTAAAACATTTTTACAATCCCACGAAATTATCAATCGATATCTATTAGTATCGATTATCCATATCGATTCCGCTAAACAGATAGCAAAGAACTGTAGAAACTACGTATAAAATGAACTGCGTGACACTCATCAAAATTGTTTTAATTGAAAATAAAACTCGATGGCCTGATGATGGAGCCAGGATATGGTCATCTTGGCTACATCATCAGATCACCTCCATGGTAAAAAAATATTGTATTATCATCCAAATTTCACATAAAAAGTTAATAATCAATTAACCACTATAAAAGTAGTATAAAGCCAAAAAGTTAAAGAATAACATTAAGACAAACGTCAATTCTAGGGTACAACCAGCAAGTGGGCCACGTGGACTTCTATCCCAACGGTGGGATAAGTCCTCAACCGGGGTGCGAATTGGAAGTAACTATTCCCCAACAACAGATTCTTAACAAATGTAAGTATACCAAATACAAAAGCCTTTTTTAAAGAAAACTTGGAGTACAAAATGCTGGCCAAAAAAAAGTATTATTCGATTGATCATATCGAAATATTTAACTTAACATTGATTCACACTAAACTTAACCGAGTCAGTAATTCTTTTTATGGACAATGTATACGCTTATACAACAGGATCCCAGAAAACGTTTAAAAAGCTTCTATTGCCAAATTTAAAACAAAAAATTGTGGAAGAACGTTTTTTAGAAGACAGTACGCCTTGGGAATGATGTGATCGCCTCCAGGCTATTCCAACTTAAAGAATTATTGTTCATTTCAATTTAATTCAAAAAAGTAAAACAGATTCAGACAAAACAAAAATATTAGTCCAGCTGAGACTCTTTCGCCAGTTCTTCTCAGGTCAGCGTCTTCTTTCCGAACTGGTAGTAGACTCATGACGTTCAGTAAAAAATTGTAATAATTTTATGCCAAATAAAATATTTTGAATTTGAAAGAACTAACTTATCTTCCAGTTTTCTGCAGTCACTGGCGTTCATACATGTTTTATAGTGAGTCAGTTTTACGTCCATCTTCATTTTTGGCAACACGATGCGACTCTTGGAGGGAGTACTCGAAAGGCTACTGTTGGAAGGAGGCCACCACACACATGGGCTTTGGTGTCGATTTGAAGTGAGCCCACGAATTATACTGGCACATTTCGTTTTATGTCACTTTTAGATAGGACGTTTTGCTTTTTCAGCACTTTCGCCGGTTTTGTACATATACGATCACGCTTGACTATTGTTTGGTCTTGGGCTTGAATTCGCTTGACTGTTTGAAACTTTATTCGTTATGTAATTTTTAGCTTATTTTTTTTATATTGTTAGATCAATTTGTACAAATTTGCACATAAATATTGCAAGGTATTCGACACGATATGGGTATAGGGTGTTTTTTTTTATTATTTAGCCACATCGATATCACCGAAACTCTTACACCAACACAGCCTCTTGTAACACATCATGTATGATAAACATCAATCAATCAGCCTATATCCGTCTACAGATGGACAAAAATATTTTTATCAAGGATTGGAAATGCATTTGGGCATATTATTACGCATATGTAGGAATCCTCCAACGAGCGCCAATTATTTCAGTCCTGATCTTCGCTAATTCAAGTGTATACATAGAAAAAAAAATGTTTCTAACATAGTAACATCATTCTAATCGATATATCATTTCGTCCTAAATTCTTATAAATAGTACCTATTCTTGATACATCAGTAGTTTCAGCTCATCACCCCTTCACCCCAACCCCTAAACTCCAAGACCAAACCACTAGCCCATCACTATTCAAATATAATTTTAAACAGTTAATTTTAAACACAAATTTCTACATTACCAGTGACACAAATTTTCTTCTACAGGTGACAACAGCACACAATCTACAAGCAACTACGTTTACCACCTACAAGCGAACAGACAACCAAACAGAACTGACAAACTATCAAAACTCCGCAACGCAATCACTATCGCTAGATCCTTAAATTTAATACGAAACACACTAAGAAACTCTATCAAATTTAATAATTTGATAAATTTTCCTGTGGAAAAAAGACCCAATTCGAAAAACATGCCGAAAAACATAAACAAACGTCCAAAAAAGACAATTCATAGACAACGAAGATTCATTTCCATCTTCAAACCAACGACAAGCGATAGTACTTTATACAAAATATTAACTTTTCTTTTAAAACATCACAAGAAAGTGTTGCCAGTAATAACAGTGATACGAGAAATAAATACTTTAATTAAAACTGGCAATGGCGAGTTCAGTAATTATATTAACGAGCAACACAATTTCATTGGGACTTCCCCGACTTTGCAACCTGTGACGTATAATTTCGATTTCAACAACGAATCTAGGATTAAATCGATTTTGAGAAAACTTTTCGGATTGAAGCAGGGGAATAATATAAGTATTAGCACAAAATAGGTAAGGGTTTGCTTTTGTTGTAAATATATTGCATTTGCATGAAGACGTGAATGAATGAAGGTGATATACCGCATTTTCGAATTTATATACTAATGTCCCAAGCGAGTGTATGGCAGCTTGGGCTGTCACGTCCGTTGGCCGAATATATGTTTTATAGACTTTGATATCACCTTCACCATTAATGAAGTTACATTGAATAGCGATCACGTTCACGCTTTTCTAGAACTAGATATTTTATAAAACTTTTCAACGAAACTGTACATTTTCTTTAAAATAAAAGAGCCTAAGTTACTTGTTATAACATAAGTTATCTGTCAGTAAAGTCCCATCAAAATCTGTCGAGATGTTCCGGAAATATGCGAGAACAAACAGACAGACAAACAATATATAACATGGATATTAAAAATTGTGTTTTTTGCTATAAGTACCGTAATTAGATATGCATTTAGTAAAAAAAAATATTTAGTCATTGTTTACAGACACTTCAATATAATTTATTTGTATAGAAAACAATTTGACAGTTTTTCGAAAAGCGCCATCTATCGTCCAATTGCGCAAAATAAATTAGAGCCTTCTAATATTTTTTTTTAATTTTCAGCGCTAGAGGCACATACTTTTTGAGAACTAACCGTCAGTCGCCATATTCTATTGAGTGAATGATTTAAAATAACTTATCTTCTGAATAATTACAATTAGGGAATGGTTGTAACAAATGTATTATACTATATAATAAGTTGTAGATTAAACGTTTTTGTTAATAAATAATATTTAATAAACTGTGTTTTATTTAGTTATGTTCCTGATATCCGTATCCGTATCCGCGGATATCCGTATCCGTATCCGCGGATATCCGTAGGGGAAATGAGGTTCGTGTCCGTATCCGTATCCGTCACTTTTCTCGCGGATCTTTTACGGATGTTTTATTAATTTTCAAATTCAATTTACAGGATAAAATGCTGCATAATAACTTAGATTATGTGATTAATTAGTATAATTTAAGTAGTATGATAAAAAAATCCATTCAGAGTATTTTTTGTTTCTTAAAATCAGAAAGAAACAAAAAGTTATGACATTACTTTTATAAATATAAAGAAATGAAAAACAACTTTTTTATTTCATGAAATCAAATATTTGCCAGCGATTAAGTGAGAAAATGAAGATCCGTATCCGTGTTCGTATCAGCGCCATGTGTCCGATTTTAATATATAAATAACTAGCGATTCACCCTCGCTTCGCTCGGGTTCGTCCCTAGTTCGTACCCCCTTTTAGCGTACAATTTTTACAAACTTTAAATGTCATACTTATTTATATCTAATCAAAAGGCCAAATAATAAGTTTCAAGCTTCTAGCTTTAAAAATGACGTAATTTCCATACAAACTGTCATCCCCTATTTCAACCTCTTACAGCCTTTTTTTCGCCTTTAATCTATGTCTGTCTCCTGGCCCTAAGCTACCTCCCCACCAATTTTCAGCCAAATCGGTACAGCCGTTGCTGAGTTATAAATAGTGTAACTAACACGACTTTCTTTTATATAATATATAGATTTAGTTCATGTTACTTAAAGTATGAGAAGTCAAAATTTTTGACATTTCTCTTGAAAGCAATTAGTACATGTACATGGCGCGCAGGTCCTACCGGTAGAGGTGGTGGTGGTGCAGCAGCGAGCCCAGCACGAGCGAGCGCAGGTACACGGGGCGCAGCAGCCGCGCCAGCAGCGCGCCCTGCAGCCCCGCCACGGCCCAGCGCGCCGCCTTGTCCGAGCACGACATGGTGAGCAGCCGCTCGCCCTGCAGCACGCCGTCCCACGTCTGCACCACGTTGCTGCTGTTGCGCACCGGGATCGTGCCCTCGCCCGACTCGATCTTGGTGCGCAGCTGGCCGCGGGCGAGCCTGCACCACATTATACATTGAGGTAGTACGACCTGGCCCACCCCCAGCAGTGGGACGGTGATAATGGTTAAACACAAAATGAGATATTTCCCAGCATATAAATAATAATAATAATATCTAATATATTGCTCGGATAACCAGCTATTATCTTGCTAAATTTCATCAAAATTTTACCAGTGATTTTTGTATGATACCGTCACTAAAAAAAACCCCTACAGATTCGATTTAGTTTTATTTTTTTATATGTTTAGATAAATGATATACTTATCTATCAAGAAGTCTGAAAAAATAAGCAATTTGAAAAAAAACAACCAAACCGCACTTGACTAGCATGAGGGACTATATCAAATCTTCGCATGCCATACACTAATGTCCCTAGCAAGTGTATGACAGCTTGGGCTGTCACGTCCGTTGGCCGACTATATGTTTCATAGGCTTTGGTACTACTATCCAGGCACGAGACCCTGAACCAGATCTATAGTAGTACAGCCAGGTCTCCCAGATCTTCCAGAACTTACCTATTAGGATGCCTGTCAGGTTCCAGCTCGTGCTTGTCGTGGGGACTGAAGATGCGACCGTCTCCACACGGAGCGGTGCTGACGTACAGGTGCAGCTGGCGGTCCTCGCGCAGGCGGTAGCCGCCTCCCGGGACTGGCTCCAGGTCCGAGTCCGGGATTGGGATTGTTGGGTCTGCAGTGGGTTATTTAATTTTTTTAATTTAAGTTTTGAATAAATAATAAATGTATACGTTCCTCTTTAAAAGCTCTTACAGCTCATTTCCAATTTATGAAATAAATTAATATATAAAAATTACGATAAAAAAGTGTCATTTATTATTATATACTATATATTATTTTATATTATATTATTTATATTACATATATTATTTATTACGATAAAAAAGTATTATAAATCCGCAATGAGCTGTAAGAGCTTTTAAAGAGGAAGGATCCCTCTACAACTTCCGTCCATGGTCGAAAGAATATCATGTCGCTATAAAATATGTTATATTTTAAAAAAATATTTTTCCTAGTTAATTATATGGGAAAACTTGAAATTCATTCAGCGAGTACTTAAAATTTAAATTAAGAGCTATCCTTTGGTGGGGTTTTTTTTTCTATGTTTAGAACAATATTTCGTCAATGGAGTGAGAAAAAAATAGTCGTACCAAATGAAGCGCCCTGATATAGATATTATATAACTCAAAAATCATATACATTGACTTGAATAACATACCAAATTTCATTAAAATCGGTCCAGCAGTTTTTTTTTTTGATTAACGATGAAAGGCAAAATTCTAAAAACTCTATACATATAATTAAATGAGAATTTAATTACAAGATATAGAGTCTCAAACGTTACTCACCCGAAGAATTCGCGTACATCAGCAACTGTGCATACAGGTACCTCTGAAGACATCTACGAGCTGCGACCTTAAAAAAATATAGATTAAAAAATTAAAAATATGCCTTTAATACTATAAAAAGTATATGTGTACTTATGTATGTAAGCCATTGTACTAAATAAAACTAAAAAAAATCATGATTTTTTTTAGTTTTATTTTGATTTGTAATTTGCTTAACTCATCCACTAATCTAAGCAAAAATTAGAACTAATGAACGCCACTTAAAACCCTTATTAAAACGAAACAACTTTTTTAAATATGTTGAGACATTATTACAACAGCGCCATCTAGTTCCGTGGTAAGCAAGCTTGTGTAACGGATACCAGACAGTTGATATACTACATATATAAATTTTAAATACATTCATATTATAAGTATATAAAAACAAAAGAAAAAAAGCTATTTGAAAAAAGGCCCCTAAATTCCAATATTATTTTTGTTATGCTAAGTACTTGGAGGTATTATATAAATAATCAATCTTTAACCTTTAAGCTCGGTTTTTACTGTCCCTAACACATACATACATATATAAACACACACACACACACACACACACACACACGTACATACATACAAACAAACAAACAAACAAACAAACAAACAAACAAACAAACAAACAAACAAACATACACACCTCAGCATGACAGTCGTTGACGACGAGCCCCCGCACCGACATGTGCTCGCCGCTCACACACTTAGTACCCGTCGTCACCGCTAACACCTGAAATATACAATTATTTATTTATTTATTCAACTTTATTAAAATAAAAGTAGCCTAAGTCACTCCCTATAACATTAGCTATCCGCCAGTGAAAGTTCCGTTGAAATCGGACTAGCCGTTTAGGAGGTTTGTCTTCAGCCCTTTTTAACGTCCCACTGCTGGGGGTGGGCCTCCCTCAGTACGAGAGGGATCAGTCCATAGTCCCCCGCGCTGGCCCAGTGCGTGTTGGTGGACTTCACATGTCTTACGAACACTTGTTAGGTTCTCTCAGACAAGCAGGTTTCCTCACGATGTTTACCTTCACCGTAAGACAAGTGGTAATCAAGATAGAAATGATTCACACGTGAAAATATCAGAGGTGCGAGACCCGGATTTGAACCCGCATCACTCGTTTATACAAGCGACGCGTTACCGCTAACGTAACAATATTATTATATGAACAAACCTTAGCGCTCTCTAACTTATTGTCGGTAGTCATGACGATGCCAGCCAATACTTTCCTCTTCGAATGTATGAGATCATCTCGCATTAGATCATTGAATTTTTCATTCACCAGTCTGAAAATAGAAAAATTAATATAAATTTATAAGTATTTTGCTTTTAAAATTAGTAAAATAGTAAGTGTGATGACCCTACTCATTGTGCAAGCGGGTTTAGGTTCGAGTCCCGCTGTGGGCATTCATTTGTTGAGCACGAATGTTTGTACTCCAGTCATGGGAGTTTATATTTATAAGGGCGAGCAACGCGAGACCTAACACTATCTCACTACCTGAGCATTTTGTGGTACACTTTACTGAAAAACTATCACGCCTATAGATTTTTGCTTTAACATAGTAAATTAACTTCATATCCAGATATGTTATCTGTAGAAAAAAAAATTTTATAAATATAAAAAAATGAACATTAACAATTTCGTGTTCATTGGATAGAATGTTATTGTACTACTAACGCCATCTGTTAGAAAACCATAGAGTTAACATCGCTGTAACATTATTACCCGTTAGAAAAACTAAGCGAGCCCTCACAAAACTCAGCATTTTGCTAGTAATAACATGTATGTATTTAAACTTATATGTACTATAGTGTATAAAACCTGATGTCCGTAACACAAGCCTGTAAGTGGCTTGTGTTACGCTCACCATAGAACTAGATGGCGGTGTTAGTGTCACAACTTATCTAAATATATAAAAGCAAAAGGTCTCACTCACTCACTTACAAACTTATCACAAAAAATTAAAAAAACCGCCTGACATATAAGAAACTTAGTTCCCTAAGAACGGATTTTGCGACAGGTCGGGATTAAGACGCCTTAGGGCTCTCGCAAGTTTGTATAAAAATTAAATTAGGCAGGGGAGCAAATTAGTTAATATTTATTTTATGTAACTCACTTGGCGATGTGGTCAGCCAGGAGTTGTGGCACTGCTCCATCGAAGCTAGCGGGGATCTGGGTGATCATGTTGCGTTCGCAGAGCTCGCCCAGAGCCGCCCTCGCTGCTGCTAACTTCGCTAGCTTCTTACTTGACCCTAAAAAAACCATTCGTTCATTCATTCATTTGTTTGATTTTCATAAAAAAATAATTTAATTTAAAAATATCATAAAACTTGTAAAAGGCTTGTAATTTTTATCATATTCAAAGATAAATTTATCTTCATTCAATGTTGCCATTCTTTGTCGAATCATTTTCATAAACATTTATATTTAATTAAATTAAAAACAAAAATTAATTATATATTCATTATTTTCAATTCATTCAATCATTCAGTCAAACTTTTATTTTCATTCCAAATTTAAAAGTCCTACAGATTAAAAAACAAATCATTCACTCACCAAATCCTTCAAACTTCTGGTCTTTAATTTGAACGACGACTTTAAACCGCATACTATGACTTAGTTGCATTGGCGCTGTAAATGAAAAAAGAATATATTATTAATAACATTCTAAGTCGAATCTGGTCGACACGTTTGGCTCAGTTGGTAGTGACCCTACTTTCTGCGCCAGCGGTCGCGGGTTCGAGTCCCGCTGGGGGCATTCATTTGTTGAGCACGAATGTTTGTACTCAGTCATGGGTGTTTATATTTATAATATGTTTGTATTTAAAACGTATATGTGTAGTTTATTAACTATCTGGAATATAATAATAATGTCCCAACATATTTATATTTATATTAAATACATTAAATTTCTTGATATTAATTTTGAAATTATTCTATTATTTTTTATCTAAATTAGAATTCTTTAAAAATTAAAAAAAATATTTTTGTCAGGATCAGGATACAAAAAATAACCTATCCTGTTTTTAAAAAAAAGTTATGTTCAAATTTTAAAATCTCATTTAATAGCCGACTACCC
The DNA here is from genome assembly GCA_951802675.2 of Boloria euphrosyne. NCBI lineage: Eukaryota > Metazoa > Arthropoda > Insecta > Lepidoptera > Nymphalidae > Boloria > Boloria euphrosyne. The sequence goes on from OX637895.1 coordinate 1,425,235, forward strand.
TCAGTCTGACCGTATTCGGTCAGGAAGCACGACATATAAAAATCTGCTTGACGTATAAAGATGAAACTTGGCAGAGCGGTAGTTTATAGTTAGTAGTCACTAGTCATCCGCTAAGAACGGGTTTCGCGACAGGGCCGGATTAAGGAGGTCTAAAAGCAAGTTTGTGGTGTAACTTACCAGTTGCTGTTTCCAGAGGTGTTCCATCTCCGTAAGTACACGTAAAATTTAGTCCGGGATAGTTTTCGTACAATGTATTAATAGGACTTTTATTTACTGGGGACAGTGATGGGCCGAAGAGACCTGAAAATAATGATATACCAGATGTTTAACTGTGACCGAAATCGTTCATGAGATTGTTTTTAATAGCACATTCTTGGAAAATTAAGTTATTGTCCCAGAGCTGGGCGTGGGCCTCCATTCAACACGAGGGAGCAGGTCATAGTCCACCAAGCTGGCCTAGTGCGGATGGACTGATCATATCTTTCAAGAACTTGCTAAGTTCCCCCAGACGTGCAGGTTTTATCATGATGTTTTCCTTGCTTGATGATCCCTCTCGTATTGAAGGAAAGATGATGATCCCTAGTATTGAAGGAAAGCCCACGCCCAGCAGTGGGATTATAAAAAGGCTAAGCAAATAGAATATAGAACTTACCAGGCGCAGGTGTGGGCTTATTAGAACCGGGTTGTTGAATCTTCATATCCATACATTGAAACTCTGACGCTAAAGTAGTAAGAAAAAAAAGTTAATTCAATAAACTTACTTACTGACTCAATAAATATAAGTTGGGACATAATTACAAACAGCGCCACCTAGTTCCGTGGTAAGTTACTAGGCTTTTGTTACGGATGCCAGATAGTTGATACCCTACACATATATAATTCATAACACAAATGCGGGACTCGAACCCGCGACCGCTGGCACATCAAGTAGGGTCACTACAAACTGAGCCACCGTGTCGTCAACACTTTTTCACATGACTACTACACTACACTCAAAGTGTAGCATTTTAGACCAATTAAGGAAAGTAGCATAAATGCATATAATGCGTTTTCTATTGTAGAAAATAAGTATTAAAATTTGTAGTGGTTCATCATCATGGATCACCACTACCCTCATTATCCACCTCCTTGCTCCATCATCTGATCAGGTCTCAAATTCAAAATATTTTATTCAACACTAGCGGACCCGACAGACGTTGTTCTGTCCACATATAAATTTTTTATAAACTTTTCCTCCCGGTGAAATGTTTTATTACGCATTCGCAAAACAACATTTACTTCGCACCTCCCAGTATGTATTCGCTGATTTAATTACCATTGCACGCACCATGGCAACGTAATAACATGATACGTCAAACGCCATTAATGTTATAAAGATTTTTTTTAATTTCCTTTTTTTCCGCACAACTTTCATATTTATTCACCTTTAAAACCTTCCCTGGACTTCCACAAATAATTCAAGACCAAAATTAGCCAAATCGGTCAAGCCGTTTTCTTGCTATGTCGTGACAACGGAAAACGGGTTTCATTTTTATATATATAGATAAAATTATTACAATTTTTTTAATGAATATGATGGTAGAGAAGGAGCGTAAGACCTAATACTTTGACTTAATCTGTTTTTACAAGTTTAAAATTACAATTCTATAGGTTGAAATAGCCTGTCGATGACATCATTCCCAAGGCGTACTGCTTCTAAAAATCCACTTCTTTTTTTAAATTTGTCAATAGGAGCCTTTTAAACATTTTCTGGGATCCTGTTGCAAAAGCATTTACATTGTCCATAAAAAGAATTACTGACTCGGCGTAAGCGAGTCACAGGCATCACAAGTTTAGGATCTCTGATTATCTCCCTCATCTGATCTTAGCGTTTTATCCTGATGGGATTTACCACCGAAACTTACCAATATCTTTGGGTGGTTCATCACTTGTGAAGTCGGGGGCTGGTCCAGGGTTCGGGAGTACGCGACCAGCTCGCGCCAGCAGGGCGTTCAGACAGGTCTTGGCTGCGGTGGCCCTCGCCTCGCGCTTGCTGTGACCCCAGCCCTCGAACGACATGCCTGCCACCTAAATTTAAATATAATAAGGTTCCTAATCTTAACCGACTTTAAATAAAGATATTCTACTTTCATCTGAATCTTTTTTATGTTGAGTAATACTCGGCATGGAATTCTTTTTTTTTGGTCCCGTTTAAAATTTTATCGAAATCGGTCGAGATGTTTTTGAAAAATTAACAGAAATCTTTCTTTTAAAATTGTACATAATATAATCAATAAGATTCAATTTTATTTTGTAAAGCGAGCGCTGACCGACGCCCCAATCGGCAGGCTGATTACGTATCGAGCAATCATCAAAAAAAAAATTAAGAATTGAATTCAAAATTCAAGCCATCAATTAGGATCAATTCAATTAATTTTAAAATCGAAAAGAATAAATAAAATATTAGCTTTCGCATGTTTAACAGACAATTAATACAATATACAAACAATTACACAATCAATGAATGCAAAAACCAATGAATTTATAAACTACGAATGAATTTAATAAGTTTAATACGATTTTGCGATTGAACAGCAATTAGTGTACAATTTTCGCTGTCGCGGGTGGATTGCTCGATACGTAATCTGCCTGCGGGTTCCTGAATACGTACATTTTAACGCTCAGAGAGATTAAAGCACAGTAAAAGTATCCTATATAATAACCCTAATAATCAGATATCATCATAATAAATTTAATCAAAATCTGACAGTGGGCCTCTGTATCGATAAAATGGCTATTTTAAATCACACCCAAAGCCTCAGCATGTTATTAATAATTTTTACAAGATTTTATAGTAATGATTTGCTTAGAATTTAGATAAATTATTTTTTTTTTCAACAAATCTCCTTACTATAAATGAACCTTGGAGAGTCTCTCCCGTGACCATGACTGCTGTAAAGCATTCGAAACGTCGGGAACTAAAAATCAAAAAAAATCCGAAAAGATAGTTTCATTTATAATGTCGAATATTCGCGTAAATCTAAGAAAGTATTAAATCTCCTTACTCTTTTTCTAAAATAAAAGTAGCATTTAATTTGTCATTTTAAGTTCAGCTTCTCTGCTTCATCTGCCAGTAAAAGTTTCATCAAAATCAGTCCATCCAAACAGACAAGACAATTTTTTACGTAACTTATCGTATGCAAAGTGCTGTTTATAATTTTATATACATCACTCTCAGACTACATTAAATAAATTAATGTAGTCTGAGACATCACTATCACTAAATATTATAAAACAAGTCTTCCACCGCGTCTGTCAGTCTGTTCGCGATAAACTCAAAAACTATTGCACCCACTTTCATAGTGTTTTCACCAATGGATAGAGTGGTTCTCGAGGAAGGTTTTAGTATATAATTTGTCAAGTTTTTGTATACATTTACTAGCGGAACCCGCGGCTTCGCTCACGCTAAATCTCGTCTAATCGATGGTTTAACGTAAAGCTAGTATTATTACAATCGAAACATAAACTTCAATTTTATTTATCTGTATTTAAATAGTTAAAAATATATAAAGAAATAAGTATATTTACCAAAACTTGAACGCAAAATCGCGGTAAATGGTCACTACCCGTTCTACCAAGATCTCTGAAGATGAACCCATCAGAATATTCATTTAATATTGATATAGGATGCTTATATTTCAAATCTAAATCTGTTATACGCTCAATATCTACCATTTTACTTGAATTAAAAAAATAACTTGTGTAAAAAAGGCGGCAAAGTTAACTCACTAAACTTATTTCAAAAAGTATAATTATCAAAATTCAATAATTCAAATTCAAAATCACACGAGCGTCCTTTTGAATTGTTTTCTATAATTTATCACACACTTCAAGTTACAACTTGGTTTTAATATTTATTATTTTAATCAAATTACAAAGCGATCTACAAACTTGAAAGCAGGTGTGAGGCGTATTTATCGTAACAGATAAAAATCACAAATATTCCTAAATACTATCTAACAGCGGTTCTTGTGATATATATCTGATAAAAAATAACATTCATATTTCACAATCACTCACTCACTGTTATATTATTTAAATATATAATAATTACGTACTTATTACTCAATATTCAATATTAAATAACAATTCGTATGCAGTGCTACCAACAGCGATTCTAGCTAAATGTTATTCAGCCTAATATTTTTTTTATATTACAACACTAAACAAAAATTCGATTTGATTTTATGTCGGTTAAATTAAAACGTATTATCTTAAATAAATTTAGTTTGCAACGGTCTTATCTCTGAGAGATTTCATCTAGCCAATCTGTGTTAGTGAGAAATAATGTTATGAAGCAGTCTAAAATGGTGCAACTAGAGTGAAACGAATATTATAATATACTATTATTCGTTTCACTCTATTCTCGCGGCTCTGCCCGCGTTCTTATCACTATTAAAAATAGGGATTGGTGGTATAAGGTTGAAAATTTAGAGTTATATGTATTTTTTGATGCCAAATTAAAAAAAAACGTGTGGTGTCGTAGGACACCGGATAGGGACGAAGTTCCTTATTATAAGAATATTAATTTTAAGTTCTATTCGAGGTAACAAAGAAAATAATTATTCAGGTCTACACTTTTTATTATGATTTTTTTATTGCTAAAAATAAAAAATAAAAAAATAATCGTCGCGACACCACACTGTCAATGCGAAATAGAAAGACGAAACGAAAATAACTGGATTGCTTCCTATGAGAGAGAGAGAAAGAGAAACAGACAGAGAAACACGCGCACGCCGCACGGCTCACAACTATAGCAAAAAGGGTCGAACTACAACTTTTGGTCTTCACTGCTGGGGGTGGGCCTCCTTCCAATGAAAGGATCAGGCCATAGTCCACCACGCTGGCCTAGTGCGTGTTGGCGTACTGAGCATGTCTTACGAAAACTCGCTAGATTCTCTCAGACATGCAGGTTTCCTCACGATGTTTTCCTTCACCATAGACAAATGGTAATCTTGTTAGAAATGATTCCCACATGATAATATCAGAGGTGTGACCCGGATTTGAGCCCGCATCACTCGGTGATAACCCAGTTTTCCTCGTTTGGATACAAACGAAGAAAACTGGGCAACCACTATCTGATAAAATATTATAAGCACATTATAAACACAACTTACCGTCACAGCCACAGTGAAGCTCGGGCAATGTGCAGGGCCGCGTTGTTTCAACACGCTGTACATGACTCTCACCCCCAGCTCGTTGAGGGCGGACACCGGGGATTTCCCCCCCAACTCCACAGATTCAGCCGCTTTAGCCAGAGCCTGAGGTGTTGCAAGGTAGGAAAAGAGAAAAAAATGCTTTTTGAAATGTATATTTTATTCTATTTATTTATATATTAATCTATCATTACTTATTTATTTTATAACATTTAAATTCGTATTGGAATTATCCAACTGCGATAAAACACAAAAGAGAATTTTTTTTTTTAATTTTATTTACATATTATATTTTTTTATTTACAGATTATATACAGGACCGAATTAAGAGGTCTGGAGGCCCTACGGCAGGACCCGTCGTTATTTTCCGAATATAATAAACAACTTTTTTCAATCAAGTGGTTTAACTATTTTTTTTAATTTCATATAGTTAAGCAATAGAAATAAGTGGTAAAAAATGGTTTTATAAAAGGCCCTCCCGAATGATATTCCTTCTTTCCTGATAAATATTTACTAAGTATAGCCGCGGATTTTGATATTTATTTTTTAAGTTTACACAACAAACCTTTACACAAAAAGAACATAATACATATTTAAGGGTTATGTTGTAACATAAATATGTTATAAAAAATATAATTCACCTGTAAATTCCATTTGAACCCGGCGCCTAGTTGTATCGATGGTGCTGGTCTCTTCGTTGGTGGTTCTCCATCTAAACAAGATTCTTGATAAATATCCTTTTAGATCTTTACTATATATTTTAACCTATCAACGGACGCGCGGTCAATATAGATTTATAACAATTGAAAATCTATTGTGTCTCGTTTTTTCGCGTTGACGGGTTAAAAATAATTATGCTGTTTAATAAAATATAGTTGTGTTGTAGCGGCTGCATCCAGAGGTCAAGTACCGGTTCGAGCCAAGTTTAGTTTGTTTAGTAAACTTTGAGTTGTAAAATTAGCAGTTATATAAGCCTATTCAATAACAATAAAAATAAACGGTGCCAACAGATATTTTTAAAGCACTATCCCTAAAAAGAAAACTCCTAAACATTTTTGTCAACATTAACTTTTATTATTTGTGTGTGTCAACATTTAATCAATGTACTAAGAACATAATAATAAATAATTTTAAATTGGCACATAATAATGTATTCCTAAATAAATTAAATAAACATATTTCTGAACACATCACTAAATAAGCTAAGATTATTATACTATGCCATTTATTATTATTCTTTTTAACACTTAACTGCAAAAAAATTTGAAACGTCTTTAGTGAATATCTTCACGTACGATATTACTAATTGTATGAAACATATACCTTTACTCAAATTCAGTTCTGCATGTGCAACCTCGCACATTTGGTCAATCCGTTGAAAGGAACCCTAAATACTAACACAAATGTTTTTTAAACACTTATAGATATAAAATAATTTTATAAATTTCAATATTTTGGATCACTTTCAACTAAATAACAAATTTGATGCAAGATATGACAAAACTTATGTGAGAACGAATGTTTAAAAAGTGACATTTAGAAAATTTAATACTACCCTCATATTTACTGATAATAGACAAGTAGATTATTTATTAAATAGGCACGTAATATAACTAACATTTACTTACCATTTTTTTCTAATAATGTTTTTATGTAAATACTAACTGTGCTGTCTTTTGTTGTAGGTTTAGTAAGGATTTACTTCCCTTATACAATTATAATTTAATTATACTTATTGACTCTATGTTACCGACCAATCTCTTTCGTGTCTTCTCCATTCTATGTGACACTGGCGAAGTAATCCGTGCTCGACTGGCACGCATTGAAGCCATTAACAAGAGAATTGAATTGAATTAACTAGGGTCGAACCCGAGCAGAGTGAGGGTTATGGAGGAATTAGGGAAAATTTTAACGGTTAGTACTCATTTCCCAGAAATAACATAATGGCCCAGAAAAAAGTATCAGATAACCAGCTATGTTCATACCAATTTTTTTCTAAATTTGTCCAGTGCTTTTCTTCTATAGTTTTTGGAAATTTTTGTCTGTCTGTAACTGCATCACGAAAAACTCAAAAGATACGTTTTATTGCGGGAAAATACTTAATTTCTAAGAAATCTTTGCTAACTATCGAAACGCATCTAGGGACCAACACGGGAGCAACTGTGACTAAATATATATCCTAACCTTTGTTGTTTTACAGTTTACACCTGCAGTCTACTTTTGCCTATGTAAAACTAAATAAATTTAGCACTAAAATTATACTTACTTCTATAATATCTGTAATAACGTTTCTCGCCTGCCTTTGGTTCTTGTTTAGAAACCACTTTTAACTCTTTCTTCATAGGCATTTCCACATCAGTTGATGAGGTCACTCCGCTAGAATCCTAAATTTTTATTAACATAATATTATTATTATTATACAAAATAAACCGAAATTAATTGTTTCTAAGAAACCAAACAAATCTTATACGGTCATATAAGAGCTATTTACGGCTATAACATTCTAGTTAATTTCATTATTTGATTTACATATTATTGCAATTAAAAAAAATATCATAGCCTTACTACTCTATGGATCAATGGGACAAAAAACTATCAAGTAATTCTTCTCAAAAAATATGTACACAATATTAAATATTAAACTATTTTATAAAATTTTTGACTAATTTTTATAGTAATGTGATTTTGTATTTAACCCGTAATTTCAAAACTAGTTGGACATTGTCCCATAGTCAATAACGCTGGCTAAATGTGAGTTTGTATACTTCACATATCTTACAAAAACAAAAAAGGTTCTCACAGACATGTAGTTATCCTCTATCCTCACAAAGATTTACTTCGCCATATAACAAGTGGTAATCATGTTAGAAACGATTTGCATATGAGAATGTTAGGTGCAAGCCATTCACTCAGTTCGTCAAGCATATGCTTACTACCACTGTCTTTGGTATATATTTAAGTTATTAAAAAATAAACATACAAAAAAGAACAAAATGGTGTTTAAGATTTTGTTAATGTTTATCTATTATTTAAAATTTAATAAAAAAATCCAAAGCATGAATAAACTTATAAGTGAAGATCTTTGCTATGTATTACTAATACTTTACTCACCCATTCATTGAAATCTGAAAATATTATTTTTATGCAATATAATTCATATTATAAATTATAACGTTCTACATGTTCATATAAAATAGTAAATAAATAATAATAAATAAATATGTTGGGACATTATTACAACAACGCCATCTAGTTCCATGGTAAGCTACGTTATGTGCTTGTGTTACAGATACTAGATAGTTGATATACTACATATATACATTTTAAATACATAAATACTATAAATATAAACTAGAGTACAAACATTCATGTTCAACAAATGAGTGCCCCCAGCGGGACTCTAACCCGCGACCGCTGGCACATAAAGTAGGGTCTCTACCAACTGAGCCGAATGTGTCGTCAAATATAATATGAATAGTGTTTAATACAATTGTAAAATATGTAAGCTTACGACTTTAGGAACTTTTAATTTAGAACAACAAAGTATTTGTCACACTTCAGGGGTGTATATAATTTAGGGTACAGTTACACATGCTCATAACCTGCACGAAAGCATGCCACTATTGAGCAATTGCTACTTAGTAGCATGTGTGTCGAAACATTGCTAATAATGAGTATGCTTATTTCGAGCATGCTCAAGTTTCGACGGCCGTGCGATTTTTGGGCATGCTACTGTCAAAGTCTACTGGAAAATTCACTTGGTTTTCCATTTTTCACTTGCACACTGGCAGAGAACTTGCTAGAATGTTGAATACCAAAGAACCAGCCCGTGCTTAAATAGCATGTGTGTTCAATTTATTGCGTCAGCGTTTTTCATTTATAATGTGTCAGTCAATTACATTTATAATATGTCACTTTGAAGAGCATGCTTGTTTTAAGCATGCTAATAAGCATGCCATTCTATGAGCATGTGTAACTGTACCCTTATTACGTAGGGGCCACCTGTCAAAAAAAGTTCTCAATATAAAATTAAAAATTACAAAATAAAAGAAAAACATGATAGGCTAGCTTTACCTAGCTTTACCTTTAATAAGAATATAACAGATAAAAGTTTAGTCCAGGATCCTCCACACACACAGTCCGACCCTGGTCACATTTATAAATGGTAATGGTATGGAAATTTATAAAGATAAAATTTAGTTGTTATAGGAAAAAAGCATCTTAAATAAATAATTAAAAAAATAAGAACAGTAGTATATAAAATAATGTCACTTGAAAAAAAAAAAACAAACATAAAAATATTATAATAACCGTAAAAACTGGAAAAATCTAACTCACGCTGAAGATATTTATACGCATTGAACAGAATGTATAATTAAAATCAAAATACCAAATCAATAGCTTGAACTTGAACTTAATAATAGCATAATGCGATTTAAATAATTATTTTTATTGGAATTGGTTGTTTTATCCGTATTACCTATATTTAAATGTAAGTCAATTTAAATGATTGTATAATAGGAAAATGACAATTTTAAAGATGCATTTAATAATATTAAGTTTGAAACTTACCATTACCGGTAAAATCTAACGAATAATAGTCCATATCCTAGAGTAGTTTAGATTTGCAAAAACACTTGTTTTATATTAAAATATGTTCATATAAGCAAAGTATGATACGCAAATTTTTAAGTGACACTTCTTTTATCTCAAAACTGTAACAGCAGAATGCAGATTTTAAAAAAGTATACAATTACAATATGCCTAAGGTTAAAAAAGTAAACAATCAATGATGAATGAATTGACTTTTGTTGTTTTTTTTAAAACATGAAATAATGTTGCCAGTGAAATGAAAAACAAAAACTTAAAACGGTTTAAAAATTAAAAGCTATAAATAATAGACTTATTCTTTTTCACATAACATAATAAAATTGTAATTATTATACATTATTTCTTATTGAAATTATTATTAAAATTGTAATTATTTTTAATATAGAGGCCGGAACTATAATTTTTCGTTTTTTTTGTCGATGACCATCATGAAAAAATTACTGGACAATTTTTGATAAAATTTGGTATGATGCATAGAGTATAATGTATATATTGCTACATAAATCATAATACAATGTGTATACAGAAATATTATTTCTTTCCGTTGGTTGTATTATAAGTTATAACATGTCTTCTCATTGGTATAAAATAATCTCCCGCATAAAAAGTAGCCTTAGGTCACTCTCCATCTATCTCTACACAAAAAACACGCTAATACTTCACAGTTAGTAGCTCTCGGTAGAGAGTAGTATATTCTTTGGTTAGTGGTCTTTCGACGTGAAAGAAGGACACTTTCACAATTATAATATTTTAATGGATATGGATAATAAAAGACAAAAAATTCAGTACCAAAAACTTATATTAAAATTATGTACTGCAATATATAAATGAGACATCTTTGGTGGATTACACTTAAAAATAAATTTTACAAATAGTTTCATAGGTATATGGCACAATACTACTTTATATTGTATAATTAAATAAATGCATTGTGAAGATCCCCCTCGTACTGAGGGAGGCCCGTGCCCAGCAGTGGGACGTTAAAAAGGGCTGATGATGATGATGATGATGATGATTGTGAAGTTTGTTCCAGTGCTTCATAATTTATGGACTATTAATAAAATTAAAAATATTAAGTTCCTAATTAAATTGTATTATATAAACAATCAACTTAATATAAAATATAATGTAAAAAAATTACATATTTCAAGTTAACAATATTTTAAAGACTGGTAGGCTGGTAGTACTATAAAAAACTTGCTTGCAAATTCAGTGAACCTGGCTAATTCTGGGTCTTTTATCTGATGTTCTACTTATCATCAGCAAACATCTGTTGTGAATGTATGTAATGTATATGTTGTGTTGTATGGAAAATGCTGCCTAAAATCAGTTACTAAAGGATAAGAAAATATAAAAATGTAAAGAAAAATAAGCGATTGCTGTAATAGATTGAAAATAATAATTTTAATTGACTATTGTCCATTTGGAAGGCTTTTCACATTTCCCAGAGTCTGGACACAATCTATTAAAAGTAGTACTGCTTTCGTACCCCAATATCTCTCTTTCTTCTTGGATCCTAAAACTAAATGTACTTTCATGTGTACCAATAAAATAAGCTGCGTGCGAACATATTATTTGATCTATAATTGCAATACCACCATCTCTAAATCTGACTAGTTCTGACTGACTTGGTGTAAAGAAATGGACTTTATAACCCATTTCTTTAAGTTGATTTTCTAAATCATTTAATTCATTATGTTGTGCATCTGTTGCAAGAAATACATCTACAATATGTGGGATATGTTTTTTGATTGCTTCATCGATTTGTTGTGCTGTTCCTTTAACTGATGGCACTTTTTTTCTTCTTGATCTGGCGAAATCCTGTTTCCGCCAATGAACACTTAAGTAGTTATCACATTTTTCCTCATTGCACTGTAAATTTTCTAATATATACTTTTTAGCATATGCAACAAGTTCTCTATTAAATTTCATACTTTTTCTACAGTTCCAAAAATGTTTATCACCATAATACTCATGTAAGGGTATCTCTCCATGATCAAACATAACATATTTATCTGAAGGATGTAAAGCAACTAATTCCCATAATTTGGATATTTTCCCTTGAAATTTCACACATATTGTTTCTCTAACGGTTACATTGTTATAGTCCCAGAAAGACCCATCATAACTGCAATGATTACTTATCTCCCACTTTTCTTTAAATTCTCCACCTTCAAAAGCATCTTCAAAGTTTTGTAATACATATAAACGGTCTATAGTAAACAACCGTGATTTAGTTTTGGAAAATATTTCATGTAATTCTACGACTGGGGCAAAAGATTTTAGAGATTCTACATCAAAAAATTTACTCCAAGGAATAGGTTTGCTAGAATAACCATCATGTTTCCAATGATACAAATTGTACCATGGTGGTAGTACAAGACTCCAATGTTTCTTGTTCTCCTGTTCTCTAGCTTTCGATAGCATTATTGCAAATCTCATATAAACATCACGTCTTAAATTGAATCCTTCAGGAGGGTTCACGTCATATAATATATATTTTTCACCGGTTTCTTCTTCACCGCAAGATTGGCTTTTCGCATCACAATATCCGTTTGTAATATCTTCAACTGTAGTAGCAACAAGTATAGCTAATAAACTTAGAAATATTATTATTGAATTTATTGAGAACATAGGCCTACACATTTTATTCATTTTCTTATTATTATTAAATCTATCGATCAATTTGAATATCAAAACTGAAAACACTAGTCGTAACTCGTAAATATTTTGACAGTATATTATCTATACTCTTTGTATTTTGATTTTTGTTTATTTTGACATAAAGTCAGGGTGTTGCGATTTACGAATTACGATAGCAAAAAAACCTTTACATTCTATTTATTTATTTATTTCTCTTCATATATGTAATATATTAATTTATTTATTTCTCTCAACATAATAATTTAAAAATATTTATGATTTAAAATGAATTTAACAGAACTTTTTCAAAGTACACGCATTTAAAATGAATGCATTTGTACTTAAGTGGAGTATGGCAACTTTTAAGATCTCGTGTCATTCTTGAAAGCGAACTGCGAAGCGATCTGAATAGAAACGAAAATTGATATAATTTAAAAAGTTCTAGCTAATATTAATTAAAATGGAGCTGAACGATGTTATTGTAAACCAACCCGTCGTTATAGACAATGTAAATATATCTTAATATTGTATTAACCGATCGATTTTTTGTCTTATTGTCGTTTTTATATTTTTCGCTATTTCTCTGCATTGATGAGTTATAACAACGTTGAAAATAGAAAGACTTGGTCATTAATTTAATATCTAAGCTAAAGAAACAGTAAAAGTAAAACAAATAAGGTTTATTTATATGTACATACATGAGTCACAGTGCATACGTTTTTTATGAATAATTTGCATTTGACACTATTTCTTGTACAGGGCTCAGGTGTTATCAAAGCTGGGTTCGCCGGCGATCAGATACCAAAATGCAGGTTTCCCAACTAGTGAGTAATAATTTATGTTAATTAATTCTATTGTTATCCACATTGAGAAATGAAAGAGAGGTTTAATTAAATATTAGTATAAAGTCAGTGACTTCAATTCAAACAGTACACAGATTAATTCATCCAGTCCAGGATCCCAGTTCTTTCTAATTCATGTTTTTTATAAAATTATTACAACAAATATTCTGTAAATTGACTGCATCATTTAATTTGTGTTGTCAATCTTTATAAGATATTAAGTTCATAGTATATTTTACTAGGTAATTTGATAAGGTTTTTCTTCAAGATAGTCAATTTCTCCCACATCCTTCAGTCCTCATACCAGCTCAAATATATCAAACTATTATAGTACTGGCATGGTTGAAAACTCACCTAGCTTTTGAAAGGCACATTGGATACATCCAGGAGATGTATAGCTTGTATTTGAAATACATATGTTCAATTTTTGCTTTGTCATAATTTAGAATATAGGAATTGGGTTGTTTTGAATAGAAAAAGTAATATGGACTCTAAATATATTAAACAGTGAAGGTATGAAAGAAATAAACCATTATTTAATTAAATTCTAAATCAGTCAAATCATTACATTAAATATTATTTGGAAAATATTATTGTCTAATCATAATATATTGATCAGAGGCCAAATGTATAGTTTTTAAAAAAATTGTCTGTCTGTTTGCCTATTTGTGACTTTAAAAATACTTGTTTTTCACAGCATTGGTCGTCCAAAACACGTCCGTGTCATGGCCGGTGCATTAGAAGGTGAACTTTTTGTGGGGCCAAGAGCGGAAGAGCACAGAGGACTTTTAAGTATAAAGTATCCTATGGAACATGGTATAGTGACTGATTGGAACGATATGGAGCGAGTGTGGAATTATATATATAGCAAGGTTGGTAGTGGCTTCATTTTTTTCCTATTTTGTAATTACTTCTAAAGGAGTAGTAAATTCATTTTAATATGTATTTTGTAAATCGTAAACTGTCTTTTGAGTCCTTTCTACTATTTACGGTTCATAAGAAATAGCTACCTAACATACGTATGAGAATTGCGTCACCCTTTGGTTATGGAACTTAAAGTTTTATACCCTCTTTTTCATTTGATACTTTATTAGATTTACTCGCATATTTGGCAAATGAAACTATCTTGTAAGGCTTTTGTCGCAGATTTATTTAGATTTATGGTTTCTGTTTCAAATGCTTTAGAGTTTAGACTTTATAGCAATGATGCAAAAGATGACAGGTTTTATGTCTCAGAGGTTGTTATATACATACTTACAGACAAATCAATTTAATTTTAAAACTATTATAACTAAATAAGGCAATATCATTAAATTAAATTTAGCTATTATTATGAGTAGCGACTCACCCTCGCTTCGCTCGAATTCGTCTCTAGGCACGTCCTTTAGATTTTTTTTTGACAAACTTTGAATGAATGAAAATGAATTAAAACAAATTATTTATATATAATCAAAGGCCTAAAATAAGTTTCAAGCTTCTAGCTTTATAAATGACTTAATTACCGTACAAACTTTCATCCCCTATTTCAAACCTTTACAGCCAATGATATTATAAGTAAAAAGGTGTAGATACGTTACCTAAACGACATTCTACCTTCAAAAACGGCACACTAACGCACACATGAATAACTAAAAATATTGCAATAACACTGAACACACTACATTACGATTAGTTGTCAAAATAGGATGGCACGATTCAAGAATCGCCAGTGAAAAAGAGACAAATATAATTCGCGACAGTGCGTCGTCAACGCGTGACTATGTTCAGGTGGGCCAATTAGCCTAGTTTTGGTGTGCCGCTTTTTGAGCGCGTATGACTTATCTACACCTTTTTTCCTAGTACATATATCAATGTTTAGAGCCCTTTTTTCGCCTAAAAAGTAGACTACATGTGTACCAAATTTCACCGAAATCGGTCCAGTAGTTTATAAGTTTACTTGTTACATATAAAAATATAAATCTTTCCTCTTTATAATGTTAGTATTAATTTGTTATTTAATATTATTATTTAGCGCTGCTATTATTATAACATGTTCACGGTACATTGTATATCAATTAAGATAATTAAGGTAAGTGATCACCTCCGCCCATGGACATCTGCAACACCACAGGGCTTGCAGATGCGTTGCCGGCCTTACAGGAAAGGGAGGGAGGGAGGAGGGAGAAGGACGGGAGTAGGGATGGGGAGTGGGCCTCCCGGACTCTCACTTACCGACGAAACGCGACAGCATAGCCGACACTTCACGCCGGTCTTCTGTGAGAGAGTGGTACTATACGGGGCGTGCCGGCCCATTCGGCTGCTACCCAAAGGTAACAAACATGGCACTACCACTTGATTGATAATATTTCATTTCCAGGACCAACTGTCGACATTCTCAGAGGAGCATCCAGTACTGCTAACGGAAGCTCCCTTAAACCCTCGAAGGAACAGAGAGAAGGCGGCCGAAGTATTCTTCGAGACGTTTAATGTGCCGGCTTTATTTCTATCTATGCAGGCTGTGCTAAGTTTGTAAGTATTTTTGCATGTTTTTATTAGCAACTTCCACTAAGTACGATTTACCATTAATATGAATATAAATATGTTGGAACATTATTGCAACAGCGCCATCTAGTTCCGTGGTAAGCTACGAGGCTTGTGTTGCGGATACCAGATAGTTGATATACTACACATATAAACTTTAAATACATACATATTATAAATATAAACACCCATGACTGGTACAAACATTCGTGCTCAACAAATGAATGCCCCCAGCGGGACTCGAACCCGCGACCGCTGGCGCAGAGAGTAGGGTCACTACGTGATGTGGTCACAGACAGACAGGCAGACCGACAAAAATTCTAAAAACTATAGATTCGGTCTCTGTATCGTTAATGATTATTTCAAATAGATTTTAAAAATTATATTAAATGTACAGATTTGACTAAAAAAGTCTCTCACTAAAGATCTAAATAAATCCGTGACAAAATCCGGAAGGATAAGTTCTAGAGATGAAACGGATAGTGGCTTGGTCGGATACCGGATATTCGGCAAGCTACGAGGCCGGAGCGCCGGATATCCGGCCCTTTATATCGCAATACATGACGCGATCAGTTTGATTTGTAAATAAGCGCAGTGAATGATAGAGTATATAAAAACTCTTTCGACAAATGTTCTGACAGTAACAGATTATCGCCGTTTTTGACACTTTTTTTAAATGTTGGAAAATGCATTAACGCATACTACAAGTTGTTGTGTGAGACTCACTGGCCAGAAAAGGCAGTACTACCCACTAAGACCCAACAGACCTTACCCGTCTTGATGAGGCGTCCCAGGATCGATCGTAGTGATTGTCGCGATCAAGAAAAATCAAATCCTATTGCTAACGAGATTGACTTTTCTTAAAAACATCTCGAATCGATCGCAAAGATGAAACCAATGATATTCTAACAACAGATATGTTGTGAGCGCGCAATCGTGAAGACTCGAAAACATCCTAATTGGGACGTATTGCCTTTAGTCTGTGTCACGCATGGCGACGAGTAGTACGCTGCTACAAAATTTAAAAAAATGCCATCCTGTGTATTTAGGAAATGCACCAATTATGATACCAAAGTTAATAAAACACAAGGGATCTCATACCACATGTAAGAACGCAGTATACTTCGATTTATTAGTATATTTCAATTATTTGCCTAATATTCTGATATGTCATCGGTCGCTAGACTAATGTTTGTTTACATAATGACGCGCAATTGACAACACTAGCTGTCTCTTTTTTTCTTATTGATTTTATCGACTATCCCCTTTTTATCATTTTGACATGTACCTTGAATGAAAAGTGTGTATGTGTGCTGCGCGGAACACTTTTTTCGGTTGTTTAGTGAGCGTATAACATATCTGTCTATTAGAATATCATTGGATGTAACTAACATTTTTGATGTGCGATTATAATTATAAATGGTGTCCATAACCTGTTGTGGTATGATTTGCCTTGTGTAAAATTATTATTTTTTTTAACTTCACTATCCGGTATCCGGCCGGATTGTTAATTTCATTAATTATGTCGAATATTCGCGTAAACCTTAGAAAGTATTAGATTTAACTAATTTAGAATTTTATTATATGTATAGATACGCAACCGGTCGTACAACCGGTGTGGTCCTGGACTCGGGGGACGGAGTGACCCACTCTGTTCCGATCTACGAGGGGTTCGCAATGCCCCACAGCATCATGAGGGTTGATGTTGCTGGGAGGGACGTAACCAGGTATTTGAGGTAAGGGTTGATTTGATTTTTTATCCTGTATAAAAAATAAAAAAATGTTTTTTTTTTTTTATAAGAAACAAGCGATTCTCGCGGCTCCGCCCGCGTTCTTATCACTATTAATAAATAGCGATTGGTGGTGGAAGGATGAAAAATAGTGTACGACCTATTCTCAGATCTACCAAAATACACAAAAATTATCATAAAAATCGGTCAAGCCGTTTCGGAGGAGTTCGACAACAAACACTGTGACACGAGATGTTTATATATAGAGTTTACTTCAGTACATTTGCATGATCGGTGTGATATAATCAGTAGATTCTAATTAATTGTAGTGGATTCAATGCTCATGTGACATTAATTTCCAAAATGATTACCATTTGTCTTACGGTGAGGTAAAATACCCTTAATTGTGATGTATGGGAGGTCTCACTGCGAGTTTTAGCCGTTGGTGGCGCTACAAGCGCATGACGTAAACAACGTCAAGAATGTATGTAGTGTATGTCAAATTATTTTGTCAATTTTTTTAATTTATATATTAATAGTTTAAACACCGTATTTTTCCATCTTATATTTGATTTTACAAAACTTAACTAAACTATTCTATAATAATAAACGCGTCTGTGAAAACAGGCGGCATTGAGGTTTTCGTTGGTGACGTTATGCGCTGGTAGCGCCATCTGAGCCGAGCTTGGCGTGAAACCTACCATTCAAACTTAGAGCCATATATTTTTATAGGCTACTCCTCCGCAAAGAGGGTGTGAATCTCCGTACTTCAGCCGAACTGGAGATAGTAAAAGCGATCAAAGAAAGAGCCTGCTACCTGTCACCGAATCCTCTAAAAGAAGAAGCCCTGGATTCAGAGAGGGCCCAGTACACATTACCTGATGGTACACAGCTTGAAGTAAGGATTGCTTTAGTCTTACTAAGAAGGGAATTCTGAAATTAATCAGTACATACATATATTAATTGAAGTGTCCGTTTGTAATTTCAAATTAACAGCTTTTCACTAAATGCATATGAAAGTGTATGCGGTACTTACTTGCAAATTGTCGTCAACACGTTTATCTCAGTTGGTAGTGACCTTACTTTCTGCACCAGCGGTCGCGGGTTCGAGTCCCGCATTCATTTGCTAATCACGAATGTTTGTAGTTTGTACTCCAGTCATGGGTGTACATATTTATAATATGTATGTATTTAAAGTTTACGTATTTGTAGTATATCAACTATCTGGTATGCGTAACACAAGCCTCGTAGCTTACCACGGAACTAGATGGCGCTGTTGTAATAACGTCCCAACATATTTATTATTATTATCTTGAGAGAAATATATAACAGCAATTTCAGCAATTTTTAATTAGGAATGCTAATTTTTTTTTAACTTTAAATTAGCCTTAGGTATTTCTGCTAACACCACCTATCCACCAGTGAAAGTCCCATTAAAATTGGTTTAGTTAGTGTGAAGGATAGTGGAAACCAACTAACAGACAATTTTTTTTTTAAATAGAGTATTTATTACAAATATTTATTTTTATATGTAACTAGTAATGCCCGCGGCTCCGCCCGCGCCCGAAGGATGGAAATTAAGGGTTATAAGAATTGTTTGATGCCAAATCATAAAAAAATCAAAAAAAAAATTAGAAATTTGGACTAAAAATAAAAAATATGGAGAGGGCCACCCTTATCACCTAGGGCCGGGGTCGGCAACTGCGGCTCGCGAGCCACATGCGGCTCATTGGATGTGAAGCTGCGGCTCTTTAGTTCAATACGCAAATAATATTTATTTTATAAATAAAAACGTTAAAAAATCATATTAAAGTACACGTTAGTGTTGTAAGACTTACAATGTAAATAAATGTTTAATTGTTTTAATTTTTTACTATAATAATAATAATATAATAATGTCCTCCCGGCCGATTACGGCCACGGCAGCCAATCTCATTGTCATTGAGACTAGCCAACGGCGCGGGAGATATTATAGTGCACGAGTGTACACAGACACAAGTGCACTCCCTGTTCCTCATCACTCTCATATTCCGGTGGGACGAATGCTCGACACGACCAGTGAGAGTTAAGGCGCAGGACCGACGGCTTTACGTGCTCTGTCTCGGCACGGGGGTGAAACACCGCCAACTTCCCAACTCCGGGCTGTTACTGAGACTTAAGAAACAGAAAGGTTCAATAACTAAACTTGGCCCGACTCGGGACTCGAACCCAGGACCTCCTGGTGTGTGACCGTACATGCTAGCCACTACACCAACGAGGCAGTATATACAGCAGTACTATAATAATAAGTGATTATCTAATAATACCATATATACATTATTAATAATTAGATAATCGTAATAGAAATTAGATTCTAATTTGTTATGAAAAAACACTGCTTTCAATTGAATAAATATAGACTTTTCTTATGAATAAATAGATTAGGTTTTTTATGTAAAACCTTTATTTATGCAAGTACTATTTATGGTTGGCAAGAAAAAATTTGTGGCTCTTTAAAAACTTTGAAATTTTATAAACTGTTATTTTTGACTCTTCCGACTCAAGGTTGCCGACCCCTGACCTAGGGGAATAAAAATTTGCCTACTACCTATTCTCAGACCTACTAAATATACACAAAAAAATATATAAAAATAGGTCAAGCCGTTTCGGAGGAGTTCGATAACAAACACTGTGACACGAGATTTTTATATATTAGAAGATTAGTAAAAAAATACTGTTGTTTTCTTAACACAAACAGACACTTCAATGTTATTTTTTTATGTATAGATATAAATTTTTATTTTTCAGATCGGTCCAGCAAGGTTCAGGGCTCCAGAAGTGCTGTTCAGACCTGACCTCATCGGTGAAGAATGTGAAGGTATACTGGATATCTTACTACTACTATTGTTACGGCTTTGATAATGCTTACATTTATGTTTAATTTTATCAAATGTTCCAAATTATATTTTTTATCTATATTTCATTCTTATAATATATACGGATATATCGATACTATTTAATACTGGCAATACCCGCGGCTTCGCCCGCGTTCATGGTTTCAAGCCCGCTAGAAAACTAAACAAAATAAAAAAAGTATTCTATGTCATTTCTAATACCTCCAAAGAATATACACATATTCTTCAAAGCTTCATAATGACCTGTTAAGTAGTTTTCGCGTGAAAGCGTAACAAACAAACTTACATTCACATTTATAATAGTATAGCAATGATATTATAAGTAAAAAGGTGTAGATACGTTACCTAAACGACATTCTACCTTCAAAAACAGCACACTAACGTACACATGAATAACTAAAAATATTGCAATAACACTGAACACACTACATTACGATTAGTTGTCAAAATAGGATGGCATGATTCAAGTATCGCCAGTGAAAAAGAGACAAATATAATTCGCGACAGTGCGTCGTCAACGCGTTGGTAGGCCAATAGCCTAGTTTTAGTGTGCCACTTTTTGAGCGCGTATGACTTATCTACACCTTTTTTCCTAGTATATCAATGTAGTATAGATAAGGATGTTCTGTGATCAGAATGAAAATCTCATAACTGAATGGCGCTGTGTGTAATAACTGGACGTAGTTGTGCAGATTAGAACAAGAACCAGCCCACAATCGTGGTGAAAAGAAAGAAAAGTGAAAAGATAGGCCCAAAATGGCGTGTTTTATATATGATAAGAAGATCTAAGCTATCTGACAATTTTTTGTATGCAAAGGACAATGTCAACAAAGACACTACCCACATTTCATTATTAATTAAAATCGATCATGTTGACGACACGTTTGGCTCAGTTGGTAGTGACCCTACTTTCTGCGCCAGCGGTCGCGGGTTCGAGTCCCGCTGGGGGCATTCATTTGCTAATCACGAATGTTTGTACTCCAGTCATGGGTTTATATTTATAATATGTATGTATTTAAAATGTATATGTGTAGTATATCAACTATCTGGTATCCGCAACACAAGCACGTTAAGTAGCTTACTGCGGAACTAGATGGCGCTGTTGTAATAATGTCCCAATATATTTATTTATTAAAATTTATATGTGTAGTAATAAACTATCTGTTATCCGTAACACAAGCCTCGTAGCTTACCACGTAACTAGATGGCGCTGTTGTATTAATGTCCTAACATATTTATTTATCCTCCATACAAATATAAAACCTTAAACCCCAGGTCTGCACGAGGTGCTGATGTTCGCGATCCAGAAGTCGGACATGGACCTGCGCAAGGTGCTGTACCAGAACATCGTGCTGAGCGGCGGCTCCACGCTGTTCCGCGGCTTCGGGGACCGCCTGCTGGCCGAGATACGCCGCCTCGCGCCCAAGGACATGAAGATCAGGGTATAGGACTGCCCAAATATATACAGGATGTTCACATACTGACATATATATAGGCTGTTCCTACGGAACATATAATATAATAATAATAAATTATAATGTTCTCCCATCGATTGCGGACATGGCGGTCAATCTCATTGGAACTGGCCAACTGCGCAGGAGATATTATAGTGCAGACACAAGTGCACTCTCTGTTCCTATCACTCTCATACTCTGGTGGGACGACACGAGACACCATCAGTGGGAACTTAGGCATAGGACACACCGCCAAGTTACCAACTCCGGGCTGTTACTGAGACTTACTAATCAGAAAGACTCGATAACTAAACTTGGCCCGACCCGGGACTCGAACCCAGGACCTCTCGATGTATGACAGGCGTATAACATATAAACAGGTGAACGTAATAACCTGACATTGGAGAAACCGATCAGAGTATTACAAACATATAGCCCACGTCCCACTGCTGGGCGTGGGCGTACCTTCAATGTGTGGGATAGTCTATAGTCCATTATGCTGTACACTTTTGCAGTCCTATACGTGTTGGCGGTTTTCACATGTCTTACGAAAACTTGCTAGGTTCTCTCAGACAAGCAGGTTTCCTCATTATAATATTTAATTACAGATCTCAGCACCCCAAGAGCGTTTGTACTCAACGTGGATAGGGGGTTCGATTCTCGCCTCCCTCGACACTTTCCGCAAGATGTGGGTGTCAAAGCGCGAGTATGACGAAGAGGGTCACAGAGCGGTCCATCGCAAGACTTTCTAGATCAGTGTTGCCATTCGAATTTATTCTTTTAAAGGAGGTTTTTGTGAGTATTTGTTGCTAGTTGCATGTATTTATATTAAATTTTTTTTCTTCAATATATTTCAGTCTATATTTAATTAATATGTATGTATTTAAAGTATATATGTGTAGTATATCAATTATCTGATATCCGTAACACAAGCCTCGTAGCTTAATTTCTAAAAATTTTTCATATTCTATCATTGTAAAGAAATTATTTTTATTGTATTTAAAAAAATACAGAATAACTTGTAATATCGTTATTGTGTTAAGTTTACTTTAAATTTGTTTGAGTTGAGACTTTGTAAAGGTATCGCGTAACAAACGCACAAAAAATGCTATTTTTTTTTAAATGGAACTTGTAACTGCTTTCAATTACTCAATAATATATCCTTTAAAAGAAATAAATTTAAATGTCTCTAAAACTGTTAATTCATAGGGTTGCCAGAACTGAAAAAAAATTAATCATTTCATGTATAATTCTTTTGGTTGAAGAAAATTTTATAATTATACAATTTTTTTGTCTTTTTTACATTTAAAATAATAGTGGCAACCCTGTATCAACTTCACTAATCTTAAGAGTTATAGCTTATACTTGTTTATATATAAAGTATTTATATGGCTTAAATAAAGACTTTAGTTTGAATTGTTTTGTGCTGTTTGTCTGTCTGTGCGAATCAAAATGGCGGATTTGTGGAATGTTAAAAAAAACAAAATGAAGGCAGGACCTTGTGAAGTAAATATTTCTAAATACATGAATATGATTGAAGCAGTTTTTATGATGAAACTTGTATTTTTGTTTAAATTGAAATAAGTCGTGTACTTAGAAATGGAGAAGTTCACCATTTTTTTATTTTTTATTATGAAAATGTAAGTAAAATGTAACTAATATGAAGTTATGAAATTTTAAAGTTGTAATTGTCAGCTTTGTGACGTCACACGACATGAATGACCGTAATTATAATTAATTTCTCAGTCATTAACTGATAGATTTCAAAAAAAATTACTAATTTATTAGCTTAGATCTGTATTATGATTATATAAGGTAAATATGATGTTAACAAAATTTTTAAACTCCATTAAAAGAACTTTAGCGCGAAAATTAAAATCTTTAAACATTCTACCAATAAAATGTAATTTATGCATTAAAAAAATAAGTCCTTTTCTACACAGATATGTAATATGTACTATATCGCTAATTATTTTTTTAAATCTGTATACCGACTTAAAAAAAAACAAAAAAATCAACCAAAAAAGATAAAATTCTTTTTTGGTATAATCTGCTTAAAAAAGCAGTACAATTGTTATTTTTTAAAGTCGGTCAACTCAGGCTTTGTATAGCGCCGTCTCTTTCACTCATACCGCATGTGTCATGTTGTCTCTCTCACACAACAAGGGACTAGTAACACAGTAAAAATATCAACCAGTATG
The DNA here is from genome assembly GCA_951802675.2 of Boloria euphrosyne. Taxonomy (NCBI): domain Eukaryota; kingdom Metazoa; phylum Arthropoda; class Insecta; order Lepidoptera; family Nymphalidae; genus Boloria; species Boloria euphrosyne. The sequence goes on from OX637895.1 coordinate 1,449,325, forward strand.
GAAACTAGGCCTAGTTGTTAAAATAAATACCTACGCTCCATTGGAGTTTTAGGGTTGTCGCTCTTAATGTTTTCGAAATTGTTTATTTATTAAACCATTTTGTTTTCTGTAGTGATCTAACAATCGAGTCGAAATACATAAGTAGTTTACAAATAAAATATAAATGGGTATAATCTCATGGTGTTAATATCAGTAAAAGATGATAGTTTGTAAAGCGGAACAGTTTAATATTAACACACAACTTTTAAAACTATAGATTATTAGCGTTGTCAATATGTACATATCTCAACGCGGCACACACGACTGACAGCACCGCAGCGTCCGCTAAGGGGCCTCGTTGATGCGCGTATTTGTGTGAGTGTGCCGTTTCGAACGTTAACTATGCAGTTTCCGTACTGTTCATATTTTTACTGTGCTAGTAATGTAGAAGAACTAGATTATTCTATACTAGAAATTAAAATGACAGCTATTTATTGCTTCAAGAACTGAGATAAAGTGATTTGTGTTACATGTAACATGTATTTATATAATACTATACTAATTCCCGCGGTTCCGCCCGCATTCTAATCACTATTAAAAATAGGGATTGATGTTAGAATGTAAAATTTTGGTGTTTAAAGCATTTTTCATGCAAAATCATAAAAAGTAAAAGAACAATTTGGTCTATAATTAAAAGATAAAAAATCTGGAGAGGGACACGTTTAGGATGTTATAAATATACAAAAAAAAAAAAAAGAAAATCGGTCAAGCCGTTTCAGAGGAGTTCTATAACAAACACTGTGACACGAGATTTTTATATATTAGATTTTTCAAGTCTAAACTTCTTTAGCACCGTAAATGTTGTGACTTAAAAGTTTGATGAAACGAAAAGCGACACTAAAAAGAGACAAACATATTAATAAATAGTATTTAGCCTGCAAGAGAATGAGATAGAATACATGTACAGTCGACTCTCGTTAATTCGAAACTCGAGGGACTCTTAAAAAAATTACGAATTATCTATCGAGTGTTTGAAATATCAAATGGTTCAAAATTTGTGAGAGAAAATAAAACTTCGAATTATTAAGTGTTGATCAATTATTATTTATTAAGTCAATGATATTCTAACAATAGATATGTTGTGAGCGCGCAATCGTGAAGACGCGAAAACGTCCTAATTGGGACGTATTGCCTTTAGTCTGTGTCACCGCATGGCGACGAGTGGTACGCTGCTACAAAATTTAAAAAAATGGCATCCTGTGTATTTAGGAAATGCACCAATTATGATACCAAAGTTAATAAAACACAAGAGATCTCATACCACATGTAAGAACGCAGTATACTTCGATTTATTAATATATTTCAATTATTTGCCTAATATTCTGATATGTCATCGGTCGCTAGACTAATGTTTGTTTACATTGACGCGCAATTGACAACATTAGCTGTCTCTTTTTTTCTTATTGATTTTATCGACTATCCCCTTTCTACCATTTTGACTTGTAGTGAAATGTACCTTGAATGAAAAGTGTGTATGTGTGCTGCGCGGAACACTTTTTTCGGTTGTTTAGTGAGCGTATAACATATCTGTCTATTAGAATATCATTGTATTAAGTGCTATTCTGTAACAATTATCAAAAGTTTAGAGGTACATTCGTGTACATAATTACCTACATTACATCGTACATTCATAATGTGAATTAATTAATCTTTCGAAAGAACTCTGTTAGACTGGTTTGCTTTAAAGCACATTGCTGCTGCTCAGACTGCTCAATAGCTTTTTTTAATAGAAAAAGTGCGACATCTTAAAATCTATATATAAACTTCTGGGAATACTATTACATTAATAGTAAAATGACAATTGTATGTATGTATGTATGTATGTGCATGTTACATGTAACTTTAGTAGTAAGAGTAAGCGAGGTATAAAATATTTAATGTTGAGAGATTTTTTTGTATTCCAATAAATTATTTTTAACTCAAAATTGGTTTTATTTGTGGTGTGGTTGGTATAATTTCATAAAACTACTAGTAAAGGTGACTCATCCTGTACAAAGTTATTGGACAGCGCCATTGATATACTAGGAAAAAAGGTGTAGATAAGTCATACGCGCTCAAAAAGCGGCACACCAAAACTAGGCTAATTGGCCCACCTGAACATAGTCACGCGTTGACGACGCACTGTCGCGAATTATATTTGTCTCTTTTTCACTGGCGATACTTGAATCATGCCATCCTATTTTGACAACTAATCGTAATGTAGTGTGTTCAGTGTTATTGCAATATTTTTAGTTATTCATGTGTGCGTTAGTGTGCCGTTTTTGAAGGTAGAATGTCGTTTAGGTAACGTATCTGCACCTTTTTACTTATAATATCATTGGACATCGCTTATTCGGGCTATTCTCCGGACTGTTTGCCTGAATAGATGATATAACTCGCGTCATGTAAAAAGAACACAGGCTGTCAAGCTACGTAGAGGCGATTTATCGGTCAATTTGGTGAGATGTAGTGTGTGTGTGTGTGGAGGAGGGGGGGGGGGGTTTGCTTCACGCGCGTCGGCTCGCTATTGGTTCGTCAGTTTTTTTATTAAGAAATGATTTTATGTAGAAAAGAGATAAAAATTGTTTTTGATCTATATCGTTTTATAAAAATAGTCTGATAATAATGCAATAATTAAAAAATGTATTGATGTAACGAATTAATTTAATTTTTTGTAAGTACATTAAACATTCTACACTGAATCCAACATATTTTATTAATTAATAGAATTCTATTTAATGATATTATTTATTATTTTCGATGTACCTACTACCTACCAATAACCAATATACGTCGTGAGCGAAAAGCTAGTTCAAAAATAAAAGAATACACCTAGTACTTTCGTGCGCGAATGTACCCATGCGCAAACACACCCCCGTCACTTTCTTCCAGCGTTCTTTTTACGTGACGCGTATTATAACAAATGATTAATATAGATTTCTCAAAAAATACACATTTTCTCGGCTTTTTTTTATTACATATACACTAGGGGCTGACCCTCGCTTCGCTCGGGTTCGTCCCTAGGTACGTGTCGTATATTTACTTCGCACCACCCGGTATATATTTGCTGATTTAATTACCATTGCACGCACCATGGCAACGGTTATAACTGATATGTCAAACGCCGTTAATTTTATAATGGTTTTTTTAAATTTCCTAATTTTCCGCTTAATTTTTTTTATTTTTTTTTTCTTTCATAAGTACCTTCTCCTGACAATAACAAACACAACAAAAAAGAATCAGCAAAATCGGTCCAGGCGTTCACGCGTGATGTCGTGACCAAGGAAAATAGGGATTTATTTTATATATATATATATAGAAGATAATACATATAAACCAATGATGTTATACAGATATAAACCTTCCTCTTGAATCTCTATCTATTGATGAAAACCGCATCAAAATCAGACGATCATCATACAGATGGCGCGGAGCGACTTTGTTGTATGCCATCAATAAAAATACTACACGATTATCACGTAAGTGTGAAAAGGCCTTATGTTGTTATCAGTACTAATAAATTGTTAGTAACAGTCGAGTACAATCTTAGCAACAGCGATAATTTTATAATTATCTTTCAATAAGTGCCTCTTCAAAAGAATAGGTTAACCTACTTTTTAAGTGTTCAAATGTTTAAACTGGATTTTAAATTCGTTTCTACTTGTTTATATGTAAGAGTGTTTGTTCGTTTATCCTTCTGTAAAGCAATTTTTATACACAACTAGCGAGCGAGCTATCAAGGTGCTCCATACCAAATTTAAAGTTTAGAGCACAAATAAAAATCTAAAGGTACTATTTACAAAACTGAAGAGTTTGTTTGTTTGTTTGTTTGGTTGAACGCGCTAATCCCAGGAACTACTGGTTCGATTTGAAAAATTCTGTTTATGCTGGATAGTCCGTTTATCGAGGAAGGCTATAGGCTATATAAATATAATATTTTGAGAGCTACGTGCGCTGCGTAAACGGTTAAAGTTATGGAATAAACAGTATGACAGAATTGTTTCCCTATAAAAGTACCATGGCGATTAGAGACCAGGAGGACCATCGCTTCATACTAAAGCATTACCCGCCTGTCCCTGAAAATTTGTAGAATTTATAACGCGCTGTCGTCGGTAAGTAGTATTTGTGAAGTTAGCTGTTTATGAGTATTGTCACTATTGTGACAACGTGAAGTTAGGCATTGAGACAACATAGCGATCGCAGCGTCTCCTTCGTTTGACAATATTTCTGAGACACTATATTCTAGGGCGGTGGTCCTCCTGGTCTCTAACCTCCATGAAAAGTACTAAAAAAAGTCCGCGGTAGCATATGTCGTATCTTTTAAGGTTGACTCATTTTAACCTTTTTTATGGTAATCAAATTTGTTTTAAGATAATGCATTATTTGCGAAGGTTTTAAATAAATATGATATTAATCCTTATCCAAATAAATTAGTTATTCATCACAAGTATATAATTTTAAACAAAATTGCTTTTGGAATCATTTGATTTCAATGAATATATATCTTACTAGATATCATTGTTTTAACATAGCTCCGCAACAAAATAATGATAACCGCGTGCAAGACGACGGACGCCAAAAAGAATTTGCTTTCCAGCATTTAGAACGCGAGCGAAGCCGCGGGAAAGGCTAGTTTCTAAAATAAAAGTAGCCCAAAGACCGAAGTTACTCATTATAACATTAGCTATCTGCGAGTGAAAGTCCCGTCAAAATGGGTCCAGCCGTTTCAGAGATTAGCCGGAACAAATTTAGCCCAGCAAAGGGCCGGGTTTGGTAGTTGAAAATAAAAATCATTATTTTTCCATTAAATATGATATAATCGGGATGAAAAGATCGGATAAGAAGTTTCAGAGTTAATTCTGAACTTACATTTTTATTCGGTATTTTATCAATTACAATAACAAAAATAATGCAGTAGTAACCTAGTAATAACGCACTCGTTTGGTAAACCGAGAGATGCGGCCTGCATTATACGGGTTTAAATCCTAGGTCTCGCACTTCTGATACGATTATTTTCATGTGCGAATCATTTCTATCATGATTACCACTTGTCTTACGGTGAAAGAAAACATCGTGAGGAAACCTGCATGTCTGAGAAAACCTAGCAAGTTTTCAAAAGACATGTGAAGTCCGCCAACACGCACTAGATCAGCGCGGTGGACTATGGCATAATCTCAAACATATTGAAGCCTGTGGGCTGTGCCCATGAGTGGAAAGTAAAAAAAGGGTTGAATACAAGATAATAACTACTATTAAAAGTAATAGGGTACCTATTAACTTAACTTATAACTTAGATAACTTAAGCTAAATGAATACAAGTATTTATACGAACATCAATCTGTTTTTATTTTTATTGAACATATTTTACTCACTCAATGAAACTTTCGAGCGAGAATCGAACTAGTTATCTAAACAAAACACAATGCCACATTAAATAACGTCACAATACAATGATATAACATGTTTAATCATAAAACCTACTTATTTCCACTTAAATTATATAAACAATTTGTATTTTAAAATGATAACCCAGAGTTCAAGATAATTTATAATAATTCAGTCAGTACCGGTGTGACAGTTGGCGGGAACGCGCGAAAACATGGCCGCTAAAGTACCAACTATTAAATTGAGCAATGGCAAAAGTATACCACAAATCGGCCTAGGGACATGGAAAGTGAGTAGATTCTTTTAAATTAAATACTATTATTGATGATACATTAATATTTCAATTATTCCCTTCAGTTTGTGGGTTTTCTTTACTTAGATTCAAAAAAAATTAAAACACAAATATTAGATTTTCCTGGAGGAATACTTGGCGAACAAAAACGATTATTTTTAGGGAATTGTTCTTAAGTATTCAGAATTTTTTTTGAATCTTCAAGTTTATAATTATTCGTTTATGCTCACTGTTAAATAGAAGCTTCAGCCTAATAGGCTGAAATCTAGTGATAATGAAGGAGTGTTTCAGTCCAGGCCAAAAAAAAAAGTTGTACTTACTTCACATTAATTCTGTACCTCTAAATACAAACTTTGAAACGATTCAACGATCTTTTAAGAAATTAAGATATTTCACAGCAGCTTTACTTCTCCATGATCCATCACTCCATCAGGCATCAGCCATCCTACCTGATGATGTATTCCTATTTCTACTAGCGAACTGTGCAGGAGATATTAGTTATAATGTGTGTAGATTATTCATTCATAAGTATCTACCTACTCTACTCCTTTCACACTCACATTCCGTTGAAACGACCGGAGAGATCAGAAGCAGGACCGATAAAGCTCCAAAAATACCTATTTTAAAACGCTTTTAAAAAAAATATTAAAGGAACTCGTGAAAAATAATTTAAATGCGATGCTAATTTAAGATTTTACAAATCAACATTGAAGAATCCATTAATATTACTAAATACTAGAGTTGCCTCGTTGGTGTAGTATCTAGCGTTACGGTCGCACACCGGAAGGTCCTGGGTTCGAGTCCCGGGTCGGGCCATGTTTAGTTATAGAGTCTTTTTGTTTCGTAAGTAACAGGCCGGAGTTGGGAACTTGGCGTTGTTTCTCACCCGTGTCTCAGAGAGCACGTTAAGCCGTCGGTCCTGCGCCTTATCTTATTAGTCGTGTCGAGCAGTGGCCCCACTGGAATATGATAGTGATAAGGAATAGAGAGTGCACTTGTGTCTGCGCATACATTCGGACACTATAATATGACCCGCGCAGATAACTAGTCTCAACGAGATTGGCCACCGTGGCCGGAATCGGTCGGAAGGTTATCAATATTACCAGATACTTGATGATGTCAAGTTTAAGACCTCAATTTCTTTGATCTCCCTCGTGAGTCGTGTCTTTTTCATTCATTAGCTTACCTGACATCGTCGTAACTCGTGTTAATCTGTGCTCAAAAAGCATTAAATTTAAAACTGCTATACAAAATGTAATTGAAAGTTTGAAAGGTCTAATTATTAATATTACATTTTAAAGTACAACAAGACATAAGAAAAATAATAAAATTGTGTTAATAATCGCACCTATCGCACTAGAAGCAGATAAAGGTTATATTGTTTTCTCTACATTAAACAGATAAGTATGAAAATAGATATGTCAGTCATATATATCGGTTTAACTTGCATTAACTTAATCTTTTATCTTATAAAGGTTCAAAGCCGCTGGCAGCGGATCTATTGACAATACACACTATAAAGTCATATTATCAAGTTATATAAAAGTTAAAAAATCCTGCCGTTATCTCATTCTCGGATATAGATTATTTAATGTTTGTATAGAAAACTTTGAATCGACGTAAGAGGATGTGTGTCCTTGTGGCATATCTACGAAATACATATGAGAGCAACACATAATCCTTTACACATCGAAATATTGATAAAACAAAAGAAGTATAAATAATATTTTACTGATGAATAGCAAACACATTAATACAAAAGTTTAATTTTAAAATATATTACTGCAAAGTCAGCTATAAATTATTCAATAAAATTATATTATGATATCGCATCATCATACAAGAAGGTAAAAACCATAGTTCTTTCCAATTATTTAATAATTATGCCGACATAATATCGTATTTACATTCAAATAATATTTCTTATAAGAATCTTATTCAAAAATGAAGGTTTAAAGCCAAAAAGTTTATAAAAATATCTATTGTATAATAGCAAATAAAGGTTAACATAATATATATGGGCTAACGCTAAAACATATAAGTTAAAATATTTAATTTAGAATCAAAAATAATACTTTTATAGCCATACCTTATAAAACATATATAAACTTTTTTGAATTGATTTAATCAATTTTTATTATTTATGAACGCATTTTTACTGTCAATGTCAAAGTTCAAAACGTCAAAGTTCAAACCAATAATAATTTTGCCGGCCAACATTTGAGATTCGAGAATAACGAGATCGTTATCTGTAATTACTTATATCGTAAAAAGAGTTATCAAAAATTTATTAAAATGGCTTCAAAAATGCCGTGTGTAATGTTAAGTAACGGTTATGAATGTCCGATATTAGGTCTTGGAACGTGGAAGGTAGGAGTTAACTTTACTTCTAATTTTACTTTAATAAAAATATCAATACAACTAATTAACTAAGTATAATATATTATTAAATAATTAGTAACAGTAGATCATGTAGAAATATTAATTGTATTATTTTGTAGAATGTAGAATATGTTCTTTTTAACAAAAACGGTAGGTAGGTAGTTTGACTTTAAAATTTCCTATAAGCATTTATTCAATATCCGAAACTGTTACTTTTTTTAAATATTTAAGACGACCTTTGATAACTTATTTATAAAAAAGATTTATGTGAATACAAGTAAATTGACTCTCCTATTTTCTAAGTTGGTCAAAACTTGCATTATAAAAGTGAAATTGAACCTTTGAAATTGCTAGATAGTACAGTATAGTACAAGAATACCTAATGAAGCTCCAAGGTAAACCAGCATACTAAACAGAATAGCACAAGCAAAAACCACCTTTATATTTCAGTAATAAAGTTCATTTTAAAATACTGAGATATTACATTTATTAACATATTGCATGATAAATTATATGTGAATACTACCAATTCCTGTGGCTCCACTTGCATTCTTATTACTTTTAAAAATGGGGATTGGTGGTAAAAGAATGAAAATTTACGGTAAGAATAATTATTTTGATGCCAAAATATAAAATCTAAAAAAAATAAAAATTTGTTCTACAAAGAAAATATCTGGAGAGGGCCACCTTATCACCTAGGGGAATAAAAATAGCCTACAACCTATTCTCAGACCAAATATACACAAAAAATTAGCAGTTTCGATGGATGAAGGAGTTCAATAACAAACACTGTGACACAAGATTTTTATATAATACAAGAATCTCTGTACTAGTTTTTCATTATTGTTAGAATGAAAACGAGGTTCTTATCTGTACATAAATGAGTTCTGCCTCATTATAGTTTATTATCTATTTAAATTTTATCACTTTTTTAACTACTAACCTAAGTACTTTTTAACCTAAGTTGTAACTTTTCAGTCAAAACCTGGTGAAGTGACCCAAGCGGTAAAGGATGCCATTGACATCGGCTACAGACATATTGACTGTGCGTATATCTATGGCAATGAGAAGGAGGTGGGAGAAGCCATTGCTGAGAAGATAGCTTCTGGGGCTGTTAAAAGGTGAGATTGCTGAACAAACATTGGTGCAATTTTTTCCCACTAAGTTAAGTATAGCTAAATACATACACAGGCAGTAGTAGCCCAGCTGTAACGCGCTCGCTTGTATAACCATGATGCAGGTTCAAATCCGGGTCTCGCAATTCTGATATTTTCATGTGCGAATCATTTCTAACATGATCACCACTTGCTTTACGGTGAAGGAAAACATCGTGAGGAAACCTGCATGTCTGAGAGAACCTAGCAAGTATTCGTAAGACATGCTCAGTCCTCCAACACGCACTAGACCAGTGCGGTGGACTATGGCCTGATCCCCCTCGTACTGAGGGAGGCCCACCCCCAGCAGTGGCACGTTAAAAACAGCAGTGATGACATGACACATACATATTATATACATACATTCATACAGGTTTTTTTATCAGATACTTCACTTTTAAACCTTATCTTATCTCCCTTCATTTCGCTGTTAATTATTTAACTAAAAAAAGAACTTTGTTTTTAATAAAATAATTGCTTAAATTTGTTTTTTAATCTACATTTTATCATTTAAATGGTCCTTATTTTACAGTAATTCTCATTTAGAGAACACCAATTTGTGTGTTTTTTTTTAATAATGTCTTTATCAGAAAATATATACATATATGAATTGCCTTTTTTCAAAAATAAAAATTTACATAGATAAACTTGAAAGCAAGACTTTTTTTTTTAATTTGAATATTATCTTCATTTATTGTGAAGAAACACTTTTGGTATTCCAAAAATATAAAAACGATGTGACTTGAACATTGAACACACAGCACCGTCTAGTTACCAGTTAGTTGACACACTACACATATATAACTTTAAATACATACACATTATAAATATACACACCCATGACTGGAGTACAAACATTCGTGCTCAACAAATGAATGCCCCCAGCGGGACTCGAACCCGCAGCCTAGCTGGCACAGCAAGTAGGACTACCAACTCTTACCTAAATAGTCCCCGATTGCTTTATAATGTAACTTACCACTATAAATTCTGAATCAGGGAGGACCTCTTCATCACCTCCAAGCTGTGGAACACCTTCCACCGCCCGGACCTGGTGAGAGGCGTCTTGCTCCAAACCCTCAAGAATCTGAACTTGAAATACTTGGACCTGTATCTCATTCACTGGCCCCAAGCTTATAAGGTTGGTTGACGAACCTTTGACATTTTCAAATTTTAAATAACGTTACATTTTTTCAGAGATTTTTCGGAAATTTTGTGAGATTTTTCGTAGACAATTATAATTAATTAAGCAATTTTTCGTTTATTTTCGGAGATTTTTTGTCAGATTTTTCGGAACAAAAACCAAAAATCTAAATGAATCCAGGAAAAAATCCGAAAAGATAACTAGTTTCACTTAAATTGTTGGTTGTATTTTATTGCTATAATGAATATAAAAGTGTTTGTCACTCTTTCACTTTATAATCGCTGAGCTAATTTGGATGAAATTTAGTATTCTGATAGATTATGAAATGGAGTACTACATAGGGTAATGGTTAAATTTTTTTTATCCGACTGCGCGTGAAGGAGGGTTATGTTTTTCGAGAGTATGTGTGTTTGTTTGTCACGCTCTGCGGCCTGAACAGCTCGATAGATTTTAGCTTTAAAGGAGTAGTTAGATTCATAATAATAGTGAAAGTGACACCGAGTATAAATTTTGAATCGGAACAAAATATTTTAAGGTTTTTCAATTCCAAATTAAATAGAAATGTCGACTGCAGTTTTTTAGTTTTTAATTACACTAAAGATAAATAAATATGTTGCGACATTATTACAACAGCGCCATCTAGTTCCGTGGTAAGCTACGAGGCTTGTGTTACGAATACCAGATAGTTGATACAATACACATATACATTTTAAATACATACAAATTATAAATATAAACACCCATGACTGGAGTACAAACATTCGTGCTCAACAAATGAATGCCCCCAGCGAGACTCGAACCCGCGACCGCTGGCACAGAAAGTAGGGTCGCTACCAACTGAGCCAAACGTGTCGTCAACTGACTTGTTCTTTCATGTCTCGCAGGAGGAGGGCGAGCTGTTCCCAACGGATGAATCAGGCAAGATCCAGTTCTCGGACGTGGACTACGTGGACACGTGGAAGGCGATGGAGCCCCTCGTGGCCGAGGGTCTGGTGAGGAGCATCGGGCTGTCCAACTTCAACTCTAAACAGGTACAAAGGCTGATGGACAATGCCACTGTGAAACCTGTTATGAATCAGGTGGGTTTTTTTTTATTTATATATTAAATAGAACTCGGTCGGTGTAAGTTAAAATAAAAGTAAGTAAAATTAGCCTAAGTTACTCCTTATAACATTAGCTATCTGCGAGTGAAAGTCCCGTCAAAATCGGTCCAGCCGTTTCTGAGATAAGCCGGGACAAACAGACTGATAAAATTTGTAGTAATAATAGATTGGGCCTCTAAGCTCTGTATCGATAAAAATGACTATAACAAAAAAAAAACAAAAGTGTACTTTTTAGAATTTTTGTCTGTCTGTTTGTATGAACATTACGAAAAATACACTGACCAGATTTTGATGAATGAAATTTGGTGTGATGATAGCTGGTTATTCGGGTCAGGATATAGGATACTTTTTACTAAAGAAAAGTATCTTATCTCTGGCAAACGTATAGTAATAGCAAAGCCTATGAAACATAGTCGGCCAACGGACGTAACAGCCCAAGCTGCATACACTCGCTTCCATGTACTTTTAAATTGTCCAGGTGTAGCAGCATACCGGGCACAACATCTTGGCACCCCGATGACACTCCCGGAGATCTTTAAGAAGCCTAAAAGACTTCTGAAGTTCTTGGAAGAGCTGGGGTGGCAGGAGTAAACTGATAATCTTCTCACACACGCAAAATAGGCGCACAGTCGTCGAGTTGAGGAAACCAGCCCGCTCATACCATACCATACCATACACTCGCTTGGGATATTAGTGTATGGTAGCTTGGGTTGTCTCGTCCGTTGGCCGACTATATATTTCATAGGCTTTGCTAATAGTATATAAAAATAATAATTCTATCCGTCTGTCTCACAGGTGGAGTGCCATCCATATTTAAACCAGTCAAAACTGAAGGAGTTCTGCGAAGCCCGCGGGATCAAGCTCACGGCGTACTCGCCGCTGGGCTCGCCTGACAGACCCTGGGCCAAGCCTGATGACCCCCAACTGATGGATGATCAGAAGTTGAAGCAGATTGCTGACAGGCTCGGCAAGACTGTTCCGCAGGTGCTCATCAGGTGAGTGCTGTACTGACAGAGTCTGACAGTGATGTGTTAACCAAAAATCATTTTCTTCATTTTTTTATTATAATTATAAATAGATAGTATATTAGCTATCTGTGAGTGAAAGTCTCTTCAAAGTCGGTCCAGCCATTTCAGGCATTAGCCAGAACAAACAGACATACAGACAAAAAAAATTAAAATTGATTTTTTGTTGTTAGTATCGTATATACTTTCGTATGCATTTAGTGAAAAGCTGTTTATTTGAAATTACAAACAGACACTTCCATATTAGTTAGGGGGCGTTCATAAAATACATGAGATGTTTAAGGGGGGAGGGGGTCGAGTCAAATCTCATCTAATCTTACGTTGGAGAGGGGGGGGGGGTCTCGGCAAATATCACGCAATATCGGTACAGAAAATTAAAAAAAACACCTCACGTAATTTATGGACGCCCCCTTATATGTATAGATTTTATTTTGAACGTATTTTTTGACAATTTTTTTTAAATTCCAGATACCAAATAGAACGTGGAGTGATCGTGATACCGAAGTCAGTGAACAGATCCCGCATCGAGGCCAACTTCGACGTGTTCGACTTCACGCTGTCGCCCGCCGACGTGAAGGAGATCGACTCCTTCGACTGCAATGGACGATTTGTGCCCATGACTGCGTGAGTTGAATGCTTAGGATTCATTAACAGTGACAAACTGACAGTTTTAATATTGTATTATAAACACAAAATAACAATTCTAAAAACTGTAACACATGAATCTAACAATTAATAAATTATTCATAAACTCTTGTATTAATTTCTGGTTTCCGAATACAATTTTGCCATTACATTCGTGCCATTACGAGCAGAAGTAGTCAACTTGACAGCTCGGTCACAGATTATTAAATATAAAAATAATTAATGAGTTTATCCTTAGGGGCCGTTCATAAAATACGTTCGCATACAGGGGGAGGGGAGGGGTCTCGCTGAGTGTGACAAGGGGGGACAGGGGGTATACGGCAACGTGACGTTCGCGGTGGACGGTAGTTTTGAAGATGAAGAAGAAGATGGTGCAATACCGATTGTAGATATTTCGGCCCATTTAGAGAATCCTTGGACTTCTGAATAATAGAATTATTATTTATTATTTATATGTTCGTTATGAAAGATATTTATTAGTTTTTTTAAATTTTTCATACTCAGCAGGGGGGGGGGGGGGGCTTAGCTTTTGTGACGAAATATTTCTAGGGGGGGTCACAGAAAGTGTGACACAGCGTGACAATAGGGGGGGAGGGGGTTAAAAAAGCTGATTTTAGTGTGACGTATTTTATGAACGGCCCCTTATTGTATATTATTTCATTCGGCGGGTTCCGCTAGCAAATGTATATAAAACTAACCAAATTATATACTCAACTTTCAAAGACAGACAGACAGTGAGGCGATTTTGTAGTCATTAAATTGTTTTTTTTTTCAGATCTCTGGGACACAAGGACCATCCCTTCGAAAATGATGAGTTTTAATTTGGTTTGCTTCGTAAGGAAAAATGTTTGGAGTTCTGTAAAAGAATATAGAATTGTTGTATACATTTGTATGTCAATAAATGTTATATTTTAATATTGTTTTTTTAACCGAGTGCTTAAAAACAGATCCAAAATTTTTTTTTTGGGTTTTCATGTATTTATATTTAATATTATCGATTTACCCTGGTTTCACTCTCGTACTCAAGCTGAAATGGTTTATTACTTACATTTTATTTTTTTTATAAATTGTACTTGCTGTGCCATGGGTCCCGGTTCGAGTCCCGCTGGGGTATTAATGAACACAAAATCGTTAATGTGCATTTTTTAATGGTTATAAAATTATATTTTTTTACAGATAACACATCTAGATATGAAGTCAAATTACTATGTTAAATAAAGCACAAATCTATAAGTTTGATAGTTTTTCAGTAAAGTGTACCACAAAATGCTCAGGTTGTGGGATAGTGTTGTCTGACTTCGCTCAATTACTCCAAAATATCATCAAAACAAAACTACAAGTTCATTATAAATTATTTATTCAATTTTAAATTACAATAAATTATTACAAATAAGCCATTAAATATTTCGTAGAGAAAAAATATAGAGCGTTCATCACATTTTATCACTGATTTCCACATTATACATACATACATACAAAATATTACATTCAGGCCAAGTACTGCCCTTCTAAGAGGAAAGGCGCTGTCTTTAAGAAACGTTATATTTATATTTTTTACATCATTTAATAACCAGAGTAATTTTAGTATAAGCCAAATAGCGCTATCTAACTGAAAATAAATAATAAAACAGAAGTTTATTTATTTAATTTATTTATTTATTTTATCTTTTTATTTATTTATTACTTTATTTTATTTATTTATTAATTTTATATCTTAATTTCTCATTAAATTACAATTAAAAAAAAACAATTTACATAAAGTTGTTTGTCTTAAAAAATTTAAATTACTCTAGAGTTAGCGCTTTTCCGCTTATCAGGGCAGAGTAACAAAATAAATGAAGTATAAAGACTAGTGATTGAAGCAAGAAGTTGTATTATAATTGGCCATATATTCGGATAACACGCTATCATACAATATTTCATCAAAATCTGTGCAGTGGTTTTCTCGTAATGCGGTCACAGACAGACAGACAGACAAACAAAATTCTAAAAACTATAGATTCGGCCTCTGTATCGATAATAATGTCTATTTCAATAAGGTTTTCCAAAAATATTCAATGTACAGATTCCACTCAGAATTTTATTATATATATAGAAAACCAATCATTAAATTGATATATTTAATTACAATTCACTTCATTCAATATTCTCTACACTTCCTTTATTATACTTTGCATACAAAATTACAAATTATTTACAATTAGTCTGTAATCCAATTGATTACAAACAATTTGTAATCAAACATTCTGTAATTTTACAATTACAGCTGTAATCAATACAATTATTACACGACTAATTAAAAAATCCTATAACTTTTCTTCTTCTTTTACAATTGAGAAATTTCCTAACCTTAAGTAAGCTAAAATATAAAATTTTAAACCATATTACAATTTAACATGTCACATTGGACTGAAATGTTTTTAAATACCTTGTCTGGATCATTTTGTGAGTTTGAGAGCATATCATATGTATTTTTATCAGTTTTTAATGATCTTTTTAAAAAATATTAGGAAATTTCTCCATTATAACCACCTATATTATAATCTCAGACTTAGGATTTATATTGAAAGTGTTCTAGAACAGAACGTGAAGCCAAATATAAAAAAAAAAGTAAACGACCGGTATGACAAAATTGAGAATCTATACTAATATTAGTAATATTATAAAGCTGAAGAGTTTGTTTGTTCGAACGTGCTAATCTCAGGAACTACTGGTCCGAATTGAAAAATTCTTTCAGTGTTGGATAGTCCATTTATCGAGGAAGGCTATAGCCTATATAACATCATATGGTATAATAATATGTTTTATCTATGAACTTGGTTTCCGGTTTTAAGAACGCGGGCGGTGCCGCGGGAAATGCTTTTTAGTAGCAACCACGGTTCTAGTTTTGACTTCGACATTTGTTTTAGTGAACTCCGTCTATATAATTCGTTAGTCTGAGAGAATACTTTCTAATGTACATTTTTAGATGCCAATTTCTATGAAACTGGGCTATACAGAGTGTTTAAATAATTTTTAAAATGCTAAAAATTAGTTTAATTCTCTAAGCCAACACTTATTAGTTATTTGTAATTTTTAATTTTTAAATGCAAAATATCATGTTTTTTTCGTTTTTTTTTTATATAAGTGGGGACTTGGAGACAGTTTTTCGAAATATTCGCAATATATATATTTATATACAGTTTATACAAATCGTTATGCGGTTATAGGCTTCATATTATATAGTACATAATTGAGCTACAAACATATATAATAATAATCTAAGTTTGTATGTACAGTTCTCGTAAAATTGTAGTGCGTGAAGTTAGCGAGTTACTAGCAACTAACCCTAACTTCACTCCGGTGTGTTATTCCATAGTCTATGCGTGAAGTAAATTCCATCCAAATCGGCGCAGCCGTTTCAGCGTGACGAAGTGATATAGACCAGTAGAATCAGTACATAGAAATAAAATTGAAGTGTCTGTTTTTAACTTAACAGCTTGCACTAAATGCATATGAAAGTATATTTAAAAATTTTTTCCTATCTGTTTGTTCCGGCTAATCTCTGAAACGGCTGCGCCGATTTTGACGGGACTTTCACTCGCAGATACATTATGTTATAAGGAGTAACTTAGGCTACTTTTATTTTATTAGAAAATTATAAAAACCGTTTAATTTATTGTAACTTACGCCCAGCGAAGCCGGGTTTGCTGGTATACAATATTGATAGTCTCTACATAATTTATTGTTAGACTCCAATTTCACTACAGTACATTTTACTTGAACCAATACATACATACATACAGTCTGTCAAGAAAGTCATGAAAAGAATGTTTTGGGAACTTCTGCTTTTCCTAATACTGGCAACACTGAATAATTGTCAAACTGAGTACCTCAACTGTCACATCGTAGCTTTGTGGTTGTTGTTTTACTAGTTTTGTGATAACTCGAGTTATTGAAGCGTGTGATCCTTAAGTGACAGTAAATAACAATAAATCAGTAAATACAATTTTATAAAAAAAAGTATCAATACCTTTCTGTCGATATTTATAGGGATACCATGTTAATGTTGGTGGCACCCTCCCTTTCTTTCAAGACTCTCTTGACAGACTGTACATACATACATACATACATACATATGTCACACAATTTAACTAACTATGCTCAAAAGATATAAAAACTTGCTTTAACTAAACTAAACTGACGTTCGATCGCACCTATCTCTGGAAGTAATAGTTCGATATAAAAACTTTTTTTTTAATTCTATAGACTACTGAGGTTGGTTTTTCTAATATTAACGCTAATTATAAGCGGAGATAATATAAAATATACATATATATAAAAAACTAGGGGTTATTATACGAATTTCTGTCACATCTGTTATCATAGAAATTACTAAACCGATATTGATGTGTTTTAATTAAAAATATAAACACACGTATAAACAAAAACCCAAAAAAATACTTAAAAATTAAAAAAAAAAGAAATTGTTCTATTACAGCATATTGTGAATGTCGGTAATAAATTGTCTTATGTCATTTCAAATAAGTCGAACAAAGATTTGTGGGTCGATAACGTTGACACTCTTTTTGACCCTTTAGGGGCTGATATTTAAAAAAAGGGGGTTGTAACGTTCAAGTTTGATAGGTTTTGTGTGTGTTTGTACGCGTTAACCTCTAAAATTACCAGGGTATTGAAGGCTTCTTCATCACCGTTTGACTCTTTAAGAAGAACCATTATTGAAGTAAACTAAAATGTACTAATTCTAATATTCTAAGCCCTTAAATATATTATAAATGCTATTATATGACTGTTTGCCTTTTAACTGTGAACGCCTCAACTAATTGTGATGAAGCTTGACTAGATGTATAGTCAATCCCGTGGGATTAAATAAAAAATGGTGTAAAAATTGCAATAGTATATTATGTTAAGGTATCGATTGAATTATTATATTTACAAAATACATCATTATATGACATTTTGATTTTTTAAGCAACCTTCATCTTTGTTCAGCTTACTCGAAATCTAATACCGAAGTATTAAATTAAAGGTTCGAAAAAAAACGTTCTTTTCCTTTATTTTGAAGGCAAAAATTTCAACAATAAAAATTTTTTTGCTAATGATTAAAACTAAAATAAATCAAATAATTATTAATACATAATTATTAATATACAATATTACAAATATACTTATATATTATATAAAACTTGAAAAATTAGACATTTGATGTAAGTCTAAAATAGAACACCTATACAAACAAACACATTTCAACCCCCAATGTTTTTTTTTATTTTTTCAGTTTTAATCAATTAATTTCAAATCCAATTAACTTTAAACTTAAAAACAATTAACTGATTAAGCTCATTAATCTCATTAAAAAATTAATTGTAATTTAAGTATTTTATTAACCAATTAATTGTAATCACAATTAACGATTAAATTAAAATCTTGTTTGAAAAATTATTTCGTATCTAAGTAAATGCTGTATAAAAGCTGCCATTTAGAAAACGATATATAAAATATATTCGTATACATATTTAGTTTGGTCTGTTTGTGTTTTTTCTTCGACTTTTTAAGAATTTCAGTATTAAAAAAAAAACAAGTGACATCTTTATTTTCCGAAAAAATGAGTCTCTTTTCAAGTGAAAGTCAATTTTATTATTAATAAAAATACAACATTTCTATTAAATAGGATGAAAAACAAAATGTTCGTTTGCTTTTAAATTAATAAAATAAATATGAAAATTATTTAACTAGATAATTTCAAAAACTACTATTTTATATATTGTTATTATATAAAAAATATTCTAAACCAGAAATTGTCGTAAAAAATACTTAGAAAAAAATCCGAAAAAAATGTACATAATATAAATGCTTATAATGGCATTGTATCGTAATACGCTTGTTAACAATTGATTCTGTAATTACCAAAAATTACAATTGTAATTCAGTCCATTTGCATACCGATTAATATAATTACGATTATACAGAAACTATTTATTACAACATGCCTAAAACTAAATTTAATTACATACGTTTATTTTCATATAGTCCAATTTTTCGACGAAACGCCGCCATTTTCTGACGAACACGTTCTTGTTATTTCGACGAATGTAACCAATCACTCAACACAATCAAAAGTCAAAAATACTTTTAGAATCTAACACTACAGTGTTTTTAACACTTCATCTATTCACCTTTTAACCTTTTACTAAACTCTTCTTGCTGTAACTCTCTCCACTCCTTCTTTGCCTTCATACGTTTTAATTGTCCATCCCTAAAAAATAAAATTAGTGAAAATACCGTATAGGGCACTATCGTTATGCGCTAAAATATTTAAAAAAAAGCATAAGAAAAATAATTATATGTATGTTTCTCCTTTACTGTTCGTTTTTAGTTTTTGAATTAATTTATTAAACTGACTGTGACGAAAAGAGTTTTGGATTTGAACCCGCTACCTTTTTAAGCATATAACCAACAATAAGGGTACAGTTACACATGCTCATAAAATGTCATGCTTATTAGCATGCTTAAAACAAGCATGCTCTTCAAACTGACATATTATAAATGTAATTGACTGACACATTATAAATTAAAAACGCTGACGCAATAAATTGAACACACATGCTATTTAAGCACGGGCTGGTTCTTTGGTATTCGACATTCTAGCAAGTTCTCTGCCAGTGTGCAAGTGAAAATGGAAAACCAAGTGAATTTTCCAGTAGACTTTGACAGTAGCATGCCCAAAAATTGCACGGCTGTCGAAATTTGAGCATGTTTGAAATAAGCATGCCCATTATTAGCAATGTTTCGACACACATGCTACTAAGTAGCAATTGCTCAATAGTGGCATGCTTTCGTGCTAGTTATGAGCATGTGTAACTGTACCCTAATTCCAATCCACATACATACTAAAAAAACTAAACTCTACTCTATGTATGTATTTAAAGGTATAAATCGAAACTACCCCACAACTCACCACATCAAATCGACTAAGCCCCCGCGTCTCGCGATCACCGCCTTCACCCTGTTCGCGAAGTCCACCGCGCTCTCGCCCGGCTCCCGGTGCATGGCGGGCAAGTACCACACGTCGCAGACTATCGCCCACGACGTCATCATGTTGAGGAGATAGTGCAGCATCCCGTAACGAGAGCTGTTCCAGAACGCGTCTCCGAAACGCGGGTCGTATCTATAGGGTTGATTTAAATTTATTTATTTAAATATGTTGGAGCATTATTACACACAACGCTATCTAGTTCCGTCATTAGCTTGTGTTACGGATTGGTACAGTTGATAAACTACACATAAGTTTTAATTGCATACATATTATAAATATAAACACCCATGACTTGAGTAAACATACGTGTTTAAAGAATGCATATGAATGCAATGCCCCCAACGGGACTCGAACCCGCAACCGCTGGCACAGTAAGTAGGGTCACTACAAACTGAGCCAAACGTGTCGTCACATATAGACTTGATTTTTCTAATAATAATTGAATTAATCTAGTATAAATTATTAAAATCTTATAATTTGTAAATTGAAATTTTTATGACTTTGGTTACTACATCATTATTTTGCCATTACAAACAGACACATCAATCTTATTTATCTATAGATATACATATCTGTATAGTGTTACAAAAAAAACAAAGTAATATTAAAATAAATTTTGTCTTTTGTCTGTAGGCTTGTTTGTCATAATTAAGTTCTTAGAACTTCAAAGAACTTTATGCATATTGAATAATACATGAATATTGAATACTTCATATTTATAAATAGGCTAAAATAATAATAAAATGTTGTGACATTTACACACAGCACCATCTAGTTCCATGGTAAGCTACGAGGCTTGTGTTATGGATACCAGATTGTTAATACACGTGAAGCGTCAAGGGAGAATCGATTCTCGATTGAAGTCCTAATAGATTATATGAACGGTTGTATATTGCGAGGTCTTAGGTTCTATTCGGGTATGGGTTAGGTTAAAATATTTACCGCATTTTTCCGTCATGAAATTTTGCTATTGAAAATAGCCGGCCCGGAAGCCTCGTCGAAGTGTCACAATCTCGTGTAAAGTAGTACAAAAGAACTTCATATGACCCAACCCTGGATACAAATCCAGGACCTCCAAATGCACTTTTAAGCTAACCAATAGACCAACAACTCTAACATTAGTAAAAATATTTTGTACTCACTTGATAGCGACGGGGTAGATAGTGCCCCCAACCTCGAAACTGCCCTTTTTGAACTGCATCACAGATGTATTGTTAATGCAAGTGCCTTCAGGAAAGATCAGAATTGGCGGGTTATCTTTCACTGAGATGTGCTCTTTTAGTCTGAAAAAAAAAAGAAAATAAATAAACCATCACTTCCATACATATTCTATTAAATTATTTTCTTCAATGGCCTCTATAAGTGCTAGTTGGGTATCTACATACGAGTATATCACTTCATATTATAAAACAAAGTTCTCCGCCGCGTCTGTCTGTCTGTTCGCAATAAACTCAAAAACTACTGCACCGGTTTTTATGCTGTTTTCACCAATGGATGGAGTGGTTCTCGAGGAAGGTTTTCGTATATAATTTGTCAAGTTATTGTATACATTTACTAGTGGAACCTGCGACTTCGCTCGTGCTAAATCTAGGGACGAGAAGACTAGGGAATAAATCTGTGACAAAATCCGAAAAGATAGTTTTATTTAGAATCTTTAAATGAAAAAGATCTTTTTAAACTGTAGTAACGCACGTATCTAAGGCTAAATACAATTCGGCATTAGCCCTTTTAATTTTTACTTTTTCGTCTTTTCAAAGGATTATCAGATAAGCCACGAGATATAGTCATTAAACAAATATTTGCACGCGCATTTGTGATAAACTGAATTAAAAAAAACAAATGCAATCAGCCCACTTGGAGACCGATCAATCAAAACGGTACTGTAATCATTTATTAAAATATATTAGCCACTTATTTAGAGCGTGCGTACGTAATGTCATACATGTGAACGTGTGAAGTAGCAAACACACACATAAACATACTATATTGTCATCAGCCCTTTTATAACGTCCCACTGCTGAGTGCTGGGCACGGGCCTCTCTCAGTATGAGAGGGATCAGACCATAGTCCACCGCGCTGGCCTAGTGCGTGTTGGCGGACTGAGCATGTCTTACGATAACTTGCTAGGTTTTCTCAGACATGCAGGTTTCCTCACGATGCTTTCCTTCACCGTAAGACAAGTGGTTGTTGGAAATGCCCTGGTTTGAACCCGCATTACTCGGTTATCTAAGCAAGCGTGTTACCGCTGGGCTACCACTGCCTTCATACTAATTTTACGCATTTCTAATAAATAAAATCTAATCTAATATAGGTACGTTGTCTCTAACAATTTTCGTTTCATTTCGTTCTAGAATTGTTTATTATCTTTGACTTTATATACAAATGTTTTAGAAAAAGGCACTGAATTTTTTATGAAATTTCCAATTTTCGTTTTAACATCCCACAGCTGGGGATAGACCAACCACTGTTCAATACGATGGGGAATAACCAAATATAGGTGTGCGGACTTTGTAAAGTTCTTTCATACATAAAGGTTTCCGCACGATGTTTTCCTTCACCGTATGACAAGTAATATGTTCACATATTGACAATGATTCGCATCATTCCGTCTCCAATCGCGAAATATTATAAGCTTTTAAAAAATAAGCAAAAACAGTCCAACAATTCTCAAGTAACTAACCAACAGCATTTCATTTTTATTTATATGGATAAAAATGAATCATTTCTAAATTTAAACTGTTATCGCAATCGCCATGAAAGAAAATCATGTCCGATACCAGAAGATATCTTTATAATGTCATTATTTTCCCATTAATTAACAAAATTGAATGTAATCTAATTGAAGTAATTTTAAGATCAATAATTCAGATAACTAAAATTGAAGTATCCCAGCAACATCTATACATATTATAAAACAAAGTCCTCCGCCGCGTCTGTCTGTCTGTCTGTTCGCGATAAACTCAATATCTACTGCACCAATTTTCATGCAGTTTTCACCAATGGATAGGATGGTTCTCCAGGAAGGTCTTAATATATAATTTGTCAAGTTTTTTTTTAAATTAATTTTGATTAAAAAGGAAATTTAAACAACATTATACAATTAACGGCGTTTGACGTATCATGTTATGACCGTTGCCATGGTGCGTGCAATTCATATAATCAACTCAAATGTATACCGGGCGGTGCGAAGTAAATATATACAACACGTAGCCGTACACGTAGCCACATAGAACCCGAGCGAAGCGAGGGTGAGTCGCTAGTAACATATATTTACTAAATGCATATGTAATACATGGTGCTTGTAAGGAAAAAATTTAATAATTTGTGGGTCTGACTGTTCCGGCTAATTGATATTTAACGCTATTTTCCTGAAGTAAAAAGTAATCTTTATGTTATCACATCAAAATCTCGCTAACGGTATTCTCGTGACTGCGTTCACAGAGAGACAAACATTCTAAAATTTAATACTATGAATCCAGTCTTTTTGTGGAATAAGTTAAATTTCACCGGCCAATCTCGAACGTGACTCCTCCATTCAACGTGACATTGGCGAAATAATTTGTGCTCAACTGGCACGCATTGAAGCCAACAAACCAAAGAATTGAATTGAATCAAACATTCTAAAAATCTATATATCATATTATATACCTATGTATTGATAATAATGACTATTTGAATAAGATTTTATAAAAAATATTTAATGTACAATTCGAAATTTTTTGTGGAAGTCCAGGGAAGGTTTTAAAGGTGAATAAATATGAAAGTTGTGCGGAAAAAAAGGAAATTAAAAAAAATCTTTATAACATAATGGCGTTTGACGTATCATGTTATTACGTTGCCATGGTGCGTGCAATGGTAATTAAATTAGCGAATACATACTGGGAGGTGCGAAGTAAATGTTGTTTTGCGAATGCGTAATAAAACATTTCACCGGGAGGAAAAGTTTATAAAAAATTTTTATGTGGACAGAACAACGTCTGTCGAGTCCGCTAGTAAATATATAAATTCCCATTTACCAAAACTAAACATTCTTAGAAGCAATTTAAAATAATAAATATGTCAATACCTTCTGGCGACTGCGTGCCTGTCCTTAACTTCAGACCTCTCAAACCAAATGTGGGGCGAAGCCCGAGCCAATGCTCTTTGTAGAAGCCCTAGGAAGCCTCCATGTCTTTGACCGATCTGAAAATGTCATAATACCGTGTAAAATGGCTAATTTTCATGAATACCGACACAGTTGCACGAATATTAACTTTTACAATAAAATTTGGACTATTACTATGTAGTATACAATTACTCGACTATGTGTGAAATACATTAAATATTCCGATTTGTGTTTTGGATCTGGAATATAATATATGAAAAATGAAAAAAAATATTAATTAGAAAAAATGATCTATACATATTACAATAAACAAAAACAAAGTGTTTGTTTGTAATATCTAAATAGCAAGTATGTACGGTATATAACTTGAGAAAAAAAAACATTTTTAATTGTTTTGTCTGTCTGTTCGTTCCGGGTAATCTCCGAAATAGCTAAAGATTTTGATAAGATTTTCACTGATGATGACTGATGGTTATTTTTATTTTAGAAAAAGAATAAGTAATACTGCGCACTAAGCATATAATGCAATAGTGACTATCTCTGATTACAATTCCGTAAATTTTAAGACAAATATTCCATCATCGTGGTCGGTTTTTAACTAGAACCCAAATCAGATCTATAGTTTCATATAATAACATAAAAATTATCTATGGGATTTACGAAGCAATTTAAAATTTTTAAACGTTACTTTGTTATATTATTATTCTAAAAATAATAATATAACAACAGTATGTTGAATATCCAAATCGATTTACTTAAACTTTTCTTAAAATTATTAAAAGCATCCCGACCACAATACAACGATAAAATTATGGGGCATTATAGTGTTATGCCCCATGTTTGCGTCCTATGATTGGAGTATGATTGACATGCATTAACGATTTAGCCGCAATATATTTTTTAATTTCAAACAGACAACACAATATCCCAAATTATTCACAACTTACCATATTTTCATTTTGCTTGTTGATTTGTTATTTACGTCCAAAAATACTTAACACACATTTTGAAAAATAAGAAGTTTTTTTTTAAATAAAAGAACAGCTTAATAAAATGGAAAAAAATATACGCTATATGATCATATAACATGTTAAATAATTTAATTTTAAACAATTTCAATTTTTCACTTATAAATAAAGCAAAAAAAGAATCAAATCTTATTACTACTATTAAAAAAAACTCAACACAACATCAAACCCACTTACCAATGAATAACAGCTATCACACATTAGCACCAACACGTCTATGGGGCTGGTGTGATTGGCGACACAAATCCCACTGCGGGGCTTATCATCACTATTGTGATACGTTATCACGGCTGATATACACCGTGATAGGAAATTGAAAACCATTAGTGATAGCGCGTTGTTCACCCGCTGTTTGAAGCGACCATCGGGTAGCGTCCCCACACACGCAGTACAAACGATTAGCCACCAGACCTATTATTTTAATGATATTGATTGGGGCTGATGTGATTTTAAATCGAATTTGGCGTATAATTTGGTTTGGACGAAAGGATAGCTAAGTGCCTTGCGTTTGATGATAGACTGGAGTAAAAACATTCGTGCTCATCGCACAAATTAATCCTAGCGGGACTCGAACCCGCGACCGCTGGCGCAGCAAGTAGGGTCACTACCAACTGAGCCAAACGTGTCGTATGTTTATAATGTAAGGTTTAACGCCAATTTCGAATTAAACACGCTAACGTACACAACTTAAAAA
The DNA here is from genome assembly GCA_951802675.2 of Boloria euphrosyne. NCBI lineage: Eukaryota > Metazoa > Arthropoda > Insecta > Lepidoptera > Nymphalidae > Boloria > Boloria euphrosyne. Next base: position 1,475,333 of record OX637895.1, read on the forward strand.
TTACACATAAAAAAGCACATTAACCCCAAGGCTGGCAACACTGAGAAAAGAAAATCCTACCAAAGAGAAACAAGTGTTGACACTCAAAGTTCCCACATCAATTGGGCTCGTGTGGTTGGCAACACAGAACCCGTTCGCACTTGGCATGTATTGTGTATCGTGGAAGTTGGTAACACACGAAACACTTCGCATCAGCGTTCTTAATGCTATTTTATATGCAATGGCGCCGAGATATCGACGAAATCTGCTCTCCGGCAGTAATCCGATGAGACTCATCGATGTTATCATTGTGACCACCTGGTTGCCATATGGTAGAAAATGGTAGCTTTTGGTATAAATTGTAGTAGAAAAAATTGCAGTACAAAAAATAATAATATAATAAATGAAATAGAGATAAGTATAGTGCACATATATAGAAGTATTTTTAATTATTATTATAAAAACAATATATGACTAAAAACAGATATTAAATATTCCCAGAAGTAAAAACAACTTCTATAAATAAATTCATTATAATATTACAATAAGTATTCTAAATAATTAAAATGTAAATTAATTATTTTTACAAAGTCTTTTACTTAGTATTCATAATTATTAAGTCGATATGTGTTATGTTGTTGTTTAACCTTTCTTCAGCTTTAAGTATTAAAATAAGGGCGTTTACACACGGGACGTTATAAACGCGCTTTTTTTGTGCCGATATAATTTTTTTTTTTCGAAGCAGTGGTAGCCCAGTGGTGACGCGTTCGCTTGGGTAACCGAGAGAAGCAGGTTCGAACCCAGGTCTCGCACCTCTGATATTTTCATGTGCGAATAATTTCTAACATGGTCACCACTTATCTTACGGTGAAGGAAAGCATCGTGAGGAAACCTGCATGTCTGTGAGAACCTAGCAAATTTCCGTAAGACATGTGAAGTCCGCCAACACGCATTAGGCCAGCGCGGTGGACTATGGCCTGATCCCCCTCGTAAAAAGAGGCTCGTACCCAGCAATGAGACGTGGAAAAGGGCTAAAAAATATATATCCCGATATAAAAAGTAACCTATTATATGCTATTCCAAACTATAATCTGTCACTGGACCAAATTTCATTTATATCAGTTCAGCAGTTCTGACGTGATGAGAAACAAACATCCCACCAGATTTGATAAAAACAATTTGGTATTTAGTTTTCGATTTAACAGTTAGTGGAAGCTTTTAAAGCAACCATTTTGTATATTTTCGAAAAGACATCTTGACCGCCGCTATTTTTAGTAATTAGACGAAAAAAATATATTAGTATTTGCCTATTATACTTTCTAGGTTGAACGAAGCAAGGTTAAAGTCAAAAACGCTAACACAATTTTTTTTCAATATATTAAAAAAAAGAAATTTGAATACTTACACCAATCACAAATATGAGCACTCTCAGAGGTAGTAAGAAAAAGTATCTGACAACGAAACCCATAGCCCATATTATAGTTAGACGCCATGTCAGAAACTCGTATTGCCTGAAAAACAATTACTTTTAATATAAAACAAGCAATAATTAAAAAAAAAACAGTTTAACAAAAAAAAAATAATAAGAAAAAACAAAAAAAAACTACAAAAAAGACAATTTAATAGTGATGTACGAATTATGAAATCTTTTATTTTGATGCAACACTCGATAGATTTAAAAAAATCAAATAAGACATGTGTCGCAAAAAAAAATATCAGCGTTTTTAAATTACTTTATAAGGAGTAACTTAAGCACTTCTTATTTCAGAAAAAAATAAGATTTTTGCTCAAAAAAATCAATCTTCTAGGTAAGAAGCGAACCCGAGCGAGGGAAGGGTAAGTCGATAGTATACATTGAAAATAAATGAAAAAAAAAACACGAATCAAATAAAAAAAAAAAATTTTTCGTGATACAACAAAACGAAAATCACAATGATATTACAATGATACAGAAAAACGTGATTCGACAAACAAACAAACCAAAATTCTTAAAACTATTATTCGGCCTCCGTATTGATAATAATCAATATTTCAATAAGATATTCCAGTAAATATTTAATGTACACACTTCAATAACCTTACCTATTAGTTCTAGTCAGGAGGTTCCAACTCCTCAACTCCTCAGCCTCGAAAACTGAGGTGACCTGGTCTTCAATGATCGACTCCATACCAGCCCTGACCAGGTCCATGCAGTGGTGGAGATGGAATTCCAGGTTCGTCTGCAAATGGGTAGAATGGGGAAACGTTATGCTTTATGTTGTTCATTCAATTCAAATTGTTATATCTAAATATATAACAGCAAAAGATCACTCACTTATCACGAAATATGGAAAATCATTTGACGTATAAAGATGAAATTTGGCAGGGAGGTAGTTTATAGTTAGTAGACATCCGCCAAGAACGGTTTGTGACAGGCCCGGATTAAGGAGGTCTAAGTACTTTCGCAAGTTTATATAAAAGTACTTCATTTTTTGTGATACAAACTTTAAAATCGGGGAGAAACCTAGGGACGAACACGAGCGAAGCGAGGCTGAGTCTCTCGTATCATCATATATAAATATCTCGCGTCACGGCGTTTGTGGTCGCACTCTTTCGAAACGGCTCGACCGATTTTAATTTCTTTTGTATATTTAGTAGATATGAGTATAGGTGTTAAGTATTTTTCACCTCCTACCTTCATGTTTAATCGCGAATTTATTAAAAACAAAACCTTATCTTATGTTCTAAATCGTTAGAGCCGTTTCTGAGATTCACGAAATAAATTCATGGTCACGTAAAATAATTGGACAAAAATAAAAAATAAACAGGATACAAAAACCGAAAAAATAATTTCATTCTAGTGATTTAACCTGGCTTTGCTCGGGTTTGCTTTCTTAGGTTTACGCGAATATTCGACATTATAAATTAAACTATCTTTTCGGATTTTGTCGCGGATTTATTTTGATTTTTGGTTCCCGACGCGACGTTTCGAATGCTTTACAGCACACATGCCACATGGTAATGAAAGAGACTCTCGCCCGTGCCAAAAATTTACTTCGCACCGCCCGGTATATGTTTGACTTGATTATTTGAATTACCATTGCACGCACCATGACAACGGTCATTACATGATACGTCAAACGCTGTTAATTTTATGAAGCTTTTTTAAGTTTCCTAATTTTCCGCACAACTTTCTTAATTTTTTCTATATATAAACCTTCTCCTGACAATAACAAACACAACAGAAAAAGAATTAGCGAAATCGGTCCAGCCGTTCACGCGTGATGTCGTGACCAAGGAAAATAGGGATTCATTTTTATATTATACGTAATTAATTGACTTACAGTGCATATGACTTGTAAAAATTTATTTAGTAACTATTTATTTAAGAACATAGCTTACCTCCACCTTCCCTGGGTCAGTCTGATGTCCATTTTGGACTCTTTCCTGACTCGAACTCCTTTTATAGTTGAGTTCCGGTGAAGGTCCTAAGATCTCCTGTCGTTCTATCACACTTGTTTTAGTACCTGAAAAGAAAAATGAAAGGCTAGAAGATTTCTAAACTAGATGTATGTATGTATGTATGTAGCCCTTTCTAAACGTCCCACAGCTGGACATGGGCCTTCCTTCAATGTGGGGAAGGTCATAACCCACAATGCTGGCCAAGTACGAGTTAACGTCCTTCACGTGTTCCAATGACTTGCTCTCTCAAAAATGCAGACTTCCTCACGATATTTTTTACTGTAAGCCAAGTGGCAATAATTATGAAAATGATTCGCACATTAAAATCTCACTTTCGAGACTCGGGATTCGAACCCGCGCCACTGTTTCCCAAACAAACCACCACCACCAATGGGCTACAACTGCCTATGACAGATACAATTTAATGTATATAACTAAAAAAACTATCTAGATATCTGTATAAAAATAAACTTAAATGTGTTGCTACGCACATCGCTAAGCAAATATTTACACTATCAACTATCTGGTTTTCGTAACACAAGCACGTAACGTAGCTTACCACGGAACTAGATGGCGCTGTCGTAATAATGTCCCAACATTATATATTATAATGAATATACCACACATATACATTTTAAATACATACATATTATAAATATTAACACCCATGACTGGAGAACGAACATTCGTGCTCAACAAATGAAGGCCCCCAGCGGGACTCGAACTCGCAACCGCTGGCGCAGAAAGGAGGGTCACTACCAACTGAGCCAAACGTGTCGTCTATATGGATAGTTTTATGCCGTAACAATCTTAAAATAGGAAAAATCTACAAAAATAATAGTGCATTGTTCGGTCATCGGTGTACCTTAAAACTTAACGAGACACATGGTATGTACTAAAAAATTAAAAAAGAATATAAATTTAAATAGAATTACGCAATCTAAAAAATGTATTCCCACAGAAAAAACTGGCAATAAAGAACACATGTCCACAAAAGCAGCGATTAAAATAAATTACCATTCGTGCCATTCTCTTTGATAATGGCTGAAGGTGGTCTATCTTCAGGAGTCGGTGTTTCTTCTTCATCAGAACTGTCGTTCCTTTGCAGCTTCGCCACTTCGATGTGCTGTCTGCCATACTGGAATAAAAAGGAAATTTTTAGTGTTAATATGTGCGAATCACTTTCAACTTAATTACTACTTTGATATTAATTTGACGACACGTTTGGCTCAGTTTGTAGTACCTAGTAACCCTACCTCCTGCGCCAGCGGTCGCGGGTTCGAGTCCCGCTGGGGGCATTCATTTTTTGAAAGTTATTTTTATAAGTCATATATGTGTAGTGTATCAACTATCTGTATTCGTAACACAAGCACGTAACGTAGATTACCACGGAACTAGACGGCGCTGTTGTAATAATGTCTCAAGGTAGTTATTTTATTTATTTATATTTATAGCATCACCGAGAGAACCTGGCAAGTTTTCCAAAGACATGTGAAGTCCGCCAACACGCACTAGACCAGCGTGGTGGACTATGGCCTGATCCCACTCGTATTGAGGGAGGCCCGTGCCCAGCCGTGGGACGATAAAAAGGGTGCCATCCACATATCATAGAAGATTATCTAGTCTTACATTGTAATTTGTACTAATGTTTTTATTATGATGATAAAGACAATCGTCACAGTGTAGATTACTTGGCGTTTAACAACTATCATTATTTAATCTATTACCTTGGATTAGTTTGAAATACATAGTTATTATTGGATGTATTGTATAGTGTATTATATGTGAAAACTATTCATAATGGTGATACAGCTGTTTTTTCAACGCTTTTCACTACTAAGTAAAAAAATCTAGTTCGTTAACAAACACTGTGACACGAGATTTTTTATATTAGATGTCACCGGAAAATTGTAAATACCGTTAGATTATAATTTCACTGTTTACAATCTCGCAAGATAAGGAAGGAAGAGGAATTTGGGCTTCAAGTTGTAAGATAGTTGCTAGAATTTCTAGATGAGCATGCATATGGCAAGTGAAACTTGTCAATATAAGTTCTGAAAGCGGAAGTATCAGTATAATGGGTATACCCATCAAGGGTATGACTTAGAAAGGGCTTTTTCTTAGAAAGCTCAAAAACTCATACCGTTTTGGCTAAACATAAAATTATTTTAAAATCATAAAAATATGTACAAAAAACCTAACTTTCTGTCCAATTCAGGCTTATCTCTCAATAAAAGGATTACATTAAATGATATAAAATCTATTTTATCAACAAAATGCTGGTCCCTCCAAATGTTTCATCAATCATGCGCACGCGCAGACCCAAACATGTTTGTTGTTACAACTAATTTCCTTATCCATATTCCATATATAGAAGTCATTAAGACGTTAGTACGTTGATAAATACCTAGTTGCGTCACTAACTCCACAAATCGTCGACCTTAAAGCCAAGGTGACGGCTATCATATCTTGTATTGCAAGATTGCCCATAATATGATCATTTGCTTATTTACTGGATATGGTTTGAAACACAATGTTGTTAGCTTTCCGCCATTGTTTTTAAACCATTTTACATGATACTTGGGTAAAACTCTCATACATTTGTTGGATATGGCCATACAATGTGTATAATAAAGTATGTAAAATTTTGTCTATCTGTGGCCGTATAACGAAAAAACTACTAGACAGATATTGTTCGAATTTGGATATATGATAAACTAGCGACTTACCCTCGCTTCGCTTCTGGTTGGTCCCTAGGTACCTTTTTACTTTACCTTTAGGATAAAATTTTTACAAGCTTCTAGCTTTAGAAATAACATAATTTCCGTACAAACTTTCATCCCCTATCTCAACCCCTTACAATCCTTTATTCGCCTTGAAAAATAGCCTGTCTTTTCTCAGGCTCTAGACTATCTGTGTAGCAAATTTCATTTAAATCGGTTCAGTAGTTTTGGCGTGAAAGCGCGATAAACAGACAGATAGATTGAGTTACTTTCGCATTTACAATATTAATAAGGATGTTGGCTGTGAAAATATCACAACTGACACGTCTAAATTAACCGTTAAGGTAACCTAAGAAAACCTAAGCGGGGCGAGGGCGATTCACTAGTTTAAATTATAAATTGTCTTGCATTATAAATGAAACTACCTTTTCGGATTTTGTCGCGGATTTATTATGATTTTTAGTTCCCGACGTTTCGAATGCTTTACAGCAATCATGGTCACGGGAGAGTAGAGTAAAATCCGAAAAGGTAGTTTCATTTATAATGTCGAATATTCGCGTAAATCTAAGAAAGTATTAAATTGTCTTGCATTACATACGAAATGTTTTTAAAATAATAAAGGCTTTTTCAATTTCAATCTATCTCAGAGTATTTACGTTTAAATCAACTCAACTTTTTCAGTTAGAACATTGACGTTCAACTTTTTCTCTAAACTGTTGCACGTGGATCATTATCTATTATATACTACTATATAAATCTAAGTAGGGTCTGTCTGTACACTCAATTTTTTTGTCGAATTTCGTCATAAATATTCGTTTTATGACTCACTGACATTAGTTTTACCATTATTGAATTTTTGTCTGTCTGTCTTCTATTCTATATAAAAATTAGTATACAGTAATAACATGTCATTGCGCAAATGATAGACTATATGATAATATACCTATCATTTTATCTATTGTCATTTGTTTAAAATGAAAATGTTACATTCATTTATTTAAAATTTTAATTCTTCCCAGATATTGATATTTTTATGTTCTATAATTTGTTTTTTGACAAAATTGAAATTAAATTAGTAGTGAATATCCAATTCATGAAGGAATTAGCCACTGGACGCGACATAAAATACAAATGTATGAAAACTCGTTCTACCAAGTGAAGCACAGAGATAGAGAAAGCACACACAGATTTTATTACATTATTATAAACACAGATACACAATACATAAAAATTCACTCTATTTCTAGTGCTTGAACGTAATCGATAAAATACATATATTGATGAACGAATCAATGACATTTTAGACATTATTGTTTTATTTTCCGCCGACAATCAAACCCAGAACCTTCGAATGGGAAAGAAAAGGCGTATCATAAATAAGCTGTAAGACAAAGGAAATAAAGGGAGAATGAAGGAGAGGTAAGCTACCGGTATTTATATTTTAATTAAACTAAAATAAGCAGGATATTGTTATGAATTTTTTGTTTCGTTAGAATCCAGGTGTCATCTCTACGAACTGCTTCAACCTACTTTCTCTTTCGAGAAGGGTCACTAGGAAATCTAAAATTTTGTATAATTTGTGTTAAAATAAAATAATCTTTATTATTATTACGGTGGAATAATATTCCAAAGTATATAAATGTGGTATAAAATAAAATATAAAAATAAGTCCACATACTAATTATAATTTTTGCATTTATAATATATATTATTTTAAATTTATTGTTATCAGATTGTAGGATACTGTGATTAAAGTAATGTACAAATAATATCATTCGTTCAGTCATATCGTCAAATATCTCAATGGACTCACTCGACAGTTTTGTCATTCGTTCTGAATTGTATAATCCAGCCATTTTATGATGGTTGTCAGATGTTAACAATACATAGAAATATTGACCATATTTAACATAGTTGGATAATATGACATTTTCTTTTACATTCGATTAAATTTTGTGATAAATAACAATATATGTAATAAAATAATGTACTTACAAGTGAAAAGAAATAGTGGTGCTTTCGCCGCTATAGTTTTTACAACATTTAACAGCACATTTAGTCATTTTTGGGAGATGTTTTGTTGACAATTAAGTGCTTGAGACTGACGCAAAAACAAACGACCAAGAATTTCTTTTCGCTAGAATCCTGGTTACTGACAAGACCGGTAAAGGTACGTCCGTTTTTATGTCGTGTCCAGTGAAATTCGTTCATGATTCAATTAATTTATAAATATTTAATAAGATCAAATTGTTTGCATTTTTTTTTGAAAATCTCAATTTTCATAGCGAGAAGGTAAAAACTATTCTCAAAAATAAATTCGACTCTTCTGAAGTCGCTTGCAGAATGTACTTTGGTTTTATTTGTAAACTGAATGAAGTTGTTTTATAAAAACTTTTCACTATCTGTTTATCTGCCATTCGTGAAAAATTATAATTGGTTTGGCATTTTATATGAAGACGACTCGTTTGGCTCAGTTGGTAGTGACCCTACCTTCTGCGCCAGCGGTCGCGGGTTCGAGTCCCGCTGGGGGCATTCATTTGTTGAGCACGAATGTTTGAACTCAAGTCATGGGTGTTAATATTTATAATATGTATGTATTTAAAATGTATATGTGTAGTATATCAACTATCTGGTGTCCGCAACACAAGCACGTTACGTAGCTTACTGCGGAACTAGATGGCGCTGTTGTAATAATGTCCCAACATATTTATTTATTTATTATTTTATTACTTTCGTAATTTATTTTATAATTTAAATTATAATTTTAAAACATGCTGAACGTGCAACTCCCTCCCATTTATCAGCAACGAGCATCTTATTCGTATGTGTTTAAATGTTTTCTTGAATTATTATTTTTAACTTCATGTAACTGAAAAATTATTTTAAATAAAATAATTCCAAATTAGCGTCTGCCACAGTTTAAACAAGAATTAAATATGCAATAATAGATTCATGTTGTAAAAAGTTTAATTAACTTAATAAAAACAAAAGAAACCTTAAAATTCTTTAAAAAATTGATATTTTACCTATCCAAGTACGATGCGCACTGATGAACGCAACCACTACCGCCAGCGAGATAGCCCGTATGATGTTCGGGAGAGTGGGAGAGATAGCATATCTAAAATCTGGCCTACCTAAAATTCTCTCTCGAAAGCGTTGCTAACTCTTAGATTATAAGCTTGTCATGTGTGTATATTCGGCATTATATGTCCAGAGATCGGTATTTCTAGCAATCTACTAATGTATATGTAACTGTGAAGGAAAGCATTTGTAAATGTGTCAGTTTGTTTAGATGCGTCTATAAGTACGCAGATTTTGTTCCCATGGGTTTGAATTGGTTATTTATGGTTTTTATTGGTTATGGTTTTATTTGAATTCAAATTGTTAAGATGTGTTTGATTAAAATCTTTAAAATAATAAGGGGCCGGTCCACATAATCCTTTCTTCGATTTACGCGAATTTGACATTTGACGACACGTTTGGCTTAGTTGGTAGTGACCCTACTTTCTACGCCAGCGGTCGCGGGTTCGAGTCCCGCTGGGGGCATTCATTTGTTGAGCACGAATGTTTGTACTCCAGTCATGGATGTTAATATTTATAATATGTATGTATTTAAAATTTATATGTGTAGTGTATCAACTATCTGGCATCCGTAACACAAGCACGTAACGTAGCTCACCACGGAACTAGATGGCGCTGGTGTAATAATGTCCCAATATATTTTTACTATCTTTTCGATGTAATGTTTGCTGTAAAGCATTCGAAACGTCGGGAACCACGAATCTACATAAATCCGCGAGAAAAACTGAAAAGATTTTTACTTATAAGGTGCCCACTATTGGACAAGTTGATACTTCGCCTATACTTGCGATATTGTTTATTTCCGTTTAAATTGTTCTACAGCAACGTTTCTCCTACATAAGTAGTGTATGAACGGTCTGTAATAGTACGCAATGATCAGCCACCTTTAGGGCCGATCCGCACTATAATGCCGTTCATAGTTCGTTCTCAGTCCGATCTCGGTCTGGTAAAGTCGTATCATGTTTACATTATACAGTCTGACTTACCGCCGCACTCAGAATCACTTAATGAACCATTAAGTCCTTCATTAGTATGGAGATTCTCGCGTTAATGGTTCAATAAGTGACTATGAGTGCGGCGGTTAGTTCACGATTCATTCATGATGAAGGAAACTTCTTGCAGTACTGTCGAGATTCGAGATTGATCGTGACTGGAATGAAGCGAAATTTGACTGTTACGGATATTATGAATGTGCACATATTTCTTACTTGATAATATTTTACCAGTTCGAGATCGATCGAGATTTGTATACGGCATTCAAATTATTTCAATTTTTTACTGAACGTCATGGGTCTACTACCAGTTCGGAAAGAAGAAGCCGCTGACCTGAGAAGAACTGGCGAAAGAAATTCAGAAGGGCCGATATATTTTTTGTCTGAATCTGTTTTTCTTTTTTAAATTAAATTTAAACAATAATTCTATAGGTTGAAACAGCCTGGAAGCGATCACATCACTCCCAAGGCGTACTATCTTCTAAAAAATCGTTAATCGAATAATATCCTTTAGTACACAAGCGTTCTTTAAATTTTTTTTTAATTTGGCATTATAGTAAGGATCGAGCTTTATAGTGTTTTACACACCCTTGGAAAAGCAATTATCATAAAATTTATGTTTATTCACTACCGTAAAGAAGTTAGTGTATTACTAATAGAGGGGAAATAATAAATCACACAAACATCGCATAAAACGTAGTTACATGTTTTGTAAACTTTTTATAATATTATATTTTAACTGGCAATTACCGCGGCTTTGCCTGCGTTCTTATTATATTATTTTATAATAAAAAATAAAAATCTGAAGAGGGCCACCCTAACCATCCTTATCACCAAGGGGAATAAAAATATCCTACGACTTATCATCAGACCTACTGAATATACACAAAAAAGTTCATAAAAGTCGGTCAAGTCGTTTCGGAGGAGTTCGATAACAAACACTGTGACACGAGATTTTTATATATTAGAAGAAAGAGATATACTAGATAGATTTGAACTTTGTGGAAAATATTAAGCGTGTGGATACAACATTACATTGACCGACAGTTACAAAAGAGGGTTATTGAACCATTTTACGAAGGGAGCGCTTCCGGGTGGAATGAGTCACTGTAAAGTTCCCAGTGATCGATTGTTTGTTGCGTGTTGGGGGTTTGATTTCTATTAAGAACATAATATAATAAGCGTACTGTATAAGCCAAGTAACATGACTTGTACTATACAAAATATGTTTTCAGGGACCGACTTCGAAGAGGATGATTTTGAAGTAAATAGTTTTCATTACTAAGATTTAAAAAAACCAAACTAAAAAATAGAAAATAAATTTTTATGAATTTAAATTAATTATTTGATTTTAAAAAAAGCGTGGGGTGCATGGTGTCAATAGTTATAAATATTTTATTGACAGATATGAGTAGAGTGATTATCATTTTGATAATATCTTAAAAAGCACCCCACGCTTTTTTTAAAATCAAATAATTAATTTAAATTCATTAAAATTTATTTTCTATTTTTTAGTTTGGTTTTCTATAAAAAGCGTGTTTTTAGTTTTTTAAACTATGTATTATTTATTTTTTACTTTTTAGTTTCTAAAAAGCGCCATCTATTGAACACAATATGTAATCTATATACAATACTAGAGGGAGCTGTTTGTAAATTAGTTTTTTTAAACTATTATTTATTTTCTACTTTTTAGTTTGGTTTATATATCTAATTAGTGAATTGTTATCGGTCCTCGATAAATCTACAAAGTTTGAACGAAATCTGGCCGTTTAAAGTAGGTCAAAATCGCGCCCAAAGAAGTCGGTTACAAACAAACAAATATACAGGTGAAGCTAATAAAAAGCGTGTAAAAAAGGAATATAATCATTTTTAGGCTCGTATACCTTTTTAGTTGCATATGAATATTTTTTTCCGTTGTAGGATTGCATAAGCCCATCTGATTGTGGTATTCCATACAAGCGATAGAGACATAACTTGTATTAGAGCTTATTATTACCCGACTGCGCCAGTAGGAGGGTTATGTTTTTCGCCTATGTATGTTTGTTTGTCACGCTCTGCGGCCTGAACAGCTCGATAGATTTTAGCTTCGAAGGTGTCGTTAGATTCGTATATACTGTGAGAGTGACACTGGGTATATCAAAATAAAAAAAAACAAAATGGCGAATTTCAGGCGCCATTCATATGTTTGGGACGTTCTGCGGCCTGAACAGCTCGATAGATTTTAACTTCGAAGGTGTGAGGTGTCGTTAGATTCGTATTAATTGTGAAAGTGACACCGGGTTTAAATTTTGAATCAGAACACAACATATTTTAGGGATTTTTCATTTCCAAATCACACGCAGTCGAATTTTTTAGTTTTCTTCAATCAATCAAACTTTTATGTCTTTAGCAAGATATTATGTTATTGGGATCTGTTGGCAGTTTGTTTGGAAGCACATAACGTTTAAAGGTGTCATATGCTAAATAACGACTTAACCTCGCTGCGCTCGAATTCGTCCCATACTTTATAACAGCAAGTTTGAATTTTTTTTAAATAAGATATTTTCCGGCAGTAAAAAGTATCCTATATCCTGCCCCGGATAATAATAATAATGTTCTCCGACCTATTCCGGCCATGGCGGCCAATCTCATTGAGACTGGCCAAGTACGCAGGAGATATTATAGTGCACAAGTGTACGCGCAGACACAAGTGCACTCTCTATTCCTATCACTCTCATACTCCGGTGGGACGAATACTCGACACGACCAGTGAGAGATAAGGCGCAGGACCGACGGCTTTACGTGCTCTCCGAGGCACGGGGGTGAACCACCACCAACTTCCCAACTCCGGGCTGTTACTGAGGCTAACGAAACAGAAAGATTCAATAACTAAACTTGGCCCGACCCGGGACTCGAACCCAGGACCTCTCGGTGTGTGACCGTACATGACCTACCCGGATAACCAGCTATCATCATACCAAATTTCAACAAAATCTGCCCTGTGCGTTTATCTTTATGCGGTCACAGAGACAAAAGTTCTAAAATCTATAGATTCGGCCTCTGTATCGATAATAATGAGACGACACGTTTGGCTCAGTTTGTAGTGACCCTACTTTCTGCGCCAGTGGTCGCGGGTTCGAGTCCCGCTGGTGGCATTCATTTGTTGAGCACGAATGTTTGTACTCCAGTCGTGGGTGTTTATATTTATAATATGTAACAACAACTATTTGGTATCCGTAACACAAGCCTCGTAGCTTACCACGGAACTAGATGGCGCTGTTGTAATAATGTCCTACCATATTTATTTCAATAGGATTAGCCAAATATTCAACGCACAGATTCTACTTGGACATTAATATGTTTATAGACGAGGCATGCCATCAGCATGTGCAGAGGAACTAGTGTACTTTAAACACTTAGCACTTTGCCCCACGTTGGATTCAGGCCCTTATCTTTAATTTTGTTACCTAATTATTATTTATCTATACCGTACAAATATTATAAATGTAAAAGTTTGTTGGGTCATTAACACACAGCACCACCTAGTTCCGCGGTAAGCTACGAGGCTTGTGTTACGGATACCCGATAGTTGATACACAACACATATATAACTTTAAACACATATTATAAGTACAAACACTTATTGCCTGGAGTACAAACAATCGTGCTCATTACACAAATGATTGCCGCCAGCGGAACTCGAACCCACGACCGCTAGCAGAGCAAATAGGGTCACTAAAAAGTAAAAACTGCCAGACGTGTCGTCGATATATGTATTATATATCGGCTTGACAGATTTACGTGAAACTTAATACACCAGGTACCGTTACCTACCGCTACTGGTTGAACTTGGTGACATATGTAGTCAATCGAAGCGAAAATAAGTTGTTAATAGTTTCTATACGAATACGAAAAAGTCGCTGGCCTGTCTGTCTTGAGTACGAAGCATTTGGGGGAAGACGCCCAGCAGTGGGACAAAGAAGGTCTGAAAGGGATAAAAAAGGCCAGCTTTTGGATTGTATATGTCTAGATTTCAGATATTTATATCTAGACCAGCGACACATCCTCGTTTTGCTCGAGCTCATCTCTAGATTAAGCCGCGAGTTCCTCTAGTATTGATCTATATTAAATGCACAATGTATTTAAAGTACTTAATTGGATAAGGATTAAAGCTGTATTGCTTAAAATCGCTTCGTAAATAAGCTATTAGTTCTCGTAAAAAGTAAATGATAAAAATGGTTATTGTGAGTTATCTCTAAGAAATAGACATATGCCATCACGGACTTTTTTGTAGAACTTTTTAAGGTTTACAATAATGTAGCACATTATTTTGATCTATCTCGTTGGGTTCATCCAAAAAAATGTGTTTATTTACGACATCACATTAGAAATCTCTAAAATTATCAGTGTATCTCTACTATATTATGCATGTATTATAAATATAAACCTTCCTCTTAAATCACTCTATCTATTACAAAAACCGTATCAAAATTTTAATCTTAGTTTTAAAGATAATGACAGGCAGACAGCGAGGCGACTTTGTTTTATACCATGTAGTGTAGTGATCACTATGGATCCCTACTACCATAAGTTACGACATTTTTAAAAGCCATAATTTTCTATAACCGTAGGCATTCAACGTATTACGTCAATGACATCGTTACTACGTAACAGTTTTTGCGTTCACACTAATGTAAGATATGAGAGTTACGTGTGAATAAAATAGTACTTTGAGAGAAATATCACGTATGATATGATTAGAAGAATAGAATTGAATATAACGTATGAAAGATAAGTGTTGCCTACGGCTCCGCCCGTGTTCTAATCTATACTATTTATAAAGCTGAAGAGTTTGTTTGGTTAAACGCGCTAATCTCAGGAACTACTGGTTCGATTTGAAAAATTCTTTTTGTGTTGGATAGTCCGTTTATCGAGGAAGGCTATAGGCTATATTACATCCCCCTACGATCAATAGGAGCTGAGCACCAATGAAAAATGTAGCAAAAACAGGAGAAAAATATTCCTTTTGAGAGCTTCCGTTGTGTGCGTTGCGTAAACGGTTAAAGTTATGCAAAAATCATGTATGACGGAAGTGTTCCTCTTTAAAAGTTCTAAAAAAGTCCGCGAAAGCATGTCTATCTTTGAAGGTCGACTCGCTGTAACCTTTTTTATGGTAATCAAATTTGTTTTAAAAAAATGCATTATTTGCGAAGGTGTTTTTATAAACATGATATTAATCCTTACCTAAATAAATAAGATATTCATCACAAGTATTTAATTTTGAACAAAATTGCTCTTGGCGTCATTTGATTTCAATAAATATGTTACGAGATATCACAGTTTTAACATAACTTCGCAACAAAATCACCGCGTGCAAGACGGGCGGACGGGCGGAATGAAAGAATTTGGTTTCCAGCCTTTAGAACGAGAGCGTAGCCGCGGGAAAGGATAGTCACTAATAAAAAAGAATTGATGGTAGAAGGATGAAAATTTAGGGTTATAAGTGTTTTGGGTGCCATTTCAATAAAAATAAACATAATGATGACATAATATTATATAATATCTACCTAAGCACAGCCCACCTTAATTCTTTGTATACAGGTTTGACGACACGTCTGGCTCAGTTTGTAGTGACCCTACTTTCTGCGCCAGCGGTCGCGGGTTCGAGTCCCGCTGGGGGCATTCATTTGTTGAGCAGGAATGTTTGTACTCCAGTCATGGGTGTTTATAATTATAATATATATTATGTATGTATTTAAAATTTATATGTGTAGTATAGCAACTATCTGGTATCCGTAACACATGCCTCGTAGCTTAATACGGAACGAGATGGCGCTGTGTGTAATATTGTCCCAACATATTTAAAAAAAGGTGATATCAGACGGTTCACTCGAATGACTTATTCACTCGGGTGAATGCTTTATTTCTCTTTCATTCCATATTCATACGGCTGAGACGGAATGATGTAGAAAAGAATATTATTTTCAATTTCTTTTAATATGTTATCGAATCAAGTCGGCTACAGGACTCAAGACAAAATGACCGATCCCAAATGAACGTTCTCTTAGTGTTTAGACCGTTCATTTCTCCAGGAAAGATACCAGATCGGTTTACTCATGGAGGTTAGAAAACAGGAGGACGATCGCTTCATACTAAAGCATTACCCGCCTGTCCCTGAAAATATGTAGACTTTATAACGCGCTGTCGTCGGTAAGTAGTATCTGTGAATATAGCTGTTTATGAGTACAAGTAGATGAAGTAAGTATTGAGATAACGTGAAGTTAGGCATTGAGACAACTTAGCGATCGCAGCGCCTCCTTTGTTTGTCTATCTTTCTGAGACACTACATCTAGGGCGATCGTCCTCCTGTTCTCTAACCTCCGGGTTCACTTATGAATTCATTCGGCAATAACGTTTCATGAACAAAAATGACCCGTCTAATATCACCTTACGGAACTCTAAAATTAACGCTAAATGTGTAATGTTGACTCATTGAACGAATATTAATCACGCGCAAAGTCCTAGGTTTAAAGGTTAATTATAATTGTTACTAATAATACTTTATACTAGAATTACCTATATTGTCTTGCTTCGACCGGTTGCGTCCTAGTTACGTTACATCAACTCCTAGTTAAGTCCCGTTAAAATCAGTCCAGCCGTTTCGGAGATCAGCGGGAACAAACATACAGACTTTTAACAGTTGTGATTTACGTATATTATAAATAAATATAAATATGTTGAGACAATATTACAATAATGCAATCTAGTTCCGTGGTAAGCTACGAAGCTTGTATTACGGATACTAGATAGTTGATATACTACACATATACATTTTAAATACATACATATTATAAATATAAACACCCATGACTGGAGTACAAACATTCGTGCTCAACAAATAATTGGCCCCTTCAGCGGGACTCGAACCCGCGACCGCTGGCGCAGAAAGTAGGGTCACTACCAACTGAGCTAAACGTGTCTTCAAATTGTTTTTTACAATAATTGTTTTAGTTTTACAAACAGACACTTCAATTTATTTATCTATATAGATACTCGTAATTATGCTTTTTTAACCTATATTTTCGAAGCATTCAACCATTATTCATATTTCATAGATCGTACGATTTTCTTTTGATACTGGTTTCTTGGGAGAGATTACTTTTCGTGATAAGGCCTCCTTTAAACTGAAATAATTATCTTTAACAGAAGCTTCATAGTGTTTTTACATACTTTTTTGCGGTGTGATTAAGGATAACCGTTATACATTCAAGAAATGACTATTTAATAAATAATATAATTTAATCAAATAAATTGAACACTTCAAAATTTTCTATTAAAATAAAAGTAGTCTAAGTTACTCCTTATAACATGAGCTATCTGCGAGTGTAAGTCCCCTCAAAATCGGTCCAGCCGTTTCAGAGATTACCCGGAACAAACAGACAGACAAAAATTATAAAAAATATTTTTTTCATGTAAGTACCGTATATACTTTCATATGCATTTAGTGAAAAGCTGTTAATTTGAAATTACAAACAGACACTTCAATTTTATTATATATACTGATGTACTGATAATTATTGTGCAAAGAGTAGCTCAAAGATATGTTATCACTTCAGGCCAATCAACCTAGATAATTATAAAATAAACACACGTGGGATTAGCATGCGTGAATTACTTGAAAAACCCAGCAAGATATCAAATAAAAATATTGTATTCAGCCCTTATGACGTCCCACTGCCTGGCGTAGGCCTCCCTTCAATACAAGGGGGATCAGGCCATAGTCCACCGCGC
Organism: Boloria euphrosyne; assembly: GCA_951802675.2. NCBI lineage: Eukaryota > Metazoa > Arthropoda > Insecta > Lepidoptera > Nymphalidae > Boloria > Boloria euphrosyne. The sequence goes on from OX637895.1 coordinate 1,493,319, forward strand.
TGGACAAGCGCGGAGCGATCTCCGTCTTTCTTTTTTTTAATTGCTAGGTTTAAGTCAGTTTCCTCACGATGTTCTCTTTCATTGTAAGACAAGTAGTGATCATTATGGCAATGTTTCCCATATGAGTTTCTCAAAAGTGTGCGACCCGGGATTAGAACCCGCAGCACTCAGTCTCCCAAGCAAACACGTTACCACTGTGCTACCACTGCCTAATCCAAATATACTTTATTCAAATAGCCTTTTACAAACGACTTTCCGAATGTACATAACATATTTGAAAATTAACTACATAAGTCCTTAAGGAAGTCACAGTCTCAGGAAGAAAATCTGCCGAGAGGAGCCCCGGAGACTTATCTAACCAAAATAGAAATAGCTTTATACATAATACATAAGTACATCTTGATATAATGAAAATAAATTCTTTTTACAGAAAATGATATAACAAATAAAAAAAGACTTTTTGCTGCGCCAGCGGTTGCGGGTTCGAGTCCCGCTGGAGACATATTTGTTGAGCATGAATCTTTGTACTCTAGTCATGGGTGTGTATATTTATAATATGTATGTATTTAAATTTTAAAGTTATATATGTGTAGTGTATCAACTATCTGGTATCCGTAACACAAGCCTCGTAGCTTACCACGGAACTAAATGGCGCTGTGTGTAATAATGTCCAAACATAAAAAAAATTGTTGATTTTTAGCCGACAGACGCACACGTAGGTGTACAATTCGACAGAATATTTTTTTATAGTCCGTATCTATTATAAATAGGCAAATACCAAACAGTCTAGTGCCTCTTTCTCGTCAATCAAATGATTTGTTTTTGTTTACTAGATACTGAGGAACTTTAGTGTTCACAAAAATATTTTATTATATTAATAGATTTCTTTTAAAATAGAATAGAGAATGAAAATACATCTTTATATTTAAAGCACTTCAGTGCGTGTATGTAATTGAACTACTCCTAAACATGGACCGATTTTGATGAAATATTTTGTGTTCGAGTGGATTCGAGAATGGTTTAAATTCACAATTCAGTCCACTACAAAATGTTTTTTTTGAATTAATTAGATATTTTTTTTAGTAACTAAATGAATAAATATGTTGGGACATTAATACAATAGCGCCATTTAGTTCCGCAGTAAGCTACGTAACGTGCTTGTGTTCCGGATACCAGATACTTGATATACTACACATATACATTTTAAATACATACATATTATAAATATAAACACCCATGACTGGAGTACACACATTTGTGATTAGCAAATGAATGCCCCAGCAATACTCGAACCCGCGACCGCTGGCGCAGAAAGTAGATTCACTACCAACTGAGCCAAACGAGTCGTCAAAAACAAAAGATAGGTTCTATACAAATACCTAATCTACTTATAGTTATATTTTATACATTTAGACAATAAATGACATTTAATTATAAATACGTCGTTGCTAGGCAACGTTGTTTTGCGCATGCGCACTTATTTTATACACATAAAAATTTTCAATGTGTACGTCTGTCGGCTCCGCTAATATTATAAGTATAATTCAGAGTCAAATCTGTATATTAAATATTTTTTGTAAAATTCTATAGTAATAATCGTTATTATCGATACAAAGACCTAATCTACTTATAGTTTAAATGTTTGTCTGTCTGATCACATCACGAGAAAACCGCTGGACAGATTTTAATGAAATTTGGTATAAGGATAACTGATTATCCGGGTCAGGATACAGGATACTTTTTACTGCTGGAAAGTATCTCAACTCTCAACAATCTATACTAACCACCGTCTAAATGTATCCAGAGGGCCTAGACAATGTAACAATCGATAAGCGAAAGCGATAGTAGAAAAGTCCAAAATGTATGGGTTTGACATAATGACTTAGATAATATGTCACGTGATCTGTTGTCAACGAATAGATGATGGTAGACAATGTACATTCATTTCAATTATTAGTGATTTAAAGTTCAAGATGCATACGCTGCGTTTAAGCGATGACGATTGTAGAAATCGAATCGCTCTATAACGAATGCCGGTTGTCTATAGGCCCATAATTACGTTTCGTTAGCCTTCACATACGTCTTGAACCTGAAATTTTCCATAATAATTATCGCCAAACTCGCCCACTGCTCGAGCACTAGTAAACAAATATCAAACAAAAATCAAATCAAGTGTTGAATCATTGCTTATGAATTACTTGAAAGCCTATGTATCTTCTCTTAATCAGTACATCTGTACATATATAAGTAAAATAGAAGCGTCTGTTTGTAATTTCAAATTAACAGCTTCTCACTAAATGCATATGAAAGTATATACGATAGTTAACCAAAAAATAAAAAAAGTTGTCTGTCTGTTTGTTCCGGCTAATCTCTGAAACGGCTGGATCGATTTTGACGGGACTTTCACTCGCATATAGCTAATGTTATAAGGAGTAACTTAGACTACTTTTTTTAAAAAAAATTCATTTATTTTAACTAGCGGAAGCCGTGGCTTCGCTTGCGCTAAATCGCTAGACTCCAATAACCTTTAATCTCCTTTTAAAAAATTGAATTTTCGAGTTTTTAAGTAGTACAGGCCCAACTTTTTCACGAGAGAACTAGACAAAAGTTAGAAAAAATATCTAGATCTAGCCATCTAGAAATACTGCGAATCTATTACTTTGTTATCTGCGACAACATTTATATTAACCTATTGCCTTATAACCTATCCAGTGGAAACATCTTAAATCTGATAGTACAATCTCTGTGTGCCAAACATATTTACCTCTCTCTTGCTGGTTATAACCAGGAAGAGCGAGAGAAAAGATATTTAGGGATTATTTTTAGTGAAATTATGGGAACATACCCCACCACCAGTGATAGCTAATGGTAACGCACTCGCTTGTATAACCGAGTGATGCGGGTTCAAATCCGGGTCTCGCACTTCTGATATTTTCATGTGCGAATATGTCTATCATAGTTACCACTTACGGTGACGGAAAATATCGTGAGGAAATCTACATGTCTGAGAGAACCTAGCAAGTTTTCGAAAGACATGTGAAGTCCGCCTACACGCACTAGGCTATTGCGATGGATTATGGCCTGATCCCTCGTATTAAAGGGAGGCCCGTGCCCAGCAGTGGGACGTTAAAAAGGGCTGAATGATGGTGATCATGACCCCACATGATGGTGGGTACAACTTTTTGTATTCCCATGGTCGAGTTACTTTACAACATTTAAAGTTACGTAAAAATGTACGTACGCACTACGCACGTTCTTAATCCTTGATTCAAATCAACACCTGTTTGATGCAACTAAAACGTGTCAAGGGACTTCCGCGTCACTTACGCGTTAACTAGCACATACTAAAAACCTAAAAATTATAGAAACGGTTTCTGTATCAATAATAACTGACTACTTCTATTTTACTTAATAATATTTTTTTAAATTTTTGTCTTTATTATTCTCAGTAAAAACTATGCAGGATATTATGTACTTTTAATACGAAAATGAAATGGAAAATATCAGCTATCATTATACCGAATTTAAATTTCATCAAAATCTGTCCAGCGATTTCTTATTTTGTTAGTAGTAAATATTATGCGTTCACAGACAGACAGACAAAAATTCTAAAAACTATAGATTCGCTCTTTATATCCACAATAACGATATTTCGATAAGATTTTCCAAAAAACATTCAATGAACAGCGGGCTTACTCTTGAATTTAATTCCGATCGATCGACATTGGAATTGTGACGTTTCGTACTCTTGAGTTGGACGCTAGCGCCACATTGTTTTTAAATTGCGTGTCCATTTTGGGGAACTAAGTGAAATCGGGATCGGGCTTGGCGCACCGTAAACGCTACTCTTGAGTGAGAGTACTTTTTTTGAAAGGATAAAGCATTTTAAAGCCATATTACTGGTTTATCGTAATAAGAAGAACGACACTATTGCGGCCCGTAACATAGCTAACTTCACTCTTAACAAAATAATCGCGGGGCAATCCCAATTTCAATCCAATGTTGACAATATTGTTTTCAAGAGTACCGAATCACGTGACTTCAAAATTGACATTGGAATCGTATTGGTATTAGATTAGAATTGAAATTAGTTTGAAGAGTAAGCACACAGATTTGACTCCGAATTTTATTATATGTATAGATAGATTAAATCATTAAATAAAACAAATTATGTCAACTCATGCGCAGGTCAGTTGGAACCGTGACATAATCAATGTAAACAATCATTTTATTGGATATGCAAATCATATTTTCGGCCGCCACTACGCGACGACAAGGTACAAATGCGTCTCACACGCGTCAGTGTGACGCAGCGCTTTGTTTACTCCGTTTATTTCCAAACAATGCCCTTTGTGAAGAAAAAATCTGGTAGAATCTTTCATAGCTTTATATCAGTATAGATTTTTTAGAAATGAAATATTTGCCAGCAGTAAAAAGTATTCTATATAACCCGGATACCAGAACCAGCTATCACCATACCAAATTACATCATAATATGTCCAGTGGGTTTCTCGTGATGCGGTTACAGACAGACGGACAGACAAAAATCCATAAAAACTAGATTTAGACTTTAATGTTGATAATAATGAATACTTTCATACTATTTGTATTTATACTGTATACTAGCAATTCCCACGGCTCCGTCTGCGTTCTTATCACTATTAAAAAATAAGTTTTTGGTGGTAGTAATCATTAAAAAAATCTGGATAGGGTCAGCCTTATCACCTAGGCCCTAGGGGAATAAAAAATAGCTAGATCTAGCAAATATACACAAAAAATCATAAAGATCAGTCAAGCCGTTTCGGAGAAGTTCGATGACAAACACTGTGACACGATATTTTAATATCATCATCATCATCATCATCAGCCCTTTTTTAACATCTCACTGCTGGACACGGGCCTCCCTCAATACGAGGGGGATCATTTTTATATATTAGAAAGATAATAATTCGACTTAGATTATAATTTAAAGATTAAGATTAGATTAGATGAAGAGAAGATTTAGATTAGATTATAATTTAGAGGAATAAAATTAGATTTCATGCCTGACAACGTTATATACTATTCTTGGACGGAACTCGAATCCAAAAAAACAAACGATTTTATAAACAAAGACAAATAGAAAATTTTTACGCCGGCCTGTCCAGGATACGAGTCCCGGGTCGGGTCAAGTATAATTATTGCGTTTTCTTGTTAAGAAACTCTTGTGCTGTACCGGAACGGATGTAAAACCGTTGGTATTGCTCCTTATCTCTCATTGCGAGTGTCGAATTATCGACCCGTCGGACTTTGAGAGTGAAAGGATTAGAGAGTGCAATTGTGCCGGCGCACGCGCACAATAATATCTACTATGCATATGACTGGACTTAATAAGTTTGATCGCCGGTTGAGTGCCAACCAGAGTTAAAGAAAAGTATTACACTTACGGAACCGTGTACAAAAGTTATTTATATTTAAATTCTCAAATAGAAACCTTGATTTTTTTAAACGGAACCCTAAAAGTATTCTATGTAGAGAGTATTCTATGTAGAGACTCCTTATAATATAGTGATAGTCCCGTCAAAATCAGTCCACCTGTTTCCAAGATTAGTCGGAACAAAGAGACAGATTTATATCATAACTATTCATAATATATATCAATATATATTTATTAGTCATAAGCAATAGACAAAGGCTTTATTCTTCTAACTTATTGCAGTCTGCATCAGTATGTAAAAATATAAATTAAAAAATATTACTATCAGATTAGTTATCTGTGGCCTGATACAGATTGCAACAACACGCTGCATTTGGCTGATATTGTTTTTATTACGTCTGGACATTTTACTACCTTGAAATCGTAAAAATATTAATAATATGTCGTCCTTCCTTAAGGTTCCCCGTCCCATTATTGTGTACTGTTTGTTCATGTTTGTGTCGAGTCCTTTCTTTGTGTGAATTCTTATGTAAATATATTAAGAACTAGCGACTCACCCTCGCTTCGCTCGGGTTCGCCCCTACTCCCTAGGTACGTGTTGTATATATTTACTTCGCACCGCCCGGTATATATTTGACTTGATTATATGAATTACCATTGCACGCACCATGACAACGGTCATAACATGATACGTCAAACGCCGTTAATCTTATAAAGTTTTTTTAATTTCCTAACTTTTTTCGATATATTATGTTATTCTTAAGAGATAGACATATGTCATCGCGGACTTTTTTGTAGACTTATATAAGATACACAATTCCACCATACATCATTTAGTTATATCTCAAAAGGTTTAGTCAGCGTTTTCGGTGAAAACTCCCAGACGGCTTATATTTTTCCGACACCTCCAACAGATATTTTAGGCAATTTATACAAAAACTTGACAAATTATATATTAAGACCTTCCTGGAGAACCATTCTATCCATTGCTGAAAACTGCATGAAAATCGGTGCAGTAGATTTTGAGTTTATCGCGAACAGACAGACAGACAGACGCGGCGGAGGACTTTGTTTTATAATATGTATAGATATAGATAATAGAATTAAATTGTAGAACAAAATTTTGTGTAATATAACTAACATTTACTAACCATTTTTTTTCTTTCGAGGTTTCTGTGTAAATACTAACTGTGCTGTCTTGTTTTAAGTTAGTAAGGATTTACTTCCCTTATGTACAATTATCATTTGTCATCAGCTCTTTTTTACATCCCACTGCTGGGGGTGAGCCTCCCTCAGTACGAGGGGGATCAAGCCATAGTCCACCGCGCTGGCCTAGTGCGTGTTGGCGGACTTCACATGTCTTACGAAAACTTGCTAGGTTTTCTCAGACATGCAGGTTTCCTCACGATGTTTTCCTTCACCGTAAGACAAGTGGTAATCATGACATAAATGATTCGCACGTGAAAGTATCAGAGGTGAGACCCGAATTTGAACCCGCATCACCCGGTTATACAAGCGAGCGCGTAACCGCTGGGCTACCACTGCCACATTATCATTTAAATAATATAAACTTATTGACTCTATGTTACCGACCAATCTTCTTCGTGTCTTCTCCATTCTACGTGACATTGGCGAAGTAATCTGTGCTCAACTGGCACGCTTTGAAACCATTAACAAAGAGAATTGAATAATATGTCACTATGCCTAAACTGCCTCGTTGGTGTAGTGGCTAGCATGTACGGTCGCATACTGCGAGGTCCTGGGTTCGAGTCCCGGGTCGGGCCAAGTTTAGTTATTAAGTCTTTCTGTTTAGTAAGCCTCAGTAACAGCCCGGAGTTGGGAAGTTGGCGGTGTTTCACCCCCGTGCCTCGGAGAGCACGTAAAGCCATCGGTCCTGCGCCTTAACTCTCCTGGTCGTGTCGAGCAGTAATCCCACCGGAATATGAGAGTGATAAGGAATAGAGAGTGCACTTGTGTTTGCGCGTAAACTCGTGCACTATAATATGTCCCGCGCAGATGGCTAGTCTCAACGAGATTGGCCGCCGTGGCCGGATTCGGTCAGGAGGACGTCATGCCTAAACACACAGCGCCAACTAGCTCCGTGGTAAGCTACGAGGCTTGTGTTACGGATACCAGATAGTTGATAGACTACACATAAATAACTTTAAATACATACATATTATAAACTAGCAAACCCGTCCCGCTTCGCTGGGCGTAAGATAATATAAATTAAACGGTTCTTACAATTTATACTTATAATATTATGAAGCAGAAGAGTTTGTTTGTTTGAATGCGCTAATCTCAGGAATTACTGGTCCGAATTGAAAAATTCTTTTTGTGTTGGATAGTCCGTTTATCGAGGAAGGCTATATTAGGCTATACTACATCACGCTACGACCATTAGGAGCGGAGTAACAATGAAAAGTGTTGCAAAAACGGGAGAAAAATATTTCTTTTGAGAGTTTCCGTTACGTGTGTTGAGTAAACGGTTAAAGTTATGCAAAAATCATGTACGACGGAAATGTTCCCCTTTAAAAGTTCTAAAAAAAAGTCCGCGATAGCAAATGTTTAGCTTTTAAGGTTGACTTGCTGTAACCTTTTTTATGGTAACCAAATGCATATAGACCGACAAAAAATTTTAAAATTGATTTTTTTATGTAAGTACCGTATATACTTTCACATGCATTTAGTGAAAGTTGTTAATTTGAAATTACAAACAGACACTACAATTTTATTTCTATAGACAGTACTGATGTGCCTATTTAAACCACCCTGACACACCCTCAACAAAACAAACAGCGAATCATTCAAATTAGCTCAGCCATCGTTGAGATTATGAGATTTATTGAGACAAACACCATATTCATATAGGTACATATATGTAGCTTCATAATTTACTTTGAAATATATTGTACACACATATTAATGTGAATCTTAATAATTTTATAAATTATACATAATGTTGTATTTTTTGTACTTCTCACTAATTCATTAGAAAAACTAACTTCATACATTAGTCCAACTAATAATAAAATGTAAAAATATAATATACATATATGTATATAATAATAAGTACATATTATAATATACATATATGTACATAATAATGAGTTCTTATGAAAAAGTTACAAATGAGCATTTAGGAGTTATTAATCATTACTATGAAATGTGTAAAAAACGGCTAAGTATGAACTAAAGGTATGATTATTAAATTTTTTATTAACTATGTAAATTCATAGATATTTCTTTAAGAAACAAGACTCTCTTTGCTTATGAATATGTGATGGGAACCAGTCCACCACTGACACGTCATGACGACACGTTTGACTCAGTTGGTAGTGACCCTACTTTCTGCGCCAGAGGTCGCTGGTTTGAGTGCCGCTGGGGGCATTCATTTGTCAAGCATGAATGTTTGTACTCCAGTCATGGATGTTAATATGTAAGTATTTAAAATTGATATGTGTCGTGTATAAACTATCTGGTATCCGTAACACAAGCATCGTAGCTTACCATGGAACTAGATGGTGCTGTTGTAACAATGTCCCAACATATTAACTAACCACTCTGGGCCAAGTGCGAATTGGTGGTGTTCACATGTCTTTCCAAAACTTGCTAGGTTTCTTTACTAATTTTCCTTTACAGTAAGAGAAATGGTAAACATGTTAATGATTTGAACATGAAAATATCAGGGGTGCAGACTTGAATGCGAGCATTGAGCACACACTGGGCTACAACTGCCTACCAGAGAACACATGTACCTAATGTTTATTTACAGTAAAATAAGAAAACAAACACCTATTAACCTAACATTAAACCTATTTTATATCAATATTTTAATATATCTATACATTTACTTAATAATCAGGCTATCTGTCAGTTATATACTGAGGGATGGACCGATTATTATCACACAGACCAAATACTACATCTACAGGGCCGTAGCTAGGGGGGGGCATTGTAGGGCAATGCCCTACCTTAAAATCACAATGCCCTACCTTACAAATACCAAAAACTAGAATAAATTATTATAATTAAATTATTTGTTCATAATTGGAGATAAAAAAATGTAGCGATAGGTATCTAAACTTTTCCGAACATACCACAGCTTGTGACATTCCCTTCATATTATAATACTTAATTATTTAATCTACATGTAGATGGCATTTGAATCGCCATTGACATGAAGTGATGGATCTATTTATAATATCTGTGATGCAGAGAGGATTCCCCGTACCATAGATTGATTATTAAATTATTTTTACCAAAAAACAAAAACAGACTTCAAAACTAAACAAGTCCCAACTAAAAATGTGTGCGTGTACTAGTGTACACAAGTAAGAAGTGAAACTTCTTTATGACTTTATTTTTCGAAAAATGATCTACTAAATATAATGCAACTTTACAGAAATTGAAATTAGTTAAATAAAGTTAAATTAGATAAAGTTTAACAAAAGGCTTTTATTATCATAGACATGAATACAAATAATACAATTATTTTATTTTACCTTATTACTGCTAAGATTATTACAGCATTTCATTAATTGTAATAGAATTATTACTATCATTGTTATCGTTATTATATATTTTTGTTATTAATAGCTTATGGTAACTGAAATATGAAATATATTGTTTATATTCCACAAAATAATTTTTTTAAATGCCTGAAATAAAAGTATTTATTTTATTTATTTTTTATTTGCACTAAAATTTTTTCCAACGCCGATAAAGAAGTTTCACTTCAAAAAGTAGAAAATAATACTTTTAAGAACTAATTTAATTTTGGAGCCAAGGCGGACAGATTACATTGCATTGCAATGGGCTTTCGAACGGTATTTTGATTATGTTTACAAATTGATAGATTAATCGAATATGTATCTATTTAAAGTTATTTTGCTTTGGCTGGCACCGACTTCAAAATTAACTAAGTTTTTAAAAGTTTTATTTTCTACTTTTTAGTTTAGATTTGTTTAGTTTTGAAGTCGGTTTTTGTTCTTTTGTTAAAAATAATTTATTTTTAACTTTTTAGTGGAGAGTAGATACGTATTTTGTTTATTTTAATATAAAATGGGATAAGGGTATAGCAACTAAACCACTGCTCTAGTAAGTCAACGAGGTTTCAGGTAAACGTTATTAGGCAATCGAGATTTGTCCACATCTAGCTTTCCGCCTAACTTCCAGACGTTAATGATTATAAAAAATTACCTTCTATTATCAGGTAAACCTAATAGCCTGAAAGTATGCGAGTATCGGTTCATAAGTGTGTATCATATAGAAAGAATTTTCTTTAAACTGCTAACCGTTGAGAAATTGTACCTTCCATCATCAGTTACGGTACGTGACTCAAATATCCGAATAGCCTATAAACGATTCGGCCGAGTATCGTTAATTTGTTCCTAAGAATTGAAGTGTTCCGTTACTTTGTCATGGATCTCATGATCAGAACCTAACCAAATTATTTTCGAACTACCCTTGAAGTACCACCTTACAAATAAAAATAGAATCATCAAAATCGGTTAGAGTGATATTGAGTTATTCGTCCATTTGTCGCGCACATTATTAATGCAAATTTAAGACTTGTATGGTTTTCTCATGGATTCGCCATTGTCAGAACTGGAAAATATTAAAATGGGACCACACAGAAAGCGCCACATTTCAGATTACAGACCTCTTCCTTTTAGGAAGTCGGTTGAAAAATAACAAAATCAGTTGATCTGAACGAATTTCTTTGCATTTTTAATAACATGGCAAATCGAAGACTTCAACTGTTTTAAATATTTTTTTAAAATTATGATAATTATTATAATAAGTTGACAGAAACAATATTATTTGGTATTTTTGGTCGTATCTGTTTACTCGTACCACCCCACACAACAATTAATTATTGCCTCACTCTCATTCAGACGTGAATCTCTACATGCAAATCTGGAAGTTCAACGATCCTGTTCGTTTGTTCATCGTTCATCGTTGAGGATTTGATAGTTCTTAGATCCATGCTCATTGCTCATGCTCTGTCACAGAAATTATTTGTTTACGAATAGCTATTGAATGTACATCAATACCTAGAGGTCAGTGATATACATGATCGAATTAAGAGCCCGTGCTTCGAGGGCAGACAAAGTATGATAAATTTTTTACTTCCGCCCTACCTGTAACCAATGCTGCCCTACCTCAAATTTGACTCTAGCTACAGCCCTGTACATCTAGATAGCTATATTTCTGATAATTTTAAATTATTAACATAAACATAGTTATGTGAATTTAGTTAAAAATGTAATAATAGTGTTTTTTGTTTTCTAAATTAGTATTTTATATTTTTACTGTCATGCATAACATTTTGCATATCTAATGCAAATTTTAAAAAAGCGATATGTAAAGAGGTGATCATTACTCATTAGCAAAAACCTCCAAGTAACCCAATTAATAAAATGAATTATTTTTTGACAAATTCAGTACAGATAGGTGCTTAATTTGACTTATGTACGAGGTAGCTAATCAATCACCAAGTCCCTACTATCTCGTCGATAGCTGTTACCAAGACAATAGTGGAATTAAACAGCGTTTTTATCATATTGTTTTTAAAAAGTATAAGTACTTTTAATTTGTATGTAATCAACTGCATTTGGCAACTTGAGTCATATTTTGCAATTACTGTTGATAAAGCTTCCGCTGACTATATTAAAAATGATGAGTAAATATTGATTGGTACTAAGTTATTTACTTTCAATTAGGAATTCTGAAGGCTAAGAGCATAGAAAACTATGGATATAACCAAGAAAATTTTGCGACGTATGTTTATAACGAAGTAAACATTAGACGCGCCGCAAAAACCGGTAAAAAGATAAGTGCAACGAAAATTAGTAAACTGAATACTAAAAGCGTGATATTATATAGATTTTCTTAGAAAATTATAACTATTTGAGACACAAATGCGGGTGTTTAGCATGAACTAATTATGTTATAAACTCACCTCGAAAAGTTTAAGTAATATATCCACGTACAAACGACGCACTCCTAAAGATTTTCCAATAGATGCTAAGAAGATAACGCACAGAATGAGAAGTAAAAACGGCGTGTATAAAATAGATATCGCTACCGAGACGAACGACATCATAATTCATAAGCGCCATATTACAAACTGATTGATTGAAAATATCCGTCGCATGATGAATGATAGATTGAGCTTGTGACGTCCCATTCATTATTACGTCTCCATTCAACTGTCAATGTCAATTGGAAAGAATGTTGCTGTTATAAGCACATGTAATATAAAATTGCTTTACATTATGTAAAAAATACGTGAACGGCTGATTTGTCTCGTGTTCACAAAAATACAAAAGATAAATTCTTTTATTAATAAGCCTCGTGCCTCCGATGACTATATGTTGTATATTTTACAAATAATATGGATTTTTACATAAATGTTTATGCTAGCTATTCTCGATAAATTGTTTTTAATTACTTTTATTTTATCACTCGTTATTTGAATAATATTACTTATGAGAATATTTATTTAATAATGCAAATAAAAATAAAAAGTATTTCATTATTAATCTGGTTGCCCTCATATTTTTTACATCTGGTAGCACTGTCACATTATAACCTCAGCAGTGTCGGGAAAATTATTTTAGTTTTTGCAAAAAAATCCTATTTGGATTTAATTCCAACAAAAACTATTAAAATGGCTGATCTTCCTTACGGTCCCCCAGTAAGAGTATCCCCATTGATTAGGGTAAGTTAATTTTTGATACTTTGAATTATGTAATAGTGTTTTACCATTTTATCTCTATATATTTCTTTTTTCTTTCGTATAGTATATGAATTTCGGCATCTTTAAAATATAAATTTGGCATGAATTTTAACTTATCTTCTACCCCTGCTCATTACAATTTTCGTGAATACTTGAGTGATAAGTTTTTTCTTTACTGTGTATAATTTTGAATGCTCTTGATACAGTACATGGAAACTTTAATATATTATTAATTATTATAGATTCGCACTATTCACTTAAAAAAATACATACATTTTCACTCATATTTTCTATACATAATGCTTTATATTATGTTATTTTCAGTTTGGCCGCTGGTCATTCCTTGGTGCCGGTATCTTGTATGGTGCCTTCCACCAAAACAGATTATCTAAAAAGGAGGCCAAGATTCGCGAAATCGAAGCCAAGGAAAAGGTGATCAGGGATGCAAAACTTAAAGAAGAGAAGGCAATTGCTGCTGCCGGTAAGTTAAACTGCTGTCGCTAAAATATCATATTTATTTCTAATATTTTCATGTGTGAATCATTTTTAACATGATTATGATTTATCCTATGGTGAAGAGACACATTGTTAAGAAACTTGCATGTCTGAGATAACCTAGTAAGTATTCTAAATACATTTGAGTTCCACCAATCCGCACTTGGGCAGTTTGCTGAACTATGTCCCTCCTAATATTTTAGGCAGGCCTGTGCCCAGCAGTGGGACATAAAAAAGAGTCACTCACTCACATTTTACAGCTTATAATTTAAATCTACAAAATTTGATGATAAATACGAGCATAATATTTGAGTTTGCAAAAATTGATAACTTTATTATCTGTCTAAATAATTGTTGTTTTTTATACCTATATAACGAACTATTTAACACATATTTTTGCATGCGGTATTCATCTTAAAAGGTAATGCAATTAGCAATAAGAACTTTGTAACATAGCATATTTATTACTGTATCATTGTAATTACCACGGCTGAATCTTAATAAATAAATAAAAAAAATAAACATATTTGTTTTTTTATCCAAGTGAGCCCATTTCCACTGGGCTACCACTGCCTATTTGTATGTATAAATATTATAGCAGTTAAGTCACTTATGTTAATACATAAAAGCGAGCACTCATTCTGTCATTACAAAAAAATATTTAAAACCAATTAATGTATAGGTACATAGTTTATAGTTAGTACATATCCGCAAAGAACAGATTTTGCGACAGGGCCAGATTAAGGAGGCCGAAGGGCTCTCGAAGCTTTGCATATAACTACGTCCTTTTTCATGTACAAACTTTAAATTTCGCAGGGAGCACCTAGATATATTTAATATTTTTTGTTTTCTTTTTCAGCCGAGTTGAAAGCCTTGGAAGAAATGTCTACATCCAAGAAGTAAATAAGAAATGAAGTTTTAGTTCTAAGGCAATAGTAAATATCATCTCTAAATGATTCCTTTGGTTAGTGTTGCCTGCAATTAAAATTTTAATCAAAATTTTGTTAACATGGCAACATTGATAAAAGTGGCAAAAATTCCATCAACTTTATAATAATAATTGTATTTATGAAAATATAGTTGGAAAAAATCTGTGTTTTTTTACTTTTTAACAGACTTGAAATAGAGAACTTTTTATGTAGAAAATAGGTGATTATAACCTACCTACAGAATTTTTATTTCTGACCACATAGTAGACCACACACTTAGTAGTTTAAATTCAGTTATCTGTCTTCGCATGAAAGAACATGATTTCAATTCGAATCTTTTCAATTTAATTAAAAATCTAATTCTTCCTGCTAATGGCTTCCTGTAAACCAGGGAGCCTGACGACATCTATCCAGCCGTTTGAGAGATTAGCTGGAAATTGGAATAATCTTACAAAGAGACTTATCTAATATAAAAAAAAAATGTTATCAAACTTCTCCAAAACGGCTTGACCAATATTTATGAACATTTTGTGTATATAGGTCGTAGGCTATTTCCTAGGTGATCTTATCATTATTATTTGTTGTGGCGCCACGGTAGCAAGTGGGTTAAACTCAGTTTACAGCTGCTAGAGATTCGTATTAAACCCTTTTGCTAAACTAGCGCCATTCTGGTGGGTTTTGAACATAGATTTAAAATACAATTACATCTATGGTTTTGAACCTTTAGGCACGGGTGGTGAGGCGCGACGTCACTTCTTTCATATTTCATACAAAATGTATAGAAGAGGTGGGGCGCAAGACAAACTGAGACGCGACGAGGAGCGGGCGCCGCTTCCTCGCCCTCGGCGCACTCGCAGTTACCTCTTCTATACATTTTGTATGAAATATGAAAGAAGAGGCGCCGCGCCCGCGCCTCACCACCACCCGGTGCCTGTTGTATTTGTCCCGCGTCTTATTTACAGGTGGACACTTTGGCAACTTTGCTTGCATAAGTACTCGATACTTAAAGGTATGGAGGGTAGAGATAAGGAGAACCGACTCATATGGGGGGAAAGTTGAAAACGTGTCCAGCTGTATACTGAAAATGAAGTTTCCATTACCTACCACAATAGCGCTGGCGTGCGAATAGTTTCAATATGAACATAGCAGCGGTAAACTGAGTGAAGTGTGTTTAGCCCACTTGCACCGTGGCGCCACCACGAATAAGATTTTAAAATTTATCCATTAGCAATGTGGCGCCAACCTAATTTACCGCGTTTTTACTGCCACTTGTTCGTGTACGAGTTGGTCCTCCTTATCTCTACCCTCCATACTTAAAGGGTAAAGACCCATTCCAAGTTTTTAAAGCGTTAATATTTACACAGATACAAAATAACTATATGATTCTTAGAATGTTATAAATAATATAAACAGGTTTTTTCATATTTTATTAGAAAAAAAAAACGACTTAATAGTAACAAAGTACGACAAAACATCCTTACATTTAAAGCCACATTGCTTTCTTTCCGTCATTATATAAGATTTACATACAAATTTGTCGTCGGCGTTTTTTAGTTATAAAAGAAAAAAACAGAAATAGAAAAATAGAAAAATTAAAAATAAAAAAAATAAAAAAATTGAAATTTTATAAATTAAAGCTAATATTCTTAATATAATAATAAAGAAAAATTATAAATACCGTTTGATTATAATTTCACAGCAAACAATCTCGCGAGATTGTAAGCGGAATGCACCTCACGCGCTGATTCGTTGAACGCACAGAATAAAAATGCTCTAGGAGGTTGAACGTATCGTCATTTTTGTTTGTTATATAATGTGAACAGTATTTTGGTGAGTGTGAATTAATTTCGTACTGAAAATAACTCAAAGCTTTAGAAAACCCTTTCTTACTTACTTTTACTTACTTACTTACGTTAGGTTAGAACTTTTAAACATATCATTTCACAATTTAACGGTTTATCTTTCATGTGTTATAATCTAACGGTATTTACTGTGACATATACATATAACTTTTTTTTTTATTAACAAAGCAATGATTAATTAAATTCATCTTTAAGTGACAGATAATATAATTTAAAAAAATAATAAAAAAATCGATAAACAGTTTTTAGTACAGTAAAAAATGTATTTACATATTTAACATTAATATTAAAAATTAAACGTAGGTATACAATTTATCAAATGTTATAAAAAATGTGAGATTCTCTCTCATTCGTTGCTTTTCAGATCTCAAGGCGCAAGGTCGAATTTTGAGCTTAGAAATTTTGTAATATTGTTGAATTTTATTCTTTGGTTTAACGTAAATAGACGCTACGTTTCAATGAGATAATAATGTGAAGACATGAATGGATGAAGGTCATATAGGGATTCATTTATCGAAAATTATATTTTTGTTTCAATCTTCTGATCAATTCTAGTTTTCAATAAGGCGTTTCGTGTAAACTAGTTTTGACCAGTTAAAACGGGTTTTAACTGTAACAAATACATATCAATATTGTTTAATTATAATATTGCGCCATTCGGCTGTTAGCGGCGGCGGCGGCGTTGGCGGCGGCGGCGGCGGTGGCGGCCGCCTTCTTCCTGACGGCTATCGCGGCGCGTTGCTTAGACGCGATTTTCGCTTTTTGACTTTTAGACAGTCTTCGCTTTCTTTCGTTTGCAGCTAAAAAATAATAATACATATAAGGAGCCTGCTATGTAAGGAAATTAAGAATAAAAAAATATGTGTGCTATTCACACTCAGAAAAGTGGCCATCGACAGAATGAGATAGATATAGCCCACAGATTAACTATTAGTTACTACGTAAATATACCCTGTTTTCCAATTACAGAGCATAATGCGACTCAGTGGCGCACAATGCCGATTTGTGCTGATGCTAATTGGAACGTGAATATAATGATTCGATTATATATGTCTGCAAAATAAATATGTTTATAGTTTTGAATTCTAAAATAAAACTGTATTCGCATTATAAACGTGGAATATAAAAAAAAGTCAATGTTATTACACTTGTAACCTTCATCGATACACGGTATATTAATTTTTTTTTAACACAGCATCACGCAAAAGCAGTGCTCGATTGTGCGAAGCGTTGCTGTAGTTGGAACATTCAACGTTGAGCATTATGCCGCAAAATGCGCCTTAGTGCTGTAATTGGAAAAGGCCGATAGCCTATTGAGTATCAGGAGTTTAGGATTCCTTACAGAGTTTATTAATTATTATTTTGATAATATTTTCACTAACTTCAAAAATTATTTTATATTTGAATGCAAAATATTACATTTTATATCATGCATTTTCTGAAGGCTTCTAGAGACTTGTATTATACCTCATTCTCTCGCAGGCTAAATCGTATTTATGAATGTTTCTCTTTTTGGTGTCGCTTTTTCGTTTCATCGCATTTGCAAATCACAACGGTGCTAAAGAAGTTTGATAACAAAAAATGAAATCTAATACTTTCTTAGATTTACGCGAATATTCGACATTATAAATGAAACTACCTTTTCGGATTTTGTCGCGGATTTATTTTGATTTTTAGTTCCCGACGTTTCGAATGCTTTACAGCAATCATGGTCACGGGAGAGACTGTCTCTCTCACAAAATCCGACAAAATCCGAAAAGGTAGTTTCATATATAAAATGAAATCTGTTAGCTCTATGTTTTATTCATTATCATTATTCATTTATTTACATATCGCTGAGTAAACCACTCCGCTCGGGTGGTAGTATAACATTTCTCAAAACAATATTTTTCCGCTATATATGGTAAAAAGTATCCTACATATTGACTCTGATAACCAGCTATCATCATTTCAAATTCATCAAAACCAGGCAAGTGGTTTTCTCGTGATGCGGTCACAGACAGACAGACAGACCGACAAAAAATCTAAAATCTATAGATTCGACCTCTTCATTACAAAGATTTTCCTATAAAAAATATTTAATGTACAAATACGACTTTATTTAAAATTTGATTTTAAGAATAGATTAGGAATTTATCGCAAAAGGTTATCATACTTACCGGCGACTATCACTTGTCTTTCAGCAGCAATCTGCGCCAGTTCGGAGAGAGTGTTGGCGAGCGCGACGCCGAATCTTGAGCAATCTGTGCCCGAGATTGTGTTTAACCTCAACGCTAGTGTTGCCAGTCTGAAAAATAAGTTAAAAATCATATCTATCATCATCATACCGAATTTCACCATAAATAAATAAATAAATATGTTGGGACATTATTACAACAGCGCCATCTAGTTCCGTGGCAAGCTACGAGGCTTGTGTTACGGATACCAGATAGTTGATATACTACATATATAAATTTTAAATGCATACACATGACTGGAGACTGGAGTACAAACATTCGTGCTCAACAAAGGAATGCCCCCAGCGGGACTCAACCCGCTGACACCGCAAGTAGGTACTGCCAACTGAGCCGTCGCTCATCTTTCATTTCTTTTTCATCTCGGTTAATATATACAAAACTCACCTGCCAGCCAGGTCTTTGTCGTCGTTTGGATCGCACGAGAAGGTGGTGGCGTTCTTTTTGCTGGATATCTGCGACCAACGGTACTGTGTCAACATATCGTGTGAATTATAAATGTTGCATATAAACAAAATTAAAATATATCAGATTTTTATAAATTAACTGAATGAAACTCATACAGTAAATAAGTTATTATTTTTTTTTTATTTGATAATCGCATATTTACCGAGGAAGGTTGAGGACACATTCCAAACATGTACCGCTGCAGCACTTGTTTAAACTCGTCAGCAAAGTACAGCGCAGACCCTTCGCCCTGATTCTGAAAATATAAAAAAATTACTCATTAATTATGTCCTCCGGACCGATTTCCACGGCCACTGAGACTAGCCAACTGAGCACGAGTTATTATAATGCACAAATGTACGCGCAGACACAAGTACATCTCTGTTCCTTATCACTCTCATACACCCGTGAATCACCCTCGCTTGAGTTTATTAATCATTCCCTAGGTATATTTTTGTGTAGAATTCGTAGAGTTGAGAAATTTTCCAGCAATCCAAAGTATCCTGGACCCGAATAACCAACTATCGTCATACCAAATTTCATCAAAATCTCGTGATGCGGTCACTGACAGACAAACAAAGATTCTAAAAACTAAAGATTTCACCTCTGTATCGATTTTTATGACTATTTCAATGATTTTCGAAATATACAGATTCAATCCAGTTATGATTTATTATAAGTATAGATTCGACATTTTGTTAATTAATTATCATATCATCTATCATCATCATTATCAGCCCTTTTTAACGTCCCACTGCTGGACACGGGCCTCCCTCAGTACGAGGGGGATCAGGCCATAGTCCACCGCGCTGGCCCAGTGCGTGTTGGCGGACTTCACATGTCTTACGTATTTATTAGGTTTTCTCAGACATGCAGGTTTCCTCACAATGTTTTCCTTCACCGTAAGACAAGTGGTAATCATGATAGGAATGATTCGCACATGAAAATATCAGAGGTGCGAGACCCGGATTTGAACCCGCATCACTCAGTTATACAAGCGACGCATTACCGCTGGGCTACCACTGTCTATATGTCTGTATATCATCTATAACGATACTAAAATAACCTGAATCCCGAATGGCCTAAATTAGGACCGGCCAAATATCAGTGTCAATTGCGATTATGCTAGTAACCAAAACATAACCTCCTTTCTCACCAAGTCGGCTAAGAATAAATATAATCATGATAAACGTACATAATGTATTTTATCAATTCCGAAATAATCTAAATTGCCTTCGAGTTTTCATAACACTTGTGAATAATATTCACGGTCTGGCTTCATGCCAGGGGACTGATTCGGAGTTACTCATATTATTGTTTACGTTATTTCTGATTAAAGTTTTTGATAGCCGTGTATGATGATAATAACTAGCAAAATTCTGAGCTTTTTGAGGGATTGCGTAGTTTGTCTAACGGGTAATAATGTCACAGATGTTAACTCTTTGGTTTTCTAACAGATGGCGTTAGTAGTACAATAACATTCTATCCAATGAACACTAAATAAAAAAATATATTTTGGGATATTATTACACACACCGCCGTCTAGTTCCGTGGTAAGCTACGTTACGTGCTAGTGTTACGGATACCAGATAGTTGGTATACTACACATATAAGTTTTAAATACATACATATTATAAATATTAACAGCCATGACTCGTGTACAAGCATTCGTGCTCAACAAATGAATGCCCCCAGCGGGACTCGAACCCGCGACTGCTGGCGCATAAAGTGTCGTAGTCGGCAATCGTCAAAAACATGGTTGTTCATTTTTTAATGGTTATAAAATTATATTTTTCATGACACATTTAAATATGAAGTTAAATTACTATGTTAAAGCACAAATCTATAGGCGTGATAGTTTTTCAGTAAAGTGTACCACATAATGCTCAAGTTATGGGATAGTGCTAGGTCTCACTTCGCTCGCTTTTTTTATTTTTGGTTATAAGTTCTGGAGAAATGGCATTCTTCTCGGGACTGCTTCTTTTTAAAGTGGTAGCAGGCTCAGATGTTCAATTAAAATTGTAATAATTTGACGCTGAATAAAATATTTTGAGTTGAATATGCATTTGATAGCATTAATTATGTAGATTTGCGGCAAAGGTTACTATCATAGGATACTGGTATAAAAATACCTAGTAATATACTCTTTATTTTGTGACAAAGTGGACAAGTGGTGGTCAAGTGTCGTGAAATAAACTATTATAGTCATAAATATGGCCGCTCTAAGATGTAAAACTGTTTATACACACAAAACACCGACATCTACTCATGAAGCAGCGAAAATTCCAAAATACGACATATCAGTATCACCTCCATCCATTCACGTCTTCAATTATTCTCGCCCAATATAATGTCGTTCTCAATATACCTACAACTTTGACGCAACAGACTCAAACGCGTGGGTCGGGACATAAATACGATCTAGATTTAAGTACAGCTTATTTTTATATTTATTTGTAATTCGGCCAGTTTTATTGTTACATGAAATCTGTTTTATGAGATGGAATATTTTTATTTGAAAATGGATTATATCGATATGTAAAGGCCGTTAGCGATCAGCGATCTTGTACGACAGATGTTCCGTTTTGAAGAACTTTGAAGCCATTTTCAACTTAAGGTAAGATCACAGTAAAAATATCAAATTTTTACTTTGGTAAGATGCAATAGAGTACATTATTTATATTTTTTAAAAAAAGTAATGCACTAAATTAGTTATCAACAACCCTTAAATTTAATACCCCACTCGATGGATTAAAAAAAATTGACCATACATTCAAAAAACATAACCCTCCTTCTAGCACAGTCGGGTAAAAAGGGTTGCAACTTATCTCCTACATCGGACTACTATTATAATAAATACGATTTTTGGTTAGAGCGTTTGTTGTCGTTGTTATTTCTTCATTTAGAAAGGGCTGGATGGGTTTGGAATGGAATATTTGACGATACGTTTAGGATAATTTAGTCAGTGTGCCAACGGTAGCGGATTCGAGTCTCGCTGATGACATTAATTTTGTAACTCAGACTAGCGACGTAGCGACTTACCTTCGCTTCGATTGGGTCCGTCCCTGGGTTTAATGATAGATTTCTTAGGGATAAAATATTTTCCCACAATAAAAAGTACCCTATACATATATTGACCCGAATAACCAGCTATCGTCATACCAAATTTCATGAAAATATGCCCAGCGGTTTTCTCAAAAATTCTAAAAAATATTGATTCGGCCTCTATATCGTTAATTAGCTGACCCGTGCCCACTTCGTTGGGCATAATGTTAATAATCCTTTATCCACTTTACAAAGCGGACTACCACGTAAAAGCCTTTTTATTTTTCGGTTTTTTATATAACCTATGACACTCAGCAATAATGTGGCTTTCTATTGGTGAAAGAATTTTTAAAATCGGTTCAGTAGATCCCAAGATTACCCCTTATTACTTCTTTATAATATTAATATTAAATATTAATATTGTAAGTATAAGTATAGATAATGACGATTTCAATAAGGTTTTTTAAAAATATTCAATGTACAGTTCGACTTTGTTTGAATTTTATTATTATTATGTAGATATAAATAGAATTGCCTTTCAGCTAATTCAAAAGCTGTAACTTGTAAACTAAATCCAGACGGATATTCTATTTTAAATATAATGCTACATTATGTTTATGAGCGTGGAAATTTTCACAAAAAAATATGACTCAGGT
Source organism: Boloria euphrosyne (assembly GCA_951802675.2). Lineage (NCBI taxonomy): Eukaryota > Metazoa > Arthropoda > Insecta > Lepidoptera > Nymphalidae > Boloria > Boloria euphrosyne. The sequence continues at coordinate 1,516,150 of OX637895.1, forward strand.
GACATTTATTAGTCATGGTCGTATCTCATTTCATTTTATATCTTAGAATATAATCTATACATATTATAAAACAAAGTCCTCAGCCGCGTCTGTCTGTCTGTTCGCGCAAAACTCAAAAACTACTGCACCGATTTTCATGCAGTTTTCACCAATGGAGAGAATGCTTCTCCAGGAAGGTTTAAGTATATAATTTGTCAAGGTTTTGTATACATTGGCTAAAATATAATGATATATGTAGGAGGTGTCGGAAAAAAATAAGCCGTCTGGGAGCTTTCAACGAAAACGCTGCCTAAGTCCTTTAGAACGCAGGCGTAGCCGCGGGAAACGCTAGTGATATATAAAAATAGTTTTTGCAACGTCTTCGCTCGTGTGGCATTAAATAACCCTTTTTGTTAAATGTTGGGAAACACGCATACCACCTTTAGTAACAGGTGGGAATTACCAGGTATAAAAGCGAGTACTACCCACTAAAACCCAACAAAACCTCCCTCCGTCTTAATGGGTCGTCGCAGGATCGCTTACTCATTCAATCACGAAACCTGCCGAGTCTGCCGAAGCAGACTGCCAAGGGAGTGCTCTTGAAGAATATTATTGAAATAATCATTAATCAAAATTAAAGACAGAGTCAGAAACATAGACATGAGAACAAGAACAAAACTCACAGACATTCTTACCCGGATAGATATCCAAAAATGGAGATGGGCTGGACATTTGCTACGTCACCCCATTAACAAATGGAGCAAGCAAGTCACCCTCTGGCAACCAAGAGACGGTAAAAGAGGTAGGGGTCGTCAAGTCAGGAGATGGGAAGATGACTTGAAACCGACAGCGGGACCATTCTGGTTGAGAGTAGCAAGGGACAGGATCCATTGGCAGGAATTGGAGGAGGCCTATGCCAAAAGGCACACCGAACTTAGAGACCTCTTGTAACCCTATGTTTAGGAATAAAAGGCTTTTGTTATTAATCATTAATCATAATTACAGAGGCCGAATTTATAGCTCTTAGGTTTTTTTATCGCTTTGTGTATCTGTGATCGCGTCGTGAGAATACCACTAAACAGATTTTGATGAAATTTGGTATGATGATAGCTGGTTTTCCGGATCATTTCTTAGTAATGGAAACATTTCATTACTAAGAAATGTGTACTCACCATTTAACCGTGCTTAGTACTTCTAATATATAAAAATCTCGTGTCACAGTGTTTGTTATCGAACTCCTCCGAAACGGCTTGACCGATTTTTATGATTTTTTTGTATATATTTTGCAGGTCTGAGAATAGGTTGTATGCTATTTTTTATTCCCCTAGATAATAAGGGTGGCCCTCTCCAGGTATTTTATTTTTAATTTTAAGACCAAATTTCTATTTTTACTTTTTTATGATTTGGCATCGAAAAATTCTTATAACCCTTTTGAATCCCTCGGGCGCGGGCGAAGCCGCGGGAATTGCTAGTTATTATATAAGCATGGCAGGCAGTGGCAGCTCAGTGGTAACGCGTCGCTTGTATAACCGAGTGATGCGGGTTCAAATCCGGGTCTCGCACCTCTGATATTTTCATGTACGAATCATTTCTATCATGATTACCACTTGTCTAACGGTGAAGGAAAACATCGTGAGGAAACCTGCATGTCTGAGAAAACCTAGCAAGTTTTCGTAAGACATGCTCAGTCCGCCAACACGCACTAGGCCAGCGCGGTGGACTATGGCCTGATCCCCCTCGTACTGAGGGAGGCCCACCCCCAGCAGTGGGACGTTAAAAAGGGCTGATGATGGTGATGATTATATAAGCATGGATTTAAAACGGTCCATTTCCAATATACGTTCATTGTTGTTGATAATAATGTCTTAATGCTTCGAATATGAATCTAGAACAAGTTATTTTTGTGTCGACTATTTTGTAAATAGTACCCACCTATAGCTATAATCGTAAATCAATGGGTATAATAACGTTGACTCGTTTCAAATAGAATTTCAAAATATTTTCACATTTAGCAAAAAGCTGAGCTTCGTGAGGGCTCGCGTAGCTATTTTACATTATACAGTATTTTAAAGTTATTACTTTGGTTTTCTAATAGATGGCGTTAGTAGTACAATTACATTCTGTCCAATAAACACAAGATTGTTAATGTTCATCTTTTTAATGGTTATATAATTATATTTCTTGACAGATAACACATCTAGATGTGGAGTTAAATTACTGTGTTAAAGCACAAATCTATAGGCGTGATAGTTTTTCAGTAAAGTGTACCACAAAATGCTCAGGGTGTGGTATAGTATTAGGTCTCGCCATGAATCTATCATAGTTATAGAGAAGAAAAAACCTTCTAAGAAGTACCGGTGAAAGGAACTGACGAACGTAAGTAAAATTAATCTATGTAAGTATTTCTTAGCATATTTTAATAAAATTCTGTAAATTAAATATTTTTTGGAAAAATTCATCAAAATGCTCATTATTAGGCCAAATTCTAGTCGGTTTGTTTGTCTGTGACAGTATCTCGACAAATGAATAACCTCAGTTTTCTCTGAACAGATTTTGATGAAATTTGGTTTAATGATAATTGGTTTAATCCGGGTCAAAATATAGGATACTTTTACTGCGGAAAATTATCTTGTCTCTCAGACATCTATACCATAACCCTGATTAAATTTTGAACTGATAAAGAAATCTATAATAACGAATATTGTGTTGATGCCTAATATAAATTTTCAAACTATTTAGTCAATTTTCTAGATCGTTTTAAATCCAGGCCTTGGATTTTGATTGTATATTTTTGTGAAGAAGTCTGGCACCAGCGCACGCGGCGGTCGTATTTTATGAGTATTTTTGTCATAATTGCTGTAAAAAACATTAGTGCTGCCATATTGATTTTTTGTTATAGAAATATTTTTATTTATATTGTTCAATATTGGCTCAGTTTGTAGTAGCAATACTTGCTGTGCAAGCGGTCGCGGGTTTGAATATCGCTGGGTGCATTTTTACATTAAGCCCAATTTGTTAATATGTATGTATTTATTATTTAAAGTAATAAACTTGTAGTGTATCAACTCTTTATATCCATAAAATATAGTAATATTTTATTCGATTATAAAAGTAATTTTAATATTATTAAAAATTCAATTTTAATTTTAAATGTATTAAAAATGCATTTACCACTAAGTACTTATTACATATCTTTTTAAACAGTGACAAATGAAATTTTCACTTTTTTAATTTTAAGTTCTCTGTGCCTTATTCAAAAATCCTTTTTAAAGTCCCGATGCTGGGTCTGGGCCTTCACATGTCTTTCGAGAACTAGTTAGGTTCTCTCAGACTTGCAGGTTTCCTCACGACGTTTTCCTTCACCGTAAGACAAGTGGTGATCTGGATGAAAATAGCGAGACCCGGATTTGAACCCGCGTCACTCGGTTATCAAAGCGAGCGCGTTACCACTGTGCTATCACTGCCTATGATAATACTAACTAATTTACATAACGATTTTCAACCGACTTCCAAAAAGGAGAAAGTTCTCAATTCGACTATATTTAGTTAAACAATGACGTATATTTGGTTGTAAGAAATAATCTCTAAAACTATTGAATAGATTTAACACTTTTCTTCCATGAGAAAGATACACAATTCTCGATTTTTTTGTGTAAAATAAAAATAAAGATTTATTTGTCACGTTGGCAAATCACATTCGTTAGAGTTTGTACATGTTTATTACTTTTCTTATATTTTGGTGGACATAAAATGCACATAAAATAATTTGAAGACGCATCTGGTTATTATTTTAGATGACCTTGGTACTGCGGTACCAATCATAAGTGGGTCCGGAGGTCGTGAGTTTGATACAGTTTGAGGCAAGTGTTTGTTGATAAACTTTATAAGTAATAGTGTGGTTAGTTTCAATACTAGTTTCTAGTTCTATTTTTTATAGGAAATACTAAAAATGTTCGAATAATTGTCAATAAGTGTATTGACTTGTTAGAAAAATTAAAAAAAAAAATAAAGAAAAAAATATTCTGATTAACAGACCCATGACCTCTCGTGGCGCGTAGAATATACATAAAATTTTTTCGTTGTCTTGAGGTTAGAATAACTTAGTTTTTCAGGTTTTTTTTAGGTTTTCTCTCCAGAGTTCCTCTAAAATGTGAAAATCCTTATTTTTTTCAATATAAAAACAAATAATAATAATGTTCTCTCCGACCGATTCCGGCCATGGCGGCTAATCTCATTGAGACTGGCCAAGTACGCAGGAGATATTATAGTGCACGAGTGTACGCGCAGACACAAGTGCACCTTCTATTCCTATCACTCTCATACTCCGGTGCGACGACTACTCGACACGACCAGTGAGAGCTAAGGCGAAGGGCCGACGGCTTTACGTGCTCTCCGAGGCACGGGGGTGAACCACCACCAACTTCCCAACTCCGGGCTGTTACTGAGGCTAACGAAACAGAAAGATTCAATAACTAAACTTGGCCCGACCCGGGACTCGAACCCAGGACCTCTCGGTGTGTGACCGAACATGCTAGCCACTACACCAACAAGGCAGTTAAAAAACAAATAGCCTTATATATGTCTTTTAGTTTCGATTTACATATTTAAAAAAAGTTTACAATCAGACCCCGGTAAGTCAGAATATTGGCGACAGCAGGTCAAAAACCGGCAAGCATACGTTAAAAGTGTTTGTAATTATTGTAATGACGAATTGTGCATTAACATAAAATCATGCTACTATATTTATTATATATTTATTTATAATGGCTTGGAATTGCGTTAACAGATGCAATACATTCTACCAGTGTTGCGTTTTGTGAGGAAAACACGAATAAGATTGACCGGTAATTTTATAAAATGGAGAGCAACAATCTATAAATGTAATAAAATTTTAACTTATTTAAATCTGTACATTGAATATTTTTGGAAATTCTAATTGAAATTTTGAATATTGTCGATACAGAGGCCGAATCTATAGATTTTAGAATTTTTGACTGTCTGTCTGTCTGTGACCGCATCACGAGAAAACCACTTGACAGGTTTTGATGAAATTTGATATGATGATAGCTGGTTATCCGGGTTAGGATAAAGGATACTCTTTACTGCTGAGAAATTACTCATTTCTGAGAAATCTCAAGTAACCGTTAAAAACCGGTCGTAAAACAACACACGGTATGTAAAATCTAAGAATTTGGTTTCCGGTCTTCAAAACGCGGGCGGAGCCGCGGGAAATTCTAGTAAAATTATAAAGGAATGATCGGTACCTGTTACTATATTTAATTTTGATAGCTAGACTAGTTATTGACATTGACATGTTTTAGTGTTAACAACAAAAAAATAATGGTCCAATTGCTTCAATTAATAAGAATTGGTAATAATAATAAATTTACACGCAGACAAACAGGTAAACAAGAATCAAGATTATATTAGATACAAAATAAGTTCTGACGAAAGGAAGTTATGATTTTTCCTCGAAACATGACATCTGGTTAGTGTTAAACTTGTAAAATAATTACTACATCGCTTGTTTTCAAATGAGATATTTTCTCCGCTTTTTTTCTACTTTAATATGCATGTATTATAAATCGAAAGTTGTAGGCAGTGGTAGCCCAGCGGTAACGCGTCGCTTGTATAACCGAGTGATGCGGGTTCAAATCCGGGTCTCGCAACTCTGATATTTTCATGTGCGAAACATTTCTATCATGATTGCCACTTGTCTTACGCTGAAGGAAAACATCGTGAGGAAACCTGCATGTCTGAGAAAACCTAGCAAGTTTTCGTAAGACATGTGAAGTCCGCCAACACGCACTAGGCCAGCGCGGTGGACTATGGCCTGATCCCCCTCGTACTGAGGGAGGAATGAATCATTCTATCTACTGATGAAAACCGCTTTAAAATCCGTCGCGTAGTTTAAAAGATCTAAGCCTACAGACGGCGGGGAGCGACTTTGTTCTATGTAGAGATCTGTCAACGTGTCTGGAGTGTATCGAGCAATAAACAGTGAGAACAACGAATTACTTCATTGGAATACAAAAACTCAAGATGATAATTTTAGCAAAAGTTCCCTCAAAAGTAATACATAATAGCCTTTGTTTCAGACATAACCTAATTAACAATATTTTGCAGCAAACTTAACACTTAAAGCAAAATTAAATTAAAAAAATATTCTAGTATTTGCTGCTTTTTGATCTTTTGCAGATCTGCTTGCCAATCGGCAAAGGCCTTCTCCAAGCCCTCAAAAGTGCACAATAATTGGAAATTGAATTACGTTTATTTTAATTCATTTATTATCTTTTGTTAATTGTTTTTCAAATGATAAAATCTATGATGTGGTCTCTGTATCGATAATAATGTCTATTTCAATAAGATTCACCAAAAAATATTATATATGTAGGTAGAGAAGAGGTACAAGTATTCCATTACGGGAATATTTTTTATAGAAATATCAAATAGCTAAGGAACTTTTTAGTTATTAAAATAAAGCGAAGATAAACTCACATCTAATAATACTTATTGCATTTTAATTAACCTATTCTTTAAAACAATATCATGAACCAATTGAGGCGGATACATGAAAAATAGAAAAGGCAGTGATAGACCAGTGGTAACGCACTTGCTTAGAACACTGAATGAAGCGGGTTTGAATCCCGGGTCTCGCACCTCTGATATTTTCATGTGCGAATCAATTCAAACATGATTACCACTTCTCTTACGGTGAAGAAAATCAGAATGAGGAAACCTGCATGTCTAAGAGAACCTAGTAAGTTCTATAAAAATAGGTACATGAAGTTTGGAGACGCAACCAGCGTGGTAGACCATGAAAACCTATTGTATTTTAATTAAGGAATTAAGGATCAGAAATACACTTGAATTGAATATAATATGTTTGTATGTGACAAATCACATAAGTTGGGACACACAGCGCCATCTAGTTCCGTGATAAGCTACGAGGCTTGTGTTACGGATACCAGATAGTTGATACACTACATATATATAAGTTTAAACACCCACGACTGAAGTAGAAACATTCGTGCTGAATAAATAAATGCCCCAAGCGGGACTCGAACCCGTGTCGGCTGGCGCAGGAAGTAGGGTCGCTACAAACTGCGCCACACGTGTCGTCTCACAACCACTTCATAAATGATTAATAGCAAGTAATATGTACGTGTTATATTTTAATTACACATCTTAATTCCAATCAATCAATGTCTTTAATAAGATGTTTCAATTAAAGCAGCAAATTTGCTCGCGGAGAGTTGTCAGAAATTATTTAATGATGTTAGTTATATTTTTTAAACAAAATTTAAAGGATGTAGCAATCTTGATTAGAAGATTTGTGACCGAAAATTAATTTTCAAATTTTAATCAGTCATAACAATTTAGTATAATATAATAATACTAGCAAATACCGCGGCTCCGCCCGCGTTCTTATCAATTTTATAAATAGAAATTGGTGGTAGAAGGATGAATATTTAGAGTTATGAGTATTTTTTGATCATATCATAAAAAAATAAAAATTAATAATTTGATCTGAAAATAAAAAATCTTGAGAAGGCCATTCTTATCACCTAGCGGAATAAAAAATAGCCTACGACCTATTCTCAGACCTACCAAATATACACAAAAAAATCATAAAAATCGGTCAAGCGTTTCGGAATTCGGAGGAGTTCGATAACAAACACTGGGACACAATATTTATTTATTTTATTATAATATATTAGATATATTTATTTAACAAAATATTTAACTTAACATATAAAATTGTTTAATGTGTAAGTCTTAAACATAATTTATAAGAAAAACTATTGAGAATAAGATATTAAATTTTATTTTATTACTGCAATTCAAAACTAAGTTACCTACCTATATTAAAATAAATTTAATTTTATAAAAAAATCAGACGTACCACTCTGTTTGGATATCTCTCTTCGCCACTGGCACTCCTTTTAACATCCTTCGCGTTTATTCCAACACTCAAAAGAAATATGGCGAACACTAATAATAATTTTCTACACATTTTTAATTATTATTAATGATACTAAAACCAAGATATAATTATTTATAATTATATAATTAATCAAAATTATAATTTTATTATAGTAAAATAAAAAAATATAAATGTCAATAATTGGCGGGAAAATGTCGGCTGTCAATTCAGCGCGACGCCTTCCAGACTACTGGAGATCAAGCGCGAGGAGACCGAAGACTCGATATTTTAAGATTTCAAGCGGTTTTATTGCTGAATATACTATATGTAACAGTGCTAAATGATATCGTTAGATGAAACTAAGCGAACATATTAAAAAGGTACGATTTACTAACAATATTATCTAAGGATAAAGTTTTTGCAAACATTGAATGTCTTACTTGTTTATATCTAATCAAAAGTCTAAAAATAAGTTTTAAGCTTCTAGCTTTAAGAATGACGTAATTTCCATACAAACTTTCATCCCCACCGAACTTAGAGCTCCCTAAGCCCCTATTTCAACCTCTTACAGCCCTTTTTTCGCCTTGTCCTCTCTCAGGCTCTAGACCAGGGTTTCCCAACCTTCATTTCGCCAAGCCTCCCCGAGCTAAAAACAATATTTTCATGCCAAGGAACAGGAACGCACATTTTATTTATTAATTAAATTATTTATTTTTAGGTATTTTAAATAGGTTAAATACAAATACAATATATTAATTAAGGATAATGAACGAAAGAATGAATATTTGAATCATTAAGTACTTTTACAAGGATCTAAATAACCGACATTTTGGGTTTTTTATTTTTCTCTCACACAAAACAAATCGGGTTTTCATGAAACTTTGTGAAAATTCGTTTTTATGTCACAAATGCACTGTAATTGGCACATTGGATTTTTTGCAGAATCGTGATAAACCCGTTTTAAACCTACAAAGCCCACATCCTCCCACTTCCCGACCTCAAATCACCCGTAATTAATTTTTTCTGTTATTTTAATTATATTTTCTTCTTTTTAGATAGGTTTCATCCTGTAACTTTTTTTTAAAATTATCTGTACTGGCCTACCATGCATTATTACTTGCTAGAATAGTTTTTTTTTATCTTTCACGTTCTTTTATATTTTAAATTATATTTTTATAATTATATGATTATTAAACAACTTTTAATATAAAGTAATATTAAAACAAATAAATGAAATCTTCTAAAGTACTAGCTAATGAGATACTTAAGCTTGCATGCTCTGTACCAGTTGGTCGATTCTGGGTTCAGTCTTTGCTAAAGCTATGGTTAAATCGCTATCGACGGCAAGGCGATTTCGCTGCTTAGTTTTTATTAAAACGAGAGCTGAAAAACCTGCCTCGCATAAATAAGTGGACGAAAATGGAATAGGTATTTTTAAAGCAAGAGAAGCAACTTTCGGATTAACAACGAATCGTTTGATCCAAAATTTTTCTAATGTCAAGAGATGAAAGTCATCTTTCATGGTCGAATCAGCCTTCATTTCTCGAAATTCTTCTTGAACTTCTTGAGGTAGTAGTAAGACATCGACAACAAATGGGTTTCTGGTCATGTGCCATATTGGTGACTCGGAATTGATATCTCGATAGTATCGATTAAATTCATTTTCCAACGCTTTTTAAATATAATATATTAATATAATACATTAAAAAATATATTGTACACAGAAAAGTCAATATTTATTTTAAACTAGATATTAAAAACTTACATATTACGTTCTTACGACGCCCCCCCTAACATTTCTCTACGCCTCCCTAGTGGGGCGTGCCCCCCTGGTTGGGAAGTCCTGCTCTAGACTATCTGTGTATTAAATTTTATTTAAATTGGTTCAGTAGTTTTGGCGTGAAAGGGAGACAGATAGACAGACAAGAGTTATTTTCGCATTGATAATAATATTAGTGAGGATGATATGTAAATTAGACTCACACTTGTCCAATTTTTTGATTATCTACTATACTAGTTATCATTTTTGTAGAACCGAGCTCTTAAATGAAATTACTCGCTTCATAAACAGCAAATTACGTAATTGGAAAAACCCGCAACCTATGTGGCTATGGAAAAGCTAATATGAATGTTCATATCGACGACCTATGACCTCATAATCAAACTGCGCTTTAACCCCAAAAGAAATGTAAGATGGAGACTGAGTCGTGGTAGATATTTTTATATTTTCAATGTTATTTTTTGATATTTATAATTATTCGACGTCACGTTTAGCTCAGATTTTGGTGACCCTATACTTGCATACCAGCTGTTGTGGCTTCGATTCTGGCTGGGTCATTGTGTGTGTACTCCAGTTATGGGTGTTTCTAAGTATTATGTTTAATATGTATGTATTTAAAGTTTATATATGTAGTATATCAACTATCTGTTATCCGTAAAACAAGCCTTACCATGGAGCTACATGGTGCTGTGTGTTATTCATACCATGAATGCGGTGGCCCACTTCGGTGGGCGAAAGACACATCGCCGCGTAAGCTCCTCTGATAGCAGAGCATAGAGTATATTGCTACATGTAGCAGAGTGAACCGTTAGAGAAACTCTGTTGGTTGTGTGGTTTGATTCAACAGACAGAAGACCATTAGTACGATGGAGTTCATACATATTGTATACTAGCGATTCACCCTCGCTTCGCTCCGGTTCGTCCCTAGATTTATCGTTAACGAAGCCGCGGGTCCCGCTAGTTAAAATAAACAAAGTTTCAAAAATAGCCCAAGTTACTCCTTATAACGTTAGCTATCAGTGAGTGTAAGTCCCGTGGAAATCGGTTCACCTGTTTCTGAAGTAAGAACAAACAGACAGACAGACCAAAATTAAAAAAAAAGTGATTTTTTGATGTACCCACTACCGAATTTACTTTCATATGCATTTAGTGAAAAGCTGTTAATTTAAATTTACAAACAGACACTTATTTATATGTCTAGATGTATAGATTTCCACACTCTATCTAATAATAGTAAAACACCAACTTTTTAATTGTTACGATCCGGTAATTGAACTCAATATCTTTGATATCTAGAAGGCCATGCTAGTCTATCGAAGTAAATTTAATTAATTCATCAATGTTTACAATTGATGTACATCTCATCTCCATCACAGATCAATTGTTAGATCTATCGGAAAATACGATCCAAAGCTTTTAACTAAAATAACAAATGACGTGTACAGACATGATGTTTACCAACTGTATAATTGACTGAACTTTAATTGTCGGCGCTCTGACTGGGCTATACGCGTAAGGTTTTAGTGGAGAGGAAATGATAACTTCGTAGACTCAATTAAGTGTATATTAATCAACAATTAAGCCATAGAGTAGTTTAAGTGAACCGACCCGGACCGTGGTTGCGAGTGAACTGCCCAAGAATACGGAGCTTTGTAAAAATTAAAAGATACTACAGCGGTCGGTGTCGGCTAACTTAAAAAGACAAAAGTGAATACCCAAAACAGAAAGCAATAAAACAATAACAGTGAAGCAAGTAATAAAGCAATTACAGTAATGGTACATGGGTACAGAGTTATGAGAAACAATAAACTTTTAAATATTAACTTACACAAATAATCGGCATTGCAAAGAACGAATACAAAGGTAAACAATATAATTGTCGAATAAGATAAAAGAAATGGTAATAAACTCAAAGTAAAAATATTTTCAAACTTAATGACTACGGCCTTATAATAAAACACAGGCGTGAGAAATACTCGTACAGCTAAATTACAAGCTTAAAATTAAATACATTATTTACAAAGTTATTTGGTATACGGCGTAATGTGGGACGTAGTCACCACAGGTACCCCCTTACCAGTAATTCAGGTGACAAAAAAAATAATAAACAAACATATACAAAAATAACGAACTATAGTAATGAAATATGAAAATACTGAATTACGAAAAATCACGCCAAACCAGCCTGGTAGTAATCGGGAAAACGAACGCGTCTACCAGACCGGCGTGGAACCGCACGTTGTAGGTTCACGTCCGATGAATCTGACGTTACACTATTAGGGATCGTCTCAGGCACGGCGTTCGAATCCGAATCATGATTCATGCTTTCTTCCTGAGGTTGCCGGTTACTATGAACGAAAAATTCGAGTGGATCATCGCTTACGTTACTATCGGGATGATGTTCCGGTTCCCGCAACACGTACGCTGGCTTGAGCCTATCGACAGATACCGTGGTCTCGCGGCCACGAATGTCTAGTACGAAGGTTTTGTCTGTCCTGCTAATTACCCTAAACGGCCCATCGTACGGCTGTTGTAATGGTGCCTTTACCGTATCGTTTCTAATGAATACATGACTACTTGTAGCTAGGTCTTTATAAATAAAGGTACTTTTCTTGCCGTGTTGCGTACCAGAAATAGGTCTGAGCTGGTTGAAGTTGTTACATAGCTCTTTAACAAACTCACTCGGTGACGTACTACGCGATGTACCAGCCGTTAGAAACTCTCCGGGAAGGCGTAGGCTCTGTCCGTATATTAATTCCGCGGATGTAGCTTGAAGGTCCTCCTTCCACGATGCCCTAATACCTAGCATCACAGTTGGTAGAATTTTCGTCCAGCTAGAGTGCCTAGAACCGTAACATTTTATTGCGCTCTTCAGCTGGCGGTGAAAACGTTCTACCATACCATTAGAGGAAGGGTGGTAGGCACAAGTCTTAAAATGTTTCGTACCTGTTAGAGCATTAAGTTCTCTAAACAGGTGTGATTCAAACTGTCGACCCCTATCGGTCGTTACGTTTAACATGATGCCAAACCGTGCAATCCAATTAGAATAAAACGCGCGAGCTACAGTCTCTGCCTCTTGGTTCTCAATAGGAATAGCTTCCGGCCATCTAGAGAATCGGTCAACGCAAGTTAAACAATAACGGTATCCCTCAGAATAAGGCATTACAATTATGTCTATGTGTACGTGATCAAAGCGTGACGACGGCGGCGCGAAAGTTCCGGGTGAGGTAATGACGTGTCGATTTACTTTAGATCGTTGGCAATCTAAACAAGCTTTAACCCACTGTTTACAATCTGAATTCATGGACGGCCATACAAAACGTCTAGACACAAGTTTGGTAGTGGCTTTACCTCCCGGGTGCGAATTCCGATGTAGCTTAAGGAAAGCGGTCTTTCTGAATGGCTCTGTAAGATACGGCCTTGCTACCTGCGTCGAAACATCACAATAGATAAGCTTATTACTACCGGGTAATTGAATAAGTCGTAACTGCAATGACGAACAATTGTTTTCGATTAATGACTTAAGTTGTGGGTCATTTCTCTGTGAAACCGCGAGAGATTCCCAATCGATGTCGCTAAGAATGGATTCGATACGTGAGAGCATGTCAGCCGGTATATTCAGCTCTCCGCTAACGTGACGTATGTCCGTAGTAAATTGACCAATAAAGTCTAAGTACCGGAACTGCCTAGGCGTGCATTGTTGCTCTTTCTTCCTAAAGGCGTAGGTAATAGGTTTATGGTCTGTGAAGATACTGAAGTGACGCGCTTCGATATAATGTCTAAAATACTTAATACCAGCATAGATCGCTAGTAATTCGCGGTCGTATGCTGAATATTTCTGTTGAGCTGTGGTCAATTTCTTTGAAAAGAATCCGAGAGGTTGCCAACTGTTATCTACCTTTTGTTGCAAAGTCGCTCCTATTGTTTTCTCCGAGGCGTCCGAAAAAATAGCTAACTCGGCGTTAATAAGCGGGTGAGATAACAATGCTGCTTTGGCTAGGCTTTCTTTACACGTTTTAAAGTCCCGCCTCGCCTCATCTGTCCAAATAACAGGTGTCTTGCCTTTTTTACTACCTATGAGGTCGTTTAGGCTGGCCTGACTAGCCGCTGCGTTAGGTATGAACCTCCTATAAAAGTTAAGCGTACCTAAGAAGCGTCGCAACTCTTTCGCGGTGGCAGGTAGCGGGAACGTACGTATCGCGTTTACTCTCTCAGGTAACGGTCGGGTACCTACCGTTGAGACTAGGTAACCTAAAAACTCAATCTCGGTTTGACCAAACACACACTTTGCCGGGTTTATCACAACACCGTATTGTCTTAATCTATCAAATACAGTCTCTAAGTGTTTTAAATGTTCGGCTTCATCACTTGATGCGATTAAAATATCGTCTATGTAACAATAGCAAAAGTCTAATTCACGTAACACTTCGTCCATAAATCGTTGAAACGTTTGAGCCGCATTCCGAAGACCGAATGTCATATATTTAAACTCAAACAGTCCGAATGGCGTAGTTATAGCTGTCTTTGGTATATCGTCCTCTGCGATCGGTATTTGATTAAACGCACGCACTAAGTCTAACTTTGTAAACACTGTTTTACCACTTAAGCACTGTGCAAAGTCTTGAATATGTCGCACTGGGTACTTATCCGGTATCGTCCGGTCGTTCAGCTGGCGATAATCACCACAAGGCCGGTGCTCCTCCGTCGTGGCCTCTCCAGGTGTAGCCATGGCGAACGGTGCGGGTGTCTCCGGCTTACCGCGTACCGGTGGCTTCGGTACCATGACAAGCGGTGCAGCCCACGGGCTCTTAGATGGTTGCGCAATGCCTAACTTCACCATCGTGTCAAACTCTTTCTTAGCTGCCATAAGGCGATCCGGTGCCAGACGTCTCGGCTTCTGTGCTACAGGAGGCCCTGGTGTCACTAAAATATGGTGTTTCGTGTTGTGTTTAACTTCTTTCACGATTCCATCCGGGCGCGTAATATCAACGTACTTTGCTAGGAGATCGTGATAAGGTGTTGTGCCGTTTACCGTTTTAACAGTTGTTTGTTTACACCCAGCCACGTGTCCTTTAACCGTAAGCTGAGTGATAGCGTCAACAATGCCTTTGTTCCTTGCGTCGATCATTAGGTTATAGTGTGCTAAAAAATCCATCCCGATGATTGGCGTAGATACATCAGCCACAACAAAGACCCATGGGAAGTCACGTCGCAGTCCGAGGTTAAGGGTCAAGGCGACAGTACCGTATGTTGCAATCGGTGTTCCATTGGCGGCCACTAGTTCATAGGCAGAGACTTTGCGAGCCGTATGAACTAATGATTTCGGATAAACACAGAGATCCGCTCCACTATCGATTAAATATGTCACCTTACTGTCAGTGTCCGTTATAAAAATGCGACGCGTTGGATTAAGCGGGATGACGTCACTCGCCGCTAGTAACTCCCGCCGGCGTTTCCCTGCTGCGCGTGTGGTTTAAATGCACACGGTTGCACGCATTTGTTAGCCTTCGGTCCGTGTTTGAAGTGGTACCAACATAACCAGCCCTCTGGTCGGGTCCTCGATGATGATCGCGAGCGTGCATGGCTGCGTGAGCGCGGCATAGCATTTCGCTCTGCGCTATAAACGGAAGCTTGCAGTTGTACCATGTCCTTTACGAGTTCTTTAATTGACGATAAATCATCCTCTAGGCGCCCCAAGCGTTCTTCCGCTGATACGGCGGACGATGGCCTCGCACACCGCAGCCTCATATTTTCCGCGACGAGGTCTGCGATTTCCACGAGTTTGGGCTGACTAATTCCAGTCATTTTAAAATTATATAACATACTACCACTTAAATAAATGTCACAAATTGTCAATTAAATACAATAGTCTTTTTCACTAATAATAACTCCGCGGCGCGAAACAAAACCCTAATAAACCTAAGCGCACGTTAGACAACAGAAAGATCACGTCGGGGTCACCAATGTCGGCGCTCTGACTGGGCTATACGCGTAAGGTTTTAGTGGAGAGGAAATGATAACTTCGTAGACTCAATTAAGTGTATATTAATCAACAATTAAGCCATAGAGTAGTTTAAGTGAACCGACCCGGACCGTGGTTGCGAGTGAACTGCCCAAGAATACGGAGCTTTGTAAAAATTAAAAGATACTACAGCGGTCGGTGTCGGCTAACTTAAAAAGACAAAAGTGAATACCCAAAACAGAAAGCAATAAAACAATAACAGTGAAGCAAGTAATAAAGCAATTACAGTAATGGTACATGGGTACAGAGTTATGAGAAACAATAAACTTTTAAATATTAACTTACACAAATAATCGGCATTGCAAAGAACGAATACAAAGGTAAACAATATAATTGTCGAATAAGATAAAAGAAATGGTAATAAACTCAAAGTAAAAATATTTTCAAACTTAATGACTACGGCCTTATAATAAAACACAGGCGTGAGAAATACTCGTACAGCTAAATTACAAGCTTAAAATTAAATACATTATTTACAAAGTTATTTGGTATACGGCGTAATGTGGGACGTAGTCACCACATAATCATCCCAAATGTGTAGTTTGTTTGTATGTATGTATGTATTGTTACGCACTACGGGTTCGGGATCGGAAATTAATAGCGTTCTTGCACTGAAGAAGTTATTTCACTTTTTAAACACGCACAGTTTGTACGCGGTACTAGTCTCTGAGCACTGTATTTCACGTATTAGACACTCCTTTTTTTTAATGTTGGGAAATGCATTGACGCATACCACAAGTGGTTATGTGGGACTCACCGGCCAGGAAGGCCAGTACTACCCACTAAAACCCAACAGCCATCACCCGTCGTAATGGGGCGCCCAGGATCGCTTTCACATTCAACTACGACGCCTCGACGGTCCAGCAGGTCTGCCAAGGCAGACCACACAGCCAATAGGGTTGCTCCACAGTCCACTTTGCTATCTAGAGAAGTACCAGGAGCAACCCACCTGACTCAACGCTCACCGAAGTGGGCCCTCCCTGTGCGTTTCGTGGCTCCGCGTCCGGCCGGACGCTAGGGAGCCCCCCACTACGACAAGGTGAACGCAGGGGAAGGGGACGTATAGACACTCCTTTACTAAGCCTTCAACCAACTCTTCTTCACCTTCCCACTATTTCGGATATCTTCTAGTCTTCACTCAACTTCGAATATCAACTGATCTCTCGACACACTGCCACTTTTTATATGCGAATATATTAGAATATATTAGTATCGAAAATTCAAAACGTTTCTATTAATTTAGAATCCTTTCCCGAAAATGCTTTATCTCTCTCTGACACATTAGAATTTGTAGTAAACTGTTCCTGTCATCTAATTGACATGAATAAAAAATTTACATTTGCTGTTCTAAAGCATGGTACAAACGTGCTATTATGACGGGTTCACACTCTATTACGCGACAGTATGTATGTATATTTGTTACGACATTATACAAAAACCGCTGGACTGATTTGAATGAAACTTTGTATACAGATGGATTATAAGCTGGAGTATTACACAGATTGATGTTAGGTACGCAGATACTTCGGTATTCCTAAACCCTATTTTTTAATGTTGCGAAATGCATTTACGATTACTACCAGGTGGTTATGTGGCACCCATTGAAACCCAACAAAACCTACCGTCTTAATGGGGGTTGCAGGATCGCATTCAACAATGACCCCCGGACGGCCCGGCAGGTCTGCCTAAGCAGACCACACAGGAGTTCCTCCACAGTCCACTCTGCTATCAGAGAAGTACCAGGAGCAACCCGCATGACACACCCCGCCTACCGAAGTGGGTGGGCCACTTCGCTTTACAGCTTTGCAGCAATGCTTTTGCAATTGCAATTGCGAGGGGGATCAGGCCATAGCCCACCGCGCTGGCCTAGTGCTTTTTGGCGGACTTCACATGGCTTTCGAAAACTTGCTAGGTTCTCTCAGACATGCAGGTTTCCTCACGATGTTTTCCTTCACCGTAAGACAAGTGTTATTCAGCATAGAAATGATTCACACATGAAAATATCAGAGGTGCGAGACCCGGATTTGAACCCGCATCGCTCGGTTATACAAGCGAGCGCGTTACCACTGGGCTATCACTGTCATTATGTCATGTGGTTGATGTTATTTATTAATAGAAACAAAAAAAACACATATTATAAACAGCCCGAGCGAAGTCAGGGCGAATCGCTTGTATTATATTAATAGATAAGCCCAAGATGGAAAAGGTGACCTCTGGTAATTTTAACTGCCTTATCTAACATAAATAAGTTCTCCCAATATTCAACATTATATTTTTAACCTATATATGAAAAAGGAGGTATTCAATACCATTATCACGTACATAGTACATACATGTGACATCTTAATCACTACATAGTATAAAACAATGTCGCCTCGCTGTCTGTCGGTCCCTATGTACGCTTAGATCTTTAAAAGTATGAAACGGGTTTTGATGCAGTTTTTTTAATAGATAGAGCGATTCAAGAGGAAGGTTTATATTTATAATACTTGCATAATATAGTAGAGAAACACTGATAATTTTAGAGGTTTCTAATGTGATGTCGTAAATTTTTTTGCGCTTACATTGCAAACGCTGGCTGAACCCTACGAGATAGATCAAAATAATGTACTACAGTATTGTATATCGTAAATAGGTCTACAAAAAAGTCCACGATGGCAAATTTCTATCTCTTAAGGATAACGTACTATATCCATTTTGATAGTAAAAAATGGGCAATTATAAAGCGGTAATTGGAAAGCTATTACACAAATACGGTATTAATCCTTATCTTTTTAAATAAGTTAGAAGCATTAATCATTTTATACACATTATTTTACTCTTTTACACTATATAATTTAAACGAACATCTTTGGAGTGATCGCAAAAACATCTTGGACGCGATCGCCGACTTACCGACAAGTCGCTTGTTTAAAATATTTGATCTATCATAATAATTTTCTATACGTTAACGAACGTTATTAGTTTGTTTTCACGAAAATTTGCAAACCTTGAATATAAAGACTGTGACATAATGCATAATCGCTTAGCAAATTGGGAAGCGGGTTCAAATCCCGGACCTCTTATATTTTTATGTGAATTTAATTTCCAAAATGATCACCACATGTCGTAATGTGAAAGAATCATCGTGGCGGAGACTGTTTGTCTGAGAGAACTTTGGTTTTCCAAAGTCTTAAAAAGGGTGTTGATCGTCTACCGAAGTTGGCCAGCTTCTTGTCTGTCTGTTGGCTTCGCGCTGGATGCTAATGACCTCGCCCACCACGTCAAGCTGAACAGCACATGCGGAAGGAGAGACCACAGTACCTTATATGGTTAACTCCCTCGTTGGTGTAGTGGCTAACAAGTACGGCCACTTTTCGAGAGGTCCTGGGTTCGAGTCCCAGGTCGAGCCAAATTTAGTTATATTCTGTTGGTACGCCTCAGCAATAGCCCGGAGTGGGGAAGTTGCTGGTATGTCACCTCTATGGCTCGGAGAGAACGTGTCGTGTCGGTCCTGCGCCTTAGCTCTCACTGGTCGTGTCGAGTGTGTCCCGCCGGAGTATGAGAATGAGAGTGATAGGAACAGTCAACAGAGAGTGCACTTGTGTCTGCGCGTACACTTGTGTACTATATCTCCTGCGCAGTCAGGCTAGTCACTTTGAGATTGGCTGCCATGACCAAAGTCGATCGGAGAACATAATGTAGTTATACGTTATTAGGTTAAGCGGTGTGATATCGTATGTTTGTACCTACTGTGCTTAATATCTCCGTAAACAGCCACTACAAAAATAAACCGGAAATGATTTTTAAACTGATCAATAATTTGATTTATTTTAGTGCAAAATATTCCTTTATTCTTAAAATAAAATTTTGCCAAACAAACAAAACCCACAGCGAAATAAAAATTCTTCGAACAAACAAATAGTTAAAATAAGAACTTCATATAAATCACGATTCGCATTAAACCGTCAATACATTTTAGTGTTTAGTGTTTACACTAAAACCACGTTTTGTAGCTTCCCGAAACTCTAATAAAATAATAAATAAAGTACGTTTTATTATTATGAATGTACGTGCAGCACCTTTGCGTTTGTTATTAAAAAAAATATGTAAGATTCATAGTCGTAATTGTATTTTTAAAATCGAAGGCGTATACTATATTATATTCCGAATAGCGTCCTTAGATTTAGCGCGAGCATAAAAATCGATGCAGTAGTTTTCAATTTATCGCGAACAGACAGACAGACGCGGTGCAGGACTTTGTTTTATGATTTCCGCCAATTCTAACGTCCCAATGCTGAGGGAGAACCTCTCTTCAATACAAGGGGGGTTCAGTTCAGGCCACACTGGTTAAGTGCGGGTGGACTGAACTCTTTCTAAGACTTGGTAGATTCTCTCAGACATGCAGGTTTCCTCAAACTTTTCCCACACCGTAAGACAAGTGGTAATCATGTTAGAAATTATTTAAACATGAAAATATTAGAACTACGAGAACCGAGATTTGAACCCGATTCACTCTATAACCCATATTATTCCTAACTATGAGCTCAAAATTGTATTGTACTATAATTGAATTTATGATCTCCAACTAAAATAATAGTTCTACTGAACCAAATAGTGGTAGTCCGGCGGTAACGCACTCGCTTGGATAACAGAGTGATGCGGGTTTAAATACGAGTCTCGCACCTCTGATATTTTAATGTGCGAATCATTTCTAACATGACTACCATTTGTCTTACGGTGAAGGAAAACATCGTGAGGAAACCTATCATCGCGAGGCCTCCCTCAGTACGAGGGGGATCTATGGCCTGATCCCCCTCGTACTGAGGAAGGCTCACCCCCAGCAGTGGGATGTAAAAAGGGCTGAAGACAAGACATGAACCAAATATTCCATGTATCTTTATAATATTTGGAAAAGTAGGTTAATTTCAAAAAGTCACACCTATTTTCGTGCAAATGACTATAAATACAATGATATATGCCACTTGAGGCGCGATGGCGTCACAGTTTGACAGCTCGTAATTTGGCGGGAAATTAATGATATCGTCAAGATGGCGGATATCGCTTTTTTTTTCTTTATAATATTTTAAGTATGGGACAAATTGTTTGCATGATTGTGATAGCTATATTAATTAATTTTTGACTTTTGTGGACATCGTTTGTTTTGAATAAATGATATTTAAGGCCGTCAACGCAAACGTAGATTAAATTACCCACTAATACCTACTTTGAAAAAAATGCCTGTTAAATTAAAATGTTTAAATATACATATGAAAAAATATATATATTTAAAACCTTGATTATTTCTCATTTTTATTGTTTTAGATTTTCATTTGCAAAATTAATCGTACTGAGAGAGACCTGTCTCTCTCGTGACCATCATTGTAAAGCGTTCGAAACGTCGGGAACTAAAAATCTAAATAAATCCGCGACAAAATCCGAAAAGGTAGTTTCATTTATAATGCCGAATATTCGCGTAAGAAAGTATCAGTTGTAGAACTTTAAAATAGAATTTTCAGTAAATAAAAAAATGACGACATTTGATTTAAAAAATGATGTGCCATAAAATCGATTTTATAGCATTTAATAGTCGATTTGATGGTTCTGATACATCGTTTAAACTGTAATGTTTGTTTTACAGCTCTAGTAGGCTTTTACGATCATTAACTACCTTCGCTTGTGACTTTCACTAGGACTCTTTATAATTTCTTCGTTATGAGGGTAGTTGAAAAATTACATGATATTAGTATTGCCGAATGAATAATTGCAGTGGTAGCCCAGCGGTAACGCGTCGCTTGTATAACCGAGCGATGCGGGTTCAAATCCGGGTCTCGCACCTCTGATATTTTCATGTGCGAATCATTTCTATCATGATTACCACTTGTCTTGCGGTGAAGGAAAACATCGTGAGGAAACCTGCATGTCTGAGAAAACCTAGCAAGTTTTCGAAAGACATGTGAAGTCCGCCAACACGCACTAGGCCAGCGCGGTGGACTATGGCCTGATCCCCCTTGTACTGAGGGAGGCCCGTGCCCAGTAGTGGGACGTTAAAAAAGGGCTGATGATGATGATGAATGAATAATTTGATATACTTTTATGTTTATACATTTTCTTATCTTATATTAAACCATTAATTTTAGATATTTTTGATTTTTGACTTCAAATTAATGGAACCCTCAATCCTTAATGCTACATCCTAATTCCTATTTTCGACAGACAAAGATATCCTTACCAGCTTGATCGTAGAGTAGATTTTAACTTCCGCATACAATTAAACGTATAGCGTTGTCAGTAGGGTTTATGTTTTATTATAAGGATACTAGCATTTCCCAAAGTTTCTGAGATTAGTGCGTTGAAACAATCAAAATTTTCAGCTTTATAATATTATTATAGATTTTATTGCTTTTAATTATATTAAAAAATATTACGTCTAAAGAAATTATAAATTACATACAAACTGACTAATAACTGTGTATTGTATATAGTTCGCTTTGTTTGCTTTAAATATAATGTTTCCAGGATACATATTAATAACAATAACATCCTCACACCACATCCTTAGGTCAGAGCGGGAGAGCAAAGTGCGTTGTCTCCCTCTATTACCAGACTTCAATATAGTATTTTAGTTTACGTATTGTTCGTTTATTGGTCGAAATTAGTATATGACTAGTGACTCCTTGGGCGTGAGGCCTTGCTCCGCTCGCCCCTAGATTCAGCGCGAGCGAAGCCGCGGGTTCCGCTAGTAAATGTAAACAAAACTTGACAAAATTGAAATTACATATTAAAACCTGCCTAAAGATCCACTTTATCCATTGATGAAAACAACAGTAGTTTTTGAGTTTATCGCGAACAGACAGACAGACAGACGCGGCAACGGGCATTTTGTTCTATAGTATGTAGTGCAGAGCTGGCAATTTATATGGCCTTTATAGGTTACAGACCTATAAGATGTTACAGATCCCATGTTAATAAAAGTAGCCTTAGTAGTCATTATAACACCTACATCAGCTATCTGCCAGTGATAGTTCCGTTAAAATAGGTCAAGCTCTTTCGGAGAGAAAAAAAAAGCAAGCGATTTTGATGTTGGTAATTACGTTGGAAATGTACGATAAAATATTCTTATACTTATAAGTTATAAGTTCAGAGGTGCGAGACCCGGATTTGAACTCGTTTCACTCGGTTTTCTAAACGAGCTTTACCACGGGGCTACCCAACTAAGGCATAACACACTGGTCTATTAATATGATCACCACTTGTCATACAGTGAAAGAAAATATCGTGTGAAAATCTTCATGTCTGAGAAACCTTAGCACCAAAACATGCTCAGCCCGCCCGCACTAGGCCAGCGCGGTGGACTATGGCCTGATCCCCCTCGTATTGAAGGCCCACACCCAGCAATGGGACGTTAAAAATGGCTGAATACAATACACATTCAAATTAAGAAAAAGCTGTTTTCGACATTACAAACAGACACTTCAATTTTATTTATTTCTATACAAGAAGTATTTATTATTACTAAGCGATACCCGCGGCTTCGCTCGCGTTCTAAAGAAGTAAATGCCTTTTTTATGTTATTTTCTCAGAAATGAATTTATTTCCCGCAGTAAAAAGTATCAATATCAAATTTCATTCAAATCCAGTCCAGTGGTTTTCTCGTGATACGGTCACAGACAGACAGACAGACAAAAAACTAAAAATAATAAATTTGGCCTCTATATCGATAATAATGTTTATTTCAATAGGATTTTCCAAAAAATATTCAATGTACAGATTCAAGTCAGTTATAATTTTATTATATGTATGTATATGTTACAGTTAAGACCCGTTCTCAGTTACAACGCGTTTTAACTAGTTTACACGAAAGGCCTTAGTGAAAACTAAAATTGATTAGAAGATTGGAACAAAAATGTAATTGTCGATAAATTATATTAGGTATGTTGGGTAAATACTAAAAATCAGTTGCTTTGTATGAACATTATTTTCATTAAGTATAAATCGACATTAAAAATATTTTATATTACATAATATGTTGGTACGAATCGTCAGCACGGACGGTTCTAAATAGCCTACGTATACCTTTACTTTTCCGTATTACAGTTAGACTTAGCAACAGCTCTTAAAGGTAAATTTCTTTGTTACATTATCAACTTGCAAGAATTTTTCTTGGGACTTGTTGAATTCTGACCAGAAGAAACACAAAAAATTAGCTTATTTTAAAAACCCAAAATAAATATAAATAACTGATTACATAAAAAGTAACTGAGATTTTAAGTATTTACTAAAATACTTGTCAAGAATACCATATTTTGTTCCAATCTTCTAATCAATTCTAGTTTTCACTAAGGCGTTTCGTGTAAACTAGTTTTGACTAGTTAAAACGCGTTGTAACTGAGAACGGGTTTTAACTGTAACATATATATACATTTAGAATTGTGGTAAAATTTTGTTTATTCACGTCGTATTACATCTTTCCAGTTCCAATTCACATATTTACACATGAAGACATTGAGCATAATCGTCCTCTTTGAAACTTTAATTTAATATTTGTAGCGTCTGGAATTACGCCAAGAATCAGGTCTTGTAAATATTTATTAGAACGAAGCTAATAACATGACTAATATCAGCGAAGTGTCGATAGATGCCGGTTCGATTCCTGTTTGAAGTAGTATGAATTTTTATCTTTCTTTTTTATAAGCTATTTTTTAGTTAAAAATGATTATGAAACACGACTTTAACCATGGATTCTTTATAACACACTATTTTTTCCTTCATTGAGGTGTTAAGGTCAATCAAATTGATGACTGGTTTGGCTCAGTTGGTAGTGACCCTACTTTCTGCGCCAACGCGAACGGTCGCGGGTTCGAGTCCCGCTGGTTCTTTTGTTGGGTTTATATTTATAATATGTATGTATTTAAAATTTATGTGTAGTATATCAACTATCTGGTATCCGTAACACAAGCCTCGTAGCTTACCACGGAACTAGATAGCGCTGTTGTAATAATGTCCCAACATATTTATAAAAAAAAATGTCTTGGTGGACTAGTAGCTAGCGTAAAGCCCCAAATTCAAAGGTTGTAGTCCGAGGTTGAACCAAGTTTAGTTATTAGGTTTTTTTTTCAACAAATTCTCAGTAACATCCCTTAGTTGGGAAGGCAACGGTGTCGCACTTCCAAAGACAGAAAACTGCGTCTGATCTCACAGATTTTGGATAGTGACTTCGTCTTTATTAGTCTTTGAGAGCAAAAAACACGACATTATTCGACAGTCAATCTAATTTTTCAATGGATCCCGACTGTTCAGTTGTTATGTTGTTACGGTGCTTGTTTTTTTCTTTTCAGTTTTTTTTTATTACGCAGTCGGGTTTTTGATTTTTTAAATTATTGTTTTTTTTTTGTCAACCGACTTCCAAAAAGGAGGAGTTTATCAATTCGTCTGTATGTTTTTTTTTTACCTTAGAACTTTGGACTGGGTAAACCGATTTTGATAATTCTTTTTTTATTTGAAAGCTGGTGCTTCCGTGTAGTCCCATTTTAGTTTAGCTCTGACAATGGAATCCATGAGAAAACCATACAATTCTTAAATTTGCAATAAGTATATGCGTGACAAATGGACGAATAACTCAATATCACGCCAACCGATTTCGATGATTCTTTTTTTATTGGAAAGGATGTACTTCAAGGGTAGTTTGATGAGAGTTTGGTAAGGTTCTGATGATGGGATCCATGACAAAGTAACGGAACTCTTCAATTCTTAAGAGTAAATTAACGATACTCGGCCAAAGCAAAATAACCTTAAATTGATACATATTCGATTAATCTATCAATTTGTAAACGTAATCAAAATACCGTTCGAAAGTCCATTGCAAAGGCAAGATAAATCTATCCGTCTTGGCTGGCACCGACCTCAAAATTAACGAAGTTCTTATAAGTATTATTTTCTACTTTTTAGTTTATATTTGTTTAGTTTTAAGTCGGTTTTTGTTTTTTGTTAAAAATAATTTTCACACCTACACTCTACAGTCTTCACGTATAATAAAATTCGAACAGAGACGAATCAGTACATTATTTTTTTTTTGGAAAATCTTTTTAAATCTTATGTGTTATCTGTCTGTGACCGTATCACAAAAACCGCGTTACAGATTTTGATGAAATACCTATGTCATAATGAAAGCTCTGATTATGATAGAAAAAATTTAGAATACTTTTTCTGCGGGATTTTTTTCATTTCTGAGAAATCCATACGAACAGTTTAAACGTATCTAGGCTTAAATTTAATTAGGGCTAGCGAAGCGGGACCTAACACTATCCCACAACCTGAGCATTTTGTGATACACTTTACTGAAAAACTATCACGCGTATAGATTTGTGCTTTAACATAGTAATTTAACTTCCTATCTAAAGGTGTTATCTGTCAAAAAAGTAATAATTTAATCATTAAAAAAATGAACATTACCAATTTTGTGTCCATTTTATAGGATGTTATTGTACTACTAACGCCATCTGTTAGAAAACCAAAGAGTCAACATCGCTGTAACATTATTACCAGTTAGAAAAACTAGGCGAGCCCTCACTTTATATATACGTAGCAATATACTCTATGGCCCTCACAGAGCTCAGCTTTTTGCCAGTTTATATTAATGCATCTCTCTGTCTATAACAAAATCATTGATTCTATTTCCATCGGATAATTGAAACGTAAATAAACTTCAAGAGTCGCGTTAAATGAAAGCTGTTTATTGGCTTCTGTGTTTTCTCATCGCCAGTACGCAGATGTACGGAGTCAAGTGAAATACTCGTAAAGTTTAATTACAAGAATTGGGTAGAGTACTTCATGTTGAGACTGGACGGATTTTGATTGACCTGGAGAACAGATCACGTAGTACAAATAAACTATCAATTACCGCGGCTCCGCCCGCGCCCGAGGGATGAAAGTTAGGGTTATAAGATTTTTTTAATGCCAAATCATAAAAAAGTAAAAAATTTGGTCTAAAAATAAATAATAAAATATCTGGAGAAGGCCACCCTTATCAACTGGAATAAAACTTATCAAATCTACCAAATATACACAAAAATTCCATAAAAATCGGGCAAGCCGTTTCGGAGGAGTTCGATAACAAACACTGTGACACGAGATTTTTATATATTAGATACATTGGGAGATTACACAGAATGCTATCTTGCTCCATGGTAAAGCCTCGTTAGTCGTAGGCTTATGTTATAATACACATATATACACTTGTAAAACTTTTAATAGGTACATAATTATATATATTTAAAACACAAACGTAAACGAGTACAAACATTCACATTCGTGCTTAAGAAATGAATGCCCCCAGCGGGACTCGAACCCGCGATCGCTGGTGGTATACCACGTACTACGTAGGGTCACTAACTAAGACAAAAATGTCGTGAACAGAATCTGTACATTGAATATCTTTTAGAAATTCTTATTAAAATAGGCATTGTTATCGATACAAATGTCGGATCTATAGTTTTTAGAATTCTTGTCTGTCTGTCTGTCTATCTGTGTCTGTATCACAGAAAACCACTGGACCGATTGTGATAAAATTTGGTATGATGATAGTTGGTTATCCGGGTCAGGATATAGGATACTTTATACTGTTGGAGAATATCTCATTTCTGAAAAATCTCAAGTAACAGTTAAAAACCAGCTGTAAAACATCACACGATAGGTATGTGAAAAAGAATTTAGTTTAGTCTTTGAAACGCGGGCTGAGACGCGGGAAATGCTACTACTACCTGTAATACTAGTACAAATACCTCATCCCTTACGAAGACATTAGGCGCCCTAATTCGGGCTATTATGTTTGTTTGAATCGACAAAAGACGTCGCTGATCAGCAAATAGTTAAGCTGTTCTATTTTGTAAAAATGTGCATTTAGTTATAACTTACAATGGTAGGTGTGTATAAATTCTCATTTAAATAAAAAAAATAGTGATTTTTAACAAATTGAATACACACTGGAAAACCAACATTTCTAATAGTCAGTCAAGTTAGAAAAAATTATGGCGCATTTTTTGTTTCCCTTAATACCCTAGATACATAAAAAACAAAATTTAGAACAATAATATTAGAGTAAGAGCCCACGACGGCTTTGGTTTCTGCTGAAATACAGAGAAAGCTTTCAGCTTTTATAAAATAATGAAGGTCCGGCCGTCGTGGGCTCTTGGGATATATACTTTTTGTGTTTAAATTTATATCTCTTTTGAATTTTAATAACACAACTTTATCTGGTATAAAAGGCATTATTTGTCTGCTTCCTCACTTACTTGTTCTTACATCGACAAGTAGTCAACTAGCCATGTAGTTTAGTTATAATTTTTAGTCAAGAAATTAATTTTAATCTCTCTGCATCCCCTGGCTGCCCCCAAACGTAACTTGTATGTTAATGTCCCAACATAATTATTTATTTAAGTATTTACTTACAATTACTTAATTTATTTAAAAAAACATCGAATATAATACAAGTATATTGGCAAAGTATCGATAAAAAAAAACAAAATTCATTTTTCTATGAGTTCTTGTGTACCTCTAAAAAAAATGACTGAAGTACCAAATTCCATAACAAAGAAAACACATCTCTACGTGATCCGTCCATCAGTCCGTCAACTGGATCTGGACGGCAGTTTAAACATATTCTGCCTGATGATTGAGTGTTTTTTATTTATATTCCTTAATGAAGTTTTATTTAAAATATAACACTACAGTAAAGAATTTTCGAGTCAAAACTTTCATTTTTAACTGACTTCAAAAAAAGGAGGAGGTTCTCAATTCGTCGGGGACTGTTTTTTTTTTATGTACGTTCCCCGATTACTCGAAGATGGCTGGACCGATTTAGAAAATTCTTTTTTTGTTTGAAAGGGTATAGTTTCTAGTTGGTCCCATAGTCACCCAGTCACGATCTGATGATGGAATCCCAAGGAAATCGAAGGCAACTCTCAAATTTTATAGGCACTTATTACGTTTTTCATATATTTCCTAAAGCTGTTCATGTATTTGCGTCTGATAATCATCATCTCCTGTGGTTGAGCTAATGATGGAAGGTACAACTCCTCAACGGTTAGGAGTTAAAAGAAAATTCTTTCAATATTATACGTAATTATAGACCGATAGTTAAATTCTTTCAGGCTCTTATTAACCGACTTCAAAAAAGGAGGAGGTTCTCAATTCCTTGAGGACCTTTTTTTTATGTGTTCCCCATTACTCGAAGATGGCTGGACCGATTTGGAAAATTATTTTTTTTACGTAAACAAAATAAGTATCTACTTTCCCCTAAAAATTTGAAAATAAATTATTTTTAACAAAAAACAAAAACCGACTTCAAAACTAAACAAATCTAAACTAAAAAGTAGAAAATAATACTTTTAGGAACTTCGTTAATTTAGAAGTCGGTGCCAGCCAAAGCAAAATAACCCTAAATAGACACATATTCGATTAATCTATAAATTTGTAAACATAATCAAAATACCGTTCGAAAGTCCATTGCAAAGGCAAGATAAATCTATCCGTCCTGGCTGGCACCGACTTCAAAATTAACGAAGTTCTTAAAAGTATTATTTTCTACTTTTTAGTTTAGATTTGTTTAGTTTTGAAGTCGGTTTTTGTTTTTTGTTAATAATAATTTATTCAATAATCGATTAATTTTATGTTGTATTAGGATTTTTCGCAGATTAATTTTGATTTTTGGTTAGTTTCAAATGCTTTACAGCAATCATGGACACGGGAGAGACTAAGGTTTCAGACGTCTAAGATATATGTATTTAGCATCAAATTGCCTTTCAATATTTGTTAATTTAGTTAATACAGAATACTAGCAATTCCCACGGCTTCACCCGCGTTCTAATCACTATTAAAAAAAAGGAATTGGTGGTAGAACGTTGAAAATTCTTCAGAATTTTCAAAAAATTCTTCGCTTCTTGTAAGAGCTATTAGCTAAACAGTATGCAAGACGGTGCGCGTAGGGTCGGCGATTGCATCAAGCGAAGTGGCGTTTGAGGCAGCGCGAGCATTTTATAATTTTATTCTCGCATCTGTTTTTTGCGATTTCTCCTAAGATATTCGTCAAAATAAATTAAAATACTTGACAAATTATATACTAAAACCTTCCTCGAGAACCACTCTTAATTCCATTGGTGAAAATGATAAGGATTAATACCGTATTTGTATAAATAGCTTTTCAATTACCGCTTTATAATTGCCCATTTTTTAAAGTATTAAAATGGATATAGTACGTTATTCTTAATAGATAGACAAATCTCAATCAATATAGGCCTAATGTATCCCTGATATATGAAGACTTTAGAATGGTATAAATCGAAGAAATTTCGTTCTAAATTCAACACCTTCCTTTGTGACTCACTTCAGTGTGATTTTCAAAAAAACAACTCAAGTAACAATTTTATTACATATATGTATATAGAAATTATGGTATATACGTCATCGTATTTTATATGACAAAGGAAATAAAAAAAAAAAAACAAAAACGTCTAAAGCCTTTAATCAACATTCTCACCTATTTACATTTAAAATTAAGAAAATACCTTACAATATATAATATAAAAATCAATTCAATTTTAATAAGCATTATATCTAATCCACAATGTAAGCTATTTCAGCTAAACAGATTTTCACAGAACTGTCACTGGCAGATAGATCACGGTTTAAGAACTCATTTAATATTACTTTTATTAAAAAAAAAACATGGTTAAGATTCGTTAATATTAAATTAAAACAAAAAAAAAAACAATAAAACACGCAATAGTAAAATTTTTTTTCATATCTTCGGCATAACCGATGGCTTCTTTATAAATCCTGAAAAAGAAAATTAATAAAATTAATATGACGACATGTTGGTAGTGACCCTACTTTCTGCGCCAGCGGTCACGGGTTCGAGTCCCGCTGGGGGCATTCATTTGTTGAACACGAATGTTTGTACTCCAGTCATGGGTGTTTATATTTATAATATGTATATATTTAAAATTTATATGTGTAGTGTATCAACTATCTGGTATCCGTAACACAAGCCTCGTAACTTACTACGGAACTAGATGGCGCTGTTGTAATAATGTCCTCAAAATAACGTGTGTTATACAAACTATAAGCTATAGACTCAAACAAATAATAAAATTCTGAGTCAAATCTGTACATTAAATATTTTTGTTACATCTTATTGTAATAGTAATTATTATTGATACAGAGGCCGAATCTATAGTTTTTATAATTTTTGTCTGTCTGTCTGTCTGTGACCGCATCACGAGAAAACCATTTGACAGATTTTGATGAAATTTGGTACGATGATTTTTTTTTTTTTTTTCTTGTTCTCGTTATCTGCAATCAGTGCTTATACTATGAGCAGATGTTTTGTGTGCTATTCAGTCATGTCGAGTGTGCCCTCCAGTGAAGACATCTACTCAGGACATTACTGGGTCAGTTTGGTGTGTGTAATTGAAATATGTCCTTTCTTTTCAGTCTCTTGGTATATTTTTGTTGAGTTAGTTCGGCTGCCAGTGTATTAGGGTGGTTTCTCAGCCGTGCCTCGTATCTTTTAGATGCATTTACAATTTCCTCTTTAACAGTGCTTATTTTAAGATATTGATGTATTTCATTGTTTGTGATTAGCCGTGGTACTTGGGATATTGACCGAAGAATCATGTTCTGCATCCGTTGCAGTATTGTGATGTTGGAATTACTAGCACTACCCCAGAGCTGTATTCCATATGTCCATACTGGCTTGAGCACCGCATTGTAAATTAATAACTTATTGTCAGTTGAGAGCTTGCTGTTCCTTCCCATCAGCCAGTATAGTCCTTTATATCTTATATTAAGTTCTTCTCGTTTTGCTTTTATGTGTTGCTTCCATGTCAATCTCCGATCAAGATGTAAGCCGAGATATTTAACTGTGTCCTTGTGTGGTAGAGTAACATTTTCTAATTTGACGGGTGGACAGTTTTCCTTCCTCAAGGTGAAAGTAACCTGTACGGATTTACTGGCACTTGCTTTTAATTTCCATCTGTGTAGCCACTTGGTTACCAAGTCCAGGCCGTTTTGTAGAGCATCTGTAGCTTTCTGTGGGTCTTTGTGGCTAGCTAGGATAGCTGTGTCATCAGCAAAGGTAGCTACAGTGACATTATCAATCCGAGGGAGGTCCGCAGTATAGAGGATGTACAGAAAGGGACCCAATACAGAGCCTTGCGGAACCCCTGCCTTGATTTCATAGAATGTGGACGTTGCTCCAGCCTCTTTCACCTGAAACAGCCTCTCTCCAAGGTAGGATTGTAGCACTAGGTAGTAGCTATGTGGTAGGGTTGCCTTGATTTTGTACAGTAGTCCACGGTGCCATACCCTATCGAAAGCCTGCTGCACATCCAGGAATACTGCAGAACAATATTCTTTGTCTTCGAGTGAACTTCGTATTTTGTTGCATACTCGATGGACCTGCTCTACTGTAGGTACGATGATAGCTTAAAAAAGGCAGTGGTAGCCCAGCGGTAACGCGTCGCTTGTATAACCGAGTGATGCGGGTTCAAATCCGGGTCTCGCTATGATATATTCATGTGCGAATCATTTCTATCATGATCACCACTTGTCTTACGGTGAAGGAAAACATCGTGAGGAAACCTGCATGTCTGAGAAAACCTAGCAAGTGTTCGTAAGACATGCTCAGTCCGCCAACACGCACTAGGCCAGCGCGGTGGACTATGGCCTGATCCCCCTCGTACTGAGGGAGGCCCATGCCCAGCAGTGGGACCTTAAAAAGGGCTGATGATGATGATAGCTTATCCAGGTCAACATATATAGGATACTTCTTACTGCTGGAAAAATATCTCATTTCTAAAAAGGTTAACGACCCTGAGCAAAGCCAGGTGAGTTACTAGTAAAGCTATAAAGAAATTCACTTACTCGGACTTAATCTTAATATATTCTTCTTAATATCAGAAGATCTGATCCTCTGCGGAATTCTTGAAGTGTTTTTATCACTTTGCTTTGAAACCGACAAAATGTTCTTTATAACACTTATTTTTGCATTTATATTACCTTTATTTTTCATTATTTTTGGTGAAATTAATTTTTTATTACTGGCAATGTTCGGTTTGTTGGCAACACTGTTCGGTTTTGAAAACCTCTGCATTAAACTTTGGGGTTTTATCTTCTCAATGTTGGTAGTAGAATCTTTTTTATTTACATCTACCCTAGTTGAGATTTTTTGTATTTTTTCAAAGTTTTTGTCGTTTTTTAGTTCAGTTTTTGATTTTTTTGAAGCAACTACATTTTCTGGGTTTGATTTAGTTTTCAGATTATTCCTTTCATTTATATTTTCTTTTTTATTTAAATTGTTTTTATCATTTGATTTTGTAAATGTTGAATTATTATCTACTTTAGTTGTATTATCTGTATTTTTTGAGACAACATTATTTATATTTTTAGCTTTAGCATTAGAATTTGCGACATTTTTATTTTTATTACTTGCTGTAACATTTTCTTTGTCTATAGAATTCAAAGTTTTAACATTTTTTTCAGATTTTGAATTAATATCGTTAACAATTTCTTTTGCACCTTTATTATTGATATTTTTGTTTTTTAAATCATCTTTGTTCATTTTTGAATCTTTATCATCAGATTTTGAATTAGTTTCATTACTTAATGTATTTGCATTTTTTTTATTGCTGACATTTTTATTTTTCAAATTGTTCTTATCGTTTTTTGAATTAACAGTTTCAGATTTTGAATTTGTATCATTCGTTGCTTTTATAGTTCCTTTGTTATTTTTGGAATTTTTATTTTTTAAATTATTTTTATTATTTTTTAAATTTGTATTATCCGATTTAGCTTCACTAATTCTTTCATTTTTATCCATTTCATTACTAACGACAATGTTATTTAAATTGTTTTTATCGTTTTTTGAAGTCGCTGGTTCTGACTTAGAATTTATATCATTTCCAATTTCTTTTGTACCTTTTTTATTATTAGCAATTTTATTTTTACTATCTTTATTATTGACTTCGTTAGTTATTTCATTCTTATCCATTTTACTACTGCCATCTTTATTTTTAGTATCGTTTTTTGAAGTAACACTCTTAGAGTTTGAATTAACATCATTTGTCACTTCTGTGGTATCTTTTTTACTTTTAGCCTTTTTATTTTTCTCGTTTTTTGAATATGCAACACTATTTTTATATTCTGTTTTAGCATCATTAGTTTGGTCTTTGCCGTTTTTATCATTTGTCGATTTATTTTCTTTCATTAAATTATTTTTAGCTTCTTCATTATCAGTCTTTGAGCTGATTTTAGATTTTTTGATGACTTTTTCATTTAAATCTTTGCCAGCTTCTTTATTTCTTGAATCAGTGTTGCCATCCTTAGCTTCTGTACGATTCGAATCAATGTTAAATTTAGCTACGTTATTGTTATTCGCATTAGAGTTTTTATGTCCACTACTTTCTTTACTACTGCCATCATTTTTCGAATTAATTGTTTTTTTAATTTGTTTATCAACTTCATTAACATTATTTTTAGAATTCAAATCGCTTTCAACCATTGAGTTCAAATCATCCCTTCCTCCATTATTATCATTTAAATTCTCTTTATTATCAATTTTAGCTTTTTTCGAAGTACCGCCGCCATCTTCATTACGGCGTTTAATAGATTTCGACTTTTTAGGTATAGTTTTAGGGGGAGCCATGATTTCACTATCCTTAACCTTTGTTTCAGAGTTTTTGTCTGTCAGTTTATCTGTGTCTGATTCACTTTCATTTATTTGCATGTCTTTGCGCGCTTGGAGACATGTGTTGATGATTTTAGCTAATAATAAAGTTCTTTCGTCCGTCTCTACGGCCGGATCGGACAGTTGTCTGTGCGCTTGAGTAATTATTTTTATGTAGGATTCATCTGTAAAATAAGTTTTTTTTTATGATTAGTTTATGTAAGTAATGTTTAGAAGGAATAAAGATTGTAGTAATTTAATTTTTTTTATTTTTTTTTAAATTAAATATAGATTTGTCATACTATTGTTTCGTACAAGCAAAAAATAATAATATAATATCTAACTATTAATTATACCAAATCTAGCTTCGAAAAGAAAGGTTTTTTGAATAACACAAAACAAAAATTATAAGATATTATTTATATTCACCCATATATTCCAGGTCAAACTTCAACCGGTGGTGAAAAGGAGCGATGGGAGACCCTTTATTTTGCAGAGTCCAAGAAACTTCTAGAAGATTCGCGCACTTCAAAATGTAGCCACCTTCAGGCTGCAATAAAATAAATAAATAAATATATTGGAACATTATTGCAACAGCGCCATCTAGTTCCGTGGTAAGCTACGAGGCTTGTGTTACGGATACCAGATAGTTGATGTACTACACATATACATTTTTACATACATACATATTATAAATATAAACTCCCATGACTGGAGTACAAACATTCGTGCTCAACAAATGATTGCCCCCAGCGGGACTCGAACCCGCGACCGCTGTAGCAGAAAGTAGTTAGTTGGCAAGCATGTCTAAATATTAGTACATAATTTCACAAAATTCATGTTATACATTGAGTGTTTCTATACAACAAATTGTTTTTGAATTTGCTATAGAAAAAGATTACTTATAAGGAAGGTTACTTTTGGTTATATTATAAAGGCCAATTTGTAAATATAAGGTCCTGAGTTCGAGTCCCGGGTCGGGCCTAGTTTAGTTATTGAGTGTTTCTATATAGTAAGCCTCAGTAACAGCCCGGAGTTGGGAAGTTGCCAACCCCCTTGCCGAAGCAGAACCTGTAAAGCCGTCGGTCCTGCGCCTTAACATTCACTGGTAGTTTCGAGTGACCGGAAGGACATCATTATTATTTTAATATATATATATATTATGTTTGCTGATGTTCAAGTAAAAACTACTGAACAGATTTTGTTGAAACTTAAACAGCTAATACTCGAGAGAAATACAAAGGATATATTTGTAAAGATATAGTCATATAATGTGAAGAAAAGATTTTGGGCCCCTTATTAGGCATATTGTAGTAGTAAATTTTCACCTCATCGGGCTTTTTATTTCCCCTAATTCTGTTTCAAAATTAAAGCTTAAGTTTCTTCTTATAAAATCAACTATTTACCAGTGATAAAGTTGTCTAAATCAGACCAGCAGTTATGCAAATCAGCCTGAACCAACCGACAAAAAATTAAGTTCCTTCCCATATATTATGTTTTACGTAGAAAAAGTTATCTTACATGTTGTCTGGAATAACCTGAGATAACCAGGTATCATCATTCTAGGGCAGTAGTAGCCCAGCGGTAACGCGCTCGCTTGTATAACCGAGTGATGCGGGTTCAAATCCAGGTCTCGCACCTCTGATATTTTCATGTGTGAATCATTTCTATCATGATCACCACTTGTCTTACGGTGAAGGTAAAACATCGTGAGGAAACCTGCATGTCTCAGACAACCTAGTAAGTTTTCGTAAGACATGCTCAGTCCGCCAACACGCACTGGGCCAGCGCGGTGGACTATGGCCTGATCCCACTCGTATTGAAGGGAGGCCCACCCCCAGCAGTGGGACGTTAAAAGGGCTGAAGACATCATTCTAAATGTAATCAAAATCTGTCAGACAGACAAAAATTAAAAAAAAAATACATTGAACCTGAATCAATAATAACGATTATTTCAATAATATTGTCCATAACATATTCAATGTACAGATTAGACTTTAGAATTTTATTATATATTGTGGAAGATGAACAGGAAAGAGGATGTTGGAGTGGGGAGAAAACTATAAAAGTCGATGCATAACCGGCATCGGGGGGTAGTTGTGTCTTGACACTTATCTTGGTAGCATTGTTAGGTCCATGGCGGTTAGAGACAGGAGAACCATCGCTTCATACTAAAGCATTACCCGCCTGTCTCTGAAAATTTGTACAATTTATAACGCGCTGTCGTCGGTAAGTAGTATTTGTGAAGTTAGCTGTTTATGAGTATTGTCACTATTGTGACAACGTGAAGTTAGGCATTGAGACAACATAGCGATCGCAGCGCCTCCTTAGTTTGACAATATTTCTGAGACACTACATTCTAGGGCAATGGTCCTCCTGGTCTCTAATCTCCATGGTTAAGTCGTTACTCTGTTGGTTTATTTTTTTAAATATCATTGTTGGTAGCTTAGTTGTCCTTTTGGTTAGTTTAATTGTGTTTTAGCGTTTGCAGATACTTACAATAAATTGAGGTCGATTTAGTAAGCTTGTGTTTTTAAAAAAAGCTCACTTCTGGTCTAAATTCACAAGAATATGTATAGCATACCATGGGTTCCATGAACAGTGTGTCCGCGTACTTCTCCGCGAGGCGCGCGAGGGAGGAGCGGCGCGAGCGGTGCGCACGCGCATAGTTGCGGAGAACCTACAGATATACAATTATTTTATATTAATATTAAATAGAGTATATAATCGCTATATATTATAAACTACTGATGACCGAACTTTACTCTTTACACTTTTTTAAGAAAAATGTTATTATTATTCGCCAATAGATGTCTGGAAGAGTATATTTTTTTGTTAAGTGGCAATATTGGGCTTCAATAAAAAAAATAAGTTTATGTTTAAGTTGATTATCGATAAAGTTGATTATTGAAAACACGAATAAAACAACATTTTCTGAAAATGAATCTTAGCTAGATCGATTTTTTGCCCCCGAAATCCGCTGTATACTAACTTTTATGAAAATCGTTGGAGCCGTTTCCGAGATTCAGATTATATATATACAAGAATTGCTCGTTGAAAGATATAAGAAAGATATTATAATAACAAAGTCCTGTGCCGTGTCTGTCTGTCTGTTCGCGAAGAGTTAAAAAATACTGCACTGATGTTCATGGTGTTTTCACCAATGGATAGAGTGGTTCTTGAGGATGGTTTTAGTATATAATTTGTCAAGTTTTTGTATACATTTACTAACGGAACCCGCGGCTTTGTTATGGTTTTTGGTTCCTTTAATAAATATCATATTTTTAGAAATGTAAGCTTAACTAGCAAACTCCTGTACAACAGATTCATTCATAAATCACACGGACTTTGTGAAATTTAATGTAAGTTACTTATTTTTAAAAATCTTACTTACTCTTATCTTACTTGGAATTTTAATTAATATATATGTATTATAAATTAACCATCTTTTCAGATTTTGTAGCGGATATTTTTTTATTTTTGGTTCTAAAGGAAAAATTAAGCGAAAAATCTAAATAAAAAATAATAAATCGGCGACAAAACCCCAAAAAAACGGTTTCATTTATAATGAGAAAATCTAAGAAAGGAAATGTTAAGTTAATCAAGTCAAATCAAGAGATTATTAGAATAGCAACACTACATAATACTTTTGAATAACTAATATTAAAATAAAAATTATAATAATTATAATAATACTAGCTAAAAATAAGTTAATAATATTGCCATAATTATAAATTATTTTGAATTATTTAAATTTAAATATAAATGTTTAGAATTAAAAAATTTTATAAGGTACTCTGATGCCATTTTCAAAATTTTTGTAAATTGTGGGTAGGCACTGTCTGTAACAAGTATATAAACCTATGAGACGTCAAATACCTTAGTCTCTCCCGTGACCATGTGCGCTGTAAAGCATTCGAAACGTCGGGAACTAAAAATCAAAATAAATCCGCGACAAAATCCGAAAAGGTAGTTTCATTTATAATGTCGAATATTCGCGTAAATCTAAGAAAGTATTATGTCAAATCAAGAGGTTAAAAGTGGTTCTAAATAGTTCGTGTAATAACAACATGCTCACCTCTACAGCATCACTTGGAGTCTTCACGGTGGGCAACACGGAGAGTGCCAGCTCTTGCTCATGAGCATTCTTCACTGGAGTTATTTGAAGACATCGGTATTGTGGAGAACCGAGGGGACGTTTCTAGAATTAGAAAAACATCAGTACATACTACAATATATAAGTAAAATAGAAGTGTCTGTTTGTAATTTCAAATTAACAGCTTTTCACTAAATGCAGATATTTATTACAGTCAGTATATACATATACGGTACTCACATTAAAAATCAATGTTAAAAATGTTTGTCTGTCTGTCTGTTTCTCCCAGATAATCTCTAGAAACGGCTAGGCAGATTTTGATAGGACTCACTCGCAGATAATCGCTAATGTTATAAAGTGTAACTTATTAAGAGACTAGACTACTTTTATTAAGAGACTAGCGACTCAACCTCGCTTCGCTCGGGTTCGTTCCCAGGTGTAACCTCTTTAGTATAGTTTAAAAGATTTTCCCGCTTCTCTGTCGACATTTTTCCTGAATTTTCTTTGCTATAAACCTCACGGAGCCCGAGACCTTTCCAACAAATGCAAAACCGTGGAAATCGGTTCGTGCGTTCTGGAGTTATAGCGTCAGGAAGGAAAGCCCGACTTATTTTTATATAGTAGATAACCATTAATTAATATAAAAAATTAAAAAACAAACTTACAGGATGATGCACATAAAATGTCATGGAAAATGGTACGAGATCAACTCTGCACTCGGCCGTCACTTCCTTCCATACACCGGCTTCTTTGACTGGGGGCTCTCTGTAACACATAATGTTTAAAATAAACAAATACTGTGGGTAGGTTGTCTATTACAATTTGAAACATCTGAAACCTTAGTATCTAAGTGGTAGTGCCCTGCTCTAAGTGGTAGTGCCCTGCTCTAAGTGGTAGTGCCCTGCTTGTTACCTTCGGGTAGCAGCCGAATGGGCCGGCACGCCCCGTATAGTACCACTCTCTCACAGGAGACCGGCGTGAAGTGGCAGCTATGCTGTCGCGTTTCGTCCGGTAAGTGAGAGTCCGGGAGGCCCACTCCCCATCCCTCTTCCCGTCCTTCTCCCTCCTACCTCCCTCCCTCCCTTTCCTGAAAGGCCGGCAACGCATCTGCAAGCCCTGTGGTGTTGCAGATGTCCATGGGCGGCGGTGATCACTTACCATCAGGTGGGCCTCCTGCCCGTTTGCCCCTTTGTCCCATAAAAAAAAAAATCTCCCGTGACTATGATTGCTGTAAGGCTTTCTATACATTGTGAACTAAATAATTCAAAAAGATAGTTTTAATTTAAAAAAAACCTAAAAGCCTGGACTTAAGGAGGTGATTATGCTCCACTATCCATGCTTCAGAGAGTACATAAAACTATCTGTCGCTCACACGCCTGTATCTTAAAGGTTAAGACAAGTGTCCTATTAAATTAAAAAGTAAATGAAACAGAGAGAGCAGTTGAGTTTGCTTATACACCTTGTTGTATAATAAAAAAAAAAGTTAAGTAACTTTACCTTTTGAAGTTTGTAAAAGAATCTCCTAAAATTAATTTCTATAAAAAAAACTTACTTCTCAAATACAGGTTCATTGACCATAATATTCACTTCAGACTGTAAAATCTGGACGCCTGTCAACTCCTGAGTAGCGAAGAGACAGGTCTGCAACATGGATTGTTTCAGCTTCAACTCGCTGATAGATGGTTCCAACTCAACAGTGAACTCTTGCTCCGAGTCAGAGCTGAAATTATTATTAATGGTATGCCTTTAGATTTTATGAAGTAAAGAAGGCAATAGGCCATATTTATTCTAATACTTTTTAAATTTAAATTATTTTTTAAAAAAAAATTAAACCGACTTCAAGAAATCTGCACTAAAAAGAGAAAAATCTGCACTAAAAAGAGAAAAATCTAAACTAAAAAGTAGAAAATAATACTTTTAAGAACTTTGTTAATTTTGGAGTCGGTGCCAGCCAAAGCAAAATAACCCTAAATAGATACATATTCGATTAATCTATCAATTTGTAAACATAATCAAAATACCTGGCTGGCACCGACTCCAAAATTAACAAAGTTCTTAAAAGTATTATTTTCTACTTTTTAGTTTAGATTTTTCTCTTTTTAGTGCAGATTTTTCTCTTTTTAGTGCAGATTTCTTGAAGTCGGTTTAATTTTTTTTTTAAAAATAACTTATTTTTCCATTTTTAGTGTGCCTTTTATTTAGCTGATTTAATTATAGTGACTTACTGTATGTCATTAATTTAAAATCTGTTTAAGCTTTATATTAAACAACGAGCATACCTATTAACGTATGTAACGTAATTGTAGTAATTAATTATCGGGTCTACCGAAGGGGGGGGTGGGGGTTGGTGTCCAAAGAGTACTCGATCTACGACTACTGTAGCTGTAACTAAACTACGAGCTCATCTTTATGTTTACATTCCCCATACGAAATTAAACCACGTCCATTATACCACCTAACTCCTACAGGTTAATGAGATTTACCTTCAATTATCATATTAACGTAATAGTCTGGAAGAACACAACTATCAGTCTATATGTATGTATAATTTTAAAGGAATTTCCTTTCAACTCCTAGCCGTTGAGGAGTTGTACCTTCCATCATCAGATTATCCACATGAGATGGTAATTAAATAAAATAAAATAAAAATAAAAATAGCCTTTTATTCTCTGACTCATAACCAGTTACATAATAATTTTAATAAAAGTATATTGAAATAGAAAGTTTAACCTTAATTTAACATAGTATTGTAATATTCTAATCGTTTATGCCAATATAAATTAATTTACAGTAAGTTTTAGATGTTTTTTTTTTTTTTTCTTTTTTTCCCAATTTATGACATTGGCAGC
The DNA here is from genome assembly GCA_951802675.2 of Boloria euphrosyne. NCBI lineage: Eukaryota > Metazoa > Arthropoda > Insecta > Lepidoptera > Nymphalidae > Boloria > Boloria euphrosyne. Next base: position 1,557,503 of record OX637895.1, read on the forward strand.
TATAATGTCAGGTTGTCTTGGACATAGGCCTCCTCCAACTTTGCCCACTCAGTTCGGCTCCTTGCCATTCTTCTCCATCCATTTGGAAGATCATCCTCCCATCTTTTCTGTTGTCTTCCTCTTTTTCTTTTGCAATTTCGGGGGTACCATTCTGTTATGCTTTTTGTCCATTTTTCTTTGGTAGATCTCATTATGTGGCCAATCCATCTCCATTTTAATTGTTTTATTTTGCGTATTACATCCACTACTCCTGTTGCCCTCCGTATCTCTGTGAGTCTATACCTATCAACCAAACGGATACCCAACATACTCCTCTCCATTCTATGTTGACATACTTTCAATTTATTCATATTTAGTTGTGTTAGGGACCATGTTTGGCATCCATAGGTAAGTACGGGTAGTATGCATGCATTGAAAACTTTTCTTTTCTCCGACATAGATAGTGATTTACTCTTTACAATTTCTTTGAGGGACCAGTATCTAGACCAACTGCTGGTAATTCTGCGCTGGATCTCTTTCGACATGAGTTGGTGTGGTGATATTAAGTGACCAAGGTATATATATTCATCAACATATTCTATATCCTGGCCGTCTACACATATTCTGACCTTTAAGTTGTTCGTAATGATTTTAGTTTTGGACAGATTGATTGTTAGGCCTACTTCTTTACTTTTATCTGCTAATTGTTGCAACATGCTTTCTAGTACTTTAGGTTCCTCAGCAAGTACAACAACATCATCGGCAAACCTGAGATGGCTAAGTTTTGTACCATTAATATTTATCCCTAAGTTTTCCCAATCTAGTTCTCTAAAAACATTTTCGAGTACAGCGGAGAATAGCTTTGGGGACAAGGGGTCTCCTTGTCTTACTCCTCTTTGTATATCAAATTTTTCTCCAGTTGTCTCTAGCTGAATTCTGGCTGTGCATGCTTTGTATATTTCTTTTATGATGTTTATATATTTTTTTTGTACTCCCTGTTTTCCTAATGCAGTATATATAGAGTGATGGTAGATAGAATCAAAGGCTTTATTGTAGTCTACAAAGGTTATATAGTATGATTTTTGGTACTCATTGTACTTTTCCAGTACCTGTTTTACTACGTGTATGTGGTCTACTGTGGAAAAGTCTCTTCTAAAGCCAGCTTGTTCGATTGGTTGCTGTTCATCTAAACACTTTGAAATTCTTCCAAGTAGTACTTTCGAAAAAATCTTGTAGAGGTTTGTCATCAAACTTATTGGCCTGTAGTTTTCAATTTTGTGTTTGTCCCCTTTCTTATGTATTCTTATGTAGTTGACTGTGTCCATTGGATTGGTATTTGTTCATTATAGAGTATATCATTAAAAAGTTGAGTCAATGTGTGTAATATAATATCAAGTAGTTCTTTTAGTAGTTCATTTGTTATATTGTCTTCTCCAGGGGCTTTACCACATTTTTGTGAGGTAATAGCCTTTCTAACTTCACAGGCCAATATTTTTGGGACTTCTTCTTCAGCATGTTTATCATTAACTTGCTCATATTGAGCAAAGCTATTATCTGGATCCCTGTATAATTGTTTATAGAAGTCTGTAGCTACTCTTGCAAGTTTTTTACGGTGTCCCATTATTTTTTCTGTTCCCTGTTTATCCTTATTCTTCAGTCCTGGCAACCAGGTAGAGTGTTCTTTAAGTTGTTTTAATGCTTTTTTTATGCCACCTGTTTTTATTATTTCAATTTTTATATTATTCATAGGTGTTTGTTTTTTATGTTTTCTTATGTTCACATTTATTTCCTTGCTAATATTCTCTATTTCTTTACTGTTATTTTTTCTATCATTTATCAAAATATTTCTTTCCTTCATTAGTTCCCTAGCCTTGTCACCTATTTTGTCCTTCCTTTTCAGTTTTAACGCTATGCTTCTTCCAATGTTAGTTAAGTATTTTTCAAATTCGTTATACTTTTCCTGGGTTGACTTAAATATTTCCATGCCTGGGAGCTTTATGTTAAGATCAGTAAGTAATTTTGATGAATTAGGAACACAATACAGGGGTAATGACCTTATATGTTTCCGGGATTTTATTTTCTTGTCTGTTTTAATGGTTCCTCTTACCATTCTATGGTTAGTATTAAAATTCAATTTATTGATCACTTCTATATTATCGAATTGAGATGGAAAATTTGAGAGTAAGAAGTCTATTTCATTTCTGTATCTCCCATCAGGTGAAATCCACGTCCACTTCCTGGATGCTTTCTTTTTGTATAAACTATTCATTATTTTTAAGTTATGTTCCAATGCTAGATTTATTAGCAATTGTCCATTCCCATTTCTTTTCCCATCGCTGTATTGGCCAAGCACTCCTTCTTCACCTGTTCGACGTGTACCTATTTGGCTGTTAAAGTCTCCCATAGTTATTTTATATTTGTAACATCTTTCCATAGTTTCAGACAATAATGAGTAAAAGTCAAGTTTTTCTTTTTCTGTGGCTTGTTCTGTTGGTGCATATACTTGGATTATCGAGCATGGAAAACCAAGATCAGGTATTTTGATGTTTAATACACCTATTCTATCAGATACACCAATAAACTCTTCGATGTTTTGTTTCAAGTATTTTTTTACCATAAATCCTACACCATACATTCCTTGTTTTTCTCCTTTATAATAGAAAATGTACTATTTGTATTCTCTTATTTCTTCTCCCATACGTCTTATTTCACTCAAACCTAGTATATCCCATTTTACTCTTTGTAATGCTTCCTCTAACTCAGTTAAACTCTCCTCTGTTCGCAGTGTTCGAGTGTTTAATGTTGAAATATAAATTTTATTTTGCTTCTTGTTATTACCATATAAATAGTTTGAATTACTGTGTGGTTTTCTTACTTCAATTAATTCTTTTCTGTCTTTTCCACCTTGGTTTTCAGTGCTTTTTTTGTGTATATTTGTGTTTTTATTTAATAAATGTATAGGTTTAGTAATTTGTGTTGGAGGGTGGTGGTCTGAGGTCCCACGGTGACCAGCCGGGTTGAGACCTATATTTTTTTGTAATGTTTTATCTCTTGAAGTTGTATAGCTGTCAATGTCATGTAATTGCTAATTGTTGTTCTTTTCGCTATGAGATAGTGACCGCGGTCTTATATTAGAAAAGGGATTCATTTTATTGATTTTGTTAGGTGCTTTGGTGGTAGTAACTGGTGTTGTGTTAGCAGAATCCGGTGAATTTGTATAAGGTCTTTTCCTCTTCTCGTTTTGGGTCACTTTTTCTTTCACTACAAGAGTGTCATATCTAATAAAGGCAATTTTTCCCTTGTTAATTTCTTCAGTTAGTTTCACTTTAAGTTCTTTTCTTTTATTAATTACTTCCTTAGGAAAGTCTTCTGTTACATAAACATCCTTGGGAAAGAACTTTTTGTTTCTTAACATCTCAATTTTCCTCCAAATTAAAGTAAGTGATATTAGAATTGGTCTTGGCTTAGTACTCTTCTTTTTGCCCAATCGCTGCACTCTACTAATTTCCCATTTGTCATATGTTTGTATATTTGCCTTTTCACACATAGTATTAAGTACTTCTATAACCCTTTCTAAGAGAGAGGCACTATCACTTTCCGATTCTGATATTCCATGTAGAACTAAGTTACTTTTTCTTGTTTCTCTTTCAAGATTCTGTACCTTATTTTTAAGAACTGATATTTCTTGTTTTAAAGATTGATTTTCTTCAATTAGTGGTCTTATTTTTTCATCTATAGTTTCGGAAACAGTACTTGTAACAGTTTTTGTTATATTTAGAGTTTGTTGTTGCATTTCTTCCTTAAGTTTTATCCATAACATTTCTAACTGTTTATCCATATTTCTTTTTGTCAATTTAAAATAACAGTTTTTATTTAATATTAACTAGTAGTATAGTTTGTGAATATTATGTAGGTAGTTTGAACGTCTAGATTTCTCATAAGGTTTCTGTTTTTCCAATATATATTTCACTTTCTGTAACTCAGCTCAACACAATTTAGCACAATTTACTAATTTTCAAAGGTTTAAAACTATTTTATTTTTCTTCACTTTACTAGAGCTCCGAAAAACGCGACTTATTCCGATGACAGTTGACATTGAGATGGTAATTATCAGATGCAAATCCTTAAAAAACTTTAGAAAGTATATGAAAAATGTACTAAGTGCCTATAAAATTTTAGAGTTGCCATCGATTTCCCTAGGATCCCATTATTAGATCCTAACTTGGTGACAATGGGAACATCTTGGAAGTATACCCTACCAAACAAAAAATAAATTTTTGAAATCGGCCCACAATTGACGCATAAATCGGTGAACACAGATAAACAATAACATTTGAAGAATTCTACCTTCCATCATCAGCTCATCACATGAGATTACGATTTTCAGACACAAATGCTTGAACAGCTTTAGAAAATATATAAAAAATATAATAGGTGCCTATAAATTTTGAAAGTTGCCCTGGATTTTCCTGGGATCCCATCATCAGATCCTGATTTTGTGATAATGGGACCCCCTCAGAACTATACCCTACCGAACAAAAGAAAAATTTTTGAAATCGGCCCATAGTTGGCGGAGAAATCGGTGAACATACATAAAAAAAAAAATACATACATCGGAACATATAACCTCCTCCTTTTTGGAAGTTGGTTAATAAAACTGTTTAAATTGGTAAGAAGTACTTTGGTGGCATTTTTTTGGCAAAGTGGGTAGGCACTATCTGTAATAATTTGATACAAAAATATGAGTCCAAAGAGTAAAGCTATATACCATTAGTCTCTCCTGTGACCATGTGCTCTGTAATGCATTCGAAATGTTGGGAACCAAAAATGGTTGCGTTTATAATAAAGAAGGAGGAATAAGTTTATTTAACAATTTGTCTCAGACGCAATTAATATTTCAGTTGAAATTCTTGAAATGTATTATTATAGGGTTGTCATGTTTTTTACGTAACATAGAGCACAATCTCATCAAATTCAAATATAGTAAATAAAGTATTTCATACTAATTTTACAGGTAAGATTTAGACAGAAAACAAAACAGATTAGTACCGGTTTCTCCTCTTTTTCTTACGTTTTAGATGTTTATATTCAAAATTAGTGTTATCAATAAAAAAGTATTAGAGAAAAATTCTATGGATATAACAAGTTTTAAATAATTTTACCACTACTCTAATAAAAAAAAGTTAAAAAGCTAGATCTTCACAATTCTTACTTGATTATAACAAAATTGGCAATATAAGTCTTTTAATAGTTTCGCTATACTTTTAATTACCTTTCATCATAAAAACTATTATTTGTTTTACTTCGAGCATCATCAATCCTTTTCTCATAATACTTTAACTCTTTTAATATCTCTTCTTTTCTCGCAAGCATTGCCTGCTTAACATTACGATTCCTTTTCGCCATTATTATTTTATTATTTTTATATAAATAAAAGTTTAAAATTCTATTCAATCACGTACGACGCATTTCTGTTTTGCTTGGTTTTATAAATTCAATTTCAAAATAACGCTTTGTAAGATGTTAAATGTCAAACTGAACATTTATATATTGCCATGTAAAAAAATAAAAATGTATAATTATTAAAATACACAACAATTAAAAAATAAATAAATATATAATTTAATGTGATCATTTTAAAACGATAATAAAATAGCATTTTAGGACATTATTGATGAAAATAAAAATCAATATAATAATAATAATCTTTTTTTACATCTTATTATTATATTTTCACATACAAGTATCCAAACGAAAGCTTATTTTGGTTATTATCTGTTGCTCTAAGTATAGGGTTGGGACATGTTGTAAATTATTCGATATAAATTAAAATATAAAACAATTTTGTTCCTTTGTAAGCAAATATTTTATTGCAAACTAAATAACTATAAAGGTTTCATCTTTTTTCTAATCTATCCGAAAAATATTGACCTTTGGTATAGCTCGTAGCATATATATCGAAATTAAATATATACTTATATCGAAATTAATTAAATAATGCAATAAACAGAAATATTTTTTATTTATTTATATAAGTTTCGTATATAAAAATAAGTATTCACTTCAGCCCAAATACTTCCGTAGATGGACATATCACCTAGGGGGAGCCCTAGGGGGAGCCAAAGACTTCCACGACAAACACTCTTGCGCCATCCGTATTAAGCACTGACCTCTATAATACCACTGGACTGGCTGTTCCAAGCGTTTGACAGCAATTTTTTTGTGTCCATGTGAAGCGCCACTAGAGAGAGGGTCGAGAACTAATTTTTACGTATATTGCAAATGACAGCGAGAAGTGTTTGTTTACTGTAAAGTAATTTTGCATTTTCGTTGTTAATATAACATAAGTAGTAACTATGATGATACGGTTATTGATTAATAAAAATAAAAAAAATAAAAATCTTTATATCGACATCATTAGTTTTAGTACCACGAACTCTCGCTACGTCCGACAGCGGCGGACAGCGCCAAAATGGCGAATATCAAGCAGCCACAAAAGCACGTTGACAACAGCCAGTCCAGTGGTATTAAAGTATTATGATATAAAAACATTCTCATACTACTCTTCTATTTTTTTTAAATCTAGTAGCTTATAAGCCTAATTGATTAAATTCAATAGAGAAGATAAAAAGAAGATAGATGTGCCACAAAACTTAGTACATATATTAGCGAAACCAAAGAGAATGTAATCACTACGTTTTAGCGAAACGAGCACTAACACTGTCCCACAATCTGAGTATTTTGTGGTACACATTACTTCAAACTATCACGTCTATAGATTTATGCTTTAACATAGTAATTTAACTTTATATCTCAATGTGTTATCGGTTAAAAAAATATAATTTTATGACCTTAAAAAATGAACATTTACATTTTTGTGTTCCATTAGATATAATATTATTCCTGTTAAAAAAACTTCGCAAGCCCTCACAAAGCTCAGCTTTTTGCTAGTATTATATTATGTAGGTATAAACATACATAGTTTTTCTTATGAAACTATAAAAAATCGATTTTGGGTTATCCTTATCGATATTTAAATATCGATATCGCACGTCGTTTCAATATTGCGATTTGCAAATTCTAATAAACGTCAATTGTCAACGCGATTTTTAGAATTCTACATAAATGTTGTAAAAACATTATTAATAAATAAAATAATGTGATAAAACATATCTCGTGCAATATTTTTATACAAATAGAATATAAATAGTTAGTTTTGATATTTACAAAACTTAGACAATAAGTTACCAGATTCTAATAAGAAATCCTAGTTTACACAAGATAAATGAGTACCATTTAATTAATTAAATACATTTTATATGCATTATAAAAGTTCATAGTTCAGTTCCTTGTGTAATGTGTGTACGGACGGACTCGTTATACATTGTTTACCAAATTGCATTGTGATAATTAAATATCAAGTGAGGTGTGAATTTTGAAAATGGGTCAAACCGGGAGTGCTATGCCAGGTAAGTGGTTTTGTAAATAACAGCTTATATATTCTAATAAGATTCTAACGAGATCGCATTTTCAAGTAAGCATAACCTATATTTATATTGATGAGCAAACATGTGATTGTAGTGCTATTTAAATGTACTTGTGTTTGTCAGATTATTCAGATTGTTTTCATTTTATTTACTTGTTCAAAATATCTTACCTGATACCTCAAACAAAATTCTAATTAAAAACTATTAGCATTTACTATATGAATGTATTTCTATTTATCATGGTGGCATGTATTATCAATTGTGTTATTCATTGAAATTATAGTCCTTATAATAATTATATTCTGTGTTTAAACATAACATAAATGTTATCTCTCTTTATTTTGTTGTTGTATTATTTTGTTGTACCAATAATGTTTGATTCATTATAACAATGATTTCCAATTGAAGAAATAACTAGTCTTCCATTAACATTAACTTTGAAGTTATTAATATTCATTATTAGTTAGTTTTGTACTAGAAACCATAATAGAATTAAATTCAATTTAATAGATATTACATAGTAAAGCGTCAGATTTCAGCAAAATCGTGAAGCACATTTGCAATTTATTAACAGGATTGGGGGATTGAATTGTCATGTATACTAAGGGATTTTCAGCTGATGGCTTTTTACTCTGTTGGCATGCATACATGATTTATACCAATGACAGTATATAAAATGAATTAACATACCTAATAATGCAAAATGTTATTAAATAGTTATAATATAATAATTAAAAAATATAACATTAAACATTGTTTATAACTCTTACACATAAAATAGAATATTGTTTTTGAAATGGAGGAGAACAAGTAGTTCAGTAGAACTGTTTGTCTTAGCCCATTGCATATTTTAAATACATAGATTTAAAAGATTATTATAATAATATTTTCTTACGTTTACACGAATATTCAACATCATAAATGAAACGAGACGAGAGAGACGGGAGAGTCTCTCCCGTGACCATGATTGCTGTAAAGCATTTGAAACGTCAGGGACTAAAAATCAAAATAAATCTGCAACAAAAACTGAAAAGGTAGTTTCAATTATAAGATTATTATTATAATATAAATATGGGGTGTATAGGCACATAGCTTCAACTCAACAATATAACCTAAAGGAATACCATTTTAGAGCATATGATTATAAATTAATGTTTTGTCTGTAAAATGACAAGAGACTCGGTGATAGATAATAGCTAAAAAGAAACCGCTACTGTGCCATAGCACTGTTTGATAATAGTTAAATTTTCAGGTTCTAATTGTACTCAATTTATTTATTATGAAACTTCTTGGTTATTAACAAGACAGGGATAAAAAATTAAAGGTATTATGATAGCTGTGCTGCATATTTTCTTTGTATGATGCAAAGTTTTATAATGGCGCTTCCTAGGTGATTTTCATGAGAGTTCCATAGGTAAAAGGCACTAAACAGAGTTACTACTGTGCATTAGTTGGCTAAAAATGCTGGCTCTACCTTGTGTCGCCTATTGCGGTTGCATCTTCACATCATCTCATGAGAGTAAAAATGTAAAATCTGGCTGTCTATGTTGTTATCTTGTTACGGAAACCACTGAAAAAAAAACCGATGTTTCATAAAAGCATATAGGCCTCAGGTTAGAGGGAAGATCAGGCCTCAACGCGGGCTAAATGCAACAAGTTGGTGGACTTCTTATGGGAATTTGCTACTTTCTCTCAGACATGCAGGCTGCCTCGCAAATAGTAAATTGGTGCTAGTTTTTTTTTGAATAAATAAATATATGTATGACAGAAGTTATGTAGACCTAAAACTAAGGGTACAGTTACACATGCTCATAACTAGCACGAAAGCATGCCACTATTGAGCAATTGCTACTTAGTAGCATGTGTGTCGAAACATTGCTAATAATGAGCATGCTTATTTCGAGCATGCTCAACTTTCGACGGTCTTGCGATTTTTGGGCATGCTACTGTCAAAGTCTACTGGAAAATTCACTTGGTTTTCCATTTTTCAATTGCACACTGGCAGAGAACTTGCTAGAATGTCGAATACCAAAGAAACAGCCCGTGCTTAAATAGCATGTGTGTTCAATTTATTGCGTCAGCGTTTTTAATTTATAATGTGTCAGTCAATTACATTTATAATATGTCAGTTTGAAGAGCATGCTTGTTTTAAGCATGCTAATAAGCATGACATTTTATGAGCATGTGTAACTGTACCCTAATACTCTCGTGCCAGTTGCCAGTTGAGCATAGATTACTTTGTCTAGGTAAACTGGTGATTTACCCTGGCTTCGTTCGAGTATGTCCCTAGGTAGCTGTAAATAACGTTGCTACAGTTTAATACAAAGATCTTTTTAAGAGGAATAATTCTATAACACATTGTTTTTGTATAAGGGTACAGTTACACATGCTCATAAAATGTCATGTTTATTAGCATGCTCTTCAAACTGACATATTATAATGTAATTGACTGACACATTATAAATTAAAAACGCTGACGCAATAAATTGAACACACATGCTATTTAAGTACGGGCTGGTTCTTTGGTAAATTCGACATTCTAGCAAGTTCTCTGCCAGTGTGCAAGTGAAAAATGGAAAACCAAGTGAATTTTCCAGTAGACTTTGACAGTAGCATGCCCAAAAATCGCACGACCGTCGAAATTTGAGCATGCTCGAAATAAGCATGCTCAATATTAGCAATGTTTCGACACACATGCTACTAAGTAGCAATTGCTCAATAGTGGCATGCTTTCGTGCTAGTTATGAGCATGTGTAACTATACCCTTACTTTATTAATTAACGCGGCGCTCGCCAATAAATTTCCGTGTCGGCATAAGTTTTTCCGACATCTTCCATAAACATTTTCATATTACAACGAAATAACTAAGACAAAACCTTATTAAATTACTAGCAATTCCCGCGGCTCCGCGTTGGTAAAAGGATGAAAATTTAGGGTTATAAGTATTTTTTGATGCCAAATCATAAAAAAAAAACAAAAAAAGAATTTGGTCCAAAAATAAAAATTTATAATCTATAGAGGGCCACCCTTATCACTTAGGGGAATAAAAAATAGCTTACGACCTATTCTCAGATCTACCAAATATACATAAAAAAATCATGAAAATCGGTCAAGCCGTTTCGGAGGAGTTCGATAACAAACACTGTGACACGAGATTTTTTTATATTACATATACTTTAACCTTCCTCATGAATTACTTCAATATTTATATTGGTGGAAACCTGGATGAAAATTCGTTCAGTATATTTTGGAGTTCGCAGACAGACAGACGTAGCGTGGAATTTTGTTTTATATATAGGTTCCGCTAGTAAATGTTTACAAAAATTGACAAATCATATACTAAAACCTTCCTGGAGAACCACTCTATCCATTGGTGAAAACACCATGAAAATTGGTGCAGTAGTTTTTGAGTTTATCGCGAACAGACAGACAGACGCGGCGGAGGACTTTGTTTTATAATATGTAATGATACAAGGGAACGCTACATTTTTTCGAGTTTGGGAGGTTTTTGACTTATCGACGTTCAACATAATGAGGTTTCACTATATAACGATAACGATGTAGGTTATGCTTCGTGGTTCTACGTTAGTTCTGTAATTTACCGCTAGAGCGTTCTCTCGAAACTACTTGAGACAAGTATGTACGTTATAGCCTATAGGCAATTTTAAAATTTATTGTCATCATACAATCATGCATAATCTATACATATTATAAAACAAAAGTTCTCCGCCGCGTCTGTCTGTCTGTTCGCGCAATACTCAAAAACGACTGCACCGATTTTCATGCTGTTTTCACCAATGGTAAGAGTGATGCTCGATGAAGGTTTTATTATATAATTTTTCAATTATTTTAATTTATTTTATATACATTGGCAAAATGTTGCAAAAAATACGGACGTGAGAATAAAATGCAAGTGCTGCTTCAAGCACCGCTTCGGTTGTGGATTAGATTAGAACGCGGGCGAAGCCGCGGGAATTGCTAGTATATAAAGTTATGTATGTTTAAAATGTCGCTGTGTATTAATGTTCCAACATTATTATAAATCAAAAGAAATTTCTAAGCAACTTTAAGCTAAGGCCTTTCTTATCTCAGCCTTTGTAAAGCAAATCAGCTAAGACCATATGATTCAAATAGCCTTTCTTACTTTTACCATTGCGTCAGCTGATCGAAAAAAATAAACAAAAACCTCTTTGCATAACCGAACTCTTTATTTAAATTTCATTGTTTTTTATTACAAGTAATTATACACTTTGGTTGCCTAAAAATAAGGTTGAATATATATTTTTGCAAGTCCATTTCGTACTGTCCTTTATCGCGAAAACACGTGCGTTAAAAAAAAAAGAAATAAAAAAAAAGAATGACAGGTAGACGCTACAGCTGATCGTCAGCTGTTTAGAGGCTCTTACAAGAATGTCATGATGTATGTCCATAATTTGTGTTAAGGTAAAATAAACTTAATTTAAATTGAAATAAGTATAGTTTTTGGTTAAATTTCGAAAGTGCGTATAGTTTTTTCGTAGACCTACCTTTTTGAACAATATCAAATTTAGTACAGCATTATTAATTTATTTCTATAGTAAGTGCGTAATGATTTTTACAACAAAGTAGGCTTTATTTCTCAAATGATAAGGTTTCTTTTTAATGTTACGTTATTGATTCTAAAGGTCTTCGTAAATGAATAACTTTGGTAGGTTTGAAATGTAAATTTTGACTATTTTCTGTGAAATTTAAAGAAATTCAATCGAAACTTCTAGAATTTAAAGTTGACATTTATTTGACGCCATATTTTTCTTAAGATTTGATATATAGGCAAAGGTCCATGGGAACTCGGATATTTTCGAAACAAATTTGAAGTTTATTTTTTTCTATTACTTCACTTGCACAATGCATGCAATCATTCAGATATACCACAGGTAATGTTCAAAGTCAAACAAAAAAATATATTATCTTCAAAATTTTTCTTTAATTTGTGAACCAGACAAAGGACTTCTTGGACTTCAGTGTTTCATTCGTCCATACTTCTTTAATTTCATACCTAGGTTATCTAGGGACTTAGCCTCGCTTCACACAGACGTAAGGTGTACTAACAGTAGCTAATCTATTATTAATCTGTACAGCCGTTTTAGTTTCAAGAAGTGACAAACACACACGAATACATAAAAATTAATTTAAAAGAAATAGATTCATATGTGATACTATTATTATTATTTTTTTTTAAATAAAATTATCATTCAAGCGTAACATGTTACTGCGTTCAGCCTTCAAAATATTTATTTTAAAATACTTGTACATTTTTTTTCCAATATACAAAAACTCCTTACATAGGATTCAAACTAACGATCTCTGACGTAGAAAGGTCTCCGTACCTCCACACCAGATGTCCACTAAGTCTCTTGACCCTAAATAAAAATTTATGGGAACAGGTGGTCTGACACAAAAACTAAGATGTTTTTGTAACCAAGTTTCACTTGATTAGGTCGATCATTTCCAAAAATACTTGAGCTCGTCCATTTTTCTGCTGTCATATAAAGCAAAGGTCTCCTTCATTGGTGATCAGGTTAGTCCTTTATTTTAAGTTAATTAAATCTATATCTAATAATATTATAAATACTTACTAATATTATAAAGAGGAAAGATTTGTATTTTTGTATGTAACGAATAAACTCAAAAAGTACTGGACCGATTTTAATGAAATTTGGTACACATGTAGTCTAGTGCCTGAGAAAGGACATAGGTAAGACGAAGTAAGGGCTGTAAGGGGTTAAAATAGGGGTGAAAGTTTGTATGGAAATAACGTCATTTTTAAAGCTGGAAGCTTGAAACTTATTTTTTAAGCAGCATACATTTTTTACAAACTTTATAATAAGTTAAAAGTAAAAGGCGTACACCTTATCTGTTGCAACTAAACATTTGTATACCACGTAGTAGTCGTCTACAAAATCGTAGTCGAATTGGTAATATATATACGAAAAACACGAATAAAACAACATTTTCAGAAAATGAATCCTAGCTAGATCGATTTATCGCCCCCGAAATCTCCTGTATAATAAATTTTATGAAAATCGTTGGAGTTTCCGAGATTCAGATTATATATATACAAGAATTGCTCGTTTAAAGATATAAGATAACTTACGGTGAAGGAAAACATCGTGAGGAAACCTGCGTGTCTGAGAGAACTTAGCAAGTTTTCGAAAGATATGTGAAGTCCGCCAACACGCACTAGGCCAGCGCGGTGGACCATGACCTGATCCCCTCGTTTGGCCAGCAGTGGGACGTTAAGAAAAAAGGATTGTATACAAGTTTTAACATAATGGTTATTTTCTTTAATATTCATAATTTACCTCTTTATTTTTAACAAGTCAAAAAATGTCATAGAAGTTTGATGCGAAAATATTTTAGATAATTTTGATTTTGATCTATTCAATAAATAGAAGTATTCATGATGTCCTTATGGAATGCATAAGAAGTCGCAGGTCGCAGCTATTTTTGAAGTGAAACTTCTTTAGAATCGTTGTGATTCGAAACTCGATGAAACGAAAATGCGTCACGATAAAGAAAGAAATACATAAAAGTGTCGGAGAGAATGAGATAAAATACATTCCCATGTTGCCATGGTAACCGTTGTTTATTTTTTGACATTTCTTTTTTTATATATATTCATCTCATTCTTTTGTCGATTTACTAAAGTTTCACTTCTATCGTGTGTGAATCGCACACACACCTTTTTTCCATTTGCTTTTGCCATCTAATCGCCAATTCATTGTAATTGGTTGAAAATTCATACTTACACCTTTAAATTGAAAGAAAAAAGGGTGAGCCTTCACGCAAGATGCCAAATACATCTTTGTTTTAGCGACAGATGCCACTTCGCCTTTGAAAGTCGGTCAAAAACTAAAAAAAGTGGTTTTCTTTGTCGTCTCGCTAAAAGAAATTATACCTAACGCACGTAATAATAGGGTTGGTAATAAATATATAATAATTTTTAATAACGCATCTGTACGTCAGCTGTTAAATGAACTTTGGTGAAAGAATGTATATTGAAAAATTTTATTAGTCGCTATTTAAATTGAAATAAGAGTTATTTTTAAAATTAAATAAGCTAAGGTATGGAGACCTTTTGGAGGTAATAAAATGTTGAAATTGTTCAGTGGCAGCGTGCCTGGCAACAGAGCAAAAACTTACCCAGTTCGATTACCGTAGGTCATTGATCCTAGGAATAAGGTCTATTATAAATAAAAAAAAAATAATGATTAAAAACCGCTGATTTCCTTTGGTGGTACACTCACGATTCAAGTAAAAATTATAATAATTTAATTTATTCATATCATCAGCCCTTTTTAACGTCCCACTGCTGGGCACGGGCCTCTCAGAACGAGGGGATCAGGCCGGCATAGTCCACCGCGCTGGCCTTGTCGCGAATACCGTAGGGTAGTCGCGAAATAAGTGTTTAAATATTTTAATATTATTTGTCATAAACGTGAGGGTAGAACGATGACAGCTAAATAGAATAGATTGAGATTTGAAACAGACGTGTTCGAAACGCGGTCGTGTACGGGACGCTGACCTGATCAGGTGCGAGCTCCCAAGTGAAAGTATTCTGTGGGTGCGAGCGCAACACCGTGTTTGCCAAAGTTTCAGGGCAACTAGTGGAGTTGCGTGGGAGCCGTTGCTCATAAATTATCAGCAGTGCAACTAGTGGAGTTGCGTGGGAGCCGTTGTTGCTCATAAATTATCAGCAGTGCAACTAGTGGCGTTGCGTGGGAGCCGTTGCTCATAAATTATCAGCAGTGCAACTAGTGGAGTTGCGTGGGAGCCGTTGCTCATAAATTATCAGCAGTACAACTCGGTGGAGTTGCGTGGGAGCCGTGGTTGCTCATAAATTATATTTAGAGATTCAGTGCAACTAGTGGAGTTGCGTGGGAGCCGTTGTTGCTCATAAATTATCAGCAGCAACTCAGTGGGGTTGCGTGGGAGCCGTTGTTGCTCATAAATTAGATCCTAGAGTGTTGAATTCAGTATCGTGAGTTCAGTCGCTCGTAAATTAGTTTAGCGAGGCTCGGGGTGGCTATAGGGGAGGTTGGAGGCCACTTGCGAGGGTACCAGACCCTCATAAATCAGTTTCTTTTTTATTACCAGCAAATCATGTGTACTTACGTCCATCAGTTACATTATAATTGCGATACGTCGTTATATTAGAGATATTCGTCCAATACCAACGAACTGGGTACCCGGCGCCCAGGGTATTTGGCGACAGGCCTAGTGCGTGTTGACGGACTTCACATGTCTTACGAAAACTTGCTAGGTTTTCTCAGACATGCAGGTTTCCTCACGATGTTTTCCTTCACCGTAAGACAAGTGGTAATCATGATAGAAATTATTAGCACATGAAAATATCAGAGGTGCGACACCCGGATTTGAACCCGCATCACACGGTTATACAAGCAACGCGTTACTGCTGCATTTGCTTCTGTTTGTCTTTGTTTCTGTCTGTTTGTTTCGGTTAATCTCCAAAACGGCTAGACCAATGTTGAAGGGACTTTCACTGGCAGTTAGCTGATATTATAAGAAGATGTTTAGGCCTTTATATAAAAGCAAATTAGGGTTCCCTTAAAAATTAAACGTACGGACAATATTTACTTCTAAATTATATAACGTGTTAGTTCTATACGACATTGGCGAAGGAAATTGTGCCCAAATTGCGCTCCTAGGAGCCATTCAACAAAGGAATTGAATTAGATTCTATCGTTTTTAGCCAACTCATATAAAATTGTATTTTATGTGGACTGAAAAGCTATAGGTACCTAGATAATTATCGGACCTGATATCAGGACATCAGTACATATCTCGTAAATAAAATTGAAGTGTCTGTTTGTAATTTCAAATTAACAGCTTTTCACTAAATGCATATGAAAGTATATACGGTACTTACAACAAAAAATCAATTTTTAAATTTTTGGTCTGTCTGTCTGGACCGATTTTGACGGAACTTTCACTCGCAGATAGCTAATGTTATAAGGAGTAACTAACGCTTCTTTTATTTTAGAAATTCTATTTATTTTAACTAGCAGAACCCGCGGCTTTGCTCGCGCTAAATCTAATTATACATAATATCATAATGAAAGTTTGTATATAAATATGTTGGTACATTAACACACAACACCACCTAGTTCTATTACAGAAGCAAAATATATAATTTTTAGAATTTTGTCTGTCTGTCTGTCTGTCTGTCTGTGACCGAGAAAACCACTGGGCAGATTGTGATGAAATTTGGTATAATGATAGCTGGTTAACCGGGTCTACATATAGGATACTTTTTACTGCCGGAAATGTCACATCTTTGAAAAATCTATAATAACCGTCAAAACGCATCTATGGGACGAATACAAGCGAAGTTATGGTAAATCACTAGTGTATATTTATTCTGATGCATTATGGAAGCCAAGTTTAAGTATAAAGTATGTAATAAGTATGCGCAAAATAAAGCGTTTATACAAAATTCCTCCCGCGCAAGGTCGGGCGCAGACGTCGAGGCAAAAAACCTAACATCTGTCTCATGGCACGAGGGGGTCGCGTGTCGTGTAACGAGTTACCTGGCTTTACTGGATTATGTACGCTATTATATGGGTAGACTAGTCGTAGCGTAGGGGCTTACTCGCGTTTTAATAGGCGTTTTGACTTAATGTTTTCTCAGATTTTACGTCAATAGTAAGTAGTTAGTCGTAGTGACTCTACTTACTGTGCCAGCGGTCGCGGGTTCGAGCAAGCCTCGAAGTTTACCATTAAACTAGATGGTGCTATGGGTTAATATTTCAACAGCAGTAAAATAAAGAATTGTAGCATAAACAGCAAACACGCTACTATTTTTGACTTTGACATTTATTTTGGCGGACGTCTTCAGGATTTTTTAGATAATCTGACATATTATGATATTAAATTAAGTAGATGAGTGAGTCTCTTTTATTAAACCCATTTCAACGCTTCGCTGCTGGTAGTTCTATGTGATCAGGGCACATTCCAACCAGCTGGCTAAGGGCTGATTGGTGAAGGACTTCTCGAGTCCTTCGAAAACTTTAGGTTCTCTCAGACATGCAAATTTCCTCACGATGTTTTCGTTCACTGTAAAACAAGTGGTAATTGTGTTGAAAATGACTCGCATGAATATCAGAGATGCGAGTCACGGGGTTTGAACCCGCTTCATTCAGATTCCCAAGCAAGTACGTTACCACTGGGCTACCACCTTATACCACCATAGATATAACGGTGTCTCTCTTCTACCTTGGATCCCAACAAAAAAAATTAAGTGTATGTAACTATGAAATTTATATTATATAAGTGCGTTAATTGAGCTTTTATTATTTGAAATCAAACATCCCATATAACAGATGCGCACGCGCCAAATGCCGGAAACCGTTTTGATCTCAATAAAAAAAACACATGTTGTAATAATGTGTACCGTTTGCATCTGAACACCTTTGATTTGATCTATATTTGAAATGTGATGTATCTAATGACAACTCGTGGTAGCTGATGTTATTTTTAGCGTATTGTAGATAGTCCTCAGTTCAATTCTAGGATTTTAACGTCCCACTGCTGGGGGTGGGCTTCCTTCAATACTAAGGGGATCAGGCCACAGTCCACCCCTAGCCTATTGAGGGTTGGCGGACTGAGCATGTTTTTCGAGAACTTGCTAGGTACCTATTCTCAGACATGCAGGTTTCCTCACGAAGGGAAACCCTTCATCGTAAGACAAGTGGTAATCATGATAGAAATGATTCACACATGAAAATATCAGAGGTGCGAGACCCAGATTTGAACGCAAGCGAGCGCTTTACCTCTGGGCTATCTACTGTCGGGTCTCAATCGACTCTAGACAGTATTATAAGGCTGGAGAGTGTTCTGTTTTTTTTTTGTTTGAACGTGACACGATCTTATTTGCAAAATTCTGTTCGCATATCATAGCTCTACTAGCTTTCACATTTCCAAACTTAACAGGATCACTCGCTGAGCTAATATTAAGATTGACTTAAAATTACATCAAGACTTCTCTAGTCGTTTTGATATCCCCAAGGAAATAAATATGTACATTTATATAGACACAGATTTGTAATAATTTATTAATGGGGCTATCTGATCACGCAACGGCCTTTAAAATTGGAGTGATTAATACCTGTATAAATAAACTATATATTATAAATGTAAATATATAAATAAACTATATGATATAGCAATTCCCGCGGCTTCGCTCGCGTTGGTAGAAGTATTTGAAGGTTGGAGAGGGCCACCCTTATCACCAGAATAAAAATAGCCTACGACCTATTCTCAGACCTGCCAAATATACATGTAAAAAAAAAATCGGTCAAGTCGTTTCGGAGGAGTTCGATTATAAACACACATGACATGAGATTTTTATATAAGTATTAGATGTATATAATAACTGCCTCTGTAACTAGAGTGTCCTGAGTTCAATTCCCGGGCAGTACCAAATTTAGTTATTGAGTTTTTCTATAAGAAAGTCCCAGTATTTCAATAATATTTTCTAAATCATATAGGTACAATACATATACAAATTCGATTTTCGACGGAATTTTATTATATGTATTATGTACAGATATGAACCCACTACCTATCGTTAAAACCTAACTTTCCACCATTACACCATATGGTTTTGACATTTAGCATTTCTTATTTTTTTGCAAAAATTCAAAACGGATCTAGTGAAAGGGTTTAACGCTAACTCAGAGGCATTCGCGGTCGCTACCCCGCGCAGATGTTAGGCCGCAAGGTGTATGTGCATCTGTCAGCTTTTAGATATAGCAAATGCCAAGATTTGGCTTATTTTTTTTCTTTAATCGAGTTTTTGACCGATTTCATAATTGAGAGGTTGTTGGTTTGACAGTTGTTGATTTGTTTGTATGTATGTTGCTGTCGCCTAGGTCTTCTTCTTCTTTTCTTATGTACTGCTGTTAGCCTGGGAGGCCTTGACAGCGTCACCGGGAGGGAGAGGTGGGCTAGTGAGCCCGACCTCGAAGCTTAGAGTCATTTGTCGACTCGGGAACGTTGTGGTGGCGCTTTCCTCACGCCACCAGATCTGAAAGTAGATTTGCACTACGTAAAAATGAACTATGTGAATAAAACACTAATAATGAAATTTGTCGCCTAGGTGTTGGGACATTTTTGGCTGTTTTTTTTTTGGGTTAGATAGGGTTTTGTCAAGATTATTAATTTTCATGAGTTTCGTGTAAATTAGAAGTAATAATTAGTGTAAAATGTTACGAAAAATCTAAATCATTCGAATCTATATCAAATATTTTTTTTTAATTCTTATAGAAATAATCATTTTTGTAGAAACAAAGGCCGAATCTATAGTTTTTACAATATAGGACATAGGTATGTCTGTCTGCGTGTCTGTGATTGCAAAACAAGGTAACTATTAGTCAGATTTTGATGAAATTTGTGTATGACGATAGCAGATATTGAATACATTTTTAAAACATCTACTACCCTTTTTAACCTTTAGTATACGTTTTTTACAATCTTTAATTATTTTTTATTGTATTAAAACCTTCCGTGGACCTTAAGGAACATAGAAAAAATAAATTAGCCGAATCGGTCCAGCCATTCTTGAGTTATGCGCTTACCAACATTCATTTTTATTTATATGAGGATTTATTGCGAAAGACTGTAATCAAGCACACCACTGAGAAATAGATAATCTGGCTGTATCCTCTTCGTGGTTTCGTGCACTGAACAGATATTGATAAAATTTGGCTACTACGTAGATTGCATTCTGGGATTGGATATAGGCTATGCTAATTCCCAAGACAAGACACGGGCAAAAACTAGTTTAATATAGCCTCGAATAATAAAACTTTAATTAATCTACTTTATTGCATTACACAATAACAGGTGTACAAACAAGTGTGTACGACATAACATTAACTTAACATATTTTGTAATTTAAAATTTTAAAAAGATTTTCATACAAACTTTTCAGTTTTAACCCCTTTTTGTATTTAGGGGTTGAATCTCCAATAATCGTGCTTAGTGGAGGACTACTCCCTATTACATTGATGAGTTACATGTCATTTTTTTAGGATACTTTCTTTACATATTAAATAAATAAATAAATATGTTAGGACATTATTACAACAGCGCCATCTAGTTCCGCAGTAAGCTACGTAACGTGCTTGTGTTGCGGATACCAGATAGTTGATATACTACACATATACATTTTAAATACATACATATTATAAATATAAACACCCATGACTGGAGTACAAACATTCGTGATTAGCAAATGAATGCCCCCAGCGCGACTCGAACCCGCGACCGCTGGCGCAGAAAGTAGGGTCACTACCAACTGAGCCAAACGAGTCGTCATTAGAATAAAATTCTAACTGAGTCGAATTTGTACATTATTTTTTTTGGAAAATCATATTGAAAATTCATTATTATCGATACTGAGGCCGATCTATGGTTTTTAGATTTTTCGTCTGTCTGTCTGTGATCGAGGAAACCATTGGACAGATTTTGATGAAATTTGGTATGATAATAGCTGGCTATTAAGGCCAATATACTAGAAGTATCTAGACCTAAGAAATGTATATCTACTAGAAGTCAAAATGTACCCAGAGACGAATCCGAGTGCAGCTATAATAGCTTATAGGGTGGGTCACTAATACCTTTACCTTATAAAATCTTATTTCGATATATTATACATTTTTGAGTGAAAAAAACATATAGGTACCTAGTACTAGTGTATATTTCGTCTGAAAAAAACGTATACAAGTACATCATTCGGGTTCATCCCTATATTCAGCGCGAGCGAAGCCGCGGGTTCCGCTAGTAAATGTATACAAAAACTTGATAAATATATTAAAACCTTCCTCGAGAACTCTAAATCCATAGGTGAAAACAGCATAAAAATCGGTGCAGTACTTTTGAGTTTATCGCGAACAGACAGACAGACGCGGTGGAGGACTTTGTTTTATAATATGTAGTTATTCCACATGCGGCCACCCATCCCAACACAATCTGAATTATAAGCACTTGACCCTAATGCCACACGACGAAAGGAAGTCGTTAAGGGCGATGCAATCAGCTAATTGTTTAAATTACTTAATTAACTTTTAACTCCCCGTTTAAAATACATAATACCATTTCTCCTAAACTCATTTGTTAACCTTCATATAGATTTTCATTGTCATGATATTATTTTTAATAGTTTCGAATAAAATAATCTTTTTGTACTTAGTGTCTCTTCTAATAATAGATTTCTGTATATATTTAATATGTTGATAATTAAGTCCCCATACGAAATTTCATCCCCCTCTTTTCCCTCCCTTAAATAATTATTTTCGGGATAAGAATGGCCTGCCAAGGGTAGCAAACTATCTTCGTAACAAACATCTTTTTATCTCATCCATTGCAAATATAATGTAATATTTCTCTTTATAAAAGCAGTGTAGATTATAATTTTGGAATATTAGCCTGTATATGATACAAGGTTGTTTGATTTAACTTGAAGAAATAACAACCATAACCGTTGGGAGATTAACCCACAGCGCCGTCTAGTTCCGTGGTAAGCTACGAGGCTTGTGTTACGGATACCAGATAGTTGATACATTAAGCATATATATAACTTTAAATACATACATATTATAAATATAAACACCCATGACTGGAGTACAAACATTCGTGCTCAACAAATGAATGCCCTCAGCGGGACTCAAACCCGCGACCGCTGGCACTGTTAGTAGAATCACTACATCATCATCATCAGCCCTTTTTAACGTCCCACTGCTGTGCACGGGCCTCCCTCAGTACGAGGGGGATCAGGCCATAGTCCACCGCGCTGGCCCAGTGCGTGTCGGCGGACTTACGTAAATTTGCTAGGTTTTCTCAGACATGCAGGTTTCCTCACGATGTTTTCCTTCACCGTAAGGCAAGTGGTAATCAGGATAGAAATGATTCGCACATGAAAATATCAGAGGTGCGAGACCCGGATTTGAACCCGCATCACTCGGTTATACAAGCGACGCGTTACCGCTGGGCTACCACTGCCTCAACATACAATTTTTTTTAGAATTGTAGGTCAGTCGATAAGTAAATTTGGTTTTCTGGATATTGAATAATAAAATATTAACAGCTCAATGTAAACGATAACCTAATTTAAAAGAAGGGCGCTAAAATTATCCTTTGTTCTTCAACGCTCGAAACAAAGGCATTATTTTCGTAATATGACATTTTCATTATATATATTGTTGTATTCAGGATTTATAGCGTCCCACTGCTGGGGGTGGGCCTCTCAATGCGAGATGGGTCAGTCCATATTCCACCATTACTCCCAGTACTTACCTGATAGCAAAGTGGACTGATAAAGCAACTACTGCCGATGTAGTCTGCTTGGGCTGACTTATGTTATTTAATTATTTTTTTTGCATTTCATAGATTTTTTTTTATATTTTATGAATGTTATAGTACCTGTATGCTATTAGGAGGGAAGCGGACCGAACCGCAAGTTGCACTTCAATTATTAGTCAAAATAATTTTTAAATCTTGTAGGTTCATTGATTATTTCATTAGCTTTTTCATACAAAAGTCATTTTCTATTAGTTCAGTAGCTTCAAAGATTATAGTTAATATTGTGCAAATAGTTTTTTTAATAGGTCTACATTATAAACTTTTAAGTTTTATAGAAGAATGTAATTATTAATTAAGCCCTATAAAGTGCTACCATTCTACGTCATTGTAAAAAAAACATCGCTTCCATCTTACTTACATCTCTGCCAAAAACTCGTCATTATTCGCGCGTGCACTTCAAATTCTCGCAAACAAAAAAATCAACACCGGTTTAACAATTCAACAAAAGGACCCTAATCTTACCCTCCAAACTACCCTCTCTTTTATATTTGATAGGATGAAAAGAGACAGGTGATGTTAGGGGCTGTTGTGCGCGCGCATCTGCCTTCAAACACTATAACGTCCTATTTTATGAGAACTTTTATTTGAATTTGTCTCTTATTATAAGAAAGTAAGGTTGACTTTGCCTCAGGAAAGTATTATTTCGCAGATGTTAATAACATTTATGGTGTACTGCATCGCGTTGTAGTAGAAATGTTCACTCCGCCTGTAGGCTTCGTGGCGTGCGGACGTCTTCGCGTCACGTTCATAATATAATTTTATATATAAATAAATAATAATTCACGCGTGAAGTGATAACGTGCTTAAATCGAATTCGTGACTGTGAAATGTTTTAAAGAGTTTTAGTTTATTTTTTTTAATTTGGAAACCATTAAACCGTATCAATGATGGGTGTAAGTAGTTGTATGAGCCTCAGGCAGGCTAGGGGCTCTTGTCACTGCCCCGCCTGCCCTAGGTCTTCAGGACACGGGGCTCCGATGCCGCCCCAAACCCTGGTCCTGCCACCGATGGCTTTGGAATCGGAAACCACGCCAGTAAAGGATAAGAAAGGATCCAAAATGAAAGTCCTCAAGAAAATCAAGAAGAAAATTGGATTAGGTAAGCTTTGAAGAGCTTATTATTTTTTATATTTGTGAGCCATGAAAGGCAAATGTGTTTTGCATTTGTTGTGTTTGTTGTGTTTATTCATTGTTATAGATAAAAAATGGATTTTGTCAGTTACAGGACGTTAGTAACGGTCTTTTTTTCTATCTTATCTCAGACAGACAGTATTTTCAAAGGATTTTTAACTTTTAAAACTAATCGTATTTACTATATATTTATTTTGAAATATGTTGTTAAAAACTATTTTTATATATTTATGTTAAAGAAATTATAGATTTCTACCTATATCATATTAAAGTAATTAGTGGAAGGGCTCCGTAAAATTACTACTTATAATATTTAATACTAGAGTATAACATTACATAGTTTTTTCACAAAAGAGGTAGTAATGTAAATATTGACATTGTAACATTTTTTTTTCTGTACCCTACAATGTCAATTACTTTTTAAATAGCGTAAGAATTCGAATTTCGAGCGTCACGTAAACCGTTAGAGTGGAGTGTAATAAAAAAGTAACATTTGCACGCAACTTTGTCTGTAAAATTGAATATTAATGCTAAAATTGTGTACTAATGTTGTGAATAATAATGGATCTGTATGTATTAAACAGAAAAACATGCGGTAAGTCCAATTAATTGTTTTGGCAGAATGGCATAAACCTTGTGTGATTTTGTTTTTTTACGGCTGTTTAAATTATTTCTTAGTCCATCTTTTATTAATACTGGCTTTAAGGTGTCGGATTTTAATTTTTTTGAAATTATTCGTGTAATTTTGACTTTTAGACCTTTTTTTACTTACCTTCGCAACTTTTTTTAATGCAAATCTCTGGATATTGCTCTAACAAGATTACAAGTATTATGATAATCTCACTGTTCTCTCCATTTTTATTTTCATAAAATCCACCAGTTTTTTGTAAAGACAAGGCTGTAATTAAAATTTAATTATTCCATATTTAATTAAATAGGCGCGTGCCACCTGTCTGCTCGCGTGTCGCTTAAAACATCTGCTGTACACCTTGCATATTGCAATTTGGCATTTGTTTTATGCTTGTAGTATGGAAAGGTGTGTTCTTGTTCTTTGGTTGTAACTAGTTCGAATCTCGTTTGATGTTCATCTTTGTTCTGATAATTAATCATTCAATAAACTTTTAATTTCTGTGTTAAGTAATGGTTGTTGAACATATTTGTTGGCTTGTTTGGCTTAGTGTGCAGGGACCTTACTTGATGTCCTAGTGGTCGCGAGTTTGAGTCCTGCTTGGGCTATTCTTTATGTGATGACGAATGAATGTATTCCAGTCATGGCTGTTTATATTTACCTTTTATCTTTGTATTTCAAGTTATATAGGTAGTGTATCAAAAAAAATGGTATCCGTAACACAAGCCTAGTAGCTTACCACGGAACTAGATGGTGCTGTATCTTAATGTCCCAACTAAATATTTATTTAAATGTACCTATCTATAGGTGAATAATTATAAGAATAGCTTTGTGGTTGCTTTGAACATAGGATAACTCTCAACTGCCTTAGTTTCTGTAACGCATCGTTGGTAGGGGTTCAGTTTTTGTATTAAGTTCCATTACGTTTGTCCGGTCATACCAGAGTTATTGACATTGAAGCACACAGTAGTAATGTGCTTTTTACTTTTAAAAAGTTACTAGAAAATTACTTGTAATGTGTTCACCATTGGCCTATAGCCTGATCTTCCTCGTATTGAAGGTCAGCCCATCCCCAGACGTGGGACGTTAAAAAGGGGTTGAATACATGTTACCCAACAGCAAAATTAAAAAAATCGTATTATCTACTTAGCTTTAAAATCTCTTTTGCTTGGAACATAATTAAAAGATTAAAAGAAGATTTAAAATATAACATAAACTGTTTAAGTAACAATATCTTTGTCGTTCGCAATTAAAAAAAAAATAAGTCAATTGTTTTTCTAACCATAGACAATAGATCTTTTTGCTAGCTATAGATTAAAAATAAAGAACAATGCGAAATAATATGCCATATGGCAACCGGATGTTTCACCAGATGCATATAGTTTCCGTGTTTCAACAAGTTTTGGGGTTCCCTGGCAGGAAGTTGGGGGACTGAAGCCAAATGTGTCTTAAACCGGATCTACAAATGACAATAGTACTATCGAATTATGAATACGGATTTTTACCTGTACTTTTTATTTTAATCAGTAATTACTAATTAGTTGAGTATCTATTAATTAAATTCTAATGGGACCATTTTGTATAAGTTTTACACAATTTAAGCTTCACGTCATATTCGAACCGACGACCTATTTTTTAGTTTGATATACCTTGGTATACCGGACAGACTATATGATTTCTTTATCTTCTAATATATAAAAATCTCGTGTCGCAGTGTTTGTTATCGAACTCCTCCGAAACGGCTTGACCGATTTTTATGTTTTTTTTGTGTATATTTGGTAGGTCTAAGAATAGGTCGTAGGCTATTTTTCCCCCTTGGAGTAAGGGTGGCCCTCTCCAGATATTTTATTTTTTATTTTTAGACCATATTTTTATTTTTCACTTATTTATGATTTGGCATCAAAAAATTCTTATAACCTTAATCTTCATCCCTCGGAACCGGGTGGAGTCGCGGGATTGGCTAGTATGTATTAATATATTACTTGATATTGAGCGAGTTCAAATCGTGAATCGTGACGGTATTATATACGCTTTGTTTTAAAACGTGCGTGCGACCATTTGTTATGGTTTAAACAAAATGAGGCGAGCCCTTTGATGGCTTGACGGACATCGTCTCACGATTTTTTCTATTGTCTATTCATAGATCATTTATAATAATTGTTTATTACTTTTTTTAAATTGAATGTTAATGAACTCTTTTGTTATAGTCTTGTCTGTCCTATTTTTTTAATTTATTGATTTAAAGTAGTTCTAAATAAAAAAAATAAGTTTTTCCGTATGGGTCGTGCAATTTCTGAAGACGATGCTAATATTTTATTCTTGTAAGATTGTAATAGCTTAAGGTTGTATTTCACAGCGTAACAGATGATAGTTTATTGTAGTTTTTATATATTGCATAATACCTCCTTGCAAGTTTTTTTTTTCATCTGTCCTTAGTATGCGGGCTTTAGCCTCGAGAAGGTTGTTTCAAAAAAATTCTTAAGACAGCTGTTCCTTTAGAAAATCGAACGGTGTGAGCAGCTGACTGTAAGGGCTGTCATTTTGTATTTATTTTTTATCTGTTATTGATATATTTTATCTCCAAGAATAAATATAGGGCTTGATCATTATATAAATACATATATATAAAAAATTAGATATTATTTGTAGATACACGTACATAAATGATTAATTAGTAATATCATTATATGTAAAAACCAATTTAATTTTATTGTTTTTTCTTTTAGTATCTGTAGCATATTGTTGGCTTTTTTTTATTTTGAAAAAAAAAACTGCTTGTCATGATACATGTTAATTATGAACATATTTAACAACTGCTGTCCTAAAATGAATATGAAAATTTTAAAGCGTACCGAAAAATTGCCTAGTTTTTGTCAACCCTGCCCATCTGCGCCGGCGCATGCCCTATGTCCCGTTGCAAAACAGCTGGCTCGTGAAAGAGATATCGTGTATTTATCATATGTTAGAGCGAGATAGAAACATGATAAGAGATACCCTGTAAAGTACACCTGGATTTGCTTAGTTATACTTGAAAGATACGCGTTTCTGATATCAAGACGTACTTTTAGGTCATTTTTAGATTATTTGTCGACAAATTTGTTGTCTTGGGTTTCCGAGAAAATAAGACAGAGAATATTATTTTGTCATTTTGTGTGTCTTTCTAGCTGTCAGTATTTGATACAATAGATTATAAAAGTTAGACAAAAATGTGTTGGTAATCAATGCTGTCATCTATACTTATATTTTAAAACTGAAGAGTTTGTTTGTTTGTTTGAACGCGCTAATCTCAGGAACTATTGGTTCTAATTGAAAAATTCTGTTAATGTTAGATAGCCCATCGAGGAAGGCAATAGGTTATATGACATCACATGGTGAAATAATATGTAAAATAAAATAAAAAATCCGGTCTTTAGAACATAAGCAGAGCTGCAAGATATGCTAGTAAATAATATGTACCTACACTAAGTATTATTATTGGATATATTAAACTTTATTTCATAAAAAATATATCAGCTGTTCGTTTTGATACCTGACTTTTTCTTAAAGGTGGACTTTCCTATCTTGCATCCTTATCTAGTAATGTCGTTCCTTGTACCTTTTGGTTTATATTTATACAAGAAAGAGATAGCAATAGCAGATGCTTGTTATTGCTCTAGATTGTTATACTTTATCTCATCACAAAACGGTGTTAAATAGCAAAATGGCGTAAACTTTAAAGCACTGAAGTGTACCAAAATTATTTATTATTAAAAGTGAAAATTCGCATATTTCTTAGTATTCAGCACTAATTAATTTAATCAAAATCTGTCCACAGATTTTTTGTAATGTCACGTGCAGACAGACAAACATTCTAAAAACTAAAAATTCGGCCTCT
The DNA here is from genome assembly GCA_951802675.2 of Boloria euphrosyne. Taxonomy (NCBI): domain Eukaryota; kingdom Metazoa; phylum Arthropoda; class Insecta; order Lepidoptera; family Nymphalidae; genus Boloria; species Boloria euphrosyne. Next base: position 1,586,024 of record OX637895.1, read on the forward strand.
GTATCGATAATAATGACGATTTCAATAAGACTTTCCATAAAATATTTAATGACGTACAGATTCAACTTACTTAGAATTTTATTATATGTATATATAAGTATTGTTTTTTATACACAGGTTGTAAGGACTGAAAATAGAATGCGATCAAGTGGTTTGTTCAATTGCAATGCCATTAATGTTTATAAGCAAGTACTCGTACCTATTTTATATTAGCACAGCAAAACATCTGTTTTTGACCAACTTCAAAAAAGAGTATTTGTATTTAGGTACATGTTGCGAGATTTTTTTAATGATTATTAACTGATTTTTAATTATTTTTTATTATTATATCTCAATTAAAAGTAATCAACGTATAATGTATAGTCTTTAATTTAAAAAAATAAACTGAGTGTAACAATGACATGGCGTATTTGTTAATAGTTATTTCTTACGTCTTATTCTTGAACTTAATCTACTTAATGCTTTATCCAATTTTAAAACGATATATTGGTGCACTTTTTTTAACTAGTGATTCGCCCTGGCTCCGCTCGGGTATAATATTGTCATTGTTTTATATTATCAAAATATATAAAACCGAAAAGTCACTCATCACGAAATATCGAAAACAGCTTGACTAAAACAGATGAAATTTGGCAGGGATGTAGTTTGTATCCGCTAAGAACGGATTTTGCGACAGGGCTAGATTAAGGAGATCTAAGGGCTTTCGCGAGTTTGTATGAAATTCCTTCATTATTTGTGCTACAAGCTTATATTTGATAGGGATACCTAGTATTATAAACTCGTAAATATGTACATAAGTGTATGAAAAATGTAAAAGTTAGCCCATGAGTGTGAGGAAAACTGCCTTCTTTGTTTGATTAATACAAAAAAAACAACTGGCAACACTAAATACATTCGAATTTCGAAATTCGGACCGCAGCATTCCTCAACGGTTCTCACGATCGTTAGTGACTCTTCCATTTCGAATCGTGCGTGATCTAAGCTTTATAGCTTGAGCTTAGGCCTAGTTAACAAATACCAATTAAAATGTAATATATTTTATATCTGTCATTTTTTTTTGCTTAAACTAGCAACACTTTGTTTGGCATTAAAGGCTAATGAAAGGAGGTCGTCATACTTTTAACTTATTATTACGCAATAATTTTAGTTTTCGATGATATCTGTTATTTCTCGAAACGTAGGGTTAATCGGTTCTGATATTTTGTTGTAAACAAGTAACAAATTGACATGCAAACAATGCAAAAATTTTATTAGGTATTTTATTGTTTCTAACCTTGACTTAGAATATACGATTAATTCTAGATAATATTATTCTTTTCCTTATATTATTATTTAATTTTTAGTTTCCTTATTGGCACTAAGGAAAAACGAAAATTTCTGAGAATAAGAAGTTATTCAATTAAAAAAATGATTTGACAGTGAAATAATGTGGTATTATATGACATAATGCCTAGAAATGTCATTTTTAAATATCCTTAAGATTCTATTAAGTATTTGACCGGCTTTTAAGCCCAAAGAGCCGTTATATAAAGTTTCTTAGATAGCATCAAATGAACAAACATTGTAGTAAATGTGTCACAACGTACTAGAAAAGCTAGGACGGGTATCATGGGTCAAAGGTCGTGGGATGTGTTCCGGGATGGGTTACATAACCTTCTTACTTGCATCGATTGGAACTTTCGATTTTCATAATACTTATGTCGTTTAGAGGATACGTTTTAGATGACCTGGCGAGATGTATGATAGTAGTGCCATTTTGAATTAAACTTAATAGTTTTTTTTTTAATTGAATAAGGTTTTTTTTTATCTGATGATGGAGAGGAGGTGGATATTGCAGTTCATTAATGGCAGGTAGCAATCAATTACTGTCTCTGTTTTGCATGTCTTCTGTAAAGTATATTATAATAATTTATTACTGATGCCTTCGTAATGGCAAATGTATGTATATTAAAGCATTAAGTTTCAACAGCGTGGGTATCGAACCCGTGACCGACGCACAATAATCCACGACCCCACTACATCAGCGAACGTTAAAAGCTTTACACCATAGCTATAGTTAAATAGTAAAGCATAAGTACGTGTGCATTCTGATCACGATCGCGGCTCACGTAATGATCTACAGTTTCGTTTGTAGATACGTTTAGGGACATCCGCTGCTTTAGAATTTATACTTTCTGTGGGTCTAATGTACGAGAAATACGTATTTTTCTGAAAATTGTTTTTTTTTATTTAAAAAAAAACTGGCGGTAAAAAATTGACGTAAGTTTTTACTTAAAACTTAACGTATTTGAACGTTTTTTAATCTGTTTTTCAAGTTAAATAACTGAGCTACCGTTTATAGTATTTTAATTTTTCTCTTTAGACAGACTATAAATTTTTATCTGGAATGCTTAGAAAACTTCAACATGAAAATGTTTAAAGTCAACAGGTTTCATTTGACTGATAAAACGCGTGTTTACGTACTTTTTGACAGGTTTAACAGTTTAGTGGATATATTAGCACTCAAATATTTACCGGCTTTCCCGCTTGAATGACGTGTTACCGGAAATCGGAAACTACTTTACTTTTTCACTCTTAAAAGTTAACTTAATGTATACACAGGCTATTTTCGGAGTTATCTTCAAACAAACAGATTTACCTATATTTATGGTTATAATAACTAAATATTACTTCAAAATCAAAGTCAGCCATACAAAAAACATCTTTTTACTTGAATTTGACCAGATGTAAACAACCCTTTGAATCTTAAACCATTTCCCCGTACTGCGTGGGAATGAATCACAATACCAAGTTATGAAACAGTCTATGAGAATTCTATTCCCTAATAATAAGTGCTATTTTCGCTTGTTTTGTTGTCAAATACACACAGACATTACGTTACAAGTAGTGAATAGCTAATTTCTTTGTACTTATATAACAATTGCAAGATGTTTTTGCTTCCGGCAATTTTGCTTTAAATTGAATAAAATTGTACGTTTTAGGCTGTAAAATCCCATATCCGGCAGAATCGTTTAAAGCATCTGCTTGAATTCATGTCTATAAAAAAAAAACTTTTGACTTTTCTATTTTGACAGATTTAAAACAGTGTGTTAATTAAAAATGTTTTTTTTTTATAAATGTGTCAATTATATTTTATTTGTCTGTTTTCTTAGAAAATATTTATTTTTCTTAATGGCAATTAAGACACGTACTAGACAGGCTTTTTAGTTTTCATTTTCATATTAAACACAGATGTTGTCGTAAATACTATTAGATTCTTATTACTTATATGGATAATTCGAAAGCGTGTGAATGCCTTGAAAATATTTCATACATTGGAAAAGCGATCGCAGTACATTCTTAGGTTTCTAAGGGCCGTATTTATTTAAACCAGGAATTCCGTGTTCAAGTATGTAAATAAATAATAAATATGTTGGGACATTAACACACAGCGTCACTTCGTAACATGGTACGAGGCTTGTGTTACGGATACCAGATAGTTGATATACTATACATAATATGTAACTTTAAATTCGTACATATTATAAATATAAACACTCGTGTCTGAAGTACAAAGACTTGTGTTCAACAAATGAATGCCCCCAGCGGGGCTCGAACCCGCGACCAATGGCATAGCAAGTACAGTGTCAAACTGAACGTGTCATAAATAAAAATTGATCCCAAAAATATCGTCTAAATATGTTAATAGATCTTTTTAATTTAAATATAATATAGGTTTTTATACTTATAAATATGTTAAGTATGTTTGACATATAATTTTTTACGTCGCATATTCTTTATCATAAGCTAAGGCAAGAGTAGAATGCTAATCAGCCAATTTAATAAAAAAATATATAATTTAAATTAAATTATGAGCTTATACATTCATACAAACACTCGATGAATAATAATCGAGTAGTACCGAATCAAAATCGGTATGACAAAATAAATCGATACATCGCACTGAAAGGTGACGTTCCCACGATCCGTGAGAGTGTTAGAGCGGGACGGGGGATGTGATAAACGTTATGTTTGAAAGAGATGGATATAGTCCAATTATGTTAACAGTTATAGTAAGGTAAAGGTAGCTTATTTGTTTATAAACTGGAACGGGCTTTAGGATTTTTTTGTTTTTTATTTTAAAGAGACAAATTTTGACTAAGCATATTTTGATTAAACTAAATAATTTTATGAATTACAATACTTTTCTTTATACGACTGGTGAGTTATTCTGGCTTCGTTCGGGTGCACTTCAATCTTCTTTTGCGCCAGGTTTAGAGGTTTAGGAGCGAATAGAGGACAAACATACGAAAATTCAATTTTATTTATTATAAATTAATTTACTCTAATTTAATATGTAAACGTTTTGTAAGTAAAAAAATATGTTGGAGCATTAAAATTTGCGTTTATCATACAAATGAATGCCCCCAGCGAGATTTGAACCCGCGAACGCTGGCAAGTAGGATTACTACAATTAGAGCCTAACGGGTCGTCAAGTTTTTATAAGTACATCTTGTTATATTTAGTGAACTATTCGTCACACTCTAATATTTTCGTTTAAAACATTAATTCGTCTAATGAAAGTATGTAGTTAAAACGCAGTAATTTGAATATTTTAAACTTAAGACTTATGTTTGTTACAAATAAAGTCCAATTTAGAAAACTTGATGTATAGAGCTTCCTGGGTAAAGGTGATTGTGAAACTAGATGCGATACCCGTCTATGATACTTTCTTATACAGTTTTTGTGTTATATGTATAATATGTAATATGTATATATTGTTATGTGTATATATGTTGTTGGTAATCTCCGAAACATGTTACTAGTGAGGCCCTCTTGTTTTGCTCGGTTTCGTCCAGGTTAATGGAATATCTATGCCACCATCGAGGCATGGCAACCCTTAAGTATGAGGAATGAAGGATCATCTATATAAAGTTTCATCCCCTTTTGCAACCCTATAAGTTATGTTTTTGTGAAAAAGGTAGCTTATATGCTTTTCCTAGGTTTAGCCATGTTATTCAAACAAACAAACAAACAGACAGACAGACACTTTATAAGTTAGTTCTAAAAACTAAGTAAGTACTCTCAGACATGCAGGTTTCCTCACGATGTTTTCCTTCATCGTAAGGCAAGTGGTAATCGTGTTGAAAATGATTAGCACATGAAAATATCAGAGGTGCGAGACCCGGATTTGAACCAGCGTCACTCGGTTTCCCGAGCCCATTACAACTGGTCTTAGCCCATGTAAAAGCCTTGATCCTGCCGTATTTAGAAACATGACAGCTAAGTTTATTAATAGGTACACAACAATCGAAAGTGAAGCTCCCACGGTAAACCAGTTGGGTTGCCAGTGTTTAAAATTCATCTCTTTGTTTATATATTTTTTTAAGTAAATGAAAAAGTTTAGTCAATTGTTTGTTTGTTTGTAATAAAAGGATTTTTTGTCTCTATCTTGCTTAAATGATTTTAGATGTGACTCACACTTGCTTTATGGTTAAGGAAAACATGAGTAAACCTGTTATGACTGAGAGAATCGCAATTAGCCAGCGTGGACTGACACCTTCGTAGTCAAAGAGGCCCACCCCTCTAAAGGTACGAAAGATAATTTCTGGAAGAACAACTCAAATTTTGAACATTATTTGAGTGAAATCTACTCCATTTTCTTGTTCCATAGGTTTAATTAGTATTAACACTAGGTAATAGGTATTAGGTACCTATTACCTAGTGTTTAACTATGTATAACCATGTAGTTAATTAACTAGAACAACTATTCAATTCAACGATTACTAGAGTACCCTTATAGCATAAAAATAGTATCAATTACTACAAAGCTGTGACAATTATGTCGTGGGAAAAGGATGTCAGACCGTTATATTATTTCATTTTTTATTATCTGTTCTATGAACAGGTATTGTACTACGGTTTTGCCTGTTTTTTTTTTAATTTTAAGTATCGATTTTGTTAAGGCTATCGTATAATTATCGGTTAATTAGAAATATTTAATTTGGGATGGAACTTCTTAGGCCGAAAAGTTCAGTTATATTTTCTGTCCGTCTCTTTCACCCACCGTGTTCCTCTCTCTCTCTCTCTCTCTCTCTCTGTTCGTCAATAGATTTTTTTTGGACGAGATTTAGTGTTTTATTAATATAATTGTTTTTGAAACGGTTCCTTTTTTTATATAGCTAGGTAAATTCTGTTATTTAAATTTTTTTTAAAACGGAGAATGACCTAAAGAGACTCTCTTTCTCTCCGTGTGAAGAGGAAAGGCGGAAAGTACATATTTGTATCACTATTTCTATACTTTTTTAAGCGAGAAAAGTATCATGCGATTGCAAGTCAAAATTACCATGGACCACCATAATTAGCTGTGTCTTACTATAAGCTTTATACCATGGGATTAAAGTGTGTTTTAGCAAAGTAAATTCATTTCGAACTGATTCCCACGGTCGATGAATCATTAAGTATCGAAGATGTGTAGTGGTTACATTATAATGTAAGATTTTTGTTTAAACGCCTTTTTAATTTGATAACAGATTAGATACAGATGGCTCAGTGGTAGCGTTCTTGCTTCGGAAACAGTGATGCTGGTTCAAATCTCGAGTCTCACTAAATATTCACATTTGCGAATAATTTTCAATTATTATCACTTGTCTTACGGTGAAGGAAATATATGTCTGGAAGAACCTAGCAAGTTTTGAAAAGGCAAGTGAACTCTGCCAACTCGTAGTTGGACATCGTAATAAGTTATTTATCTAATCGAATTGTAAACGACGGGTGTATATATGAACATTCAAACTGTTATACACTAAATTATTCCACCTTTCTTATGTCGTTATACCACATATATCACTTTATCACTTTATACCATTAATTACGTTACTTAATTAGGGTGGATGCCCCGAATGCCAGCCCCGCTCCTAATATCAGCCTATTGGCCTATTTCATTATATATTAAGGAACCTTCATGTTAGATTTACTCGTGTCGCCGTCTAAAAAATACTAAATATTTAGTATACATTGTTTTCCGAAATTGGCGACACTAATATGAGTGTATCAGTTTTAGTCGTTGATCAAACCATGCGGTCGTGAGAATATCCGCCATTTGCAAAATATTAACTAAGTTTTGGACCTACGAAAACAAGTTATAATTCGAATTTATTCCTCTCCATACTAATTGTGTAACGATTTTATTACTCTAGACGAACTAATGCATGGATTTTTTAATACATGTACGATGTATTTCCTTTAGATTAGTGATAATTGAAGATGCTGTAATTAGACACACAAAATGTATGACGTACCGAATATCAACCGGGTAGGCTGGTATTCATTTTGAATGCTTATCAAATTACAGCCGCCTGATATAATTCAGGGGTGTCAGTGTCACAAATATATAAATGTCACAATAGGTAATATGCATAAAAATTAATTTTGTTTCAAATATCCTTTTTCCAATCTTTATTATCGTCATATTATAATTAAATGGTATTTTTTTATTTCGTTATTACTTTAACCCTTAAAATATTGTATGTAAGTGAACGTTAACAGCGGGAAATCAACACTTTCAAAAAGAAAGGAAAGTAGTAAGTGTTGCTTTTTAATAGTCCTCCAGAAACATACATTACAAACAAACACATAAAATTCACTTAGTTCTATAGAAATAAAAATAAAATTGTAAATGTGAACGTACATGCAATGAAATATATAAAATGATAAAAATAGGATAGTATGTATACAATGTAAATGGATAAAAAACTCTGATGAGAAAACCCTAGCCTAGGATGGTATTAGATACACAAAAGGGTGGCATTAGGTACTAGGTGGCTGTAACTAGAGCCATAGGGCCACTTTCGAATTAGCGTTTAATTAATGTATGTTATTAAATTAATTAATCGAATATCTTTATTTTATAACATTATTTCATAAATAACGCATATATTAAAAAATAAAGGCCTACTATATCTCATACATATCAAAAGGTACGATTTTTTGAAAAGAAAAAATGTGCTAAGAGGCTGGTATTCAGGGCATCCACTATAACAATTCACTTCATGGCACTTTAATACTTTACGCACTGTCACTAATAGCTAAAGCACTACAACGTAACTCGCACAGGAATAACCCGCTCTTAACGACAAACTTCGTATTTATGGAGAGTAGTCAAAGTGGGGGATGACAGCTAAGGTGTCATGACACTGTTCAACTTCCGGGCTAAAGATATTGCTGACACGGCCATCCTGCACGGTGACTGTCCCAGTCACCCTATGAGTGTGGATCTAAACACAAACAGTATTCATATATATTATTATAATAAATGCCAATGATCATTTGCCAACAGTTGCATTGTTAACCACCAATGATTGAACCAAAGGCCACCTGCACTTAAAGAAACTTTGTTGCACTTAAGCGTCCCAGGCTCGCCTTTACACCAACCAAAGATTATTACTTAGTAAGGCTACCTGTACCTAAAGGAACACTGTCACACTTAGCGTACTAGGATAGTCTTACATACATAACTGCTTGTACCTAAAGGAACTCTGTCACACTTAGCGTACAAGGACAGTCTTTAATTCATAACCTCTTGTACCTAAAGGCATATTGTCACACTTAGCGTACAAGAATAGTCTTTTATTTATAACCGCTTGTACCTAAAGGAACTCTGTCACACTTAGCGTACAAGGACAGTCTTTCATTCATAACCTCTTGTACCTAAAGGCATATTGTCACACTTAGCGTACAAGAATAGTCTTTTATTCATAACCGCTTGTACCTAAAGGAACTCTGTCACACTTAGCGTACAAGGACAGTCTTTCATTCATAACCTCTTGTACCTAAAGGCATATTGTCACACTTAGCGTACAAGAATAGTCTTTTATTCATAACCGCTTGTACCTAAAGGAACTCTGTCACACTTAGCGTACAAGGACAGTCTTTCATTCATAACCTCTTGTACCTAAAGGCATACTGTCACACTTAGCGTACAAGAAAAGTCTTTTATTCAAAACTGCTTGCACTCAAAGGAACACTGTCACACTTAACATGCCAAGCAGAGCCTGAATAACTGTAATACTAAGTACAATGCATGTCATGATATATTTTTAAAGTTCAGATTAGACTCGCTGAACACTCATAAATAATAAAGAAGAACCGTAAATAAATAACACATACATTACCAACACGGAGCATATAAATTAAAAAGAAAATTAAGGGTCCATTCAGTGTCCCAATCGTCTATACAAATTCAGTGTCCCAATCGTATATACTGGAGAAGCTTACGCATATTTTAAAATTACTGGCTTTTGTGGTGGCTTCAATATTGCTCTCTTTTTTTTGCCTGTAGCTGCTAGAAGAGGATTGTGAGCAAGCCCAATTACGGCGTGATCTATTAGTCCCATAGTTCACATCCCGCTTCTGATGTAAACGATGGGTGTATATATGAACATTCAAACTGTTATACACTAAATTATTCCACCTTTCTTATGTCGTTATACCACATATATCACTTTATCACTTTATACCATTAATTACGTTACTTAATTATATAACAATTCACTTCATGGCACTTTAATACTTTACGCACTGTCACTAATAGCTAAAGCACTACAACGTAACTCGCACAGGAATAACCCGCTCTTAACGACAAACTTCGTATTTATGGAGAGTAGTCAAAGTGGGGGATGACAGCTAAGGTGTCATGACACTGTTCAACTTCCGGGCTAAAGATATTGCTGACAGAATATAATATATTATGCTTTAAATATATTATATTTGGTCTCATTTAAAAATGTACTGAGTGCAATATGTTTTTACATTTTATCTTTCGTTACAAGGTGTCGTGGGAAACGATAGTGAGTCACGTAAATGTGTCAGGTAAAGTTTAGATAAAAAATGTATGTGTGGTAAGTTCGTTTGAATTATTATATGTATATAATATTACTAACAATTCCCGCGGCTCCGTCCGCGTTCTATCACATTATCACTGTTAAAAATAAAAAATTTGGGTAATAAGTATTTTTGATGCCAAATCATATTTTTTTTACTAAAAATAAAAAAATAAAAAACTGGAGGGGGGCCATCTCGCTTATGGGAATAAAAAATAGCCTACGACCTATTCTCAGACCTACCAAATATACACAAAAAACGTCATAAAAATCGGTCGAGCCGTTTAGAATAAAAAAAATACAAACTTACATTTTATTATACCTATATAAAAATAGAAAACTAAGGCATAGTCGAATGAAAAAGGCTATATTTAAAACAATTAGTAAATTGTTCTAAGACCTTCTTACAAAATAGTTTCACTGTCATTCTTTATAATAGAGCTATGTATTGTGGTTAATGACTCTACTAATGTTCCTTGAGAAATATTAGCTCGTATTAAGATGGCCCCATTTTAGTACAACTTTTGACATTGTGAAAGGTTTCTGTGAAAGAAATTTATGAGGCATTCTTTTACACAGCGCCGTCTAGTTCCGTGGTAAGCTACGAGGCTTGTGTTACGGATACCAGATAGTTGATACACTACACATATATAACTTTAAATATATACATATGATAAATATAGTCACCCCTGACTGGAGGACAAATATTCGTGCTCAACAAATGAATGCCCCCAGCGGGACTCGAACCCGCGACCGCCAAAAGTGTCGTTACATTTAAGAACTCATCAATATTTTCCTATATTTAATAAATTCAGTTGATGGTTAATAGAATTATAGTTTTTTTTCTCGACATTTCGAATACTTTATAGCAAATATGGCATTACAATTGTCCAAGTTATTACCTTCATTATCTATTAATATTTAGAAAGTTTTGCAGGGAAATGAAAGGAGTGGCGCGTTATGGAGGGTCACAGGTTGTATAAGACCGAGTTCAGAGCTAGATGACAACAGCCAAAGAAGTCGCATTTTTGATGTCGAAGACATGTCGTTCTCACATCGCTTCAGCCATCAGAAGCTGTATATCCAATATTGAACCATGAATTGACGCAAAATATATATACAATAGTACCTACTGGTGGTTTCTAGTCGCAAAATTTGAAAAACTCTGAAAATTCTACTATTTTCTAGTTAAAGAGTAGTAGTAGTAAAGTGTTATAATTTTATTTTAAAAGAGCAACTGTTGAATTTGTTGCTGGCCCTTGTCAGCAGAACTGCCTTTCGAACGGGTGGTAGTTTCCTCACAGACTTCCATACATACTGACATTTAATTTAAATTCTATCACCAAGTGTGTTTTTTTTTATGGGACAAAGGGGGCAAACGGGCAGGAGGCTCACCTGATGGTAAGTGATCACCGCCGCCCATGGACATCTGCAACACCACAGGGCTTGCAAATGCATAGAATAAAGCATTATTTTAAATAGTTTTTCAAGAAAAAACATCGATAATATCCTAAAAATCAGTAAAATTATAATCTATCTTTATTTATCGTATGGGAAAGTTATCGGACGTGTTGGATTTCACATCCCATGGTCGATACTCGATAGTGGTTAGAATCACGCATCCGTTTCCTGCGATATCCAGATCTCGGATGCTGGGTTTTATGTAACCGCATATTGACCGACGTGACGTGTGATCATAATATGAACTAATGCAATCTGTCACGTCTGCTACAAAATACCGGTCTGAAGTTAGCTATAAATGGCTGCGCAAGGGCAATAGAGAATTAATTATTAATTAAATATATATAGTACTATAATATATTTTGATGGTATGCTTTGTTTATTTATTTCGGTGTAAATAAAATAATTTCTATTTAAGGATGATTTTTCATTTCCCTTGCCATAGTTGTTTTTTTGTCTATGGCAACCATAATTAATATTAGATATTTATTATTAATATATTTTTTCTCTACTTCACTCTCTCTCTCTCTCTCTCTCTCTCTCTCTCTCTCTCTCTCTCTCCAATCGAATAATCGAATTAAAAATGTAAGAATAGTTTTATTACAACTTAGATTAAAAGTATTTCTTTTTAAGTGTCACTCTAAATAACTCTACCTCACGGGATTCGACCCCAAAGCAACCCACGTAAATAGATGAATGCACTTAATTTCTCAAACCCCAATCCCCGTGGGCTAGCGACATGTGCGTGACATTTGTTCGTACGCCCACGCACAGTACCCCCGCTTTGGTGTATTTTACATTGTCTTCATACGTATATATATAAATAAATGTCACTTTGTTTGTTTATATCTATGAATACAAGTTATTGTGTTGCATTTGCGGTACATTATAGGTACTTTTACTTTATTATAATCATAGGTGCAGCATAATGACTTAGCCTTAACCCCTGTGCTAGTGAGAACTGGAGCAACTATAGCAGGAGCCAATGCCTTCCTCCATAAAATTGATAACAGGTTTAGTGTTGGTAACACTGAAAATAAATTAAAAAACATAAAATAAATACTGTTTGTTCTTCTATCTAGAGGAAGGATAGGATCTCTTTCTGGATGAATATCCTTGTACATTAAACAGTTATGTGAAGAGTATATTTTTGTAGCCTAATCTTTTCTTTAAAAAAATAAAAAAATATATATTAAGGTGTAAGAGGTTTTTTTGGGTTTTAGAGGGTAGTTAGTTTTTCTAACTTCGTCTTCTTCTTCCAAAGTTAAAAGACTTATACAGCGTTTCTCATTTGGATTACATTAAACTGATACAAGTGATGAACAAACACACTCAAATAGTATTATGTATGATATTAGTATTTGCAAGAAACGAATATCGATCCCGCTACCAAATTAACATTGACCAGCTTCAAGAAGCTTGACCTAGTTTGTAGGCTTTTTAATGGCAACGTGTTGTAAAATGAAAATGAAGAGCCTCATTTCATTATGTTTTATGTGAATTGGTCTAAATTTAGCCTTAGTTAGGTCTCGATGGTAATAAACTTTTTTTTTTCCTACTTTATAACTTTTGATTCGGGTTTTTTGACTGACTGCAAAAAATAGATATTCTATTGCGGTTTAAATATTTTTATAAATTTTCTTAGTAAAATGTATCGGAAGAATCGTTTCACTACTTCCAAAGGTTCTCGAGGTTCTTTTCAAAAATATAGGTAATTGTATGGATAATTGTTCCTCATATTTCATTATTTTTTTAACTGTATCTCATAAGGAAACAAAATTTTAAAATCGATTTGCCATTACAATTAGTGAAAAGTTCGCATAATGTAACATATTAAAATACTTTTTAACTGCTACCCGAGTAGGATAGCAGTTAAAAAGTATTGTGTTATTCCTTTCACTCTAAGACAAGTGGTAATCATGATAGAAATGATTCGCACATGGAAATATCAGAGGTGCGAGATCTGGATTTGAACCCGCATCACTCGGTTATCGAAGTCAGCGCGTTACCATTGGGCTACCACTACCTGACTAATTTAGTACCTCTTTCTTATGATGTCGGTCAAAAATCTAAATGAGGTTTTAAAACTTTAAACCAAAGTACTAAATATATGTTATTTCACTTGCAAAATGATAAACGGACCGTGACGTTCTAAAAACTCACCGTGCATGAACTGAAAGCGAAAGGATAGATATGTAATTTATATAATGTTAGAAAGAGAAAGAGTATGCAAATGGTGAAAAGCGTGCCTTTTAAACTTTGTATTACAAAACCTTTACATATGAATAAATCAGAAGTTTGTAGATCTGTGCCGAATTATAACATAAAATAAAATTTTAAAATAAGGAAGTATTTGATAAAATGGCTATATTTTTAATAGCTTCTGTAATAGAACTGTAACAAAATCAATGAATAGAAATACGTGCAAATAACTTTAATATAATATACTTACATGTCAATAAATAAGGGTATCGTATGTAACACACGCAAACATAAACATATGTATTAGATCTATCATCATCCTAAATTTCACCACAATTTGTCTAATGAGTTCACCGTTTCACGTGATACTTTCCTAGACCGACAGACGGACAAAAAGTTTAAAAACTATACATTCAGCATCTGTATTATACAATGACTTTTCCAATTACATTTTACAAGAAATATTTAATAATACAGATCGATTCATAATTTTGCTATATATCTATAGAAGACATTCTTTGTTTGTCCCAATAATGAACAAGAACTTAGACAAATACAAGATGTTCAGAAATTAGTATGAACAAACAAAAATGTATGTATGATTTATATATTACTATTACTTTCAAAAGTTTGCCATATGATCATCTCAAGCAGAATAAACGTAGGAATGACACACCTGCAACATCATATCCGACTAAGACTGTTTTTGCCAAACGTCAGTATGATAGCCAATCCTCATATGTATATAACAAAGTGAATCGTAACCTAAAAATGTACCCTATGCCTCTATATGAATGTAAAAGGGTTGTGAGTGATTGGTTGAAAGATGCTACAAATGATGATGTTGAAAATCTATTGGTTAGAATAACGTAAATACAAAATTGTAAAACTTACTCAAGCGCTCGCCCGCACGCACGCACACACACACACACACACACACACAAACACAAACACACACACACACACACACACACACACACACACACACACACACACACACACACACACGTACAACGTTTATTGATTTGCTATTTAAAAGTTAGATTGTTTACTTATAAGAAATCATTGTAACCCAATTGGGAAGAAGCGAGTCATTCCCATAACAAGTATCTCTGATTACTTACTGGGAAGTCTCAGCGTAAAACATTGTAAACACGATTTCATGAATAAAGATATTATTATTATTATTATTATTACTAGTAATTCCCGCGGCTTCGCCCGCGTTCTAATCACTTTAAAAATAGAGGGATTGGTAATAGAAGAATAAAAATTTAGGATTACAAGTATTTTATAGGGATGCAACGATACCGATACGATAATCGTATATCGGCGGTTATCGTAAACCTTTACGATCATTCGTTATCGTAAATATTACGATACGCTAATTTTACGATACATTTATTTCAAAATTTTAAAATTTTTACTGTTTCGGGTGAAACGAACCGCATAACGCGTCAATTTCTGAACGCTTCGTAAGCCCCAAAGATATAATGGTAGCCTTCAGAAGCCTGGACGTCAAGAAAACAGCTGATTTATGGGGTATATCTGTAAAAGTTGTTAGTTCGGTAATTGATGTTGTTGCACCTCTTTTAGCTACTATATTTAATGACTGTATAGAACATGGTGTGTTTCCTGATCTAATGAAACATAGTAAAGTTATTCCAATTTTTAAATCGGGTAGTACCCTAGACCCTAATAATTTTAGACCAATTTCAGTACTCCCAACATTTAGTAAAATTTTTGAAAAAATCATACTCGGGCAAATGTTATCGCATTTTAATGCACACAATCTACTTCATAAGAAACAGTTTGGCTTCACAAAAGGTCGCTCCACAGCAGATGCTAGTGTTGAGCTAGTTAAAAATATTTTTGAGGCATGGGAGAGGTCGCAGGATGCTCTTGGGATATTCTGTGACTTATCCAAGGCCTTTGATTGTGTGCATCACGTGACGTTGATCAGGAAACTGCATCATTATGGGATTAGAAATAAGGCACTCAACCTTCTGAATTCCTATCTGAGTAATAGAATACAGAGAGTTGATGTAAATGGTAAGAGATCTCCTGGGGCTCCGTTAGATATGGGGGTTCCACAAGGCTCTATTCTTGGTCCATTTCTCTTTTTAGTTTACATAAATGATTTGCCATTTTTTGTGCAGGACAAACATGAGATAGTATTGTTCGCTGATGACACTTCACTTATTTTTAAGGTAAAACGTAATTTACTTGTGTATGACGATGTAAACGATGCTCTCTCAAAGGTTGTCTATTGGTTTGATTCGAATAATTTATTATTAAATAACAAAAACACAAAATTAATAAAATTCACAACACCTAATGTTAAACTTGTTGATAATGGTGTAGTATTAGGCGGGGAAATATTAAAACCGGTACAGTCTACTAAATTCCTAGGTATTATCATAGATTCGAAATTGCGGTGGGATCTCCATATTGAGGAGCTAGCGAATAGGCTTAGCTCTGCAGCGTTCGCGGTTAAAAAAATTAGACTTCTTACTGACGTAGATACAGCTCGCATAGTATACTTTAGTTATTTTCATAGTATTATGTCATATGGAATCTTATCATGGGGAAATGCAGCTACCGTTAATACAATTTATGTCCTGCAGAAAAGAGCTATTCGTGCAATTTATAGTTTAGGTCCTAGAATATCATTAAGAGATAAGTTTAAAGAAATAAAAATATTGACTGTTGCTTCTCAATACGTGTACGAAAATGTTAAGTATGTTCATAAAAATATACACGAATTTCCCAGGAATTACGACATGCATACCATTAATACTAGGAGTAAACATAAACTTGTAATGCCTGTGACTCGTTTACGCCGAGTCAGTAATTCTTTTTATGGACAATGTATACGCTTATACAACAGGATCCCAGAAAACGTTCAAAAAGCTCCTATTGCCAAATTTAAAAAAATTGTGAAAGAACGTTTGTGTAGTAAAGGATATTATTCGATTAACGATTTTTTAGAAGACAGTACGCCTTGGGAATGATGTGATCGCCTCCAGGCTATTTCAACCCATAGAATTATTGTTCATTTCGATTTTCATTAAAAAAAATATTAAAACAGACAAAAAAAAATTAGTCCCGCTGAGTTTCTTTCGCCAGTTCTTCTCAGGTCAGTGGCTTCTTCTTTCCGAACTGGTAGTAGACTCATGACGTTCAGTAAAAAATTGTAATAATTTAATGCTGAATAAAATATTTTGAATTTGAATTTGAATTTGAAATATATTGATTAAAAATGCATAAATTTTTTTATACTTTTACTTTACTTAGTCTTACAATAATAACATACAACAAAGCTTCCAATCAATTCATTAAAATGGTATTAAACAAATATCGTAATGCATTCGTATCGTAATTCGTTATCGTATTTGGCCATTACGATGTATTCGTCATTTGTATTGGTATCGTAACAGCCGTATCGTTGCATCCCTAGTATTTTATGATGCCAGATCTTAAAAAATGTAAATTTTTGTCCAAAAAAAAAATCTGGAGATTATCCTTATCACCTAGGGGGAAAAAGATAGCCTACGACCGACAATTTTTTTTTAATAAAAATCGGTCAAGTCGTTTCGGAGGAGTTCGATAACAAACACTGAAGCACGAGATTTTTATATATGTGTATTAGAGAGAAGAAGATATACTTAAAGAGCTAACTTTGTTGTCTATAGATATATTTTACAGATCTTAAATATGAGTCAGTTAGGAAACTAAAACCGTCCCTTTGTTGCTCCCCTACAAAGGCATTCTTTGTTTTGTCCACAGTCCACACTATATTTAGGGAGACTGTGAACACATGTCTGCAACTTCGAAATAACAGTAAAACCTTATTATTTTGTTTCCTTTAAGTCTTGAAGTACGACGCATATATAGATTATTAATTCTGTTGACGTATTAGATTTTTTTAAGCAAAGGTTTTAATATATACAGCCTTATTTTTTTTTATTATTACTCATTAGACACTATTTATAATAAAAATAGTAGCCAATATTTATAAATAATAATAATATTTTGATTTTTTTAATTAATTTAGATTATTATCTATCTAGAAAGGTATAAAAAAATATCTGTGGCAGAATACAGTGTTACACTCTGCTAAACATCAGGTCATGGACCCGCGCCGTGACCGATCCGAGTAAAAATCGATTAAAAATAATTCACAAACCAATCACGTAATTAGATTCGCTTTTAACTGGACCGTACTTAAATATAGTTAAAACAAGTTTCCTGCACGACTTTGCCCTTGTTTAGACAAAATTACAGTGTAATTTTTCTTCTAAGTCCTTATAATTGTGACGTGGGTGTATTTTTAGTAATTTAAAGTTTAGAAGATTAATATATATAATATATTATGTTATTAATAATAATATTAACATACATTTTCTTGAATTAATCAGTTATCAGAATTTCAAATCTTAATCTATTTTTAAGTATTTGCATTTCAGTATTTCTTCATCAGTAGGTTTAAATATATATATAAAACTAGCAATTCCCGCGGCTTCGGTGGTTTTATCATTATTAAAAATAGGGATTGGTGGTAGAAGACTACATTTTGGGTTATTGATACCAAATCATAAAAAAAAAAGAAAAAATTTTAGTCTAAAATGAAACATAAAAAATCTAGATTGGGTAATAAAAATTAGCCTACGACCTATTCTCAGACCTACCAAATATACCCAAAAAAATCATAAAAATCGGTCAAGCTGTTTCGGAGGAGTTCGATAAGTACATTTATTTTAGTCAAAAATCTTTTATTTCGGTCATTTGCGAAAGACAACTGTAATTCATTTTTGAAATATGTAATTAAACAGTATTACAACAAAGTTACGATTCTGTTCCTCGAAGTTTTATCGATTCGACTTAACAAGTTCAGTAGGCTATTTAAGGGATCCATCCCCTTCGGGTTTCGTAAGGGCAGATGGCGCCCTTAGATGATTACACGATTACACGATTCGTTTCA
Organism: Boloria euphrosyne; assembly: GCA_951802675.2. Taxonomy (NCBI): domain Eukaryota; kingdom Metazoa; phylum Arthropoda; class Insecta; order Lepidoptera; family Nymphalidae; genus Boloria; species Boloria euphrosyne. Next base: position 1,604,528 of record OX637895.1, read on the forward strand.
TATTTAGGTTAAATTATAAAAGATGTTTAGTCGAAATTAGATTATATATTTTAACAAAGGTATTATTTAATGTTTAATATAGATTTCTCATTTCTATCATGATTACCACTTGTCTTACGGTGAAGGATACAGTGAGGAAACCTGTATGTCTGAGAGAACCTAGCAAGTTTTCGTAAGACGTGTAAAGTCCGCCAACACGCACTGGGCCAGCGCGATGGACTATGGCCTGATCCCCCTCGTACTGAGGGAGGCCCACGCCCAGCAGTGGGACGTTAAAAAGGGCTGCTGATGATAGATTTCTCAGTAATAATATAACTTCCTGCAGAAAGAGTATTCTATATGTTGATCCCGATAACCAGCTATAATCATTCCAAATTTCATCAAAATCCGTCCAGTGGTTTTCACGTGATGCGGTCCCAAACGGACAGACGAAAATTCTAAAAACTTTACATTTGGTCTCTGTATCGATAATAATAACTATTTTAACGAGATTTAAAAAAAAATGTACAGATTCGATTAGACTTAGCTATAATTTTATTTAGAAAGCAAAGGTGTAAATATTTACGTATTATCGATCAATTTAAAAAATTGATTGATGCGATTAATTGATTTAACAAAATCGATTTTAAACAGGAACTTTCTCTCGAAATATTATTTTGAAAACAGTTACCTAAAAGTTGAAAATAACTGTTAAAAGGTTACTTTAACAGTGTTTATGAATTTTATATACAAAATAACATGAAATGTAAACAAAATGATTTTTGTATACATTTCAGAGTAACCTTTTAATTAAAAACAAAGTTCATGAGCACTTTTTTAAAGAATTAACACACAGGTTTAAAAATTTATATTATATATACTAGCTGACACGGCAAACGATGTTCTACCATATAAAATGGGGTGGGGGTAGGAGGGGAAAAATACTTTACTGCTTATTTCCTACCTACCAAATAAAAAAATAATCATTAAAATCAGTCAAGCCTTTTCAGAGGAGAGCGACACAATATTTATATATTATATGTATATATTTACTATTAATATTATATATAGACTTGTCAAAACTAATTAAGATCCACTATCCACCTCCGACTCCATCATCAGGTCAGCTCGCTGCTAGCAATTTTTTGTATTTTCATCCCGATTTCACATATAAAGATCCAAATGGATACGACAATAATTAGAAGTAGATTATCGATCTCCAAGATTTGCTAAAAATTACCTGAAAGTTCTAAAATTATTGTGTTGCACAGGAATCGAACTTACAATCTCCCTAATTGTTAATAGAAAACATAATCATTTTTCGAAGATGGTTAACATCCCTTAGGCATAGAATTAGAGCAGCTGCGTTTGTAACTCTCTTGGGGTAAGAAAGTCATTGTTGGGGTATGTTGGTATGTGAGGGCAGAGGGTGGATTTTATAATGTATCGATTGTGATAAGCTTTATTTATAATATGTATTTATTTAAAATTTATATATGTGTAGTATATCATCTATCTGGTATCCGTAACACAAGCCTCGTCGCTTACCACGGAACTAGTTGGCGCTGTTGTAATAATGTCCCAATATTTTTTTTTATGTCAAAGATATAAATAAATAACTCGCCTTTCAAGTTATTTTCTTGATTTTTGTACTATTTAAACATATTTTGATCAAACTATGCAAATTATTATACTGAATATTATATTTTATAATTAGAAATATTCGATATATTCCTTGTTTTTTAAAAATTATTATGGTTTTACCGACTTCAAAAAAGTAGTGTTTATTTTTTTTAAGGCTAATTAAGCATATGACCTCTTAATTGCTCTATCCCGGAACTGTCGTTGGCTGATGGGATATTAAGAAAAAAAAGAAATCAAGTTGTGTACAGGATGTTTCGTAAAACACGGAGACACGCATGGGTTAGAGCGCGTCCTGTATAATGTAGGGTCTATTGCGAACAAATTTGTTCGTAGTTTTTCTAGTATTGTACATACTTGTGTTCCATTGACTGGTTTTCAAGAAGGAAGAGGGACTCAGATTGTATGATTTTTTTGTATATGTTGGCCAACTGAGTAAATTATTTTTTTTTTAATATTTATTATCAGTAGATAATACAGATTGTAATTTAAAAAAAAAAGTTTTAATTTCTACTAAAATATACCAATTGGTAGATTTTATAGAGACGTCTGGATAGTGATATGTAATTAATAAATAAGGTATAAAATAAAATTAATATTTTTTCAGTTTACAATATGCAGACAAATATTTGTTTGCATTGTTACTCCATATTGGAACAATTTTTAATCTGTTCTTCAAATATTGTCTTAATATTAAGTTCGTTGCATGTGTCGATATTTAAATGAAGTAATTCAATCACACTATACAGCCAAGTTATATATAAAAAAAGAATGACAGACGCAATGACAGATGAACATTTAAACATCCATCAACAATACCGATATATTTCGTTTGCGACACAAAATCTAGACCAGCTTTGACGTCATAGCTCTAACATTAGCACCCACCAGGAAGCCTGTGACGTAAAGCGTGACATTTGCTAACCATTCTGTTTTTGTTTTTATTCTGTGGTAGGTTTTGTTTATTTTTTATTACTGGCAAAGGAATGTATGTACATAGATTTTTTTATCTGTGCTATATCTTGGTTTATATTTAAAAAAATCGACTTATTAATAAATAATGTTTTGATATATTTATTATAGATACTGTTTTTTCATTAAACATTCAATATTTAATACAGAATGACAACAGTTGCTTATTTTTCTATCTTAATCCACTTAAAGTTATCCGTCTAGAACCCCACACCCTCAAGCAACATCCCTCTCGACCCACCCTCACCCTCTTGCCAAAAATGATGAAACCGAAATTAGTTTGAAGCTATTTATATCGCAAATTAATTTGGGACACGCGTCTCGAATAGAACGAGTAATTGTTTTCTATACTATTAGTATGCCCTGGTTTTACACGTTATAAGACTGTAAATTATAGTTTTAATGATTTTAATTTGTATTTTTTATAAATGGTTTTGTTTTAATCTATACATAAAATAAAATTCTATCTGCTGCATCATTAATTATTTAGAAATAGTCAATATTATCGATACAGAAGCAGATTCTATAGTTTATAGAATTTTTGACTCTCTGTCTGCTTCCGCATTACGAGAAAACCACTTGACAGATTTTGGTTAAATTTAGGATAATGCTATCATTATATTATATGGTCATCCGGGTCAATATATAAGATACATTTTACTGTAGAAAAATATAAAATCTTAAAGAAATCTATACTAATACTTAAAACTTATCTAGAAACAAATCATATTTAACTACGAATGAACTATATTCTTTTTTTTTTTTTATCTCCGTTTAAAGAGCTTAGTCGTTAACTATATTCTTATTGCTTATCTGGATTAGATACCTGCATGAAAATAATACGTAAATGTTACTTTATACTCGAAATTATATCTCGTCTTACATCTGTTATATGATCCGAAAATTGAGCGATTTCGGAAATGCTTAAACCGATGTTCCGCCGGAAATCATCCCCCTTGATCAACCAAACCACCCCCTTGTAAACACCTGGTCTGTTTTATTAATATTTTGTAGATCATTCGATTTCTTTTATTTAAAGTATTTATGGTTTCTTTATGGTATTGTATGGTGTTTGGAGATCTTTATAAGTTATGGTGGAGTATAACTTTGCATTACCTAAATAAATTAAATTCGTTTAATTTATTTTTTTATGGTCGTTATTCATATCAAGATTGTTTTCGATTACAAAAAAAAATATTCCCAGGTGGATAACACTAATATAATATAAACATTAAGAAACTCTTAGAATACTTATATTCAAAAATTGTGTCTTGTCAATAAAACTTTTTATGATATATGCAAATTGACTAAGTTAAACGATGACAATATTTTTTTTAATTTCTTAAAACGCGCGCGAAAAGCGAAACAAAATGGCCCCGCATTGTTATGCTCGGGTTACACTTCCGCACTTATCATTAAGCACGTAGCACACGTGCGGGGGTGATATAGTAATGTGTTCACAAAGTTCATTATACTGGATTTTCTATTCGGTTGAACGCTCTGATACGCTACGATGATTTTTTCTTTATTTAAAAGGTATAGAGCATAGACTAGAGATTGTTTTTTTTTATTCTTGTGAGCTTTTTTAAATCTTTGGTGGCGAAGATAAATATTTTATAGCTATAGTTACATAAAAAAATCGTAATATGTTAGAAATAACATATATTATCTGTTTTTATTTTACACAGACTATTAATTGACTTTATTTGAATGATTTATAGTCTATAATATATTATGAAAAGTTCTGTATGTTGTGTATGTACATTTAGGTTATAAAGACACATCTGTCGTCAAAGCTGTTATAAACATAATATCCGTAGAATTAAAAAAAAATATATAACCATTCCTTTTAAATACTTTCTTCACAAGATGTAATGTGAAATATAACAGAACATTGAAATTCTTAATTTCAAAACGTACAAATGTTAGAGCAAGCTGCCTCGCATCTGTCACGCAGGTGCCTTTAAATAGGGGGACGATGGAAACACCTGTAGCCTTTATGTCGTCTATACAAGGTTCAAAATTGTTTGAGATATCACGTCTTGAACCTATTCTTCGTAGCTCATGTATAGTTTTTCGTAAGGGATATAATTTAATGCTCTAAACGTGTGCCCTTTTAGCCACTTACTTAAGCTTTTTAGGTCGATCTATTTACGTACCTATGTACGTGAAAACGCCTTAAATATATTGTCGGTAATCGAGAAATCGATGGACGTCTAAAAAGACTATTTGAACAAAATGTTACTATGTAATTATTCACATATTTGTATTGGTAATGTTTTTGGACCTCTTCGATGCATCGATTTTCATAATAATTTTATTTATTAATCTATACTTTAGAGCAATTTTGCTGGTAAACCCTAGTATTTACACTTACTTTTCTTCTTGTTGCAGCACCCCGCACATCTTGCACAGGTGGTGCTCCGAACAATCTGCCACCTCTCAGCTTCCACGCAGTCCACGGCGAGAATGTGCGCGTCTCCCGCGACGGTGCTACCGCTAGACGCGTCGAGTCCTTTTGTAAGGGCGTCGCGTTCAGCGCCAGACCAGTCAGAGTCAATGAAAAGGTAAGTTAATAACTTTGTAATTAATCTAATAAAAAAACAAGTGTAAGACAAAAAATAATACTAGTCCCGCTGAGTTTCTTTCGCTAGTTCTTCTTAGGTCAGCGGCTTCTACGCACTGGTAGTCGACTCATGAAGAGTAAAAAATTGTAATAATTTGATGATCAATTGAATATTTTGAATCTTGAATTTGAAATCAGTGGCGAGACGAATATATAAAGGCTGGGATGCTAAAATTAAACAACTGTTGTACTAATATACTGTTTTCATGAGATTTAGTAATCTTAACAAGCTTCTCTTTTAACACAATTGTAAATTAGTTGTAAATGGAAATGTAATAATGATTAATATCTCCTTTTCAGGTGTGCCTTCGTTTTCTTGAAATATCGAATAGCTGGAGTGGTGTCATTCGTTTTGGATTCACCACCCACGATCCAACCACACTCGCGCATGCGCTTCCAAAATATGCCTGCCCCGACCTCACAAACAAACCCGGAAACTGGGCTAAAGCTTTGGGCGAAAGATTTTGCGAGAAAGACAATATTTTGTACTATTACGTGAATTCCGCGGGTGATGTTCACTTCGGTGTTAATGGAGAAGATAAAGGATTGTTCTTCTCTGGTGTAGACACGAGGAGTCCGCTGTGGGCTTTAGTAGATGTGTACGGAAACTGCACAGCAGTTCAGTTTGCTGATCCCAGGGCTCCTAACCAAATAAGAAGATGTACACAAAGCCCAGTCGCAGAAGAAGCAGACAGATTAGTCACAAGCATGCGCACTCTCTCCGTAGAAGAGCCCCTGCCACCACCCAGATACCAAAACCCACTAGTTCCACTAAGTCTACACAGAACGAAAGGCAGAAATGTACAATTCATCAACGATAGAGGAGTAGCAGCTAGGATTGAAGCCGAATTTTGTCAAGGTTACGTGTTCACAGCTCGTCCGATGCGCCCCGGACAGACAATCGTCGTCCAGATATTGGCTACTGAATCAGCTTATGCCGGAAGTTTATCAATAGGTCTAACGTCTTGCGATCCAGGAATATTGAGACCCTGTGATTTGCCAGATGATGCAGAACAGCTTCTAGATCGTCCAGAATACTGGGTTGTTAGACGTGACGCTGCAAATGGACTTCGTAGAGGCGATGAATTGGCTGTCACGTTGACATTAGATGGGGAAGTTCGTGTCAGTAGAAACGGATCAAATCCAGTCACAGTGATGCACGTGGACCATACTTTAAGATTATGGGCGTTTGTAGACATTTATGGGGCGACGCAAAAAGTTAGGATGCTAAGTTCTCAAGCGGTTCAAGCCCAAACGCCTCCTCAGCAGTTAAGAGTGCTGACAGGTTCTGCGGCGCCGCTGACAGCCGGAAGTGGCGGCACTGTGTTGGTTGTAAGTCTTCCACCACAAAATGGCGGCCAGAATTCGATCAACCAGCAGGGACTGACGTTGGCGAGTGCGCATTATATTGAGGTGAGTTTAGGAAATTTTATTATTAGTGGTTAATAGAAAAAGTGATGGTTAAAATAGATTAGTCAAATTAGATAGTTGTTACTAATGGATTTTGTTATGAAGTGTTCCCATACAAAATGTTTTATAAGTTATTTTTTTTTGTTTACAGCCTATCCAAACGTCGTCACAACTCTGCCTCGCTGGGTTGCCCCTCGCCGCTCAAGCACCATCGTGTTCCCAAGCCTTCCGTCCTAGGGGTGAAGGCCAATGCTCCTCCACCAGCCAGAACAACTCCAACGAACAGCTCCAAATGCCCAACCATGAACCATTAAGGATCGAGAGGATCCCCAACGGACCTTCAACCAGTCGGTCCATGCCTTCCACCTCACACCACACATATTCAGTCATCGGTGAAGGTCTCACCGGCACAGAATGTACTATTTGTTATGAAAATCCTATAGATAGTGTTTTATATATGTGTGGGCATATGTGCATGTGCTACCGCTGTGCAGTACAGCAGTGGAGGGGAAAGGGGGGTGGCCAATGTCCGTTATGTAGGGCCCAAATTAAAGATGTCATCCGTACGTACAAATCTTGATGTGTTTAAAACGGTCAATTTTAATAAAAGGTGATAGTGTGTAACGGTCTTTTGAATGAAGCGAGAGTGTGGAACTACCATTGAATGAGAGTTTTCAGTTTTGATATGCGATAGTGAGTCCCATGCATTATTTTTAATTAAGGAATATGCCAAAAATTCGGATACTCGACGCGAAATAATTTGACTAATATATGTATATCGCTAAGTTCCAAAAATGTGTATATAGATAACGTATTTATGTGTAAATAAATGAACCGACTTGAAAATAACGGGGTTCTACCTACTTTCTGTGGTATGTGGGACCACTGGGAATATTCACGTCTAATGCCATTCCCGAAAAATAAATATTTTGAACCCCCTCGTTTTGCAAGTCGGTTAAATAATATGACATATTGTAGCAATGCTTCGGAATTAATTTGGCTGTAACGTGTAGATGTAATTGTAATATATGATATCGTTAAATTTTAATAATATATACGTAATATTTAGTTTGTTTTAAGGTTATTTGAAATAAAAGAAATCTTAATTTATTGATTGTGTATCAACAATTTGATGTAATAATTTCAAAACAATAAGTAAAAGTGCAGTTTTCATATTAACACATTCTTAAAAATTATTATGAGGCTGTGTGACTGAAAACCTTTGCACTGTCAACTGACATTTAAATAAAAAAAAATAATAATTATGTCATTAATACGTAATTTAATACTGATTTATTTTTGAATTGATTTATAATATTTTAATTCCAATTTTAATTATCAGAATTCGGTAATTAGATTAAGTATTAATATATAATTGCTTCATTAATATGTCGCATTATTTTGTCATATATTTTTGAAGTAATTTATAATATCTATAACAATAATTTGATCAAAATTGGTAATTACTTAGAATAAGATTTCGACATAAGCGATTTAAAGACGCGAGGCTATACGACAGTAGTTCTGCTAGATGGATAAGTTATAGGGTTCCTAAGAAATATCTAGACCATAGACAATATATGAATCAAAAATGTCGTCTGTTATAGTACATATTATGATCATAGAGTCGCTATAAAAAGTGGGTTTTTACCTATTTCTTATTTCTCGAACAGTTTGAATGTAAAAATTCACTTTTTATTGCAATTCTATGATTCCAAACATACGTCCACAGATATCGAGTGAAAGTTTCGCAGCATTTAATTGACATAATCTTCATTGTTATTTTTAATCTGTATCTTTTGACAGCAGTTCCTAGTTTGGACGGTTTTCAAATTATTAAAAAAATCTCGTTTTTTTAATTTGTTTTAAATCTTCCGTTTGACTAAACACTTTAATTTTAAGAATTTTTAAATAATTTGAGCGAATACTTTTTAATTCGGTTATAAAGTTGTTGTATATGTATGAATATTTCTTTTAATTATTGAATGTTCTAATAGCATCATAGTGGCAGAATTAAATATTATTTTTCTTGAGATTTGGAAACTAAAACTGATCGAATATTTAACTAAATTCGGCCCGTAGATGCCGCGCTATGGCGCTGTGTTGCCAAAGTTAAATATTACGTATCGACAAAGAAAACCGTCCAAAAGAATTAAATTTATATATTTCATTACAATTTCCCAATCGAATTGTAACATTAAATGCAAGCTTTAAAGTTGTACAACAAAAAGGTCTTATAACAATTTCTTTGCTCAATCCTTCATGTAATGTACATATCATAAAACTGTTTTGAACGCCATTTTATATGAATTAATTCAAGTCTGACATAACATATCTATTTAATGCATTTTCTGTTATAATCATTCCTTTTTAGGTATATACAAATATGTGTACCAATGTAGCCAGTCTTTATCTTTTAGTTATAACATAAGGTATAATTCGCCAGATGACGACTTATGAATCAGTCAATCATGGACGGTTAAAGCCATGTATTCATTTAGCAACATTTGAAGCGCAACACGTGACGCTCAACATGTCGAGCAACGTCGCACAACAGCGCGCGTTCAGGGGACATGTTGTTGGTGACTGAATGTCTATGCATGGACAGGTAATGTTGCTTGACAAAAGTTCCGCGACGTTGCTAGACATGTTGACTAGATGTTGCTAGACGTCACGTGTTGCTCTTCAAATGTTGCTAAATGAATACATGGCTTTAAACGGTAAATGATTTAATAATTCAACAAAATAGCAATAAACAACGAATTTTGAAACAATTTCATGATCAATGCCTTATTTAACACCTGTATATGCCTTATTATTCCATCGTCGGTCATTTTATCATTCATAAGTGCTCTGGTAGTTGTAAACGTTAGGTATAGTTTGTGCAATTCTACATTTGACACTTCAAATATAGAATTATTAATAATCTGTAATTTATGACGTATTTATTTTAGTGTCTGTAATTTTTATACCAAATCAGTGTGACCAGTTTATTGAATCTGTTGATCGAGTTGTTCGATGCCAAATCTAATTAGTTCATTAATAATGCAATATTTTGTTTGCAAGAATAGCGTTGTAACTCGGTTTTCATGCAATTTTGATGTAGAGTTTAATTATTTATATGATAAATTAATTTCTATTGTAAATTATGGCAATACTGAGTTACAATGTTGTTCATTGCATTTCGATTGGTTATATTGATACTTGTTTGGAAATGTGTTTTATGTATCTCAAGTTTTTTAATGTTTTGTTTTTTTAATTGCTGTAAATTTTTAATCTGTCATCAAGCCACGCAGAATAGATAGTAAATGGATGCGCACATTATATAAAAAATATTGGCAGGTTAAAAAATTATATTAAGTATTTTTTTATGTTGTAAATTTTTAATCTGCCGTCAGCTCACGCAGATTAAATATTAAATGGATGCGCACATTATGTAAAAATGTTATATTGGCAGGTTGAAAATTTATAACAAGTTTTTTTATTTTTATTTATATTATATTGCAAACTTGTATCAATGTAGAAGTCATGTGATATTGAACGGCATTTTGTTTATCCCCGCGGTCCCTGGTGTAAAGCGTTTGTCATCTAGTCGTTAATTTATTTTGAGAAAAACCCTTGAGTACGACGTTGGTGTTTAGATAAGTTTTCAATTAAAATGGTTATCGAAAGTATGTGTTTTTTTTTATTTTTTGTATTTCCCCAAAAATTATAGAGATATATATAAAATTTAATGCTTTAACATTTTTTTTCTACATAAAATTAGTTAATTTATTGTTTTAAAAGTTGATTTTCTTTACTAAAATTATTAAGAATTAAAAACCTGTCATAAAATAAAGCAATATTCTCCTAGTTTTAGCGTTGGCTTTATTCACTTATAATTTATAAATTATACCGAATAGAATTTATCGTGATAATATTTACCAGAATAATCAATTGGGACTGTAACAGCTACGAGACGATGAAAAAAAGTATTAGATTTTTTTTATTGTTACAACATTTACAAAAAGTTTTTTGAGTTGAAAATTCCACTTTATAAAAGAGATATTATAAATCATGTTAAAATTGTTTATTTTTACTTTTATACCACGAAAATGAACCATTTTATAGCGTAAAATTTATAAAACCGACTTTATCCTTAATATGTACGCCTGTAGATCAGGGGTCTAGGTTTCGAGTCCCGGGTCGGGCTATTTGTTGAGTAATTCTGTTTAGAAAATCTGTCTCTCTCTCTTATCTCTATCTATCTTTATCGTTTATTATTTGTGTATATTAAAATAGTCCGATTGAAAAAATTAAAAAAAAATATGCTGTGACAGAGTAACTATTTCGTCTTTTTATAAGAGAAAACATAAAAGGCAACATTTACTAATTTGAATATATATTACGTAATTATGTACTATAAATATGAACGATAGATTGTTACTAAAAAAGGAACATTCGAGTTTTCGAATCTGTTAAAATTATAACGTTCAAAGAACAAAAATTGATGTTATCTTAGTAATAATTATATATTAGGCCTTTAGAGGCCTCATAGCTTGTCTGTTACATGATAGATCAATGACCTTTTATAACTACAAGCCTTTATTTGTTACATTACATTTACTACATATTAAAAGTAAAGTCCCCTTGCCGCTTATGTTTGTCTGTACACAATAAACTCAGAAACTACCGAACGGATTCTCATATGGATTTCAATAATAGATGAAACAACTTTTGAGGAAGGCTTAGATGTATAATTAAGGTTTTGTGTACATGGGGTGAAATGTAACGATAATTATTATTAAGGATGTCGAAAGAAATGGGAGCGAAGAGAGGAAATCACTACTACAAAGATATTATGTTTGTTAGTTTTGGTTTTGGCCGAAACAGAACGATGGATGAAGAAAAAAATAAGACGCCGTGACAATATAGCTCTTCGGCTTCCCTAGGAGAAAACCAATTATAATAGAAGTTAAACCGATTTTAATTGCTACGGTTTTCTGTATGAAAAGGAGAGCCTTTGAAAAAGACATAGGAATGCTTGTAATTACTAATTACCTAAGAACGAACCAAAGCGTAATTATTACTTGCATTATGATAGAATAAATGTCGATGTATTTTTGTTATTAAGTTATTAAATATTAGTTTATAGGTCAGGCTGTGACATTAGTTATTTTCTTAATTGTTCAGAAACGTCCTCCCATTGAAAGTTTTTTTTGCATAACATACTAATTAGTGCCTTTAAGGTGAGTGAGTAAATAAATGTAGACAGAAGGGTCAACGATTTAAATTATCTAGGTATTAAAAGATAGAAATCATCATGATAATGGTTACAATCATAAGAATAAAAAATATTAAGATAAAAAAATGTTTTTCTCTTCCGTGATTACAATTTAATCCGGGATAGCTTTACTTAAGGTAGTAAAATTGGCTTGGAAAATTATTTTTAGATAAACTATAAGTAATAATATCTTCATAATATTTTCTAAAGCGTTGATAACAGTATTTGTCAGACATTTTATTTTATTTTAAATATAAATTAAACGCCCTTTAGCAATTTACACCAAATATAGCATAATACACAAAAAAAAACGTCTAGCTATGTTTCTCACAACCACTTTAAAATATAAATATTTATTGAAGATTATAATTAAACACTATTTTTCACATAAATTATTACGCACAAAACAATTGTACTTTTGCGAAAAAAAAACTGAAATATATTTATAATCTATGCACATAAAGTATTTCTACGAGTATCCGAACGTTTGATTTATTTTACATAGCGTCAGGATTGGAACTATTGTTATTGAAATTAACGTTATAACTTATAACCTTTTATCCTTCTATCTATATTATTTTTAGATTTTAAACAATGAAATGACGTGTGATTTATTCTAAATACTGTGATTTCGCCAACAAAATTAAGTGTACACTTTAAATACAGTGCAAAAGGTAAGCCGTTCATTCAAAACAATATAGGATAAATTAAATTAGTTCATTGTACCGAAAGCAATTAATAGCATGTGCTGGAATTTCGAGAAACAATTAAACGATTCTTTTATATATTAAATGGCGTATTATATCGATTGTAACTGTAAATTTAACTTGCTCGAGCATTCGTTTTAACATTTGTATACAATACATATGTTTTCTATTCATAACTGTATTAGTGTGTGAATGCCCTAGAAATTATTTTAACAAGTATTGTTTTTACTTCATTCCTTATACGATTATATCGAGTAGTTTCTTCGTTGTTAGTTTTTATCTTCTAGCATTTAACATCAATTAAATACCACCTTTTGAAATTTTGCTGTGCAAATAGAAATGTCGATTATAATGCTTTAACTTGAATACTATTAAATATCGTCTTTGTTATAAGGTAAATGGCATTTATTTACTTTATTTTAAAAGTTAACTTAAGATTCTTTATTGCATAGTTTTTTATTTAATATAATTTGAAGTTTTAGCTTCTGTTATAATAAAACAGTGCAAAAATAGTTGAAACTCAACAAACATATTGTATATTTGCAATTTACTTATTATTTTATTCTATATATTCAATATTATAGGTAAAAAGTGTTGTGCAATTGTAGATAATGATGTATCATCACCTAAAAGTTTACTCATGAATTTATCAGTGTTTAAACATTCTAAATAAAATAATTATTATACCTTGTGTTAAAGCAAACATCCAACTATAACATAATGTCCCAACATAATATATATTTATTATTATTTATAAATATTATAAAGAGAAAAGTTATTATCTCAGTTAGTTGAAACAACTAATTTACTGAAAGTGTTTTAATACCGAAATACTGGCTATTAAATGTCAATTCTATTGTGAATAAATACACATTTCACTTTAAAAAGTAGAAATTTATTTTAATAAAATCTATGTAAATAAATCTTAGAGAGAAAGCTGTGTTTCTAAAATAGAAAAAAAAGCACCACTGTAAAGTCAACATCAGCAACAAACTACAAAAGATAGTACATTAAAACTATAATACAATAATACTATATACTGAAATAAATTTGAAAAAATCATAGAAAAAGAGGTTCTCGAATTGTAAATAAATAAAACATTTTGTGCAATCTCTTAGAAGCACCTATTTCCTTTCTTCTATATAATGAATAGGGTAGTAATTGTTATTTAAAATGAAAGCACTAATAAGGAAACCCAAAAGCAATTTTTTAGTCATTATTTGCAATATATATTGAAATATATTAATTTTCTAATTATAATAATTAATTTTTCCAAATTCCAGATGTTTTGTGTTCAAGAAAAGAAGTCTCCACACTCAGAATCGTTCAGAAATGCCGACAAAGACCCTTTAAACACTCAGTCTGAATCTAGTGATGATGAACCAGATCCTAAACGGCTAAAATTCTCCAGCCCCGACTTAAAGCTGCAAGTTTATCAACTACCAACATACAACACTCCTAAATCCTTATCAATATACCCATCTTCCCCGACTTCGACTTTGCCAAAATTTGTGAACAACCCCTTAAACTTAGCCAATCCCCTGGCTTTTACGACAAATAATTTACATACAAGTAATATTGTAAAAAATCTCCAAAGCCGATATTCCTTACCAGCCAAATTAACTATCACTCCAGTGAAACAAGTGTCTGACGGAGAAGTAGTGAGATATAAGAAGAATGGTGAAATTGCCAAGAAAAGGGGTCCACCGAAGGGCTATAAAAGAAAACCTAAGGATTTGTCACAGAGTTTCTCTAATGGAGCATTGTTACAGGTATGCATTGAAAAAATATGAATTGACAGGAAATAATTGATAAAAAACCACAAAGTGTAATATTACCTCGGTCCTATAATAATAATAATGTTCTCCGAACAACTTCGGCCATGGCGTCCAATCTCAATCTAACTGCGCAGGAAATGTTATAGTGCACGAGTGTAGCGCAGACACAAGTGCACTCTCTGTTCCTATCACTCTTATATTCGGTGGGACGACACTCACGACCAGTGAGAGCTAAGGCGCAGGACCGACGGCTTTACGTGCTCTCCGAGGCACGGGGGTGACACCGCCAACTTCCCAACTCCAGGCTGTAACTGAGGCTTACTAAATAGCAAGACTCAATAACTAAACTAGGCTCGACCCGGGTCTTGAACCCAGGATCTCTCGATGAGAGTCTTGCTAGCCACTACACCGACGTGGCAGTTAAACTCTTTAGATCATATTATTGGGCTTCACAACATGAGTTAGGCCATAGAGCGTTGGACTGATCATGTCTTTCAACAACATATTAGAACTACGAAAATATCAAAGGCTACACCTGGGATTTGAACCAGCTTCACTTGGTTTTCCATCCAAGCATAACCACTGTGCTACCACTGACTACATAATATCCAAAGCATATTTATATCATCAGCCCTTTTTAACGTCCCACTGCTGGGGGTGGGCCTCCCTCGCTGGCCTAGTGCGTGTTGGCGGACTGAGCATGTCGTACGAAAACTTGCTAGGCTCTCTCAGACATGCAGGTTTCCTCACGATATTTATATACTATTCTTTATTTATTTCAGGCACAAAACACAATTCTGACAAGTCTTCTAGCAGCAAACACAACTTTAACAACGATCACTCCCCCGCCACCTCCCGAACCGGCACCTGAGATCAAATTGCCTCCAGGTAATGTCCCAAAGCAGTAAAAATAAAGGTTTTTACACTTAAATAACACTTTCTTAAATTTATGCGAATATTTGACATTATAAAAGAAAGTATCTTTTCGAATTCTGTCGCGGATTTCTTTCGATTTTTGGTTCCCGATGTATCGAATGCTTTAGCAATCATGGTTGCAGGAGAGACTATCTCTCCCAATGATATTATAAGTAAAAAGGTGTAGATACGTTACCTAAACGACATTCTACCTTCAAAAACGGCACACTAACGCACACATGAATAACTAAAAATATTGCAATAACACTGAACACACTACATTACGATTAGTCGTCAAAATAGGATGGCATGATTCAAGTATCGCCAGTGAAAAAAGAGACAAATATAATTCTCGACAGTGCGTCGTCAACGCGTTGGTAGGCCAATAGCCTAGTTTTAGTGTGCCACTTTTTGAGCGCGTATGACTTATCTACACCTTTTTTCCTAGTATATCAATGATCTCTCCTGATAAAAAAAGTAAACCTAAGAGACTGAGCTTTGGAGCTCGGCATTTTTTTCATTTGGTCTCATTAAGAAATCATATTTTTTTTTCGAAAAGACATTTATATAGCTAAACCTAAAAAAGCAAATCCTTATATGAATGTAAAATTTGACTTAAATCGTTAGAGCCGTTTACGAGATACAAAAAAATGTATGTACATTCGTTCAATGTATAGTGTATAAACACAGCTTAGTGTAAAGATGTCCTAACTCTTTTTTTAATTCATATAATGTGGAATTTTACATTATTA
Organism: Boloria euphrosyne; assembly: GCA_951802675.2. NCBI lineage: Eukaryota > Metazoa > Arthropoda > Insecta > Lepidoptera > Nymphalidae > Boloria > Boloria euphrosyne. Next base: position 1,620,571 of record OX637895.1, read on the forward strand.
TTGGTAAAGATGTTAAAAATAAAAAAATTAGACAAGATCAGACATGTTAAGATAAGAGAAATAACGAAAGCCACTAATGCCTTAAGCTACGCACAAAAGTTAAAGTGAAAATGGGCCGGCCACATAGCGATGCTGGAAGACAAAAGATGGACCTATAGTACCACCATATGGAGAGGACCGCAAGGAAAAAGAAAGAGAGGAAGGCCCTCATCACGCTGGGAGGATGAAATAAAAAAAGTCGCTAGTCCAAAGTGATGGCAAACAGCTCAGGATAGAGAGAAGTGGGCATCGTTGGAGGAGGCCTTCACCCAACCTGGGGACCTTGCTAATAATTCAAACTAATTGTTATAGATTGTACCTAAATTAAGGAGAAATATAGCAAGATCAAATAAAGGCTTTTTTATTTTTATTTTTTTATTTATTGGTAAAGAAATATATTGAATAAAAATTTTTTTTTTGAGTTAGGCCACTTCTGCACTATCATCTTTATATGTACAAAAAATTGCTTTTTTATTATATTTCATTTGTTTTTTCATCCACAGGTACGGAACTGGTGGAACTACTCCTGGACCCTGAGGACTGGTTCCCCACAGAACCCTACAGGATGGTTTTCAGCAGGAAAAAGAACCCAAAGTGGAAAAACTTTCCGTTCAGATGTGAACATTGCTTTAAAGTAAGTTAAATAAATATGTAAGGTAGGACATTACTAGACTTAGCGCCATCTAGCTTCGTGGTAAGCTACGAGGCTTGTGTTACGGATGACCAGTTAGTTGATACAATGTATATATGTGCTTGTAAATACTTACATATTATTATTGCAACTAGCGGAAATCGAACCCGCGTCTGCTGACACAGCAAATAGAGACAAATGTGTCATCAATGTTCGTATTTATTTATATTTATAAAAAAATAACAGGTTTCCTTACGATATTTTGAATTTTCCTTCATTTTCGGTAGGTGCTTAACATTAACCTATTCATTAGTCCTAAATTCTAATCTAAATCAGTCCAGCCGTTATTATAAAGGAGTGGCAGTCAGATAATTTAAAATTACGATTTTTTTCAGGGTTACAGAGTGATTTCAACCCTGGTTGCTCATTCAGCGTCTCGCCATGGATGCCCACCTCGCACCCTCGCACTGCCATGCCCGTGCTGCCCCCATGTGTCATTGAGGAGGAAACACCATAAGAAGCACCTGGAAACCCATGAAGGAAAGCGGCATAGGATCTTCTGCCCGTACTGTTTGCCGCCTGGTACGTTATAAGGGATTAGTTAGCATGTTTGTAATTGATAGAGGTGCAAGGTTTGAGTCCCGAGTTGGGCCGAAATGTCAGGTGCTGGATATATCTTCGTGACACGATGTATCGAGTTATTATCCATTTGAAGTTGGAGTGTGAGTGGGACAGAATGATAGATTATGTATGCTCTCCCTTACACATTGTGCTATAATATCTCCTATAAGTATGTTAGAATCGAAAGGCCAACAGTTAATTTTCATAGTATCTTGTCTTAACCCAATGTTGTTAAGCAGAACTCAATGTTTTTTCTAAGACGTGTTCGTCTGCAAAATTTATTATGGTTTTATTTTGATTAGTATTAGTGATGTTCCGGATATCCGTATCCGTATCCGCGGATATCCGCGGGAAAAATGAGATCCGTGTCCGTATCTGTATCCGTCACTTTACGGATCACATCCCGGATCTTTTACGGGTCTTTTATTAATTTTAAAATTCAATTGACAGGATAAAATGCTGCATAATAACTTAGATTATGTGATTAATTAGTATAATTAAAAAAAATCTATTCAGACTTTTTTATTTCTTAAAATTAATATTTGGCACGTTTAATTGCAAACATATATTCTAATAAGTTACCATACCAATCTATACTATTTATAAAGCTGAAGAATTTGCTTGTTTGTTTGAACGCGCTAATCTCAGGAACTACTGGTTTAATTTGAAAAATTCTTTTTGCGTTAGATAGTCGTTTATCCAGGAAGGCTATAGAAAATAAAGATCCGTATCCGCGGATCTTGACACTAAATATCCTTATCCGGATCCGTTTCCGCGGATATCCATTTTTGACGATCCGGCACATCACTAATTAGTATAATTGATTTTTTATATTATATACATGTATATATATATAACATTTAGGATAATAACGCATAGAACAATAATTTCATACATAATTCCGCTCGACGTTAAAGCAACATTAGAAAGAATGTGTGCGTAAATGTCACGTAATTACAACCGAAGGCAAGAACACATACAGCCTAGTTTTAACAAGACTTTATCGAGACAGGAACCGTGTTCGGCCTTAAGGCTGCATTGGAATGGCTTCAATTCGCTTAGGCCTACTCACCTTCTATGTATTATTAATAATTCACAAACTTACTGACAAACGGACATATATAGCCATTTCATAAATATATCTTATTTAATTATTATTTTAGATACTATTAAACATACCTAACCTAAAAATGATATATAACTTTCTTTCCAGTGGATCCCACCGAGCCATATGTCAAAGAATCAGTGAAGTATCCCTTCGACAAATACCCACAATTTTGGTATGCTTCAGAAGAATCTCTTCGTCTGCATAAAAAAAGAAAACATCCCTATGCCGCCATGTTTAATTACAATTGGTATTGTACGTGGGGAGAAAATCCGCCAAACAGCTAAAAATGGTAGAAAATTTCTACTATGGTAGTTTTTGTGATGGTAGAAAATTGATACACATTGGTAGCTATTTTGACACAAAAAGACGTGGTAGGCTAATTCTACTAAAGTGGTAGAAAATTGGTACAAAATGGTAGCTTTTACAATAATTTTTTTTTTGTATTTCTGTACAGTAATCACAATATTGTATTTTTACGTGTAAGTGAGATTTACAATAATTTAGATCGTATTATTATTAGTAGTATTATTAGAAAACGCCTGAATAGTATTAGTATTTTTCGACGTAATTTTAAATGACGGCAACACAGCCTTTTAGTACTTATAATACGTGTTGCAATATAGATAAAAATATTGGTAGAAATCGAAATATTTTAATAAGCGTGTGTATATTTTTGTATGGTCATATAAAAAAATCTACAGAATTGTGCCTTTATCGGTGAAAAACACATTCCAATGTAAAATGATATATTGACATCGATTCAACTGGTCTTATATGAGACGATATTCTATAATCAATATTTAATCGCTAGTAGAAGAAAACTAATCAAATTAATTATCTTGTTTTTGTCTTGATTTATCGATTTTATAGAAATTTAAAATGAAAAAAAAAAAAATTTTTCTGTAATCAATTTTTTTTACATTATTTGATTTTATTGCATCATATTAGGCAGTGGTAACCCAGTGGTAATACGCTCTCTTTAGAAACTGAGGAAAACTGGTTCAAATCTAGGTCTGGCAGCTATGATATACGTTTGTGCCTTCTAATAATAGATTGTTTAGTTTTCTATCACCGATATGCATTATGAATGGCAGCTAAGAAACTCAGTAAGAGTCCAATCCATCGATTGATTAATTATAAAGATATTTAAATGGATTAACGAACAGTAGAGAACCTCCTCCTTTTTGGAAGTCGGTTGAAAATATTGATGGATATTAAGTAAAAGACCGTTTTTTTCTATGTTTTTATTTCAGTGTCAATATATCAACGATCGTATATATATAAGGTTAGTTGACAACACTATATTTTTTAATGTACATATCTATAGAAAAGTTGGATAAATTCACTAATAAAATATTTTTATATAATGCATGGATAAACAAATAAAAATGATACTATTAAGGGTTCATCCATAAAGTACGTCCCACTAATTTCGTGATTTTTTGATCTTTTTGGTTCTTGTCACAGTTGGTCACATTTGTGAGACTCCCTGGTATGACGTCACATATTTTGCAATAATACATCTGTAAATATTAAACAGCAATTCCCAAATTAGTTCTATTTTCATTAAAAAGAGTAAAAAAAATAATATTAAGTCGAACTTGTGAAAAAAGTAACTAAACTATAGATTATTAATTAGGTATATTAATGGACATTAGAAACTCAGGCCGGCGCGTGACACCAGTAGAGGAAATATGAACTCGCCAACAAAATAATTGACATTTTAACACTTAGGTATAAGATTTTGAAATGTGACGTCACAATACTTGTCACACAATGTCACACTTCATTGACCCCCTCCCTGCCCCTTAAAGTGTGACATACTTTATGGATGGCCCCTAATAAATAGTACACTTCAAGGTTTCAGTGGAAAAATGACATATGATTGATTTTAAAATGGTTTGAAGTTAGGTCATTTTTGCACTGAACCCTGAAATATATACAATGAATTAGAAAAAAATACGCTTGTCTAATTGTCTTATGAGTAGAGTGTAGAACATTTGTAATTAATATAAATTTTATCAATTTTTGATAAAATTGCAGTGTTGTTAACTAACCAGTTACTATTAAAATTTAGCATTTAGCATTATTTCTAAGATCGATTTTTAAAATTGTACATATTTAGTGTCCAAAGATATAAAACATAGTGTATGGAATTATGTACGTACATCACTTTATGTAGTATTTTTTTAAAATCTTTTCGGTTTTACGTTGATTTATTTTTTCTTTCGTTTCTCGACGTTTCGAATGCTTTACAGCAATCATGGTCACATGGCATGATAGAGAGAAAAGATAGTTTTATTATAAATATATAGTAATATTTTTTTAAATTATTGTTTATGTTCAAGAAAAAAGAGATCAAACGATCAAACAAACTTTTTTATATTTGCTATATTTAATCTGTCACTTCATACTATGTTCTATATCTTTGGTGTGTAAAAACAGACGTACAAATCATTATACCAGTATTTTTATATACATATTGATGCATTTAATGAGTTTTAAATTTTAGATGTAATGTACGAAGTTTTGATAATTCGAGTGCGGGCTCGATTTTCGTTTCGTGATCGAATTAATTGTATTAAATATTACAGTGACCAAATCCGTTCAGTATTATTTTATAGGGATTTTTTTTACCTTTTTTTTATGATCAACAGTTTTTTATGCGGGTAGTTTTTTTTATAGAACCGTTTAAATGGTTTCGTTAACTCCATTTACACTTTTTGTTGTGGGCTTAATTAAATAAAATGTATAAGGCGATAAATTAGATTACTTTTTTTTTTTTATAAAAGTATTTGTGGTGGTTGGTGTAAAAAATTACATCGAAGAGACTGACCAAAATAATTTTTACTTAAAAAAAATATACTTACCCTAAAATACAATTTATTTGAATTTTATAAATCGACTTCACTTTTTCAGAATCTGATATTTTCAGGCAAAAATAAATTTTTCGATTTCGATCAACACCTAACTAAAGATTTTAAATTTAATATTATTAGTAGAATGATTCTACGAAAAGGGGTGCGTGTTAAGGGGTTGTCTTTAATTCTCCAAATGGGGTAGAAGTAAAACGAACGAGGGTTTAAAATGTTGATTTGAATGGAGTTAACTGATCATTTAGGCTTTAATTTTTAATACATTCTCATTCAATTGTATCCATAGTTCAGTTTAAGTTTAATATAACTGATTTTTCTGACTGAAATATGCAGTGCAAAAGTGACCTAACACTGATATCGTGAAAAATTTAATCGTTATCGTTATCGTGAATTTTTATTTATATACTTTTTTAATCAATTAATTCTGGCTTATATGAATATTTTTAAACGTACGAGGTTATCATAAAAATATTTTATCAAAAGGCCATTTTTTTAAAGAAAACAGTAGTTTAGGAGATATATAAGTCATTTGAAAACATTTACAAGCATTTTTGAATCAATTTTTTTTTACATTTTTATAAGCACATCAGTATTGTAAAACCGTTCATCCTATTATATAGTACAGTAAATAAAAAATGTATTCATTAGTTCAATTTACTCTTAAAATGTAATTAATTTGGAAAAACTTCAATGTATTTTTGTGGGTTATGCCTTTTTAACATTATTTAGATAAAAAATGCCATTTTCAACGAAAGTTTTTATTTTGAATTTGGAGTTCCAAAGTGTCTGAAGCCTATTTGCAATTTGTGTGATTTTTTTACAATTTTTTTATAATTACCTCAAAACTGAGTTACAATGTTTTTCCTTACGAGATTCTAAGAACTACCTCCTTTACGTCACTGTATTTTTCTATTAGAACAAAATTCTTTAGCGATTATAATAAGTTAATATTTATTTAGCCATATTTATATTTCTTTGGTTTTCATTCATTTCTCAAATGCATAAACAATTCTATTACATTTTTATTCAAAAACAAGATGACCTGGGAGAATTAGTTCATTCAAAAATCTTTTTCGTGACGCCCTTACAGACAGGGAGACAGACTATACTAATAGAAAAAAAAAATGAAAAAATTATAGATTCGGCCTCTGTATAAAATGTTGCATTTTCAACTTCGAATTTAAACATATAGGTTATTTTTACCATATAAATGTAATTTGAAAGTGGTTTTCAAGAAAAAATCTGTTGGACCTTGAAGCTATACAGTTTGAGAAACATTTTTGCTAGTTCGTGGAACTAAGTTTGAGAAACTCTGGCTCACATTAGTTATGGAGTTGTACCCACCACGCTTATCCAAATATATATTTTACTATTTTTAAATAAAATCTCCCTTTAATTAATATTTTTTGGTATTAAATTAATTTATTTTTAGTATAATTTTTAATACTCGTGTCTGTGGCGATGAAATACGTTTGTAACTTTTGTAATTAAACATTTTTTTTATATTTTTGTGTTTTATTTCTTTAAATATTTACTATTATAACAATTATAACAATATGTAAATAAAATATAAATATGTTGGGACATTATTACACACAGCGCCATCTAGTTCCGTGGTAAGCTAAGAGGCTTGTGTTACGGAAACCAGATATTATAAATATAAACACCCATGACTGGAGTACAAACATTCGTGCTCAACAAATGAATGCCCCCAGCGGGACTCGAACCCGCGACCGCTGGCGCAGAAAGTAGGGTCACTACCAACTGAGCCAAACGTGTCTACTGTCCTTTATATTTACCTATCTAACCAACTATCACTACACCAAATTTTATCTAAGTCCATCTAGTGGTTTTCTCGTGAAACGGTCAGACAGACAGATCAAAAATCTAGAAACTATAGATTATACTGTATTGTTAATGAATATTTAAATAAGAATTTCCAAAAAAAAAATTATTTTAGAATTTTATTATACGTAATGATATTTATATTTATTTACATTTCGATTTGAAACATTATGTATGAAAAAACATCGATTTTTTTTTCACAATTAGTTCTGCGATATGCCAAGGGATTATGCTTGCCTATTATTTATTAAATTATTAATTATGGAGTAAATAAAACAAATTTTATTAAGTATTAGAATGTCATTTTATACCTTAAATCTTAGCGAAAAATAGAAAAGTCACAAATTGTAAAAAAAATGCACATTTCACAACTCATAAAATAATATAAAGAATGGCAATTGTAGAAGATTGCTTTTTTGTATTGTTATATAAAAATTGTCAATACTTAAACCCCAAACTAAATAAGTTTCGGGGCTATTTCATACCGCGGGATTCGAACCCGCGATTAGTGTCAGTCACAACTTTCACAATTTCCCATCTTTTTACTGGTCAAGTAAATTAAAGTACACAAAAGTTTCATAAAAAAATATATCAAAAATAATAATCACTATTATTAAAAAATCAATTGAAAATTAAAATTATCCTTATGCTATAAAATATAAAAAGTAAAAAATGTCACAGTGACATTAAAATTGGCGGGAAACAGCCATTTTGTTTGTCTTGAAACAAATGTCAAAATTAAAAAGCAATTTTGAAGGGATAATTCTTGTGAGTATCTCCCATCCTGAAAATAAAGAAGAAGAATATAATTATTATAAAACAACTAAGCCAATTCTGATAGAATTGTCACTTATGAATAGATGGAAATAACGGAGTTTGACTAATTTCCTAGATTTTTTTTCCGTTGGTTTCGGTTAATCTCCGAAACGGCTGGATCTATTTTAATGAGACTTTCATTTGTCATACAAAATGTTCGGATCCATAAGCACAGCACATCCAAAGTACCACCTCTTTGTACGTGTCTTAGCTAAGCGTCCGGTTGAATTTGGTCGCAAAGGAGGTCCCCGTGAAAATCCGCGTTTGTATGAAAACACCCGAACAAAGTCAGGGTAAATTAGTAGAAAAAAGCTATCTTACAAACTACCTTTTCGGATTTTGTCGCGGATTTATTTTGAATTTTAGTTCCCGACGTTTCGAATGCTTTACAGCAAGTATATTTATAGATTTACAGAGTCTCGCCCATGACTGATGTTAATGACGAAATCCGAAAAGGTAGTTTCATTTATAATGTCGAATATTCGCGTAAACCTAAGAAAGTATTAACTATCTTACCCTTTAAAAGTAAAAGTGCGCTTGTTTTTATTGAGCGCGTCTAGAGCAGACACTTGAGTCTGGTCTAGCTTTAGGTCGAGCGCTCGCAGGTTGTCCCACAAGTGGGCGCCGGAGGAGGACTTCACCACTACGTTACGACCGTGATGAAGCTGGTACCTAGAATTAGAATATATTTATATTATTAAAAATGTAATGGTGTCCGTTGTCGATATTTATTTTTTAGAACTCTAACTTATCTCCTTCGCCTACACCCCTATTGAAAATCCCCACGGAAACCGTACATTTTCCGGAAAAAAGACTGAATGTACTATTCCGGACTATAATCTATCTCTGTGCCAAAAACTTGAGTAACAAACATCCAATTCACATTTTTTATTAGTATATTTAACTTTACTTATATCAACTACAGTTATATTACTTTTAACTTCAACTACAACAAAAAATAAAATGTAAGCCTCTGTAGCATAAACACGATTTTGAATTCAGTAAAAGGAAGTTCGAAAATAATAAACAAAAGGCATAGACAAAGACAACATCTTTCTTATTTAGTCAAGTAATATTCAAAACCAAAAAAGAGTCATCAAAATTATAAAAATATATTTAACAAATGAAGTAAAAATATTAAAAAAAACTCATGCTTAAAGCAATAAGTACTATTCCAAAAAAAAAAAAACAAAACGTCGACAAAATTATCAAAATATTGTAGAATTTAAAAAGAATCATGAGTGATTTACTCACGCTATAAGCAACTGAGCAGGTGTGACTCCCAGCCCCGCAGCCATGACCTGCACCAAGGGGTCGTCAAGCACTGCGGAGGTCGCGCTCTTCAGTTCCTTAGGGGTACCCTTAGACCCCAACACGCTGAAGCAACTCAGCTTCATATTGCGAGTGGTGCAAAAATCTTCCAAGTTGTGCTGAGTTAGATAGGGATGACATTCGACCTGTTGGAGCAAATAAAATGCTAAATGGTCTGGTTTATTTCTAGTGTTTAATGTGCCTAAAACCCAGAATATCTCTAAAGCTAGCAATGGTTGGAGTACAAACATACATCATAATACATGATTGGGCACCCAGGGTTACCTAACCACGAATAATAATGTCAACCAGGACAATGTCAGATACTGTTTCATTTTGACGACACGTTTGGCTCAGTTACCATACTTTCCGCGCCAGCGGTCGCGTGCTCGAGTCCTGCTGGGGGCGTTCGTGTTTATATTTATAATATCGTATTTAAAGCTATATATATGTGTCGTGTATCAACTATCTGGTATCCGTAACGTAAGCTACGTAGCTTACAAGGGAACATAGCTTAGATAGCGCTGTGTGTAATAATGATCAGAACTCTCCAACTTACCTGATTAACAACTGGCTTGATCTTCGCTTTCTCCATGACCCTGTCCACTTGGGCAGAGTTGAAGTTGCTAAGGCCGACTCTCTTAACTAGACCCTTAGCTACAACACTTTCCATCCCATACCAGGCTTCTAGGTAGTCGTATTGCGAGTATTGGAGCACGTTGGCGATTTTGGGTAATGGGTTTGAGCCTTCCTGTTTACGGGAAATGGTAAGCGTTGAGTAAAACGACGTAAGATGGTAATTCAGTTGAGGTGAAGAAGAAAAAGAAGATGGACAATGAAAACTATAATTGTTACTACTTGTTTAAAGAAAAGGTCTAGATGTGATTTGAATCTTCTCTTAAATAAATATAGTTGAATTTTCTGAATATGTGCATGGTTTAAATTATTTTTTTAATAATGATAAAATCTTTTGATGAAGTCTGGCTTCAGAAGAAGGCTTTTTTGTTGTAATTGTTTTAAATTTCTAATCTTATACAGAACTCACCCTAAAAGACATGGGGTTGTGTATCATATACAGGTCGAAGTACTTCAACCCCATGGTGTCCAGGGATTGGCGACACGCCGCCTCCACCAGGTCGCGGCGGTGGAACGTGCTCCATAGTTTGGAGATGATGAAGAGGTCCTCTCTGTGGAATTCAAAATATGAGATTTGAAATAGCAGGCTTAAAAAAATAAACTGGTCCGAAGCATTTGGCAATGGTTTCGATTTGACTACATTTATTAGAATTAACATGATTAATAAATGTCGGTTATTTCGTTGCTTGATGAAAAATTTCACGCCCCAACAAGTACAATGTTGGAAGAGTTAAAGTTATTGGTCTAGTGGCTAACATGTACGAGTATGTAGATACTAATATCCTGGGTTCGAGTCTTAGGTCAAATCAAATAGAGTTCTTTAGTTTTAGCTTACTTAACTTCGATTTAAAGGGAGGTTCATTCTCTTCTGGAGTTTCTTAAACTGTGTACTGTATCTTTCCTTTTCAAACTCACCTCTTAACTGTGCCATCTTCTATCTTACTCCTGATAGCTTCTCCTATCTCCTTCTCATTTCCATAGATAAACGCAGTGTCGATAGCTCTATACCCGAGATCGATCGCAGCAGCTATTATGTGTTTAATTAATTTTGGTTCCAACTGAAAATTAGGAGGCAAATAGTTTCTATATTAATAAAGATAAAAAAATGTGTCACAGTCTTTGTTATCGAGCATCTCTGAACGGCTGAACTGATTTTTATGAAATTTTTAATGTAAATTTGGTAGGTCTGCGAAAAGGTTTTTCCCTAGATAATCAAGTTCACTTTTCCTCTCCAGTTTATTTTATTTTTATAATTCGCCATCAAAAGTACCTATAACCATAAATTTTTATCCTTCCATCACCAATTGTCATTTTTAATAGTAATACCACCAATTCTTATTTTTTAATAATAATCGCTGGTAACATATACAAACTTACCAAAGCAGTACCAACAGCCAGTACAGGCATGAGCGATCCATCTCGCAGTTCAATCGTGGGCATATTTTTCCACTTCCCATACTTTGCTTTCGCAGAGTTGAGTTCTGCTATTCTCTCTTGTAATTGTTCTTCATTCACTTGATCTATTTCCAACGGCGTATCTTTTGACCGGTCTTTTTCGATTTTTGACAAATTTTCGACTTTATCTGGAACTACTTTCTTCTGAAATAAAGAATTATTTTGATAAATTAAACCTTTAAATATTCCACACTTAGTTCACCTAAATTAAAATAAAATCAATTAGACTTATACAAGTACTTTTAAATCGTCAGTTAATTAAATATGGCCAGTCCAGTTCTACGTCATAGTTGTATCTAAAACCGAGTAACAGTGTTTAATACCAGGTTTTGAAACCGGGTAACTTAGTTAACCGAAATAATACAGGTTAACAGTTGTTCTTAGACAAAGGTTAGACTTCGCTTTTTATTTTAATCGGTTAATTAATAAGTAAGAAACGCCAATTGATTGAACATTTGAACGTTAAAATAAAAAAAAAATTAAAACTCGAATTTTTGGATTTTTTGTCTTCGGATTTTTTGCGGATTTATTTAGATTTTTGGTTCCGTTTGAATGTTTTACAGCAAAATATGTTTGAAATTCGAAATAATCCGGAAAGATGTATAAGTAAAGTAAACATTTAAAATGTCAAGGATTGTGCACATCTATGATAGTATAGGAAAGGAATAAGGATATTGCGAAAATATATTTTATTCTGAACTTTGTAACTATAAGCATGTATAAAATTAAATTGGAATAAATACCATTTGGCATGAGGAGAGGCTTGGTTCAATATCCATGAACATCATACTAAGTATAACAACGTGTACGTTTTATTTATAATATAGTCTGTACTAGAAACAAAATATCTGTATGTATAGCGTATACTGATATTACAGATATGTTTAAGTGTCACTCACTAAATACAACTAACGTTAGATAAATCTGTTTTTAAAACAAAGTATTGAACACCGAGTTCTATTACGTTATGGAAATAATGTGAAGATGGTAGAATTTACAACATTATCCTAGAAAATGACTTAATTGTCTAACTCATTAAATGATAATTGCTTTTGTAGGTGAATATGTACTAGCATTTGTCTACGGGTTTACGATTCTTTTAATTTCATTGATGTGGATGAAATTTTACCTCGATCTTAAATGAAAATTTGCTTATGCCTATATAGATTATATTAATATTAATTGTGTTTAAAAAAAATAACAAAAAAACAATAAGAATACAATAAAAAAAAGATACCTGTTGCAAAAAACCAAGAAAATCGCTTGACGATCCTTAAAGTAGTAAAAATATAATGAAAATAGATAATTTCGATTTTTAAATTTGCTGTATCATATTATATCAATTAGAAATAACTAAAATTACTTGCGTCGAAGAACATTATACAAAGTATTATCTTTAGTTTGGTAGTAAAAATATTTCTAGGATTAAGGGTAGCCAACATCAGTCCCCAGGACGCAATCTATGTCCTAGCAAAATTTTTATCGGAAACAGTTCCCTGGTTTAAGCGCAAAAAGATAACAGACTGTTACTTTCATATTTATAGTAATTATACGGATTTTGATCAATGATAAATGTTTTTATAAATGATTTTTATTACTTACAAGTAGAAATGTCACTGCAATGAACCAAATAAATTTCATTTTTGTAGAAATTACCACTAATCCATTGATAAAGTTGTTTATGAGAGAAGACATGAAGAAAAAGTGAACTACCCTCAATTGAAAAATAAAAAAAAATATCTCTTATAACGTGGGGTAGAAAGAAATTGTAAACTAAGTATATAATAAAAAATCTGTGGTGGTCGTACTGTCTGTAATGACGTTTAAGGCCTTGGCCTAAAACCTAGGCCTGTGACGTGACCATGATTGCCGTAAAGCATTCGAAACTTCGGGAACAAAAAATCTAAATTAATTCGTAGAAAAAATCCAAAGCGATTTTTCATTTATCTTATGCTATATTATGTATATATAAAAATCTCGTGTCACGATTTATGTTCGGAATAAACTCCGAAACTACTGAACCAATTTTGATCAAATTTCGTAAATCTATAATTTGCTCCAGATAATCTAAATATTATATATAAATTATGAACCTCGATATTTGTTGTTGCAAATTAAATTACTAGTGAAGTTTGAATTGAAAAATTGTTTTAGTGTAGATTTAGCTGAAGCCGCGGGTTCCGCTAGTAAATTTACAACAAAATTTGACAAATTATAAACGAAAACCTTCCTCGAGAACCACATTATCCATGGGTGAAAACACCATGAAAATCGGTGCAGTAGTTTTTGAGTTTGTCGTGAACAGACAGACAGACGCGGCGAAGGAGGTTGTTTTATAATACGAAGTGATGGTCCATTTATCGAGGAAGGCGATAGATTATGCTATACACGAGTAACATCACTAGGTATTTGTAAAATGTAAAATCTACGAATTTAGTTTAGTCTTTAGAACACGGGCGGAATGCTAGTATAATATATGATTATTTAATATTATGAAATATCGTGTAGAGTAAATCTAAAAAAGTGTTTATCACAATTTTCATGACAAAATCTTAGATTCTTATCGCTTTAATAGCTTACATTTTAAAACAGCGAATAATTATTGTAGTGACGCTTTAGAGCGGTCGTTTTTAAAAACGTAACAATATTTTGCATGTTTTTAAGAAAAATCTATTTAAATCTATTAAAAATGCTTTAAAATTAATATAATATGTGTAATGTATGTACGTACGTTTATATATAATATTATAGTTTTTTTTTCGTAATGTGAGTATTTAGAAGTAGTCCAAATACAATTCGATGTAACGACAATTTGATTATTTTGTACAGAGTTAAGGTTAAATCAAATTGTACTTTATCGAAATAAGTTTTTACAAGCTCTTTCGAATCGTGACTATTACATTTAAAATATAGAATTTTAGATTTTAAATTAATTGTCAGTATGTAAGTCTTCGAGTGTCACTTACCTCGAAAACTGCTGCTTTAGACAAAACTAATCTTCTTGACCTATTTCTTTCTAACTCTTTTTTCTCCTTATTTACTTGTTCTATAGAATTCATTCTAAGCACCATTTCTTTAACTCTACCTTTCATTACATTCCCAAAATCTAATGTCGCTAGGGATTTTGCTCTTTTGTCTTCTTGCAACTTCTTTTTCTCTTTATTATCAACCGTATTTCTATTGCCGTCACTTTCAAAATGTAACTCTGCTAATGATTTTGTTCTATTATATTCATCTTTGATTATTTCTTTTTTATTCACATCTGTTCTATTAATTTTTCTTTGTTCTTCTTCATTTATTTTTGATATATTAACCTCTACTTTATTTGCTTCTTTCTCTTCTTCTTCGTTCGGATTTGTTTTTTTTTGATTCATTACTTTATCTTTCAAATTTTCTTGACTAATTATATCTTTTAAATTTATATTTGAGTTCATTTCTAAACTTTTCAATCTTCTTAGTACAGACGAATGCACTTTATTAAATACCGTTTGGTAATCAAATTTTTTATCTTTATTATCATCATAAATGTTAAATATAGCGTCTTTTGGTATACTTTTGTCTGTATCAATATTTTCGTTAGATTTTAGTATTTCGTCAACGATTTTCGGTCTATCGTCGTCATTATTGTCATTAGTAGTTGTATTTTGTAAATAATTTTTGCGATTTTCGGGTTCATTATTCTGTAAATATAAAATTGTGATTACATGCGTATGAAAGAAAATCATCTGATTTAGCTTACAGAAGCCACTGCGAGGTTCGAGTTATTTCATAGCTATCAATTAAGAAGTTGAGTCTTAACTTTTTCATACATTTACGTTATTTATTTTTTTTGCTATTGTCTCGCAGGAATCAAACCTGCTTTTAATGCAATACAGATTTAAATTTTCATGGCAACATCAAAAGATATTATACTTACTTCAAAAATAGCTATTTTGGACACGATAGATACATTTTTCGGTATATCATCCTCTGTTTTTTCTATTCTAACTTCTCTGGAATCTAATCGGCTTATTATTCTATTTACTTTGCCTCTTAAAATTATTATATCTTCTTCATTTAATTCATCAAGATTTTGAGTTTGGGATGAAATATTGTGTCTTAAGTTGAGTTTATTGCTATCTGTTTCTTTGCTATCTTTAAGATTATCATTGTCAATGCTTAGAGATGTATTTGTAGTAACTTTATATTCTTTTATACTCTTATCTGGTTTGTTTATACTTCCTGTTATACTTTCAATTCGATTTGCTATCATTTCAGTCATTACTTTGTTAGTTATTTTTGATTCACTTTCTGTTTTCAACTTTGAGATTAATGAATCAAATTTATTTGTAGAATAGGTTTTAGTTTCGAGAACTTTATTATTGTTTATTTCTTTAGAATCAAATTTAGGTTTGTTTGTATTGTCGGATTTTGTTTTAATATCTATGTTAGTTTTATTTTCAGTTTCTTCAAAACTTTCAAGTTTGCTGGTATTGTCTTGTTTTTGGATATCAATTAAATTAGTTTCGGTTCTTATCGCTTGTAAGTTGTTAGCCTTACCACTTTTAACTAGCTCTTTCTTATCTGATTTAATTTCATCTTGATTCTCTTTAGAAATAGCACATGATAGTATTTCCTTTGCTTGCACTTTGGTATTAGAATCATTTAAATTATACTCTGAATCCCTTATTTCGTTTTGATTTGTTATTTCATTTTTCAAATCAATTGAACTGTCATATGCAAGAGTCGAAACTCTTATAGTTTCTTTAATTTGTGTTGTTTTGATAGTTTCGCTTTCCACATCTGTTTTTGAGATTTCAGTTATCATATTGTTATCATTAATTGATTCTTTGATTTCATCACTATTTTTTATAGAAACTAAGTCCACATTTATGTAGTTATTTTCATTTGAAGAATCCAGTTTTTTGGTTACGTTGTCCCATTGAGTATTAGTAACTGTAAAACTTCTTTCAACAATTCGTGAATTAGTACTGTGGCTTGTTTCTTGAATTTTATTAGAAGATATTAGTCTACTTTCGCTTACACTTATTCCGTTTTGGGAAATTTTGTTTTCTGTAGTTATTACGGATTGATTTTCTTGGGCCAATACTTGTTGATTGGTCGCTTTTTCTTCAATTTTTTCACTATTTTTAATATCCGTTTTTTCTTCTTGATGATCTCGTAATGCTTTTTCTATTAAATTCCTTGATATCCTGTGAGTTTCAATTGAAGATTTGGAAGCTTCACTCGGAGTATGCTGATTAACAATTTTCCCAATAATATTGGATTTAGCTGGCAGTTTATTTAATGTAGCTGAATTAAGTTTCTCTACTTTATCCTTTGTATTTGATTTCACTGGAATTTTACATTTTGAGACTTCGTTACTTGAAGTTAACTCTTTAGTAGAAACGTTTGAACATTCCATTTCAATACTTTTTTGGGATTTTATAGTTTTTATAACTTTTTTGCTTTCAATTGATTCAATTTTACTGCCTGAATCAGTCTCTAATTCACCTAATGTAGAGAAAGTTTCAGATTTTTTAAAATCAGTTTTGGTCTTTGCTAAATCGATTTTGGCAGTCGATTTTGTTTGTATTGGAATTTTAGTATCATCAATTGAAATGCTCTTTTTCAGTGACCTTCGTCTATTAAGTGGTATTTTAATCTCCTGTTCACTTTTACGTTTAAGTAATGGTATTTTACTCTTTACTTTTTCAGTATTTGTTTCTACATTTACAGAACTGTTCCCTTCTTCTTCAGTATTCGGTTTTTCTGCAGTACTTATTTGTACTTTTTCAGTTGTCATTTCTATTTTATCATTGTTATTTTCTATATTTTCAGTATTAATATTTACTTTTTCAGTTTTTATTTCAGATTTTTCATCATAAGCGTGTATTATTTCCTCAAATATGGAATCAACTATTTCAGCATCTCTTAGACTTTCTGGTGTTGAAATTGTGACATCTACATTATTATCTTTGATTTCTTCATATAATTTATCGAATTCATCATCGAGTTTCTGAGAATCTTCATTTTCTTTTAAAATAGATTCTTTCATTTCTTTTAGTCTTGGTATAGAAGATTTTACTTTGATGTCAATGTTTGGCTGAAACAATAATACTTTTATTGTAGTGTAGTTTAATGTAGTTTTAGAAATCTAGATATTTTTCTTCATTTATTATATTTTAAAACATTAATATCGTATATTACAAGAATTCTGCTAATCAAAACAAAAAAAAAAAATATAAATTACAAACCTCATCATGAATAATTCTTTCGTGAATAATTTCTTCTTCTTTCTTTATTTTTTCAACAGCTTGTTTAAATTTACGTTTCGGTATCCTAGTTTTCCGTGAGCCCTTTTTCATCATGAGGTCATTTCCGTTTACACCTTGGAACACAAAATATCTATTAATAATGACAAATTCAAAAAGTTTTCCAAAAAATATTCAATGTACAGGTTTATTATATTATGTATAGAATATAGATTTTAATATTTACTCACCCTTTTCATTGACGTTAGAATAACTCGTCTGCTCTGATGTAACTGATATATAGACGTTGCTCTCAACTCTCGAATCATTGTTTGTGTCTTGTGTCTTAAAAATGCTTGTTGATCTGTTCATTTTCATAGTGTCGTCCTGTAATTTAATGGGTAACATATTATAACTAGCAAAAAGCTAAGCTTTGTGAAGGCTCGCATAATTTTTCTTACGGGTAATAATGTTACAGCGATGTTAATTGCACGGTTTTCTGTTAGATGGCGTTAGTAGTACAATAACATTCTATCCATTGAACACAAAATTGTTAATGTTCATTTTTTGAATGGTGATAAAATCATATTTTTTCGACAGATAACATATCTAAATATGAAAATAAATTACTATGTTAAAGCACGAATCTGTAGGCATGATAGTTTTTCAATAAAGTGTACCACAAAATGCTTAGGTTGTGGTATTATACCTAGGGACGAACCCGAGCGAAACGTGAATGAGTCGCTTTTTTACGTACATTTTTTGTTATTATATATTTTTGTTTTTTTTTAAAGATTATAGGAACACGCTTGAACACTATCACACCTGATGCAAGGTGATGATACGGCCTGAGGTGGGAAGCACATGCCGAGAAGATGCCTGTACATGCTGTGTGTATTTACGAGTAACATATAATTTTGACAAACTAAAAACAGAATTTCTCTATCATTTTACGACATAATACTTTCTTAGATTCACGCGAACATTCGACATTATAAATGAAACTACCTTTTCGGATTTTGTCGCGGATTTATTTTGATTTTTAGTTCCCGACGTTTCAAATGCTTTAACAGCAATCATGGTCACGAGAGAGACTTTACAACAGTTTTATTTCGCGGCAGGATTTGATAAGTCTGTAAATATTACTCATTTTCATCCTACTTCTTTACTCAAGAAAGTCGATATAATCAATTCGGCAAATTTTTTTCCTATCTAAAATTCTGCGGGAAACCTTTATAGTTTTTATACATTACCAAAGTATGTTAAGATGTTATTTTCGTGCTATTTTTGCGGGTTTACTTTCATGACACGCATCGGTCTGTGAGAGACTCGTAAAATAACGGGCATCAAAAATCATAACAAAGAGAAGGAAACTTAGATAACTTAGATATTACATATTTTAGCTGAGTCGAATCTATAGTCGATGCAAAGGTTAACGTCATTCAAAGAGGGTTAACGTCAGGCAGGCGGCCGGTTGTAAAATTTCTTGCCAAACCAATTACAACATGTATAAGAGTGTCAAAGAATGACAGAGAAGAGTGGAAGAAGAAGACATGTTGTGCCAACCTTACATAGCGTGGGATAAGGACAGGATGAAGTAGAAAAAGAAGTCGATGCAAAGGCCAAATCTACAGTATTTTTTTAATTTTTGTCTATCCGTCTGTGATCGGACACAAATAACTGGACGAATTTTGGTGAAATTTGGTATTATGAAAGGTTATCCGGGATATACATGATAGTTTTTGCTCCGGGAAAACACCCCTTAGAAATATATATGTTACAGTTAAAACCCGTTCTCAGTTTACAACGCGTTTTAACTAGTAAAAAGAATTCTCTAAGAAGTCTAGATTTGTTTAGAAGATTGGAACAAAATATGGTAATCTTGACAATTTTTTTAGTAAATACTTAAAATATCAATTACTTTTTATGTAATGAGTTATTTATATTTATTTTAGGAGGGTATTTAAAATAAGCTAATTTTTTGTGTTTCGTCAGGTCATAATTCAACAAGTCCCAAGAAAAAATTCTTGCAAGTTGATGATGTAACAAAGACAAATTTTTAATTTACCTTTAAGAGCTGTTGCTAAGTCTAACTGTAATAAGGAAAAGTGAAGGTATGTAGGCTATTTAGAACTTGCTATCTATCCGTGTTCACGATTCGTACCAATATATGTAATATAAAATATTTTAAATGGCGATTTATACTTAATGAAAATTTATATATATAAAAGAAAGTCGTGTTAGTTACACTATTTATAACTCAACAACGACTGTACCGATTTGGCTTAAAATTGGCGGCGAGGTAGCTTAGAACCAGGAGACGGACATAGGCTTTTAAAGGCGAAAAAAAGGCTGTAAGAGGTTGAAATAGGGGATGACAGTTTGTATGGAAATTACGTCATTTTTAAAGCTAGAAGCTTGGAACTTATTATTTGGCCTTTTGATTAGATATAAATAAGTAAGACATTTAAAGTTTGTAAAAATTGTACGCTAAAAGGGGGTACGACCTAGGGATGAACCCGAGCGAAGCGAGGGTGAGTCGCTAGTAATATTCATACAAAACAACTGTTTTTAAGTATTTACCCAACATACCTACTTTATAATTTATCGACAATTACATTTATATTTCAATCTTCTGATCAATTCTAGTTTTCACTAAGGCGTTTCGTGTAAACTAGTTTTGACTAGTTAAAACGCGTTGTAACTGAGAACGGGTTTTAACTGTAACATATATAATTCTTAGTATTGATTTTTTTTTATTTCATATAGATTACCTATATGCCCTGACAAACGTTGTTCTACCATATTTGGATAACGTCCCTGTCTAGATAAAACTTAAATCGCGAATCAAAAATGAGATTTCAAGAATGAGGTGGGGGTAGTAATGTGAAAAAATAATTTTAGGACCTATTTTCATACTTATCAAATATACAAATAAAAAAAAAATTGAAAGCAGTCGCGACTTTTCGGAATAGTGTGACCACAAACACATTGACACGAGATGTTAAATATTAGAGTAGCGACTCACCCTCGCTTCGCTCGGGTACGAACCCGGGGCGGACCTTGCCTAATTTTTTAAGTTTGTAGCACAAAAATCCGTCTCGCAATTAAAATAACTAAAATTTCTTAAAGATTTTAGATTTTTTTTCAGAGATTAGCCGGAACAAAAAGACACAAAAATTATAAAAAATATTTTTTTGATGTAAGTACCGTATACATATACTTTCATATGCATTTAGTGAAAAGCTGTTAATTTGAAATTACAAACAGACACTTCTATTTTATTTATATGTAAGTGTAGACTCTAGATTACACTCAATAGTTCTTTTTAATGAAACCTTGTTTAAATAACAACATTATCTACTACATGTTTATGATATCATAATTTTTTGACGTTATACCGATAAAGATAAAAATTGGATTAGAAAATAAAGTCTTAAGTGATAATTTAAAAATCCGACATTTATTACATGAGTACAACGTTATTTAAATAAAATTCAGCATTAGTTGGTTCTGAGATTCGAATCTGGGACTTTCAATGTAGATGTAACTAATGCGTCTTTAAAACAGGTACAGAAGCTTAAGAAGATACTGTAGCGGTTGTAAATTTTTTAGAGTGTAATATTTCCCGCAGTAAAAAGCATCCTATATCCTATATCTATATAAATTTCATCAAAACCTGTCCAGTGGTTTTCTCGTGATGCGGTCACAGACAGACGGACAGACAAATGTTCTAAAAATTATTGGTTCTTCCTCGATTGTCGATCGATTTCGTATCGATAATAATGACTATTTCAGTAAATTTTCCAAAAAGTATTCATTGTACAACTACAAGGCAGTGGTAGCCCAGCGGTAACGCGCTCGATTGGATAACCGAGTGATGCGGGTTCAAATCCGGGTCTCGCACCTCTGATGTTTTCATGTGCGTTTCTATCATAATTACCACTTGTCTTACGGTGAAGGAAAACATAGGCCAGACTATGGCCTGATCGCCTCGTACTGAGAGAGGCCCACCCCCAGCAGTGGGACGTTAAAAGGGCTGAAGACATTCAATGTACAGATACACAGAATAGAACATACAGATTCGTCTCCGAATTTTGTTATACTCACAGCTGGACCGATTCTGACGGGACTTTCATTCGCAGATAGCTAATTTTATAAGGAGTAACTTAGGCTACTTCTTACGCCCAGCGTAGTAGGCCGGGTTTGCTTGTAGATAATAAATGCCGTAAACAGTCTTATATTTCAAGAAATCCATTTCTAATTATAATAATAGGATGAAAAGAAAACCAGATTTAAACCCGAAAAATCACTTTAATTCACATATCACTTTTTGTACCCATACTCAAAAGCCTGGACCTGAGATACAATAGTTTTCCCGGGAACCGTTTGCTTTCTAAACAAATGTTGGAATCTTACCGAAACGTCTTCTGAGACCACAACTTTGTGGACCTTCAAATCTCCTTTCGTTAAAGACGTTTCCTCTTTAGTTACTGTTATAACGGGAGAGTAGACGGCATTTTCCAACTCTTCAACGGTGGTCTGCTCCAGATTAGAACCTCGAAGTTCCTGGTTGTTCGGAACACTGGATTCTACATCTGGCTTTGTTTCGGACATGTTTGATCTGAAAACCATAACCATTATTTGTTAACTTTAGCCTTCCTCGATTTTGGTCAAGTTGACCAATCTCATTAAGATATCCCTATATTTATCACTTCGTTCTTTCACTTTCATATTCCGATGGAAGGACAATTCTACAAGATATATCCTATAATGTTCTCTCTGACCCGGCCACGGCGGCCAGTATTATTAAGATAAGTCAACGTAGGAGTTATTATATCCCTATCACTTTCTTACTCCGGTGGGACGACACAAGACACGACCGGTGAGAGGTAAGGCGCAGGACAGACGGCTTAACATGCTCTCCGTGGCAAGGAGGTGAGACACCGCCAACTTAATAATAATTTAATAGAAAGACTCTATTACTTTACCCGACCCGGGACTCGAACCAAGGACCTTATTTATATACAAATTACACGAATATAACAGCCGTATGAACGGTTCGTGAGAATTTTGCAATCATTCATTTATCCACGCTTTTTTTAAAATCAACTAATTAATTTAAATTCATTAAAATTTATTTTCTATTTTTTAGTTTGGTTTTCTATAAAAAGCGTGTTTTTAGTTTTTTTTAATATTATTTATTTTCTACTTTTTAGTTTGGTTTATATATCAAATTAGTGTATTGTCATCGGTCCTCGATAAATCTACAAAGTTTGAACGAAATCTGGCCGTTTAAAGTGGGTCAAAATCGCGCCCAAAGAAGTCGGTTACAAACATACAAACAAACATACAGGTGAAGCTAATAAAAAGCGTGTAAAAATGACGATTCAAAAGAGCTTGTAAAAGTCTATTTGAATAAAGAATATTTTGATTTGATTTGATTATGAAAATTCATATGGCACCTTTAATTAAAACATAATATTATTTTTTAATTTTTTTTTCGGTTTGTCTGTTTGTTCCCGCTAATATCTACAACGGCTGAACAGATATTGACAAGACTCTCACTATTAAGGTATTTCGATATATATAAGGCTATTTCGATTCAGACTAATTTTATTAACTGATTTTAAGAGGGTGGCCTCTTAGACTATAACATCGATAGTCACTCCTAATGTCACTCATGCTTAGCTTATCTTATTTATTTTATAAAAAGCAACAAAATGCTGATTGAAATGGACAATATTATGTGATTATGTAATTCATGAAATATTACTTAAAAAGAAATCAAAATGGTAAGCCTCGTGTCTAAGCCCTTCTGACAGAAAACTCCAATAAGTCATTTTAGCCTCGCTTGGAATTTAAAGCCAAGGCCTTATAGGTAACGATGAAATTATTAATATTTGTGTATCTATAATTTTTATTGTTAGTCATCTCCATCGACTATCCCAATACCCAAGTAACTTTTTTTTATATGTTCTGACATTATTACAACAGTGCTATCTAGTTCCGTGGTAAGCTACGAGGCTTGTGTTACGGATACCAGGTAGTTGATATACTACACATATAAATTTTAAATAGATACATATTATAAATATAAACACCCATGACTGGAGTACAAACATTCGTGCTCAACAAATGAATGCCCTCAGCGGGACTCGAACCTGCGACCGCTGGCGCAGCAAGGAGAATCACTTCAAACCCACCACATCCACCCTTCAATCACATTTCCATCCCTCTTCTCGTCAAATGCGTTTCATCCCTCCTCACAACATACCTTACCTCATACCAACTCAGTAGCTATTATATTATTAATTGAACATAATACATGACACGAGGAACGGTTTTGATAAAGTTGATAACAATTAGTCAATTTTATTTTAATCGTAAGTAACTGAGATAACTAAAGTTGTAATTTTTTTATAGGTTTTACAAAAATATAAGTACACTAGCGACTCATCCTCGCTTCGCTCGGGTTCGTCCCCAGGTGTAACCTCTTTAGTATAGTTTTAAAATGACGTAATTTCCATATATAATCGCGTAAGCAACGCTTTCATTCGACCGTTTTTTCTCCGATTCACTTTGCAAAACGGACTACCACGTAAAAGCCTTTTTATTTTTCGGTTTTTTACATAACCTATGACACTCAGCAATAATGTGGCTTTCTATTGGTGAAAGAATTTTTAAAATCGGTTCAGTAGATCCCGAGATTACCCCTTACAATTTAACAAATATACAAACACACAAACTTTACTTCTTTATAATATTAGTATAGAAGTATAGACTAGTGACACAACCTAGCTTCACTCAGCTTCTTTACATAGGATAGTATACATGTCTCATAGATGACATATTTTTCTGTCTTCGGTAGTAAATAAAATATTCTATATGTTGACCCGGATGTCAGGCTATCATCATACCAAATTTTATCAAAATCTGTCCAGTAGTTTCTAGTGATGCGGTAACAGACAGACAGACAAGCAAAAATTCTAAAAACCATAGATTCAGCCTCTGTATCGATAATAATGAATGTTTCCATAAAATTTTCCAGAAAATACCTGATATTTTTTTTTATGTGATAAAGGGGGCAAACGGGCAGGAGGCTCACCTGATGGAAAGTGATCACCTCCGCCCATGGACATCTGCAAGACTGCAGGGCTTGCAGTTTTGCAGATGCGTTGCCGGCCTTTTAGGAAAGGGAGGGAGGGAGGAGGGAGAAAGACGGGAGGAGGGATGGGGAGTGGGCCTCCCAGACTCTCACTTACCGGACGAAGCGCGACAGCTTAGCTGCCACTTCCGCCGGTCTCCTGTGAGAGAGTGGTACTATACGGGGCGTGCCGGCCCATTCGGCTGCTACTCGAAGGCAACAAGCATGGCACTACCACTTTAATGTGAATGATGTACTATGTATCTAATTTTTTTATACGTAAAGATTTATTTTGCCTGATCTGCCTTTAATAATCTACTGACGGAAAGTGTTAAAAGCGACTATATATTAGGCTTCACAGTATTTTGTAAATTTAAACGCGATTAAAATACACAGTAACTTCAAAACTAAAATACGTATTGTTTTCATTATTGGTTAGACCAAAAATGTCAAGTTTGAATTATTATTTTTTTCCATCAAATACAAATATGTATAGGTAAACAAGAAGCTACGAGGCTTGTGTTACGGATACCAGATAGTTGATACACTACACACAAATAACTTTAAATACATACATTGAATTAGCGAGATTCGAACCCGCATCTTTTGGCACAGCAAGGGCCACTACAAACTGAGCTATTGTTATTTCGTGTAAATACAATTGGTCGTAACCGAAAACCAGTCATAATAATTTCTTAGATTTACGCGAATATTCGACATTATAAATGAAACTACCTTTTCGGATTTTGTCGCGGATTTATCGGGAGAGTCTCTCCCGTGACCATGATTGCTGTAAAGCATTCGAAACGTCGGGAACTAAAAATCAAAATAAATCCGCGACAAAATCCGAAAAGGTAGTTTCATTTTAAATAACGAAAACCAGTCGTTTAACCGACTTCCAAAAATAGTTGGTTCTACGTCTGTATGTATGTTTTTTAATAAATATTGAAACTAAAAACCAATAATAGTGAAAATCTACTCACCTATCGACGAAAAACTTCAATAAAACACTGTGGCCAATGTCAGCCATGTAATTAGGTATTATTCACAGATAAGATATGGCTATCTGCTATCGTGCTGCATTGTTTGAATTTGCATTTTCCAATGATAAGTGAGGTTTATTCGGGTCAGTTATGGATGGGTGACCGTTTCGGTTTTCTACATAGAATGTTATGGTGACTACCTACTTCCAATATAAAATAATAGTGTGATGAAATGTAGGGTAGGCAGTTAATATGAGGTGGGTGTACCATGGAAGTCCATGTTCCTTCGAAGGCCAATTATCAAAAAGTCATAGTTATTGCCACGTGATGACAATTTCCTTTTACATACATTAATACCTAACTATCTTAAGGACATAGACGTGGCGGCAAGTCCCTCACGCCGATATTATGTCAATGCGGTCCATCGATATATCATCGACTTCTCTTATCGACGTTAAAATTGTAAGTCACGCTCACAGAGAAACTTCAGTTTTTCAGTAAATAACCTATTATTTTCATAAATATTTGTTACTCTGAATTAATAATAACGGTTAGCTATAGTAATAAAGAAAAATTTACCACTTTATTATGATTTCAGTCAAAATATCGGTAGTTTTCCTAAAAAAGTCAGTGGTTCCTTCTAAGGCCAATCAAACTAGGTCAGTTAATTTTTTTATAATTTACTATTAAGGTTCTTAAAAACTTATTTTTTATCATATAAAACTCATAAGTATTACTTTTAAAAACATTTCTATATTATAATTTCTAAAAGATTCTAAGTTATACCATATATCACATAATACTATACTAGCTTATACAATTGTGATCAAGTTATTTTCATTGAGTAATTTATAAATGGATATATAACGTTGAGCGTGTAATGTTACTTTATAATGAAAAACCTTTTAATGTAGTTTAAGTATAAGCAGATATTTTGATAATCATAACGTTAGTTTTTAGTTCAATGACTGATTTATAATATTGGCCTTATATGGAGCCCTGTTCCTAGCAAGGCCATTCAGAAGAGCTTTCCAAAACCTACGTTTATTCGATAATGGTTAACTTTGCAATAAAAAAAAGTGTTTAATATGTTACATAATAAAACAAAGTGTTATTAAAAATAAGTTCGTTTCATTTATCCAGTAAATAAACAAATTAGAACTGTTTATTTGTTAAGGTGGCCTTCCATGGTCCACCCACCTTGTCAATTTGAATAAATATTTTTCAGGTTGTAAAAACTTATATTACCTATATATAACAGTTTTTATTTGAGTATCTGTCTGTCATTAGCCCTTTTTAACGTCCCACTGCTGGGTGTGGGCCTCCCTTCAATACGAGGGGGATCAGGCCATAGTCCACCGCGCTGGCCTAGTGCGTGTTGGCGGACTGAGCATGTCTTCCGAAAACTTGCTAGGTTCTCTCAGACATGCAGGTTTCCTTACGATGTTTTCCTTCACCGTAAGACCGACGACGCACATGACAATGTCATGTGAAACTCGGGATTTGAATCCACTAAAACTGCCTTTTAGATGCTGGAAGAGATCTCTTTTAGCTTGGCTTATATTTTATAATATTTTGATTCATGTATATCGTTTTTGTACATTAAACATTCTTACTACTACATAAGTATACTCATAAATGGAAAAGGGTGGATGTTTGTCTGTTCATCACGCCAGAACGACTGAACAGATCTGATTAATAGTACCACCAATACCTATGAAACATATAGTCGGCCAACGGACGTGACAGCTCAAGCTGCCATACACTAAATTAATGTGAAAATAAAACGAAACACTTAAAAAAAACAAATTAAAAAGCGTGAACCCTGGCTGACGTGTCCCAAGCGAGTGTATGACAGCTTGGGCTGTCACGTCCGTCCGTTGGCCGACTATGTTTCATAGGCTTTGGTACTACTACCTTCGGTTAGAAAATACCCAGAATCATGAAAGAGACAGTTAAATTGAGCACCTTTATATTATGAAGTTGATCCAATCTCTTACGGTGAAGGAAAACATCGTGAGGAAACCTGCATGTCTGAGAGAACCTAGCAAGTTTTCGAAAGACATAAGATGTCGAACCGCACTTAACGAGCTGTACGATAGCTCGATCCCCCTCACATTGATGGAAGCCCATCCCCAGCAGTGGGACGTTAATCTGATTGAAATTTCGTAAATAATGTGTTAGATGAATGTATGCATGTCAATATGTATGTACGTAGGTAGCAGAAAAACCAAGTTTGAGACACTATTTTACAAAAAAATATATTCTTAATCACACCTTTAATTAAAGTAAAAAATATAACACAAATGTCCTTGTTCTCAATATTCTAACACACTCTACAAAAATCGCGAGGAGACTGGAAAAATATTAGGTGCTTTATCGGAAATGGACGATAAGACCTATAGATAATTATTGATTTGTGATAACAAAAGTGACAGTGTTTTAAAAAATGTACAGGGATTATATAATTAACCATAGCATAGCTTATATACTGTTTTCTTTGTACAGGAGAATTAGACCTAATTTGGGCGCGGTCTTTTGCGATGATGTAAAATATTGATTTCTCTCGCAATTTTTGTATTCATTCTATCCAAATTATAGATTATCTAACTATCTTCTATCTATATCTATATTATTATATTATATACTATTTATAAAGCTGAAGAGTTTGTTTGTTTGTTTGTTTGAACGCGCTAATCTCAGGAACTACTGGTCCGAATTGAAAAATTCTTTTTGTATTAGATAGTACGTTTATCGAGGTAGGCTATAGGCTATATTACATCACGCTACGACCATTAGGAGCTGAGCACCAATGAAAAACGTTGCAAAAACGGGAGAAAAATATTCCTTATACGCAACCGCGTGCGCTGCGTAAACGGTTAAAGTTATGCAAAAGTCATGTATGATGGAAATGATCCCCTTTAAAAGTTCTAAAAAAAGTCCGCGATTGCATATATCTATCTTTTAAGGTTGACTCGTTGTAACCTTTTTTATTTTAATCAAATTTGTTAAGACAATGCATTATTTGCAAAGGTGTTTTTATGAACATGATATTAATCCTTACCTAAATAAATAAGTTATTCATCACAAGTATTTAATTTTGAACAAAATTGCTCTTGGCATCATTTGATTGACTTTGGCATCATATTCAATGAATATCTTACGAGATATCATAGTTTTAACATAACTCCGCAACAAAATAAGATTACCGCGTGCAAGACGGCGGTGGCGAGGGGGGAGGGATGCGGAAAAGAATTTGGTTTCCAGCCTTTATAACGCGAGGGAAGCCGCGGGAAAGGCTAGTAATCTAATATGTATATTGAATATTTTTTAGAATTTTTGTCAGAATTATAGGTCAGATTTTGATATATTTTGGTATGACGGTGGCTGGATTTCTCGGTCGATATAATAAAATTCAAAATTAATCGAATCTGTACGACGAAAGTTTTTTGAAAAATGTAATTAAAATAGTCATTATTATCGATACATACAGAGGCCCAATCTATAGTTTTTTTTTCTATTTTATGTATATGAATACGAAAAATAATTTATAGTTGTAGGGTAGTACCAACATTAAATGACTTCACACGACATGTTAATGACGCGGAACCATCGAGTACGCTCTAAACTTCAATTTGCCAAGAATGGCTGCCTGTTGAATCATTACGGTTGGTTTACATGTAGTTTTATTTTGAAACAACACCCATTTTATCTATCTATACATCTCTAAAATTCTATGAGTCAAATCTGTGCATTAAATATTTTTTGGAAAATCTAATTCAAATAGACATTATTATCGATAGTGAGGCCAAATCTATTGTTTTTAGTTAATTATTTGAATGAAATTTGATATGATGATAGCTGGTTAGCCGGGTCAATATATAGGATAGTTTTTACTGCGGGAAAATATCTAATTTCTGAGATATCTATATAACCCTCAAAATGTACTTAGGGACGAGCCTGAGCGGAGCGAGAACAAGTATCTAGTATATAACTAAAAATGTGTAAGTTTGTGTGTTTGTTTGTTACTCTTGGGCTTGGATGAAATTAATTAGGAAAAAAGGTCTTGATTTTAAATAACTAATTTGCGATGCGCTTCGGATTTTTTCTATGGCACCTTTTAACGTTAGGTTGAATAGATATACAGCTCAAATATAGTGTTTCTCACTGCAAGGGATCATCAAATGCAAAAATAATTTACAATTATAAGATTAACGTGTTCACGGACATTCCCATTCCCAAGCCATGTTCCCTTGAAAAATTCATAGCGGAACTGAGCGAAGCAAGAGTATATCGCTAGTACAAAAATAAACTATGCAATAGAAATATTCCCAGTCGCATGAAAGAAAAAAATTCAATAACTTGACCCATAACCATGACCCGTCATATAAACCTACGCTTATACCGATTGTATTACCAACCCTCTAACCCCTATCCTTGTCCAAAGAATAAAATATATGTATACGTATAATTTCTACGAAATATATTATATTCAACCATTATAAATGAAACTACCTTTTCGGATTTTGTCGCGGATTTATTTTGATTTTAAGTTCCCGACGTTTCGAATGCTTTACAACAATCATGGTCACGGGAGAGTCTCTCAAATCATGTCTAAAAAAAAACAAAATAAATCCGCGACAAAATCCGAAAAGGTAGTTTCATTTATAATGTCGAATATTCGCGTAAATCTAAGAAAATATTATATTCAACCATTTTGAGAATATTTATATGTAGGTAATTACGATTGAATTGAAAGCAACCTGGCTCCACTCGGATTCGTGTTTCGTGCGTTTTTTTAACATCCATGAGGGTCGTCCTCGTAAGATGTTTTTAAATAAAATAATCGTTTATGGCCCGTTGGGCCCTCATAAATCAGGTACCCATCCAAATCAGTCCAGCCGTTTTAACGTCAAGAAATATCGTTTTTAATAAAAATATATCCTATAAAATAGGATAATGCCTATTATCATTTGTCATATCTGTTTCGCAACTCTTTCCCCCCACACAGTGATCGAGCGGCTGGCGATGACGGCTTCGACACGATGCACATTGTCCTCTAATGGCCTTATTCTTACATTGAAATATAATCATTTAAAATTTTATTTCCCCGCACTAATCGAGATGTTAAATCGATTAGTGCGGGGAATTTTAGACACGGTTGGCTCAGTTTGTAGTGCTTGTTGTGCCAGCGGCCGCGGGTTCGAGTTCCGCTGGGGCATTCATTTGTGTGATGAGTACAAATGATTTGCTCCAGTCATGAGTGTTTTATTTTAAATTAAAAGACGTACATATTAAAATTTTTAGTATAATATTTAAATAGTGATTATTAGTGTATCAACTACCTGGTCTCCGTAATACGAACCTCGTAGCTTATTATGGTACTAGGTATAAGATCTCTCTTTGTTTTTTTGATATATAAATCGTTTTTTTAATAATTTTGTATACAGTACGAGTGACTTTCATTCAAGATAGTATGTTAGTCCGATCATTGTCTATATATTCTATTTTGTCCCACCTCATACATTCAAATCAATTTTTGTGATGAGTAAAATTAGTTATTGTTCTATAAATAATCAGACAATTGTTTATTAAATGTATGAAAGGAGGACTACCTACTAAAACCCAAGCATCCATCATCCGTCTTAATGGGGCATCGCAGGATCACTTATATTCAACCACGACGCCCCGAGAGCAGGTCTGCCGAAGCAGACCACACAGCCGCAGAGTTGCTCCACACTCCACTCTGCTTTCAAAGAAGTACGAGGAGAAACCTGCGTTGTCATCGCCCACCGAAGTGGACCGCTCCTGTGCGTTTCTTGGCTTCACGACCGGTCGGATTGCCAGCCTGATTGCCATGATAGGGGCGCTGAGCACCTAAGGTGAAAACACATGTTTATTGTTTAGAACAGTGTCTGACTGAAAAATCTGGAGAAATTGCTTTTACTATTTTATTGCTCTAGATCTATCGCGTTTATAGAAAGAAGGTTTATAGCAATTTAATGGTTGTGTAATAAATTTAGCGATAAAACGCACGTAAAGCTGCTGTGGTATAGGAAATTATAGAATACATATTGTATAGTAAAACTATGGTTGAAACGGGTTCGAATCCGGGTCTCGCAAATTTCCTAGTTGGTATTCTTTTTCTTCGTGACACTCTTGACTGAGCGTTGTGTTTATCATGTAGCAACTTCTATAAGAGCAGATGTGACGCGCTTCACGAGTGCTCCGTACTTGTCGACAACCTGTTGCAACAGACCCTGGTAGCGAAAACCCTCTATAATCCCATGGCTATTTTAATCTAGTCGGTTCTTTGCCATGAATGCCATGGTTAACCTTGCCCTGCATAATTGGTTATTACTTGGTAATGGTGCAGTAAAAATAAATGAGGGTTTATTTTTCTAATAGAACCTGACTAGTTCTTAAAAAACGTGTGAAGTCTTCAAACTACAGACTGAATTTAGGCAAGAGTCTATACAATAATTATTTTTAGTTCCATTATAATAATTCTTGGTTTAATAAAAATAATTGAATTAAATAAATTGAATACGGTCTAGTTATACAATCTTTTTGTGATCATTTAGTTCATGCACAACCCACTGAAAATGAAGAATCTGAAGAATGCTTTACAGCAATCATGGTCTCTTCCGTGACCATGATTGCTGTAAAGCATTCGAAACGTCGGGAATTAAAAATCAAAATAAATCTGCGACAAAATCCGAAAAGGTAGTTTCATTTATAATGTCGAATATTCGCGTAAATCTAAGAAAGTATTATGAAAATGAAGAAGTTGATTCGATTTTCCTATTTTTCCGAGCAATATTTCCAACTTTATAACTGTAACGAATATCTATATAAATAAAAATGAATGTTGGTAAGCGCATAACTCAAGAATGGCTGGACCAATTCCGCTAATTTATTTTGTATGTTCCTTAAGGTCCACGGAAGGTTTTAAAACAAAAAAAATCAAAGTTTGTCAAAAACTTATACTAATAATAATAATAATGTTCTCCGACCGACTTTCGGCCATGGCGGCCAATCTCAATGAGACTAGCCAACTGCGCAGGAGATATTATAGTGCACGAGGGTACGCGCAGACACAAGTGCACTCTCTGTTCCTATCACTTTCACACTCCGGTGGGACGACTGCTCGACACGATCAGTGAGAGCTAAGGCGAAGGACCGACGGCTTTACGTGCTCTGTCTCGGCACGGGGGTGACACACCACCAACTTCCCAACTTCGTGCTGTTTCTGAGGCTTACTTAACAGCAAGACTCAATAACTAAACTTGGCCCGACCCGGGACTCGAACCCAGAACCTCTCAATGAGTGGCCGTACTTGCTAGCCACTACACCAACGAGGCAGTTAATAAAGTTTTTTTTATACTAAAGTGGGTACCTTGTTATTAATACGAAATTTTGCTCTTTTACTGATTCACAATAATTTTGGATGAAATTTAGTACATTGAAATTCACTACCTAGATATTAAGTATTAAGTATCTAGCAGGTACCTAGTACTTGTTTTAAACTTTTAAAGACAAGTCAGTTGCGCCATTTTTAAATAAAATATTTACCAACGAACAGCGTAACATTTTTATATATTATATATAAATTAGATTATAATTTTACTAACATTTGCATAATATAATATGAAAAGAGGATAATTCGAGGATGACCGAAATGTGAGTCATGAACGCAACGCCTTATTAAATATCGCGCATGCCGCCGGTGTACGGTGACCATGATGGAAATTGAAACAAAAAAAATACCGATTTAATATATTATTCTGCCCTTTTTAACATCCCACTGTTGGGAGTGGGCCTCCCTTTAATGTCGTATTGGGGATCAGGTCCACTTTCCTTGAGGGATGGCGGACTTCACGTGTCTCTCGAAAACTTGCTAGGTTCTCTCATACATGCAGGTTTCCTCACGATGTTTTCCTTCACCGTAAGACAAGTGGTAACCATGTTAGAAATGATTCGCATATGTAAATATAAGTGGAGCGAGAGCCGGATTTGAACCCGCATCATTCAGAGTTACCACTGTCTTCTACTTACTAACTAAAGGAACTAAAGGTTTTATGAAAATTGTAAATTGTATCAATCGTTTATTATATAATTGTAGTGAAGTATAAAATTCATGAAAAATGAAACTCGACTAATAATACTTGTCGAAAGTGACGTAAACTTCTTTTTTGAAGTTGGTCGAGAGCTAGAACATTAGTCCTCCATTTTATACGTTACAAACAAAAAAAAACTTTTTAGCTTCTCTAATATATAAAAATCTCGTGTCAGTCAGTGTCATAATATAAATCTTATTTAAAATCGACGTGTTCTGTGTTTGAATCACAAAAAAATCCGTTTTTAATAAACTAACTTTTCGACATCGTAAGGAAACCTGCATGTCTAGAAAAAATAGCAAGTTTTCGTAAGATATGTGAAGTTCGCCAACACACACTAGACCAGCGCGGTGGACTATGGCCTGAACCCCTCGTACTGAGGGAGGACCTTGTCCAGCAGTGGGACGCTAAAAAGGGCTGAAGATGAAGATGAACTTTTTCGAATAGAAAAATTCTTTTAGTGATACTTAAATTATCACAGAAAGCTATATAACATCTTATATCTAAGAATTTGGTTTCCGGTTTTTAAAAAGCGGGCGAAGACGCGGAAATCGATAGTATAATTTGATTTTTAGTCATTTTTATTGAAAAGATAAAATTAGATGCAATAGTCCTTCAAATATGATAAAACTTGACGTCATCTCAAAATACCAGAGCGTAGAAGGAGCGCCTCGTTTATTGAATAGCTTCGATGCTGCGTGCCGACACATCGAGAGTAGGGTTGCCATGCGTTAGGATTTCTTAGGATGTTGACTTTTTAATCTATACAGATTAATAATAAATTGAAGTGCTTGTTTATAGCAACATTTTTAAAGCTTTTACAAGGTATGTCATTAAGCAAAGTCAAAGTCAAAATATACTTTATTCAAATAGACATTTACAAGCACTTTTGAATCGTCACTTTTACATTATTATACGAATTTAAATCAAGTGTCAGTCTGTAAGTCTGGGACTTGGGAGTAAGCTACTACCGACTCGGAATGCTGTTCTGCCGAGAAGAGCCGGCGAGAAACTCAGCAGTTGCTCTTTTCAAAAAAATATTTGATTACAATAATTATTGCATTACAATATTTATCTATTAGTTATAGTTTATATTATACGTATAAGGAAAACACTTTTTATTATTTTTGGCGGTATAAATGTAGGGAACGATGATATGCTGTGTGTTGATGCAACATTTATTGTTAATTTATCAACC
Source organism: Boloria euphrosyne (assembly GCA_951802675.2). Classification (NCBI taxonomy): domain Eukaryota; kingdom Metazoa; phylum Arthropoda; class Insecta; order Lepidoptera; family Nymphalidae; genus Boloria; species Boloria euphrosyne. Next base: position 1,655,590 of record OX637895.1, read on the forward strand.
GACTTCCAAAAGGAGGAGGTTCTGAATTCTGTATTTTTTTGTCAAACGCTTATAAATATTTTTATATTCAATCAAAATCCATACTGCTTGCTATATCTGTATAAATTATTCTTTTAAAAACATTTTTGAGGTTGAGAGTTTGATTCTCATTGAAGGTAAACTAAGACTAGTACCTGAAATAATTAAAAAATAAAAAATCTTAAAATTACAATAAACCGTATTTAAAAAAAATGGTCACCCTTGTTAATTGAAAATGGATTGTGAACTTTATTTTAAATGTACAACGAGTTCTTTTTTCCGTAGCAAAATATTTTGTGACAAACTCATTCACTGGTTTTACTTATTGACAACTCTATTTCAATTACTATAAGGTATTATATTCAACATTTTAATTTTTGTACTGAAATAAATTATTTTGAAAAGTGACATTTCTAAGCTTATATCTATAAATTTCTTAATTTTCAATATTTATAAAAGAAGACTCCAAACAATTTCCGCGGTTCCGCCCGCGTTCTTATCACTGTTAAGAAATAATAGGATTGCTTGTAGAAAATAAAATAAAAAATCTATACTAACTATTACAAACCGGCTATTAAACATCACACGGTATGTGAAATCTAAGAATTTGGTATCTGATCTTTAGAAGGTCTGTCTGTCTGTCTGTTCGCGATAAACTAAAAAACTACTGCATCTATTTTTATGCTGTCTTCACCAATGGATAGAGTGGTTATTGAGGAAGGTTTTAATATATAATTTGTCTAGTTTTTGTATATATTTACTAGCGGAACCCGCGGCTTCGCTCACGGTAAGTCTAGGAGCGAGGGCATGTCCGCGAAGCCCCGCAATTTTCAAATTTATGAGAAATAGAAAATGTGCTGAAATGTGCCCGGTGTGTGTTATTATGTGCCATTTAAAAAAAAATAACACCACCAGTTCCCAAGATGTGCTATCTTGTGCAAATGTTGAAAAAGAAATAAAAATGGAAAATTTTGCATGGCCATATTATGTCTCCGATTTTCGAATTTCTAAGAGATTAAGCTTCCGTTCTACTGATATCAGAAGAACTAAACTACTTAATAGAGTTAAATTCGATTAATTCGAACAAAAATGAGCAGAATCGATTAAAAAACAATGATATCGAGAACCGTGCTCGTCCTGTAATTTGACCAATCGAAAACTTTTGTTAGATCTTGCAAATACAAGTTTTGAATCACTGACGATATCTCGCGGATTTCTTCATATAATGAGGTCTTTACGACTCTATTGTTATAAACTAGAAATTTATAACTACTACTAGCGAATTCAATAAGTTATAATTAATTTTATTCAATTCTCTACTTCTTTTTCTATACCCAAGCAGACTAAGTTACTTATTATAACGTCGGCTAGCTGCCAGTGAAATTCCCATAAGAATCGGTCAAGCCGTTTCGGAGATAAGCCGGAACAAACAGACAGACAGACAAGAATATTATAAGGAGTAACTTAGGCTACTTTTATTTTATTACAAAATTATAAAAACTGTTTAATTTTTTATTTTTACTTACGCTTGCTAGTCCTTACTAATATTATAAATGCGAAAGTAACTCTGTCTGTGTGTTACACAATTTCGCCTAAACTACTGAACCGATTTATATGAAATTTGGTACACAGATAGTCTAGAGCCTGAGAAAGGATATACGCTACTTTGTAAGGCGAAAAATAGCTGTAAAGGGTTGAAATATGGAATGAAAGTTTGTATGGAGAGTGTCATTCTTAAAGCTAGAAGCTCCGTTAGGAGTAGTTTGTTCTGTGGCTAGAAGCCTGAAACTTATTTCATTGGATATGAATAAATAAGACATTCAAAGTTTATAAAAAAAATTGGCTGGAAGCAACCAGTTTTTAATAAAAAAAAAATATAAAATGCTAGTTTTTTAATATCTCTATTCAATACAATAATTGCAACATCTTGAGTAAAGTTCCTTCATCCCTTTTCTTCTTAACGTAGAAATTAATCTTAATCGTTTATTTCTAAGTGTTTTCTTAATAAGTAATTTGAGGCAAAGTCTACTATCAATAGATTTGGTCTAATCTGCCAAGAGTGGCTGCGTCTCGCTCTGTACGTCCCTCTCTACCACTTAAACAGGCCCTTAGAAAATGGAATCCTTGGAATCCTTGGAAAATGGATTGGGAAAGCTGTGGAGTAGCCGTGATTGATTTATTCTTAGAATGTATAAGTGGTAGTGCCATGCTTGTTACCTTCGGGTAGCAGCCGAATGGGCCGGCACGCCCCGTATAGTACCACTCTCTCACAGAAGACCGGCGTGAAGTGGCAGCTATGCTGTCGCGATTCGTCCGGTAAGTGGGAGTCCGGGAGGCCCACTCCCCATCCCTCTTCCCGTCCTTTTCCCTCCTCCCTCCCACCCTTTCCTAAAAGGCCGGCAACGCATCTGCAAGACTGCACGCAACTGCAAGCCCTGCAGTCTTGCAGATGTCCATGGGCGGTGGTGATCACTGCCCATCAGGTGAGCTTCCTGCCCGTTTGCCCCCTTTGTCGCAAAAAATAAAAAATAATAAAATATTTGTGTTTTTATTTATGGTTTTATTATTTGACGACACGTCTGGCCCAGTTGGTAGTGACCCTACTTTCTGCGCTAGCGGTCGCGGGTTCGAGTCCCGCTGGGGGCATTCATTTGTAGAGCACGAATGTTTGTACTCCAGTTATGGGTGTTTATATTTATATTTATAATATGTATGTATTTAAAAATTGTATATCCACCATTTGGTATCCATAATACAAGCCACGTAGCTTACCACGGAACTAGATGGCGCTGTTGTAACAATGTCCCAATATATTTATATTTATATATTTTATTTAACTTTATTATAATATGTAGGTAATTTAATAGTTTGCATGTATAATTGACATTTTAAACTGAAACTATCTATTTAATGTCACTATAATGCTAAGCATTTGAAATGTCTAGAACCAAAACTATGAAAAATAAAACTACAAAAAATGTGTATAAGATAGATAATTAGATAATTTTTATAATGTTTAGTTATAGTTTATACTAAATACCTATTTATGATAAAATTGTTAAAAAGCGAAATTTGTTCATAAATTATTTTTAAAACAATTGGTACGTTATTGTGTGAGAGTTCAATGTTTGTCTGTTTGTTGGGTTTTCTGTTTGGATAAGATAGATTTCGCGCAATAAATACTGCACTGATTTTTATATAGTTTTAGTAAAGTTATACCTTATTACTCCGTCCAACGCTTAGTTAAGATTTAAGACAGTCTTAATACATCAATTTTTTTTATCACTTTAGATACATTATTGTCTTACTCGAAAAAATCAGAAAAATCAGTAATAACGAAAAAAAGAATGATAGAATAGAAATTAACATATAAATGGATCAAATTTTAGTTTTAATCTAAAAAAGGCGTATGAAAATAGAAAAATATTAAACGAATTCGACTCCATACCTTTTCTAGTTCTTCCCTCTCCTGGAACATCGCTCGGCACTCCGCTAATCTTTTACGTCACTTTATCTTATATCTATAGCGTGAAGTAATGACCAAGGGTTTGAAACGTTAGAAGAGTCCTGGGTTCAAATTCGATGTGAAAATACATGTTTTAGTTTTACTCGATTGCGGTGAGACTAAGGAGGGTTATGTGTTTGACCTGTATGTCTGATTCAATGTTACACCGTAATTTCAAACCGGTTGAACCGATTTTGATGTGGCTCAGTGGTAACGCGCTCGCTTGGAAAACTGAGTGAACGAGTTCAAATCCAGGTCTCGCAACTCTGATTACCACTTATCTTGTCTTACGGTGATGTTTTCGAAAGACATGCTCAGTCCGCCAACACGCACTAGACCAGCGCGGTAGACTATGGCCTGATCCCCCTCGTGTTAAAGGGAGACCCAGTCTCAGCAGTGGGACGTTAAAAAGAGAGTTTTTAAAATATTATTCTGCGACTGTCTTATACATTTTGTTACAACTTTTAAATCTATTTCATGCAGTCGAGTTCTTTTATTATTTTTGCATCTTAAACGTTAGTTATCACTACATATTTACAAAGTCCCACGCCGCGTCTGTCTGTTCGCGATAAACTGAAAAACTACTGAACGGATTTTCATCCGATTTTTACCAATAGGTGGAGCAATTCATGAAGAAGGTTTTGTGTTAACTCCCTGAAAAATGAAGGTAGTTAAGTATGTGGTCACTTATTTTAAAGAATTAATATCGTACGTACCTATATTCAGATAACTTTAAGTAAACTAATGTTAGGCATTCAGAAACGACAAGCAAAGCAAGGGAAAGTCGCTAGTTAACCATAAAATTGCAAAGAGGATCTATATTTTAATTTAAATTATAATTTATTCAAATCGCAATGACCACTGAGAACATTTCATTAATCCTTTCTTTATCTTCCTCGCTTTAAATCTATTAGACATTTAGATATTGGAGTCCTAAGAAAATAAGAATATTAATTAAATTTAAAATTCATTTGGATCTGGAGAGCTGGTGCGGGTTCGATTTTTTTTAAAGATGCAAATATATACGAATATTATTTTATCAGTACATCAGTAAATATAAATAAAATAGAAGTGTCTGTTTGTAATTTCAAATTAACAGCTTTTCACTAAATGCATATGAAAGTATATACGATACTAACAACAAAAAACCAATTTTTAAAATTTTTGTCTGTCTGTCTGTATGTTTGTTCCAGGTAATCTCTGAAACGGCTGGACCAATTTTGACGGGACTTTCACTCGCAGATAGCTAATGATGTATGAAGTAATTTAGGCTACTTTTTAACCGACTTCAAAAAAAGGAGGATGTAATATTTTAGAAATTATTAATATAACTATAAGTAATATTATAAACTAGCATACCCAGCCCGCTTCGCTGGACGTAAGTAAAAATAAATTAAACGGTTTTTATAATTTTCCAATAAAATAAAAGTAGCCTAAGATACTCCTTATAACATTAGCTATCTGCGGGTAAAAGTCCCGTCGAAATCGGACCAGCCGTTTCAGAGATTAGCCGGAACAAATCGACAGATAGACAAAAATTTTAAAAATTGATTTTTTTATGTAAGTACCGTACCTATATGCATTTAGTGAAAAGCTGTTAATTTGAAATTAAAAACAGACACTTCAATTTGATTTATATGTACCTATAGGAACATAAAGGAAAGTTTGTAGGGATGTATGAAAAACAAATCAATTTGAAGTTGAAGTGACCCAACTTGTTGTGGTCGCGGGTTTGAATCCCGGTAGGCGCATTCATTTGTGTGACGAGCGAGTGTGATACTGCACACATTTCAATGAAACTTGGCAAGCACAGAGCGTATTATGAGAGAGAGAGTTACGGGAAAGGACTAGTTGTGTCATTTCTCCACCTAAATTCACAAATAAAGTCAATATTAAAAATGTCGGGTTTGTTATCTGGTACGGTAGTTTATAATTTTTAGTTGTTGATCCGGATAACATGCTATCTTCATGCCAAATTTCATCAAAATCTGTTTAGTGGTCTTCTCAGAATGTGTTGCCAGACACATTCATATAACTCTAGATTCCGCCTCAGCTGTAGGTATATATGCATAAATGTTCTCCGACCGATTGCGGCCATGGCGGCCAATCTCATTGAGACTAGCCAACTACGCAGGAGATATTATAGCGCACAAGTGTACGCGCAGACACAAGTGCACTCTCTCTTCCTATCACTCTCATACTCCGGTGGGACGACTACTCGACACGACCAGTGAGAGCTAAGGCGCAGGACCGACGGCTTTACGTGCACTCCGAGGCACGGGGTGACACACCGCCAACTTCCCATCTCCGGGCTATTACTGAGACTTACTAAACAGAAAGACTCAATAACTAAATTTGGCCCGACCCGGAACTCGAACCCAGGACCTCTCGATGTATGACCGTACATGCTAGTCACTACACCACCGAGGCAGTTATCTATATTATATATGCATAACAACTATTTCAATAAGATTTTAAACACCCATGACTACAAACATTCGTGCTCACCAAATGAATGCCCCCAGCGGGACTCGAACCCGCGACCGCTGGCGCAGAAAGTAGGGTCACTACCGACTGAGCCAAACGTGTATGAATCAAACAAATGTATATAGAAATAGTAAATTACATTAAATAATGAAATAAATAAATAATTAAATTTCAGAAACGAAGTCAAATCAAACGCTAGTCTCGGACATAAAAGGCGAGGGATTGTACTTAGAGAGAAAGGGATGGATGTGCCTAAATGTACTGGAGTGAAAGGGGCGGATAGAGAAATTAAGGACCTCTCGTAAACGGCCTGAAAAGATATGAACGGTACTGAATTTTTCAAATTCAATGGAGAATGGGCACTAAATACGTTTTAAAAGTTATATTTTTTTGAGATAAGATATCTTCCTGTAGTAAAAAGTAACCTATGTATTGACCATGATATCATTATATTATATTATTATATACATAATTCATTTAATCAAAATATGTCCAGTCGTTTTCTCTTCATGGCACAGAGACGGACAAACAGACAAAATTTATAAAAGTATATTCGTCCTTTGTATCGATAATAATCTCTATTTCAAGATTTTCCAAAAAATATTTATTATACAGACTCGTTTGGCTCAGTTGGTAGTGACCCTACTTTCTGCGCCAGCGGTCGCGGGTTCGAGTCCCGCTGGGGGCATTCATTTGCTAATCACGAATGTTTGTACTCCAGTCATGGGTGTTTATATTAATAATATGTATGTATTTAAAATGTATATATGTAGTATATCAACTACCTGGTATCCGTAACACAAGCACGTTACGTAGCTTACTGCGGAACTAGATGGCGCTGTTGTAATAATGTCCCAACATATTTATTTATATTTTTTACAGATACGACACTTACAATTTTATTATATATGACCATAGATATTAAACATTTTGACTATTTGAATTACGGTAAAGAATTTTTTTTAATAACTATCGACTTCGTCCCTAGGTACCCTCTTTTGTATGAGTTTTTTAAAAACTTGTTTTTTTTTATTATTAAATCCTTCCGTGTGACTAACGGAATATACGAAATAAAAATTAAGTATTAACCGAATTGGTCGAGCCATTATCGAGTTTTGTGCTTAGCAACATTATTATTTTTTAATTGGTTTTTTTTTCTATTAAAACCTGCTGTAGACCTTAAGCAACATATAAAAAAATAAATTAGCCGGATTGGTCCAGCCGTTCTTGAGTTATGCGCTTACCAACATTCATTTTTATTTATGTAGATAAATAACGGCACAACTCAATTAGTATTACTTTAAATATGTTTTGCTGTTGACATGAGATCATAAACATCATGACGTCGAGAATGATAATACGAAAATAATGTCTCGTAACACTGTAATGCGACAATTTATTAGTCAACACCACTTTAACTATCAAACTGCTAATGTTAGAGGAAGTGAGACTGTTCCATATAGGTACATCGGAAATACTAGTGAGATATCATGTTTTTCGTTTGTATTCAGTGCTTTCATACGAGGGGATCAGACCATAGTCCACCACGCTGGCCTAGTGCGTGTTGGCGGACTACACGTGTTTTTCGAAAACTTGCTAGGTTCTCTCAGACATGCAGGTTTCCTCACGATGTTTTCCTTCACCGTAAAACAAGTGGTAATCATGTAAGAAATGATTCGCATGAAAATTTCAGGGCGATGAGATGCGATGCGGTGCGAGGATCCGGGTGGATTTAAATCTACTCCAAACGAGCGCGTGGTGACGATACTGGGCTTCTGCAATGTTCATAATATTAACTATCTGCCTGAGAAAGTCCCGTTAAAATGTGTCCAGCCGTTTCTGAGATTAGCCGGAACAAACAGATTAATCGATTTCAACCTTAATAGAAATCGATTTAAACATTAAAAGAAATTGATTAATATACTAAAATTATTTTAAAAATCGATATTTAGTCCTTTAAAATATCAGCTACCCCCATTTCCTTCACCATAACGCACTTTCAGCGGGAACTTATCGAAGACCTGTAGCTTTCATTATACATTCCAAACTAAAGCCAACCATTCTCACTTGGAAATAAAGCACAGAATCGCTTACAAAATGACATCATAACTACCCTTCATACAACAGTTTGAAAAATCAACTCTATTTCTATGGCCTAAAGTTCAATATCACTTAACACGTATACTTTTATCAAGCTATCCACTTGTCAATGTAAACTCAACCATAACACATACGAAATAAAGTCGATATTTGCGATTTTTTTCAATGTGACCAGTCCATACGTCCAGCCAGCTAGATCTGCCCCGCCCTCCGGAGTAGTATAGAAAGTGTACTATATAGGGGCTCAGAACGTTTAAATGAAGGGTCAGTACGATTGGTTTTCTTTGCGTGGTTATTTCGCATTGTAGCCTGTGCCAGTCGGTCCTCGGGCTTCGGGAAGAGAGGACGCATGTCAAACACTTAGCAAAATTTAATTATTTTTATATGAAGATGGGCGTTTTGGCGATTATTTAAAGTAAGTATAGTTTAAATTCCTTCGAACTGTTTCTAGTATTAATAAATAAATGTTGTGCTGATCTTAGAAACTACTAGGCCGATTTTGATAATACTTTTGTATGTTATAGTTCTATTTCTGGTAGGTAATGTTATATAGAGCTAATTTAAATAAAATTCGTTGGCGGAGTCGCAGGAAATACCAGTATTAAGTTAAAAACGAAATTTTTTTATATTATAATATTAATTTTTACAAAACTCAAGCAATTTCATACATAAATACCATAGGACCTATTATGATGGAGTTTTAAGCAGAATATAGAGAATTAGTAATTAATTTAAAATAAATTTAATATTTATTTTGTTAAAAAATTAAGGAACTTATAATATTCGGGTAGTAGGTAGGTCGAGAAAATCGAATCTACGATCTCTTACTTCTATCTACTATGCCATTGAATCCCAGGTCTCGCATCCTGACATTTTCATATGCGAAAATCAGTTAAATATCTAGAAAACGAAGCAATTACGTTTTCTCCTTCAACTACAAGTCAATTTGTACACCACAAATTAAAATTTTAGTACCGCTTTAAACAAATATTTTTAGGTAAAGTTGAAAAACTGTGAGGAACTCTCGACCTCTTTCTAAGTTTATAATTTTTCGAAATTACGCAAATATTTAATATTACTTTCTTAGGTTTACGCGAATATTCGACATTATAAATGAAACTATCTTTTCGGATTTTGTCGCAGATTTATTTTGATTTTTGGTTGCCGACGTTTCGAATGCTTTACAGAAATTATGAATCATTTATAAAAATTTAATATTTGAGTGGATATCTATTTTTGCTTTTAATTAAGTAACAAAATACGAAGATTTTAAAAAAATATGTAATCCGCCCAGCATTTGCCCAGCGCTGTGGATTATAATCCCACTCATTTATTAAAGGAATTTAGCCCAGCAGTAGGACGACTAAAACGGCTGAAATCTGAATACAATACTTTCTTAGGCTTACGCGAATATTCGAAATGAAACTTTTCGGATTTTCGGATTCAGTCTCTCCCGTGACCATGATTACTGTAAAGCATTCGAAACGTCGGGAACTAAAAATCAAAATAAATCCGCGACAAAATCCGAAAAGGAAGTTTCATTTATAATTTAAATACAAGTTGACTATAGTCTAACTGAATATGAAAGGAATTATGCCCAGCAGTGGGATTATCACTTCACTGTCCATAACTTCTTATGACAGTCGGTTTAAGTCGCCGTAGCTTTTACGGTAGCTCGTAGCACTACGCACGTAGAGGTTTTATTGAGGATCAAAAAGTTGTAAAACTGTTAAGAACTAAGCTTATTATATATTTATTATAATATTTATAATATATATGTATTTAAAGTTATATACGTGTATCAACTATCTGGTATCCGTAACACAAGCTTCGTAGCTTACCACGGAACTAGATGGCGCTGTTGTAATAATGGCCCAACCTACTATTATTTAATTAAAAATATATGAATATTGAGTAGTATACGGTACTTATACGAAATGTACGCTTGTAAAATTTTTATCTGTCTGTCTGTTCCGGGTAATCTCCGAAACGGAATGACCGATTTTGACAGGACTTTCACTGACAGATGCTGATGTGAAAAGGAGTAATTAAATCTACTTTTATTTTCGAAAAAGTGTTAGAATTTCGCTTAAAAAAATGAAAACGAGTGAAGCGAGGCTTTTCAACGTAGCAAAAAAATTTGAGTCTAAAAAGTCTTTGATATTGAGATAATGATCAAAAATTTCATGATGATTGATAAAATGAACCGGATTCAAACCCACAATTACAGGCGTAATTATGCGTTCATCACTTTTAAATGACGACCATTTTTAAAGTACCTATTCTATAAAATGGCCAAAGATTTGAAAGATGGAACGGAATCGTTTAAGCATTTCTTTTGAGAAATTCATAGCCCAGTCTTATACTTTTTATAATGTTTAAATTCAAATTCCAAGTACTTGCAATGTAATTTTTTTGTCTTTTGTAAGCAAAAACTTTAATATTTTTCTAAAATAAAAGTAATCTATGTTAATCCTTATAGCATCAGCTATCTGCTAGTGAAAGTCTCCTCAAAATCTGTCCAGCCGTTTAAGAGATTAGGAAGAACAAACAGACAAAGAGATTTTTTAAATTGAGTTTTTCTTATATAATTACTTATGCATTTAATAAAAAACTGATATACTTACCTAATTATATTTAATGTATATAATATGTATATATAAACTGAAAATTCCTTTAATTTTAATTTCGATATTTCGATATTTGGGGACAATAATTATTGTGGGCTTTATTATCAACCAGCATTTCCGCGGTTCCGCCCGCGTTTTAAAAGCCGGAACCTAAATTAGCAGATTTTATATACCGTGTGATGTTTTACAGCTGGTTTTTAACTGTTACTTGAGATTTCTCAGAAATTAGATATTATCCAGCAGTAAAAAGTATCCTATATCCTGACCCGGATAACCTAAATATAGATATAAAGCTATCATTATACCAAATTTCATCAAAATCTGTCCAGTGCTTTTCTCGTGATGCGGTCACAGACAGACAGGCAAAATTCTAAAAACTATATAGATTCGGCCTCTGTGTCGATAATAACTACTATTCCAATAAGAATTTTCAAAAAATATTCAATGTACAGATTCAACTAATTTGGAATTTTATTATACTTACTTATATAGAAGACTAGCGGTGCCCGCGGCTTCGCTCGCGCTAAGAGTAAATAAAATAAACATTTTTGCTTATATACTGTTACTTATAATGTACCAAGGACTGATTCCCCATTTAAAGTTCTGGCCCTCTTAATTTGTATTGCAGAGCATTATTTCAGTGTCACGCAAAATATTTCAATAGAATTAAATTTCCCATACAAACTTAGCCACCCCCTTTAACCTCCAATGGGGGTGAATTTCGAAAAACCCTGAAATACGTGTTTCATCATTTGTACTAAAAAGCATTAATTCAAAGTTTCATGCAAAAATGTGCAATAAAAATATTTTTCTCATACAAACTTTGCCACCCCTTTTAACCCTTTTAGGGGTTGAATTTCCAAAAAATAATATGCCTATTTCCTTCTCATGAATGCAAACTATCTACATACCAAATTTCAGCAAAATCGGTTGGGTGGTTTAGGCGTGAAAAGGTAACAGACAGACAGACAGACAGACAGACAGACAGAGTTACTTTCGCATTTATAATATTAGTATGGATAGATGACTTTAACAAAGCAATACTTTTCAGATTTCTACATAATATAAGCATATACATAAGGACCCAATCTCATAATCATTTCTTTGCAGATTATCAAAATGGGTGCAGCATCAGACGGGTTTGGAGGATGGCGCGCGCGCATCGCCGCGTGTCGCGAGTCCCGAAAGCTTGTCCTGATTATCGTGGCCATCGCTTTACTGCTGGACAACATGCTTCTGACCACCGTTGGTAAGTAGACCTGATGATGTATAGCTTCCAGGATATTTTCATGACTTTTGTACTATATTCTATATTGAAACCAATATAATATTAATGTTCTCCGACCGATTCCGGACATGGCGGCCAATCTCATTGAGACTGGCCAACTATGCAGGCGATATTATACTGCACAAGTGTACGCGCAGACACAAGTGCACTCTCTATTCCTAACACTCTCATACTGCGGTGGAACAACTACTCGACACGACCAGTGAGAATTAGGCGCAGGACCGACGGCTTTACGTGCTCTCCATAGCACGGGGGTGACACATCGCCAACTTCCCAACTCCGGGCTCTTATTGAGGCTTACGAAACAGAAAGACTCAATAACTAAACGTGGTTCAACCCGGGACTCGAACCCAGGACCTCTCGATATGTTGCCGTGCTTGCTAACCATTACACCACTGAGGCAGTCAAACCAATATATTAGGCAGTAGTAGCCTAGTAGTGTCACTTGTCTTGCGGTGAAGAAAAACATGTAAAAAATTCTAAATGTCTAAGGGGTCCTAGCAAGTATCCGAAGGACATGTAAACCGCTAACCCACATTTAGCCAGCGAAGTGGACTATGGCTTGTTCCCTCTTGTATTGAAGGTCCCTGCTGAGTTAGTCCAGCAGTGGGAATTTAAAAAGGGCTGACATTTATGTAAGGACTGAACACAAATATGTATATAGTACCTGGATGACTGAGCTTCGCTCGGTATTTTTAAGAAAAAAGTTATTATTATTCGCCAATAAATGTCGGGAAGAGTTATATTTTTCTGTTTAAAGTGTTAAAACGCCATCTTTTTGTTATTTTCTTTCAATAAAAAAGAAATAAGTTTATGTTTAAGTTGATTATCCATAAAGTTGATTATTGAATACACGAATAAAACAACATTTTCTGAAAATGAATCCTAGCTAGATCGATTTATCGCCCCCGAAATCCCCTGTATACTCAATTTTATGAAAATCGTTGGAGCCGTTTCCGAGATTCAGATTATATATACAAGAATTGCTCGTTTAAAGATATAAGATATACGAGTATCACTATGACTAAACTACTTACCTTATCGTCGCTATGCTTGCGTCCTTATATTTAAAATGGATAATATTTAATAGTTTTTGTGACTTTACCTTAGAATGAACACTCATTTTACCGTGGATTTTATAGTGAAAATTAAAGAAATATAAAATTGCCAAGTTAAACATCGGCGCTGTCATTAAACGACTTGAGTACATCTAACTGTAGGCACATCTATACAAATTTTGTAATTTAATTAATTGTTATTTTAATATTAATTTTCACTTTTCCCGGTTACATGAAAAGTTCAAAAATGTACCATTTTTCACAAATAGCCTTTACTCGCAAAATCTGTTCTTAATGTGATCTCATTTTAAGTTAAACAAACGAAACTTAAAATAACAAAAGAAGTGTAGTAAGTAGATTTTAAAATAAAACCATATTTTTTTATTATGGACCTTTTTTTGTGTTCCGCTAAATATGCCGGCCGCCGTATAATAAAATTCTAACTTAGTCGTATCCGTACATTGAATATTTTTGGAAATTCTTATTGAAATAATCGTTATTATCGATACAGAGGCCGAATCTATGGTTTTAGAAATTTTGTCTGTCTGTCTGTGACCGCATCACGAGAAAACTACTGACCAGATTTTGATGAAATATGATATGATGTTAGCTTATTATTCGGGTCAGAGGTCAGCAACTGCCTCGGTGGTGTAGTGGCTAGCATGTACGGTCGCACACCGGGAGGTCCTGGGTTCGAGTCCCGGGTCGGGCCAAGTTTAGTTAATACTTTCTTAGATTTACGCGAATATTCGACATTATAAATGAAACTACCTTTTCGGACTTTGTCGCGGATTTATTTTGATTTTTAGTTCCCGACGTTTCGAATGCTTTTTTATAAGTAAGAAAATATACATATTATTAGAATAGCAACACTACATAATACTTTTGAATAACTAATATTAAAATAAAAATTATAATAATTATAATAATACTAGCTAAAAATAAGTTAATAATATTGCCATAATTATAAATTATTATTTTTTTAAATTATTTAAATTTAAATATAAATGTTTAGAATTAAAATTTTATAAGGTATGTACTCTGATGCCATTTTCAAAATTTTTGTAAATTGTGGGTAGGCACTGTCTGTAACAAGTATATAAACCTATGAGACGTCAAATACCTTAGTCTCTCCCGTGACCATGATTGCTGTAAAGCATTCGAAACGTCGGGAACTAAAAATCAAAATAAATCCGCGACAAAATCCGAAAAGGTAGTTTCATTTACCAAGTTTAGTTATTGAGTCTGTCTGTTTCGAAGGCTCAGTAACAGCCCGGAGTTGGGAAGCTGGCGGTGGTTCACCCCCGTGCCTCGCAGAGCACGTAAAGCCGTCGGTCCTGCGCCTTAACTCTCACTGGTCGTGTCGAGCATTCGTCCCACCGGAATATGAGAGTGATAAGGAACAGAGAGTGCACTTGTGTTTGCGCGTACACTCGTGCACTATAATATGTCCCGCGCCGTTGGCTAGTCTCAATGAGATTGGCTGCCGTGGCCGTAATCGGCCGAGAGGACATTATTATTCGGGTCAGAACATAGGATACTTTTTGCTGTTGGAAAATATCTCAGTTTTGAGAAACCTCAAGTAACTGTTAAAAACCGACTGTAAAACATCACACGGAATGTAAAATCTAAGAATTTAGTTCCGGTCTTTAAAACGCGAGCGGAGCCGCGGGAAATGCTAGTCTGAAATATTAATCATAATGATTTGCTGTAAAAAGCAAAATTTTGTCTTTAAATGCATAGTATAACACAGCATCATCTAGTTCCGTGGTAAGCTACGAGACTTGTGTTACGGATTACATTATTACATTACATTACATGTGTATTTAAATACATACACATTATCTAATATATAAAAAAACTCGTGTCACAGTGTTTGCTATCGAACTCCTCCGAAACAACTTGACCGATTTTTATAATTTTTTTGTGTATATTTATTTGGTAGCCTGAAAATAGTTCGTAGACTACTTTTTATTCTCCTAAGTGATAATGGTGGCCCTTTCCAGATTTTTTACACGCTTTTTATATTAGCTTCACCTGTATGTTTGTATGTTTGTATGTTTGTAACTGACTTCTTTGGGCGCGATATTGACCCACTTTAAACGGCCAGATTTCGTTCAAACTTTGTAGATTTATCGAGGACCGATGACAATACACTAATTTGATAAAATTATTCCATTTTTCTAAAAAAAAATACATATAACCGTAAATTTTCATCCACCACCCATCCCCTTTTAATTGTGATAAAAACGCGGGTAGAGCCGCGGAAATCGCTTGTAATTTTTAAATATAAACAATCATTATGGAGAACAAATATTCGTACTCATCACACAAATTAATGCCAGTGGAAATCAAACCCACGACCACTGACACAGCAGTCAGCTAGTAGGGTCACTACAAACTGAATCAAACCTGTCATAATAAATTATAAGTAAATAAGATGTATTATGAATAGTTTAGTTATTCAGAACCCACACAACACAAAGCGGACTCGCACTTGACTAATTTTAGCATTTTTCGATCCCTAGAAAAGCTAAAAATCATGAGAAACCATGTTGGAAAGCTAGGTAATATAAATAAAAACAGTTTGTATAAGTAAATGAATATTACATCTCCTTAAATAATGTATGAGGCAGTCCATCCTCTAGCGTCTGCAGATAAAATGGTACGTGAAGAATAATTTATCCCGACGTGTGTTTCGATAAAGGATATAAACAAGTATAATCTCACGGTTTTACTCGGGTTTTTGCGGATTGTTCACTATCCTAGCTTTTATGGTGCTGATGTTGGGTTTGAGTCCTGAGTCGAGAACTTAGAATCGAAGTGAGCAGAATGGTTTGAGTACTATGATTTAGAGAACAAAATGACACTTAGAAGTAAAAGTTTTTGAGTTCATATTACCTAGCTTCCAACATGGTTTCTCATTTTTTTAGCTTTTCTAGGGATTGAAAAATGCTAAAATTAGACAAGTGCGAGTCCGCTTTTTGTTCTGATGTGGTCGCTTGGGAAACCAAGTGAAGCGGATTCAAACCGGGTTAGCACCTTTGATATTTGCTTGCGAGCCGTTTTAATATGATTATCATTAGGCCATTATTGTAAAGGATATTGTGGGGAAACCTGCACGTATTAAAGGGAGGCCTGGGACTAAATACTTAAATAACTTAAACTAGGGATATACAAAATACCTTCAGATTTATAATGAATATAATAAATTTCAACATCACAAGTTCCCAACATTCCTTAGTAGAGTAACAACTTTATGAGAAAATATTTCTATGAAGCAAAACCTGCGAAATTTTGGATATGAAAATTGTAGGGTACTAAGTCAGTGGTAGCCCAGCGGTAACGCGTAGCTTGTATAACCGAGTGATGCGGGTTCAAATCCGGGTCTCGCACCTCTGATATTTTCATGTGCGAATCATTTCTATCATGATTACCACTTGTCTTACGGTGAAGGAAAACATCATGAGGAAACCTGCATGTCTGAGAAAACCTAGCAAGTTTTCGTAAGACATGTCAAGTCCGCCAACACGCACTAGGCCAGCGCGGTGGACTATGGCCTGATCCCCCTCGTACTGAGGGAGGCCCGTGCCCAGCAGTGGGACGTCAAAAAGGGCTGATGATGATGATGATGATGAGGGTACTTTGAATTGAATTTATTGTTCATCATTTATTCATATAATAAAATTGTGAGTTGTCTTCTCCATTCTACGTGACACTGGCGAAGTAATCTGTGCTCAACTGGCACGCTTGAAGCCATTAACAAGAGAATTGAATTGAATTGAAAATTGTCTTATATATTTTTTGGAAAATCTTATTGAAATTGTTATTATTATCGATACAGAGGCCGAATCTATAGTTTTTTAGAATTTGTCTGTCTGTCTTTGACCGCATCGCGATCAAACCACTGTACAGTTTTGATGAAATTTGGGATGATGATAGCTGGTTATCTAGGTTAGGAGGAGGATACTTTTTAATACTGAAAATTATTTCATCTCTTAGAGATAACAGAGACGAACCCGAGCGGAACTAGGCTGATTTGCTTTCTTCCCAGAGGGGAAAAATAGAGATTTTTTATATTTACACACCCCGAACAAAACACAAAAATAATTATTCAAATCCGTCCAGCCGTATTTAAGTTTTAGCGAGTCTAACAAGCAGCAATATATTTTCTGCCTTTAAAGTTTATAGTACAAAAAATAAGGGACTTTCATACAAACTTGCGAGAACCCTTAGACGTCCTTAATCCGGCCCTGTTTCAAAATCCGTTCTTAGCAGACGTCTACTAACTATAAACTACCTACCTGCCTCTCATCTTTATACCTCAATCGGTTTTCGATACTTGGTGTGTGATATGAGTAAAACAACGTTGCCTACCAACGACTTATTTTTAATGGAATATGTAATTTATGGTCTAAATGTATAAATAACTAATTAATCCAACAACTACATTTTGTAGTGGACCGAATATATAATCTTAACCATTCTCAAATCCACTCGAACAAACAAAACATTTCATCAAAATCGGTCCAGCCGTTTAGGAGGAGTTTAATTCTATACACACGCACAGAAGTGCTTTAAATACAAAGATGGAAAATAGATGTACACATTTCTATATCAAGTGAAAATATAAATTGTACATAATAGCTTGTTATATCTAAAATAGGAAGCTAATTTAGCGTCTCCACATTTAGAACTCGAAATTTCATAGAGATCAAAGGAGAACCCAGTTAAATGCTTTCGCTAAATAAGGATGTCCTCGTATCGTTGACGATAATATTTAAATATTAAGTCTAACGAATATATCTTATTTAAATACTAATAGTTCAAAATAAAGATCGGGATGGTTGTAGGCTTTCGTACAGCCCTCGGGGCGTCGTGGTTGAATACACAAGCGATCGTGCGACAACCCCATTAAGAGGTATGATGGGTGCTTGGATTTTAGACGTTAGTACTGGCTGATTTCTGGCCGGTGAACTCCACATAACTACCTAGTTTCAAAAGGTGATATGCGTAAATGCATTTCCCAAGGATAAAAAAACTAAAAACTAAAAAAAATCAACAAAATACGCTTTTGACTCACATGTATGTCATGAAAAAATTTAAAAATATCAAATGATTTCGAACAGATCCACCATTCACCCTAGCCTAGTAAATTTTATTACACCCTACAGGGTGTTACAAAATTTAATTATATACGTTTCTTTTTCAAAAAGGAATTTCAAAGGAGATTATCAAATTTCATTGACTGGGTCCTCGATGACTCTTAAACTTTTGTCTGTGTAATTTTACTTAGTCAAAAATGTAAATTAAAAATATTAGCTTATGTGTAATAATACTTCAAACAATATCAGTTTTGAGGTATAATTATCGTTATAATTTAGTTATTTTTCAGTACTTCTATCTTTGTATTCTTTCTCTTTCGCACAGTATGTATAATCTTTTACTAATTACCTAAATTATCTATGATTAATCACTCATTATTGTATTAAGAACACTTCTTTGTTTTTTACATTCCTTTGTGAGTGAACGTATATAAAATGTTCGTTAAACCTTGACACTGCGATGGCTCAACTGATTTGAGTGAAATTAGAAAAACATAAACTGCATATATCCTTAACAACTTAAATAACGGATAAACATAATATAAAACTTGTTAAAAATAATTATTAAGTTAAAATTACATCGATAAATACGATAGATGAAACTTGCCATCACTAGAGCGAATCCTATTACGTCGAGTTTTCGCCCTCACTAACCACGTTTTGAGAGCGACTGCGATATAATTTAATCTTTAGCTTCGAGCGATATTTTGAACTAACTTAAATATAAACATTTATAGCTATAAATAACACTCATTGGTGTAACGGTTGTATGTCAACTTCTGATAAAAAGAGTACATCAAGACTATTCTAGATCTACAGAGTTATTTTTTATCGAGAGTCCGTAACAACGTAGTCGTAGTTGTTACGGACTTTTAGCAGCTCAGCAGACTGAACTTCATATAAAATTACAGCCATAGGACATTGGTACTGTACCTGGCTACCGGTACCGGTTTTGGCTAACTTATAAGTTATACTTATTGAACAAGATATATCCTGGATTTGAATTCCAAGTCGGAAAAAAGTGGTATTAAACTTTATTAGATATTTTCCTGTTGTTAATAGTATCCTATAATATAGTTGACCGGATAAGCTATCATCATACTAAATGTCATCAAAATCTGTCAAGTGGTTTTCTCGTAATGCGGTTCCAGACAAAGACGGACAGACGAAAATTGTAAAGACTTATTCAATGTAAAATATTTATTATTATAATTTGAAAGAGATTTTCTAAAAAATATTCAATGTACAGATAAGATAGAATTTATAATCGAAATCCTAGATAGTTTAAGTTTCGAATACCTCGATGCTATCCCTGAGGACAGATTTTGCCTCTTTGGTTGTACTACTCGATAGTATTATTCTTGCTAGCTACTCAGCTATTCCTCATATTAATATCATTGATAATGGATATCAGTACTGACTGCTTTTTTTAAGCTTACCTTATAAAATCTAATTAAAATCATATTTAAACCCTATTTACGGAATTAAGTTCATCAATTCATATAATTTCTTTCATTCATCTTATTATTGAAATTGAATAACAAAAAAAGAAGAAAATCGGTTGACATACAAAGAATTAAAAGGCACGAAAATGTCTATAGATAAGAATAGATTATGAAGAATATTTAATATCCTGTAAAGCTCTAGCGACATTTTCGAGCAAACCGAGTATAAAGCGAAGTGATAGCAAAGCGAGATTTAAATTACGATAATCTTCTATCGACAAACAGTAATTACATCACTAGCATGCAGTACGTGCACTACAAATTGCTTTAGCGAGTTGACTTCAGTAGCATTATGACAGCGAGGGCGTCGAAATTGAATCTGTCGTCAAGATCAAATGATATTTCAATTTATAGACTAGTGTTGTACTGCGGGTTTTACTAAATCTTATTTTTTATATCCTTAACCTTTTATTTAATGTTGGTACATTTTTATACCCTTAACCCTTTATTTTGGACTCGCTATGGAATCTAAAGATACCTACTAAAACTTAACAGAACCTCTCACGTATGGCTGACATATTTGACTTTATCGTCTCATCCTGAGACCGAGCTTAGACGTTCCACTGTTGGTCAGGCATTGTCCACCACCCTAGCCAAATTATAATGGCGGTGTGTAGACACACTATTTCGGAAAACACGTTTTAGTTAGGTTTTTAATAAGACTCTAACGAAGTTGAATCTGTATAATTAATATTTTTTTGGTAATTCTTATTGAAATACTTAGTCATTATTATTGATACAGAAGCCGTATCTATATTTTCACGAAATTTTGTTTCTCTGTCTGTGTTGGCATCGCGAGAAAACCACTAGACAAATTTTGATGAAATTTAATATAGATAGTTTGTTTTTCGGGCCATATAGGATATTTGTTACTGCTGGAAAATTTCTCATTACTGTGAAATGTATGATAAGATTACATATTTATATATGGAAAGTGGAGCGAGGGAGAGTCGCTAGTATTAATATACGTTAAACATAAAACATAGCTAGGTTTTCAAATAACTAAACTTTAAGGGATTTTTTACACAATTTACTCGTCAAAAACGCCCAAAGCACAGCTATTTTAAAAGGAAATTATATTCAAAAAATTTTCAAGAATTTCTTCTGTCGAATTCCAACAATTTCAACAGTAAAGTACCTTTTAACCCTTTGTTTCCCTCGGTGCTTTTTTTATTTTTATTTTTACTACAACATTTAATATTGATATAATAATATAATTGTAAGTTTGTATGTGTTGAATTTGTACATTGAAGGTAATGACGATGTTGATCACGATGATACAGGGTTGGATGATGATGAAATTTACAAAAAAATAGCTAAGTGTCATTAATAAAAAATATTAAAAGAACTAGGCAAATATAAATATCAGAAGTATTGTTTATTTGAAGACATTTGGCTCAGTTCGTAGCGAACTTTTTTTCTGCGCCAGCGGTCGCGGGTTCGAGTCCCGCTGGGGGCATTCATTTGTTGAGCACGAATGTTTGTACCCCAGTCATTGGTGTTTATATCTATAATATGTATGTATTTTACATTTATATGTGTAGTATATCAACTATCTGGTATCCGTAACACAAGCTTAGCTTAGCACGGAACTAGATGGCGGTGTTGTAATAATGTCCCAACATATTTATTATTATTTATTATTTATTTATTGATTAAAATATGTATGTATTTAAAGTTATATATGTGTAGTGTATCAACTATCCGGTATCCGTAACACAAATCTCGTAGCTTACCACGGAACTAGATGGCGCTGGGTGTAATAATGTCTCAATATTATATTATTAAATTGCCTTCGAGTAAAATGTCTGTAACAAACTCGTTAAACAAAACTTACAAGATGATATTATCAGGGTTCATATTTTGTCTACGGAACCTTTCTGCCATAAAACAATAAAATACGAGTAAATCCGCATGAAAAAACCAGTCAAGTAGTATTTTTCCCATGAAATTTCCACCTAATGACGCTCAATGGGACAAGAGATAAAGAGCGGCTGGTATTGACAGGTTATTCACGTATAGTGATGTGCCTATTGTCGTCGATAACAAATTATACTAAAAATATTTATTATATCGCTCATCACTTCTAATAAGCTGGAGTGATTTCAAAGGTTTTTATTATCTATATCTATATAGATAAATGAAATTGTCTGCTTGTAACATCATTTACACAGCTTTATACTGAGGGCATCTGTCATCATCCTATCCGTCTGTTAGTTTTTTTTTTAAATATGTTGGGACATTATTACAACAGCGTCATCTAGTTCCGCAGTAAGCTACGTAACGTGCTTGTGTTGCGGATACCAGATAGTTGATATACTACACATATAAATTTTAAATACATACATATTATAAATATCAACACCCATGACTGGAGTACAAACATTCGTGATTAGCAAATGAATGCCCCCAGCGGGACTCGAACCCGCAACCGCAGGCGCAGAAAGTAGGGTCACTACCAACTGAGACAAACGAGTTGTCGTTCTGGCTTATCTCCAAAATGCCTGAACAGATTTTGATTGGACTTTCACTGGCTAGTGTTATAAAAAGTAAGTAAGGCTACTTTATTTTAGAAAAATAATTAGCCTTCTGCTAGAAAAAATAAATCAAAACAAATGGAACAAACTCGAGAGGTAATCGCTAGCACAATAGTCTGTTATATTTAAGTTATGGAATATATTTTAAATATTACTTGTGGATTATGGCAATACTGGTATTACCTAGTTGGTTAAGTTCGAAAGACCTGGGTTCGAGTCCTGGGTCGCGTCAAGTGTATTTATTAAACTTTTCTGTCGTTGTTTATTGAGGTTTTTGTTGTGAAATTTACCAACATGTGATGATTCGCTGGCTAAAAAAAATAATTTCTAACGATTGGGTTATTGTAGATCAGGATAACCAGTATTATTGCGTGTACTAATTAGTAATTATTTATACCTTATCTGTCGTATCCTAATTACTTACTTACTTATACAATGATATTTTTGGGAGATATTTAAATAGAATCTCTTACCTAAAAGTAATGTTAAAATCAAACATTGTGACTATCACTTGGAGCTTTTATTAGGGAATACTCGAAAAAATACACAAAATGGGCTATATCGATGCCATCCCATCACTAAAGGTTCGTTATCAACCCCTTTGATGCAGTTATGGAGTCATCAACCCCGTAACTTCGTTTAGGGGAGTGTGGGGTCACTTCGATGGATCAAAGTAGGGCCCCTCTGATTGTGATGGGTCTATTTGAATTTTTTAAAGACACTTCAAGTCGCTTTAAAATTATAATTTTTCTACCCTCAAAAATTTGAAATTAGCATATTGTAAAAGTGAAAATAAATATATTTTGTTATTCTTTGGGGTATGAATTACTATAACATTTGCTGTAATCACTCTTAATTAACTCAACGGATTTTAACGAATTATAGATATAGAGGTAGCCTATAACCTAGAACTAGAGTATCTAACATATAAGTCACAACAGTAGTACCTAGTACTTAAGCACCCACGCAAAGCCATATTAAGTCAGTAGTTAATGTATATATTATGTAATTACTTATTATACATCTTAGACATATCTTTTTATTTTTAAATTCACTTTTATTTTTATAAAAGAACAATATGATACTTTCGTACGTTTCGTAAAACCTCTGATCTACATCTTGATCTATTACTTATAATTTAATGTATACATAAAATACTAATATGTTTGAACATTGTATTTTAATATACATAATACATACTCATATCAGTAAGCGCTCGCAATCTGATGCGGTCGTAAAGTCATCACTCCTTTGTTAAAGGAGCTCGGGGATATATGGGTTATGTGCATATAAGTTATCTTTGTGGTTTTACTGTAGCTGGACACTAAGTACTGAATACATTACCGTGCTAACATTTTACGTCTTGATTTTGATCAAGAAGATAATAATATATTTATTGTCTTTAAGGTACCAAGAGTATAGTGTACCTTTTAATATATTTTCACACTGTATGGATATTATACTCGAAAATACACCACCAATAATTCGGAGACGCACTTTTAATAAAACCAATTTATTTTAGCTCAGGTATCCTGATTCATTTTCAATTAGGTAAATGTGAAATTAGATTTGTTGTTATAGAGCAAGTTTATAAATAGTTAATCGATTAAGTTCGCAAATAAGTGATGTCATTTAATTTAATGTGTTTGTATATTTAATTAGTACCTGCTTTATAGGTTTTGTTCGTTTTCAGAATAATTTATATATAAATTTTGTACAGTTCAATAAGCAAATTTTTTGCTCTCAAACATTTTCTTGCCACTTAATTATACATGTATAATATGTATGCATTTAGCGTTATAGTAACCGTCCGGTATTCATAATACAAGCCTCGTAGCTGTGTATATTATTATTTTTTGAGTTGCCTAAATCAACAAAACAAATAAATCTACATGCTCCAAATTTAATTATAGTATAATTACAAATACTTTATTAAATAAAAAAATATATTAAAATTGTGTTTTTTGTCCACAGTACCAATCATCCCGGAGTTCCTCTACGACATCCGCCACCCCGACGCCCCGCTATCCATGTCGCTGGAGGACATCACCACCCCCAAACCATCTCCTACACCGTACTGCCCCTGCTTGAACAAGACGCTCTTCGTCGAAAACGTTACACAAGGTAAGTTTTGCACTGAAATTATATTAGAAAAAGTCTCACAAAATATATATTATATACGTATGCAAAAATCATTTTTAAAACGAAGTTATATAAATCTTTATACCAATAAATGGCGATACTGCAAAAAGTATAAAATGGATAGGTACATAGTATTTATTTGATATTTCATAGGATGCATCGTGTTTCGATGAAGGTTTTGGAATATGTTAAATATACGAACTTGGTTTCCGGTCCTTAAAACGCAGACAGAGCCGCGCGAAATGTCAGTAACTACATATTATAAAACAAAGTTCTCCGTCGCGTCTGTCTGTTCGCTAGAAACTCAAAAACTAATACACCGGTTTTTACGCAGTTTTCACCAATGAAGTTGTTCTCGAGGAAGGTTTAAGTATATAATTTGTCAAGTTTCTGTATACATTTACTAGTGGAACCCGTGGCTTCGCTGGCGCTAAGTCTAGGGACGAGTCCGAGCGAAGCGAAGGCAAGTTACTAGTATAAATATAAAGGAACCAGTCTTGAAATATAGAATCAAAACCATTCGATTTTGGGGAGCATTACTGTCTAATAAAGGCAGTGGTAGCCCAGCGGTAACGCACTCGCTTGGATAACCGAGTGATGCGGGTTCAAATCCGGGTCTCGCACCTCTGATATTTTCATGTGCGAATCATTTCTATCATGATTACCACTTGTCTTACGGTGAAGGAAAACATCGTGAGGAAACCTGCATGTTTTAGAAAACCTAGCAAGTTTTCGAAAGACATGTGAAATCTGCCAACCCGCCCTAGGCCAGCGCGGTGGACTATGGCTTGATCCCCTTCGAGTTGAAGGGAGGCCCACCCCCAGCAGTGGGACGTTAAAAAGGGTTGAATACATACACATACATTTAAAAATAGGTATACAGTCTTGAACTTGACTGCTAACGACGTGTTTACCAAACTGTCCGCAATTTAAACCATTAGAGCTAGGTCGAATCACTTTATTCGCACAAATGTGTGGGCAGGAAGTGCCTGGGGCGAGCTGCGAGATAAACCGGAAGGAGATCTGATTTGCATTGAGAGCCGAGACTCGCTGAAAATTGTTCGCAGATTAAAAATAACCTTGAGGCTAAAATGACTAGACGCCATTATGTGAAAATGAAAAACTTTTTACAAAATATGGTATTGTCATTTTATTAATCTGTGACATATCACATAATACTTAATTATTTTTGTCCTTTCATTTTTAGGGTTCCGTACCCAAAGATTACTTAGACTCCACTATCCGTCCGTCGGTCTGACAGTCCGCCGGTCACCAGGCTGTATCTCAAGAACCGTGCTAGTTAGAAAGTCGTCATTTTTACCGATGATGTCTCTGTTGCTGCTATGACAACAGAAATTAAAAAAAACAATAAAATAGATATTTATATTCTCGCACTTGGCCGGTTTTTTAATTTAAATTTAATTTAATTAATTTCTGCCTTTGTGAAGGCAGTGGCATGGGATGGTGCTTCTAGTCCAAATTAGTTTTATTATTAATTATTACTAATTAGATATCAATTATTACTAAGTCTGACTAAGTATAACTAAGAATGTGTACATTAAATCTTTTTTTTGGAAATTTTATTCAAAAAGTTATTTTGATCGATACAAAAACCAAATCTATAGTTTTAATAATCCAATTTTTGTCTGTCTGTCTGTGACCACATCACGAGAAAACCACTAAACAGATTTAGATGAAATTTGGTATAGTGATAGCTGGTTATCCGGATCAGGATATAGAATACTTTTTACTGCCGGAAAATATCTAATTTCTGAAAAATCTTTACTAAGCGTTAAAACGTAGTGTAAAATAAAATGAAGTTTATAAATATATAATTATATAAAATGGACGACACAAATGATTCTAAATATAACAAATTGATTGGAATAATAAAAAGTTTGTATTTCATGACAAAAGTTAATAACGTCACGATACTTAGTAGATTGGACGAGGTTTTTATTGATTTATAATTACATAAAACTAAGTTTTTAATGCAGAACCCATTACATGCTATACGTATAGTAAAATTGTGAATCGAATCTTTACATCAAATGTTTTATGAAAATCTTATCTCAATCACTATTATCGATACAAAGGCCCAATCTACAGTTTTAGAATTTTTGTCCATCTGTGACCGTACCACGGGATCAAAGCTACATCGTATTGTAGTCGCTAGTATATTTTAAGTGTAATAAAAATTTAATCGTAATGATGTTCATACAAAAATTCCTAAATGAAAATGGATGACACTCTTTGTATGTTTGTCGCTCGCTTTATATCTACTGTTAAAAAAGAAGATTAGGAATATCCTCGGTTATATCTTTTTTTTTATATTAGTAAATTTAAATAGGCATACCACTTGTATTTAGGTGGCTTTGTGAGATTCACCGGCTAGAAAAGCCCGTACTAATGTTGTCTCCCAACAGTACCTTCCCCTTAATCGCTTACGCACTCAAACACGACAGCAGGCCTTTTTTTATTGTTGGGATGCATTTCCCTTTCTATTTTTAACGCATACTACAAGTGGTTTTGTGGGACTCACTGAAGACTCCAGAAAAGCCGTAGTACCCACTAAAGCCCAACAAACCTCACTGAACTTAATGGAGCGTCGCAGGCCCAGCAGTTGCCGAATCAGACCACACAGCCAAGAAGTTGCTCCACAGTGTTATTTAATATAAATTGTGTAGTTCACTCTGCTATCAGAAATTATGACACACCGATCACCGAAGTGTCTCATAGCTTCGCGCTCTTAGATTTCTCGATTATCGTCTCCCATTAATATTCTTTTTTATTTTGACAGTCAACCTAACTGCCCAAAAGGAAGAGCGTCATCAGGAATTAATACACGAGACCGTTGCTGTGGGGGTGATGTTTGCGAGTAAAGCCATTGTGCAGCTCCTAGCTAACCCCTTCGTTGGACCTTTGACTCATAAGTAATAACTTTGTATAGTAATATAGTATAGGTACTTCTATTTCGAAGTTGGTTAGAGACACCATTCTAAATAGTTATTTTTACAGAGAAGATAATATAGAAATGCATTTTTTAGGAATTATATGTATGTGAGAGTTTGTATGTGTGTAAGTTATAGTACAACAGCTGGACTGATTTTGATGAAAATTGTACTAACTATTAGTAATTAGGTGCCAAAGGATGCATTATATTTGTGCTTACAATACAATTTTTTAAATTTCATCTCTATGAAAGTAGCAGTAGCCCAGTGGTAGCAAGTCCGAGTGAAGTGGATTCAAATCCTGAGTCTCTCAACTATTTAAATAAAGGATAGTACTCCAAATTAAACTTTTTTAACTCAATATTTTATCTTTTTTAGAATCGGATACAGCGTACCAATGTTCACTGGTTTCATCTTGATGTTCCTCTCCACTCTGAGTAAGTACACTTTTTACCACTACAGTATAACACTACATAAAATAAGTTCCTCTGGTGCGTTTGTCTGTCTGTCTGATCACGATAAACTCAAAAACCACTAAACTGATTTTATACAGTTTTCGCTATTAGAATAAATAGATGGAGCGATTCACGGAAGGATAATGAAAAAAATGTTGGAAAAAAATTTGGAGCTTTGACTAGCTCCGCGTTAACCAATAGGGCTAAGTATATGAATTCAATTTACAATATACATCACAGAATTATTAGTTGGTCTTTAAATAATCTAACTTTGAAAACTCAACAGTTTTGCAAAGCGACTCGAAATGTTAAGCCGGAATGCTTGCAAGTTTAGGAACAGATAATTAATATCATAGTAATACTAAAATGTTAAGTACTTACTTTATCACTATAATACAGCCGGCTAATACGCTAACACTATCTTTGATAAATGGCAAAAAAATCGGTCTATTTGATAGTAATCGTAAAGCTTTTGGATATGGCCACCAATATCAGTGATATTAACCATATTCGGAAATCGTGGGCTTGAATCCCATTTATCATTTATGGCATTTCCATATATTCTTTAATGTTTTTAGCGATGAATTTATATAGTCATCTTTTCTAAGCCAACTAAAATTTTGTTTAGTATTCGCCTTTGGTCGATCCTACGGCGTATTATTTGTGGCGCGAGCACTACAAGGTATTGGATCGTCGTGTTCCTCCGTATCCGGAATGGGGATGTTGGCGGAGAGATATCCGGATGATAAGGCAAGTTAATTCTTTTCTACTTCTACCAGTTCATAATTTGCCTAGGCATTTTGTAATATGTCGCCAATTTATGATTTGGCTGATCGTTTACATTTGTTATCACTATATGCCTAATAGAATAGACAGTTACTATTTTTACCGCGGGGGATGCATAATTGAAGATATCATGTCATCTCACCTTGAACGGGGTGGCGCTGAGCACGTCGAAGGGATGCTCCTTTAAATTGTGTAGTTTGTACTAAAATATTCTAGGTGACAAAAATTAAATCAAACTGATGCTATTTTACTCCATTTTCCTACTGATGATATTTACCAATGGCGATTTTGAGGTACTGGCGTTTTCTTGACATCGACTTGACTAAAAGAAGTTCAATTTGAAGATGTTCAGTTAAAATTATGGTATTTTTTTTCTAAATACAGGAAAGAGGCAACGCAATGGGTATAGCTCTGGGAGGTTTGGCTTTGGGGGTCCTCATCGGCCCTCCTTTCGGTGGTCTCATGTACGAGTTTGTTGGAAAAACTGCGCCTTTCCTGATGCTGTCCGCTTTGGCTCTTGGTGATGGCTGTAAGTAATCTTGAAGATACTAAATTCAATCATATCATCAACCATAAAATTAGTTTTCTTAGCCAGCAGTAGCAGGTTCGAGTTTCGCTGAATGCATCCATAACATAAGTCGTCATTTAACATGATGTGTATTTACGTCCCAACATATTTAAAAAAAAATAACGAAAGACCAGATTTTTTCCATTGTATAGACAGAGAGATTAATATCAGAATATAAAGCCAACAAACACACGTACGCGTTCGTTTTTATACTATGATTTACATTTTAGTGCTTCAACTGATGATCCTGCAACCTGGCGTGGTGCGACAAGAATCCGAACCCCCATCGCTTCGGGCTCTCGTCACGGATCCTTACATCCTCGTGGCAGCTGGTACACTTGCTTTTATATCTCCTACTCCTTTAATAAAACTTTTAATTTAAGGTACTGGACTAAAATTTAACGAAAAGTATTAGACATTTAAAAAAAAAACAATTTTCTAGGTTTTATTCTTTGTTTTCCCGATATTTCGATATTCTTACGATAATCCAAAAGAAAACTACTAAAAATAAACCTAAAATCATTTAATGTATATTACAATTATTATCAATTGGAAATCGAACTCGTTCTAACATTGCCAGGAGCGATAACGTTTGCCAACGTTGGCATTGCCATGCTGGAGCCGAGCTTGCCCATCTGGATGGCAGACACTATGAACGCCCGTCGTTGGCAACAAGGAGTGGCTTTCTTGCCTGCTAGCATCTGCTATCTTATTGGTAAGTACGAGTACTATTCGCTAATTTTAGAGCTCCTCAAAATCTATTGAATATCATTATTATCGTCACAGAATCCGACTCTATAGTTTTTAGAACTTTTGTTCGTCTGTCTTGAAAGGCGTCATCAATGATATTCTAACAAACAGATATGTTGTGAGCGCGCAATCGTGAAGACTCGAAAACGTCCTAATTGGGACGTATTGCCTTTAGTCTGTGTCACGCATGGCGACGAGTGGTACGCTGCTACAAAATTAAAAAAAATGCCATCCTGTGTATTTAGGAAATGCACCAATTATGATACCAAAGTTAATAGAACACAAGGGATCTCATACCACATGTAAGAACGCAGTATACTTCGATTTATTAATATATTTCAATTATTTGCTTATATTCTGATATGTGATCGGTCGCTAGAATAGTGTTTGTATACATTGACGCGCAATTGACAACACTAGCTGTCTCTTTTTTTCTTATTGATTTTATCGACTATCCCCTTTCTATCATTTTGACTTGTAGTGAAATGTACCTTGAATGAAAAGTGTGTATGTGTGCTGCGCGGAACACTTTTTTCGGTTGTTTAGTGAGCGTATTACATATCTGTCTATTAGAATATCATTGGGCGTCATGAGAAAAACAGTTGACAGATTTTCATTAAGCTCGAGTCATCTCAAGTAGCTGGTTACCTGGGTCAATACTAAGGGCACATTTACTCCGATACTCTATCTTATCTTTAAGAAAGTCGCTAGTAATCTATATAAAAATATACTTTTTTATACTTTCTCAGGCACGAATCTGTTTGGTCCTCTTGGACACAAGATGGGTCGCTGGCTCGCCGCATGCTCTGGACTTCTTATAATCGGTTTTTGCCTCATTCTGGTGAGATTACTCAAATTACACTATAATTGATATTCTCTAAGCCGATTTTATATAAATACAATTAATTTTCAAACGTCTATTCGTAATGCCAAAATAACAGCTTTCTTTCCTTAAAAAAATCTCCAAAACTGCTTATAGACTAACTTAGACTACAAATAAAAAATGAACTTCATGAATTTGTGAAATGTAGTTTTTTGAGTACTACACTGAATAATACTGAAACAATCTTTCAAGAAATTAATAAAAATAAGGTTCTTTTTATTCTTCTTTTTTTTATTAGATTCTTGCAAGATACTTAATTCTAATTATTACAAAAACAAAACTAATTTGAAAATCTTGTCTTGAAAATCAGATCCCAATGGCACGTAAGCTGGAACACCTGATCATTCCGAATGCAGGTCTTGGATTCGCTATTGGCATGGTAGACTCCTCAATGATGCCGGAACTTGGCTTCCTCGTGGACATCCGCCACGCTGCTGTCTATGGGTCGGTGTATGCTATCGGAGACACTGCTTTCTGTTTGGGATATGCTGTTGGTAAGGATTTTTATTATAAAAGATGAAATTATAGAAATTATAAGTAAAATATGGGTATCATTGATTTGCTTCCTTTTTTGCCAAATTTTAATGTAATATTTTCGTTAGAAATTACCATATTTTTGGTTAAAATATTTGCTGTTCCATTTGAAATGTCAGAAAGAAAAAAAAACGAAAAAGAAAAACCATTTATTAATTAATAACTAATTTCAATACAAAGATTACAAAAATCTCTTGAAATCGAATCTCATCCTCAGGTCCAGCCTTCTCCGGAGCTCTCGTGAACAGCATCGGCTTCGAGTGGATGCTGGTCATCATCGCCGTCCTGAACTTTGCATACGCTCCGTTCCTACTCCTGCTGCGCTCTCCACCAGCAAGGGATGAGAAACAGGTGAGTTACATGTTTGATAACACATTTGGCTCAGTTTGTAGTGACCCTACTTGCAGCGCCAGCGGTCGCGGGTTCGATTCCCGCTGGGGGCATTTATTTGTTGAGCACGAATTGTATGTACTCCAGTTATGAGGGTTAATATTTATAATTTATATAATATATATGAATTTAAATTTTTTATATATGTGTAGTATATCAACTATATGGTATCCGTAATACAAGCTTCATAGTTTACTTATACAACATATTTATTTATTATTTAATTATTTATAGACTTTCCCATGCTTTTATGATGATGATATGATGTATGTTCATTGTACTTACAATTATTTTCTATAATTTTGTTGGTGGAGTTTGTTGATTGCGACACAGATTCTTACTTCAAAAATTAAAAATATTATTAGATAGTTAGAAATTATCACTACCGTACTATAAACGCCATTCATTTCTTTTTAAAAATAATAAAAACAAAAAAATAAAAAAAAATCACAAAGACATGCCAAATCTCATGGATCTCTCATATTAAGTACCTCGATGGTGTGGTGGCTTGCACGACCGATTGCACATCCGGAGGTCCTAGATTTAAGTCTCAGGTCCGACAAAGTTTACTTATGGCGTCTCACTGTTTAGTAAGCCACAATATCAGCCTAGCCTACTACCTAGTACCTTTCCCAATTTCATCAGTTTTTTTTTATTTTTTCATCACTTTTTTATACTTATTCATATATATTAGCCTTTTTTCCAAAATTACATTATTAACAGTGGATGTTTTTATGACTTTTGATAAAAAGAAATAGTCCACAAAATTATACTCATAAGCAGTGTCATCATTAAACAATAACTATCATTATTTAATGATTTAGAGCCTAATCATCAGCGAGAAATCATCAGTTCGCTACGTGAGCTACCAAAACGAGGAAGAGGAATAAGCCCGCCATTTTAAGAACGCCGCCATCTTGAGACCCGCCCGAATCTGTCTTTTTAAAATGCCTAAGCTATGAAGTTAAATGCTTAAAACATATTTAAAAAATGTAGTATCGTCGAAGTAGTTGTAAAAAGGCTAATATTTACATTATACAAGAGTATATAGTTTTAGTAATCAAATATATTTATCTCTTACGATTTTAGACAAATATCTTATTTAAAAAATATTTAAATATACTGTAGTTGCTGCCAATATTCATTATATCATTATATATTTATAAAGTAGTGTTTTATCATTAAAATATACTCTATAGAATTAATGACCAATTTTCTCTATCTCTTTCTATATATAGAGATCTCTGTTTCACTTTTTATGTATAACATATGACATGTACGTATGTGTATCGCCGTATATAATCAGGGTGGATGTATTCGTGTTGTTTGAAACATATAAGTTACAGTAAAACGTTTATGTATACTCAGAAATTTCATAGAAAATTTCAAGAATACGTTGCATATGTGACTTTGACAATATTTTTTACTGTATTTTTATAGACAATAAGTATTTTTGAGATAATGATAATTTCTGCAATAGAATCCTCATTTTTTGTGCACAAGAATATTTTTTGTAAGAGAACAGTGATATTTTTTACCTGACATCGTTTTTAATATATTTTTAATCTATGATAATATTTGGAATAAAGAATATTTACATTCGACAATAAAATTCAAACAATAATGTTTTGAGCACATGTTATTTGGGCACACTTTATTTGATTATGGACCAAAATATATTATAATCCAAATTAATATTAATTAATCGTTCATAACATTACATTTATATTTTTGTTTTTGAGTTGCTTTGTTATAACAAAAAAAATATCATTATACTTTAACGCATCATTAATTAATGAATTTGTCATCCATCTTCATTAATATCATATGTATTTTTGAGATCATGCATTATTATATAGCAACTTCTTGTGAAATATAATAATCGCTTTTTATACTATAAATATATAATTTTTCATCAAATATGAATGGTTATACGTCATTTCATTAAAAAAAACATTTAAACTTAAAATATCAAAATATTATATAAATATATTCCATGTCTTATTATTATAAAAATAATATGAATAAATTAATATCACTACATAGTAGTATATGCGTAGCATTTAGAATAATAATCTAAGATTTTTCTCATATTCATAAAATATGTATCATTAAATAATAACTTAGCAGCTTTTATCATTAATATAATATTTATCAGAAAATAAATAAATAATCAAGTAGTTTTCAAAAATAATGAATAGTATAATATCATAGCATATCGATCTTAGATGCAAAAATAATAATAATAATGAAATTTCATCTTTTAAAAATCTTTACATGAAATGCAATGGAATTTTATTTGACACTGATGACTTTGAAAATATATTTTATTATAGCAATATTTAAAGAGTAATTTGAAAAAGGTTTGTTTCAAAAGAATCTAAGCTAATCGTTATATCTACTTTTATCATTGCATATTAACTTTTAATATATCCATCATTAAAATATAATATTTTCGAAATGTTATATGTTAATGATGAAAATTTCAAAAGTTACATTTACTTAGAAAAATATATCAATGAATTTCTAATAGTTTACAGGAACTACATAATATAATACATACTATATTACTTTCAAAGTCAACTCTATCCAGATGCGTATGGCTGCGCAGATGGACTAGAGCGAAAGGTGAATAAATTATTTCCCTTGCATTGATTATTCTAACGTAAAAATATTCAACGTTTCATATTTAAT
The DNA here is from genome assembly GCA_951802675.2 of Boloria euphrosyne. Classification (NCBI taxonomy): domain Eukaryota; kingdom Metazoa; phylum Arthropoda; class Insecta; order Lepidoptera; family Nymphalidae; genus Boloria; species Boloria euphrosyne. The sequence goes on from OX637895.1 coordinate 1,689,976, forward strand.
ATCTACTATTGTTTTATAACGTCTTAATAAAAACTCTGGTAAATATAATGGTTCTTTATTTTAGATACTTTTAATCTAACTTAATATTAATTAGCTGATACATCTTTTAGTTCTTTTTCACTTCCCAACGCCACACACAGAGACCGATATTTTTCCACAGATAATTAAGGCCTACTTCCACAGATAATCTAAAATATACTAATCTCTAAACATCTTTCCCTTATTAATTTAAATTAAGAAAAAAATATATATAATAAATATAATTATAAATTGTTATTTAAATCCAAATATATATTTTATACATGAGCATTAAATTAAATAACTAAAGAGAACCAATAGAAATTGAACTAGTGTAATTATAGCATTCTTAAACAAGTAATCATAATTTTATGTATTGTAACACTCATAATCATCTAAATATCTAGGTCGCCTAACAAGTCTTTCAGATCTTCTTTGAGCTTGCTCACCACTATTATTTATAGATACTTCCTCAGCAGGGCTTGCTAAATCTGTATTGACTAATGTATTATTTTGATCTGAAAAACTTGACGATTTACCTTCAGCATTATTATAACTACTATTACTAACATCATCAAAATATAAAAAACTTGAATCCCCATATGATGGATTATAATCAAGTGCTTTATTCAGATGCCATCTATTTCGTCTATATTTCCCTTTACTGGTACTTACAATAAAAGACCTAGGTTCATCACATTTTTTAATAATAGTTCCATAACACTTTAAATCGGTGACCCACACTTTATCATTTATCTTTAATTCTGATAATTTTGAGACCCTATGCCTTTTATTGTAATAAAAAGCACTTTTATACTTGCTTTCCTTCTGTTTGTCTTTAAACTCTTTATCTATTATTACAGGTTGATTTAACTTACTTGGGACTATAGGCAAAACATCTCTGAGTTTACGATTAAACATAAGTTCTGCTGGGCTGTAACCCAATTCCAAAGGTGTATTTCTATAGACTAGCAATGCCAAATATATATCTGTATTCTTTGACAATAATGTTTTTGCAATCTTAACTCCAGACTCTGCTAAACCATTACTTTGGGGGTAATATGGACTACTTGTAATTAACTTAAACCCATATTCTTTAGAAAATACATTAAACTTAGATCTAAATTGTGTACCACAATCCGTTCTCACAATCTCTGGAATGCCATATCTTGAAAATGCTTCCTTACATTTAATTATTACTGTTTCTTCTGTCATGTCTGTCAGTTTGGCAATTTCTAGAAATCTTGAGTAATAATCAATCATTACTATATACCAAGTATCGTTAAATTTAAATAAATCCATTCCTATCTTCTGCCAAGGTCTATCAGGTAATGAGTCTATTATCATTTCTTCTTTAGGATTTTTAGAATGTTCTAAGCATTTTGTACAAGATTTTACTTTGTTTTCTATTCCTTTAGACAACCCTAACCACCACACTGACTGTTTTGCTCGCTCTCTACATTTGGAAATTCCTAAATGACCCTCATGAATTTTGTTAAGTATATCTTGTTGCATTTGTTTAGGTACAACAATTCTTGAATTGAAAAGAAGTAGCTCTGATTCAATTGAAAAATTTTCTCTGTATTGATAATAATCCTTGAAAATTCCTAATTTATTTTTGCTTGGCCACCCTTGAATTATAAATTGCTTTAATTTACAGCATATCTCACATTTATTTTGTTCTACCCTAATCTTGTTTAATGTATCATATGACAATGTTTCACTAACAAAAAAATTTAACTCTAATTCTGAATCTATAAACTCTTTAGTGTTTTCACTAGGTAAAGGTTGTCGTGATAAAGCATCTGCTACTGCCAAGTCTTTACCAGGAGTATATTTTATTTCATAGTTAAATTTGGTTAATTTTAGTCGCAGTCTCAATAACCTTGGGCTCAGGTCATTTAATTGTTTTGTTTGTAATATTTGTAAGAGGGGTTTATGGTCTGTTTCTAAAATAACATGAATCCCTATAATATAATCTTTAAATTTTTCTGTAGCCCATACTAAAGCTAAACATTCCTTCTCTATTTGTGCATAGTGTTTTTCTGCTTCTGTAAGAGTTCTACTTGAATACATTACCACAGCTCTTTGGCCCTGCCTATTCTCTTGCATAAGTGCAGCACCTAACCCGAAAGAACTACTATCAGCTGATACAATGATCTTTAAACTCGGATCATAATGTGATAAGGTTGGTGCTGATTTAAGTTTTTCTTTTACTTGATTAAAAACTTGATCTTGAGTTTTTCCCCATATGAACATATTACTGTCTTTCAATAACATATGCAATGGTTCTAATAAATGAGATTTATTTGGTATAAATCTACCTACAAAATTGACCATACCAAGAAATCGAAGAAGCTCTTTTTTATTTACTGGTACTTTAAATGCATTTATTGCTTTGAATCTGTCTGGATCCACTTTAATTCCCTTTTCATTTATTAAATGACCTAAATATGTCACCTCATTCACTCTAAATACACACTTATTTCTGTTAATTGTTAATCCTTCATTTTGTAATCTATTTAATACTTCCCTTAGTATTTTATCATGTTTTTCTTTAGTTTCCTCAAATACTAAAATATCATCCATATGTATAGCTACTTTTAAATCTTTGAACAAGTTAGAAAATTTCATACTAAAATATTCTGGTGCACAATTTAGGCCGAAAGGTAAACGATTATAAACATACCTACCAAAAGGTGTTATAATAGTAGTAATTTTCTTTGATTCTTCATCTAGCTTGATTTGATGGAACCCTGAGGTAGCATCTATTTTAGAAAAATATTTAGCCCCCTTCAGCTTTGCTAATGTATTTTCCACCTTTGGTATTGGGTAAACCGGTCTTAAAATATTTTTATTAACTTCAGTATAATCTCCACAAATCCTAACTTTATCATTTTTAAATACTACTACAATTGGTGAGACAAAATCAGTAGGTTCTTCAATTGGGCTAATTATTCCGAGTCTTTGCAATCTATCTAGTTCTGCTTTAACTTTTGGTAATAATGGAATTGATACATTTCTAGGGCTAGCATGCACATAATGTTTTGGATTTGCTACTAATTTGATATGGAATTCGTCTTTAAATACTCCTAACTCATTAAATATATTCGGATATTCTTTGTCAATTACTTCACTTATATTATCATCAGAGTTAAAAGAATGGGAGATAGCACAAATAGTAAGTATATTCATATTTTCAATTGAAGGTCTCCCTAAAATAGCTCTGCTTAAATTTTTTATAATATAAACCTTACCTTCATATACATTTTCTTTATACCTAAGCTTTAAAATAGTAGTTCCCAAAACCTCTAATTTTGTCCCATCTGGTCCTTTAATCACATCATCACACTTCACCATAGAGAGTTCAAATCTTTTTATAATACTGTCTGGTATAGCACTTATGTCTGCTCCTGTATCAATTAGAAATTTTACTTTACTTATAAACTGGTTCCCTTGAAAAACATCTACATCTATTAAATACTTTTGTTTTGATTCACAGAAACTAACCTCATATGTAGTTCCTGTTTCTTCCTTCTCAATGTTTTTAACCATCTTGGCTCTGCACAACCTAGCAAAATGCCCTATTTTTCGACACTTAAGGCACGTTATATTTGATGCTGGACATTTATACCTAGGATGTCTTTTTTGTCCACAAAACCAACAATTTCCTTTTAAATGCAGTTCTTCATTGTTTCTTTGTGTTGATGTTGTTCCTGCTTTCACCCTATTTATTTCACTTTCTTCCTTATTTTCTCTTATAATCATACTCTCTTTTCTTTGTATTTCAGCTTGCTTTCCCATTTGAATAGCCTCATCAAGCTTTAAGTCATTTTTTAAAAGCATCCTGTCACTTATATTTCTATCCCGTATGCCAATCACTACTCTATCTCGAATAAGTTCTTCTTTTAACAAATTGTACTCGCATCCTTCCGCTAACTTATGCAGATCCGTGACAAATTGATCAAAATCTTCCCCTTCCTTTTGTACCCTTGAGTTAAATTTGAATCTTTCGTAAATTACATTCTTCTTGGGAAAGAAAAATTTGTCAAAACTCTGAAGTAATTCTGTATAAGATAAATTTTTTTCAAATTGAATAATTATGTCTTCGGCTTTGTCTCCCATCGAGTATAACAGAAAATCAATCTTACTTTTATCACTTAATTCTTCATGTCCAGATACGCTCATATACCTCTTGAATCTTGTTATATACTTTGGCCACTCTGCTGGCACAAAACTAAATGTTCCCGGAGGCGCCATTTTAAAGTTTTGGTTCCTCTCAATATCGGACTGTTTTTGTTGAGAGGGAGTTTGTTCTTCGTCTGCCACCATGTTTTATAACGTCTTAATAAAAACTCTGGTAAATATAATGGTTCTTTATTTTAGATACTTTTAATCTAACTTAATATTAATTAGCTGATACATCTTTTAGTTCTTTTTCACTTCCCAACGCCACACACAGAGACCGATATTTTTCCACAGATAATTAAGGCCTACTTCCACAGATAATCTAAAATATACTAATCTCTAAACAACTATTTTAATAAATATTTTATTAGAGCTTCTTGATGTAGACATAACTAGTGTGTAAGAAGGAAATATAATCACAAAAACTTCCAGTATTAGATGTGCAAAATATGCAACATATAATCATAATATAGCATATTTTTTTGTCCATCATTTTTTTATTAATTATTTTATCAATCATTAGTTTTTCACGAGGTTCGTTACAATGTATAATTTAATTATGTTAGTACATAACATATATACCTAAGTTTCGTTACGATTTTTATATTTATTATATTCATTTACATTAGCTCGTAGTTGTAATCAAGAGCAGAATTTCATTAAATTATTATTTATTAATCATTCATATTTGATGTTTTTTTAATGTATAAAAAATAGTATTAAAATAAAATAAGCAATAGCTGGGTTCGGGTCCTTGACATTTAGTTAATGACAAGAAATAATGTTGATTCTTAGAAAAGTATTGTTTTCTGTCATTAAAAGTTGATTTGTTATTAAACATTGTATAGATAAGGTAAAATAATATTCTTTATTATAGTACTTGTAAGACGAATGGCCTCGAGCTAAAGTGTGTATCAGTAATAATTTGGATTATTTGTAAAATATAAATATACAATAATAATATAAATATTTTATCATATAATATAATAATGTTATTGTGATAGTAACTAGTGATATTTTGAAGCTTTTAATGATCATTATAAAATGATTTTAATGATAAAATATGTACTCTTTTGCTGCAATATTTATATAACTAGTCATTTTAGTAGTATTTATATACTGTTTTAATTATTTTATATTGTTTTTTTTAAAAGCTGATCAACCATTATTGTGTTATAGCGCACTGGTTATGTTTGTATGAAGATTTTATGATTATGTTTGCAAGTTGTGTGATGTTGTTTTAATAAAGTGTGGGTATATGAACAAAATTAATGTTTTATTTCGAAACCCATATATACATATTTGTAAAAATAAACCGCAAAAAAAATATTGTACAACCATTTACTAAAAAAATACTATTAACCATAATAACCATACTAAAAGAGTTTTCTTTTTACACATATATTGCGTCTGTTAACGCGTCCTTTGTGATTCATATCTTTTTTTAAATATTTATAAATTATACCTCCTTCCTATTTTAACATTCTTTCTATCAGTGAAAAATGTATCGAAATCCGCTGCATATTTTACAAGAAATAAGTTTGCATCGTTCTGTACTTCTAAGTTCTAAGTGAAATTTGTTAAATAAAAATTTATATATAGGTAAATAGTCGGTCTATTAAAGATTAAAGAGGCAAAAATTTAAACAACTTTTGTTTTGCAGTATAGAGTTTTGCACTATTAATTTAAAAATATTTTATGAACTGATTCTTTGATCCATTTAACTATTAAATGAGAAAGGAAAATTAAAGAAAGAAAAGCTTAATTGTTTAATATTTTATTAGAACACTATTTGCTGAATTGGTTTAAAATAATGTCATCACACTTTAAAATACTCTTTATTTCTTAAATAATGTTTCTAATTTTACTAAGGTTTTTAATGAATGATAACGGACATGATTTTATGTATATATGAGTAACTATTTTCCAAAATATAATCCTATCATTAATTTTCAATTTAAAGGAATTTTGCTTGAAACGAGGTACTAAAGCTATAAAGCAAAGCCTTATGAAAAATCATTATTGGCAAAACAACGATGAAACTTTTTAGATATAAAGTATTCTAAAGTAAAAAAGCACAAATATAACATTTTTACGTTGCAATATTTGAGATCAACATTATTGTTATATAAAATTATAGTGATATAAAATTACCGAAAGTATTTATTGGCTGTTGCCAATTTGTAATGATAAGTCGTTTAATGACTTTTTAATTGATATTTTGATACGATATAATTTTATTCTTATCCTTTGAAGGAAAACGCGTATCCCTCTCCAAAGGAATGTGGGCCTCTACTTTGTTCGTCTATGTCATTATCACGATACTGAAAATAAAATAAGACACATTAATTGACTGGCATTGAAATATTTCTATCATGGTAACCCTTTTATTATGAAGGAAAACATCGTGAGGAAACCTGCATGTCTGAGAGAACATAGCAAGTTTTCGAAAGACGTTTACTATGGCCTGATCCCCCTCGTTTTGAAGCAAGGCTTGTGCCCAATGGGACGTTAAAAAGTGTTAAATATAATAACACATTTCATACCTGTCCATCATCACGGCCATCGGGTCTCCAATTTTGGTTGTAGTATTGACTGCCTGCCCCTCTTTGTGCTTCAGGGCCCTGAAATAATTTAACAATTGCTAAGTCATAGTTTCTTAAATCAAGGTAGTATTTGGGTTTAACGCATATTTTTCTCCAACCAGATTTTATATCATATATGTCTTACCATGCGAATAGGTTAATCGATTATATCATGGCATGCGTTCAATCTCTCTCATTGTGCGGCTGGATTGCTGGAGGCTAACAAACCCCTTCTGTCGTATAAGGAGGTCTTCTCAGCGTCCTGCAATCCAGCCGGGTGTGAAGACAAGAAACGCACAAGGTGCCCACTTCGGTGGGTGTCGTGTTATGCGGGTTGCTCCAAGTTCTTCTCTGATAGCAGATTGGACTGTGAAGCAAACCTGCGGCTGTATAGCTTGCTTCGGCCGACCTGCCGTCTGGGCGTCTTGTTAAGCGATACTGCCACACCCCATTAAAGAGGTTATAAAGAATTAGCAAAGCTTTCGAAGCCTTTAAGGTTTCCATTGAAGGTCCCTAATTACATAAAAAAATCTGCTTTTTTACCTGACTCTGCCAGTTTTGTGGTTCAGGCCGCTGTTGGTTATACTCCTGCTGCATCTCGTACTGTCTCCGTTGCTGTTCATACGCTTGTGTGTTGTAGTTATCTGTTTAAGGAATAAGAACTTTAAAATAAAGAAACATTAGAAAAATAATAATAATAATATAATAAAACAAGGCCCTACGCCGCGTCTGTTTGTTTGTCTGTCTGTTCGCGAAATACACAAAAACTATTTTCATGCCATTTTCACCAATGGATAGAGTGGTTCGCGAAGAAAAATTTAATATACAATTTGTCAAGGTTTTGTATACATTCACTAGCGGAACCCGCGGCTTCGCTCGCGCTGAAAAATTCTTAAATAGAATTAAAACTTTCCTATTTTTGAACAACTTCTCATTTTTTCAAGAAACCCTTATTACAATGATTTGTAGAAATTCCCAAATCGGATATCGGTACATCACCATAAGTTTGCCACGAATACCTAGTACTTACTTTGTGCTGGTGGCACTACTGGTTCGGGGCTTTTCGGTAAATGGCTGCCTTCGAGAATCTAAAAATAAAAGACATATAGGTTTAGTACAGTAGTCGCGCCTTAAGCTCAGCTTTGCATTTGCACTCAGTGCTCGTGCAGTGTACGGAGAGAAGCGGCTTGTGGCTGAGCGCATTTAAAGCCTTTTATACTGGATTTTGAAACGCGGCTATTGGCTTTTGGCTATCATTAGCACAAATTCAAAGCTAAGTTACAAGTCGAGAACTTTTTTTACGACTTGAGATTTTTTTATAGTAGTTACGACGAAAAGAATCAATTCGTTAACTTTCAGTTATAGAAATTAATAAAAATATTGTTCTCCATCGTCGTGAATCTAAAAAAACCCCATAAAAACCTTAACTTTACCTGAAAACCTTCCTTCCCAGCTCTATACTTCAGCTTCACCAGCTGACCACTCGGGTCTTTGTACTGATAGGCTCCAACCCTTGAACCATCGGGTTCGATCACTTCTCCTGCTGCCAAGCCATTGTCAGAGGCATATTCAAACCGGAAGGCACCTTCTGTTCAGGAGAGAAACGAAAAATAATAAAAAACAGTTGTAAATAAAACTTTCTTTTCGCATTTTGTCGCGGATTTAAAATTCAAATTCAAAATATTATAATAATCAGCATAAAATTATTACAATTTTTTACTGAACGTCATGAGTCTACTATCAGTTCGGAAAGAAGAAGCCGCTGACCTGAGAAGAACTGGCGAAAGAAACTCAGCGGGACTAATATTATTTTTTGTCTTAATCTGTTTTATTTACAAATTAAATTAAAATTAACAATAGTTCTATAGGGTTGAAACTTGAAATAGCCGATCACATTATTCTTATACAAGTCCTATTATTATACAAGTAGTACTGTTTTCTTATTTATCATATTTGTTTTGATATGTATTTTTGTTTTGTTATTATACTATTACTATATTATATAGTATAATACACGTACTGAGACGTCAAATACCTCAGTCTCTTCCACGACCATGTGCGCTGTAAAGCATTCGAAACGTCGGGAACCAAAAATCTAAATAAATCCGCTACAAAATCTAAAAAAATAGTTCCATTTACAATGTCAAATATCCGCGTAAATATAAGAAAGTATTAAAAAAAATCTTTAACCTGAAAAAACTCACTAAACTAAAAAAAATACCTGAGCTCAAAGACTGTTTGTGATGCAGAATAGAGGCTTGTTGTTCTTTTGACATTCCTCCGTACGGCAAGCGCCATGCTTCTGCTCTAGGACTGTCAGATCCTAAAAAAAAATATATTTTTTTTTTTATGTGACAAAGGGGGCAAACGGGCAGGAGGCTCACCTGATGGGAAGTGATCACCTCCGCCAAAACTGCAGGGCTTGCAGTTTTGCAGATGCGTTGCCGGCCTTTTAGGAAAGGGAAGGAGGAGGGAGGGAGGAGGGAGAAGGACGGGAGGAGGGATGGGATGGGGAGTGGGCCTCCCGGACTCTCACTTACCGGACGAAACGTGACAGCATAACTGCCACTTCACGCCGGTCTTCTGTGAGAGAGTAGTACTATACGGGGCGTGCCGGCCCATTCGGCTGCTATATTAAATTAATACCAAAGCCTATGAAAGATATAGTCGGCCAACCGCCAACGGACGTGACAGCCCAAGCTGCCATACACTAATGTCCCAAGCGAGTGTATACCGGCTTGAGTTGTCACATCCGTTGGCCGACTATATGTTCATAGGCTTTGTTAATACTGTGAAAATGGCGACAATCCTAAACATTTGCCAACATTTTTGGCTCAGTTTGCCAGCGGAGTCCCACTGAGAGCATTCACTTCATTATAAACAGCTTAACCGATTTTGATGTTACTTTTTGCAAACTTATAGGTCATCTGGATAGTTATTAACTATAGTAGTGGAGCTGGATTTATTTTTGACGTTAGAAAATTTCTAAAATAACGTTACAATATGGATTATTATTAACTATTTCATTTCGATTTTCCAAAAAACATTTAATTTTCAGATTCGAGTCAGATTTTTATAACATACTAGCTGACCCGACAGACTTCGTACTGACTCAATCGATAAATAAAAGATCTAAACTTTTTTTTTCATATTTATTCACCTTTTAAACCTTCTCTGGACCTCCACAAATAATTCAAGACCAAAATTAGCTAAATTGGTCCAGCCGTTCTCGAGTTTTAGCGAGACTAACGAACAGCAATTCATTTTTATATATAAGACAAGCATTTTAAATTAAAAAAAAATTGAGCGGATAGATATTCGTTAGTTCAGACCAGGCTGAACGGATCTCGATAAAATTGTAAGAAAATAAAAAGTGTACGATTTCAATGAAACAGATTTATTTCTTTTTTCACTAACGACTATCCCCAGCGAAAAATAATAATCAATATTTAAATTTATCAATAAAAATAGCTAACGACCTATTCTCAGGCCTATAAAATATACACAAAAAATCATAACAATCGGTCAACGCGTTTCGGAGGAGTTCGATAACAAAACGCGTGACACGAGGATTTTATATATTAAAGAATTGAAATTATCACATAAAGATACCAAACAGATTAACTCAAGAAGCAAAATCTTATCTAAATACAAAATTTGATTTAAATCGTTATAGCCGTCTTCAAGATATTCGCAACAAACGCAGGATGTGTCTATCACTATAAGATTGTCTATAAACATCAAAATGGTTCCAGCCGTTTTGAAGTCCATAGGGAACATACAAACACACATATATTTGTATTTTTATATATAGATATATACATACCTCTATAGTTTTCGTAGACCGGTGGTGGAGGGTTAGGCCTCCAGGACTGCGCGGTGGTACCTTGCGGAGTGACGTCATCGCTTGGGTTGAACAACTGCTTTCTGTAGGGATCCACCTTAAAAATAATATTTTTATTAATATTCTTACAGTGGTAGCCCAGCGGTAACGCGTTCGCTTGAATAACCGAGTGATGCGGGTTCAAATCCGGGTCTCGCACCTCTGATATTTTCATGCGTGAATCATTTCTATCATGATTACCACTTGTCTTACGGTGAAGGAAAACATCGTGAGGAAACCTGCATGTCTGAGAAAACCTAGCAAGTGTTCGTAAGACATGTGAAGTCCGCCAACACGCACTAAGCCAGCGCGGCGGACTATGGCCTGATCCCCCTCGTACTGAGGGAGGCCCACACCCAGCAACGAGACGAAAAAAGCGCTAAAGACAAGTAGTATTCTTACGATTGCTTCATATACTCGAATAAAGAAATTAATTAGACATACATAATATGTATTGTACTAGCGATTCACCCCCGTCCCACTCGGACTACATACTTATGTTTTAACTATAGATTTTTCAGAGATGAGATATTTTACTGCATTAAAAAGTATCCTATATCCTGACCCGGATAACCAGCTATCATCATACTAAATTTCATCAAAATCTGTCCAGTGGTTTCTGTGATGCGGTCACAGACAGACAGACAGACAAATATTCTAAAACTATAGATTCGGCCTCTGTATCGATAATAATTACTGTTACAATAAGATGTAACAAAAATATTCAATGTACAGATTCGACTAAGTTAGAATTTTATTATATGTATAGATACAGATATCATATTGTTATCCGAAATTCCACCTTAATCATATCTCTTATATCTTTAAACGAGCAATTCTTGTATATTATATAATCTGAATCTCGGAAACGACTCCAACGATTTTCATAAAATTTAGTATACTGGGGATTTCGGGGGCGATAAATCGATCTAGCTAGGATTCATTTTCAGAAAATGTTGTTTTATTCGTGTTTTCAATAATCAACTTTATCGATAATAATCAACTTAAACATAAACTTATTTTTTTTTATTGAAAGAAAACAACAAAAAGGTGGCGTTTGGGTAGCCCAATATTGCAACTTAGACAGAAAAATATGACTCTTCCTGACATCTATTGGCGAATAATAATAACATTTTTCTTAAAAATACGGAGAAAAGCTCGGTCATCCACTTTTTATTGATAAGACGAAAGTTCATTAAAAAATCTTTTAATAAACAGAGGAAAGGTACGAAGCTGTTTTCATGTATAACGCAAAGCAAAATTTCGACTTATCACATACATCCTCGGTAGTATAGTGGTAAGTATCCCCGCCTGTCACGCGGGAGACCGGGGTTCGATTCCCCGCCGGGGAGGATTTTTTTTTTCAAATTTTAATTTAAATAACCTAACTTTTTTTGGTTTTTATATAGGTATCTAATATCTATTAACATATTATTTGTAAATTAAAATGTCAGTGAGGTAATTTTTTGAATATTTAAACAATTCAAAGTAACATTGATTGATATCATTAGATTCATAAAAAAATAATTGTAATCAACCCTTTTTAACGTCCTACTGGACACAGGCCTCCCTTCAGTACAAGGGGGATCAGGCCAAATGTGGAATATGTGCACACAGGCCAATTGCATGTTGGCGGACTTCACATGTTTTTCGAAAAGTTGCTAGGTTCTCTCAGACATGCAGGTTTCCTCACGATGTTTTCCTTCACCGTAAAACAAGTGGTAACCACGATAGAAATCAACACTGCCTCAAATAATTAATTGATTTTTAATGTTTGAAATAGCATAACACCTACACTACAAGTACGAATTGTACGATAAAAAAAACCCAGTACTACCCACTGAAACCCCACAGAACCTTATAAATTCAATTAAAAGTATTTAAAATACATGGCTTAAATCTAAGAAAGTATTAGGAGTACCCTCCGTTTTATTTCTTAGCTATGACACGAATCACACATCACAGAAGTTTTTTACTCTTACGACACGTTTAGCGCTGTAGTTTCTGCATCAGCGGTCGCGGGTTCGAGTCCCGCTGGGGGCGTTTATATGTTGAGCACGAATGTTAGTACTTCAGTCATGGGTGTTTAAATTTATAATAATATGTATGTCTGTATGAATTATCTGGTACTCGTAACACAAGCCTCGTAGCTTACCACGGAACTAGATGGCGTTGTGTGTAATAATGTCTCAAGAGCATAATTATATTACACCTAAATGAAGAGGCCCGTGGAGTATAAATAAAAAACTTACTGTATCAGATCTTTGAGAGGCAGCCCACGGAGTGTCCACTGGCTGGAACATTGCACGCGGGACCTGGTACAATTGAATAAGCGGTTTACTATATATGTTTCTATGCACCCCTTTCTTTCATGTTCCTTCACCGTAAGGTGAGTGGTAATCATGATAGAAACGATTCGCTAAATAATATTTCATATAAACATCCCACGGGATTCGAACTCAAAACCTCACTGAAGGAAGCAAAACTCTAATCGCTCTTTACTTAATTTCGTCAGCTAAATATGAACCGTGGCATAACCCACAATCACCGGACTAGAACGGATGGCGAGACCAATCGCTAATTAAATACATTAGTAATTGCACGCGATGTTTCACCGATACAAATATATAATATATGTTGGGACATTATTACAACAGCGCCATCTAGTTCCGTGGTAAGCTACGAGGCTTGTGTTACGGATACCAGATAGTTGATATACTACACCTATAAATTTTAAATACATACATATTATAAATATAAACACCCATGACTGGAGTACAAACATTCGTGTTCAACAAATGAATGCCCCCAGCGGGACTCGAACCCGCGACCGCTGGCGCAGAAAGTAGGGTCACTACCAACTGAGCCGATCGTGTCGACAAATATTTGGACGGACAGGATGGACAGGATATTTGAATACAAGGTATATACCGATAGATAAATGTGACGAGAAAACCACTGCGCCTATAGCCAACCGGCATTCGTTATGAAGCGATACGATTTCTACAATCGTCATCGCTTAAACGCAGCGTATGCATTTTGAACTTTAAATCACTAATAATTGAAATTAATTTACATTGTCTACCATCATCTATTCGTTGACAACAGATCACGTGACATATCTAAGGCATATGTCAAACCCATACATTTTGGACTTTTCTACTAGCGCTTTCGCTAATCGATTGTTACATTGTCTAGGCCCCCTGGACAGATTTCGATGAAATTTGGTCTGATGATATCTGGTTATCCGGGTCAGGATATAGGATACTTTTTACTGCTGGAAAATATGTCATTTTTGACATCTATACTAACAGTTTAATTTAAACGTATCAAAAGATATAGGACAAACCCAAGCAAAGTGAAAGTGAAACACTAGTTCTTTCATATATGGTTAAACTAGCGATACATTCATTCGTCCCTAGGTATAGCGCGAGCAAAGCCGCGAGTTCCGTTAGTAAATGTTTACAAAAACTTGACAAATTATATACTAAAACCTTCCTCGAGAACCACTCTATCCATAGGTAAAAACAGCATGAAAATCGGTGCAGTAGTTTTTGAGTTTATCGCGAACAGACAGACAGACGCGGCGGAGCACTTTGTTTTATAATATGTAATAATTAAAAAAATAATTAATTAATTAATATCTCAAAAGTAGTACCTAATTTCGTCGTGGCATAGCATTTATAAATTTAGCACATTACGTAAGTCCTCGGTAGTATAGTGGTAAGTATCCCCGCCTGTCACGCGGGAGACCGGGGTTCGATTCCCCGCCGGGGAGATCTTTTTATACAAGAGTTCCATTTACACGAGTTCTTAATATATTTTTTTTGTATTTTTTAAATAGTCTAATCTGTTTAACTGGAAGGAATCCCAGTGTCTTGAAAATTAATATTTTTATAGATTTAAACATTCTAATTTTTTTTTGTTTTTATTGGATAAGACCGTCTTCAGGACGCAATCTATTTTCTGGCAACATTTTATCGAAAACAAGTAGTATTTATTTTCCGAGGGATCTTATAGGCTATCTTACACACTACGGCGGTAATAGTTAATGAGTTCTAACTTCTAAGTAACACGACATCTAGATAACGACTGCTTTATTAAGTTAAGATCTCCCACTACCAACATGACAACGCTATTGTTACAAATGTACACTACAACGACCAAACCTAGATAAGAGATCAATTCTACATTTACCATCTATAATATACAAGTTCTATATTAATATTTTTATCTAAACGATAATTCATACTAATACATAAATACTGAATACTTAAATTATACTATACTAACAATTGCTGCGGCTTCGCCCGCGTTCTAATCAATATTAAAATATAGGTATTATTGAACGAAGGATGAAAATTTAGGTTTATAAGTTATAAGTATTTTTTGATGCGAAATCATAAAAAAGAACAAAAATTCGGTCTTAAAATAAAAATAAAAATCTGAAGAGGGCCACCCTTATCACGTAGGAGAATAAAAACTACGACCTATTCTCAGACCTACCAAATATACACAAAACAATCATAAAATTCGGACAAGCTGTTTCGGAGGAGTTCGATAACAAACACTGTGACACGAGATTTTTATATATTAGATTATTATGTACTAATTATTTATAAATGCGAAATTAACTGTCTGTATGTCTGTTATCTGTTCGCTTTTCACGCTTAAACTGCTAAACAAATTTAGATATTTGACATGGAGGTAGTTTAAGACCCGGGATGGAACATACGATAGTTTTGATCCGGAATTAAGCGACTGAAAAGGATGGTGATTTGTATGGGGAGTCAATAATTTCTCTATGGGATATAAAACCAATCATACCTAAGAATTTAAATTTAAACTTTACTGTAATAAAACTTTAATCAACTTTTTTTGATATAGGAACGGATACTAACTTGTTTAAACGTCTGCGGCGCATAGAACTCGCTCTCTTGCGCGTGCGCAACTGCCACGATGACACACCAGAAACATATTAACTGGAAAGAAGTTATTATTAAATTAAATAATTTTTTAGAGTACAATACTTAAAATATACACAGATTTTGATAAAACTAAAAAAATCATAGTGACGCAGATTTTTCTATTAGATTAATTAAAGTTTATTAAAATAAACGTTTTTCAATTTCTATTAGGAAAAACCTAAAAAAATCGAATCTACGTCCTATTATATAGGTAATTCTTATGCCATATAACATATTCAACATTTTTTTACTGTAAGGGCAAATAATTACAAAAAATATTGTAGCAAGCATTGTTGGAAAAAAAAATTAAGACTAAAATATATATCCATCCTCTATTCAATACGAGTGGGATCAAGCCATAGTCCACCGCGCTGGCCTAGTGCGTGTTGGCGGACTGAGCATGTCTTACGAAAACTTGCTAGGTTTTCTCAGACATGCAGGTTTCCTCACGATGTTTTCCTTCACCGCAAGACAAGTGGTAATCATGATAGAAATGATTCCCACATGAAAATATCAGAGGTGCGAGACCTGGGTTCGAACCCACTTCACTCAGTTTCCTAAACTATTTTGATTTAAAATACATTCATAAATAATATGTATGTATTTATAGAGGCTGATTTTTTATATTAAAAATATATTCCATTATATTATACTAGCAATTCCCTGGAATTCCCTGATCCTTTCTGAGACTTTTTGATGCCAAATCATAAAAAGTGAAATAAAAGATTGGTATAAAAATAAAAAAAAATAAAAAATAACTGGAGAGGGCCACCCTTATCACCTTGGGGAATAAAAAATAGCCTACGACCTATTTTCAGACCTACCAAATATACACAAAAAATTCATAAAAATCGGTCAAGAAGTTTCGGAGGAGTTCGATAACAAACACTGTGACACGAGATTTTTATATATTATAATTATTATTATTTTATATCTCAACTCACCCTCATAGTGACTGTCTGTCCGTACAAGCGTATAGCCGTCTGACGAAACCCACTCCTATATATAGAAAATTAAGACGCGATGGACCGAAAATGAACTGGTTTGTGAGAAATCGGTGATTTTATCGCAAGTTTAACATTTACACGCGATTTTACTCGTTATTGAAATAAAAATAGATTATTTCTATTAATTAAGCTATTTTGAATCAACTTTATTTTCTATGATTGTTAGTGCTTGCTGCTCGGAAGGCAGTTGCTGCTCTTTTAAAAAGAGAGTTGGTATATAATTTTCAATATAGCATTAGGCTAGCATAGGTACCTTCTTCTTCTTCTTTTTCTTCCTGCCCTTATTGGGATAAGCTATATAAATAAAATAGAAGTGTCCGTTTTTAATTTCAAATTAAAACAGCTTTTCAGCGTTTAAACGCGTTTTGTAATTTTCTAATAAAATAAGTCTAAGTTACTCCTTACATCATAAGCTATTTGCCAGTGAAAGTCCAGCCGTTTCAGAGATAACCCGGAACAAACAGACAAACAAACAGACATGCAATAATTTTAAAAATTGGATTTTTGTTGTTAGTATCGTATATATGTACTTTCATATGCATTTAGTGAAAAGCTGTTAATTTATAATTAAAAATAGACACTTAATTTTATTTATAAATATGTAATTATGTACTGATTAAGGCCATAAAAAATTCTAAAGCTATTACCTACAACTTTTTTATTTTTTTCTTTTTATATAAATATAGTAGTTTCTGTTATTTTACATTAATAGCTTTCCCAACGGTCTAGTTCCTAGATTGCACAGATCATATGGGGTTTGAGTCCCGAGTTAGGCTAATGATACCAACACAGAACACTAGTCGACGTAGCTAGAGCCGACCTCGGCACCACACCCACTAAATATAATAGGGTAATGATAAAAGTGCTTCGTGAAGACATTCACAATTTGGACAGTTGAACTGGAGTCTTTAGACTTGTAAAACCATTGGTCCTGCGCCTGATTCCTCGCCGAATTTTGATATGAGAGTGAAAAGAGTAGAAAGTGTTTAATAATAATAATAATAATAATAATAATAAGCCCCCCAAAATCCTACCTTACGTCCAAGCTGAACATCTAGCTACGTGGGGGGCGGACACGCGTACAGTACAACTGTACTAAAAACTTACGCGGCCAACAAGGCAAGGGTAACCCATTCATTATGGAGACAAGATCGAAAAAAGTACGTATAGGGCCGCTTCCCGAGGGTGATCGTCGGGGCGCACCTGGAGCCGATGCTGGGTGTCTCAGCATGCGAACCATCGGCGGTACGAAACTGAACAGGCGGGTTTCGACCGATAAAAATGTTACAGCCGAAGTGTCCAACCATCTGAATTTTAACAATAGGCAAGAAGTTAATAGTACCCATAGTAGTAGATCAGTTACCCTGACTACGCCAGCTGCAGATGTTTCACAGGGGACTTCTGTCC
The DNA here is from genome assembly GCA_951802675.2 of Boloria euphrosyne. Taxonomy (NCBI): domain Eukaryota; kingdom Metazoa; phylum Arthropoda; class Insecta; order Lepidoptera; family Nymphalidae; genus Boloria; species Boloria euphrosyne. The sequence continues at coordinate 1,708,031 of OX637895.1, forward strand.
ATCAGCCTGTGACCACTAAGGCTGGTAAGCCACGAGTGCGTATGAAATGGGACAGTGAAATTAATACATTTATCATGCGCACATACCTTTACATAACTAAGTTAGAAACCGACATGACAATGTATGGCAGTAAACTTTTCGAACAATTTAAATTAAAATATCCAGAATTAAATGTAACAGCACAAAGAGTAGCAGACCAAAGAAGAGTTATAATAAGAAATAGATTGCTTTCTCAAGAAGTTATAAACAAATTAAAAAAAGAGATATCCGAACAAATAAATTATGAGGAGAGAATGGCTAGTACTTCATCACCGGTTTCAACTAATATAATAAATCCTGTTGTAACACCAGTTGAATATAATAGCAAATTAACAGATCCTAACACAGGTATATCATTTTCACTTTCTCAGCGAACCTACGTGCCAGAGTCTCAGTTGTCCTTAATGTCTCTTAATATCAGTTCATCAGTATCAACTCAAACGGAAGTCCCAATGTCTGATTTGTTACAAACTACTGAATCGATAGCAATAGACCAGAATGAGTCTTCAAATCAATTCATTCAAGATCTGCATAATAAACTCGAAACTACACTTCTTATGTATACAGAGGGCCTAGACAAAGTAACAATCGATTAGCGAAAGCGATAGTAGAAAAGTCCAAAATGTATGGGTTTGACATATGACTTAGATATGTCACGTGATCTGTTGTCAACGAATAGATGATGCTAGACAATGTACATTCATTTCAATTATTAGTGATTTAAAGTTCAAGATGCATACGCTGCGTTTAAGCGATGACGATTGTAGAAATCGAATCGCTTCATAACGAATGCCGGTTGGCTATAGGCCCAGGTACTGATCCGACCCATCGTCCTAAATTACCAAAATTAAGAGAAAACAAAAAGTTATATGATTTAGTTGGTATATTTAATCAAATATCTGTCAAATTTCTTTCAATAGATTCCGATATAACACAGTTACATACATTAATATATTGCATCGCGCTTGTTATTAGCAAAGAATTGGGCTATAAAATTTATTCAGATAAGATCAACCTCAAAAAAAGGTCATTACATAAACCAGAATGGCAAATTAGGCTTGAGAATGATATTAAAAAATTAAGAATAGATATTGGTAGACTAACTCAGTTTGTAAATAATAACAGAAGTAATAAAATAGTAAAACACGTAAATAAAATATTTTTATCTTATAAAGTTCATTCATCACACGAAAAAAATAATAGCAGACCGGAGGAATTTTTAGACACATTGAAACAAAAACTTACAGTTAAATCTCAGAGACTAGCACGTTATAAAAAATCATTGCAAAGAAAAGAAGATAATAAACTTTTTATCAATAATGAGAAGAATTTCTATAGAAGTCTAAAGTGTATTCAAGACAACGCCGTACGGGAACTACCTGCAGAAAATGAACTCAAAGACTACTGGACTAATATCTGGAAAAAAAATATAGATCATAACAATCATGCTAAATGGATAGAAAAAATAGAAGAGAATGCAAAAACTATTGAACCGATGGATCACATTAATATAACTAAAATAGATATAGAAAAAATAACAAAAAAAATGAAAAACTGGAAAGCTGCAGGTGTAGATGGAGTTCATAATTTTTGGTTGAAAAAACTTGTAGTACTACATCAGGCCCTTGCTGTAGCTATATCAGATATAATTAGACGAACAGCGGAAATTCCCTCATTTTTAACAAAAGGAATAACGTATATGCTTCCCAAGTCAAGTAACACCACTGACCCTTCACAATATCGTCCCATTACTTGCTTACCCACTATTTATAAGTTAATCACTTCATGCATAGCTCTAAAAATTAATACACATGTTATTCATAATAATATTCTCGCTGAGGAACAGAAAGGATGCCGACAAAATCATATGGGATGTAAAGAACAGTTAATAATTGATTCTAATATTTTGAAGCATGCCACCACACATAATCGTAATTTATTCCTAACATATATAGATTATAAGAAAGCATTTGACAGTATACCACATTCCTGGCTAATCCGTATTTTACAAATATATAAAATTAACCCTTACATAATCTCTTTCCTGGAAGATGCCATGAGAACATGGAGAACTGCGATATTCGTAAATAATGGTCGTAACTCCATTATAACTGATGAAATCCCAATATCTAATGGCATCTTTCAGGGAGACTCACTCAGCCCCTTATGGTTTTGCTTGGCACTTAATCCATTATCTCATCTTCTTAATAGTCATAACTCTGGATACAAACTGACATCAAACATAAATCTTAGTCATTTAATGTACATGGACGATATAAAGTTATTTGCAAAGTCTGAAAAAGAAATAAATAAGCTGATAGAAATAACTGCTGAATTTAGTAAAGATATAAACATGACATTTGGTGTAGATAAATGTAAAATATTAAAATTAAGCTCAGGTAAAATTGTAACTAATAATAATGCACAGGCTGATTATTTTGAAGTTATGGGAGAGCACGAGAGTTATAAATATTTAGGTTTACATGAAGGCAGAACAATTAATCATACACAGATAAAAAAAGATTTAAGTAATGAATGTTTTAATCGGTTAAATAAAGTTTGTAAAAGATCGCTGTACTCTAAAAATTTAGTTAAAGCTATAAATACTTATGTTATACCAGTACTTACATATTCTTTCGGGGTAGTCAAGTGGTCAGCCACTGATATTAATAATTTAGAAATTAAAATAAGAACCACTTTAACCAAATATAAGTATCTACATCCAAAATCAGCAATAGAACGTATGACTGTGCAAAGAAATAAGGGCGGTAGAGGGGTGATAGACATTCGAGTTTTATGGGAAAAACAGATCCAAAACCTAAGAAATTTCTTTTATAGTAAGGCTGAGACTAGTCAAATACATTTAGCTACAGTAGAAACCGACACTAATTACACTCCACTTAATTTGAATAATAAGGACCGCGAATTTATTTCAATTAAAGACTATGAAGTTGAAAAGCTAACAAAGTGGCGCAGCAAAGAGTTACATGGAAGACATATTCACGACCTTGAACAAAACCACATAGATTTACAAGCATCCAATCAGTGGCTAAAGCTAGGATACCTTTTCCCGGAAACAGAGGGATTTATTATTGCCATACAAGATCAGGTGATTAATACGAGAAACTATAAAAAGTTTATCCTTAAAGACCCAACTTTAAAAAGTGATAAATGCCGGAAATGCCATCGTCAACCAGAAACCATACAACATATTACCAGTGCCTGTCCTAGCCTTACCCAAACTGATTACACTCATCGCCATAACCAAGTAGCCCATATGATCCACCAAAAGCTTGCTAGCAAACACAATTTAATACAAGGAAAACCTCAGCCATACTATCAATATACACCAAAGCCAGTCTTGGAGAGCGACGGGTACAAAATATACTTCGATAGAGCTATTTTAACTGATAAAACTATCCACAATAATAGACCGGACATTACTTTAATAGACAAAATAAATAAAATAGTTTTTTTAATTGATATCGCAGTTCCAAATACACATAATTTACAAAAAACTATTACAGAAAAAATACATAAATATACAGACCTAAAAGAAGAAGTTATTAGAATATGGAAAATGAATAAAGTATATATTGTGCCATTGGTGCTCTCCAGTACAGGCGTTATACCGAAGTATTTGTTGCATTCTCTCCGTATTTTAGATTTATCACCTAGCACTTTCATCAATATGCAAAAAGCCACAATTCTTAACACATGTCGCATAGTCCGAAAGTTTCTGCAAGACGATTCCCCTAACCATCAAAACATAACAAATGATGATTCTCACTTGGCGTAAGCCCGTGAGATTCATTACACCGAAATTATATATTTCGAGAAAAAAAAAAGTTGAAGAATATAATAATAATAATAAGCCCCCTAAAATCCAACCATACGTCCGAATCGACCATCTGATTCACGTAGGGGGCGGACACGTGATAATATATTACTGGCACGGCTAACATGGCTATGGTAACCCATCAATATGGAGACTACATTAAATGGAATACGTATAGGGTCGCTTCCCGAGGGTGATCGTCGGGGCACGTCTGTAGCTGGCCACGGGCGTGACAGCATGCTAGCCAGTGACTCTCAGAACAGCGGCTGTATGGGAGTCGGGGACAGGGGGGATGGGATAAGGTCCTCAAATGCTACAGCCGCCAACAGTAGTAGTAGGAGTAGGAGACGAGCTACGGCTCTGTCTGAACCAGCTGAGATTGTTTCGCAGGAGGCATTTGCCATTCAACCTACGACCACCAAGGCTGGGAAACCCAGAGTGCGCATGAAATGGAATGATGATATGAACCTATTTATCATGCGTACATATTATTACATCACAAAATTAGAAACCGATAAAACCATGTACTGTACTAGACTTCATGAAGAATTCATTTTAAAATATCCACATATTAATGTTTCCGCACAAAGAATTGCTGACCAAAGACGAGTAATTATCAGAAATAAATATTTTACAGATGAAACTATAAATAATTTGAAAAGAGAAATAGCTGAGCAACTAGAAAAAGAAAATAACGAGAATTCACACACACAAACCACTCATTCACTTACACATACACCAATGGCAGATAATACACTAGATAGACAAGAATTAATTGAAACATCTCCTTCACAGTCTAGGCTACATTCACTAACAGCTCACTCTACCCAGCACTCTCATGCATCAACTCAAACTGGAACGCCAAATATCACACTTATAACTCCAGAATACGAATATGAGCAGAACACTATAGATTATGATAAGCTAAATACACAAGAATTAATAAATCAATTGAAAACTGCTATTGCTAAATATAATGGTACTGACCCTACATTCCGACCCAAGCTACCTAAATTAAAGGAAAATAAAAAACTTTATAAATATTTAGATCTATTTAATAAAGAAATTCTTGGAAAATTTTACTCTCTTGACTGCGATATAATTGATATTCACACTCTAATTTATTGCTCCGCACTTGTTATTTCAGAAAACTTAGGATATAAAATTTCTCATCAGAACACTAATTTAACTGAAACACGTAGAAAGCCTCAAAAACCAGCTTGGCAAATCCGTATTGAAAATGATATAAAAAAATTAAGAGCTGATATCGGTAGAGTAACGCAGTATATTAATAATAATCGATCCAGGAAAGTAGTGAAGAAAGTAGAAGAAATTTTTAAAAGAATAAAAGTCCACTCTAAGCACGAAAAAGTTAACAACAGTCCTGAAGAGTTTTTAGATACTTTAAAGCAGAAATTAGCACTTAAATCACAACGACTTGCTAGATACAACAAAGCGTCACAAAGAAAACAAGATAATAGGCTATTCATAAGTAACGAGAAAAGGTTTTATAGATCACTAAATAAAGGCCAAGGCTCAAATAATAATAATAAGCTTCCAGAAAAAACAACACTCACTAATTACTGGATGGATTTATGGAAAAAAAGGGGATGATTATAATGATAAGGCAGACTGGATTGACGAGGAAGTAAGCAGATGGAATGATGTAAAAGGAATGGAACCCGTAGTTTTGACCAAGGAAGATATTGAGATAGTTACTAAAAGAATGAAAAATTGGAAAGCGGCAGGAATAGATAATTTACATTGTTTTTGGTTTAAAAAATTGCACATATTTCATGATATTCTAGCAAGATTAATAACGGATATTATTAACGGAACACAAGAATTGCCTAAATTTTTTACTAAAGGGATTACCTATATGCTTCCGAAGAGCGAAAACACTGCTGACCCTTCACAGTATCGTCCTATTACATGTTTGCCAACCATATACAAAATCATAACTTCATGTATAACACAAAAAATAAATCAACATTTTACACATTATAATATTCTATCAGAAGAACAAAAGGGATGTAGGCCTAATCATAAAGGATGTAAAGAACAGCTAATAATAGATTCAACGATTTTAAAACATGCACAAGTAAAGAAAAGAAATCTACATATTTCATATATAGATTACAAGAAGGCTTTCGATAGCGTGCCCCATAGTTGGTTAATTAGAGTGTTAGAAATTTATAAAATTCATCCTCATATAGTGTCATTTTTAAGAAATGCTATAAAAGACTGGAGAACCACGTTATATTTATCTTTAGGAAATGCAACAATAACTACGGATGAAATACCCATTCAGAACGGGATTTTTCAGGGAGATTCTCTTAGTCCTTTATGGTTTTGCCTAGCTCTGAATCCACTTTCAAATATTTTGAATAAAACTGCTAACGGATATAAATTAAACAATTGTACTACTGTAACTCATTTAATGTATATGGACGACATCAAACTATTTGCAAAGTCTAAAACACACCTTAAAAACCTCATCGATTTAACTACACGCTTTAGTAAAGACATTAACATGACATTTGGACTTGATAAATGCAAGACACTTCATATATATAAAGGAAAAATGCAAAATAATTATAACGCAACACCAACAGACAATTCATTCATGCAAATTAATGCAAATGACACATATAAATATTTAGGGATAAATCAATCAAATACAATAGATCATATTAACATAAAAAAACAATTAACTACAGAATACATGAGAAGGTTACACCTTATATTTAAAAAACACCTACATTCTAAAAATTTATTTAAAGCGATTAATACTTTTGCCATTCCCGTCTTAACATACACATTTGGTGTTGTGAAGTGGACACGCACAGATATAAGTCGTTTAGAAATAAAAACTAGGACAACTCTAACCAAATATAATTATGCACATCCTAAGTCAGCAGTGGAAAGAATGACAGTTAAAAGAACAAAAGGTGGTAGAGGACTAATTGATTTAAGAATGTTATGGGAAGGGCAAGTTAGGGAAATGCGCGATTTTTTTCATACAAAATCTACAACCAGTAAACTTCATTCCGCAATTATAGAGTTAGATGATAAATATACACCGCTTGATTTACTTAATCGTAATGTTCAATTTAAAACAGTAAACGAGCTAGATCGGGAAAAAATAGAAATATGGCGTAAAAAAGAACTTCATGGTAGGCACTTACATGACCTGGAACAGGCTCATATAGAAATGGAAGCTTCAAATAAATGGTTACAGCTAGGCTCATTGTTTCCTGAAACCGAGGGCTTTTTAATAGCCATTCAAGACCAAGTAATCAGAACAAAAAATTACAGGAAATACATAATTAAAGACAGTACTGTAGCGGATGATAAATGTAGAAAATGTCACAAACAATCAGAGACGATTCAGCACATTACAGGAGCATGTCCGACTCTCACACAAACTGATTACACGCATAGACATAATCAAATAGCAAAAATAATTCATCAAAAATTAGCCACTAAATATCATCTTATTCCAGATACACATACACCATACTATCGATATACTCCCAATTCCGTTCTCGAGAATAATCATTACAAAATTTACTATGATCGCGCTATTTTAACCGACAAAACAATTCCTTGCAATAGACCAGATATTACTCTTCAAGACAAAATAAACAAAATAGCATACATCATTGATATAGCTGTACCTAACTCTCATAATATATTAAAGACAATAACAGAAAAAATAAACAAATATACAGAGTTAAAAGAAGAACTGGTTCGATTGTGGAAGATGAAAAAAGTATACATTGTACCCATAGTCATATCAGCAACTGGTTTAGTACCAAAACATTTATGTAATAGCCTCAAACTTCTTAACCTTTCACCTAATTTGTATATGACTATTCAAAAAGCAGCAATTTTAAATACTTGCCGTATAGTTAGAAAATTTATACAGGATGACGTCAATAGAACCGATTCAGAAAATAACAAATAGACCTACGTATATTAGTAAAATAACTAATAACGATCTTTATGACGATTACTTGGTTCAGGCCCGTAATCGCCATTCATTTACCAGCTGTTTCAACAGCTGAGATTTCACTTATGTGAAAAATTTAAAATAATAATAATAATCTTTATTTCCAAGAAATTATACAGCAGTAATAGTACTATTGGCCTCTGCACTAAGCACAGCTTGTATCGCAGATAGCCAAGCATAAAAATAACTTAAAACATAACAAAAACATAACATAAAATAACTTTTACACTTGTTAATAAATTAACCTAAGATAGGATATAGGTATATAAAATATATATATTTGATTATAAAAATACTTGTGCACTTAAATAAACTAATCTAAATATACTATTAGGTGCAAAACTGTCACAACCGTACATGAGAATCATATTTTTCGTAAAAAAAACGCTTCGAAAATCGTTAAAAGTTGGTTGAATAACCAAGAATTTGAAGTGCTACAGTAGCCTGCACTGAGCTGACTGACTAGAACAGGACTTTACTAAGGGATTATGACTCACCACCATCTGATGATGGTAGACTGATGTCAATATTTAATGGGAACGAATACGAGTAGGTACAATATATGATTTCTCTTGATTATTGCTTTATTTTGTTAGAAGTATGCCGAAGAAATGAAGAAAGCATAAGAAGGCAGAAGTGAAGAAAGCATAAGGTCTCCGGACTAAACATTACAGCTTCTAATTTTTATTTTTCCTAAAGCGGTGCAATAGTAGTAATGTATGACCGAGTGATGTGTGTTCAAATCCGGGTCTCGCACCTTTGATATTTTCATGTGCGAATCATTTCTATCATGATTACCACTTGTGTTACGGTGAAGGAAAACATCGTGAGGAAACCTGCATGTCTGAGAGAACCTAGCCAGTTTTCGAAAGACATGCTCAGTCCGCCAACACGCACGCCAGCGCGGTGGACTATGGCCTCATCCCCCTCGTACTGAGGGAGGCCCACCCCCAGCAGTGGGACGTTAAAAAGGGCTGATGACAATAGAGTTGTAACAATTTAACTTTTCATTTTCTTACTACTTTGTGTCATGTCTGCTATTGTAAAAATATAGTTATAGTGGTGAATAATTATTTGACTTCTTTTTTTTACGAAAAATATGATCCTCATGTATGGTTGGGACAGTTTTGCACTTAAGTACATATAATAAAATTGTGAGTCCAATCTGTACATTGGATATTTTTTGGAAATTCTTATTGAATTAGTCACTATTATCGATACCGAGAGGCCGAATCTATAGATTTTAGAATGTTTGTCTGTCTGTGAACACATAGGGAGAAAACGACGGAACAGATTTTGATGAAATTAAATACGATGATAGCTGGATATTCTGGTTAACATATCTAATAATATATAAAAATTTCGTATCACAGTGCTTGTTATTGAACATTGAAAAAATTAAGAAAAAATTCATAAAAAACATTTTTATTAAATTTTTTGTGTATAAGTGGTAGGTCTGAGAATAGGACGTAAGCTATTTTTTATTCCTCTAGGTGATAAGGGTGATGCTCTCCAGACATTTTATTTTTTCATTTTTAGGCCAATTTTTTTATTTTTAATTTAATTTTTTTTTATAATTATAATATATTGATATAAAAATAGCCTATTCCCAACATATTATGGCCAAATCAGTTACAAGGACCTATTATATTTCAATACACGTCATTGACTGAAGTTTGAGTGAGTGCTCATATTTTGTACACGTAGGTATTTAATTACGATTGACCCAAATTAATTAATTACGAGGTCGGTATTTCTTTTCAACCGAAACAAAATTATGTTAGAAACTAGCGGTGCCCGCGGCTTCGCTCGCGCTAAGAGTGAATAAAATAAACATTTTTGCTTATATAATGTTACTTATAATGTACTAAGGACTGATTCCCCATTTAAAGTTCTGGCCCTCTTAATTTGTATTGCAGAGCATTATTTCAGTGTCACGCAAAATATTTCAATAGAATTAAATTTCCCATACAAACTTAGCCACCCCCTTTAACCCCCAATGGGTGTGAATTTCGAAAAACCCTGAAATACGTGTTTCATATTTTGTACTAAAAAGCATTAATTCAAAGTTTCATGCAAAAAAACTGCAATAAAAATATTTTTCTCATACAAACTTTGCCACCCCTTTTAACCCTTTTAGGGGTTGAATTTACAAAAAATAATATGCCTATTTCCTTCTCATGAATGCAAACTATCTACATACCAAATTTCAGCAAAATCGGTTGGGTGGTTTAGGCGTGAAAAGGTAACAGACAGACAGACAGACAGACAGAGTTACTTTCGCATTTATAATATTAGTATGGATTAGTATATTAGTATATTAGTATATAGTATATTAGTATTAGTATACTAGCTGTGCCCGCGACTTCGTTCGCGTTGATGTCGGAACTTAACAATGTATTTTCTTTATAAACAACATTAGCTGTGGAACCATCTGGAGCGTACACAAAAAGGTTATTGGGGTTATTTACGCGGGAAAGAGCTACGACCATGACCATTGACCATGAGAAAAGCATCCAATACTTAGGTCCACCCCCGCAACAGATAATGTCTGGCCCTGAGCTTTATTAATCGTCATGGCATAACAGAGACTGACTGGGAATTGCACTCGTTTGAAAGAGAAAGGAAAGTTGTTGGGAATTATAGGTATTCTTGGAATAAAAACAATATCACCGGCGCCGCAACCGGTTAATATTTCAGCTTCGATTATGTTTTGCTGCAGATTTGTGACTTTGAGCCGAGTGCCGTTACAAAGTTTGGGAGGATATAAATTTATTATAAGGCAAGATAAACTAAACTTTAAAATAATACTGCGTACGATTTTAAATCTCTTATCTAGAAATTTAATATCAACACAAATTTAATCATAATATCAGCCTTAGTGGTAAAAGTTTTTAAAAACATATAATGCAATCAGCAATGTGTCTGTGCAATAAAATATCAAACTACGAAGTAAATAAAACTACTTGACTCAAATCGCAAGTTATTATTTAATATTTACTTCGCACTTCGAAATTAAGACCGAATCTAACTAACCAAAATTTTTTGAAAGATAAAACGAAATAACGAATTAACGATTTACGATGCTATCAATTCAATTCCTTTACATAGACAAACCTCTTTAAAGACAGAACTTTAAAGACTCCTACAAAACTCATAAATGGCCGGCGGACATAGACGTAGGCGCAGGTCATTCTTTCAAGGAAAATCTTAACACCGCGATTCAGAAAATGACTTCACACGCACAACGCCATCTATCGAACAATACTGCACGCAGTTGATCTCTAGTTATAGTCCAGTCTAAGTTCGAATACTCGTAGATGGCGCTGTTTTAATATTTTACTTCGGAAACGCTATTATAATTTTATTAATTTACATTTTTTATAAGGTGTGAACTGATCACTATGAAACAAAAAACTTAATGTTACTTCAATTTATGCACATAATATTGTTGTGTATAAAAGTTACGTGAAGTTGTGAGACCAAATGCAAATAACCCTAATTTTACTTCTGAAATTTCTCTACTTTAAACTCAAATATCTTTTGATAGACTGAACCGATTGCAATGAAACAAAAACTAAATGTTACTTCAAGTTACGTTCAATCGTTGTGTATAAAAGTTATCTACATTGCTTTCGTACATTTTACGTGATGCCCGGATAAATAAACAGACAAACCGACAAACCGACAAACAGACAGACAAACAGACAAAAATTCTAAAAATGCTGGAAATGGGTTCTATTGGTTGTCCTTTAACACCCTGGCTATTTTTTTTGTAATTTTTTTTGATGTACAAAAACGACTTTTCTACAGTTTTATTATATGTATAGATTAGTATAGGTACTAATTGAAAGTTCTATACAAAAAAAAATTAATAAAAGTAAAAAAAAAATTACTACTTCATTTATTCACTAGCGACTCACCCTCGCTTCGTAATCGTAACGTAACCTCTTTAGTATAGTTTTAAAATGACGTAATTTCCATATATAATCGCGTAAGAAACGCTTTCATTCGACCGTTTTTTCTCCGATTCACTTTGCAAAACGGACTACCACGTCAAAGACTACCACTATGACACTCAGCATTCAGCAATAATGTGGCTTTCTATTGGTGAAAGAATTTTTAAAATCGGCTCAGTAGATCCCGAGATTACCCCTTACAATTTAACAAATATACAAACACACAAACTTTACTTCTTTATAATATTAGTATAGATATAGATACAAGCTACTTAGCCTCGATCCTTTCGTGTTAGTCGTGGGTTTATTTAAGTCTAATATATAAAAATCTCGTGTCACAGTGTTTGTTATCGAACTCCTCCGAAACGGCTTGACCGATTTTTATATATTTTTTGTGTATACTTGGTAGGTCTGAGAATAGGTCGTAAGCTACTTTTCATTCCCCTACGTGATAAGGATCCTCTCCAGATATTTTTATTTTTTATTTTTAGACCAAACTTTTTTTTTTTTTATCACTTTGCATCAAAAAAATTTATAACCGTACATCCCTAAGACGCGGGCGGAGCCGTGAGAATTGTTAGTATTTTGTATAGACTTCTCAGAGACGTGATATTTTCGATGAAGACTCGGATAACCTATCGTCATACCCAGTTTTATCGTAAGCTTAGTGTTTTTCTCAGAGAAATAAATAAATAAATATGTTGGGACATTATTACAACAGCGCCATCTTGTTCCGTGGTAAGCTACGTAACGTGCTTGTATTACAGATACCAGATGGTTGATATACTACACATATAAATTTTAAATACATACATATTGTAAGTATAAACACCCATGACTGGAGTACAAACATTCGTGCTCAACAAATGAATGCCCCCAGCGGGACTCGAACCCGCGACTACTGGCGCAGAAAGTAGGGTCACTACAGCTAACTGAGCCAAGCGTGTCGTCAAACAACAAATAAACAGACAGACAAAAATTATAAAATCTATAAATACGGCCTCCGTGCCGTGCATAAGTAATCGTTATATTATAAGTATAAATAATAAATTCGCAACATTGCAGAAACCCTACTATTTTCTATTTCTTCCTTAGTTTTTATCACTACATATTAGAAAAGTCCTCCGCCACGTCTGCCTGTCCGTCTGTTCGCGCAAAACTCAAAAACTACTGCACCGATTTTCATGCTGATTTCATCAATGGATAGAGTACTTCTCGAGGAAGGTTTTAGTATATAACTAGTGGGACATGTGATTTCACTCGCACTAAAAAACTATCTTTTTTAGGATGTTTGTCTGTTTGTCGATTTGTTTGTGCCTTTGTGTGCAATAACCTCAGAAACGGCTTAGCCAGTTTGGTTGCAGTTTTCACATATACGGTAAGCTTCGCTTAACATTTACGAGTGTTAATTTTTTTCAATCAGTAAATAAAAAGTTATGTCCATTACAAAATCATCTAGGGACGTGAAAAAACCCTCTTTAAAATTAAAGAAAAAAAAATCTAGGGACGAGCGTGAAGTAAACTGATTTTGATAAAACTTTAAAGTAATATAGCTTACATATTAGAGTACAATATGGAAAATAATAATATTTAAGAAATATTTTGAAAACACTGGTCTATCATACATTTAGTGGTAGTCCAGAGAAAACGCGCTCGCTTGTGTAACCGAGTAATGCGGGTTCACATCCAAGTCTCGCACCTCTGATATTTTCATGTGCGACTCATTTCTATCATAATTACCACTTGTCTTACGGTGAAGGAAAACATCGTGAGGAAACCTGCATGTCTGAGAGAACCTAGCAAGTTTTCGTAAGACATGCTCAGTCCGCCAACACGCACTAGGCCAGCGCGATGGACTATGGCCTGATCCCCTATTGAGAGAAGCCCACGCCCAGCATTGGGACATTAAAAAAGAATACATTAAAACCCTAGTAGGTATAATATAAATAAAACACAGTATAAAAATTACAAAATATTTTAATATTAATTCAAATAATCGGACACCCACGGCGACATATCGCTTGTATATTTCACTGGAGGAACGTCATAAGGCAAAATAAGTCGATTTTGCACATTTTCTTCTAATGGAAAGTGATCTTGGTTGATCTGAAATAAAATGACATATTAACATCAATATATATAATAAAATTGTGAGTTGAATCTGTACGTTGAATATTTTTTGGAAAATTTTTGTCTGTCTGTCTGTGACCACATCACGACAATTTTTTTTTTAATATTGACACACGAGCGGAGCAAAAGTATCATTAAATACTAGCGACTCCCCCTCGCTTCGCTCAGATTCGTCCCTGAATTTAGCGCGAGCAAAGCTACGGGTTCCGCTAGTAAATGTATACAAAAACGACAAATTATATACTAAAACCATCCTCAAGAACCACTCTATCCATTGGTGAAAACAGCATGAACATCGGTGCAGTAGTTTTTTAGTCTATCGCGAACAGAAAGACGCGGCGGAGGACTTTGTTTTATAATATGTAATATCATCATCATCATCATCATCAGCCCTTTTTAACGTCCCACTGCTGGGCACGGGCCTCCCTCAGTACGAGGGGGATCAGGCCATAGTCCACCGCGCTGGCCTAGTGCGTGTTGGCGGACTTCACATGTCGTACGAAAACTTGCTAGGTTTTCTCAGACATGCAGGTTTCCTCACGATGTTTTCCTTCACCGTAAGACAAGTGGTAATCATGATAGGAATGATATACTAAAAAGTAACAAAAAAAAAAACGCGTAAATCTAATTAAATATTAATAATCTGTGCACAGATAAAAAAACTTACAACAAACTTTGGCAAAAACAGCACTCCGGCTTCATAGCTCATGATTCTCAGTGCTTTATTGCCTTTATTTATCGAACCCCACGCCGCCTTGCTTATATTCGCAGACGTGAGGAGGAAGTACGCCGCCATTTTGTTGTCCGGAGACACCCGGGTGTAAGACTTTATGTGGGGCATGGCTTTGTTACGGTGGATTGATGTTGAACGCCATTGACTGTTTAAATAATTGAAGACGTGAATGTATGAAGGTGGTGACGCATTTCCGGATTTCCGCTGTTTCATGCGTAGATGTCGGTGTTATGTGTGTTTAAACTATGGAGGGTAGAGATAAGGAGCGCAATCTCACACAGAAGCAAAGTTGAAAAAGTGTCGCCCTGTAAGCGGTAAATATCAGTACAAAAACCCACCAGAATGGCGCTAGTGAAGCAAAAGGTATGATATGAACATAGCAGCGGTAAACTGAGTGAAGTGTGTTTAGCCCACTTGCACCGTGGCGCCACCACGAATAAGATTTTAAAATTTATCCATTAGCAATGTGGCGCCACCCTAATTTTACGCATTTCGACGGACAATCTTGTCAGTTAGAGATTGCGCTCCTTATCTCTACCCTCCATAGTTTAAACAGTTTTAAATCTTTTAAAACCGCCATATTTATGATTATTATATAGTACGCAACAGCTCAGGAGTGTGGGTAAGAGGAATTTGCTAGTGATGTGACAAAATGGATAGCAATAAAAACAATAGTTATCGATATTATGTTTATATCCAATTAAATGTAAGGAAATAAAAATTATATTAATCACTTTCAATCGTAAATTTTTATCTTTATTAGACAATTCACTTCAAAGTTTTATATTCCAAAATGTATAATTAAAATTCACATGATAATTTTAAAATCATTAAATATCATATTTCTTAATTTTAAATCATTAAGTACCATTAAAATCCACATTATTAAATTTAAATTTTGCATTATTAATTTTGTATTATTACGTTTTAAACAAGTACCTACACATTATTTCAGGATAGCCTATTATTACAAATAAACTAGCTTATTATAAAAAAACGATACTTGATTTAATTAACGTCAATTTTCGACAATGGTACTTCATTATTTAAGAATTGCAAAAAACTGGCAACCCACGTAATGTCAGTTTTGTCTCTGAGGTTAAAAAACAGACTAAGTAAGTAGAGTAAACAGCAAATAATTGAGAAATATCGATATATGCGCATGGCGTAGCAGCGAGGCAATGAACAACACTGAGACTAGGGTATCGCACCTCATACGTCGCCCGCACTCCTGAGCTGTCGCGTACTATGGTTCAAATCACAATCACTTGACAACCATTTTATACATGCACTTATACATTATAAATATAAATATAAATGTAAATATAAATATGTTATGACGTTATTACAACGGCGCCATCTAGTTCCGTGGTAAACTACGAGGCTTGTGTTGCGGATACCAGATAGTTGATATACTTACATATATATTTTAAATACATACATATTATATATAAACACTCATGACTGGAGTACAAACATTCGTGCTCAACAAATGAATGCCCCCAGCGGGACTCGAACCCGCGATCTCTAACGCAGCAAGTAGGGTCACTACCAACTGAACCAAACGAGTCGTCAAATTTCATTTCATATCATTACAAAACTATAAACTCAATTTTCTCGAAATTTGAGTTTTACGACATATTTAAATACACGTTTGGCTCAATTTGTAGTGACTCGCATTACTATGCCAGCAGTTCGAGTCCCGCTGGGGACATTCATTTGTTGAGCACGAATGTTTGTACTCCAGTCATGAGTGTTTATATTTATGTGTAGTGTATCGAATAATGTCCCAACATATTTATTTATTATTATAATTTATTAAAGTCACACAAGTATTTAAATTCAAAATATTTTATTTCAGTATAAAATTATTACAATTTTTTACTGAACGTCACGAGTCTACTACCAGTTCGGAAAGAAGACGCTGACCTGAGAAGAACTGGCGAAAGAAACTCAGCGGGACTGATATATTTTTTGTCTTAATCTGTTTTACTTTTTTAAATTAAATTATTAATGATAAATAATTAAATACAATTATTCAAAAAATATATATAAAAGAAATGTGGTGTCGTGGGACACCGGATAGGAACGAAGTTCCTTATTATAAAAATATTAATTTTAAGTTCTATTCGAGGTATAAAGAAAATAATTATTCGGGTATACATTTTTTATTATGATTTTTTATTTATAAAAAAAAATAACTACTTCACCAAGTTATCAACTTAATTTTATTTACAAACCAGACGGTGTAATTATCGAATGATATAATAATAATACCCGTCATCACGTAGACTATACATTACACACTGTATAGCCATCATACAGAGACTATACATAAATAATAAAAATCTCACGTTACGGACGTTTTTACCCGGTCCCATAATGAACTTCGTTCCAATAAATAATTTCCCTTTATAATCAACATTAATTTCTACTTACTATAAAAAATCTTTAAGCCACAGCTGTTTGTTGTTGACATCTGCTGAATACGGCAGACAGCCTCCACCGAGAATACCATCGTGGGATTGCTTCACATTTTCTACGAAATTAATAAATATTATATTAAAACCCCAAATAAATCAATTAAAATTATAAGAAAGACAAATTTGATAGTTTTTCGGCAATTTTTGTTTTAAGCCAGTTTTCTTGCAATTTTACACTTTTTCTTGCTAAAAAAATGACGTGGTATTTAGTGAGATTGAGTGAGGTTTCGATACTTTGTGATATAATATTTTTCATTTAATTAAGAAAAAAAAAATAATAAAAGTCAACGTTTTGAGTTGTGTCACTTTTCTTTTGAAAAACTTATAGTATTTATTTTTATCTTACGTTACTAAAAATAAAAGGTAATTTTTACCTAAGGAAGGGTAAATGATTTTCAACGGGGCTGGTTGAGTCAGTGTTTGGGGCTGATCTTTTGTTTTTGTGAAATGATGAAGGAAGTCACCCGTCAGCCATAACTGTGAAAAAGCAAACCCGTTTAGTTTAAATTATCTTTTCAATTTAGAATTAACATTAAAAAAATGTATTTTTGTATAAAATATATTATGATGAGATGTTTTCTAATTATTTAAGCCCTAAAATTAACTATACAAAAACCACACAAATAAAAAAGCCCGAATAAAACAACTATCACATCCAAAAATATATTAATATCTCAATTATTTTAAAGTATTTTATAAAGTATCTCAACCACCATAAAGTATCTCAAAGTATCTCACACTAGGTTTCGCCCCGTAACTGCCGATGCTACTCGCTTGAGCGTACAAAGGCCAAGCACCTAGAGCGTGTTGGCGTAAAAGGGATCCCATACGTGTCATACCAAAATCCATGTCGAAATGTGCCCCAGGCACTGATGAGACTAGGAACACGCTGGAAAATATTTTGACGTGAATGATTTTTTTTGCAGTTTTATATATTCTTTATTGCACTTATAAAATGTTACATAGAAATTACATATTAAAAGGTATAGGCAAAGGACTTATCCTATAACATATTTCTTCCATTCTCATGAATGTGAAAGATTTTATTTAGTAGCGGGTCTATAAGCAAATATAATATAACTAAATATAAAAAAATAAAGAAATAAGAATAAAAATAATTATATGCATAGATGTCGGTGTTAATTGTTTACAGTTTATATCTTTAAAACAGCCAGATTTACGAGTATTATAATTCAGTTCACGACACTTGACTGACATTTTATAAACACACTTCATACATTACACTAACTTAGAACTCAATTTTCTCGAAATTAAACTTTTGCGATATATCATCCATTCATGTCTTCAGTTATTGTTTAGTTTATTTGACCAACCTCAAAAATAATCTATTGTACTAATAATTTTGATTTCAATAATAATATGGTAAGCAGAAATTATCAACAAAATATATAGAAAATGATGCCACATTTATACAAAAATAATAAAATTACTTACTTTATTTGACTAAAATCACATCTCTTAACCCTGTCCAAATAAAAGACAAGCTGTGGCAAATGATAGTGCCCCAAATATCTGATCAAACTCTTCTTGAACATTGTTGGGGAGTCCCCGTCGTGGGGCATAGACTCTGGGGGCAGTTCTGGGCATCGAGGGCTTAGCCATAGACTAAAAAAGATACTTAAGTTATTTATTATTTACATATTTGTTTTTATCGTAAATTATGATACTGAATAAAAATATTATTGTCAAATTCTTCTGTTTTTATTCACTTGCTTAACTTATTTTTATTATTATATTATAAGTAGCGGGTACGACGACTTTGTCCAAAGTACTGATCCAATCTTAATGTATTTTTTTTCAAAATATGTCACCACCTTATGAAGTAGGGTATTTTTTATCCGCGTTATTACTTTTTATGGTTCCGTAGCCAAATGGCAAAAAGCAGAACCCTTATCGATTCGTCATGTCTGTCTGTCTGTTTGTCCGTATATCACAGCCACTTTTTTACTGTAATATAACCCATTTTTGTTTTTTATACACCATATACTATTATAAATATAAACACGAGAAAATATGCTTAATACATAAATGATCCACACAACAAGTAAGCCAAAGATATCTAGATCTATAAGATAATATATAAAGATTTTTCACCCTTGCGTCCTATTTTCCCAGTCATCGGTATACAAGTTGGCGGTAGACACCACCACCCTCATTGACCCATCTTCATAGCATAAGAGCATCATTTTCCTTAAAAAAATTAAATATATCAATGAACATTAAAATGTATACTACTTTAAATAATGTCGATATAAACAAAAATGAATGAGGATTGTATGTTCCTTAAGACTTAAGACTAACTTCCGTTAGTAGTCCGTAGTAGTAGTAGGTTTAAATAATACAAAATATTCAAAGTTTGTAAAAAACTTATACTACCTAGGGTAGCCGAGCGAAGAAGGGTGAGTCGTTAGTATTTTAATATTTATTCACCATATTTTTTTTGTTAGGCGAATCAACATTACTTTTACGGTTGAATAAACAAAAGTATCTTATAAAAGAAACTATCTTTTCGGATTTTATCGCGGAGACCGGAGAAATAGCTCCCGTGACCATGATTCCTTTAAAACATAAAAAACGTCGGGAGCAAAAATCTAAATAAATCCACGACAGTATCCGAAAAGATAGTTTCATTTATAATGTCGAACATTCGCGTAAACCTAAGAAAAGTATTTATATGATTCTTATTACTCACGTTTAATATAATAGATATTTTTTATATAATACACCCTAGTTTAAGGCCAGTGCTATACACTTAGCACTGGCCTTAAACTAGGGACACTATGGCCTACTGGGGGCTATTCTGGGCTTCGCTTTCTTATTTTTTTAATTTACCAAAACATTAACAATTATAAAAAATAATAATTAGTACATTTATATATTTTATTAAAAATTTAAACTAAATCAAACTTTCATCCATTTCATACAACTTTTTTAATAATGGAGCGGCACCTTTTACTGTGTACAAGGCCAATGCTTAGCACTGAAATTTTATATTAAAATACGCACGTATGATGTTTCCCAAACGGTGTTGCCATATTCACATATTGAGCTTCGACATTTGGTTTCTTTTTGCTTATATTTTTTAAATCTTGCCCGCAATCGTCTCCATACAGAATTGTTAATTTTTTTGCACTGAAAATAGAATTAATTTGTTAAATATATTCCAATAGCTAGTAACACTATATTTTCAACTACATTTTTACATATATGTATGCTTAGACTAATAATACCTAGACTGATAGTTTCATACATAATTCCGCTCAATATTGAAGTAGCATTAGTATGAATGTGTGCGTAAGTGTCACGTAATTGCAACCGAAGGCACGAACACATACAGCCAAATAATGTTGTTTTCTTTTTCTTAGTTTTATTATGTGACGTGTTATGACTTATGACACCCTTTCACTGCACAGCAAGTCATTTTTAAATAAATAAAGCGGGAGCTAAGACTAAGTAAGTACCTAAGTTGTACGTATGTAGTTGTGTAACTTGACAATTGACATTGACACGACGGGAAACGTATCTAGCCACATCTCGAAATCTAGCCAAAAAAAGTGGTTACAAATCGCTTGGACCTACACTCCATCTAGGTGTTATATATCTATGTGTGTATGTGTACATATAAAATATAAAATAATATACAATATATGTATAATACTTGTAAAAGTAAAAAAAATTGTCCCGAGTGCTAAGGATAAGTACAATGGTCTAAATATTTAATGTAATACTACAGTTTCTATCTGTGTAGGAAATTTCATCCAAATCCGATCAGTTGAGTGAATGAGTGACAAACAAACACACGCACACAAATTTTCACATATAAAACATGAGCTGTGACGTCAGTTTTCGAGGTCCGAATCTCACTGGGGGCATTCATTTGTGTGTTGAGTTTATAATATGACAAGTATTCACTTAAGTAGTCATGTAAGTTCGTGAGAATTTTTAGTTATTAAATTAATTGAAATATAATCTGAATTTATTTGCAACTCCTGGCTTCCCCCAACGTAATTATCAACTATCCGGTGTCCGTAACACAAGCCTCGTAACTTACCAGTGAGCTAGATAGCGCTGTGTTTTAATGTGCCAACATATTATTATTAAAAAAAGGACCAATATGTATAACAAATACCTGTTTACCTATAACCAGCGAAGTAGTAGTGTGCCAGCAACCAGCCGACATCCACCATGAAGTTTATTTGCAATGAACACTTTAGTTCCCCGAGACTTTCATCTAGCAGTTCTGAAATTTCATATACTTTTATTTTTTTCTTCACTTGTGATACGGTATAACGTTACTATCTCAGATATGAGATATTTATTTATCGTTATACCAAATTTCATCAAAACTTGTCCAGTGGTTTTCTCGTAATGCAGACAGACAGACTGATAGGAATTCTTAATACTAATAATTAAAAAAAATATTTTATTTTGTCTGTTTGTCTGTCTGTAGGACCGTTTGTTCTAGTTTATCTCTGAACGCGTGGGACGATGATGATGAAACTTTAACTGTCTGATAGATAATGTTATAATAAGCAACATAGGCAACTTTAATTTAAAAATGGTTTACGCAAAATGAACAATATCCACGTAACTTTGTACGTACGCGAGGGAAGCGAAGCTAAATCGGTAGTATTACATAAATAAAAAAATGCTAAAAGTACGAAATATTTTAAATATTATAATATTATATTTTTTAAATAATGTATTGACATTATAATTTAAAAAAAAAACAAAACAAAATACCTAGAAAAGTGATAGAGAATGGCTGCGAGTGCGTCGGTTTAGAATCATTTATAGTTGTATAAAATATGTGGTATGGGGCACTTTGTGCATGTTTTGATGCCATTCTGCCCCGCGGTAAAACGACTTTTAAGAACTCTTCTGGACGTTTTGTCGGGGGAACTATTGGTCGGTAATCTGAATCTGGAAAAAACTATAGATTAGAATTTTCAATAGAGTAGAGTGTAGATAAATGTATTTTATTTAGTCATTTTCAATTTCCCACTACTGGGAATGCCTCTCTTCAATACGATGAGGATCAGGCCATAGTCCATCATTCTAGCCAAGTAGCAGGCAGACAGTAAAATATTATTCATAATTCATAAAGGCAAAGGTTGGAGTGTATGTGTCTACACAACATACTTAGTGCTAAAAGGCTGGAATGAATTTTATAAAATTTCTTTGACAAATAGACTGTAAAATAAGAGTAGCATGTAGATTAGTAATAAAATTTACTAAATGAAGTGTTACCAGTATATTATAATATTTATTTAAAAAAACATTCACGGCACACACAGAAATAAAGCCAGGATAAGTTTTTAAGTTTTTAATAAACAATATTGTTTATACATACCTCTAATTCTAACTTCTAAACCTGGTGTAGGAGATTTACTTTTCTCATTCTCTTTCTTTTTACAACTTGTTTCATTTTTATTATTATTTTTACTCTGTGACACTTCATTTGTTTTTAAATTCTCTTTCCTTGACACAGTTAATTGATTCTCAACATGTGAAATTCGACTGGTTGATTGGCTCTGATTGAAGGTAAATATTGTTTGTTTTGTTTCTGAATTTAAATTTCTACTTGATTCTTGATTATTTTGAGATGTACTGGCATCACTGAAATAATGACTTAGACAGATACTAAATAAATTCTTATAATATTTAGCAGACACAACAAAGTGGCATTAACACAAAAAGAAAAAAGGGTATCAATAAAACCTAATTTCTGACCCTAAATAACAAAAAAATGACATTAGACTTCTTTCCTTTACATATTCTGAAAAAAGACTATATTATGATTGATAATAAAATATTGTGAAGACAAAAAAAAACTAAAACAAATGCTACTTTTGAGACAAAACTCAAAATCAAATCAATTAAAGACCAAATCTTTATGGGGCACAAACTGACATGACATGACATGTCATATTTTTACCCTGATTTACTATGTAGTTGTACATTAGAAAAATAGTTTCTATACAGATAATATTTTTACCAAAAAAACCTAATACAAACCTGCTGTCATTTTTACATTTTCCTTTAGGTTCATAAAACTTTTTCTCAACAATGACATTTAGTTGATCCACTATCATATTTTTCTGCAAACTGTACCTCTCTGGAATATTGTAATCGCCTGTTCCACTATATGAGTCCAAAATTGCCTCTACTATTAAGAAATAACAATGCATAGTATTAATTTAAAAAGTTACATTTATTATTTGTTTTATTTTAACTATTAAGATTAATGTATTTAGTTCTTTTTTGCCCACTGCTGAGTAAAAGCCTCCATTCAGTAAAAGATGGATCAGGCCATAGTTCATCTTGCTGGCCAAGTGAAGGTTGGAGTAGAGAACATTCTTTCAAATTTATTTTAGGTTTTCTCAAACATGCAGAAACATCAAGATGTTTTCTTTCACCGTAAGACAAGTGGTGGTAATGGACAAGGTGCTTAATCCAGAATACAAGCCCCACTTACTTTGGTTTTCCATGCAAGCACGTTACCACTAAGCTATCACTGCCATTTTTAAAAGAATTATAGCAACACAATGATATATATACCACTAATTGAATTTTATAATCAATATTACTATGTTTAACAATAAATTTTATTTGTTTCATCTGTAGTCATGATCATTATTTTTCTTTTTTTTTTTGGTAAAATAAAAAAAAATACACTTATATATGCTATTAATATAACTTACAATGTGGATGGCTAAATTCCCTAAAATGAGCTGGATTTAGCCTATAACATGATTCGCCATAGTTGCATTCTTTTTTTACTCTCTTTGATAATCGGTCACCTGGAAAGTAAAATAAATCAAGAATATTAACTGAAGAAACCAAGAAGATAAATAAATACATCCAATATTATATAGAATTAATGTCATGATATGATTCCTGCTTAACATATTTAGGTTTATTTGAATATTTTTGTTACATTACAAACTAACTAAAAACTTGCTTGAAAAGCTACTAACAAAAAAATGTTAACTTGTTGCTGTCTATTACTAATTTGAAGACAAATTTTGTAATTTATATAATATAATTAATAATTTAAATTTTAAAACAAAGTTTAGTAAAATCGAAACTGGATAAAAGACAAACTTACTGTCCATTTTATTCATACGTTTATTAGAAGGGTTCATTATATATAATTATATTAAATATAAATAACAATTTTACACATGTATAATATTATTCTTATTTAATTAATTTGAATAACAGCTGTAACTTGTGACGATTTGATTTTATTTTGACAACTAAATTCTAAAAATTAAAATGACACTTGACACTTGACAGAAACTTTCAAATAATGTTGCTACATCAAAAGTGTAAATATCCATCGCTTTGTATTTGTTTAATAAAATACTATTTTATAAATATAAATTAATAATCAGTGAAACTTACTTCGGTACGGCATGAGCGGGAAACAATGTTGGCCGTCATGGGCTGCTATCTATGATGTTAGATTTCATAATTAATAAAAGCTTATAGAAAAATATAAAATAAAGAAATAATTTTTCGTTAATAAAATTAATTAACACTTTTATTACTGTAACTATCGGCCTTTTCCAATTACAGCACTAAGGCGCATTATGCGGCATAATGCTCAACGTTGAATGTTCGGTAGAATCCTAAGCTTAGTAGTAGGCTATAAGCTTGACATTCCGATGTGAAAACTTAAAAAAAATGAAAGTCTGGCCAACTGAACAGTCCGTAGTGTGCGCGTTTGGAAGCCCACCGTACTGACTGAGAAATCAACCGTTAGTTGGACGACCGTTTAGTTTGAAGCAAATTGTATGGTACATCAAACTTTTTAGTCGGCCGTACCAAATCGTTCTGATGTGCGCACTTTCATACATCTCCATACTGTTTATGCAACCAACCACACTATTGGCCGATCGAAATTCCGCTTTTTACAGGAACTAAACTTCGAGGTACTAGAGAGTGCTAGTGGCGTTATAGTGGTTTCAGATTTTATTTTATTTTTTATTTTTTTATGGGACAAAGGGGTGCAAACGGGCTCACTTGATGGTAAGGGCAAGGAGGCTCACCTGATGGTAAGTGATCACCTCCGCCCATGGTCATCTGCAACACCACAGGGCTTGCAGATGCTACCCGAAGGTAACAAGCATGGCACTACCACTTAGTATATTGTGGTACCACTTAGTATAATATGGTTTAGAGTCGATACTAGCGGTCTTTTCAAATAATTCTGGCAGCACTGGTTTGAGCTTATACTTTGACATTTGAATTTTGACAACTGAAGAGTGATCAGTGAAGTGACAACTGACAAGTGACAAGTCAATTTAATTTTATATTTTACCGTCCGACGAACGGACTTTTTGCATAGTTCCTACTTCCTACTGAGCTTTTGAAATAGATATTTTAGTAAAAAATTGTATAAAACATTGAAAATGGACGATCCTTTTGTGTCTTGTCCTTACAACATCGCACATCGAGTGCCACGCTCCCGCATTCAATCACATATAGTAAAGTGTAAAGAAAAAAATCCTAATTTTGTTATTTGCCCGTATAACGCTACTCATAGATTACCAGAGAGCGAAATTAAAGCTCACGTGCTGGATTGTCCATCGAAAGACGCTATATTCCCATCTGAATTAAATGAAAAAACTGTTGAAATTAAGCCGAACGAAGTTAAAGTGAAGCCGCCGCCGATGGACGATGACGAGCAGTGGGATGATTGAATGCTATTACTATTCCTTAAATATATGTAGGTACGTAAAGAGTTTGTGTATGTTAACAATTATATTTTGTCTGATTCTAGTTAATTTCAATTAATAGCTTGTAGTTTATTAAGCTGACAGATTTTCATCAAAAAATTAATCTTTATTATAAAAGTGAACTATGTTTTTATTTTTATGAGACATATTTTGTATATTTCTCTCAACTTTTGGATTATTTCACATATTTTTTTTGTTTTTTCATGTTGACGTTAATATGTTTATATCTTACTATAGTATATTGTATCCTATAAAATGGACCTTAGCACTGACAACTTATTTCCCAACTTTACAGGGCAATGGATAGAAAGCCCGAAGAGGTGTAGAAGATGCTAAACTTAATTTATAAGTATTTTAAGACTATCCTTACTTAACTTCTTTTGCTGAGCTGTGTTAACGGCGTTTACTACCCATATGGTAGATTATATTGAAAAATAATAGTTTTAAGCTTAATTTTATAAGTTGTTTTTGTTATATTCAGCTAGAGGACAAAATAATTTTAGTACAGATGAGTCATAGCTTATTCTGTATGATGTTATTTTATGACGAGTAAAATGTACACAAATGTTTTAAAACTGATTATTAATAAGAATTGTTATAGTTTTATTTTTGTTTGATTTATCATTATCTTAATTTGCACTTTGCTGGTTGACATTTGAATCATTATTATTTAAATAATATAACGAAATTCTTAAAAATCTGGAATTTTAAGATCATTAAAAAATATACTATAAAAAATTTGAAATATTTATTGTTCTTGATTAATCATTTGTAAAAATTGTGAATTCATGTATCAATAAATACCTATAATTAAAACAATATTTTTCAATTTTCCTGAAAGAGGGCATTCGGCTTGCTTGTCGATTGCTGCTTTATTACCCGACTGCACTGAAGGGTTGTTTTTCGAGAGTAAGTATGATTGTTTGGCACGCTCTATGGCCTGAGCGGCTCGATGGATTTTACCTTGATAGGTGTCGTTAGATTCGTATTTACTGTGAAACTGACACCGGGTATAAATTTTGTATCAGAACCTTTTATGTTACCGACCATTCTCCTTCATGTCTTCTCCATTCTATGTGCCATTGGCGAAGTAATCTGTGCTCAACTGGCACTCTTGAAGCCATTAACAAGACAATTGAATTGAATCAAAACAACATATTTTAGGATAAACAACATATTTTACATAGAAATGCAATTGGGTTTTTTAGTTTCTTAATACACTGACTGACTGACTTTTTAGCAGTTTCTGTGATTATAAATTAGAAAATGTTAAAATGAATCTGTTTTTTTTTTTCATGTAAAAGTTTATTTTGTTTGATTATTCTTAAGTGTGTACTAAAATTTTTTAAGCAAATATATATAGAAGTTGTAAAAAAATTTTTTTCGTAAAAAAATGTTTGTAAAATATGACATTGTAATAAAAGCCTACTTAGCTTAGCTTTTGTTACTACTTTAAGTTTCAACTTCCAACAAAAGCCTTTGCTTAAGAAATTTTTGGTAAAAAATTATATTAAATGCTTATGCATTTTTTTTTTACTTTTTTATTATAGATAAGATTTTTTATTATAATAAAATATATTGTGATATTCATGAATTATTTTATTTATAAGGTACCTAGCAAACTTAGACGACTCGTTTGGCTCAGTTGGTAGTGACCTTACTTTCCTGGCCTGGCCCCTGAGATGGCGATAACCGATTAAGCCGAGTCTTTGAATCCCACTGTACAGTGAAGCTAGAGATTCAGAGACCAAATTGAGTTTGACCCATTTTTTTTTATTTCATTCTAAATTAGTGCTTGACTACGTTCCACCTGATGGTAAGTGGTAACGTAGTCGTAGATGGTAAGCCGCATGAATTACCACCTATTCACTCTTGCCTTGAAGACACCCCTATTGTAACCGGACGGAAACACAGACGCAGGCAGATTGTTCCAACTTCCAATCCTTCGCCGCACGTATAATAAATGAAGCGAAACGCTTCGTCCGGACGGGTGGAATGTCCACGACGTAAGGATGGAGACCAACCGTTCGTCGGGTCGTCCGATGATGGAAGGGGGATGGGGGAATTAATACACATAAAGTAATTAAACTTTATGGTTCTAAACGCTTTGAAGTAACATTAACTAAATGTAATTTATTATGTAGCTGGTAGTAGTTGTGTATAAATATGTAGGTTATTCATTGTAGAACATTATTAATCAATTTGATTTTGTGTGAATTTATTTATCCTGGGGTGGGCACCAGCTCATTCTGGGGTGGGCACCGGCTCATTCTGGGGTGGGCACGCAAAAAATATATATTTTTTAATTGGTTTGCTAAAACTTTTTGAAGAGATAAATAAAAAACCAATAGCTGCTTCTAACATTTATTACATCAAGAATAGTACATTAGTTTTAAAATTCTTAATATTAATAGTATATGGATAGAGTAACTATAAATATCTCTGAAAATTTAATATCTGTGGACAATCTTTGGTTCAAAGGTAAAAGTGAGTAAGTTTCGAATACATTATTTTTGGAATGTATTATTTTAATTTTAAATATAATTTTTTAACACTTAAGTACTAGAATTTAACTAAAAATACATTATATATAAAAATCTCGTGTCACAGTGTTTTTATCGAACTCCTCCGAAACGACTTGACCGATTTTTATGTTTTTTTTTGTGTATATTTGGTAGCTCTATTAATAGGTCGTTTTAACTATTTTTAGTCCCCTTAGGTGATAAGGGTGGCCCTCTCCAGATATGTTATTTTTTATTTATAGACCAAATTTTTTTATGACTTGGCATCAAAAAATACTTATAATCCTAAATTTTCATCCCTCGAGCGCGGGCGGAGCCGCGGGAATTACAATATATATCGATTTTCTTAATAATAAAAAAAAATAACTACATCTCCAACCAGCCTCAATTGAGCACCTTTTACGTTTAAGTCTTCAATTGAGCATTCCTTTAACTATTAAAGCCTTACAAATTCGTCTTTCCATAATAAAATACTGAATTAAATCTTTAAATGAAATATTTTTTGGACAATTTCATTAAAAGAGTCATTATTGTCCATACAGAGGCCGAGTGTTTGGTTTTTAGAATTACCGTCTGTCGGTCTGTGACCGCATCACAAGAAAACCATTGGACAATTATGTTGTGACATTATTACAACAGCGCCATCTAGTTTCGTGGTAAGCTATGAGGCTTGTGTTACGCATACCAGATAGTTGGTATACTACACATATAAATTTTAAATACATACATATTATAAATATAAGCACCCATGACTGGAGTACAAACATTCGTGCTCAACAAGTGAATGCCCTCAGCGGGACTCGTACCCGCGACCGCTGGCGCAGAAAGTAGGGTCACTACCAACTGAGCCACACGTGTCGTCAACTAAATACGGTTTTTTTTATCTTTAGCTGTATTTCTTAACATGGCGGATTTTTAATCTTTCCCGAAAAACTTCTGTTATGAAGTCGGTTAAAATTAAAAAAAAAGTATATTTATTTTTTGTTTTTCCTACGCCAAATTTTTAGTTAAAATTACTTAGTCACTTTTACCTTCTAATATATAATAAGAGAACATAATACATATTTCGAAAATTTCGTTATTATTATATACGTATTTGGTTCTAATAGAAATATTCTATTTATTTAAAATTTCAAAATTCTTTTTTTTTTATCCGACTGCGCAGAAACTAAAAAAGTATTCATAGTGACAGTTTTATAATGGACGTAGTTTTTAGACAATTTTATAACCATAAAAATATACTTTTGAGAAAATACGAGTTAGTAAAATTGGTTGTAGTTTATTTTTAAATTCCTCTTAAATACTGAGTTTTGTTTTTTACTTCCTTAAAACATAGTTTATTTTTTAATTCCTCTTAAATACTGAGTTTTGTTTTTTACTTCCTTAAAACAAGTTGATATGTGCCATTTATGACAGTAACAAAAAACGGTTTTTGTGGGATGGATCCTTTTTGCATAACTAGGTCCCATTTTTTTTGTATAGTAAATGGACTGATATTAATTCGTATACATTTGGATGTTTAAAATTTCATTTTTTTTTATCCAACTGCGAAGACACTAATGAAGTATTGCAACCGTTTTCATTTTAGCTTCAAACCAGTAAATGAACTGATATTAATAAATAATGTCTCGTATATAAGAATGTTAAAACAAAATGGCCGACGCTGGACGCCATTTTGTGCAGTTTTTTTGCGCAGCCGGTTTTTTTATCCTTATCTATGATTAATAAATAGACACTTAGATTTTTTCAAAAATGGATTTAAAACTCCTAAGGAGTTAATTGGGGACGGGGGATTAACATTGATATTTTAAATATATTAATATTAAACATGTAGATACCCCTATTGGGTATAGAAAATAGTAATTTGGCACAATTGTACGTGCGGGAATCAAACCCGCGACCGTGTTGCTCCGTAGGCTTTTTACTTTTTAGTAACTCATATGTAGGAAAAATATGCCAAATGGCGGCGACAGTATGAGCACTGTTAGTTTATATTTCACTAAATAAAAGTTGATGTTGTATTAAGAATTAGGTATCTATTTTTTAAGCATATCGATAATTACTCGAGAAAATCGAAAATATCGATTATTTCAATGTACTTGATATAGATTTTTTTACTATAGTTGTGTTTTTTCAAATATGATTTTGTGAAAATTATCATTTTACGGAAATTTTGGTTTTTATTGATATTATAAGTTTTAATCGATGTTACACTGGGGTTTTGTTTTGTATGCATTTGAGGTCGCGGGTTCGAGTCCTGGTAGACATTTTTTTGAATTTTTTGTTTTGTCCATTTTTTTATCATTTTTCTTTTTTTTTTTTTTGACAAAGACATGCAATATAACAACAATTGTTGAATATTTTGAGTAATGTCTTGAATTGAATAAAATTCTAAGTAGATAGTAACTTCTTGACCGCGCCAAAAAAAGTTCTACCAACACAAAAAAACCATTTTGTTTTAAAAAGAAAAACAAAAAAGGCAAGAAAATTGAGCGTTTTTTTTAAATAATATAAATAAATTAATTCATTATAAAACAAAAATAAAACATTTGAGCCATTTTGTCGTTTTTTGTGGATACACGTTAGTTTAGACCGTTCAGTTTTCATTTGGGCTTGCCGGAGTTGCAGCTCGAAGGGACTTCTCCAAGTTCTTCAGAGATGGCGTGATTTTGCTGCCCAGATCTTCCACCACGCTTGACAAGTAAGCTGTGAAAAAATATTTACATAAGTATGAAAAAAAAAAAAGATAAAAGTTTATTTCTAACAAAAAATGGTATTTTTTGTTGAAAATTTTAAAATGAACAAAGATTTTTTAAAGCTTTTATATAAAAAATTAATGCTCTACATAAAAAATATCCAAAAACTATAAAAAATTGTAAATTTCTTTCATAATTATTATTTATTACATTTAAATCATGTTTGCCACTGTAAAAAATATATCGTATCTCGTATAGGTTTTTTTTTAAAAAACTAGGCAGCACACGTCTCACGGCTTATTTTAATAAAAAGTAATAAAGAATTACTTTTAAAGCACCGTCACATGACAACATATTAGACGCCTGATGAGAATAAAAGGCAATACAGTATTATATTATTATGTAGCATAAATAACTTATATAAATAAAATAGTTAAACAAAATGATGCTGCAACAGGCTGAACTGATTTCGATCTAACTTGTCTAAAACCTTACCACCGCACTCAGAGTCACTTAATGAATCATTAAGTCGTTCTTTAGTATGGATATTATTGACTTAATAGGTCATTAAGTGACTATGCGTGCGGTGGTAATTCTCTCACGTCACCATGACAGCTGTAAAGCACGAAACGTCGCAAAAAAAATCCGCAAAAAAAAAAAACAAACAAAAATATTTTTTACCGAGAATCAACAGTTAAGTTTAACATGTAATAACCGAAAAAAATATTTTTTGTTTTGGCAATAAGCCCCTTACCAATGTCAGTGAGGCAGCGCTTAGTCCCCAGAGCGTCCATATTGCGAATGTTCAATATTTTCTCCGCGTACATATCGCATGTGTGCACGCACAGCTAAAATACAAAAACCACATTAAATTCGTCAATAAAAAATAATAATTTAAAAGATAAAAAACAATATTTTTATTGTTTTAAACAAAATATATATAAATTTTAAAAAAAAATAAAAAATTAAATAAATCATTAAAACCGATTTAGTCAAATATCATTTAATATAAATATAATATTATATTCTTTGTTTTGGTCATAATTTTGTATATTACATATAAAGATATAATCCCGTTATATCAGTAATATGATTACCTCGTTAAGAAACTGCAATGGCTCTTCATCATCAGACAAGTGCATTTCCAAATGCTGAGGCAGCGTCATCAAATACTGACCGATCTGTGAATAAACCAATAGAGACAATATTACACAGCGCCATCTAGTTCCGTGGTAAGCTACAAGGCTTGTGTTACGGATACCAGACAGTTGATACACTACACATATGAATTTTAAATACATACATATTATAAATATAAACACCCATGACTGGAGTACAAACATTCATGCAAATGCATAGCCCCAGCCGGAAACTGCTATCGTTGGCACAGCTAGTAAACCTACTACAAACTAAGCCAAGTTTTCATAAAAAAATATTCAAGAGCTTCAAACCCACTTCACTTGATTTTATAACTAAGCGCGTTACCACTGATATGCAAGAAACAAAACAAATAGTAATCAAAGATTACCTCGGTAATATATTCCTGAGGGGAAACAGCAAAGTCGGGGAGATCAGTGGACAGGGCATCGTTGTTATGCCACACCGACAGCTGCGGGATTTTTTCTGTACAGAAAAAAATAAAAAAAATATATATAGCACATGACCTGTAAGAATACATTCTTATATTATAACAGTTTAAAATATTTTTTATTGGATTATATTTTATTTTTAATTCCTGGTCTCACGGGAACGTGCATTTTCTGGGATATAAGTAACCCATTATGCAATTTCAGTCTACAATGCATCTCTGCACTAAATGCTCTGCTATTTCAATAGGATTTTACAAGAAATATTTAATGTACATTTTCATATAGACTAGCGATTCCCGCGGCTCCGCCCGCGTTGGTAGAAAGATGAAAATTTAGGATTATAAATATTATTTGATGCCAAATGATAAAAGAAATATTATAATTTGGTGTAAAAAAAAATTTGGAGAGGACCACCCTTATCACCTAGGGGAATGAAAAATAACCTACGACCTATTCTCAGACCTACCAAGTTTACACAAAAAAAAAACATAAAATCGGTCAAGCCGCTTACTAGGAGTTCGATAACAAACACTGTGACACGAGATTTTTGTATATCACAGTAGTGTGATAGACTATTTCATTTTTATTCATAATTAAATATTTTATTTGCTAGTTGAATGTACATAAATAAATAAATATATCATAAAAAATTTCGTTAAACCTACAAATCTTAAATCCGTTATTTCGGTAATATATTTGTAAAGTCCCTAAAACCCAACTTACCCAACTGCACATCAATAGGGTTCCTCAGTATGGTCCGAGCTAGGGCCTTGATAGTGTCCTTAGCGCGGCGGAACCCTGCAATACTTGGGGGCGGAGCCTTAGGCGCCTCCCTCAGATCTTCATCCAGCAGTAACGTGCGAAGATCATATAGAGGGGATGATTTCTCGCCCCCTGTGGATATTTTTGGTTATCTTTACATTTATTATTAAAATTAGTTCCTTATTTCATTTTCTAACAGATGTTTTAGCTGCAAATATTTTTTGATGTGAAACATCGGTTCGCTTTGGCAGTAAAACCGACCCATATAGTTTTCTACGTGTGCGTATACTATTTTTTTTTTCTTTTATTAATGAGCTGCGTAATATAATAAACATTTTTTATCTTTTATTTCGTTATGGATTCAGCCATTATTAACGCCCCACTGCTGGGCACGGGGTTCACTTTAATACAAATCAGACCATAGTCCACCTCGCTGGCCTATTGGGGATTGGCGGACTTCACATGTTTTTCGAAAATTTGCTAGGTGCTCTTAGACATGAAGGTTCACGATGTTTTCTTTCACGCTTCACGCGCTTCACGCTTCACTTTACCACTTGGCTAATGCCTTTTTTAAATACATAAATTTTCTACAAATTCTAAGATGAACAATCAAAGTGCCACTTACTTTCCAAGACGTCATTCTCCTGTATCTCAGAAAACGCATCCAACAGTAAATCTATCGCTTTCTCAAGTACCAGTGATGCTGGGAACGAATTGCTAAAAACACCTGTTTCTTCACCAGATTTGACCGATTCTAGGAAATTGGTCTCGATGTTGCGAGAGTGGGAATTGACCACTTCAAGAATGGCCGATGCGAATGCCTGTTGATGTTAGAAAAAAAGGCCATAATTTGTGTTTACAGAAGCTGTATTTTATAAGGGTTTCAGGACTGGTGGTAGATTTCGTCATGGATTTACATACAGACAAGTAATTTAATTTACGTGACGATTCAAAAGTGCTTGTAAAAGTTCATTGAAATCTGTTCAGTGTTTAGTGGTGCGTTTTGAAAGAGAAAGGCCAAAATTCAAAAACTGTAGATTTGGCTACTTTAATTAAAAATATTTAATGTGACAGATTCGACTAACTTTCCACAAAATCACTTTCTCTTTACGATAATATATGTTGGGACATTATTACAACAGCGCCATCTAGATCCGTGGTAAGTTACGAGGCTTTTGTTACGGATACCAAATAATTGATATTTTTACTACACATATAAATTTTTTAAATACATATTATAAATATAAACGCCCATGACTGGAGTACAAACATTCGTGCTCAACAAATGAATGCCCCCAGCGAGACTCGAACCCGCGACCGCTAGCGCAGAAAGTAGGGTCTCTACCGACTGAGCCAAACGTGTCGTCAAAAGCATATGAAAACTTGGTACTCGACAGAGACGCGTTATTTTATATGTTAACAAGTATTTGTCAAAATCGGAAATCGAATGGAAAACCAATATCGAACAATACAAACCTCAACAGCGATGGCATAGTACGGATATATCGCAGAACCAGCGATATAAATTCCGTTGTGGTAAGCTTTTTGCAACCAAGTCTGGCACTTATTAGCTACCTCCATAATAACCTCGGAAGTTCCTTCAAGATCGTCCACAAGTTCCTCTCCCTCTTCCTCTTCATCTTCCTCTTTCTCCTCCTCTTCCTCCTCCTCCTCCTCCTCCTCGTCCTTCTTCTGTATAAGGACATCACTTTTTTTTTTATTTTACACTTTCTTCTCAGAAATTAGTTTATTCTGGCAAACCCAGCTCGCTTTGCTGGTCGTAAGTTAAAATAAATTAAACGGTTCTTATAAATTTCTAATAAAATAAAAGTAGCCTAAGTTACTCCTTATAACATTAGCTATCTGCGAGTGAGAGTCCTGTCAAAATCGGTCCAGCCACTTCAGAGAATAGCCGGACTAAGCAGACAGACAAAAATTTTTTGGTGTAAGTAGCGTATATTTTTTCATATGCAGTAGCGAAAAGCTGTTAATTTTAGAATTACGAACACGTCACTGTAATTTAAACTGATACTGATATACAAAACTGATTATATATTTTTGTATTAAATTTTGTGATACATTTATAAGCTCTAATGACACAAATTAACCATTTTGCCGTTTAACGATATCTATATAACAATGTAATTATGTACCAAAATCGGTTCACATTTTTCACGTTCACATCAACGTTGAAAAACACATGACCGTTTTTGCGTAGTTGGGCAAAAACAAGAAACAAAAACCTTTAAAATTTCAACCCACCTCGCGTACAGTTAGTTCCTCCAGGTATTCTAGGAACACCTGCGTTTGAGCATCAGCGTATTTTGGCAACAGTTCC
The DNA here is from genome assembly GCA_951802675.2 of Boloria euphrosyne. Classification (NCBI taxonomy): domain Eukaryota; kingdom Metazoa; phylum Arthropoda; class Insecta; order Lepidoptera; family Nymphalidae; genus Boloria; species Boloria euphrosyne. Next base: position 1,743,903 of record OX637895.1, read on the forward strand.
TTTAAAGGCGCAAACGAAGCGCGCCCAAATTCTTGCATCAAAGTGGGATTTATTTTGCCTATATTGATTAAATAAATATGTTGAGGCATTATTACACAAAACGGCATCTAGTTCCGTGAAACCAGATGGTTATACACTACACATGTTATATAACTTTAAATATATACATATTATAAATATAAGCCCATGACTGGAGTACGAACATTAGCTCTCAACAAATGAATGCTCCAGCGGGACTTGAACCCGCGACAGCTAGCTCACTAAAAACTGAGCCAAACGTGTTTATATATTATTGAATTAGTATCCAATGTGTCCTCATAAAAGGTAAAAATATCCTCCCTTTCAAAACTCTTTTGCTCATGACTTTTGGTTTTGCATTGCAAACTTTTACGACAGAACTTAATGTTCAAGAAGTACTTTAAACTTCGAACTTTATTCATCGGTTTGACTATTAAAATATTCACCGCTTTTAGTGAAACTTCGAATCTATTTCTAAAATCACTATCAAAATCAAAAACAGCTATCTATCAGTCAAAGTCCTATCAAAATCATTCCAGCCGTTTCTGAGATTAGCCGGAATAAACAGACAAAAATAGTAACAATTTTGTATATATAATATATTATGCACTTAGTAAAAGGCTGTTAGGTTTTTTATAATACTTTCTTAGTTTTACGCGAATATTCGACATTATAAATGAAAACTACCTATTCTTATTTTATCGCGGATTTATTTTGATTTTTGGTTTCCGATATTTCGAATGCTTTACAGAAATCATGGTCACGGGAGAGACTGGTTGTTCTGTCCAGTCAAACAGTCCAGGAAACAAAAATCAAAATAAATCCGCGACAAAATTCGAAAATATAGTTTCATTCAAACACTTATCTGTGTGGATAATAAGATTCAATCTTTCATCTTACTTGTATTTTGTTCAATAGTTTTGAGGACTGAAGTGAAGCAATGTATCCAATCCTCAATATCCATTGTGAGACCAGTCAGAAATTTGATTTTACTTTGGGGGGTATCACACTTCTTGAATTTTGCTTTCATTATCTGTTAAATTAAAGTACTATCAAAATTATATGTAAAAAAAACAGATTAAGACAAAAAATAATATTAGTCAAGCTGAGTTTTTTTCGCCAGTTATTCTCAGGTCAGAGGCTTTTGTTTCCGAACTGGTAGTAGTCTCATGACGTTCAGTAAAAAATTGTAATAATTTTATTTGAATTTGGATGTAATTTGACTAGTATATTTTTGAAAAAACAAAAAAACAATTCTAAAAATTTCCGTACCTATAAGATAAGGTATTTAAAAAAAGAACCAAAAATTTTATGTTAATCCGTCAATTTCGAAGAATTTAAAAAATGCAAAATTTTACAAACTTCGTTTTTTTTTTCAAATTTGTCCTCGAATTTTTTATCAATAAAGACAATAAACCATAAGTTTAAAAACTAGAAAAATTGAGAAATTTTGAATTTTGCATCAGTTTGAAAAAAAGAATTGAAAGAGGAAAATTCCAATTATTGGTCGATTTGACGTAGAATGTGATAAATTCATAAGAAAATTAAATTGAATTAAAATAAATATTTAATAGACTGTTGTAATTATAGAATTTCAATAACTCTCTCTGCTTGGGTACGTAAGTAACAGTAAAACGGATCCTATATGTCGACCAAAACAATTAACCATCGTTATAACAAGTTTTATCGTTATCTGTCTAGTGGTTTTCTCGTTTTGCGGTCGCAGAGAAACAAATATTCTAAAAACTATACCTCGGTTTGGCCTCTGTATCGATAACTTAACTAAAAACTTATAATATTAGCTCATGGTTTTTTTAATGTACTTTTAAAAGTGGTAGTGCCATGCTTGTTGCCTTCGGGTAGCAGCCGAATGGGCCGGCACGCCCCGTATAGTACCACTCTCTCACAGGAGACCGGCGTGAAGTGGCAGCCATGCTGTCGCGTTTCGTCCGGTAAGTGAGAGTCCGGGAGGCCCACTCCCCATCCCTACTCCCGTCCTTCTCCCTCCTCCCTCCCTCCCTTTCCTGAAAGGCCGGCAACGCATCTGCAAGCCCTGTGGTGTTGCAGATGTCCATGGGCGGAGGTGATCACTTACCATCAGGTGAGCCTCCTGCCCGTTTGCCCCCTTTGTCCCATAAAAAAAAAAAAAATTTTCTAATGAACCACTGCTCGCATAATAACCAATAGTTATAAAATACTATCAACGCACGACTCGCTTCGTCTGCATACCTAATAAAAATAAACCAATGCCATGGGAACAGTATATTTCCGGGACAAAAAGTGACCTATGTCTATAATTTATATCAGTGCCAAATTGCATCCAAATCCGTTTAGGTGTTCTGGCATAATTGAGCAACAAACAATCATACATCCTCACAAAATTCCACATTTATAATACATATTAATACCACCTACCTTGGTAAGCGATGGATCCAGAGATAGAAGGACTTTAGTATGCAGACGCAGTAGTTCTTCGGCAGGTGCTTTTGGCTTTATTACTTTCATCAGCCAATCCACCTGTATAATAAATAGTAGTATGTATGCATGTGTATAAGGCAGTGGTAGCCCAGGGAAGCGGGTTCAAATCCGGATCTCGCACTGATATATCCTGTGCGAATAATTTCTAACATGACTACCTTGTGTTATGGTGAATGAAAACATCGTGAAGAAACCTGCATGTTTGACGTGCTCAGTCCACTCATATTGAAGGGAGAACCGTAAATAGCAGTGCGACTTTAAAAAGGACTGAATTCATGTATGTGTATAAATATTATCGTGTAGAATATACGGTTTATTCAAAATAGGGTAGAAATTTGGTAGTGGTGTACTCACAAATACAAAATTCTTGAGACAATAATAACCCTTTAGGGAGATCGAAAATCAATACAATATCTGAAGACGGTTCGGACTGCCTTAATTTATACTTGTATAGTTTTTTTTTTTCATTTTTGATAATTTTTTTTTAAACACTTTATTTTATGTTTACGGGCCCCGTGAAACTACCGCCCGGTCTGCCACTCTCAAATCAGCTCTTTAATACCTGATTGAATAATTGCGCTAATTATATTTCAATAAAGAGTAGAATAATACAGAACTTCAGGATCGTTAATTTAGCTAATTACAACTAAACTCGTTAAAACGGTAATCACTAAAATATCATTCGTTATGTTGGTAAATAAAACCCGTTACATCGAAACAATATGTAATATAATAAAAAGATAATATTAAATATCTTTTTTATATTTTAACTGATCTTAAAAAAATATTAACACAACAGCTATAGCTTATATTCTATAATAAATATGTATTTTGTAAATCTGTTCAGCCTTGAGCCTCTTGCCGTCTTTTTTTCGTGTGTGAAAATTGGTTAGTTTTTCATGTTCAAAGAGTCCTCTTGAAAGAAGTCCATATATTTTTATAAATACGTTAAAAACATCAGGAACACAATTTTAAAAATTTAGAGTTATCTTTAAAAACAATATTTAAGCTGTATAGGATGTCACTATAATTAAGACACGTACCTAAAAACACATCGAAAAATAAAAAATAAAATAATAAATATGTTGGGACATTAATACAACAGCGCCATACAGTTCCGTGGTAAGCTACGAAGCTTGTATTACGGATACCAGATACTAGATATATTACACATATATAAATTTTAAATACATACATATTATAAATAAAAACCCATGACTGGAGTACAAACATTCGTGCTCAACAAATGAATGCCACCAGCGGCACTCGAACCCGCGACCTGACGCAGAAAGTAGGGTAATGCCAACTGAGCCAAACGTGTCGTCAAAAAATGATATTGACCATTTATTGGCGCTGATCTTTAATAAGATCTCGTTAAACATAAAAAGTGACAAGTAACATACAAACATTATAATATCCCCTTATACTGAGAGAGGCCCGTGTCCAGCAGTGGGACGTTAAAAAGGGTTGATGATGATGATGATGATCATGATGATGATGATGATCATGATGATGATGATTATGATGATTATAATATTACCTGTTTCACAGCTTCTTCAATCAAGAGCTTAGTGAGTGCCTTCTGAGTGTGTTCAGGCTCGCGCGCCCAGCTCTTGGTCATGTGCCGGGTGGCGGCGCGGCGCCAGCTGCGCGACGCCGACCCCGACCGCTTCATGCTCGAGTACAACTCCATATAGGAGCTGGTCTTATCTATTCCCGTTCAAATTAAGTTAAGATTCCTATATCTTGATACAGCTAATATCATGCCAAATGTCATTACAATCTGTCCAGTGGTGTTCTCGTAATAATAGACCACAAACAGACGAACATTCTAAACTATAGAATCGGAATCCGTATCGTTAATAATAGCTATTTCAATTAGATTTACCAAACATATCCAATGTACAGATTCCACTTAGTAATAATTTATTAATTTTTTATATGTTAATTAAATTTAAATGGCGAATCCCTTTTTTCAAATGAATTGACTGTCAAATTATTATGAAAAGCAAAGTATGTCACTTAGTTTCTTCAAATAACAGGTTAAAACATTAATATATACTAAGAATATTAAAGGACCAAGAATTGACACTTGTGAAATACCTATCCAAAAATGCAGATCCAGAAGATTTCAAATTATTTTTATCTACCTTCTGTATTATCTGATTGAAGTAAAACGTGACAAGAACAAGCACAGCGTGTTGTAAGGCTTAGTGTTTGAGTTTAAGCAAATATGTTTGATGATTGATATAATCAAAGGCTTAGGATAAATCTCAAAAAAATAATTAAATTAAAGAAGGAAAAAACCCCGGCATAACATCATAAAAATAGATTTGTATAAGGAAAGCCCTTTTATTTGATACCTATATTGAGGGAGTTGTGCAAAAATATAATCCGCGATTTTGTGGTAGCGGCCATCTTGGATTTGAAATTTTTCATAGTATATAAAATTCAAATAGTTCAGCATCAGCATCATTTGATACCTAAATTGAGGAAGTGGCTGCGGTCATCTTCGATCCATTTTCATCAAACATAGCTAAAAACACTCACGACTAATTCATCTTTCAAACAAAAAAAATCAAAATCGGTTAATTCGTTCAGGAACTATGATGCAACACACACACACACGTCAAACTTAGAACACCTTGTAGTTTTTGCGTCAGGGGTTAGAAACTATAAAATTCTTTTACTTATTTGATTCATGGTAAAAGTAATTTTTAAACGTAATTATGTGCGTTTATATTCTGATATGGAACAGAAGAGATTTGGAAAACGATTGTGTCAATTTTGTCGTGAAAATTTTGAATTGTGCCTTTCTTTTTGAAAACACTTGATACGCTAATTAGGGTAATCTTAAGTTATTGTTTTTTTTGGACATTTACACAGCGTCATAGTACCATGGTAAGTTACGAGGCTTGTGTTACGGATACCAGATAGTTGATACACTACACATATATAACTTTAAAGACATACATAATATACATATAAACACCCATAACTATAGTACAAACACTCGTGCTTATTACAAAAATGAACGCCCCGAGCGGGACTCGAACCCGCGACCGTTGCCACTAATATATTAATATTAAAAAACCATAATTTACCTTTATCCATTTTTTTCAAAGCTTCCTCGAACGGATCGCTTATAGAAGATTCCAGACTGTTGTAGATCCTTTCAAGCTGAAGTTTCTTATCGTGGTAATCGGGAAAATCGCTCATTGCCTAGGAAAAGAGAAAAAACTTAAAACTAGTTCATGCCTCCGGCTCCGCTCGTGTTTTAAATACTTGAATGCAAAAGCTAAGTTATTTAGGACCAGTTCTTGCGTTCATTCTTTGGTTACGATTCAACTGTTTACGTATAGATTTCTCATAGATTACATTTTCTTCAAATCAAAATTTCATCATAATCTGGCCAGTGGTTTACTCGTGATGCGGTCACAGATAGACAAAAAAAATTAAAAATCCATTCGGCCTTATCTCTAAAAATGGCTATTTAAATAAGATTTACCAAAAAATTTTCCGTGTTCCGTAGGAATTTTATTACATTTATAGAAAAAAACATTTCGTTTTTCAATTTATCAAAATAATAAAGATTGAGTATTAATTTCAACTCTTTGAAATAGTGTTTAGACAGAGTCAAGAGCCATCAAGACCCAGCCTCTAAGAGAACCCTATTTTCACAGCTACATAACCCTAAAAAGGGGGGGGGGGGGGGGGGTTAAAGGAAAAAACACCAAAAAACCTACGTCCAGACTTTTAGAAATAGACCGGGCTTTGGCCGCCACTTCCTTCAATTTCTCCTTGTTTGATAAATTCCCCTCTTTCATAATTTCTTCTAATGAGTCGGCTAAGTCCGTCCACTTTTCTATTTGCTCGACAGCCGCTGTAGCCATCTGTGAACAAAAATACAAAATTACATTTCTTTTAGCAATAAAACTATAGCTGTAAACACCATGGATATTTAAAAAAATAACAGGATCGAAAGTAAATTATCCACCCATGAAATATTTTTGACAAATCAGAACTTGTATTACAAATACTACGAGTCTAATAAATAAAGGACACAAACCAAAATCTTATTTTGATTTAAACTTCCTTAATGTCCACTGGTACAACACCAAGTTAAAATAAATTAAACGATTCTTATAATTTTCTAATAAAATAACAGTAGCCTAAGTTACTCCTTATAACATTAGCTATCTGCGAGTGAAAGTCCCGTCAAAATCGGTCCAGCCGTTTCCGAAGTTAGCCGGAATAGACAGACAAAAAATTTAAAAATTGATTATCTGATGTATGTACCGTACTTACTCTCATTTGCATTTAATGAAAAGCTATTAATTTGAAATTAAAAAGAGACATTTCAATTTTATTTGTACGTACTCATATCGGAGACAGTCATGAATACGGTCACTAAAAGACTACGAAGCACGGCACATAACCCGAGTAAAGGCAGCGCGGTTCGGACGTCATAAGACGGTTAACTTCATACTACGACAGAGCCTAGCATTTGGAGATGGCGGGCTCTTTCAGAGTGGAGGCGGACGCGTGTAATTCAAATGTATAGTCTAATTTTCCTGTCCTAAATGGTAAACAAATACTACATAGAATGAAAATCAAGTAGTTAGAGAAGGGTTAATAAAAATTGGAGATGCACGTACAATTCTAGGATGCAAAGCATCTCGAACGTGTGGATGACACCCAAGTGGAGTGAGAATGAGATCAAAAGACAATCCAAACTGCCTGGTGTTGGATAGTTAATGGATGAAGCTGGTATTTGACGTCACCCCAGAGATTAGAACAATACTTCATCAGAAAGCGGACCAGGGCCTATAGCCAACCGGCATTCGTTATGAAGCGATTCGATTTCTACAATCGTCATCGCTTAAACGCAGCGTATGCATCTTGAACTTTAAATCACTAATAATTGAAATGAATGTACATTGTCTAGCATCATCTATTCGTTGACAACAGATCACGTGACATATCTAAGTCATATGTCAAACCCATACATTTTGGACTTTTCTACTATCGCTTTCGCTAATCGATTGTTACTTTGTCTAGGCCCTCAGAGCCGGCATTATCGACATAATTAGTCGTCGATATTGTCTCGATTGTCAATGAAAACGATATTAAAATCAATTAAATGACGTAACGACACAAATCCATCCATGCCCCGACTTCAAAATTCATTTGATTTCTATTTGCATTTTATGTGCATTTGCATTTCCATTTCAGTTGCATTTGCATTTCCGTTTTCGTTTCCATTTCACTTTCATTCCATTTCATTTCTTTTTCATTTCATTTTATTTCATTTTATTTTCTTTTTCTTTTATTTCATTTTCATTTCAAGAAACAAGGTGAAACTAAAAACAGAATACCCTAACATTTTTTACGTAGGCGCGATCTATCTACAAAGTATACGAATTTACTTTATATTGCCTTCCATATTTTGATTAAAATAACATTATACATATCCAGGGTTGTATCATCATCATCCGAGCGTTTGTCCCGGTTGCTGCCGTGGCTTTCACCTCAGAGCCCGGGGTCCGCTTTACATGTCATCCGCTTCCACTTCGGCCGATCTTGCGCATCCATGTGAGTTAGTCCATTGGCACGCATGTCAGCCATTACGACGTCAAGCCAGCACTTCTTGGGCCTGCCCCTCTTGTAAGACTTCTCATATTTTTTATTCTATAAATACTAAACCGGATGTATTGATCATACATTTGCCCGGGTCATCTGCGCGCGCATGTTTCCCCGATACAGAATTGAGAGGGCGGTGGGAGGCAAGCAAAGGTCTTCCCTGTCTATCCTAAGAAATTTTTTTTGAATGCTAGGAAATCTTTCCATTTGCCTGAATTATGCGATATGCAAAACAAAAATGCTTCACTTTAAATAGGACGTGTAATATTCTATAAAAACTAAAATCCGAATGTATTGATCATACATTTGCCCGGGTCATCTGCGCGCGCATGTTTCCCCGATACAGAATTGAGGGGGCGGTGGGAGGCAAGCAAAGGTCTTCCCTGTCTATCCTAGGATTTTTTTAATGCTACGAAATCTTTCCATTTGGCTGGATTATGCAATATGCAAAAGAAAAATACTTCACTTATAGGACGTGTAATATTTTTGATTCTATAAATACTAAAACCCGGATGTATTGATCATACATTTGCCCGGGTCATCTGCGCGCGCATGTTTCCCCGATACAGAATTGAGGGGGCGGTGGGAGGCAAGCAAACGTCTTCCCTGTCTATCCTAAGAAATTTTTATTTAATGCTAGGAAATTTTTCTATTTGCCTGAATTATGCGATATGCAAAACAAAAATTCTTCACTTTAAATAGGACGTGTAATATTCTATAAAAACTAAAATCCGAATATATTGATCATACATTTGCCCGGGTCATCTACGCGCGCATGTTTCCCCGATACAGAATTGAGGGGGCGGTGGGAGGCAAGCAAAGGTCTTCAATGTCTATCCTAGGATTTTTTTAATGCTAGGAAATCTTTCCATTTGACTGGATTATGCAATATGCAAAAGAAAAATACTTCACTTATAGGACGTGTAATATTTTTGATTCTATAAATACTAAAACCCGGATGTATTGATCATACATTTGCCCGGGTCATCTGCGCGCGCATGTTTCCCCGATACAGAATTGAGGGGGCGGTGGGAGGCAAGCAAACGTCTTCCCTGTCTATCCTAGGATTTTTTTAATGCTAAGAAATCTTTTCATTTGACTAGATTATGCAATATGCAAATGAAAAATGCTTCACTTATAGGACGTGTAATATTTCTGATTCTAAAAATACCAAAACCCGGATGTATTGATCATACATTTGCCCGGGTCATCTGCGCGCGCATGTTTCTCCGATACAGAATTGGGAGGGTGGAGCTTAGGTGGGTGGGTCCCGTCTATCCTAGGAATTTTTTACTTTATAAGTATTGCCTTCGTTATTGTACTGGATTATGCGATATGCAAAACAAAATGCTTTAAATCTTTAGGACAATAATATTTTTAATTCAATTTATACTATAAATAGTATAGTACTAGTTTGGCTCAGTTTGTAGTGATCCTGTGCCAGCGGTCGCGGGTTCAAGTCCCGCTGGGAGCATTAATTTGTTGAGCACGAATGTTTGTACTCCATTCCTGGGTGTTTATATTTCTAATATGCATGTATTTAAAGTTATATATGTGTAGTGGATCAACTATCTGGTATCCGTAGCACAAGCCTCGTAGCTTACCACGGAACTAGAACTGTGTAAAAATATTATTTTTTTATTTTATTTTTATTATCTCTAGCGTATTCATCATACATTTGCCCGGGTCATCTGCGCGCGCCTGTTTCCCCGATATCGATTTTAGGGAGAGGTGGGAGGCAAACCTCCTCCCTGTCTATCCTAGGATATGGCGTTTATGAATAACAAAATTCGCAATATTTGCAGTTTGCCTAGTTCATTTAAAAATTAGATTCGCATTCACATACACAAAACCACAGACAAAATATTTTATATATAATCATTACAACAATTAAAAAAAAACAGCAAAATTACATCAAATATCATGAAACTTTTGCCTTATGCTCAGATAAAAAAATTGCACTTGCTTTGCAATTTTTGAAATATGCCATTTTACACAACAATAAATAATTAATTTGGACTTATGCCAGTTTAGCATTGAGATATTGTATTAAAAAAAAAACACAAACCTCCAATTTACTTTTCATTTTGTCTATCCGTTGAAGACTCTCGGTGTATGAACCAGTCTGATCGTCCACATCCAAGACATGCTTCTCAAGACCCAACACCTTCTCTTGCAGATATTCAAACTCACGTTGCATAGTACTTGTATCTTGCATGACTTGAGGGATGGCTGAATCAACCTGTATTGAAATTTATAATATTATATCTAAACTAGACAACTTAGTAATAATTTAACACCAGGCTGTTAGTTCAAATTTCTTGATAGAAAACTGTAATAAGTATGTATAATTGGAATTTTGAAGACTCGAATAGTATCTACTAGACTAATGGCATGCTCCGTCTTCCCTCATCCAGCATGCACTATTGTATTGTCTGTTTGTCTGTGACTGTACCATTAAAAAGATAATAATGTTCTATAAATTACCTGAGTTGATGTCTCGTCCAGAGAATTATTGAGTTGCTTCATGAATAACTGCAGTCTCAACACTGAATCTCTGACAAACTCCTAAATACAAACAAAATATGTTATTTAAATATTTATGTTTAAAATATTAGTAATATCTCAAGAACAAAAATGAAGAAACTATTTACACATTTAATAAACTAACTTTTTAATTGTCAAATTTTAAAATTTTGTTAAACATCAACACAATGATAATGTCAATGAGACGGGAAACTCAACAGTTGCTCTTTCAAATGTAATATTTTTAAAACAACCAAACTTTTTTTACAGATTGTTCATTAAAATCAAGAGTATAATATTAGATTTCAGTTTTGTTTTCGTTACCTCTTCGTCTCTATTTCTAGTGCTCGCAAAAGCCCTATTGATGAATGCTATAGGGTTGAACATCATACCAGCAAATGAGCTTAGATCCTGCAATCACATAACATGAATAGTCATTTTTGTCCATACAGCGGTTAGTTAAAGTATTACTTAAAAATTGTACAATAACAAATGTAAAATAATAATTATACTTTCATTCAAAATGCCTTTGAATAAAAGTATGAATTATAAAAAAATAATTAATACAGTACCTCAGATAAAAGAGGAACAAAGAAAGTCAAATATAAATATAAAATAAAAAGGATATTCGATGGACAGGGGAATGGGTGTGTCATGTTGTTCAGGATCTGCGAAATTCCAATTTTTTTGTCTGTCTGTCTCCTTAGTCTTTGTACAAATGGAGCACCATATGCCATAGCAATAATAATTGTGATATTAAAATGAATATATCAAAAATAAAAGTAATTCGACAAAAACTAATGAATATATAAATAAATAAGGATATAAAACGCACTAATGTATTCGCCATTTTCGTATACTTGGTTGAAACAACGCAGTTCGAGGGTGGAGACGTACTGGCGATATTTGGATTGATCATACATTGCCTGGGTCATCTGCGCGCGTTTATTGATATTTGAGGGGGCGTTGGGAGGAAATCTAGGTCCTCTTCCTCTTTGTTCTAGGAAATAGCTCAAAGCTATCCCTAAAAGCGTCGCACTTTATATATATGTATGGATATAACAAAATCAATAACTTCCTTTGCTCGTTATAGACGTGTTCTCATAATTTTGGGCGTGTAAAATATGTAATGTAATTTATTTAAGATAGCACCGGTGTATACATTTTGGGATTATTCGATGTAATAACTAAGGTAAATAAGGATTTTTAAAATAGAATAAGTAAATAAATTGTATGCTATAATTAATTTCACTTACCATTTTGGAAGAGATTTTCAATAACTATTAGCAAATATTTCACTTATTTAGTTATTACTTATTAGTAAATAAACACCCTCAGACCAAATAAAAAGTTTATTTGGTCTGTCTGAGTAAACACCATAGAGAAGAATTTTTATATCTGATAAACACTTTACGTCTACAGTCTACTATCGTCGATATTATATCGATTAATTGAAGAATCGAGTTTTTTTTGCTTCTAAATGATTGATTTTGGACTGTTAATATTTTGCTGCTAGAAACATTAACTATACTTTCCTTACCATGTCCATGTTTTCAGACGAAGGCTATTAAAACGGTGGCTGTCTCCGAGATCAAAGGAGTTCAACATCTGTTATATTCTTTGATTATTTATTCAGATACCGCATTGACCGTACCGAACGGCCCAAATAAAATCTACTAAAATTGGTAGACTCACTTCTCACCTATGTCAGTATTATTTGAGTCACGAGTGGATAACGAGCTCGTGAAAAATAATTAATAATGAAAGTTTTTGCCGTCAAATTGTGTCGTAATTATGTGGGAAAACCGTATTATAACACCAAGAGCACTTTTCATCGGTTACTTATGTTATTTAACTACTATTTTTAAGGAAATACTGATTTTTATTTGTTACTTTTTACTAAAAAAAAGTTTTAAAGTTTTTAGGTAAATCTGATAAGCCAGTGCTGCCAGCTTATTACTAGTTCCCTATATACTTACTAGTTACTATACTCTATGATTACTAGGTAAACTTAGCGAAAGTATTGGACACAAGTTATAAATTTTAGTAGGAATTAAAAAATAATAATAATATAGGTTTACGCAAAGAACAAAAATTACTATTTTGCAATTATTTAACTTTGAACATACATAATATTATTCTCTCTTCTCAGTCGTTCGCTCTTGGCAGAGTGGTCGTGGTTGACGACGATGTATTTTCTTTTGCTAATGTAGCCCCTGCGAATGCGATGTGCCTCCATTTGTAGCGGTCTTCAGCGTCTCGGGAGCACTGGACTATGGAGTTTTGTGTAGCGGATTTTATAAGGTCTGTCCAACGCGTTGGTGATCGCCCGCGTGACCGCTTGCCTTCTACGTTCCTCTGGACAACAAGTCGTTCCATGGAGTGCTCATTTCGGAAAACGTGTCCGAAGTATTTGAGGATACGCAATTGCACTGTAGACGATAATCTCTGTTTGATGTTTAGTTCCTCCAACTTCCAAGATCGAGATGTTGGTTCGGAACGCTGTCCAAGGGATTCGCAGCAGTCGCCGCCAGCACCACATTTCGAGTGCATCGATTTTGCGTCGGTCCTTCAGGCGAACCGTCCACGTTTCAGCGCCGTAAAGAAATATTGGGAAGACTAGACTTCTCATAAGGCGGACTTTCGTGGCTTTGGTGATATTTCGGTTGCACCAGACTCTCTTTAGCCTTTCAACGGCAGATCTTGTAATGGCACATCTCCTTTGAATCTCGTTCTCACACCCACCATTGGTTCGTGATAGTAGAGCCGAGGTACACGTAGCTTTGAACAACCTCGCAGTTGCCAATCGTGGGGATGTCAGGGTGGTTTAGTTCAGCTCGGTCAACGATCATAATCTTGGTTTTTTCTTTGTTGATCGCAAGTCCAAAGGAGAGGCTTGTTGTCTCTAGGCATGTCAGCAGGTGTTCCATGTCTTCTTTTGTTTGCGCGAGAAGAGTAGTGTCATCGGCGTACCTTAAGTTTGTTATTTTCCGACCTCCCACTGAAACCCCTTTGTCCCATTGCTCCAAAACAATTCTCATAATATACTCCGTATATATGTTGAATAGGAGTGGTGACAGTATGCACCCTTGCCGAACACCGGAATGTGTATGAAAGCTTTTTGAGTCGAGGTTGTCTATCCGGACAATCGCAGTTCCGTCCTCGTATAGTCGACGAATGAGACGAACTAGGTGGTTAGGTACTCCCATTTCAATCAGAATGTCCCATAACTTATGCCATTGCACCGTATCGAAAGCCTTGCGAAAGTCGACAAAGCAGACATAGAGTGGGACATTGAACTCTCTTGACTTTTCGATTATCTGGCGCAGAATTAAAATCTGCTCCCTTGTCCCCCGACCCTTGACAAATCCTGCTTGATATATAATATCATTAGGAGTAGCTTACTAAGATAATTAGAATTGATTTAAATTAAGTAATTCATTCATTGGAATAGGTATGTTCTTACAAAATTAAAATTAGTTATTAATTTGTTTTCTTTTTTTATTTAATATATAAATTCTTAATTATTATAATTACTTTATTTTTATTTTTTTTATATAGTCCCCCTTTGGGAAAAAGCCTCCTCGAAGGCCAACCACTTATTTTTATCTTTGGCGGCGTTTAAATAAACATCATTACATCTTCGTAAATCATAAAATGATGCAATAGTATATGTTAGATTAGGTTTGTTACAAAAACCGACTTTAAAAAAGAAACACTAGAAATAACAACATAGCTGATTGGTGTAATATAGTCGATGTGCTTTGATTTGTATTGGCTGGCACCGACTTTTTACGTTTTAGTGTTTATTTATAAAATAAAAGAAAAAACTATTCCGAAAATAAACACAAAGAGATGGGTGTTGATCTATATATTACTGCATTTTTATTGTATTTTTAGTTTCTTTATTACAATAAAACACTAATCAACAAATTTATTATTTTATTTAACCTTCATCTTATCAAATAATAGGAGAATAATTTAGGACAGGTATCCCTAAATACGCACACCTTGACAGTTACACTGCAATAAGTACACGAGCGGTAATCACACATATCACGTAAGTGGGGACGGTTTTTGAGCGTCGTTTCTTTGAATTGCTCTCTAGACATGTTACATATGTTACAGTTATAACCCGTTCTTAGTTACAGCGCGTTTTAACTAGTCAAAACTAGTTTACTCGTAACGCCTTAGTGAAAACTAGGATTGATTAGAAGATTGGAACAAAAATGTAATTGTAGGTAAATCAAAGGTTATATTATATATTGTGCTGAAAAGTAGGGAATCGAAAACTGATTTTATCTGTTTTGATAAGAAATTTATTTTTTGATAAGAACGAAAATAAATTAATCGTTCACGTATTTAAAATTCGTGTAATGGCTGTGAGTTTGCTTCCTTCGTATCTCCATTATAAGTAAAAGAAATTAAATAATTCACACAGAACTCAGCTAACTTCACTCCATTTATAACAGCTATGTTCATATTGAAGCTATTCGCACGCCAGCGCTATTGTGGTAGGTAATGGAAACTTTATTTTCAGTATACAGCTGGACACGTTTTCAACTATCCCCCCATATAAGACGGTTATCCTTATCTCTACCCTCCATAATTTTTCTATGGTAAAATTGCTAAACAGAAGATTAAAAAACACAGAATAGTAAAAAAATATGAATTTTAAAATATATTTATTTTTATATTACTATGTATACATATAATGAATTTAAATTTAAATTGCTTTATAACTTTTAAGGTTCTCTATAACTTACACTGTAGTGCCTGCGTCATTTAATCAATAAAAAAAGTTGTTGTCTATGTTTCCCAAAATGACATTGTCCATAGAGAAGTAGTACGCAATCTCCGTTTATAGTATATAGTCTATGGTACGCAACTCGCAAGACCAAAGAGTATAGATAATATACTGCGCAAGACGCAAGTGTCATTTTGATTATTGAATATTGATATGAATATGATAGATGAATAATAAATTGCTATTTCGGAGTAAAAAAATCTGTAAAGATTATTTTAATTAATTTATTTGTATATTTAGTATAAAATATGTTATCTTATTTAAATTAGTTGTGATCTGTGTGTCTATTTATAATATGAGGTAAGAAAAAAGTTCAATGATCGTATTGTTTTTTATTTTAATTACAATAATAATACGTCATATTTTTGTCTTATTAGATACTGTAAAATTTATATATTTTTTAACTAATTGCTACTATCTTGAGCAATTCGCTAGACTCTTACTGCATTATTGTAATTTTAAAATTGCACCTTAAAATAAAAAAAAACACTATCGTGGCAAATCGTATTAACTGTGTCAAACGTAACAGAAATGTTTAATTTATTAAAATGTATTTATTCACAAGCAAACCAGACTCTCTTCGCTGGCCGTAACTTAAAATGTATTTAACAGTTCTTATAATTATCTAATAATAAAATTATTCTTAGTTACTCCTTATATCATTAGCTATCTGCGGGTGAAAGTTCCGTCAAAATCTGTCCAGCTGATTCAGAGATAAGCCTGACAAACAGACAGACAGAAAAAAGAATAAAAATGATATTTTCGTATACGTACATACACTTTCATATGCATTTAGTGAAAAGTTGTTAATTTGAAATGAAAAACGACTCTTTAATTTTATTTATAATATGTACTGATTTGTTTGCTTAGAAATATACAAATATGCGTAATTCAAGTACAATATACAAGTATGTATGTATTGGAGGACTTCACATATTGTCTTTTGAAAACATGATAGGTTCTCTCGGAAAAGCAAGTTTCCTCACAATATTATGTTCTTTCACTGTAGGACAAGTGGTAAAAATAACACTCATAGCACTATCAAAACGTATATATTTAGATAGAAACATAAATCAAATATTGTATTTCACTATTTGAAAAGTTTGTTTTAAATATTTTCAGAAGGCTCATGAATGGAACTGAAGACAATGGCAATTCATATAAAGCATTAAGAAAATGTGAGAAAGTGACATGCGATATCTGTGATAGAACATTTAAAAATAGGTAAATATTGACTGTAATAAAAAAATTTCTTATAAACTCAGATTATATTGACAACAAGGTTACCGGTGGTAGGATTCTGTCAAGCCTGAGCAGTCCGACTGGATGGGTACCATCCCCTTATCTATTTCTACCGCTAAACAACAATGATCACATTGTTGTGTTCCGGTTTGTAGGATAAGGTAGCCATCGCAATTACAGGCAAGAGGCATATCATCTTAGCCCACATAGTGACAAAGCACCTATAGTTCTGCATTTTTGTTAAACAAAACCTAAGTGCATTAACCGTAGGTGTTATGGGCAGCAGGTACTGCTTTCCATCAGGTGGTCTGTCTGCTCGTTTGTTACTAAATACCATAAAAAAAAGGTTACTCTGTTTGATACCCTATTTGACGTGGAGTACTATAATTCAAAAAAATAAAATATGTTTAATTTTATTGTTTATGATAATAATAATTATATTTTATGTTAATTACTCTGAATTACTATGAATATAAATGTGAATGTAAGTTTATTTGTTACACTTTCACTCAAAAACTACTTTACCAATCATCATGAAATTTTGTACACATATTCTTCGAAGTATTAGAAGTAACATAGGATATATTTTTTTTTCTACCTGGCTTGACATCATAAACGCGTGAGAAGCCGCGGGTAATGACTGGTTCACTTTTTTATTTTCAATTTATTTATATTTTGTGATGTACTTATCTATTTCTTTCAGTAAAATGTATCCTATATGCTGACCTAGAGAACCAGCTATCATAATACCAAATTTAATTAAAATCTGTCCATAGGTTTTCTCTTGATGCTGTCACGGACATAGAAAAATGCTAAAAAACAACAGATTCGGCCTCTGTATAGATAATAATAACAATTTCAATAAGATTTTACAAAAAATACTTTATGTACAAATTGGACACGAAAACAATATTATTATATGTATCTAATGCTCAAAATAAAAGTAATATCTACAATTTTTACCGTTTACCATATATACCACCGCACTCAGAGTCACTTAATGAAACATTAAGTCGTTCTTTAGTATGGAGACTCTCAACTTAATCATTCATTAAGTGACTCTGAGTGGGGTAGATAATTTACACAGTCAAACTTTTCAATAATTTATATTTTGTGCTCCATTACAGGTTTGAAAGTATAATTCACAATGCGTCACATATAATAATACCTCTGATAAAACAAAGTTGTTTATACTGTGATATTTGCAACTCCTTCATTCATACCCAAGACGATCTCAACACTCACAAGCTAAGAAACCATCCGGAAGTATTTATCAAGAAAATAGAACCTATAAGTAATGAGAGCCCTGAAACTGAAAACCCAATAGAATTAAGTGATTCAGACGAAACTAGTAGTGATATAACGATACCTATAAGGGATAGATTACAGTTTGAGGATGACAATACAAGTTTTAACGGGATATTAAAAGATCTGGTAACGGAATGCAAAGTGAATGTGCCAATTTGTAATTTATGGGACGATGATGCAACAAAATGCTATGAGCCTTCAGATGATATTAGTAAGGGTTTCCCTGAACCTGAAGTGCAAATAAAAATTGAGAAAAAGCAACGTTTAATAGACAGCTTGGTGTTAGAAGACCCGTTACCAGATGCCGTTGAAGATTTTGTAAAGAATGACAGTGAACAAAACACGGAAAGTAATTGTTTTTCAGCATTAGTCAGACCGGGAATTTTCAGATGTAGATATTGCCTCGCTTCCTTTCCTAATAGGTGAGATTTTAATAAATGATGTAATTGTCACAAGATTTTCTGAAAGAAATTTTAAATTAAACGAGAAAAGTTGGTAAATTAAAATATTCAATCTATAATTTTTTTTTTTGGAACACGAATGTTTTAACTCCAGACATGGGTGTTTATATTTATAATATGTATATGTTTAAGGTTATATGTGTGCAGTGTTTCAATTTTTCCGTAACAAAAGCCTAGTAGCTTACCATGGAACTAGATGCTGTGTTAATGTTTCAACATATTTATAATATATAATTTGTTCTTTTAAAGGTTCTCTTTAATCCAACATGAAGTTGTTCACATAAAAATAAGCAAAGGCAGGCCTCTATTATGCCTATACTGCGACAAATATATTGCTGGCAACCACTATAATTTAAATAAACATATAAATAAATACCACTGGGAGAGGAAGAACATACCAAGAAAAACAGAGAATTGTAAGAAATGTGGATTGAAATACAGAAAATACCATCGGCATCTACGTAACTATCATGCAGAAAGTGCTCCGCCGAAAGATGAATTAAAAAGGATGAAACTTTTAAAGTGTTGTGATCTATGCATATCCTTCTTCCGGCATAAAAATAATTTGAAATATATAATAAAAGGGACTACCAAAGATGAATTGGGAGTGAGATATCCCTGTGAGTTCTGCGGAAAGCTATATTTTAAATTAAAAATTGTCCAGCGTCACACAACAGCACTATTGTATCATAATAAAGAAATTAAAAGGAAGACAAATGAAGAACGGTTGAAGCTGATACAGAATAGGTTCAAGATGTTAAAAATACGGAATAAATAATTATTTTTTTGGTGTTTCTTTTTTTTTAAACCTCTTTGCGTTTGACAGTTGGCAAATTATTCTTTGTCTGTGGTCAAATATTTTAGTCTATGATATTGTAATTTAAATATGTATATTGATGGCTTTTAAAATATAGCATGTAACGAATAATAATTACAAAATAAATACTTTCTTTTCACTACATATTATAAAAAAAAGTCTCCGCCGCGTCTGTCTGTCTGTCTGTCTGTTCGCGATAAACTCAAAAACTACTGCACCGATATTCACGCTGTTTTCACCAATGGATAGAATGGTTCTCGAGTAAGGTTTTAATATAAAATTTGTCAAGTTATTGCATACATTTATTAGCGGAACCCGCTGCCTCGTTCCACCTATTTTTTTTAATAATATGCCTTAAGACAGTGGTATAGCGTTCGTTTGGACAACTGAGTGATGCGAGTTCAAATATTGATCTCGCACCTCTGATATTTTCATGTGCGAATCATTTTTACCATGATTACCAATTTTCTTATCAAAACGAGCGCGTTACCACTGATTTGTAAGTAGTTTATGTAGTGTATCGACTATCTGGTATCCGTAACATAAGTCTCGTAGCTTACCACGGAACTAGATGGTGCTGTGTTAATTAATATACTAATATATAAAAATCTCGTGTCACAGTGTTTGTTAACGAACTTCTCCGCAACGGCTTGACCGATTTTTGTGTAATTTTGTTCCGTATATTTGGTAGGTCTAAGTATAGGTCGTTTGCTAATCTTTATTCCCCTAGGCCTAGGAGATAAGGGTGGCCCTCTCCATTTTATTTTTAGGCCATTCTTTTATTTTTTAATTGGCATCTAAAAATATTCATAACCCTAGATTTTCATCCTTCTACAACGCGGGCGGAGCCGCGGGAATCGCAAGCTTATTTACATATTTAAAGCTAGATTTTGAGCTGTATTACATACACAATATAGGTCAAAGTATACATTTTACGCACTCCAATTATCGTGACATGCATAAATTACAATTTTGGCACTTCACAAATTTTATTAATAGATATTACGTCAAAAATCATGTCTTTGTTCTCTTTGTATACGAATTTGTTTTTATTTTCGTATTTATTTTCTTGGAATGTATAATAATTAATTTAAATATCTAGTTGTTATTATTAATAATATCTAATTATTACTATTATTAAGGAAAAAGTTTCAATAGAGTGGATAGGTATCAAACCTCTCTCTTTTAACAATACGTGTATAGTGTGTGTGTGTGTGTGTGTGTCTGGAGGGGGAGAGGGGGTGGAGGTACTACTACCTACCTTACTCATGTATTCTAGAGATTATCTTAAGCCTGTGAACATTAAACTGATGAAGAAGGAAGTGTAGTTGGCTCATATTTTTTCTAGAACAGAAAGAACTATGCAGATTAATAGTTTAGAAGATATGCGGGAACAAAGGCACAAACATGGTGGAACGTTAACGTGAACGTAACGTTCTCCGACCGATTCCAGCTACGGGCGGCCAATCTCATTGAGACTAGCCAACTGCGCAGGAGATATAGTGCACAAGTTTACGCGAAGACAAGTGCATTCTCTGTTACTGTCACTCTCATACTCCGGTGGGGCGACACGAGACACGACCAGTGAGAGCTAAGGCGCAGGACCGACAGCTTTACGTGCTCTCCGAGACACGGGGTGAAATATCACCTACTTCCCAACCCTAGGCTGTTACCGAGGTGTACTAAAGAGAAAGATTAATTAGCTAAACTTGGTCTGACCCAAGACTCGAATCCAGGACCTCTGGTTGTGCAGCCGTATTTTCTAACCACCACCTATGAGGCAATATTGGTAAATTTATTTGCATTCCAAACAAAATCCCTTTTGCAATGACATAATTTTCGTGCAGTCAATAAGTGTTGGCGGTTTGCCTGTTGGTGGAGGTCGTGGGTTCGATAACCACTCGAGATTGATGATATATCGTAGCCCCTCTCATTATCTTAATGTCGATTAATTAGCCTGTATATCAAATCCGCTTTAATTAATCGATGTAAAGCAAGGATATGTCACATAATTCATATGAATATAAAATGTGGGTAGGCGAAATTTATGTTTTATCAATTAGAAACATCTGTTGCCCAACCGGCACGCCTGGAAGCCATTAAAGGAAATAATTGATTTGAATTGAACATCTGTTGTAAAAATTGACACGTGTCAGTCTGACTCACTAAACATGTTCAACCCTTTTAAGTAGAGGGATCAGGCAGCAGGCTATAGTCCACCACGCTGGCCTAGTGCGAGCGGATTGCACATGTCTTTCGAACACTTGCTAGGTTCTCTCAGACATGCAGGTTTCCTCACAATGTTTTCCTTCACCGTAAGACAAGTGGCAATCATGTTAGAGATGATTCGCACATGAAAATATCAGAGGTATATCAGGCGTGAGGCGAGACCCCGATTTGAACTTCACTCCGTTGCCCAAGAGAGCGCGCTAGCACTGCTACCGCTACCTTTCTTCCTTCGCGTAGGCGCATAATAAAGTTATAAATTATAATGTTTTTTATGATGTAACTATAATGTTTCTCCACAAATCACTGTTTCGGTTTTGAGCATTTACAAGAAAAAATTAGTACGCATAAAATTAATTTTCTGATTTTTTTTCTTTATTATTAAATTATTATTATTATTATTTATAAATATCAAGAATCACTGATAGAATAACGCTAATTACCATTAAAAATACTGTATACTAAATAATTATTATATACTGTATTTTATTTTTGCGTACTGCAACACTATTTATTAATAAATCATTATCCAATATCCCAAACGTGGGCAAAGTCGAAGAAAGAGACTAGTATTACGTAAAATTGTAACAATATTTGCTCTATAGTAGGTTCAATGTCTCGTCACTCGCGCGTCGTCTTTCAACGCTTCATAAATAAGCATTCTTGAAGCACGCAAAATGAGTAGCAAAAGTTAGTCAAGCGCGAGTCGGATTCACATAAAGGATTCCGACTACCATGAATATTTGGATTTACACTTAGCTTATTATCAATATTTTTTTTGCTGTGAAACATCTAATGCGAGTGAGTGAGCAGCGACAGGTTAACCCTGTTGTAAACGTCGTCACTTGTCGCCCCATTGAGACGGATGCTGGGTGCTTGGGTGTAAGTGGGTAGTACTGGCTCTCTGCGTCAATGCATTTCCCAAGTATAAAAAAAGATGTTACCGTCGCAACGTGCTTGTGAATCTTAGCCTCTGTTTTCCACTCGGCTCGACAATTCTCTCCTCCATCTCTCTTGAGTTTTAATTTTTATATTAACCTAGTAAGTAATAATAATAATAAATAATAATGTTCTCCGACCGATTCCGGCCATTGTGCCTTGCGGCCAATCTCAATGAGACTAGCCAACTGCGCAGCAGATATTATAGTGCACAAGTGCACGCGCATGACGCAGACACAAGTGCGCTATCTATTCCTATCACTCTCATACTCCGGTGTGCACAGAACCTACAGCTTTACGTGCTCTCCGAGGCACGGGGGTGAAACACGGCCAACTCCTCAACTCTGGGCTGTTATTGAGTCTTACTAAACAGCAAGACTCAATAACTAAATTGGCCCGACTCGGGCCTCGAAGTCAGGACCTCTCGATGTGCGGCCATCATGCTAGTCACTACACCACCGAGCTAAACCCTAAGCAACATTAGAATAACACAACATATTATTCGTTATTTGTTATTTCTGATTTGTGCTGCCCTGCTTATACAGCAGCTTTAAATCCTGCAAAATAAATGTTTGTATGGACCATACAGATATTATGTTTGTTATCATTTGCCAATTTTTATGCAATCATAGACTGTATGTAAGATTAAATATATAAATGGGTGATATGAAATCAATTCAAGTCACAAACAAAGTCAGGTATATTGAGCAATATGCGAAGATGCGAATGCAAAGATGTCCGCATGCACAGTTGAACTCATTTAATAATAGACCCGATGCAACTACAAGACAAAAATATGTGGAGACGACATTACTTAAGTTTATAAAAATAGAAATTAATACCTATAATAAAATATTTTTTAGATATTATACACAACTTTTAAGAAACAAATAATTAAAAAAAAATAAAAAAAATCACGCCCGCCATGTTCAAAAATTCACAAAAAAGTAAAAAATAAGTTAAAATAATGCCAACATTTCAATTGCAGTCGGGGGACAGTTCTGTGGAAAATTTATTTATTCTCCTTTTTGTGGGCAGTCGTATAAAAATACTAAGATTGCGTCCGACTAAAAGGTATAATTTTTATATTTGTAATATCACTTCGGTCTTAGATAACGTAAAATTTATAAAAAACATTTCATAAATAAATAATTTTGAAGTAAATATTTGCTTTGTATCATAGTGTTGAACTGGAAAAGACTAAAGTTATTACTGACATCTTGTAATTTAGCTTTTCTCAAGTTCGTCTCTAAGAACGTTTTAATGTTTTTCAGCGGAACCCTAATTCTTTTCCTAAAATAAAAGTAGCCTAAGTGAATATTTTAAAATGGCAATTCTCTTTATAACTAAGGTATCTGCCAATGGGACAAAATTGACTTTCCCCAGAAAAAGTCCTTTCAAAATCAGTCCAGGAGAATGGAAGATTGCAAAATAACATTACAAACAGACACTTTAATTTTAATTATCTCTACAGATAAGTTTAGATCGATATAATTAAATATGCCAATTTAAGTAAATATGGTAAATATCTAAAAAAATGTTGTACAACAGCAGCTTCATTTAATACTTTCTTGGGTTTACGCGAATATTCGACATCTCAAGACTCTCCCGTGACCATGA
This sequence comes from Boloria euphrosyne, assembly GCA_951802675.2. NCBI lineage: Eukaryota > Metazoa > Arthropoda > Insecta > Lepidoptera > Nymphalidae > Boloria > Boloria euphrosyne. Next base: position 1,767,988 of record OX637895.1, read on the forward strand.
TTGCTGTAAAGCATTCGAAACGTCGCGTCGTGAATCAAAAATCTAAATAAATTCGCGACAAAATCCGAAAAGATAGTTTCATTTATAAACAGCTCCATTTATTTTTGTTCTTGACATCTAACGTAGAGCAAACACACACAGTGTGTGGCCGATCTCTTACAAACCTAACGCGCTATAAAAAGATTACATAAAATAATTATTCAACAAAAAAACTAAAAAATAAATTAAAAAAAATTGTCGTTATAATATTATCCACGTTTTTTTTATATATCATGTAGTTTTTCTTTTAAAAATATAAAAATATAATTTGTTTTTAACTAAAAGAAGGATTTTATAGTGCCTAAGACAAAAGTGATAGTGCGATTTAAAAAATAACAGTGTTGCTACATCAAAAATCTTCCATTATTTAAGGTAATAAATATCTAACTATGTTTTTTATACAATTATTATATAAAACCAGAGATGTTGTTTGTTTTTGTTTGTTATAAAAATACTTTAAATATTTCAGAGTTGGTAAAAAAGTACACTTATTGTCTAATGATTATAAAAATAGATTATCAAGCATTGTGCTACGTTCATTGGAGAAGATTTATAACACTAGTTAGTGACTTATCCTGGCTTTGCTCGGATGCGTCTCTAATAACGTACAATAATAAGATTTTTTTGAGTGGAATAATTCTGTAATACATTGTTTTTATACAATTTTATTAGTTAACGCGACGCCAGTAAAGTTCCATGTTGGTATGTTTTTTCCGACATCTTCAACAATTATCTTAATATTTCAGTGAATTAACTCAATTCCTTGATAAATTATAAACAAAAATCTTTCTCATGAATCAATCCAAATCTATTGGTAGAAAATCGAGTGAAATCCGTTTGGTAGTTGAGTTATTCGCGAACAAACAGACGCAGTGTAGGACTTTGTTTTGCTTTATAACATGTAGTGATTGATAGTGACCATAAAATATTTGAATAAAGCAAGAGATAAAACGCAACTTTTTAAAGAAAATTGAATTTCAAAGTTGCTTTGCTGCGTCTGTTTTAATTTGAAACTAATAACTTTCCACTTAATGCAATTAAATTAAATACATAATGAAAGTTTATACGGTACTTACATCAAAATATATATATATTTTTTTATTCTTGTCTGTCTGACTGAATTTCACTCGCAGATAGCTAATGTTATAAGGAGTAACTTAGGCTACTTTTATTTTATTAGAAAATTATAAGAACCGTTTAATTTATTTTATCTTAAGCGGACTGGGTTTGCTAGTTGATAATTAGATAGGGAATGGAATATTTGAAAGGCTTAATCCTCAGCCTGCTGTTGTTTTGGATTTAATAACATTTTAATATATTGGATGAAATTTACTTTCTTTCTGAAAAAACTATATGTGGCATAGACTTGTTTTTGTTTTTCACTAGGAAAGAACCCGAGCGAAGTCCCCGCTTCACTCCGCTTTGCTCATCAGGGTGTATTCACTTACCCACAATACTAAGTACTTGCCTTTATTGGAAACAGATGATCAGTAAATTAAAATGCGTTACAATTAATCTTAACCAACATCGAAATAGAGGAAGTAATGAATTATAAGGGTTATACGATCTCAAATTAGAGGTACGCAGGATCAAGTCGCTAGAGTACTATAAAATTCTTTATTGCTTGCTATTTTTAAGTCAAGCATTAAAAACTTTTTAAGTGCTTTTAAACATGTAATAATTCAGAAACATTAATATACAGTATTGTTCAATTTAAGAAAGAACATGAAATTGTCTTTAATCTGTGGCGTATATTATTTTTTTTATCTATGCATAGCGTAAACAACACAAGCATTAGAAAGAGGTGATTTATCACTGAAATAGATGTAGCATTGATAAATGTGTGTCACACCTCTCATACATTCTTTCACTTACAATCGTAAAGTTGATGTATTGCCAATTTAAACAGCTGCGTCGATTTTGATGACAGATCACGGACAAATGAATGTTTTTATGTAATACTGGCAACCCCGAAACATAGGGAGTGTACCTCTGATAAGCAAAAAACAAATGAAAATTTTGATTTTGTAGCTTAGTAATTAAAACGAATACTTGCAATAATTTATCGTAATAATTGTTATATTATTTACTTTTTACACGTTAGATGAAAGTGAAGGCGCACTATTAGAAATAAAAATCTTTGCAAGAAAGTAAAATTTTAAGATCGCATCACCAAAAACCGTCACAATTGCCACTTCCAATATATTAAATACAGAAACCAAATCTAAAATTTTTAAAATTTTTGTCTGTCAGTCCGCGAATGTATCACGATGGAACCACTGTCATAATCATCAGCCCTTCTTTTTTAACGTCCCACTGCTGGGGGTGGGCCTCCCTCAGTACGAGGGGGATCAGGCCATAGTCCACCGCGCTGGCCCAGTGCGTGTTGGCGGACTCAGGCCTTACGAAAACTTGCTAGGTTTTCTCAGACATGCAGGTTTCCTCACGATGTTTTCCTGCACCGTAAGACAAGTGGTAATCATGATAGAAATGGTTCGCACATAAAAATATCTGAGGTGCGAGTCCCGGATTTGAACCCGCATCACTCGGTTATACAAGCAACGCGTTACCGCTGGGCTACCACTGCATTGAATAGATTTTAATGACATTTTGTATGATGATATCTAATTACCCAATTCAATATTTAAAAAAAACTAATTTCTGAATAATCAATACTAATCGTTGAAACGTACCTAGGGACCCGAGCGGAGCAAGCGTGAGTCGCTAGTCGGTGATAAAACAAAAGAGATTTCATGTACATTTGGCAGATTAAATTAAATTATGCATTTAGCAATTACCTATTTATTATTGGTAATTTATTGCCAGTTGTTGAGTCATTAGTATGCAATTTACATAACATATTTGTTGTATTGTACTACCAAGTAAGCTCTGCAACGAGACATCTTGAATCAACGCCAGGTGTTTGTTGCTATACACAATCGCTTTAAAATGTTTTTAATTTACCAAAATTAATTTAATTTGTTGTTATTTAAAAAACGTATATGTTTTAGGTTTAGGTTATTTTCATTAAAGTTCCGTGGCTAAAAGGCAGTAGAGATGATGATTGCCAAAGTTTTCTAACAGATATCTAAAAATGCCGCCCTTATAATGCGCTGCCTGATGCGACCTCATCCTTGCATCATTGCACCGCATGGCCTTAGTTGATATGCATTCAGCCATGGGTCTCCCTTCAATACGAGGGGTTTTAGATTTATGGTAAAAAAAATTGTTTATCACCTTTGTCTATAAGCATAATCTGTTATAAAAAAATTAAGCTCTGTGACAGCCAGTTTTTATAAAAATGTTTTTTGTCTAACATTAAATTATTTTTTGCCACTTAATTCGAATTTTACTCTCGAAAAACTTTTAGGAACTATCCATATGCCCAAAATTTATTTTAAATGACTTTGTATAGTGGTAACATGAGAGGTTGATATTTTTAGTCATAACATAAAATGATGCTGGTTGATAAGAATTAGTAGGCCATTACTACGAGATTTCGACTTTCATTTGTTTGTCTGGAGATATAGTGATATTAATTACGAAGTTAGTAATTCTAATGTTCCACGGAGATCTTCAGACATTAGCGTGTTCAAACAGATCAACAAATTAACAAACTCTACCTATATCTTGTATAATATAAAAGATAGAGGAAACCGGATCTAGCTATCAAAGTTATGAACAAAATAGCGATCGTCAATATTCTATTACCTCACCGTTGGCACGGGGCGGTGACATTTACCCGCGGCGAGCCACTTATTTATAATGACACAATTACATGCATGTAGGCCATTAGCTTCCTGGTTCAATCGATTGATTAGAGATTTTAAGAGCTAAACATTATTCAAACTTAGGCATATTTCATATCTTTAAGTAATAAGAAATGCCACCTAAGTCGATTTATTGCTCTAAAGCCTAAAAATTTAGATAGTTTATTCCGAAGAATCTTAGGTTTTATCAAAATACACACAAAATGTTATATTATAAAAAATATAAACGTATTGTTTACAATATGGTCTATTAAAACTTTTCAAACAATAAAAATAAATAAATTCTACATAAAAATCATAATAGGTTTTAAATTTGATATAAAACTAAAAATTTAATTCAGACAGAATAATAAAACTAATTTAATAATTTTGTTTCAGGTTCATTACGGCTATTTAAAAAAAATTGTTCACTCTTAAATAATACTAGTGACAACACTATACTAACTGTCAGTGTCAAAATACTGTCATTTTTGAATTCGGATACTCGCAATGAGCGTAGTGCGTTCGGATAGTGAGAATGATGGCAGTTCTGAAGAGGATGTAGATTCCGGCATCGCTGAAGAATTAGGAAGAAAGGACGTAGACTGTATGGATTTATCCGAGTTTTTTACTTATTGGTAAGTGCTTATTTATATAATAATATAATAATATAAATATATTTTTGTAATTATTGAAAATATACATTAGACATTTATTAGATATTAGGACTTGGATCAAATTCTTAATTTTATAAAAAACCATTAAACTAATTATTTGTGAAATAACGTTGTTTTATCATCCTACGGTAGAATTTTTTTATTCGACATACTTTCTTACTAAAAGACCAGTTATTGTAGATTATATATATGTGATTTGACATTTTGGAAATTGAAATTTTAATATTGAAATCTTAAAAATAATGCAATAATAAGTTTATGTTGAACTTATTTATTTATTATTTATTATTTATTAATATAGGTTTACCAACAACGTTATGAAACATCCTGTTTGTCACATTTCTTTTGTACCTATAGGGTTGGCGGTGATTTAATTATTACGAAAATACATAATTTTTATTTTATTATCCAACAAACTTCTGTCCTTTCAAACTTTTAACCAGGTGTTTACACAACAGGTGTAACAAACCATGCTTTAATATTATATTATTTATTATTTAATTAAATCGCATTAAATAAAATAACAAAAGGACATGTGTGTGATTGTCATTATTAAAAAAACTTTTTATTGAAAATAATAATTATTAAAAAAATACAAAATCTTGACTTCAGCCTTCTGTTATCTGAAAAAAACAAAATATAATGTCATTCAGTCCGCAAGCAAATTGTGTGCATCGTAAATGTACCGAAGTACTAGGTAACAATGTAGTCTATATACAAGACTGGTGCTCCTTACCAATATTAAAGTTTATAGCACATACATCCATCCCGTAATTAAAATAAACAAAAGTACTAAAATTAAAGTAGCCTAAGTTACTCCCTATCACCTATGACATAAGCTATCTGTGAGAGAAAGTCCAGTTAAAATCGGTCCAGTCGTTTCAGAGATTGGCCGGAACAAACAAACAGTTAGACAGACAAAAATTTTAAAAATCGTTTTTTTGTTGAAAGCTGTTAATTTGATATTAAAAACAGACACTTCAATTTTATTTATAATATGTTTAAATACCTTTAATTAACGACGTGCATTCCAATCGTCGCTGTTATCCACCACTATGACTCCTGAGTCGTTATTGTCGACTACCTGGACTTCGGAGTCGTTATTATCGACTACAATGACTCCCGAGTCGTTATTGTCGACCACCTGGACTTCCGACACGTTATTGTCAACAACAATGACTCCGGAGTCATTGTTATCTACTACTTGGACTTCAGAAGGATTGTAATCAACAACGTTGACTCCTCCAGAATTGTCTACGACGTTCACATCCTAGAATTTAATTTAGCAAATAAATTTCAATTAAGGGTAAATTTGATACGAAAAACGAAAAAAAAGAAAAAACAAAAAATCCTCCCCGGCGGGGAATCGAACCCCGGTCTCCCGCGTGACAGGCGGGGATACTTACCACTATACTACCGAGGATATGTGATATCTTTCAAATTTATGGTTTTGCTTCATCAAGTATCTACTCATTAATAAGTAAAATAATTCAAAGCAAAATGTACGTCTCAATACCCTGATTTATTATACTCTCTTTGTGAAATATTTATTTAAATATAATAAAATTCTGCATAGAATCTGTATATCAAATATTTTTTGGAAAGTCTTGTATTATTATCGAAAAAACTACTGGTCTAATAAAGGATAATTTTTACTGCGGCAAAATATATTTATGTAGGAACTAGCGACTCACCCTCGCTTCGCTCGGGTTCGTCCCCAGGTGTAACCTCTTTAGTATAGTTTAAAAGACTTTCCCGCTTTTCTGTTGATTTTTTTCCTGAATTTTCTTTGCTATAAACCTCACGGAGCCCGAGACCTTTCCAACGAATGTAAAACCGTGGAAATCGGTTCGTGCGTTCTGGAGTTATAGCGTCAGGAAGGAAAACCCGACTTATTTTTATATAGTAGATTAAATTAGCATGAAATGGAACGTGCAGCGAAAACGGTGGTGATTGGTTGTTTTTGAATGGTTAGGTATGAAAAAGACGTATGGCCTCGTGAGTATAAGTGCGTATGGGTGGTAAACGTACGAAAGGTGTAAGGTGTGCAGTATAGTAAAATTAATTAAAAATGTCCATTAGCAAAATCAGTATTTGATTGCCATCCCACATTTATACTAACCGTTTTACGTAATTAAGGTCCCGAGATTTAGACCACGAGAATGTTGAGGATGTTTAAAATTAACGTCCTGCGTTCACTAATATTTCTTGTTAAGTATTTATGAAATGTATTTTTTAACAAAAAACTTAACCTAACCAGAAACCGAAAGAAGATTGAAAAAGAAGAAAAAAAATGATGGTAATATTTAGTTATTTTATTGATTTTTATTGGGTTTGGTTCCCGGTTCAGGTTTTTATATTATTTATATTTAATTGTAAATACATACCCCCCACATTATTTTGCTTCAAGTAAATTCTTCAGTCACCACAAAGTACAAACTGAAACTAACAGTTTATCAACATTGTCATCGTGTAACTACATAAACTATAGAGTAAAGCGTTTCTAATAGAAACAAATATTTCTTATCCATTGAAAATATTCAATCGTGCACATCGAAGAGATTATTAACCTATCAACGGGCGCGCGGTCAATATAGATTTATAACAATTGAAAATCTATTGTGTTTGTTCGCGTTGACGAGTTAATAATATAAAACAGTAGCTGACGCCTTAATGTGTCTCTCTGTTCTGCCGCTTTTTCTTTTAAACCACGTAACAGTTTTTGATCTTGTTTTCACTAATAGAGAGAGCGATAAACTATGAAGGTTTGTGTATAAATATAATTGTATTTTATACAAAATCACTAAACCTGACGGGGTTTTGTCAAGAAACTGCTTTTGTACAAGTACAATTAAATGGCTATCGCTGGCTAAAACTTAAGAGATACATCAAAAAAATGTTTGGTGATTTTTTTTATAAGGAAGAAAGAATTTTTTATGTCTCTAAAAGAAAAGTGTAGCTAATAAAACTTATGACAACGAAGTGTACCTATTTGTACTAAATAATTTAAGTAGCAAAGTTTAAAGGAGGATAGACGTTTGACGAACTCCATATAAGGCCGGCAATGCATTTACAAGCCGCGCGGTGTTGCAGATGTCCATGGGCGGCGGTGATCACTTTCCATCAGGTGAGCCTCCTGCCCATTTGCATTTTGCCCCCTTTGTCCCATAAAAAATATTATAATTATGACTAGCAACTCCCCCTCAATCAGCTCGAGTTCGCCCCTAGGTACGTTTTTACAATTATTACAGACTGTACTGTACAGATTTCTTAGAGATGTGATTTTCCCACAGTGAAAAGTACCCTAAATATTGACCCGAATAACCTATCATCGTACCAAATTTCATCTAAATCCCCCAATGCTTTTCTCGTGATGCGGTCACAAGCAGATAGACAAAATCTAAAAACTATTGATTCTATTATACTAAGATTTTTCTAAAAATTTTCAATGTACAGATTCGACTCTGTTACATTTTTTAATAATATGTATAGAAGACAAAAGTTTATAGTTTTAGTGGTCACTCCAAAATCGCGACCAGTGATTACTTATCTACGATAATATAAACTGGTATCTAATCATCAAATCACTCCGCATAGATAGATGTTCCAACATAATTTATAATCCTGCATGACTAATATGCAATAATAATTTTAATGACACATATTTCATACATACTGGCGATACAGATTTAGCGCAAGTGAAGCCGCGGGTTTCGCTAGTTAAATAAAATTTCTAAAATAAAAGTAGCCTAAGTTACTCCTTATAACATTAGCTATCTGCGAGTGAAAGTCCCGTCAAAATCGCTCCAGCCGTTTCAGAGATTAGCCGGAACAAACAGACAAAAATTTTAAAAATTGATTTTTGATGTAAGCTGTTAATTTGAAATTAAAAACAGACTTTCGATTTTATTTATTTTATTCATATGTATAGGCGATTATATACAATATACTTAATACTTATCAACATCATATTATTATGGAAAATCGACCGTATTAATTCATTTCTTTCATTTGCAGTAACATGTTACGCTTTTATGCCATGTTTTTTACCATGGGAAATGCATTAACGCATACCTCGAAGTCCTGGGTTCATATCGTAGCTGGGCCAAATAAGTTACTGAGTATGAGTATAAATGATATGATATGATAAATGCGAAAGTATCTCTGTCTGTCTGTCTCTCTCGCTTTCACGCCAAAACTTCAGAACCGATATAAATGAAATTTGGTACACAGATATTCTAGAGCTTGACTACCTTTCAATGCGAAAAAGGGCTGTGAGGGGTTGAAATAGGGAATGAAAGTTTGTATGGAAATTACGTTATTTTTAAAGCTAGAAGCTTGGAACTTATTTTAGGCTATTGATTAGATATAATTATAAATAAGAAAGTCGCTAGTTAAGTATATGTATATGTAGTTAAGTATTTTAGACCAAAGTTAAAAAAATGCCCACCAACCGGTTAGCGGCTTGGGTCCAATCGATACTATAATGTGACTTACGAATTAAGTCCGTAGGTCAATGTCATTTACATAACTAGTTGTTAGAATGTTTTACGTGAAAGTAGGCTTTTGGGTTTAAATTTTAATTACGCTTTTTCACCTGATTAAATGTTTGTATTAGTATTTCTAGCCAATTTCTTGTCCCTTAGAAGCGGATGTAGTACATAGTTGGATTGTCGATAATAAGGGCCTACTCCAGAAAAAATTCGCGCCAAACTTTCATTCCATACCTATTCTGTTTTTCAACCGTTTTTTATTATTTTATTACATAAGTAGTAGCTATTCACAAGCTGCGTTATCTATCTTCTATTATGTATATAAATAAAATTAAAGTGTCTGTTTGTAATTTCAAATTAACAGCTTTTCACTAAATGCATTTTTTTTATGGGACAAAGGGGGCAAACGGGCAGGAGGCTCACCTGACGGTAAGTGATCCCCTCTGCCCATGGACATCTGCAACACCACAGGGCTTGCAGATGCGTTGCCGGCCTTTCAGAAAAGGGAGGGAAGGAGGAGGGAGAAGGACGGAAGGAGGGATGGGGAATGGGCCTCCCGGACTCTCACTTACCGGACGAAACGCGACAGCATAGCTGCCACTTCACGCCGGTCTTCTGTGAGAGAGTGGTACTATACGGGGCGTGCCGGCCCATTCGGCTGCTACCCGGCTGGTAACAAGCATGGAACTACCACTTGAAAAGGCATATGAAAGTATATACGGTACTTACATCAAAAATATATTTTTTTAATTTTTGTCTGTTCCGGCTAATCTCTGTAACGGGTGAACCGATTTAGATGTGACTTTCCCTAGCAGATAGCTAATGTTATGAGGAGTAATTTAGGATATTTTTATTTTAGAAATTTTAGTTAATTCAACTAGCAGAACTCACGGCTTCGCTCGCGCGAACACACAGACACGTCAAACTTATAATTATATTAAACACCCCGTCCTTTTTGTGTCGGGGTTTAAAAGTGGACTATTTCGATAGATAAAAATCAAATAAACTCAATTAAAACCTGCGAATGTATTTAAAAACCTATAAACTCTTAATTTGGCATATTTATACTCAATAACATATTAAAGGAGGTATATAGGAATATCTCTAATGTGGTAAAAAAATAAATATGTATATATAAGATTATGTCCTCTAGGGATGAAAGAAGATGAGGCGTTTGGCTCAGTTTGTAGTCACCCGACTTATGCCAGCGAGCGGTCGGGGTTCGAGTCCCGTTCGGGGCATGCATTTGTACCATAAGCATGAATGTTTGTGCTTCATTCCTGGATATTTATAATATGTATGTATTTAAAGTTATATATGTGAGGTGTATCAACTATCTTATATCCGTTACACAAGCCTCGTACCATGGAATTAGATAGCGTTGTGTTAAGTCCCAACATATTCAAAAAAATTAACTTCTGTCTGTCTGTTGCGCTTTCAGACTAAAACTACTGAACCGATTTAAATGAAATTTGGTACACAGATAGTCTAGAGTCTAAGAAAGGACATAGGCTACTTTACAATGCGAAAAAAGAACTGTCAGAGATTGAAATAGGGGATGAAAGTTTGTATGGAAATTACGTCATTAATAAACCTAGAAGCTTGAAACTTATTTTTTAGGCTTTTGATTAGATAAATAAAAAAGACATTCAAAGTTTGTAAAAAATGTATCCTAAAGTGGGGTACTTAGGGACGAACCAGAGCGAAGCGAGTCACATAAATAAATATAGCAAGCAAAGTCGCGAGGAAGCGCTAGTTTATTGGAAGTTAAATTAAAAGCTCAGATCGAATCTAATCTCCATGAAATGCACTGGAAAATAAACGAATTAAGAGTTTAAAATACAACCAAGTGAGTCAGTAACAGCGGTATAGCGAAAGCCGGTCTATTTACACCAGTGGTAATTTGAACCAGTCGATCACAGTGCCAACCGCCGACTGACGCGGACGCGAGTAACACAAAAATAAACAAACAATAATAAAAATATTAAACGCCATTATCATTTATAATAAAAATCGTGAATTTATGTAATGTGATAAGTTGTATTTTTTAACGTGACAATATTTTTTTATTGAGGCTGTATGGATTTATATCTTGTTCAGGTTGTGACAGTTTAAAAAATTGTGTTTAATAAATATCAGCTTGATAGTTTTTCTGTAAATAAGAAATATCATTATTAAGTTTTAATTAAGTGTATTTATTAAAATAAAAAACGGCGGAAGAAAAAGTTTGTATATTTTTGGAAGAAAGTTGTGAAAATCCGCGGATAAATGATGAAAAGTTGATGGTACGTAGAAAATTCAAAATGGCGCAGCTGTCAATTTTCGCGCGTTCACTTTGTAAACAAACATGACAACAGATTATAAATATTCATGTACATATTATGTATTAAAATAATTATTGTATGCGATATTTTGCGTTTACACTTCTTACTTGAAATTTGCGATTTTACGGTACTTTAAAAATGAATCTATATGTCAATCAATTACACGATCTTGTAATGTATGTGTATCTCATATCTCATCCCTTTTTAACGTCCCACTGCTGGGCGTGGGCCTCCCTTCAATACGAAGGGGATCAGGCCATAGTTTACCACGCTGGACAAATGTGGCCGGACTTCACATGGCTTTCGAAACTTACTAGGTTCTCTCAGACATGCAAGTTTCCTCACGATGTTTTCCTTCACCGTAAGACAAGTGGTAATCATGTTAGAAACTATTTGCACATATCAGAGGCGCAAGACCCGGATTTGAACTGGCTTCGCTCGCTTTTTCAAGCAAGCGCGTTACGACTGAGCTACCACTGAATAATCATCATCATATTAGGTTTCAATTTGATATATTATTATTCGTTAATCACACGTAACAGTTTAAAATAAAGAAAAAACTTTCTATTCTTATAAAATTTAGAATTAGTTAGCCACATCCGTAATAAAGATTTAATGTCGATCTCTAACGGGATGTGACATCTGACATCAAAGTTAGGGAAGTGCTTTTTTGTAGAACTAGAGTTAATTAAATGGTTGTTTCTGGAAGAACAGATAAAGTTAGATGGTTCTAGAAATACGGTAGTCTACCTATATCTGAACATATAAATAAAATGAATTTAATTTCAAATTAACAGCTTTTCACTTACTTCTTATTTAACTTTTCATATTATACGGTATTACATTAAAAAAACCATTTTTTAATATTTTTGTGTGTTTGTCTGTTTGTTCCGGCTAAACTCAGACCGCTTTTGACGTGACTTTCACTCGCATATAGCTTATGTCATAATGTATATTAAAATTCTAACTAAGTTGAATCTGATAATTATTTTATGAAAAATCTTACTGAATAAATTATAATTATCGATACAGACGCCGAATCTAAGTATAAGTCTTTAGAATTTTTATGTCTGGAGAGGCTTCACGAGAAAACGACTGGAGATTTTGATGAAATTGGTCATCATGATGATAACTGGTTATCCTTAGCCCAGTCAATAAATTGGATACTTTTACTACGCGAAAATCTTTTGTTGGAAATCCTTTAATAAATCTTTATATATATAATTCTTCTGTGAGTGTGTATGTCACTGAACTTCTCTCAAACGACTGGACCGATTTTGATGAAATTTTTTGTGTGTGTTCAAGGGGATCTGGGAATGGTTTAGATTCTCAATTTTGTCCGCTGGACAATGTTTTTTTAATTTATTTTTAATTTATTAGTAGTTGTTGATTTGGAATGTTTTACATTGGATCCGACAGACGGCGCTACCATCGCAGTGTCAAATTTTAAATAATACTAGCGACTCACTCTCGCTTCGCTCGGGCTCGTCCCTAGATTCAGCGCGAGCGAAGCCGCGGGTTCCGCTAGTAAATATATATTACCATATATTATCCATAAAACCTAAGGACGAACCGAGCGGAGTGGGGGAGAGTTGCCATGTTTTAAATATTTTCGTGATATTTTAGACGAATACGTTCATTTTAATAATAAATATTAAATAATGCCAATATTAGAAACGTACAAACAAACGTTTTATTTCTTTTTTTTTAAAGTAAGATTTACAATTCAATCTATGAATATTGATAACATGGTAATTTATAAGATCGTGAGTGAAAATGAATCTTTTCATGTAACATTCTAATAATGTATGCGATTAATCTTATAATAATTATTCAAATATTTTCTGTACTGGCAGCCCAGTGGTAACGCGCTCGCTTGTATAACCGAGTGATGCGGGTTCAAATCCGGGTCTCGCACCTCTGATATATTCATGTGTGAATAATTTCTAACATGGTTACCACTTGTCTTACGGTGAAGGAAAGCATCGTGAGGAAACCTGCGTGTCTGAGAAAACCTAGCAAATTTTCGTAAGACATGCTCAGTCCGCCAACACGCACTAGGTCAGCGCGGTGGACTATGGCCTGATCCCCCTCGTACTGAGAGAAGCCCACGCCCAGCAGTGGGACGTTATCAAGGGCTGAAGACAATCTATTATTAAACGACGTTTGCAGTAAACATTTTATGTTAGCAAGTTTAGCTCGACTTTAAAAAAGAAGGTTTTATATTGTTGACGACACGTTTGGCTGAGTTGGTAGTTACCCTACTTTCTGCGCCAGCAGGTCGCGGGTTCGAGTCCCGCTGGGGGCATTCATTTGCTAATCACGAATGTTTGTACTCCAGTCATGGGTGTTTATATTTATAATATGTATGTATTTAAAATTTATGTGTAGTATATCAACTATCTGGTATCCGCAACACAAGCACGTTACGTAGCTTACTGCGGAACTAGATGGCGCTGTTGTAATAATGTCCCAACATATTTATTTATTATTTATTTATTTATTTATATTTACGTTTTTTCTGTATTTTACGAAGTATTTTGAATCGATTTTCATACTTATAAATGTAAAAATACATACATAATATAATAAAATTCTAACAGTCGGATCTGTACATTGAATATATTTTTGGAAAATCTAATTGAAATAGTCAATAGACATTATTATCGATACAGAGGCCAAATCTATAGTTTTTTGAATCTTTGTCTGTCTGTCTGTGACCACGCTTGTTACCTTCGGGTAGCAGCCGAATGGGCCGGCACGCCCCGTATAGTACCACTCTCTCACAGGAGACCGGCGTGAAGTGGCAGCTATGCGGTCGCGTTTCGTCCGGTGAGTGAGAGTCCGGGAGGCCCACTCTCCATCCCTACTCCCGTCCTTCTCCCTCCTCCCTCCCCCCCTTTCCTGAAAGACCGGCAACGCATCTGCAAGCCCCTGTGGTGTTGCAGATGTCCATGGGCGGAGGTGATCACTTACCATCAGGTGAGCCTCCTGCCCGTTTGCCCCCTTTGTCCCATAAAAAAAAAAAACATCACGAAAAAACCACTGGACGGATTTGGATGAAATTTGCTATGATGTTAGCTGGTCCCGGGTCAATATATAGGATACTTTTTACTGCGGAAAAATGACTCATCTCTGAGAAAAATACAAAAAGGTTAGAAATAAAACCACGCTTGCATTTACGTGTTTAGAATGCGGGCGGAGCCGCGGGTATTGTTAGTAATGATTAAATATTAACTGTACTATCAATTTGCTTCGCTTGACTTGAATTCTAGATAATTATTTTCCCACATTAAAAAGTATCTTATATATTGATCCGGATAATCAGATTTCATCATAACAAATTTCATCATAGGTTTTCTAGTGGTGATAGACAAAAATCTAAAACGTATTGCTGTTAGCTGTAATGTTATTGAAAATTGAATACCATTTTTTATTTATAACATTAACGCTAGGCAATAACATGTAAGCAAAAAAAACTGTTTTGACTCCGCTTATTTATATTATATCTGACGACACGTTTGGCTCCGTTGATAGTGACCCTACTTTCTGCGCCAGCGGTCGCGGGTTTGAGTCCCGCTTGGGGCATTCATTTGTTGAACACGAATGTTTACTACTACAGTCATTGGTGTGTCAATATTTATAATATATGTGTATAAAAAATTTATATGTTTAGTAGGTATATCAATTATCCGGTATCCGTAACACAAGCCTCGTAGCTTACCACGAAACTAGATGGCGCTGTTGTAATAATGTCCCAACATATTTATAATATCAGCCCGATTGATGCCGGCCAGCCTCATTCGGACCAGCCATCTGCAGGAGATATTATAGTGCACAAGTGTAGGTACGCAGATCTCGGTACTCGGCACGGTGGTGAAATACCGCCAACTTCCCAACCCCGGGCTGTTACTGAGGCATACTAAACAGAAAGACTCAATAACTAAACTTGACCCGACTCGGGACTCGAATTCAGGTCCTCTGGATATGTATATGCTAGCCAACACACTACCGGAGCAGTTCCTTTACTGTCCTGAAGTCACTTCCTTTGATTTTCGAAGCGAACACGTTACCACTGAGCTACCACTGTCTAAAGATCATTGCTCAAAGCTATTTACAAAGGATAAATATTTTTAATCATCGTATTTTACTGCTTTCACAGAAACAATTTATTTATTTTTATAGTTTGCTGGTTAATATTATTAAATCATTAGAAATATATAATTATTATTTTTTAATAATTATTAATAATCAATATGTTGAGACATTATTACACACAGTGCCATCTAGTTTCATGGTAAGACACGAGGCTTATGTTACGGATACCCGATTGTTGATACACTACACATATATAACTTTAAATACATACATATTATAAATATAAACACCCATGAGTACAAACATTCGTACTCAAAAAATGGATGCCCCCCGCGGGATTCGAACCAGCAACCGCTGGTACAGTAGTGTCATTACGAATTGAGCCAAACGTGTCATGAAAAATACTAAATCATCACAGTTCTTGAAATATTATTTTATTTAAAATTTTATTTTTATTAACACACGTTCCTGCGTGGGCGCAGGAAATTTCAAATTAATTTGTTAGTAAACGTATATGCATCTAAATTCGTGTGGAGCGTGCATTTATTTACGGTCCAGATGTTTATTTTTTATAAACACGTCGAAGGTCAACGTTTGCGCTGAACGAGAGTCTATTGAGGCATATTATATTCTATTGAAATATATATGATATTTTAATTTATTTTAGACTAGCGACTCGCTCTCGCTTTGCTCGGGTTGGTCCCTAGATTTAGAGCGGGCGAAACCGCGGGTTCAGTTAAAATAAATAAAATTCCTAACATAAAAATAAGTAGCTAAGTTACTCCTTATAACATTACCTATCTGCAAATAAAAGGCCCTTTAAAATCGTTCCAGCATTAACCGGAACAAACAGACAGACAGACAAAAATTTTAAAAATTGTTTTTATGATGTAAAGTATCGTATATAGTTTCATATACGTTTAGTGAAAAGCTGTCAATTTGAAATTAAAAACAGACACTTCATTTTTATGTATAATATCAGGCGACCGAGCTTCGCTCGGTTTTTTTTGAAAAAATTAAAAAAAGAAAAAAATAATAATCGGACTGGAAACACCTGGATTCGAACCGAGACCGTCCGGTTTCCGCTGTCAATCAATCTGAGGTATTATAATCTTGTGAAATTTACCTTCGTATTCTAATGGTATTGTAGCTTTTTTTCATTGCCTGAAAATATTGATAAAATAACGTTTTCTAGAATTAAAACCTAGCTAGATCGATTTATCACCCCCCAAACCCTCTGCATGCTAAATTTCATGAAAATCGTTGGAGCCGTTTCCGAGATTCCGATTATATACATATATACAAGAATTGCTCGTTTAAAGGTATTAGATTTATAAATTACCAACTGGTATTTTCCTGCAGTAAAAAGTATTCTATATTTTTACCCGGATATCCACCTATCATCATACCCGACAAAATCTATCAGTATAATAAACAAAAAACATATAGGTAAGTTTCCGGTCTTTAAGACGCGGACGGAGTCGCGTGTAATGCTAGTAATAAATCTATTTAAAGGTTATCTAATATATAAAAATCTCGTGTCGCAGTGTTTGTTATCGAACTCCTCCGAAACAGCTTGACCGATTTTTATGAAATTTTTTGTGTATATTTGGTAGGCCTGAGAATAGGTCGTAGGCTTTTCTTTTTCATTTCCCTAGGCGATAAGGGTAGCTCTCTCGAGATTTTTTTTATTTTTAGACCATTTTTTTTATTTTTTAAGGATTTGGCATCAAAAAATACTTATACCCCAGATTTTAATCCTTCTACAAGCGCGGGAAATGCTAGTTATATAATTATGTCAAAAAAATATATACATATAACAATCCAACATCACGCTGTAGCTTTTATTTAAAGCCAAGCAAAGATGCGAGCAAAAGCAAGATAATTTTAAGCTTCCATAATAAAAAGTAGAAAGTTTTCTCTTCACGATTAACAATTTGAATATTATTAATTAATAGTTTTGTTAACAATATACTTACAATAATTTTTAGTGACTCTGCTGTGCCAGGGGTCGCGGGTTCGAGTCCCGCTGTCATGCATTTGTGTGTGTAGCACGAATGTTTGTACTCTAGTCATGGCTGTATTTATAATATGTATGTATTTAAAGTTATAAGCGTGTAGTGTATCAACTATCTGGTATCCGTAACACAAGCCTCGTAGCTTGCCACGGAACTAGATGGCGCTGTCAGCTGTGTTTTCATGTACCAATATTATATACATTATACAATTAATTAATAAAAATTAGAAACGGTGACGAATTTCTCCGTTTTCTCTGTTTTTGTCTTTACTCATGAACTCCTTTATTCTATGAACTCTGTACCTCAACACGTGAACAAAGAAAGGATGGTGAAGTAAATATAAATGGTATAAAGGTCTTTGCCTCGGCTAAAATTAAATAAGTACACGTAGAGAAAGGGTGTAATGATGTGCTAGTGTGAATATCGATATTTAATTTTTATATATTTAAATTTAAAATACAACAGCATTTCTGATTTAAAACTACAGTTTTCAATATAAAGTTGTCAATTTTCTTATACATTTATATAAAAAAAAAGATTTAACTGTACGTCTTTTTCTTTCAAAAACCCTATAACCTCTAGAAAAAATCTTTTATAACCTTTTTATTAAGGAAATTTAAAGGCTATTTAGCATCAGACTATGATCCTCATGAGCAGAATAATAACGCAGACAGCAGATAATAGTAAAGGAGTCGAAGAAACAAAAATCCTCCAAATATTTATGGACGATTTTTGTTTCTTCGGCTCGTAAAGATCGGCAGATAATTGAATAGCACTGTTATAGCATGTGATTAGCCTATTTCATCTAAATCTGACGCGCTCGAGTTTATAACTTGTAATTTTTTTTAATATTTCGATCGAGACTTTTATGTGGTAGAGATACACACCAGAGCGCATCCGCCGTTATGTTAATCTGACGCGCTTGAGTAAATCCGAAAATCCCCTCTTAGGCTCTTGTACTATAATGCGAAACATTAATACGTTTTAGTTTTCAATTATACGTCAGAACCACGTGCTACATACTCGCACAATGTGTTGCGAAATAACAAAAAATAGCTTGGCATCGCGTAAGTGACGCACTTTGTTGATAGATTTATGAGTTTAATATTACTTAGTCAAAAATAAGCATTACACTTAATACTATGTATAAATATAATAGTAAAAATAGATTGTCAGCTGATAAAATTCTTTAACTATCGCAGTCTGTGTGAATGTAGAGACATAATTTTTTTCGTTATGTATAGCATTTATTTAGCAATTATGTCTTCACCATAAATAGTTAAAACATATGCACGTGTGGCTATTCAAATCACAGATATCGAATATACGATCTCAGATAGATAGGTAATGTTTATCAGAAACGTATCTTTTTTGCTACTAAATTCATCGCAATATATTAGTAAGTCGTTCTAGATTATGACAACGTCTGGAATTAATTTGATAAAATTTGCCTTAAAAATACCAGAGGCCCACAACAAATAAATATTATTATTAAGCCATAATGTTTATAATACTAAGAGAAAAGGGCAGATTTAATATTACTTTTTTCTCTATTAATCACGTTGTTTTTTTTTTTGTTTCACTATTTGACTATAACACGTGTTCTATGTACTATGTCATCAATAAACAATTTTGAAATTGGTTAAGTTTTTTATAATCATAGTTAAATTCTATTCTTATACATGTTTTCGGCAAATTTTCAATAATAATCATGGTCATATTTCGACCACTGGGCCGCGGGCGAACTATAGCACCATTTATTAAAACGTCTTTAAATTTTTTTGTTAAAAATCGGACTTTTCGAAATAAAATCATTTCAAGCAAAGCCGACGCGAAGCACTAATATAATGTAGTTATATATAATGTAGTTATATATAATAACATATATATTTTTAATCGATACCTGCAACATCAAACACATCACTATTTCCAATATAAACGAACGAAAACGGATGCATTCACGGCCCTATTTATAGGAATTCGAAGCGAACTTCGAAGTAAGTCAAGTGCGAGAAGATTAAAGTCATTTCGAGAAATGTTTAAGATATTCAAATTATTTATACAAATAAATATCGACGTTCCATTTGTAATTTTCCTAAGAATATTAAACGTATTTTCGTAATTTTCTTAAAGGGTTTTTAGAAATCGGTCAAGTGTGAGTCGGGCTCGCGTCATTAGGTGTTCATTTTATATAGGAGGAGTTTCAAAAGTGGCTTTAATACTTATATTATACTAGTAATTCCCGCGGCTCCGCCCGCGCCCGAAGTATAAAAATTTTGGGTTATAAGAATTTTTGATTCCAAATCATAAAAAAAAAAATTTTGTCTACAAATAAAAAACAAAAAATCTATAGAGGGCTACCCTTATCACCTAGGGGAATAAAAAATAGCCCACCAACTTCTCTCAGACCTACCAAATATACATAAAATAATTCATAAACATCGGTTAAGCCATTTCAGAGGAGTTCGATAACAAAGACTGTGACACGAGATTGAGATTGTGACACGAGATTGAGATTGTGACACGAGATGACCAAAGGAGAACCCTTAAAAAGTCAGCTGGAAAATCTTTCTTCTAAATCTAAATTTTATATGGAAATTACTAAACGTTAAAAAATAACCTTTCAAGTAAGAACTTGAGTCAAGTAAGGATGTGTCGCCATTATGTATGTATTAGCTAAGAAAATATAATTCACACAAGCAAAGAAATAAACTTTCTTTTAAAGTCGGTTAAAAACACACATTTACTATCTCTTTTTACCTGACACAGAATCCCTTAGCGGTCTTATTTTGGGAATCATCAAGCCGAAGTCGTCCATCACCGTCTACGAAAATATCCGCTGAATATTTTCAAAGATAAAACGGAAACTCAACTTGCTTTGTTTAAACAAAACTGTGAGACAATGCAAGTTGCATTTCACTGCCAAGATGAAGATGATTCACCTGATTTTTTATTTATTTTGGTTTTGAAAAGAGTCCTTATTAAATAATTAAATATGTTGGGACATTATTACAACAACGCCATCTAGTTCCGTGGCAAGCTACGGCTTGTGTTACGGATACCAGATAGTTGATACATTACACATATAAATTTTAAATACATACATATTATAAATATAAACACCCATGACTGGAGTACAAACATTCGTGATTAGCAAATTAATGCCCCCAGCGGGACTCGAACCCGCGACCGCTGGCGCAGAAAGTAGGGTCACTACCAACTGAGCCAAACGAGTCGTCGAATATAAGTTTATAGAATTTTTGACTGTGACTCGCATCACTAGAAAACAACTGGGCATATTTTAATGTAATTTGTAATGATGATAGATAGTCCATCCGCCATAGAAATCCGCTTCAACATATTATAGTATTTCTCAAAGATGAAGTATTTGCATACTACATCTTTAAGAAATTTACCATATATTAAATGCCCGTGACTGGAGAAAAACGTTCGTGCTCAACAAATTAATGCGTCCAGCGGAATTCGAATCCGCAACCATTGTCACATCAAATAGGTCAAAATCGACGACACGTGTTGGCCACACGTGTCGTCGATTTTGACCGCAAAACAATAAAAGATGGAATTATCCTCTCAACTTGACCACGTTTGATGTAAAATATGCATTAGATTTATGGCTTTTTTATAACACTCTTGTGGGTTTTATCTTATATTCTATTTTGACGAACATCTGGCGAGACCGACTGTTGAAAAAACCTAACAGTTTTGATAAATAAATAAATATGTTGGGACATTAATACACAGCGCCATCTAGTGGTAAGCTACGAGGCTTGTGTTACGGATACCAGATTGTTGGTACACTACACATATATAACTTTAAATACATACATATTACAAATACAAACACTCATGACTGTAGTATGAATATTCCTGCTCTACAAATGAATGCCCCCAACGGGACTCGAACCCGCGAGTGGCACAACAAATAGGGTCACTACAAACTGAGCTAAACGTCTTGATAACTTTTGACTTAACTGCTACAAACTATGGAATAATTGTTTAATTTATAATTTATTTTGAAATATAATGAAGTTTTTTTTATGTAACTATAAAACTTATTACATCTACTTCTTGAAGAATAATTGAAAAATTCTCTTCTTCTCTTATTTCTTTTTTATTCAGCAAAATCATTTCTATTAAGAATATACTCGTAACTAGTAACCTAGCAGCAAGCTAAACAGTCCGATTAACATGTGCCACAACGGTCTATTTTTAGTTTTAATAACGTAAATGATTAGTTCAATGAAGATTCTTTAAATACAAGTTATATTTCCATGCATAAATTACGTTTAATCCATGGAAAATTTACTTTAAACGCGATAACAGATTAGTTACGTTTTAATACTAAATTATAAACACTTTAATACGCAAAATATCGCAAACAGTACATAAAAATCACACAAAATCACGAGTAAATTTCGATAAGTATTATTTATTGTTTAAAATTATTTATATTTTAATTTTAAATACATAAAAATACGTTTTCGAACGAATTTGACGTTGACAGCCCGCCATGTTCAACTTCTTCAAGCGGAAAGGCGGGAAAGCCGAGTCGTCGCCCGAAAGCTCCCGAAAACAGCCGATCCAACCGTCAGTCGACTCCCGCGCATCGCGACAAGGCAATGACGTAACGAACGAAATATCTACACAGAAAGATGTAGTTAACCTCCTCATACCTACGACGAATTACAATCAAAAATCAGGCGTCGGCGCGTTATTACAAATCATGGGCAAACGCAAAAGGAATAAAAGAAAGAAAAAATGTGATGTTAAAATCGACGCACCGCCTACGCCGGCCAAAAATAATCAAGACGCGAGCGAACTGTCTGACGATCCAGCCGACTTCGTCAAAGCGCTCGTGTTGCAAAAATACGCAAAACCTGATCCTAAACAACAACACGTGTCTTTAGTGTACGTTTCGAATGATCCGGACGTGGAAGACAAGAAACATGCTGAAGCGTTATTGCGTGAAATAGCCAAAAGCATTGACTGTACCATCGATAAATTAAATGAAAAGCAAATGGGCACCGTTGACAGTAAACCAGAAAAAGCACCCGTTTATGAGAGTATAGACAACATAAACGCCTACAAAAATGATTTAAAGGGTGAATTGAAAAAATTACTACATAATGAGGAAAAAAGGGAAGAAAATATTGAAGACTCGGAGTCTCCTACGACTAGAAAATCGAATTTGAAACCACCGCGTTCAGATACCGAAGGGTGTTCTGATGACGACCGCTCTGACAATGGGAAAAAACGAGTGACGTTCAGAAAACACATAATATTCGATGATGGTGAACAGCAAACTGATGAAGAAGTGGATTCGTCCTTCGAATCTCTTACTTCCGAAGAAGCTGAATATTTAGAAGACTTGCCAGATAATGATGAAATGCTAGGAGGTTATTTAGTTTCTAAAAATGATAACAAAACTGTTATTAATGTTTGTCAAACTGAACCTATAATTAAAGTTGAGTGTGTAGATGATTTACGAAGAATAGCTGGTGACAATAGTGATAGTGGTTTTATAGAAAGTGATAAAAACGAGTCGGGTGATGAAACTAGTGATGTTAAGAGTATTGTGGAGAGTGAAGAGAGTGGGGAGAGTGAAGAAGAGATAATAGAGGAAATAGAGGAAGAAGATGAAGAGAGTGAGGCGGAAATCGTGGAAATCGAGAAAAACGATGAAAACCCGTAAGTTACTTTCTTTAGATATTCGATATTATTAATTATCTATATAAAATAAGCAAAGACAAATTAGTTCAGTGCCCTTTCTCTTTTTTTCGTGAATCTTTCTTTGTTCTTTGATTAATAAATAGTTTCAATCTTATGCTATTAAATATTAAAAGAGCAAATGAAAAAAATTGTGTATCTCTCAAATGTTTGTTTAAATAAGGTTTTGTTTTTTAAGTGTATATTTTTTTATAAATGTTTTGTGACAATACCACACAGCCATTTCCGTGGTAAGCTACGAGGCTTGTGTTACGGATACCAGATAGTTGATACAATACATCTATAACTTAGATACATACATATTATAAATATAAACACCCATGACTGAGGTAAAAACGTTCATGCTGTTCCCAAATTATTGCCCCCAGCGGGAGTCAAACCCGCGACACTACACTGAACCAAACATAATGTCAAATCATTGTATGTGTCCTGCAATAAAGTAGTTTTCCGCATAAAATTATATTAGCGGTTATTCTATCTACTCTAATGACAATGTCATATAACGTGGAGAAAATTCCCATATAAAAAGTATTTCAATTAAAAATCGGTAGACTAACAGATGTTAAATGTACTAAATTATTTTGTGTTGTAATGCCATACTGTTTCTATCATAATAGTTAGTTTTATTAACCGACTTCAAAAAAAGGAGGAGGTTCTCAATTCGTCGGGGACTTTTTTTTTTTTTTTTTTTTTTTTTTTTTTTCTATGTATGTTCCCCGATTACTCGACGATGGCTGGACCGATTTAGAAAATCTTTTTTTGTTTGAAAGGGTATAGTTTCTAGTTGGTCCCATAGTCACCAAGTCACGATCTGATGATGGGATCCCAGGGAAATCGAAGGCAACTCTCAAATTTTATAGGCACTTATCACGTTTTTCATATATTTCCTAAAGCTGTTTAAGTATTTGCGTCTGATTATCATCATCTCCTGTGGTTGAGCTAATGATGGAAGGTACAACTCCTCAACGGTTAGGAGTTAAAAGAAAATTCTTTCAATATTATACGTAATTATAGACCGATAGTTCAATTCTTTCAGGCTCTTATTAACCGACTTTAAAAAAAGGAGGAGGCTCTCAATTCGTTGGGGACTTTTTTTTATGTATGTTCCCCATTACTCGAAAGTGGCTGGACCGATTTGGAAAATTCTTTTTTGTACATAAACAAAATAAGTATCTACTTTCCGCTAAAAATTTGAAAATAAATTATTTTTAACAAAAAACAAAAACCGACTTCAAAACTAAACAAATCTAAACTAAAAAGTAGAAAATAATACTTTTAAGAACTTCGTTAATTTAGAAGTCGGTGCCAGCCAAAGCAAAATAACCTTAAATAGACACATTCGATTAATCTATATCTATAATATTTGTAAACATAATCAAAATACCGTTCGAAAGTTCCTTGCAAAGGCAAGATAAGTCTATCCGTCTTGGCTGGCACCGACTTCTAAATTAACGAAGTTCTTAAAAGTATTATTTTCTACTTTTTAGTTTAGATTTGTTTAGTTTTGAAGTCGGTTTTTGTTTTTTGTTAAAAATAATTAAATACTGATATAACCTATTCATTAAGGACAAGTAAATGTTATAATCACTTCATTATAAAACCTTACTTCCGTGTCTGTTATATATACATTGTGTTCAGCCCTTTTAACCGTCCCACGGCTGGGAGTGGACCGTGGACCACATTGGTGTTACGTATGAGAGGGACATCGCAGAAGAATGCCAAAAATATAAAATTTTACATATTTTGGTCAAAGAAAACATTCTTTTAAAAAAAAATCGGCCAAGTGCGAGTCGGAGTCACGCACCGAGGGTTCCGTACAAACCTGTAGGTATATAGTAAGTAAAAGTTATGGTATCGACAGTAGACCTGAGTATTTGATACGAACTTCAGCTTAATATCTCCTGAGAAATTCCTGAGAAGTTCCTGAGAAAAAGGGTCTTGACAGACAGACAGACGGACAACAAAGTTATCTTATAAGGGTTCCGCGTTTTCCTTTTGAGGTACGGAACCCTAAAAAGTATAAAACTAGAAGCTTTCCTAAACTGGCAATCAAACCAACTAAAAATATTAGTAACCTTGACTTTCCAAAGACGTGTTTGACTTAAAGTTACGTCTTGTTTTTATTTTAATCGAAACGATCATTAGAGAATAATTCCAATCAATAATTAATTATTTATCACTTCACTTTGGTCCAAAGACGCATAAACGTACCACGAGTTGCGCTTGCGCATTTCATATATCGATGATACGTCGTATTCAAATTTTTATTGCGTGGACGCTAAAAGTTAATAAAAACATTTTATTCTTCTATACATCTACTTTATCTATACATACAAATAAATAAACTAGCCTTTAATAAAAACTCGTAAATACGGTACTTAGAAGAAATTCATAATTTTTAGATTCGTTCTGCTGGTACAGTTAATCTCTGAGTCTGAAACGACTGGACTGATTTTGATGGGAGTTTCACATGCTGATAACTGAAGTTATAAAGAGTAATCAGGTAGAGTATTGCTTTTATATTTCAATATGAATTAGAATTCCACTCATTTTGAGTGGAATTGTCGAATTATGTGTGTAAATTTGTAATAGGACATAGCGTTTGTTTTGTATATTTACATAATATTATGCATTCAATAATTATAGTTTATTTTCTAATGATCAACCTCGCTTCGCTCTGTGGATCTTGGTAGAATCAGCCTCTCTTTTAACCTCTCTTCAATACAAGAGTTCAGGTCATAGTTCAGCACGTTGACCAATTGCGAGCACACTGTGCATGTCTCTCAATACTTGCTAGGTTCCTTCAGACATTCAGATTTTGCCACGATATTTTCCGTCACCGTAAAACAAGTGGTAATCATGTTGGAAATTATTGAAAAAGAAAATATTAGAGGTGCGAGACCCGGGATTTGAACCCGCTTCACTCGGCTTACCAAGAAGCGAGATACCAGAAGTTTTGTGATACTTATAATAACTATAAAGCACATTTCCTCTAGATAACAGTATATGAAGCATCCCACGTCTTCCACTTTCAGCCAAGGTTGCAGATTGACGCATGTTTGTAATCATATGTTATTTTTAATTATCCGCATGATCGAAACCCATTAAATGAACATAATAACCAATACGTAAAAGGCAGTGGTAGCGCAGTGGTAACGCTCTCGCTTGTATAACCGAGTGAAGCAGGTTCAAATCCGGGCATCGCACCTCTGATATTTTCATGTGCGAATCATTTCTATTCTGATTACCACTTGTCTTACGGTGAAGGAAAACATCGTGAGGAAACCTGCAGGTTTAGGTCCGCCAACACGCACTAGGCCAGCGCGGTGGACTATGGCCTGATCCCCCTCGTATTGATGGGAGGCCCACGCCCATCAGTAGAACGTTAAAAGGGCTGAAGACAATGACCCATACATATATCATGTATATTGTATAGTCTGTTATTGACAAAATTTATTAAAACTATTTAACACCGCCAATTTCTGGAGGATATCCTGTTTATTATTATAATTCCACTACAAAATATAAACAGTAAATGTTTTGCAAATCTTTAGACGCTCTAACAACATAGGTAATGTGACGCGTATGGCAGATGGCCAAAACGCAAAAACTTGGGAACAAAGAATTGGTTGTGAAATCATGAGTCATGCCTTGGGTATACGCTACGTCTACAATCTACATAAGTACACTAACCTAGTTCTCTGTATTGAAGTGTCGTAGATTCAAGTCCCGGGATGAGACAGAAATTTAAAAAAAATAAAAGTTTTTTTGTTTTTTTTTCTGTTTAAACTTAAATACAATCTTTTTTTTTTTTTAATTAACAATATTGGCTGGGCTTTTGAAACGTGCCGCCCTGATAGAGCCAAGATGAGTTTATAGGGGCGTCCTAGTGGGTCTTTCGATGCCTCCGAAAAATTTTTTTTTGCCGGACGCGTGTTTTTTTTTTACAAAAAATACGAATAAACTTATATTTTTAGGTTAGAAACGTAAATTTTCGATAAAAAATTTGCGTGAAGCGAAACGTTGTTTGACACGATCGACGCAGGGTGGCCGTGTGCCGGGATTTGTGGGGAATTTCCCAACCTGTGGGGAGATTTGAAATTGTTTTATTTCTGACAGTAATATGTACTTATAGCAAAAAAGCTTTTCCACTCTGAAACGACATGGACTGATATAGGTCGAAAAGTGTGACAGAACCGAATTGGCCAACCCCGACTCCACGTAGTCTTGTCTGTCCTACCCCTAGAGTGTTTTTATGAAGCGCGAAGCCAGAAGCTCGCGCAGGAGGTCCTGAATGAAGCAAGCCTACGAGGCCTAGTGGAGCGAAGGGGGGAGGTGGCGAGTGAAGCGAGCCGGCGACCTCCATAGCGAAACGAAGGTCGAGTAGGTGAAGCTGAATGAAGGGGCGACGGAGCGAGTCTTCTGGCGTAGCCCATTTGATTTGTAGCTTGAACAAAACTTAACTCACGCCATAGCCTTATACTTCCCCTCCCCGCCCCCTCTCCCCCCTCCCCGCCACTTACCCCCTATCGGGGCGGCACGTTTCAAAATTTTACCCGCTAGCACGCTTTACGTTTCTAACCTAAAAATATATTATTAAAAAGTTTATTCGTATTTTTTTTCACGGAACTAGATGGCGCTATGTAGTAATGTCCCAACATATTTATTTATTTATCTCTGTACTAAATCGCATGCAAATCTGACCAGCCGTTTGAATAGTTACAAACGTACGTACAAATATTAATTTATTGTTAGTAGTTAATATTAATTTTCTTTTCGCATGTTTACTTGAACATTAGCATACTTTAACTGATATAATATGTACCGCGAACACATTCTTCGAACTAATGTTTTTCACGTAGAAATTAAAAGTAGATTCATTGAAGCAAAACAAATTGTATATACGAAGTAATGTTATACTTATGGTAATGTGGTGAAATTACTAAGGTTTTTAACTTCTGGGCTATTTAGATGGATGGATGAAGATTTCAGGTAGTAGCCAGTTTGATTTTCATCAAGGCTTTTAAGGTTAATTTCGTCAAAATAGTTGTAGATATTACAGTTATTGGGTTCCGCAGAGATTTTAGTAACAGGACCATTGTCCATCGGTAGGAATCTCATGATGGGTTTCACCTGAAAAAACGATTAAATCATTTTCGCCGTTTCGCATTTATCTTCTTTTCTAGGGCTGCTGCTGTTTTTTATAAAAGAAACTATCTTTTCTGGAGGCTCTCTTCCGTGACCATGAAAAGAGCTTTATTGCTGTAAAGCATTCGAAACGTCGGGTACGTAAAATCTAAATAAATCCGTGACAAAATCCGAAAAGGTAGTTTCATTTATAATGTCGAATTTTCGCGTTAACCTAAGAAAGTATTATTGTTCGTTTTTAATTAATTTCAAATTAACAGCTTTTCACTAAACTCATATGAAATTATATTCGGTACTTACTTAAAAAAATCATTTTGATTTTTTTTTAATTTTGTCTGTCTATCTGTCTGTATTTTTGTTTAAACCTGCACGGAGCGAGGTGTGTCGCTTGTGACTGCTATAAATGTAAAAGTTTGGACGTGTGTATCTGACGACACGTTTGGCTCAGTTGGTAGTGACCCTACTTTCTGCGCCAGCGGTCGCGGGTTCGAGTCCCGCTGGGGGCATTCATTTGTTGAACACGAATGTTTGAACTCCATCATGGGTGTTTATATTTATAATATGTATGTATTTAAAAATGTTCATGTGTAGTATATCAACTATCTGGTATGCGTAACACAAGCCTCGTAGCGTACCACGAAACTAGATGGCGCTGTTGTAATATTTATCTTTATGACTTCTTCAACTTGAAACTGCTGGACGGATTTACATGAAATTTGGCACACAAATAGATTATTACTCGGAGTAACACATAGGCTACTGTCAGGTACATACATAAAGGTTTCCGACTCTATAATATCCATGGAAATTAGTAAAAAAATGATTTAAGTAAAACCGCAAAAGTAAAATTACTCAGGTTACCTACTAAAAATTTTTACAGCCAATATTTGTTACAAATGTACAAACAAATTTTCAAAATTTACTTTATCCATGTATATAAATAAAAATGAAGCGTCTGTTTAATTTCAAATTAACAGCTTTTCACTAAATGGATATGAAAGTATATATGTTACTAGCGGAACCCGCGGCTTCGCTCGCGCTGAATCTAGGGACGAACCCGAGCGAAGCGAGAGTGAGTCGCTAGTATTATTAAAAATTTGACACTGCGATGGTAGCGCCGTCTGTCGGATCCAATGTAAAACATTCCAAAATCAACAACTACTAATAAATTAAAAATTGATTAAAAAAACATTGTCCAACGGACAAAATTGTGAATCTAAACCATTCCCAGATCCCCTTGAACACACACAAAAAAAAAATCATCAAAATCGGTCCAGTCGTTTGAGAGAAGTTCAGTGACATACACACTCACAGAAGAATTATATATATAAAAGAATTTACATCAAAAACGGCTGGACCGATTTTGACAGGACTCTCACTCGCAGATAGCTAATGTTATAAGGAGTAACTTAGGCTACTTTTATTTTATTAGAAAATTATAAAAAATGTTTAATTTATTTTAACTTACGTCCAGCGAAGCGAGCCGGATTTATTTATTTATAATATTAGTAAGTAGTACTTACTAATATTATAAATGCGAAAGTAACTTTGTCTGTCTGTCTGTACTCAACCGATTTAAATGAAATTTGGTACACATAACACAGATAGTCTAGAGCCTGAGAAAGGACATCGACTTTTAAAGAAAAAAAAAAGCTCTGTTAGGGGTTGAAATAGGGGATTAAAGTTTGTATGGAAATTACGTCATTTTTAAAGCTAGAAGCTTGAAACTTATTTTTAGGATTTTGATTAGATACATAAATAAATAAGACATTCAAAGTTTGTAAAAATATCCTTAAAGGGGTAAAGGACGAACCCCAGCGAAGCGGGGGTGAGTCGCTAGTATTTTATAACGTAAACCTAATTTCTAGGTTCTAGGCGTCGATGTACTCTTGGCCTCGATAAAAACTAAATTTACGTCCACACCTTCGGAACAGATAAAACTAGACTAAACAAATGAAGTCGATTGAAATATAGTGTAAATACAGTATTTAGATCAATGGATGAAGATTTCGGATGAGGGTAGCCAGTTTGATTTTCATCAGGGCTTTTAAGGTTGATTTCGTCAAAATTGTTGTAAATATTACAGTTATTGGGTTCCGCTGTGATTTAATTACCAGTCTCATTGTCGATCGGTAGGAATCTCATGATGGTTTCTACTGAAAAAAAACGATTAGAAAATGTTCGCCGTTTCGCATTTATATACTTACTGGGCACACAGTTAATAAAATATTATAACATACTAGAGACCCACCCTGGCTTTGCTCGGGTTCGACCTTAAGTAACTCTTATTATGAATTTCTCAGAAATGAAATATTTTCCTGCGATAAAAAGTTATATTACTACCTTTTCGGATTTTGTCGCGGATTTATTTAGATTTTTAGTTCCCGACGTTTCGAATGCTTTACAGCAATCATGGTCACGAGAGAGACTAAGGTATTTGACGTCTCATAGGTTTATATACTTGTTACAGACAGTGCCTAAATCCGCGACAAAATCCGAAAAGGTAGTTTCATTTATAATGTCGAATATTCGCGTAAATCTAAGAAAGTAGTGGTAATCATTTCTATAATGATAACCACTTGTCTTACGGTGAAGGAAAACATCGTGAGGAAACCTGCATGTCTGAGAGAACCTAGCCAGTTCTCGAAAGATAAGTGAAGTGGCCTGATCCCCCTCGTACTGAGGGAGGCCCGTGCCCAGCAGTGGGACGTTAGAAAGGGCTGAAGAGTTCTTAGTGCTGGTTTATTTAGCATGAATAAAACTTTGTAAAGTCCTATTCTGTAAACAAGATGTAAAAACACTTTGACGATTAACCTATTTCGCAAATAAAACATAAAAGCATGGTAAATCTCTACATAGTATAAAACAAAGTCGCTCCCCGCCGTCTGTACGCTTGGATCTTTTACTCTACTCAACGGATTTTAATTCGGTTTTCATCAATAGATAGAGTGGTTGAAGAGGAAGGTTTATATAATTATAATAACTTGATCCAAAGTAAAGAAAGAAACGATACAATTTTAGCTGTGGCTTTCGCAATACCAAAAGATCAGGTAGCCTTTCGGCTCTGTAGTCGTACTAGGAGACGTGTATTTCAGCAAACAGCGCCTCTCCCCCAAGTATTAACTATCAAAAGTTAGTCATTTGCTATAATGTTACAATAATAAATAAAACAAAAAAAATGTATAATGCATATTATAGTAGAAAAAATTAAAACAAGTGCGAGTCGGACTCGCCCATGAAGGGTTCCGTAGCAGCAAGTAACATAATATAAAAGTTCTTATAGTTCTACAAGTATTCAGTTTAGAAAAAGGTGATATTAGACACCTCAATATCATTTTTGAAGACCTATCCATAGATACCCCAAACGTATAAGTTTATTGAAAAAAAAATTTTGAGTTTCAGTTCTAATTATAGGGAACCCCCAAAAATTTATTGTTTTTTTTTCTATTTTTGTGTGAAAATCTTAATGCAGTTTACAGAATACATCTACTTACCAAGTTTCAACAGTGTAGTTCTTATAGTTACGGAAAAAAGTGGATGTGACATACAGCAGGACAGACAGACATACATGACGAATCCATAAAGGTTCTGTTTTTTGCCATTTGGCTACGGAACCCTAAAAAGCCGAGAAGTTATCTAATTTCTGAATAAATCTATATATCTAAATCGATACTAATCGATTAAACGTATCTAGACGAACGAACCCGAGCGGGCGAAAATACGAATTTTACTTTTCAAAGTCAGACAAAATGCCTAAGGCATAGAGCTCCACTGATTACATTTTACGTACTAAAATAGTTTCGTTAAATTCCAATACTTGTAATCTACTTGAAAACCAGATGCACACATTATCACGATCGATTCGCAAAAATAAATTACTGTTACTGTTTCCTTAAATAAAGTTGGTGGAAAAATTAGTGCATGTGGCTTGTGTTGAAGGTTTTACAAAAGCCTATAAAACGTATAGTCGACCAACGAACGTGACAGCCAGCCCAAGTGCCATACACTCGCTTGGGACATTAGTGTACGGCAACTTGGGCTGTCTGTTGGCCGACTATACCTATGTTTGGCTTTGGTTTTATTCACTAACTACATTCTTCTTAATAAGAAAAAAAAAGGTGTGTGTGCGATTCACACACGATAGAAGTAAAACTTCAGTAAATCGACAAAAGAATGAGATGAATATATGTAGTACTATATAAAAAAAGAAATGTCAAAAAATAAACAACGGTTACCATGGCAACATGGGAATGTATTCTATCTCATTCTCTCCGACTTAATCCTATACTTTTATGTATTTCTTTCTTTATCGTGACGCATTTTCGTTTCATCGAGTTTCAAATCACAACGATTCTAAAGAAGTTTCACTTCAAAATTGGCGTATTTGTTTTTTTTTCTTCTTTATTCAAGGATGAACTCAGAGAAAGAGAAGCAAAGCACCATCAGTTCCATGGAGGCTGGTGTTATGGATTTATTAATATCTAGACATATAAATAAAATTAAAGTTTCTGTTTGTAATTTCAAATTAACAGCTTTTCACTAAATGCATATGGAAGTATATATACGATACATACACCAAAATACAATTTTTATCTGTCTGTCTGTTGGTTCCGGGTAATCTCTGAAACGGCGGAACCGATTTGACTAGGCTTTCACTTGCAGATATCTAATGTTGTAAGGAGTTATTTAGGCTAGGTACTTTTTAACTGACTTCAAAAAAAGAGGAGGTTATATTTTACAAATTTTATTTATTTTAACTGCGGAACCTGTGGCTTCGTTGACGCTAAACCTAATTCCTAATAAAACCTAGTTATTAATATAATCACCCATGACTGGAGTAAAAACGTTCCTGACCATCACGGGCCTGCCTGTAATAAAAAAGGGTTTAGGCCATAGTCCACCATACTGGGCAAGTGCGAGTCGGCGGACTTTACATATCTTTAGAATACTTGCTAGGTTTTCAGACTTACATGTTTCCTTTTTTCTTTGTATGTCTGTTAAATCATCCCGAAAAACCACTAAATACATTTTTATGGAATTTTTCATGAATATATCCGGATATCCGGTTCAACACATGAAAAAAACATGGGTGCGTGTAACCTTTACGCGCGGTTGAAGTAAAACTTCTTTAGCAAATATCGCAATTAAATTGAAAAAAAATCAATAATAAATTAGGCATATTAGGCATATTACAATCACATATTTAAAGAATAAAGAATATAACATTATATCTCCATTGTTCCGAGCATGGAGATTAGAGACCAGGAGGACCATTGCCCTAGAATGTAGTGTCTCAGAAATATTGTCAAACTAAGGAAGCGCTGCGATCGCTATGTTGTCTCAATGCCTAACTTCACGTTGTCACAATAGTGACAATACTCATAAACAGCTAACTTCACAAATACTACTTACCGACGACAGCGCGTTATAAATTTTACAAATTTTCAGAGACAGGCGGGTAATGCTTTAGTATGAAGCGATGGTCCTATTAGTCTTTAATCTCCATGCTCGGAACCATGCGCTGACGTCGGTAAGTAGTATCTGTGAAGTTAGCTATTTATGAGTACTGTCACTATTGTGACAACGTGAAGATAGGCATTGAGACAACATAGCGATCGCAGCGCCTCCTTGGTTTGACAATATTTCTGAGACACTACTTTCTAGGGCCTTGGTCCTCCTGGTCTCTAATCTCCATGGTTCCGAGTATTATATACTTGTCAAACAATAACAAGGGTTACCATGGCAACATAGGAATGAATTCTATCTCATTCTTTCCTACACATTTTTGTATTTGTGTCTCTTACCTGTCGTTTTTTCCGCTGCATCCGGTTTGAAATCACAACGATTCTAAAAAAGTTTCACTTCAAAAATATATCACGTTTAAAAAATCTATAACTGACCGTTAAAACGCATTTAGATGAACCCAAGCAGAGCGAGAGTGAGTCGCTAGCAGTTCCGTCCTTATCATTTAAAATACATGGTGATATGCTCAGGGCCGCGGCCTCACGAGGGCCCAGAAAAATTTTTAGATTCCACCAATACATTTTTGTTTACATGAGAAACAAAGAATCTCAATGTTTTAGTCTATCTTAATATTATAAAGAGGAAAGATCTGTATTTTTGTATGTAACGAATAAACTCAAAAACTACTGAACCGATCTTAATGAAATTTGGTACATGTGACAATGAGATAGTCTAGAGCCTGAGAAAGGACAGAGTCTACTTTTAAAGGGGTTGAAATAAGGAATGAAAGTTTGCATGGAAATAACGTCATTTCTAAAGCTAAACTTATTATTTATTAGCCTTTTGATTAGATACTCGTATAAATAAGTAAGACATTCAAAGTTTGTAAAAATTGTATGCTAAAGGGGGTACAGCTCGTACCCTCTTTAGCGACCCGAGCGAAGCAAGAGTGAGTCGCTAGTGTACATTACAGTACATTGAACTGTATTTATTTTATTAACCTATTTTTTATCATTCAATTGAAAATGAAAAATGAAAAAAAATCTTTATTGATTTATATAATACGCGTTCAAATAGTTACAAGGGCCCCTGTACTGGGTGAGAACCCGTATTACTGGCTACCACGCTCATCCAATAGGACAATATTTTATTTTACTAAAAGGCCTAAAATTCTTAGGGCCCAGGCCCCGTGGCGGCACTGGTTGCTAATATAATATCTGATTTAACTGTTTTTTTATGTTCCTAAAAAAATACAATATTATTTCAGGAAAGATCTCGTAAGCCAAGAGAGCAGGTTCCAGTCGCAAGTGACGGCGTTGACGGAGCTGGCTGATACTAGATGTGATGAAGCTGAACGTGCGCGGGAGTTGCTTGCAGCGTACAGGAAGGAGATTGAAGCAAAAGATCAGGAGATAGATCGTGAGTTAATTAAAATGACTTTACAACATAATTGATGATAAATAAATATGTTGGGACATTAACACACAGCGCCATCTAGCTCCATGGTAAGCTACAAGGCTTGTGTTATGGATACTACGAATAATATTGATCTGGTATCAGTAATACAACCCTCGTAGCTTACCACGGAACTAGATGGCGCTGTTGTAATAATGTCCTAACCATTTATTTATTTCAACTGGCAATAAATGATTTCAAAATTTTAACTACAAGTAGCTTTACGCAGTTTTTTTTTTGTTTTGTTCTTTTATACATTATGTAATTTAATAAGCTAAAACAGTGGCGCACAACAATTGTGATTTTTTAAATATATGTTTGGATTTTCTTTTTTTTTTTGTTTTATATGAAACTAATTAATGTTAGTCTTCCAAATAAAATAAAAAAATAAAATAAAAGAAACACCCATGACTGTGTACAAGCATTCGTGATCAACAATTGCCCCCAGCGGAACTCGAACCCGCGACCGCAAAAAATTTCACTCAGTAAAGTCAGTCACTACTCACTACAAACAAAGCCAAACGTAAAATTATCAGTAACGTTCATTTTCCATTAGCTTCTTAGAAAATGTATTACACATTTAATAGGAGTTCAAATCACAATCATTATCGGTGAAACGATCTGGAGTTCTCCTGAACCCACTCCCTGGCCCAAAGCCAAGGGCCATTGAGAAATCAACGTGTTTGTGTTATTTTGATGGACATCGTTACGATGTTTATGCGTCGATTGCAGGGTCGCGGGTTTGATTTCTGTTTGCATCCAAAATGTAATTGTATTCGTGAATAAGTAACCTAGTTAGCGATAGTTAGAGAAGTAGAAGTTATAGTAGCCATAACATAACACTAGTCTCGTAGCTTACCTCGGAACTAGATGGCGCTGTGTGTTAATGTCACAACATATCTTATACCTTTAAACGAGCTCCGATTTTCATGAAATTTAGCATGCAGGGGGTTTCGGGGGCGATAAATCGATCTACTCGTAGCTAGGTTTTATTTCTAGAAAACGTTATTTTATCAATATTTTCAGGCAATGAAAAAAAAGCTACGATACTATTAGAATACGAAGGTAAATTTCGCTGTGATCCACAAGTTTATAATAGCTCAGATTGAGTGACAGCGGAAACCGGGCGGTCTCTAACCAGAAGTCCTTGGTTCGAATTCAGGTGTTTCCAGTCCGATTATTATTATATTTTTTTTTATTTTTTCCAAAAAAAACAGAGCGAAACTCGGTCGCCTGATATTATCTTCTTATATATAAATATCTCGCGTCACATTGTTTGCTATCGAACTCCTCCGAAACGGCTTAACCGATTTTTATATTTTTTTATGTATATTTGGTAGGTCTGAGAAAAGGTCGTGGCTATTTTTTATTCCGTTAGGTGATACGGGAAGCTCTCTCCAGATTATTTATTTTTGAAGTGAAACTTCTTTAGAATCGTTGTGATTTGAAACTCGATGAAACGAAAATGCGTCACGATAAAGAAAGAAATACATAAAAGTATAGGATTAAGTCGGAGAGAATGAGATAGAATACATTCCCATGTTGCCATGGTGACCGTTGTTTATTTTTTGACATTTCTTTTTTTATATATATTCATCTCATTCTTTTGTCGATTTACTGAAGTTTCACTTCTATCGTGTGTGAATCGCACACACACCTTTTTTTTATTTTCTTATGATTTGGCATCAAAATACTAATAACCCTAAATGAATATTGTTCTACCATCAATCCCTATTTTTAATAGTGATAAAACGCAGGCGAAACCGTGGCAATTGCTAGTATTATTATATTAGTTTTAGTGTACGTCTTTTCATACATGCGGATTTATCACAGATAATTCTAGAACAACAATATAGGATTTAAGTATCTAAGTAGGTAAAAAAAATTAAATCACATTACTGTTTCCAAAATTTTGAACTTGCCCTATTTACATTTTATTATCACTATAATATAACGAACAGTCCTTCTTAACGTTCCACTACTGGACACTATTCCTCAATGTCGAGGGAATCGGGTCATACCATCTCGAACCAAGTGCAGGCAATGAACTTCGCATAAGATTGTTTTGAATGTGATGTTGATGATAATGTCATGAATGATGAAGAGGTTTCCTCACAACATTTTCATTTTCTGGTATCCAGTCAATAATAACCACGGAAATAATTCAGGAAGTGCCAGAATTGTGGCTTGAACCTTCTCCACTTGGTTTCAGACTTATAGATCTGGTTTCTGCCAAAACCTAAAAGAAAATACGAAAATAATAAAAAAAGTAAATATTCCACTTAGCTTAAACCAACACTTTGTTCCTTGAAGTGCCACAAAACGTAATAAAGCAACCTTGACAACTCCAAAATAGCGCGTTAAAATGTTGATATAGTTACCGAAACAAAATTGACAGACTTAAATATCCACATCCAAATACTTTATTCTAATAGACTTTTAAAAGCACTTTTAAATCGTCACTTTTTACAAAAAAAAAATTTGAGAGTCCATTGCAAATGCGTTCTCGCACCTCTGCCACTTTACTTAAATGTATATACGAATCATTTGCTAGATAATTACGGTGAAGGAAAACATCGTGAGGAAACCTGCATGTCTGAGAGAATCTAGCAAGTTCTCGAAAGACATGAGAAGTCCACTAACACGCACTAGGCCAGCGCGGTGGACTATGGCCTGATCCACCTCATATTGGAGGCCCATCCCCAGCTTAAAATGCCTGAGTACAATGATCCAGAAGATACGGTCTCACCGAATATTCATAAATTTATAGAAATCATAGAAATCGCAGCAATTATAGAAATCGAAACGCCATTTCCGGATGAAATGTAAACAACAACAAGAAAATAGCTCAAGCTCTGTAAACAAGCTGAGTGCGTTCAAAGTGCGTAGAAGTTAAAACCAGATTGTAACAGACAGATAAACAAAATAGTTTTGTAAATGATTTTTTAAATATGTATATAATATTTTGTTTATAATAATAGAGTGAACTCAACTTTAAAAAAATCACAATTTTACTACAGATCGACGAAAATTGTATTTTGTAGTATATCTCCACGATTTAATACACAAAATATAAATTATATAAAAATTAAAGGGTTATCTATAATCTATGTATATTAATATAAAACAATTTCATTCAAAATTTCCCTAAAATGTGAAAGTAACTTAGTCTGCTACGTTTTGAAGCTAGAACCTATTTTGATGAAATTTTACCAAGTCATAGATAGCATCCTGAGGATGAATAAGTTACCCTGATCCCTGTCCTGCTCACGAGATCAAAAATGAAATTATTTTTCTGTTACAGAATTAAAACGCGATTTAGCCGCAGCTTACAAGGAGTCAGAGCTGGTGAGACAAAGGAGTCGGTCTTTAGAAGAGGAACTCTCGGCTGCGAGACGATGCTCTGCGGACTTGGCTGATCAGCTACAGAGACGAATAGGTAGAACAATTTTTCTCTGAAACTTTTAATATTTCACGCAACTATTATTATTCAGCATTTTTCAATGTCCCATTGCTGAGCACAAGCCTTACCCTATCGACTATTACCGCTATGTAATATTAGAATCATGATATTTGGTCTATTGTACATTGTGTAATATCGAAACCTAAAAAGCTGTAAAGTTTACTCCTCAAGGGGCAGTTAGTCTTATATTTCTGTTTGTCCCTACGTCAAATTACAGCAAAGGCCAGTAAAATTTTAATCTATTCTTAACTTTCAGAGGATGCAATCAGAAATCTTCGGTCAGAGCTGCAAGATGCAGTTACACGTCGCGCGGAGCTGGAGTCGAGGGTGCAGACTCTGGAGAAAGACAAGGAAAGGTTGGAGATGGAGAAGTTACAGCAGGAGGAGAAGGCTAAAGAGGTAAGAGAATAAATAAAGATTGACTAAGCCAAATAATAGGGATTTTTGATATTAAATAAGATTATTTTATTTTATTTTTTCAGGCATTAGAAGAAGCAGAAGCAAACACAGAGAAATGGCGTCAAGCACACGAATCAGCCAGATCTCAGGCAGCGGCGCGAGCAGAGCGAATACTAACTGATTGCGAGTGGAAAATGAGGGAGTTAGAGAAGAGAGCAAGGGATGCAGAGAGGGAGAAGAAAGAAGTGAGTGGAAAAACTATTTTTATTTAAAAATTTAACCACCTGATGTGCGAAATTAATTTTTCCGTCATTAAAATAAAATCCAAGACATCCAAGATTTAATAACAGTTTTTTATTTTATTTTAAGTAGGTACTTATAAATCAATACATTTGGTGAATAAAAAACGGAAGACAGAATTTTCATAACATCTCTTTATCTATTCCAGCTATCAGAATCATTAGAACAACTCAAATCTTCTCCCCCAACTCCCTCTCACATCGCAGAACTTCAACAACTTCGAGGACTCGCATCAGAACAACAAAGATCAGTTCAATCTCTTACACTTCAGCTACAAAAGATTGAGACAAGAGAAGAAGCTTTGAAGCTAGAAGTGCATAGATTGAAGGATTTGTTAGAAAAGGAAGCACAGATTAAAAGGGAGAAGGAAGAACAGCATTTACAAGTGAGTTATTAGAAAAATTACCGATAACTAATTAGGCTCAGCCCTTATTATCCATCTAATCTCCATCTATATATAGAAACATACAAGTTTTTTGTATTGTTCTCCAAAACTTATCATGCGTAGCACGAAATCTAAAAGCGCCTTAAAATCAGAGTATAAATTTTACTGAGTCTAAATTAAGAAAATGAAATATCCCTTTAATCTTTACTAACGAATCATCCAGGCAATAGCCAATCATACCCAATACTTTGGACTTTGAAACCCTTAAATGAAACCATAAATTTTCGTAAATTGAATCAAATTTCTACTTGTAATTTTAACATTTAAAAACTCTAATCTTGGCCATCAAATGCTCCAGGCAATAGCCCGTCTAGAAGCCCAGCACACAGACAACGTGGCAGCCCTCAAGGCGGAGCACAGCGAGGCGCTGTCGCGTGCGGCGGCGGCGCGCGCGGCGGCCGAGCGCGCCGCGGCCGAGCGCGCCCGCGCCGCCGCCGCCGCGCTGCGCGCTGACGCTGACCGCGACGCCAGGAACGCGGAGAGGAAGATGCGGGAGCTGGGCACTAGGGTGAGTTATAGTTATTACCCGTCTTCATTATCCCAGTTATAGTATCCTAGTTCAGTACCCTACTTATAGTACTAGGTTGACTTGCTGGGAAAGATAAATTTGGATCAGGATTTGCTTGGAGGAAGATGAGGGAGCTAAAAGGAGGAACGTATTTACCATAAGACGAAGGGGGCCGTGGCCCGAGGCAGCAGGTTATGAGAGACGGTGAATTCTACAATGTTTTTTATTATATTTTACGTTTAAAAAACGAACTTTACAATTTTACAATACTGTCAATCCTAATAAGTACCTAAATAACATTTTCTTTTGAGAACTATCAAAAGTTTAATTTAGTTACGCCGGGTTTTTTTTTAAATAATATACTTTATCATCACTTTTGCCAATAGCAAAGCTAACTAGCCCGGGGCGCCTTTTTGAATATATCTCCGGCTAGAGGCTAGGGCTAGGCTAGAGGTGAGTCGTGATTGGATGGTCCACAAACTTACTGGATATACGAGTAAGATGAGAGAGGTGGAATGGACCTCTGGGCATAACCCTCCCTTCGCTATAAAGCAGATCAAGCCTATAGTAAAGTACAGGCGGACTGAACTTTTCAGTTATTCTAGCTTTCTAGTTTTTCTACAGACATTTTGGAAAGTGTAGTAAATAATCTTGACTTGTAAGTTTCCTCACGATGTTTTGCTTCACCATCGATTTTCGATATGTTCATTTAAAAATATATTCCATTTAAGAAAACCAAAAACCCTAAGACAAGATATAAATAAAATTGAAGTGTCTGTTTGTAATATCAAATTAACAGCTTTTCACTAAGTGCATATGAAAATTTTTGTATGTTTGTTCTGGCGAATCTCTGAAACGGCTGGACCGATTTTGACGGGACTTTCACTCACAGATAGCTAATGTTATAAGGAGTAATTTAGGCTTCCTTTATAAACACCGTCTAATTTATTTTAATTTACGCCCAGTGAAGCGGGCTTGGTTATCCAGTACATCTATATATATAAAAATGAATTGCTGTTCGTTAGTCTCGCTAAAACTCAAGAACGGCTGGACCGATTTGGCTAATTTTGGTCTTGAATTATTCGTGGAAGTCTAGAGAACGTTTAAAAAGTGAATTACCTACTTGTTTACTACGTAACTAG
This sequence comes from Boloria euphrosyne, assembly GCA_951802675.2. NCBI lineage: Eukaryota > Metazoa > Arthropoda > Insecta > Lepidoptera > Nymphalidae > Boloria > Boloria euphrosyne. Next base: position 1,809,457 of record OX637895.1, read on the forward strand.
GTAGTAAATTAATAAAAACTTATCACACAACATAATATATATTCCAGTTTGAAAATCTTAAAGAGGTGCTCGCCTCCAAAGAAGCCCAGTTCGAGAGCGCGTTGGCGGAAGCCCACAGCAAGGCTGACTGGGACATCCTGCAGCTCAGGCATTTGTTGGATAAAGCAGACATCAACTATGCGAACAACATAGAAGCTATGAACGAGAGATTCGAGAAGGAAAAAGGTGAGTTGAGACGTTTTGGTTTTAGGAATTAAAGGAAAAAATTGAAATAAATGTCAATATATGGCGTTATATGTATCAAGACTATAATGAACCAACTTAAATAGATCCAAAAATAATTAGGGCGAGCGAAAAAAATATAATTTTATAACCAATAAGAAAAATTACATTAACAATTTCATGTTCATTAGGTAGATTGTTATTGTACTACTAGCGCCATCTGTTAGAAAACCAAAGAGTTAACATCGCTGTGACATTATTAGCCGTTAGACAAACTACGCGAGCCCTCACAAAGTGAAAAAAATCTCACTCGAGAAATTCTTGAGACTACATAGGACGACTCAACAGAATGATTGCATTTTCTTGTGGAAATGAAAACTTTTCCCGTAGTAAAAGGCATCTTAAATGTTGACCCAAGTATTAAGTTATCACTACAAAATAATAAATTGGTTCAGTACTTGCATGAAACGCCGACATCGATTTCGCTGAGTTACTGATTTTATTTTATTCCCCTAGGTGATAATGGTGGGTCTCTCTCCTTTTTATTTTTTATTTTTAGACCATTTTTTTTATATGATTAGACATCAAAAAATACTTATAACTCTAAATTTTCATCCTTCTGCCACCAATCCCTATATTTCAATAGTAATAAGAACGCGGGCAGAGCCGCGGGAATTGCTAGTATAATCATAATATTCAATCATTTTGTATGACACATTAAATTTCCCAATTAGCTGTAATCACTTTCTAAACAATTTTCAGAACAAATAAACAAGGAATGGTCGGACAAATTGAGTGAAGTGGAGACACAAGCGTCTACCGCCGCGGATGAAGCGAAGAAGCTTCTGGAAAAGACCAGACTCACCCTCATCGCTGAGAAGAATGATCAGATCAATAAGTTGAAAGAAAAACATCGACTGGAGATGGGTAAGAATGATCTCAACTGCCTCGTTGGTGTAGTGGCTAGGATGTACGGTCGCACTCCGGGAGGTCCTGGGTTCGAGTCCCGGGTCGAGCATTCATCCCATCGGAATATGAGAATGATAAGGAACAGAGAGAGCACTTGTGCCACTCGTGCACTATAATGTCCCGCGCCGTTAACTAGTCTCAATGAGATTGACCGCCGTGGCCGGAATCGATGAAGAGGATATCATCATCTATGATCTAAAATGTAGGTTCTATATTTTTGGTTATGTGTGAGGAAGAGAGACATTTACAAGCACTCTCTATCCCTATAAATCTTGCAGGGGTGTCACATTGCGAATTTCCTAATCAACCCTGGGTTGAACCTGGGCTCTTATATATTCTATCCAATAAACCCATTAGGCCCTGTGTAATAGTCTAAATATATATATACATTAATTTTGTGATGTAATTTTTTATAGGAGCGAATTGAAATAAGCCTTACTTTCCTACTATGGTTATTTTTGCAGATTTTTCACATAATTTGCCAATAATATGTATTATCATATCCCATGACGATCGTTCCAGACGAGCAATGGGACATGTTCATGTCGGACAAGGAGGACTGTCTGGAGCGCATGAAGCGCGAGTGCCGGCAGGAGGGCGACGAGCAGCGCGCGCGCCGCGAGGCCGACCTGCTGCTGGAGATACAGGGTGAGACATACATACATACACCCGTAAACACGTGTACACACATGCACACATACTGTCAAACAATGAGTCTAAGTTACTTGAAATATACTTAATAATTCTTATATTATTATTATATACACACATGCACACATACATACATACATACATACATACATACATACATACATACATACATACATACATACATACATACATACATACATACATGATGTCCTCCCGACCGTGGACGGCGGCCAATCTCATTGAGACTAGCCAACTAGCGAACACTCTATTCCTTTCACACGAGACACCACCACTAAGAGCTGCCACAGCTCTTTTCGCTCTTTTCTGCTCTCAGCCGCAGGACGGATTTACGTGCTCTTCCTCGGCACGGGGGTGACACACCGCCAACTTCCCAACTCCGGGCTGTTACTGAGGCTTATGGAACAGAAAGACTCAATAACTAAACTTGGCCCGACCCGGGGCTCAAACCCTCAAAGCCACTACACCACATACGTACACACATACATGTATACAAAGAAGGTCGGATAAATTTACTTGCCTTTTAAAATTTTATACGTCTGTGAAGTTAGCTGAAAGTCAAAATAACGATGTAATAGGGTACTTTCGGTGGTGAAATATAAATTTTGAAATTTGTTAAAAATAAAAGATTATGTAGAAATATACTTAAATATTCTGATTTTGAGTCATTTTAAAGTACTTTTTCCAACATAGTAGAATACCCTATTGTTTAGTCTAGGAGCTATAATTTATAAGTCAAAGATTTAATATATTTTTTCAGAACTAAAGTCGCTAATAGAATCAAAAGAAACAGATTATGAAGATTTATCCAATAAAGCGGCCGCGTGTGGACGAACGCTCGCCGTCACTGAGCAGGAGTTGAGGTAAAAAAAAAATATCTTTTTTTAATTTGCATGTTCACGGTGTTTTTTTTATTATCTGTTGCCATGGAAATTATATTTTTATCTTTTATTTATTTAATACTGTTTCGTTTTCAAAAATTTATATTTAAATTGAAGAAAATGTACAAAAAAATGGCAATAATAATTTTTGGATTATTTTATTCATTCTGAAATTTAATTTTTTTATTATTTTTCCAAGTTTTTTATAATTTCCATAGCAATTTCCGCTAACTTAACTCTCATCCTCACCCCCAATTAAAATTGGTAGCTAAATTAGTCCACAGATTAAAATTAATTAAATAATAAATCGAATTTTATTTTAGTGTGTTAAACTAATTACAAAAATATTGTCTTTTGGGCGAAATTTGGCTACCGAAGTGCATGTCAAAATTGATTCATCCGTTACTCCTAAAACGTTCTCTAAAATATGTTCTATCTCTTTCTCTCGCATTAAGAGAGACAAGGATAAATATCTACCTAGGTTTATAGTACATATGTAATTAAAACCAAGATGTGAATATATTTTACATGATTTAATAAAAAAATATTTTATTTATTTTAGAGAACGCATTTTTTATAATTCCATTAATTTCACTATGAATTGCACAAAACACTACACCACTATCAACTTCATTCGACACATGAGTCCAAAAGGCAGTATTTCAAACTAAAATAATTTTTAACTATTTAAATTTTCGTCTTTTTCTTAATAATTTTTTCCTTTGATGATTTTTTTAAATTATTATTTTTAATATTAATTTTAAATTTGTTGAAATGGTTCGATTTCAACTGCATAAACTTCTATTTTGCCTGTTTCTTTACTGGAAATCTATTTTATATTATATTATAGAGTCTATACTCTTAATCTATTAATAGATGCACGTATATTAGTATGTATATTAAAAAGCACATAAAAGCACCAAATATTAAGGTTATCATATAAAAATGAAAAAAAAACAAAGTAACCGAACTTACGACCTTTGGTTTTCTTAAAATATCATCTTAAGATTTAATACGGAATCGAAAGATTAAACAAAAAAATCAACTTAGAGATATTGTAAGTTCTTATAATAGTTAAAAAAATATATATCTCTAACAGGATATCTCTCTCGGACAGATTAAAAAAAATATTTTTTATAAAAAACTAAAAAAAATTAAATTATTGTACAGTAAACGATGGATAGCGGCCCCATGCGTGTGCGCAATCTTCTCCCTGCGTCTGGCTTTCGTCTTACTTCTCTTACTCGCTGCGTTACTTTACATAAGGAATAGACGAAAACGTTCTTAGAATTTAACTGCATTATTTTTTTATAAGTTTCTTTATAAAATAGCATTTGGAAAAAAATTGGTTATAAGTCAGCTAAATAGATGTATGAGTAATAAAAAGTTAAAAAAATATAGGCAACTTTTTTAATAGACAATTACAATTAACAAAAATACTTCGTATTCAGTCTTTGAAATAAAATAAATATTATATTTATTGTATTGTATTGTATTTGAGAAGGTGTTATACCTGTGGATATCGACCGGATACTTAATCAAATTTAGATTTTAGTTTTTTCTTTTAGACAAAAGAGACATAAGATTTTATTACTTCCGCACTAAAGTATTTACGGATGCGTTCAATTAATTGCGTTGCGTTTTTATTTTTTTAAGATATCTATGATGTATATAATTACAAACACGTCCATAGGTACGACCCTTTCCAATATTATTTTGAATTAATGTATTTATTTAATATATTCTTGAATATGTACTAATATAGCAATTGAAAATAATAATCAAATTGTAATTTTTATTTTTATTTAAGAATTTGTACTGCCTATTTGGACTGATGTTTACAAAAATCATGCGAACACATTGAAATTATGATTCATTATTTAATATTTGTATCAAATTACTTCATTTTTCTAGTCATTTTTATATGTACAAAAATGAAAGGTATTTTCCTCTTTTTTATGTTTTCGTTAATAATAATGACATACTTTTGTAAAATATGTTAACTCAATAATATTTCATTTTTGTACGAATCTAATTAAAATAAATATAAACATCGTTGTTGCTTTTAAATATTTTGTTAGGTACATATTTTATTCATATTCATATCGAAATTGCTCAAATCTAACGCTTGGGATATATTTATAGCTGTTTTTTAATAAAAATCATTTGATATATTTGCATTTTTTTATTTTTATTATTCCTTTAATTATTGAGAAAATAAATATAATCTATTTTTTTTATATTTATAATTGTCTGAATGTAAAAAACAAAGATTTTAACCTAAAAATTAAAAAAAAAATACAAAATGTATATTTTTAAATTTTTAAACTTCCTTTTCAAAATTGGTTAGATTAAAAAAAATTAGTGTATACACACTTATTCTGTAACACAAACAATTTACTTCACTACTTCTACTGACTCCCTTCCTAACTAACAAAGAGAAGCGTTGGAGAGAGAAAAAGAGTTGCGAGAGAAGAGAGAAGAAGATGCTTCTAAATTCAAAAAGGTGTCAAAAGCCTCGCAGGAACAGATAGAACATTTGACGAGAAAGTGCGCGTGTTTGAGGAAACTGTAAGTATTGTTTTTGCCCATTTTTTATAACATATGATTAATTTTAATACATTGTAGTATTAAAAGGTTTTTATCTAATACATAAAAATCTCGTGTCACAGCGTTTGTTATCGAACTCCTCCGAAACGGCTTGACCGATTTTTATGATTTTTTTGTATTTTTAGTAAGTCTGAGAATAGGTCGTAGGCTATTTTTTATCCACCTAGATCCTAGGTGATAATGATGGCGCTCTTCAGATTTTTTATTTTTTTAAAAATTTTTACCACCAATCTCTATTTTTTAATAGTTATTAGAATACGGCGGAGCTGCGGGAATTGCTGGTAATATTATATCGTTAGAAGTTATGTACAAACTTGTTACAAAAATTATATAATCTCAATTTTTTTAACGTCTTCAGAACTTTAAGAATTGAATTGACCATTCATTGTTTTAATTTCAATTTAATACTATTAAATTTCAAAATTACCGCTATTCGCATCTTATTATCATGTCACAATGTTACGTAACATGCATTGACAGAATGTTTTACGTTTGTTAACGCAATTGTAAGTCATTATGGAAGAAAATTAATTTCTACGCGACATTGACGAAGTAAATTGTGCACAACCTTTTGGAAACTATTAAACAAAATCATTGAATTATATTAAGAAAATGAATGGTCTCTTGACATATCGATTTAGCCCTTTTTAACGTCCCACTGCTGGGCACAGGCCTCCCTGAGTACGAGGGGGATCAGGCCATAGTCCACCGCGCTGGTCTAGTGCGTGTCGGCGGACTGAGCATGTCTTTTGAGAACTTGCTAGGTTTTCTCAGACATGCAGGTTTCCTCACGATGTTTTCCTTCACCGTAAGACAAGTGGTAGTCATGATAGAAATGATCCGCACATGAAAATATCAGAGGTGCGAGACCCGGAATTGAACCCGCATCAGTTATCCAAGCGAGCGCATTACCACTAGCCTACCACTGCCTTTTGGCATATGTCAAAATGAGATGACAGCTAGCAAATGTCCGTTTGCCAGTTTCGACGACATGCGCGCGCGCCTGGCGGCCCGCGAGCGCGCGGCGGAGCAGGCGGAGCGCGCGCGCGACCGCGAGCTGCAGCAGCTGCGCGCGGAGGTCGCCCGCCTCACCAAGCTACTCATGGAGCAGAGGTATGATACGAGGATTTGATGGTGGTAACGTGGCCATGATTGCTGTAGAGGTTCGAAACTTCGGGAACCAAAAATTTAAATAAATCCGCGACAAAAACCGAAAAAAATCGTTTTTTTCGGTTTTTGTCGCGGATTTATAAAGTCGAATATTCGCGTAAACTTAAGAAAGTATCAGATGTAATCTAACTTTGCTCGGGTACGTCCCTAGGTAGAACGAACGCAGCTTTGGTAAACAATGTCATAAGTTCTCAAAGTCGTGATCCATTTTCTTGAACAAAAGTAGCCTCATCAATTATTTACTTTATACATTTATTTATTTTATTTATTTCAGACATTTCGTAGATTAGCTGGAACAAATAGATACAAATTTCAATAAAAATATCACTTTTATATATTTTTTGAGTGGTAAAAAGGGATCGATGCCAAGCTACTAAGACTTTATCGAGTTAGTTAATTATAGTCCCAAGATGGCACTTTTGCTTTGTGAGTCCTTCTCTGGACTGAGTCTTTTTCTTTCCAAACTGTCCAATCATATAAAGAATCCTTCTGGCGTATGTCATTGTAACGCCCTTAACGGCTGGACCAATTTTGATGGTTTTTTTTGTGTGTTTTTCTCACAGTCTTTGTTTTATTGTCTAATTCATTTACGCCATCAAAACGAAGAGTCAACCTTAGAGTACGACAATGTCTTTTTATCTATCAGTCCGTCTGTCATCGCATTACGGGAAAACTACTGGACATATGTATATTGATGAAATTTTGTAAGATGATAGCTGGTTACCCAGGTCAATATATATGATGCTTTTTACGAAAATGAGTCTCCATTCTTTTGTGTAATGTTTTTTTTTCTTCTCCAGTACTCCAAAGCTCGGTGCCCGCACTCGCGCGGACGGCTGCGAAACAACTCCTCAAGGAGAGTCTTTTTTATCCAAAACCGAGCCTCAAGTGTGTGACGCGCAACACAACGCGCCTCGACGGAAAGGTAAATAATAAATAAATAATAAATATGTTGGGACATTATTACAACAGCGCCATCTAGTTCCGCAGTAAGCTACGTTACGTGCTTGTGTTGCGGATACCAGATAGTTGATATACTACACATATAAATTTTAAATACATACATATTATAAATATAAGCACCCATGACTGGAGTACAAACATTCGTGCTCAACAAATGAATGCCCCCAGCGGGACTCGAACCCGCGACCGCTGGCGCAGAAAGTAGGGTCACTACCAACTGAGCCAAATGAGTGGTCAAACAATGTATTGCATACACTTTTGTTAGCGTCACTTGTCATACAACTTGCTTGTGTGCAATGCACGGAGACATTTTAATTTACCACATATTATAAAACAAAGTCCTCCGCCGCGTATGTCTTTCTGTTCGCGATACACTCAAAAACTACGAGTACTGCACCGATTTTCATGCTGTTTTCACCAATAGATAGAGTAGTTATCGAAGAAGGTTTTCCGTTTTAGTATATAATTTGTCAAGTTTTTGTATACTTTTACTTGCGGAACCCGCGGCTTCGCTTGCGCTAAATATATTCTATAAATTAAATACTTAACAGACAGCCTTGTGAAAGAAAAAAATATTTTATTATCTTTAATTCTACCCAACTTTTTGTATTTTTTTATATGGTAAGTAAATAAATAATGAAATTATAGGCGGAACTCTTCGAACACCTGAATTAGCGCGAAAGAGACCGACGCTTCCCGAACTGCAGCCACTTCCGCCGGAAGCGCGGCGAAATCCAATAGAATTTGAACATGGCCGCCGACGCGCCAAGAGTGTGGACCTGCCCGCCGTACAAGTCCCTGTTAGAATCAAACAGCTAGAAGAAAGGAATAAAGATTAAATAAAAACAAAATTATCACAACAAAGAAAAATAAAAACAATAGTTAATTTATTATCTGTACAATTTAAAGCAACATTTTGAGGTTTCATGCTTAGAATAATAACGCATAGAACGAAAGTTTCTTACATAATTCCGCTCAATATTGAAGCAACATTAGAATGAATGTGTGCTGCGTAAGTTTCACGTGATTACAACCGAAGACACGCACACATACGGCCAAGTTGTAACAAGACTTTATCGAGACGGGAAACGTATTCGGCCTTAAGGCTGCATTAAAATGGCTCAACTCGCTTGGGCCTACTTCTATGCATTATTATTCAAGTGTTTCATTACAATGGCAAATTGAGTTTTTAAATAAATATTTTTAATATTAATATTTTGTATAATAACGGTAACACGTTCCTAGGAACAAAACCGAGCGGAGCGGAGGTGATTCGTTTGTTATAAATGATTTTCTCTGTTAATAAGGAAATATTTATAATTCAAATGATTTTTAAATTAATTTAGTAGTTGAAATATTTTTGGTCACAATTATTAATCGAGATATAATTTTTACTTTTGTAATATTTTTAACTTATTTATTAAAAAATCTCATTTAAAGTAAATAAAATTATACTAATTTTTTTTGACAGATAACACATCTAGAAATGAAGTTAAATTACTATGTTAAAGCACAAATCTATAAGCGTGATAGTTTTTCAGTAAAGTGTACCACAAATGCTCAGGTTGCGGGGTAGTGTTAGGTCTCGCTTCGCTCGCCATAATTACATCCATATTCATTGAATCGATATAGATAATATCTTTTTATTTCTTTTTTTGTAAAAGAATGGTAAAGTTTCACCAAATATCAACAGAACTATAACATATAAAAGAACTGAATTATAATTTTTTTTTAATAAAAAAATATAAAGTTGCGTTCCTAAAGTATATAATATTTATTAAAGCATACTTTAAAATACGCCTTATTAGAAACCAATCGAATTTTGTTTTATTTTTTTCAAATATGGTACAACCCTATTATAATAATGATTGTCTATGGTGCTTTATACTCTTTAGTATTCATAGTGTAGATATATAAAGAAGAGAAAAGGGTATCAAAGTGCAATAATTTTATTTTAACGCTAGTATAATTTACTTTAATAATATATAAATATGAATGAATATACAAAATATGTATCGTTTTTTTTAACACAGCACTTCTAACGGAATTAAGTCACGTTTTAAATAAAAACGCATTTGGAAATAGTTTTATCCCCTTTTTATAAGGTTACATTGTTTTTTTTATATTTGTGCTGTTTTTTGAAGCTGCCAGTTCTTGCCAGAATCTCAATAGATAGAATTATATGGCACAGGCTTTAGACCACATGTAATTAAAAATATATACAGGACCGTGTTATGCTGTTGCAAAGAGGTGGCACTTTTAGCCATTTAATATAGGATTATTTAAAAATAACGAGACAACAAGGAATTCTACCGCACGGTCCTGAATGTTATACGATTTTTTTGACACGTCTCTAGCTAATATTTTAAATATGATTTACTTATTTAAAAAAAACACACCGATGAATTATTATTTGAAAATATGTTTTCTTAGGTATTGTTGTTCATTAAAATATTAAATTACATCAAAATATAATATCTTGTATGTAAAGTACTTAAAAGAATGTAGTAGTCTCTTTATAGATACCGATCATTATTTTATCGATTAGTGTCGTTAAGTTGTAATCGATTAAATTCATGTCTAGCAAATCCGGCTCACTTCGCTGGGCGTAAGTTAAAATAAATTAAACGGTTTTTATAATTTTCTAATAAAATAAAAGTAGCCTAAGTCACTCCTAATAATAACATGAGGTATCTTCGAGTGAAAGTTTCGTTAAAATCTGCCCAGCCGTTTCAGAGATAAGCCACAAAATTTTAAAATTTGTTTTTTGTTGCAAGCACCGTATATATACTCTCATATTTTATTTAGGATTTAGCTGTTAATTTGAAATTTAAAATCAGACACTTCAATTTATTTATATATAGTGATGTATGTACTGATTTACGATTTACCGACACGAATCGATAAAATAGCGACCGTTAGGTCGAGACTGTCGACCCAGAACACAGTATTTAACCTTTTGTGCAATAAATAGTATTAAATATATTTAATCCCGTGACTAAGAAAAGTTGTATTTACTTTTTCATGTGATTTTGATGTAAATATTACAATTTTTTTAATAAAAGTTTGAAAAATCTATGTTTTTCCTTTATTTACTAAATAAATATAGTTATTATTTTTAATTTTTATTGTTACTAGAACTTCCCAAGACTCCTCTCGCGTTCTAATCACTATTAAACAACATGATTGGTGGTAGAAGGATGAAAATTTAGGGCTTTAAGTATTCTCTTCCCTTATCTCTTTAGCCCTTTTTTTTAACGTCCTACTGCTAGGGGTGGACCTCTCTCAGTATGAGGGGGCCATAGTCCACCGCTGGCCTAGTGCGTGTTGGCGGACTTCACGTGTCTTTCGAAAAATTGCTAGGTTTTTTTCTCAGACATGCAGGTTTCCTCACTATGTTTTCCTTCACCTTAAGACAAGTGGTAATCATGATAGAAATGATTCGCACATGAAAATAGGTGCGAGACCCGGATTTGAACCCGCATCACTCGGTTATTCAAGCGAGCGCGTTACCGCTGGGCTACCACTGTAATCTCCTTGTCTATTGTCTACCTTATCACGTAGGGGAATAAAAAATAGGCTACGACCTATTCTCAGATCTACCAAATATACACAAAAAATATATGAAAATGGGTCAAGCCGTTTCAGAGGATTTCGATTACAAACACTGTGACACGAGATTTTTATATATTAGATTTTGTTGTTCTAAATTTTATTTATTTAAATGAAATTTTAAATTAACCTTAATATTTATAAAAACAAAATTACACTTCATTATACATGTCATTTCTGCGTGGAAAAGTAGCAAAAATGCTTCCTTTGGTCGGTCACTAGGATTTAAAAAACTTTTACACAGCAATCAAACTCGCAACTATCATGACAATATTGAAAAGTCCTAATATGCTTTATTTTTTATGTAAAATAATTGTTTACGTTGGGGAAAATCTAAAAAGGTATTTAAGTAATTTTTAAAACTTCAATAATGTTAATATGTAGGGATGAGGTGACCCTCTCGGTATACTCAATTACTTTCTTATAATGAATAGCAATCAGCATCTCTTGCTTCCTATTAACTAAAACGTGAAATATTTTAATCATTCTCGCCATAAATTTTAATATAACGTTACTCATTCAATTTTCTTGCGTTAAAATCTTTATTATATTTTAAATTGAACAATTTTTTTAGAATTTTGTACATGGCAACAATTATATATGTCATTTCAAAAGTCATATTTGACATATAACATAATCTGTAATCATAACCTACAAAATTAAATATTTATATCGTCTTATTTTTTTCTGCAACAATATTATAACGGTGTGAAAATGTCTAATAGTAACTTATTTTTAAAGTCTGGCTTTGTGCGGGCTCCGATACAAAATGGTGTAGGTCGTTACGTATGTCAATTGCAAAGAATTGTGTTTAAATTTTGTAAAAGTCATGGTGCTAGTCGCGGCTTGAGGTATTTTATATTTATTGTTTACAAAAATAACACTAAGCCCTTATTAAGTTATCAATATATTAACTATATAATAAATTATGTCAAAAAAATTAATTTCAGAGATTTCATTGAACAGGATCTAGTCGAATTTGCAAGGCAAAATCCCAGTATTGTTGTGTACTTGAAGCCACGCAGACATCGCGGGCCAGTAGTTGTTGGTGAATACTGTATGTATTGCTTGTTCCAAAATGTCCTTACAATATTTATCAAATTTGTTAAAATGTTAAAACTTGTCTTTCAATTTATTTACTATTTTTAATTCATACTCGTTCATTTTTTTCTTAAATACATACCATTTATGATCGATTAATGTAATCACAGCTACTAGAAATTTTCCAAGTTCACTAAAAAAACAACAAATTTACTTTTCTTATTTATTTTTTATTTTATATATAATCAAATTTTTAATTATTTTAAATTATAATTTATTTTTTTTTATCTTTTTTAGTAAATGGAGACAGAGTATGGATGAGTATGCACAACAAAACTCACTCAGAAATAACAAAATGGATAGAAGTATTAAGAACTCAGCAAGGTGATATTGCCTCTACCCGTCTCAGGAAATACCAATACACAGACTACCCTTCTGTCCAGGGACCTTGGACTCCCTTCACTTTTAAAGATCCAGAGCTAAATCTAGCAAACCTACCTGATCCTAAATTTGGTGCCAATAATAGATTACCGATGTCAGCCACAGAACAGTTAAGAATTATGTTTGAGAAACAGAAGATTGGTGAAGAAGAAGTGAAAACTGGAGAATAAATGATTTAGTTAACTTAGAATAGATTAGTGTTTGTTATAATTAGGGTATTAAATAAAAATAAATTTAGAAATTTAATAACTTTTTATTTCACTTGCTTTTTTATGGAAGTTAAAGTATCTTTTGATGTGACAGAATACATCTTATATATTTTGAAACAATAAATTGTATAACCTTTAAAAACTTAAATCCATGCCTAATTTTATAGAATAATACTTACAATATGATCAATTATTTACCTTTCAATGCTCATGCAATTTTTGCTCTCGAACTATGTGCATTTTTCTTATGAATCTTTACATATCTCGGTGATTTAAACTTTTTACCGCAAATATCACAAGCATGAGTTTTTCCATCACTATAGTGGACTCTATTCATATGAGTCATTAAATACGACTTGCTTTTTAATATAGATTTACATATTTTACACCGATGACTTTTACTATGACAATTACGGATATGCGTGGTTAAGGCGTACTTGTGACTAAATTTTTTTGAACATTCAGCACATTCTACATCTTCTGATTGAACTTTAGGTTTAACTCCTTTGTGAATGTGCAGAATGTGCTTTTTTAAGTATCGTTCACATTTAAATGTAAAATTGCATTTTTTACATTTTAAATTTAACTGTCCATGGACTTCCTTCATATGAGTAACCCAGGTTTTGTATTTATATGTTCTAAAACAAATTTCACACTTGTGTTTTTGTTTTGTTACTCTAGTTTCTTCACATTTTTTCTTTGATATGTGAGACAATATTATGTGATTTTCAAGATCAATTTTCTTAGTATAATAACTAGGGCAATCTTCACAGATGAAAATTTTTCTTCTAATTAATGGTACCACTAAATGTATTAAATTATGTTTGCAGAGTGAATAACTAAAAATAAATTAAACCCTTATAGAATAAATATTAATGAATAATTAATACCTAAAAGGTGCTTCTAAATAAACAATATTTTTCTGCAATATGTGGCTGCAATACAGTGGCCTTGCATTACTGTCCCGGCCATATCGCCAAACATTTTTGGTGTGGCCATGTAAGGCCAATATTGTTTTGATATATTGACAGACAATCGCTGAGCGATCGATTTTCTGCAATAATGGCAGGCCTATACTATTGCAGTCATACTGCAACACATTGCCCAGCCCTGCAATTAGTTGCTAATATTGCAGCCACAAATAACAGAAAAATATTGCCCGTTTAGGAGCACCCTTATAACAATAATACACACCTGTCAGTGAAAAATTGTAAACAAATTATACAAGTCTGTAAACTTTCTTTTTTTAAGTCATTATAATCTATCGTTTGCTCAAATTTTTCAGCTGCTAATAAGTTTTGTAAACACCAGTCGCCCTCTAACTCTGCTTCATGTTCCACTTTTATGTTAATATCAAATCCCTTTTCTAAATAATTATCATTTTTGTCCTCTACATAGTCCTCTTCTTGTTTAATCATCAATACACCTGATTCAAGAGTCATTGCACAATTAGTTTGCAATATTTTAATTTCAAATATTAGTATATTTTATGATAACTTATAATAAAAGGTCTACACTTGGTAGTTCAAAAACTGTTTTCGACTTTCGTTTGACATATTGCTACAAATGCCAATGACAGTTGACGTCATGGAGATTAGAAACCAAGGAGAACCAAGGCCCTAGAATGTAGTGTCTCAGAAATATTGTCAAACCAAGGAGGCGCTGCAATCGCTATGTTGTCTCAATGCCTAACTTCACGTTGTCATAATAGTGACAGTACTCATAAATAGCTAACTTCACAGATCATGGAGGTTAGATACAGGAGAACCAACGCTTCATAATAAAGCATTACCCGTCTGTCTCTGAAAATTTGTAGAGTTTATAGCGCGCTGCCGTCAATAAGTAGTATCTGTCAAGTTAGCTATTTATGAGTACTGTCACTATTGTGACAACGTGAAGTTAGGCATTGAGACAACATAGCGATCGCAGCGCCTCCTTGGTTTGACAATATTTCTGAGACACTACATTCTAGGGCCTTGGTTCTCCTGGTTTCTAATCTCCATGTCACAGATACTACTTATTGACGACAGCGCGCTATAATCTCTACAAATTTTCAGAGACAGGCGGGTAATGCTTTAGTATGAAGCGTTGGTTCTCCTGTATCTAACCTCCATGGTTGACGTGTTGAGAGCTTGACATTGACATTACAATTTTTTAAATAAATAATCTGCCCAACAGATATCTCAAATGTAAATCAATAATTGTATCAACATATTTATTTTATAGATATATGCAATGATATTTTAACTATAGATATGTTATACGCTCACTAAACAACCGAAAAAAGTGTTCCGCGCTGCACACATACAGACTTTTCATTCAAGGTACATGTCAAAATGATAGAAAGGGGATAGTCGATAAAATCAATAAGAAAAAAAGAGACAGCTAATGTTGTCAATTGCGCGTCAATGTAAACAAACATTAGTCTAGCGACCGATGACATATCAGAATATTAGGCAAATAATTGAAATATATTAATAAATCGAAGTATTCTGCGTTCTTACATGTGGTATGAGATCCCTTGTGTTTTATTAACTTTGGTATCATAATTGGTGCATTTCCTAAATACACAGGATGGCATTTTTTTAAATTTTGTAGCAGCGTACCACTCGTCGCCATGCGGTGACACAGACTAAAGGCAATACGTCCTAATTAGGATGTTTTCGAGTTTTCACGATTGCGCGCTCATAACATATCTATAGTTAAAATATCATTGGATATATGACAAATATATAACATAATTGCGACCACTTCCCACTGCGAAGCAAAATATTTAACTTATCTAAAAATGTTATTATGCCTAATAATTAAGTTATAACTAGCGACTCAACTGAAAACTTACACTAAAGGGGGGTTTAGAATAAGTTTTTTACAAACTTTGATTTTTTTAGTATTAAAACCGAATTGGAAAAAATTTGCCGAATTGGTCCAGCCATTCTTGAGTTATACGCTTACCAACATTCATTTTTATTTATATATAGATTATTACCTAGAAACAATGTATTCTTTCAATTAAAGCTAGTAGTAACTAGTAGGAAAATATTTTTTTGCATCAATTCGGTAGTAGTAGTTACTTTAAAAATTCTTAGGTTTATGGGAATATTTGACATTTTAAACAACTGTCTATTTGGACTTTTTTACGGATTAGCTTCGAGATTTTCAAGGTCTCAAATACGTTACTTTGGAGTGACAGTCTGCTATAGTTATTTCAATGGAAACAATTGTATTAAATATATGAAATGCGAAAATTGATTTCTCAAATTATTTACTACATAAAAGTAGTTTAAATAGGAAAAAATTAAGGGAGGATGGAAAAAGTCGAGTAAATGTTGGTGCGTCAAGTTCGAATTATAAATCAAACACTATGATTAAGAATTTGTAAATAAAACTCCAATTATTACATCAAGAAAGTTTAATATAGTCAGTTTATTTACAAAATATACAAATAAAATATTTAATACAATTATAAATAATGGAACAGTCTTAAATTATAGATAATATAATATAAACTCTACACAACCAAGATGGAGGCTTACAAACAATTATAAGAGCATGTATATTGTATATATATCAGATAATAATAAAAAAGTAGTATTAAAATGTCTTTTATTAAAATTATTTAAAATACTAAGAATAATTGAAATAATCATTTTGTACATAAAAAATCCAGAGTCGCATTCAAAGGCCTGTGATTAAGGAAAACTATATGACTCAAAAATTTTTGATGATATAGTTATACACAATATTGTATTAAATTATTGCTCCCGAAGTCCCGCCCTGTAATTTTTTATAATCAATAGACAATAGGCCTGTGCAAGGAATTACTACTTTTAGTAGTACCAATGTTAATGTTAATTTTTTTTTAATAATTAACACTTTACAGTTACAATAATTTTGTTAGCAGAGGCTTAAAAATCTGAAAAAGAAAAATTCTGAACTCAATGAAATTAAATGATAACATTTATTCAATTTATAAATTAGTGTCTGAGATAGAAATAAAATTCTCAAATCTATTATAATGATATTAATTTAATAATTAAATATTCTTTGTGCGAGTATAAGAGAAGTATTATGAAATAATCTTTTGAGATGGAGTAACCATGCCATATGCTAAAATAAAATTTTCTACCTGGCAACACTTAAAAATTCAGTTATATTTCAGTATAGCCAATGACTGTAATGATAAGAGAATGTAATGATAAGAGAATGTAATGAGCGTACCCTCAACTGTAAAGTAAATACGGGCAGGAAAATGTAAGAGAGATGAAACGAGTGTGCGGCCAGTAGTTGTCTTTGTCTGAAAAGTTCTGCCTAACCATTAATGTTTTTGATTTTTTTACTTGTCAAGCATACTGTAAAGCAGTTTTGCGCAGAAATATCTTAAGTAGTTAAATTCGATTTTTAGTCTGTATTGTTTATTAAAATATAAGAGTAAACTACCACAGATAATAAACTCATTTATACTCGTTAGTAGTTCCAAAAAACCCTGGAGAGTAATATGATTACAATCAATTTAAAAAATAACAAAAACATACTCGAATAATAAATTATATAAACAAGTCACGTTTACTCTACTTTAATTTTATACTTGATACCGCCTCAAATTACACTACAAGGTCTACTGGTAACACTGTGTTTCCGATAAAGGCTTTTAAATTTCTAAATTTCTCTCTAGATGAGATATTATTTTATAAATACGATTCATACTACTTAATAATTTAATTTAAGAAAATGGTTCTATGCTGTAAAGTAGTTGTAATTTAGATAAAATTGATATACCTACTTCTTTATTTTCAATAATTATTAATTTTTTATCAAAAAAATTATAATTAATTCAAAAGAATCATAAACTCCTTATACAGTGAGTTCAAACTCTGATCCGAGCAAACAATCGGAGCCTATCGTGTTGGAATGACAAGAACTTTAATTAATAAAATTAAAAATATGTATCACTATAGACATTTACATGGGAAATTATTAAAATTATCATTTTTTTTAATATATAAGAGTTGAATTAATTTAAAGAAAATCAAATATTAGCACAAATTCATATTCAACATTATATTAGACCTTTGGCACTTATAACTTAAACTTAAAGTCATAATTTTTTTTTTTAAATAACCATAGATAGATTAAAAAATATATCTGTCAGTCGATAACGATTTGACAGCTGATGTCAAATAAAAAAAATCATAGCAGCGAAATGGACATAAGTATTTTCTTTTTAAATATGTTTTTGTTTATCATTTCTCTATATATTGTTACTCACTTGCAGTTCAATTTCATAAGATTTAACATTTAAAGTGTACCTTTCATAAAAACTAAATAGTTTTAGTCCTGATGAGATCATGACACTGGTATACATTTGTTTTTTTTTATGTTGTCTTTAAAAAATTACGGGTACTTACGTACTAACGATGACGCACTTTTATTTTTTCTATAGATTTGTGTGAATGTGCTTATATCGTAAAATCTTAAATCGAAAATTAATAATAGGTTCATAAAGTTAATTTTAAGAATGTTTCTTTCTAGGTTGGTTAGGTTAGGTTAGATATATGACCACAATATCGCACGAGCGTGCCGCGGCAGCGGCCGGCGAGTGTCATAGTCAAAAATTAATAATAGGTTCATAAGGTTAATTTTAAGAATTTTAATTTATTTTGTCTATAGCGATGACGTGCGATATTGTGGTCATATATCTAACCTAACCTAACCAACCTAGAAAGAAAGAGTCATAAAATTAACCTCATGAACCTATTATATGAAAACCCAAAGAAAATAGTTTTTTTACGATATAAGCACATTTACACAAATCTATAGAAAAAATAAAAGTGCGTCATCGTTAGTACGTAAGTACCAAATTACGACTTGAATGAAAAAAATATTGAAGTATAAAATTAAAAAATAAAGTCATACATGACACATCACTTTTGACATTTGATTGACAAGTGACAGCTACAGAAATATTGATATTACTTATCATGGAGGTTCTTTCTAATCTCCAAGTTACTTACAGCCTACAGCATGGAGATTAGAGACCAGGAGGACCTTCGCCCTAGAATGTAGTGTCTCAGAAATATTGTCAAACTAAGGAAGCGCTGCGATCGCTATGTTGTCTCAATGCCTCACTTCACGTTGTCACAATAGTGACAATACTCATAAACAGCTAACTTCACAAATACTACTTACCGACGACAGCGCGTTATAAATTCTACAAATTTTCAGGGTCAGGCGGGTAATGCTTTAGTATGAAGCGATGGTTCTCCTGGTCTCTAACCTCCATGGCCTACAGCTACTGACTATTAGACGACAAATTATTAAACTTTGACATTTATCTGACAGCTGATAGTTGACAGCAGCGACATTAAAAGTATCGCGAGTAGAGGTATTAGAAGTATATATGAGTCCGTAAAAACGCAGACAATAAGAGTGGCACTGTTGTAGCATGGGATATTTAATGAAAGCGCCAAAAGAATTTAGGAAAAGATAGAGAAATAAACCAACCAACCAACCAATTCCGATTAGTTTTGGCGCACTTTTCAAACCAATTATATGGTCGGAGCACTGTCATATGATATATAATTATTAAATATTTAAACTTCGCACACTTCACTCCACTGACCTCTATAATACCACTGGACTGGCTGTTCCAAGCGTTTGACAGCAATTTTTTTGTGTCCATTTGAAGCGCCACTAGCGAGAGTCCCGAGAACTAATTTTGACGTATATTGCAAATGACAGCGAGAAGTGTTTGTTTACTGTAAAGTAATTTTGCATTTTCGTTGTTAATATAACATAAGTAGTAATTATGATGATACGGTTATTGGTTAATAAAAATAAAAAAATAAAAATCTTTATATCGACATCATTAGTTTTAGTACCACGAACTCTCGCTACGTCCGACAGCGGCGGACAGCGCCAAAATGGCGAATATCAAGCAGCCACAAAAGCACGTTGACAACAGCCAGTCCAGTGGTATTATAGAGGTCAGTGCTTCACTCCATCTACACCAGCTACATTCATATTGTAGGTTTAATATGCCTGCGCCATTCTGGGGGATTCTCAAACTATTTTCCACTTACCGATGGACACTTTTCAACGGTTTCTCATTAAGATTGTACTCCTTATAACTCTACACTCCATAATAGAGATGACACTTATTTTTGTCATTAATATGACAGCTGTGACTAAGAGAATTATATGTGGCAGTCCTAAAGGCCACTGACAAATTGAATTAAATTTTATTGAATGATCATTAAAGTTAGTACTCATCCGCCATGATGAGGACGACGAGCGCGGTCCAGCCGGTGAAGGGTTTGCATCCGCTGCCTTTGCCGTCCTCGCCGGAGTACTGCTCCCACAAGTATCCTGTACGCTTGTACTCAGACAGCACGTTTTCTGGGGAATTAAAAAGGTTTTTTTTTTCTTTTTTTACGGTTTTTTTGTGAATTTATACATTTTTTTGTAGATTTTTTTTTCGCCGAATTTGGTCCATGTTAGCTGTGCTGATTAGGATAATTGATGTTGGCTAACATTCGCCACACAATTATTTTTTTAATCTCAGAGGTCCACTTGTTCTAGCCGTTAACTTCCGGTCCATAAATAGACCAGGTATAGATAGAGATAGAAACATTCATTCAATAGACATGCGAACAATCAAATCTGTAACTTCCACTACATACTATATCACAGTCAAGTCCACTAGTCTTGATAGTCCATATTTGGTCTATAATCATAGTTCAAGTAATAATAGCCAAATAAATATTTAGGACAATAATTTGTCGAACTACGAGGCTAATGTTACAAATACGAGATAGTTGATACACATATGTAACTTTAAATACAAACACCTGATTGACAAACATTCATGCTCAACAAATGTCCTAGCGGAACCGAAACCTGCAATCTAAACCCACGGACTATATAAATGGACTATATAATTGGACTATATAAACGGACTATATAAATGGACTATATATCTAATTGTAGATACTCACTAACGAAGTTCTCCCGCAGTCGTCTATGCAGGTCCGCGGCTCGTTCCGCGTATGGCCCGTGCAGACTATAGTGACGCAGCGCCGCCAGCGCCAGGTAGTTGATGTTGGCCCACACCTGTCCGCGCCAGTACGGCGGGTCGTGCTGCGTGTTGTGCTTCATGTAGAACGGGGACTGCTTTGATAGGGACCTGATGATGGACTGGAAGTTAGGCCGTGGTGGATTTCGTATGGACATTTTTTTTAATGTGGCTTTTGTAGTCCTAGTATTGAGTGCACTAAGAAGAATCTATTGAAATAATTTTAGCTCAATTTTTTTATTTTTTATATACAATATCATATATTTTTTGGATAAAGAACAATAATTATGTTAACTTAATGAATAATAATTTTTATTGAAATTTCAGTGCATACTCGTATGAAACAAAAACATAAACAAACTGTGCTGTCGCAATTACCAACGCCCTCCACCAGCAAAGTCACAGAAAAATAATAATGTGTACATCCATCAAACCAAAACAAAAACAAGAACATTAAAGACAAAAAAAAACGATATTATAAATAATGAGAGGTCCCAATGCAAGTTTTAGCCGTTGGTGGCGCTACAAGCGCATAACGTAAACAACGTCGAGAATGTATGTAGTGTATGTCAAATTATTTTATGTCAAATTATATTTCAATTTTTTTAATTCAACAATAGTTAATTACACCGTATTTTTCCATCTTATATTTGATTTTACGAAACTTAACTAAACTATTCTATAATAATAAACGCGTCTGTCAAAATAGGCGGCATTGAGGTTTTCGTTGGTGACGTTATGCGCTGGTGGCGCCATCTGAGCCGAGCCTGGCGTGAAACCTCCCATTTAATTTTGTTTTGATTTAAATAAGTGTACAACTTAATTACATATATTTTATACAATTGTTTTTAAAACGCATTATCCTATTTAATAAAATGCGAAAGTTTGTATGAATCTTTGGCACATAGATAACTTATAGTCTGGAAATAGTCTTCAGCCCTTTTAACGTCCCACTGCTGGGCGTGAGCCTCCCTTCAATCGAGGATCAGGCCATAGTCCACCGCGCTGGCCTAGTGCGTGTTGGCGGACTGAGCATGTCTTACGAAAACTTGCTAGGTTCTCTCTGACATGCAGGTTTCCTCACGATGTTTTCCTTCACCGTGAGACAAGTGGTAATCATGTTAGGAATGATTCGCACATGAAAATATCAGAGGTGCGAGACCCGGATTTGAACCCGCGTCACTCGGTTATCCAAGCGAGCTCGTTACCGCTGGGCTACCACTGGGTAAAAGTGCAGCCCGTGGGATATTCCGCTTCAGGACGAACTCGAGTCAAGAGTGATCTGCTAGTGGATAAATACCTCAACCCATATGGCGACCACAACATGTCAGGTTTGTCGAGCAAGTCCAGTATTTTGCCTAACTTCTCGCTGTTGGGACTCAGCACTTTCATCAACATCGGGAATAGTGACACGTATCCTGAAAATTACATCCGGTTAGAAGGACCATTTTGATAATAATTGTTTTTTTTTATTTTCTGTCATATGTGTATATTAGAGCTTAGATATTATTTTGATTTAAAATAGTACATGTTGTATATTCATACTTCATTACATTAAATATATTAATATTAATTTTATGATCTTTTCGATTAGTACTTTAAGCAATATTATAAAAAATATATATTTTTAAGTTGTCCGACCCGACCTTCGCATACATAGTAACTTACCAAAAGCAGAAGTAACCAATCTCGGCTGAGGCGCTATGGAGACTTTGCGAACCATTTTATGAGGTCCTTGCTTGTTCTCGCTTTGCTGTTTCACCAGTTTCACAGCGTCTGTATGGAGACCTGAAGGAAATAAATAAATAATAATAAATAAATATGTTGGGACATTAT
The DNA here is from genome assembly GCA_951802675.2 of Boloria euphrosyne. Lineage (NCBI taxonomy): Eukaryota > Metazoa > Arthropoda > Insecta > Lepidoptera > Nymphalidae > Boloria > Boloria euphrosyne. Next base: position 1,832,154 of record OX637895.1, read on the forward strand.
TACAACAGCGCCATCTAGTTCCGTGGTAAGCTACGAGGTTTGTGTTATGGATAGATATCAGATAATTAAATATTATAAATACAATCAACCATGACTAAAGTACTTGAATAAGGTCAAGGAAAACATCGTGAGGAAACCTGCATGTCTGAGAGAACCTGGCAAGTTCCTGAAAGAAAGTTCAGTCCCGCACTTGGTCGTGGTGGACTATGGTCTGATCCTCCTCGTATAGACGCCCACGCCCAGCAGTGGGACATTAAAACTATGTGTATATATACATACCAAAGTCCGCGTACGTCTCTGTGTGCGGCGACCAATGAAGTTCATTCAACAGATTCTCATCGCCTAATTGGTTTCGGATTGCTTCATATCTGAAAGTAAAATACTTTGTTACCGATTACGAAGCTTATAAGGAGTGTTGTGTGTTTTACATACGTACTAGCATTTCCCGCGGTTCCGCCCGCGTTTAAAGACCGGAAATCAAGTTCTTAGATTTTACTTATCATTATAGCATGTGATGTTATAACATATAGTCTTCCTCGATAAACGGACTATACAGAATTTTTCAATTCGAACCAGTAGTTAACCTGAGATAAGCGCGTTCAAACAAACAAACAAACAAACTCTTCAGCTTTATAAATAGTATAGATATAGAATATAGATATACAGCTAGTAAAGATAATGCTGTATATTCACGACGTAAAGACAAGTTCAAAAATCATGGGGTTTCCGACCCCCAAACATAGCTATTTTGGGGGTTCTTTCGAACCCCAAAAATAGTTTTTTTTTATTTAATCAAGCCATACACACACTCAAAAACCCACAAAAACCCATAAAAACCCACTTATCGCTGTCCCTCTCCAGTATATAGGAGATGGTGACCATGGCGTCGGCGGCCGCGTACATCCAGCAACGAAGATCCACGTGCCGCTCTATGTTCGAGGGGTGGGAGGCTCTGGAACAGATAAAACATAATTTTTTGGCTTATTTTTTAGCACTTCACTTAACTTTCTTTACGTTTTAGGTTGAACTTGTCATTAATTCATAAAAATATAATTAATTTATGTTGTCATTAATTCATAAAAATATAATTATTAGTATTTTTCAAGAATTTTTTTTTTGTCTGTTTTCCGATTTTTTTCTACCTCCATTTTCGATATAGTTTCATGACTCATTGAATGCATGTTTCTATCAATATTTTAAGTCGGTAACAGAATAAACTAAGGCTTAACCATTTTAAGGGGTTAACGGCCAGAAGTTTCGGGTTTATCACAAATTAAGCTATCCTGAGAATCTATACCAATATTATAAAGAGGAAAGATTTGTATTTTTGTATGTAACAAATAAACTCAAAACTACTGGACCGATTTTAATGAAATGAATTTGATACACATGTAGTACTTTTTAAGACGAAGAAATGGCTGTAACGGGTTGAAATAGGGAATGAAAGTTTGTTCGGAAATTACGTCATTTATAAAGCTAAACGCTTCAAACTTATTTTTTAGGCTTTTGATTATATATAAATTAGTAAGACATACGAAGTTTGTATAAATTGTATGCTAAAGTGGGTCCTTTATAAAACACGTCTTACCTAGGATAGTCATCCAGTCCAGAAGTCAGTGTTTTAGGGTTAAGTTGCACGCCGTCGTCCTCGCGGCCGCGCCAGCGGTACGACGTCGCCTCTGAACCCTTCTGCGAGCTTTGGAACCATTGGAACCACACCTGGGGGTTTGGGGTGGTTACTGTGGGTTTTACTTGGGGTTGGTAGATTTATATCTTATGTTATATTGAATGAGAATTCACGTGTAAACGTTCATTTTGTGTATGTCCGATACATTGATACCAGACTTAGGGGTTAGAGTTTGTTGTTAGTGGTTTTTCTTGGGATTGTATTTGTATATCTTCTTTACAAATAAATATGGTTTATATTTTAAGATGGATGATTATTACGCAATTAAGTCAGAAAGACTGAACAGATCTAGATGAAATTTAGCATAGAGGTAAATTATAGTCTGGAATAGCACATGGTCTACTTTCATCCTGGAAAGATGCACAGTTCCCGTGCAGAGATAGGTTTGATTTTGATTTCTAACAGGGAAACTAAATAGGTTATATTTTTGGTATAATGGATATTATTATAAGAATTAATAAATTAATCAACAAGGCTGTTAAACAAGTGTCCCATACTCAAAAAAAAATTAGAACTGCTGGAAAAATAATATATTTAAAATTATGAATGAATGAACAGATATATCGTAAAATTCTAATTTTCTGAAAATTGACTTTAAAGTATATAAAATGTATGTGAAGTTTTATGAACTGAACTATATGTTATATGTTGGGACATTATTACAACAGCACCATCTAGTTCCGTGGTAAGCTACGAGGCTTGTGTTACGGATACCAGATAGTTGATATACTACACATATACATTTTAAATACATACATATTATAGATATAAGCACCCATGACTTGACATGACATGACAAACATTCGTGCTCAACAAATGAATGCCCCCAGCGGGACTCGAACCCGCGACCGCTGGCGCAGAATGTAGGGTCACTACCAACTGAGCCAAAGTCGTTAATATGGCTGTTAAGATTTAAAACTGACAGTTAACACCAACATCCATGACATGTTTATTACCTGTAGCCGGGGATACATGCGGTCAAGCGTGAGCCGCAGCGAGGAGTCGGGGCGGAAGAGGCCGGGCCGCGACTGCGCCAGGCGCGCCAGCTGCAGCAGCAGCATCGGCGGGTTGGCGGCCGCGTTGCTCTGCACCACGAACTCCTGGGGAACCCGCTCCAGCGCCTCCGACCCTGACGATGGACTGGCTTTCAACGGCTTTCACGCGATACAATGGGGTATTACATCAATTTTTGAAGGGTCTTTTTTTTTTATGGGACAAAGGGGGCAATCGGGCAGGAGGCTCACCTGATGGTAAGTGATCACCTCCGCCCATGGACATCGGCAACACCACAGGGCTTGCAGATGCGTTGCCGGCCTTTTAGGAAAGGGAGGGAGTAGGGATGGGGAGTGGGCCTCCCGGACTCTCACTCACCGGACGAAACGCGACAGCATAGCTGCCACTTCACGCCGGTCTCCTGTGAGAGAGTGGTACTATACGGGGCGTGCCGGCCCATTCGGCTGCTACCCGAAGGTAACAAGCATGGCACTACTTAAAAATCTCAATTATGTCTCAATTATATTCTTTAGTGATAATACACCACTAAACAAAAAACCAATTTTTTACTCAATTGATAAGTGTTATAAAAATGCATTTAAATTTTTATATTTTCAAATTTCGCGCCTCATTGGTCAAAAACTCTATGTCAGTAAGTCAGTGGATTTTGTAAACAAATGCGCTGATGGTTTGTATGAAATTGATAATTTTTTATAGTTTAAAATGAGTTATTATTCTACTTATTGTTGGTGTGCTGTTCCTGAATGCAAGAATACAAGTGTAAAAACACCGAACAAATTAGTTATTTTTGTGTACACGGCGGTATGACGTAATAAAGTGGCCTCTACTATTTCGTGGTGTTTAAAAACAGATTAAAAAAAACTAAAAAATCTGGAATTTAATTTTAAAATTTATTTTGTTATTTTATGAACTAAAACCAACATTTTCCGAATGCTTTTTGCCGAAGCTATCTTAATAATATAGTTTTAGATTGGTTTTCATATGGAGTAAAATACCCTATTTGCACATCAGATTAGAAAATTGAATTGCCTACAATCCTTTTTTAAAGGACCATGGGAGTGGAGTGGGCTTTGAGCTGATGGTCTTGCTGATGCTTCCAGTAAAAAGTAGGTTGGAGTGAAATAGGTTCTGAGACTGGATGTCCTTTTTTACAAGTGAATAGTTGGTAAAAACTGGAATGTCCATACTTAGTGGACGTAACTATGACTGTCTGTTACCTTTTCACGCTGAAGCTGAACCGATTGAGATTAAAGTTATGGAAATATATTAAGATCTCGCTAAGGATTTGCTACACAAACCAATTTCAAGCGGTAAATTTTCTATCATGGGACCGCAATTTGTTGAAAACCGTTTACCAGTTCAAGAATATAACCAGAAACCTTAAACCCAAAAATCGTTCAGGGTTGGACTAACACCGGTTAAAAAATTGTACCGCTTTCCGACCAATTATCTTTAGATCCACATTTTTACCACCAAACTACCCAAAAAAACCCAACATTCCATAGCACCACCCCCAACCCCACTCACCCAGGATCTGCTCCCTGGGGATCCAACCTTCCACGTTCATCAGGTCAAGCCAGTGCGCCGCAATGTCCATGGCTATCTCCGGCGACCAGCGCCCCACCAGCAGGCCGTGGAAGCCCTCGTCCCATAGGAACCCGCGGGGGAAGAACGACCTGTATGGAAGTTGGTATTTATTTAATACCGAATAATGCATCAAGTCATAAATCTCAGAGGGCCTAGACAATGTAACAATCGATTAGCGAAAGCGATATTAGAAAAGTCCAAAATGTATGGGTTTGACATATGACTTAGATATGTCACGTGATCTGTTGTCAACGAATAGATGATGCTAGACAATGTACATTCATTTCAATTATTAGTGATTTAAAGTTCAAGATGCATACGCTGCGTTTAAGCGATGACGATTGTAGAAATCGAATCGCTTCATAACGAATGCCGCTTGTCTATAGGCCCTGAGCTTTTAAATTGTACATATATTTATAAAAAAATAATAAATTTTATTTTTTAAATGTACAGATATTGGACAGTTGTTAAACAACCATTTTTTTTAAATAAAAAAAATAACATTTATCTTGAAATCTTAAAAAAGTTGGGACATTATTAGACACAGCGCCATCTAGTTCCATGGTAAGCCATGGTAAGCTACAAGGCTGGTGTTACGGATAACAGATAAATGATACACCACACATAAACAACTTTAATTACATATCTTTATTTATATAATTCTTCTGTGAGTGTGTATGTCACTGAACTTCTCTCAAACGACTGGACCGATTTTGATGAAATTTTTTGTGTGTGTTCAAGGGGATCTGGGAATGGTTTAGATTCACAATTTTGTCCGCTGGACAATGTTTTTTTAATTGCTGTTCGTTAGTCTCGCTAAAACTCGAGAACGGCTGGACCGATTTGGCTAATTTTGGTCTTGAATTATTTGTGGAAGTCCAGAGAAGGTTTAAAAGGTGAATAAATATGAAAAAAAAGTTTAGGTCTTTTATTTATCGATTGAGGCAGTACGAAGTCTGCCGGGTCAGCTAGTTACAAATATAACTGGAGTACAAACAAGGCAAGTATGGTCACTACAAACTGAACCAAAAATGATAAACAAAGGATGCAAAACCAATAATTTCGAAAAGGGGATGTAGGGGAGGCATGGGCCTCGCAAACCCCTAAAAACCCACCTGCTCGGAACAGCGGTGTACAATGGTGCTTTCCAGTATGGAACTGGCTCCTTGGTGTAGTAGGACCTCACACGACTCGCGCCGTAGAAGTAACCGATGCCACCCACCATGTTGGACATGGCTGCCTTCGCTATCGCTATGTCTTTTTCTGAATACCTGTCGTGAAAATGTTACTTTTACTTAGTTTAAATAATAAAAAAAAAATGGAATAAATAAACTATAATATTTAAGTATATTATCTTAATATACAAACTCTCAACCCCTCTAAAGGGTTAATTTCTAAGAAAAAAAAAACCTTCCCTGCTTAGTTTCAACTATGTTTCATCTAAATTCTTATTTTTATTAAGAAAACACATTTTTCTCTTTATAATATTAATATGAATAATATGGATTTTATGAACCTTACTCATTCACTGAGGCAGTGGTAGCCCAGCGGTAACGCGTTGCTTGTATAACCGAGTGATGCGGGTTCCAATCCGGGTCTCGCACCTCTGATATTTTCATGTGCGAATCATTTCTATCATGATTACCACTTGTCTTGCGGTTAAGGAAAACATCGTGAGGAAACCTGCATGTCTGAGAAAACCTAGCAAGTTTTCGTTAGACATGCTCAGTCCGCCAACACGCACTAGGCCAGCGCGGTGGACTATGGCCTGATCCCCCTCGTACTGAGGGAGGCCCGTGCCCAGCAGTGGGACGTTTAATAGGGCTGATGATGATGACTCATTTACACTTTCATCCCCCTTTCCACCCTTTTAAGGAATAATTGACTTCTGGGGATAAACTATATTTTTTTTTAATATATCATGGAAATCGGCTCAGCTTATTTTTGTTTTATCCTTACAAACAAAGAAACAAACAAAAAACGAACCCTCTATAATATTAGTACGTAAAAAATTGAATAAGTTTAGTTATAACAGTATGTTTTCAATGACACTGGAAAAGCAATGTGTTCAACCAGCACATTTTTTTAACTATTTTTTTTTTTGAGAACTGGCACACTTATATTTAGGCGTTATTATAACAAAAAATTATAACAGTTTTTACTATTGAGTTTAATTTTTATTATTATTTGACATTTTAAATACATCCGTTCAGATTCTATCGTAGACCACTAATAAAAAAAACACTCACTTTTTCTGCTTCAGCTTGAACACATCCTCAAACTTCTCATCGAAGTTCTCCCTCATGTATTCCAAGGCCTTGGTATACTCGTCACCCTTCACCGGAGGGATAGACACGTCTTCTGTAGTATACACTACGTCCAGGACGAAGGGTGTCTCCACTAGCATTTGTATTGGTACAAAATTAACTTCATTACCCTGGAAAAAGAAAAGTATAAGTTAAAATGTAGCAGTGGTAATCTAGTATCACGCTCGCTTGGAAAACCGTGTGATGCCGGTTCAAATCCTCGGTCTTCTCCTTCAAGGCCTCGGTGATGTATTGCTACCATGTTCGGTCTCACACCGGGAGGACCTGGGTTCGAGTCCCGGGCCCAGTTTAGTAGTAGTAAGTTGAGTCTTTCTGATTCGTAAGCCTCAGTAACAGCCTGGAGTTGGGAAGTTGGTGGTGTTTCACCACCGAGCCGAGCAGAGCACGTAAATTCATCAGTCCTGCGCCTGAGCACTCACTGGTGGTGTCTCGTGTCCACCGGAGTATGAGAGTGATAGAAACAGAGAGTTTTATATATATAATATCTCTCGCGCAGATGGCTAGTTTCAATGAGACATCATGTGAATTATTTCCATGATCACCACTTGTCTTACACTGAAGAAAAAGAACGTGAGGAAACCTAGCAAGTCTTTCAAAGTTATGGTCAGTGCATCTTACACTTGTCCAGCGTCGTGTACTATGGGCTGATCCCCTCGTATTAAAAAGAAGTCTGTGCCCAGCTGTGGGATTGATAAGTACTATAAATTGGGCAAATCAATTTCAACTCTATCAGAACTACATAAAGTTTAAAATTACAATATTGTATAATTCCTCGTCTCTCCCCAGAGCAGCTAAGCGTCCCAAAGTTTGATGTTTCTGAATTTTCAACAGCGACAAGAACTTCTCTTTCAACAAATGCAAGCCTGGACTGTACGCTTCCGAATATGACGTGTGGATCGACTTTCCTGAAATCAAGTTACCAGTAATAACTGTAAAAAACTTTTATAATATGTTCTAATCACTATTAAAAAATGGGGTTTGGTGGTAGAAGGATGAAAGATTTACATCCAAACTACCTAAAAAATAGTTATAACCCTATAAGTATTTTTTGATTCCAAACCATAAAAAATAAAAAAATAGAAATTGGTCTAAAATAAAAAAGGGGAATAAAAAATAGCCTATGACCTATTCTAGATCTACCAAATAAACACAAAAAAAAAAAATCGGTCAAGCCGTTTCAGAGGGGTTCGATAACAAACACTGTGACAAGAGATTTTTATATATTAGAAATAAATGAAACTATCTTTTCGGATTTTGTCGCGGATTTATTTTGATTTTTTATTACCGTTTCAAATTTTGTACAGCAATCGTGGTCACGGTCACAAAACCCGAAAAGATAGTTTCATTTATAATGTCAAATATTCGCATAAGCATAAGTAATAAGTATTACTTTTATATGTAATTGCGTTTGGCAGGCAGTGGTAGCTCAGTGGCAACGAAAACTGAGACAAACGGATTCATGCGCGAATCCTTCTCAACACGAATACAACAGCTGTTACGGTGAAGGAAAACAAAAATTTCGATTCAGGAAATGTGAAATACCGCGTTTTTGTATATGTCAATTAATTAATTTACTTATAAATTAATGAACGTAATAATAAATTCTTACCGGAATACGGTACTAAATGCACTCTAAAGTTCCCAAGCGCAGAAGTGTGACCAAAAATAGCCCCCCGTTCCGTCCACAGCCTCGACTGTTGCCTCGGGCCTAGAGGCTCATCTAGCGCTCCGTACCAGATCAGTACAAGGGGGATATTCGACTTACCCTAAATATTGTATAAATAAATACACAATTGCACACAATGGCAGAGAATTAAATAAATTAGAACCAGTCAAAAGGGAGTCTTAACTCTTAATAGCAAATGATTGGTTCTATACATTTAGGGCTCGTGTACCAAATAGCACCTTTGTGGTCATTTATAAAAAAAATGCATTTAATAATTGGTTTATTTATTTATTTATTAAAATAAAATTTTTCCTTTTCTATATATTACATTAAATAAATACCATAAATTATATTATGAAGTGAATATTTTAAAAAGTATTTATATGCTTTCCACCTTAATCATAGTAAAAAAATAATACTTACAGATGCAGTAACATTAATCCGTGCAGTCCACTGTCCCCCATGCTCCCCTCCAGAACTTTTTATAAAGGAGGTATGTATAATGTGTGGAGGATCTACAATTGTTTGTTCACCAAAATAGACTCCATCATGCCGAGTCCAGCCATATGATGGTAAATCATCGGTTTGGACACACCAATGCCTGAAGTAATAATCTAGGTTTTTAAAAAAGTATGCAAAAATTATTTATTTTAAGTAAATATATTTCTGTTATAAATATATCATATTTTTTTAGATGCCAGCCAGGAGGGAGAGAGGGAGATTGATGCGATAGAGTTACTCATATAGTTTTACAAATGCAAGTCACAGTTAGTGATTTTAATTAAGAGTTTAAGTGAAATTATTTGCTTATTCTTAAGGCTGTAAAGTAAAAATAAAAAAAAAACTGATAAAAATTTCTTAATATAATTTTTACCTAATTCCTTTATGTGTTGTAGTGCCCATTTCATACCACATCAACCCAAACACAGGTGATCGAGGCTCTCTAGTCTTCAATCCGAAGTAAACTCCTGGTCTATAACTCCCCCAGTACCTGTCAGGCACAGCCAAACCAGAATCTTGTACTGCCTAAAAAGTACACATAATTTTTGTATGTATGATTCATAAAATATTTTTTTTATCTTTTATTTTTTAATCTGTTTAGATATTTGATTAGGCATAATTAATACCTATCATGAATATTTTTTATGAAGTGCTTACAATATATGATATTGTTTGATATAACATTCTATTTTCTGAGTTAAACAAAATTTAAATTATGAAATACAATATAATAATGTGTATTATGAAATCTTCAGCCCTTTTAACGTCCCACTGATGGGCATGGACCTCCCTCAATAAGAGGGGGTTCAGGCCATAGTCCACCACGCTGGCCTAGTGCGTGTTGGCGAGCTTCACATAACTATCGAAAACTTGCTAGGCTTAGGTTTTATGAAGGATACAAAAAAAAATCACAAAAGAGAGTAGTCCAATGCTAAGTAAAAATACCTTTTCCTCATCCAGTGGAGTGTTTACTCTAGTTTCCAAATATCCCAAGGCCCCCACATACATTGCTATGACGAGACACAGTACCCCTACACCAGTCTTCCACATATGTACAACCGAAAAATGATCTTTAGCCGTCGACCTCTCACTTGTACCTGAACTCGAGCTAGATTCGGTATTACTCCCATGCTTGTTTAGCACATTAGGTTTTCTATTCCTCACCATCATTTATAGACATTAAAATGCAATAATGAATTCAAAATTGACACGCTTCTTACTCAAATTGTAGTAAAAGATAAGTTTTGCGGCATTCGCCGAAAATTGCATGCAAAGAACGTCGATAATCGATTTTCGAAATGACATTTGTCATAATTTGACATTTGACAACGAGGAGTTACGTTTTGAAATTGGTTCAAATTCAAAATTAAATAAATAGCTACAAAATATTATTCAAAATAATAAATATGTACATTATACATAATATTATATAAATAATACGTGTGAAAAATTTAATTGAATAAAAAATTGACCATCACTCGTCTATCTAACTAACCTCCATTTTAATTTTGGTAGATGTGTGTAAAAGCGTTTACAATCCTTCCTTTATTAAACTGCATAAGACAATGGAGAAGTTTTCCTTTTATTGCCAGTCTTAAAGATACATAATACTTGTTACGTGTATCTCCTTCTGCTCCTCTCTATATTATTAGCCTAGGTCAGAGGCGTATTTACAGATTTGGCGCCACATAACATAGTGATCTAAAAGCAAACTGGCTGCGAAAGCTTTCAGTTAGGGCTACAGAACATAAATTAAAAACACGATCGAGAGGTGGACCAAAGTTGATACTCTCAAGTAAGACTCTGAACGAGAATGGCGAAGGGGTCGCGATTTTAAATACCACACAGTCTAAGCGTCAGGTACTTGACAGGAATATGAGAAACCTTAATAAAAATATTGTTAAACTAAATGCTTTCCTTAAGAATCTACAATCCATGCCGAGGTTGGTATACCCAAGTACTACAGTACTCATACCAGTCCGCAACGATGACCATCCAAGTACAAAGTTAGAGCACAAGGCCAATCCGATTACACCGCGGGGTAAGAAAGAGGGATATTATCTACCCGAAACTATTTACCTGTGCATTGGAGGTCTTTAAAACGCTTGATTGCAACGGACGCGGCCGCGGTATCAACATTAATGGAGAGTATAACACATCTGCAATTTGCCGATGTTATAGTCATCATGGCAGATACTCTGCTGGATATGGAAAAAATGCTAAACAGCCTGATTCTTTAGCATGTGTGGATATGGACGACCAAAATCATGTTGAATTATCGTGTATCCCCGAGACCAGTGATCGTGAATGGTGCTGTTCTTGAAGTTGTGCAGGAATAAATATATTTGGCCAAACTATACAACTCGGCCGACACAACTTTGAGAAAGAGACCAACCAAAGAATACGCTTGGGCTGGGGCAGCTTTTGAGAAGCTACATAATTTTCTAGAGTCATCGATCCCACAATCCCACAATACCAGGGAATTTAACCAGTGCATGCTACCAGTAATGTCATAAGGAGCCGAGAGGGCAGGTAGGGCTGGTCCACAAATTCAAGGTTCAGCGAGCAATGGAACGTGCAATGCTTGGAGTTTCTCTGGCAGACATAATTTCGAAATGAAGTTATTCGCCATAGAACTAAAGTAACCGATATCGCGTGCAAAATTAGCTCTCTGTAGTGGAAGTGTTCTGGTATGGAGCCAAAACATATTAGAGTGAAGACCGCGTGTTGGCAAGCGTAGGACGCCCGAAGGAATGAACGATGAACCTATGACTTATGAAAGGTGGCGGGCAGTGGATGGATGCGGAATGCAAAGATTGGTTGGCGCTCATTGGGGTCCGAGCCCTTTGTTCAGCAGTCCTCTGGTACTTCTCTGAGAGCAGGCTGTGGCGCATCACCTTTGGCTCGGCAGACCTGCTGATCCGTCGGGACATCGTAGCTAAATGCGCAGGCAATCCTGCGCCGGCCCATTATGACGGTTGAGCTCTGTTGGATTTTAGTGGGTAGTACTGCCTTTTCTGGTTAATGAGCCTCACATACCCATTTGTGTATACGTTAATGCTAAAATCTCAAAAAATATATTTAAAAGCCTTTGTTTAGCAGAGGACGGCGATAGGCTGATGCACGATTGATAGTATGGATGGTACCTATTGTAAACAATTTGTTGACTTTAAAGCTTTCGTTTTTTTTTTATTTAAATGTTTCAATGTCATTCAAAACAAAAAAAAATGTGTTGGATTTGCCGCCCCTCGGAGCTCGGGACTCGGGTAAATACGCCCCTGGCCTAGGTCTTACAAACAAAACAAAAAAAAATGTGTTGGATTTGCCGCCCCTCGGAGCTCGGGACTCGGGTAAATACGCCCCTGGCCTAGGTCTTGCAAACAAAACAAAAAAAAATGTGTTGGATTTGCCGCCCCTCGGAGCTCGGGACTCGGGTAAATACGCCCCTGGCCTAGGTCTTGCAAGATATTAAACAGCTTATTAGATTTTTAATTACAAGACACTACTCACTTTTCAATCACACACTGTTTATAATTTAGAAAATCTACGAAACACTTCAAATTCAAATTCAATTCAAATTCAAAATATTTTATTCAGCATGAAATTATTACAATTTTTTACTGAACGTCATGAGTCTACTACCAGTTCGGAAGGAAGAAACCACTGACCTGAGAAGAACTGGCGAAAGAACTTGTGGATATATATAATTACATATATAAATACATACATACATACATACATACATACATACATACATACATACATACATACATACATACATACATATATACATACCCAGTACATGTACACAAAATAAAAAATAAAAAAGTTAATATTGTGTGTTGTTAAAGTTTATGTTTAATCTAAAAATTTGCCTATACTGTAATAAGCGAGTGAACATTCGTGCGAGAAATACCGTCCTACCGTCAAACAGTTAAACTAGTACGGAGGGCAGTGTTACTTAAACATTGTTAGCTTGATTCTACTTAAATACTTGTTTTGTTTTTAAAGTGCTTTATATTGTTACCAAGCTTTTCTATGTACTTATATATAAATAAATAAATAAAAAAATAAATAAATTACTAACCAGAAAACCCCTGGTAAATTACGTTGCGATAACATTTTAACCCGGCCTTATCATCTCTCAGAAGATATGATTGGTTTTTTATGTATACGAATATATAAAATTAAAGTTTTTTTTCCTTAAAAATAAAAAAAAATTGTATGTCTGTTTGTTCTGTCTAATATCCGAAATGACTAAACTGATTTTGACGTGGCTTTCACTGGCAGATAGCTGATTTTATAATAAGTAATTTAGAGTATTTTTATTTAAAACAGAATGATCATTTCGCTCAAGTAAATTAAATTGCACCCCAGCGAAAAAGGGTTAGACTTGATCTCTCATATCTACACAGATAATAAAATTCTGAGTTTTTTTTTTTATGCGACAAAGGGGGCAAACGGGCAGGAGGCTCACCTGATGGTAAGTGATCACCTCCGCCCATGGACATCTGCAACACCACAGGGCTTGCAGATGCGTTGCCGGCCTTTCAGGAAAGGGAGGGAAGGAGGAGGGAGAAGGACGGGAAGAGGGATGGGGAGTGGGCCTCCCGGACTCTCACTTACCGGACGAAACGCGACAGCATAGCTGCCACTGCACGCCGGTCTCCTGTGAGAGAGTGGTACTATACGGGGGCGTGCCGGCCCATTCGGCTGCTACCCGAACGTAACAAGCATGGCACTACCACTAGAGTTGAACCTGTACATTTAATATTTTTTGAGAAAATCTTATTGAAAAAGTTGTGTTTAACATAATACTTTCTTAGATTTACGCGAATATTCGACATTATAAATGAAACTACCTTTTCGGATTTTGTCGCGGATTTATTTTGATTTTTAGTTCCCGACGTTTCGAATGCTTTACAGCAATCATGGTCACGGGAGAGAGAGAGTCTCTCCAAAAAGGTAGTTTCATTTATAAAGTTGTGTTTGTCTGTCTGTCTGTGATAGTATCATGAGAAAACCATGGGTCAGGTTTATGGTTGGTATGATGATAGCTGGTTATCCGGGTATATAGGATACTTTTTTCTGCAGGACAGAGAAATTTAAAATCTGAGAATTCTACATTAATAGGTAAAACGTATCACTACATATTAAAAAACAAAGACCCCCGCCGCGCCTGTCTGTCTGAATTCAAAAACCAGTGCTCCGATTTTCATGCTTTTTTCACCAATGGATAGGAATTAGAATGGTTCTCCAGGAAGTAGTATCTTCTATACTATTTATAAAGCTGAAGAGTTTGTTTGTTTGTTTGTTTGTTTGTTAGTTTGGTTGGTTGAACGCGCTAATCTCAGGAACTACTGGTTCAACTTACCTAAATAAATAAGTTATTCATCACAAGTATTTAATTTTGAACAAAGTTGCTCTTGGCATCATTTAATTTCAATAAATATCTTACGAGATCTCACGGTTTTAACATAACTTAGGGACAAAATCATGGCGGGAAAGAATTCGGTTTCCAACCTTTAGAACGCGAGTTTGTTGAGTTAGTATATAATTTGTCAAATATTATATACATTGGCTAAAATATAATGATATGTTCGAGATGTCGGAAAAAAATAAGCCGTCTGGGAGCTTTTAAAGGAAAACTCTTCTTAAACCCTTTGAGATATTATAACATAGTGATGAATTGTGTATCTTACATAGGTCTACAAAAAAGTCCGCGATGGCATATGTCTATCTCTTAAGGATAACATACTATATCCATTTTAATACTTTAAAAAATGGGCAATTACAAAGCGATAGTTGAAAAGCTATTTACACGAATACGGTATTTATCCTTATCATCTATACATCTATATAATATACATACATATATACATACATACATATAAATAAAATAGAAGTGTCCGTTTTTAATTACAAATGAACAGCTTTTCACTAAATGCATATGGAAGTATATACGGTACTAACAACAAAAAACCATATTATTTTTGTCTGTCTGTCTGTTTGTTCCGGGTAATCTCTGAAACGGCTGAACTGATTTTGACGGGACCTTTACTGGTAGATAGCTAATAATGTAAGGAGTAGATAAAAGGTAGATAGCTACTTTTAACCGACTTCAAAAAAGGAGGAGGTTATATTTTAGAAATTTAGTTTATTTAAACTAGGGGAACCCGTGGCTTCACTGTCGTTAAACCTAGGGACGAACCCGAGCGAAGGGAGGGTGATTCGCTAGTTTTAAATAAATTAAAGGCTTTAAGCATTTAATGCACATTTTTTTACTCTTTTTAACCATAATATAATTTAAACGAATATCTTAGGAGTAATCGCAAAAAAATTACGGACGTGAAAATAAAATTCAAGCGCACTGTCTAGTCTAGGTCTGGTCTACTGTTCAGCTAATACTAGCCGAACCCGCGGTTTCGAGTCGAGCGAGGGCGAGTCACTACTACTTATTATAAAACAAAGTTCTTTGCCGCGTTTGTCTGACTATTCACGATAAACGCAAAGACTACTGCACCGATTTTCACGCTGTTTCCATCAGTGGGTAGTGGTTCTCAAGGAAGATTTTGGTTTTTAGTTTTAGTTTTTTATATAATTTATCAAGTTTTTGTATATACATATTTACTAGCGGAACCGGCGGCTGCTCTCGCGCGGAATCCAGGGACGAATCCGAGCAAAGTGAGGGTGAATTGCTAGTCTAGAAATAAGCCCGAGCGATGCGAGCAGTGTATCTATACTCTTCGGATGCGAGGGTGTCTCTAATATGTATATATTTAAATAATATAATTTACTATTACAGTATACATAATATAATGCCCTATGTTACCTTTACGTTATGTATATTCTTATGGTTTTAGTATCAAGATAGATTTTCAAATTTTTGTCTGTCTGTCTGTTTGTTCCAGTTCATCTCTGAAACTGCTGGACCGATTTTTACTGGACTTTCACTCGCAGATAGCTAATATTATAAGAAGTAACTTAGGCTACTTTTATTTTATTACAAAATTATAAAAACCGTTCAATTTATTTTCAGCGAAGCGGCCGGGTTTGTTAATATGTATACATATAATTAAATAGGTATACGTTATTAATAATTCGATACGCTATTATATTATAGTGTATATATTATAATATATTAATATTATATTCGCATTCTTCCTTTTAAGTTGGAAATTTTTATTTTTATAAACAATATCTTGTACAAAGTGTAATAAAAAATATAATAGGTACCTAATTTCTTTTATTATTTTTTTTATTTTGTCAACAAGAATATCGTCAATGAGCATACATTTTACGTTTAAATTTAAAACCATAGTTATTTCTGGGCATAGTAATGAAAGCGTCACAAATAAATTAATAAAAAATAAAATATAAAGTTTATATGGCCACTAAAGTTTTGCGTAGTTCAACTCCAAACAAGTTTTGGTTTTATCGATTCAAAATAAAACGATTGTCGCGCCCTCTTGTAGTCAGCGTACATTTACCTTTACACCGACAGATGGCGCAAGTTTCTAAAAGACTCATCTAATTAACTTGTATTATTTATCATATACATTTTGATTTCAGTAAGAAAATCGACTGTTTTAATTATTAAATAGCAGTATATATTTAATTTTGTTAATCATTAATATATTAAAAATAAATAAATAAAAAGCGCTGAATTTTAAAATAGGAAACGCCACCTGTCCGTCGTGTCGGTAAAGTCGTCACAATAGCGTCGGTAAAGCAGCACCCCCCCGCAACGCATCGCCCCGCCCGACGCCAGTCCGATCGAGCGAGACGTGTCGCGCGTACCTATCGCTGTCCCAACAATGCGCGACGCTACGCGACTGTCATGAGACGAACGCTCTAATCAACAAATAATCAGTTAAATAATGTAAAACAATCAAACAAACAAGCCCCTATCCGCCGCGGCGGCACTGTGCGCTCGAGTCTTCCCGCCGGCCGGCGACGCGGCACGCGACAACGCTTCCAAAAAAAAACTAAATCTCGATGTCAGTGGCTAGTGGCAGTGTAGTGTAGTTAAAATAGTTAAATGTTTAAACGTGCAATGATCGTATGAGGAAGAAAGGCAACCGGAACATTGTAAGTGAAGAGCGGCTGTTTTTTAGATATGCGCGGTGGCCCGCCCTGCCCGGAGGTTTTATTCGCGTGGGGCGGCTGATCGAACCACGGAGGTACGGTCTGTCCCTCGGTATTCCTTTTTTCTATCTGAACAGGTCTCTAACCCCTTTTTTATGCGTCGCGCCTTTTTTTGGAGGGAATGTTTACAAATCGATAACTTATAGGTTATGAAGCTTTGTTTCAAAACAAACTTTTCGACTATGATCAACTTTTGTAATCACTATTTGCTCTTTCCATAAATTTCCTTATAAATGTAAAAAATATGGTCGCCTCTGTGTGTATTGACCAGGTAATAAAAAAAGTCGTACAGAAGTTTAGCTAACTCAAAACCAGTTTCGAGCGGCCGATGTACCTACATATGGAACAGTTATTGTGTGTTCAAAGATACTCTTACACGATTGTGTTATAAACAAAATATAATGTAAAAACCTTTAATAAAAGTATTTCCTCCATTTATTGACAGTTTGTTATTTGATAGTGGCAATGGTATCATTTTTTACGTCCTAACCGCACTGATAGTCGTAAATAGTATTTATGTAAATACCGTATTTTTTTTCTAAAATAAAGTGTTGAGTTTTTTGTCATACAGATCTCGTAAGTTCTTACCCACATATTATTCTTCTTGGAAAACAAATTATTGCAAAAAATCTTAAAATATGTTTCAATGAATACACTCTAGCGTAGATTCTAATTAACTAAACTTTTCATTCACGATCACGCGTTACTAAAAGCAACTAAAGTTTATGAGTAGAATAAAATATTTCAATGGACATGTCATTATTTAATTTAACCTAAAAAACCGCAAGTATAGACAAAATAACAAATTTTACCTGAAGATGTATCGTTAAGACGTTTTGGTATTTAACCCTAGAACCCTACTCGGGGTGCTGGAGCACCCCACATGGTTTTATTTTTGAAATTATCTCATCGTATTTAAACACACAACTTTGACTTCCCGTGTATTTTACTTTGAGGCCACGCGCTACGGACTGGTTAGAGACACGGTGACAGACAGACGGTACAGAGGTGGGTACGTGTGTCATTGGGTGCTGTAGCACCCCAGTGTAGTAACACCGTAAGTATTTTGAGAAATTCAAGTTATTATTTTTTTAACATTAATGCGAATTTTGACCTATTTTAGTACATATAATAGTTAAGGCTTACATAATTGATTGTTAAGGTTATGTTTTACAAAAACAATTAATCTATAAACTTGAATTTACGATCATTTTTCCTTTGAAATACAAAAATACCTATATAGCCCAACAGCAATATTTTCTACTTTTTTATTATCTGCAGATTGCTGTGAACAGGGGATTGAATAAGGAGGAATTATATCTCATACTAACTACAACGTGATAGAACATAGGCAAAATAGCAAAATCATTAGTGGTGTCAACAAATAGAGAAAAAACGCCGCTATGTTGGCGTATGACGGACGGACGGAAATCGACGAAAAAGAAAGTTATCAACATGTTGTCAACGTTCCAAGACTCTCCAGACAATAATAATGAATCCAGCTACCAAAAATTATACATTTGTATAATAAGTCAAAGGAAGAAGTGGATGTTTTCGATGCAACGGCCAGAAAAAGGCCTGTACAAAGAAAAACCAAACTTTGGTCAATGTGCATTTTCTATGGGTTATAAATGGAATCGGTATCAATTCTTGGGTTCTTTTTAAATGCTCATGAGTAAATAATAAAGGGGACTTGAAATATCGCCGCACTTTTCTAAAAGAATTGGGACTAAATCTCGTAGAGGCACACTTAGAGGAACGCCTACAAAGTCCAACTTTGAGGAGGGATATAAAAGAAATGATTGCAGCGATCCTCAAAAAACCTATGCCTGTCGATACTTCTGGATCTCAACATTGCTCCCAGGGGCGTTTTGGTTTCTGCCCAAGAAACAGGGACCAAAAATGAACGATCAGGTGCACTAGGTACAAAAATCCCATTTGTTTGGAGTACCAAATTAAAGTATGAAAGAAATGCTGAAATTGTATTGTCTTTATAAATTATAAGACCAATTTGTCATCTCATTGTGTTAATGAATATAAATAAAAGTATCATTTTTTAAACTTGTTTTTATTGATATAGTTTTAGACTATTTAAGTTTGGGGTCCCTCGTCACCCCTGTGTAGGAACACTGTATACGCCAGATAGTGTAGGGTTCTAGGGTTAAACATAAATGTGATGTATTTATTTCTGTTAAAACAACGACTTACAATGTATAGATAGTAGGTTTAGTTCCCTGAAATGTCATAATATATGTTACTTATAAAAAAAGATTGTTTGTTTGTATGTAAAGAACAATCTCCTAACTAACAGCCACGCAAGCTTTATGAAATTTATTTTTACCGATTTTCTTTGAGAGCAAAGCCGCGATATAAAGCTGGTTAAGAGTATTCAAACTTATATTAAGAAAAATCTAAAAATGACTGTCTGTTGCGGTTTCATGCGTAAACCACTAAACCAATTTTGATTGAATTTTGGTGTAGCGATAGATAAGATTTCAGAGAAAGACATAATTTTGGTCCCCAAAATATATAGTAGAAGAGGGTTAAACTATTTCCTAAAGTACATTAACGATAAAAAAATATATTTTTATTTATTTAAAAACGCGAGCGAAACGAGGGCTTATCACTAGTATTATAAGATATAATCCATTACATACCGTTTAATATAAATGCAAAAGTTTGTATTTGAATCTTTACTTCATCGTGATGGAAAAGCTGGACGGATTTTAATGAAATTAGTACACAGGATAGACTACAAAATGAGATAAATAAGCTCAGTATGTAAGGTATAAATGTTTTAAAAAAACACATGTACAAACGCAAGCACTGTTCTAATAAGTTAATATCAGTACCTATAATAATTTGATAAAACACCTAAGGTTATTTTGATGTATTTAAAATGGCTTATCGATGAAGGCATGTCGTTTCGCGTGCACTAATATAATTTATGGAAAAGTTGGCGAGGTCTTTGACCATGAACTACGTATTATAAATGTAAGCTATACGTCTATAGAACATAAATAAAAATGAAGTGTCCGTTTCAATCTCAAACACATAAACGTGAAAAATATATAATTTAGGGAAAATAATGAAATAATTCATGCCTTAGTCACAGCGATGTACTTACGACCTTGTGAATCAACACGAAAGGATGTCACAGACGACATTCACTATTATTGTGAAAACCATTAAGTTTCAATTAAATTTTTGCATTGCACTTGCGATGCTATAGCCTTCAACATTTGGCTCAGTTTTTAGTGACCCTATTTGCTGTGCCAGCGGTCGCGGGTTCGAGTTCCGTTGAGATTCATTTGCGTGATAACACAAATGTTTGTACTCAAGTTATGGATGTTTATATTTATAATATTATATATTATATTTATATTTATAATATTATATATTATATTTATGCGTAGTAGTGTATCAAATATCTGGTATCCGTAACACAAGCCTCGTAGCTTACCACGGACCTAGATGAAGCAAGCTATGTGTTAATGTCCCAACATATTTATTTAACTTATGTCCCTACATACGTTAGTTTACATTTCTCAGAGATGAGCTATTCTTTTTCTCACCGTAAAAAGTATCCTGTATGTTGGCACTGATAAGCTATCGTTATACCCAATTTCATCAAAATATGACTAGTGGTTTTCTCGTGATGCGGTCACAGACAGACAGACAGACAAAAATTCTAAAAACTATAGAGTCGGCCTCTGTATCGATAATGATGATAACTTCAATAAGATTGTCACTCAGTTTAAATTTTATGATACTATTTAGGCTACACATTAGCTTAGCGTCGGCGAAGCCACGGGTTCCGCTAGTTAAAATAAATAAAATTTCTAAAACGTAATCTCCTCCTTTGTTTAAGTTGGTTAAAAAGTAGCTAAGCTAAGCTAAGTACATAAGTGACTCCTTACATCATAAGCTATCTGCCAATAAAAGTCCCGTCAAAATCGGTCCAGCCGTTTTAGAGATAACCTGGAACAAACAGACAGACAACAATTTTAAAAAATGATTTTTTGTTGTTAGTATCGTATATACTTTTATATGCATTTAGTGAAAAGCTGTTAATTTGAAATTAAAAAAAAAACATCAATTTTATTTATAAGTATGTTAGATGATGAAACTATCCTTACAGACAGAATGTAATGTCTTTAATAATCGCTTTTTAGTGTATGATAGTATTTTAACTTAAATATTGATCGAAGCAGAATCGAACCCACTATAAATGTAGATCCCCTTTGAACCTTTACGTCTCAATGAACAACTAGTGCAAAAAGCGCAATAGTTAGAAACAACGGTTTACATGTTGCGGTCAGATGTAATTGTCTATATCGTATAATTATTTATTTCCTGCACTAAACTCGATGATGTTCTCACGATTTGTTAACCTAAATATGTGGTAATAGGATATGGTGATCTGTGTAGTGGTTAGGTCTAGAAAATATATGTATGTAAAATAAAATGCTTGTATTTGTGTTCGTAGTAACGTCCCACTGCTGGGCGTGGGCCTCCCTCAGTACGAGGGGGATCAGGCCATAGTCCACCGCGCTGGCCCAGTGCGTGTTGGCGGACTTCACATGTCTTTCGGAAACTTGCTAGGTTCTCTCAGACATGCAGGTTTCCTCACGATGTTTTCCTTCACCGTAAGACAAGTGGTAATCATGTTAGAAATGATTCACACATTTCATTCAACATAAATATATCAGAGGTGCGAGACCCGGATTTGAACCCGCAACACTCGGTTATACAAGCGAGCGCGTTATCACTGGGCTACCACTGTCAAAATAAAAGTATAACAGTCAAGTCTGTACATTACTTATTTTTTGGAAAATTAGAAAAATTATTATAATAGTCGTTTTTACCAATAGAAAGGCTGAATCTATTGTTCTTAGAAGTTTTGTTTGTCTGTCAGTCTGTCTAAGAAAACTATTGAACAGATTTTGATTAAATTTGGTATAACAATAGCGGTTATTAGGTTCAACATATAGAATACATTATACTGCCGTTAAATATTTTCATGGGAAATCTATGCTAACAGTTCAAATTCCCATAACGAAATCGAGCGGAACGAGGTTAAGTTGTACGTCGTACTACGACTTGCCTTCGCTTCGAATGGATCTCTAAACGTCTAACATAGTCTATGTACTAAATGTCATGCAAATCGATCCAGCCGTTTTAAGTAGAAGAAATTAGATAGTCAATAGTCCACTATTGAGCACGAGCCTTCTTCGAATGAGTGAAGGATCGAGCCATAGTCCACGACGCTGGCCAAATGTGGGTTGGTGGACGTCACCTGTGATGTCAAATTCGCTGGACTTTCTATAGTATTACTCATATTCTTTAATGCGAGGATACCCAGCAAAAACTGCGATTTAAGTTATAAATGTAATGAATACTTGGGATTATCGTAACGTAATATTTAGTTTTTGTATTAAACTAGCAACTCGTTCTCGTTTCGCTCGGTTTCGTCTGTTAGATTTAGCTCGAGCGAAGCCGACGAATACAAAAACTTTACAAATTATATATACTAAAACCTTACTCGAGAACCATTAGTGAAAAATGCATGAAATCGGTGGAGTAGTTGTTGAGTTTTGGGAACAGACAGACACACAGACGCGACGGAGGACTTGTTTTATAATATGTAGTGATTGTCATAGAAAATCCATATTTTTTTTAATTCATATACCAATATCCAAAGGGTAACTCAGTACATGGTACGAAGCACTAAAAATAAACGCTAACCTACTTCTACAGTTAGTTATAAGTTCACGGCCCGACGTGCACGCGATTCTACCCTCAATAATATATGGTGAAGCCTTGACCGAAGATGTTCAGGTTTGATGCCAGCGTGAAGTGCTGCTTTTTTTTTCACGTTGTTTCTATATGGGTAGAGCGAGAAAATTATGTCGGTTTTAAAAGATAGTAAACCAAGTTAATCGTTTAATTGGCTGATTCTACAATACTTAAGTCTTATTAAATACTAGCGGCTCACACTTGCTTCGCTCGGGTTCGTCCCTAGGTGTTCCCTGCCCAATTAAAAGTTTTTAGCCCGTATATATATCCATCCTAATTAATTAGCCTAAGTTACTCCTTATAACATTAGCTATTAACGAGTGAAAGTCCCACTAAAATCGGTCCAGCTGTTTCAAAACAATAGGAACTAAAAGAGACAGCCAAATATTTAAAAATGAATTATTGATGTAGGATGTACTGTATATACTTTTATATGAATTTAGTGAAAAGCTGTTAATTTTAATTTAAAAAAGACGCTTCAATTTTATTATAAATATTTATAATGTACTGATTAATGCCATACTTTCTCTACCATAACTATTTTTTTTAAATCAAAATACGTACGAACACTAAGTTCGTACCTAATTCGTACGTATTTTGATATTATATAAAAAAAAACGCAAATATACGGACAAACATATGTTTTTCATGATATGAAAAGTTAGTACTTAGTAATAATAACAATCACCTAACCGATTTCGGTTAAAGCGGCCAACCATCAGCCACACTGCCAACTGCGTGGGACGTATTAGGACCGATCCTCACTATAATAAAATAAAAATGTCGGGAAAACTGACACACAGCACCATCTAGTTCAACAGTAAGCTACTAGGCTTGTGTTACGGATGCTAGATAGTTGAAAAACTACACGTATATAACTTTAAATACATACATATAAATAAATACACCCATGACTGGAGTACAAACATTTGTGTTCAATTAATGCCCCCAGCGCGACTCGAACCCGCAACCGGCAGCAAGCAGGGTACTACAAACTGAGCTAACGTGTCGTCAAAACGCCGCTTTAAATCCCAGTTCACGATTCATTCATGATGAAGAAAATTTTTTACAGTATTGTCGAATGAATTGAAGTAAAATTTCTTCAAAATTGATCGTGACTGGAATAGGATGGAACGAAACTTACAATTAGTATTAATGCACACATATTTTTCACTTTATAGTAGGTAGTTTACGAGACGGAGATCGAACTGTGAATTGCGTTATAGTGAGGATCTGGCCTTATAGTGCAATGCCAACAAGTGTCCTCTATAGTCCTGTAATTTTTATATTTTGGTCAGGTGATAATTACACGTACGGTAAAACGAACTGTCTGCTGTTATTGAGTATTTCGTGACAGCTATTTCCATTTTGGCTCGAGTCGGGACTCAAACCCAAGACTTCTAAACTGGAAATAAATGCTAACGGATATGCTAACAAGGCATTTGTTAGTATTGAACTAAAATGCGAGCTCTAAGTAGTCAAGTTGTATGTAGTTTAGTCCTTTTAAATATATACGTATAAAATATATATATAAATACTCGTACTAGGTACGTTTTTAACGGGTAAGTAATAGATTTCTGAAGATACGATATTTTTTCGCAGTAATACTAAATTTCATTGAAATCTGTCCAATTCCAATGGTATTCTCGTGATGAGTTCACAGACAGTCAGACAAAACTTCTAAAACTCTAGACTTCGTATCGATGGTAATGACTATTTCGAAGGTTTGTGTAATTAATTAATTATCTATCAATATATCTATATCTATATATCTATATATGTATATAAATATGAATTGCTGTTCGTTAGTCTCGCTAAAACTTGAGAACGACTGGACCGATTTGGCAAATTTTGGTCTTGAATTATTTGTGGAAGTCCAGAGAAGGTTTAAAAGGAGAAGAAATAAGAAGTATATATATATAAATAAAAATAAATGTTGGTAAGCTCATAACTCAAGAATGGCTGGACCAATTCGACTAATTTATTTTTTTGTATGGAACATAGAAGGTTTTAATACTAAAAAAAAGAAAAAATAATGAATGGTAAGCGCAAAACTCGATAATGGCTCGATTCTCTCCAATTCGGCTAATTTTTATTTTGTATGTTCCGTAAGTCACACGGAAGGATTTAATGATGATAATAAAAAACAAAGTTTGTAAAACACTTATACTACAGGAGGTACTTAGGGACGAACCCGACCGAAGCGAGGGTGTTTCGCTAGTATTAAATAAATACTATACCTTAAAAGTAGATTTATGATACGATAAAATATACACACATCATCTTATCTTTGAAGTCGGTCAAAACATAGATGTTGCAACAGATCTAACAAAGAGTGTACGGGATTCGGAGAACCAGGTTCAGTGACCCGTGCTTTGGCGGCCATTTTAATTAATTTTTCATCTAAAAAACCTGAGCTATTTAAACTTAGGAGCTTTTTTACAAATAAACTGACCGTAAGTATTCAAATTGTCTCTAAAAAATGTCGAAGGCATGTATGAGTGTTTGTTTAAATTATAATTTGACAGTTTTTGATGAAACTTTGCTTTTAGAAGTAAACGTTGTCACGGG
The DNA here is from genome assembly GCA_951802675.2 of Boloria euphrosyne. Lineage (NCBI taxonomy): Eukaryota > Metazoa > Arthropoda > Insecta > Lepidoptera > Nymphalidae > Boloria > Boloria euphrosyne. The sequence continues at coordinate 1,857,454 of OX637895.1, forward strand.
ACTAAGATTTCTGATTATATCTTAAAAATTATAGTACAGGTGTTAAGATTTATTTGCAGTTCTATTTCTTATCATCACGGTAAATATTTAACATGGGTAACTAGAAACTCGCTCTCGCTTCGCTCAGTATCGTACCTAGGTACCGACGTTTAATTTTGACCAAAAAACGAATTCCTTTTTCAAATAAAACAAGTTAGTAGTTAATCCTTTAAATATGATCTATCTGCTAGTGAAAGTCTCATTATAATCGGTCTAGCCGTTTCGGAGATAAGCCGGAACATATAAAAAGACAAAAATTTTAAAATTGTCTTATTCTTGAAAGTATTTGTGGATGTCTCAATCAAAGGTAATAAGGAATTCGCAACTGAAAAACATAACTAAACTTTGGTCTACCCGGGACTTGAACCCAGGACCACAAGATCTAATACGTAGCCATACATTCTAATGAAAAGACTCGTTAGTCTTCGTGTCGTGTGTGTCGGCGTGAATTTATATGTAGATAATTGCTCTGCTTCTAATATCTTAGCGTGATGCGAGATAACCTATAACCTTCCTCAATAAATGCAAAATACAATATGTATGTTATCGACAAAATAATAACGACAAAATATGTTTTTCGATTCGCACTTTTTATTTAAGGGAATAGCTCAATAACTATTTAAAAAAAAATTCTAATCGTTCCAGGCGTTTTTGAGTGTTACTTAGACTAACTGGCACCAATAGATTTTTATAAATAATATAGACTACCGACTCACCCTCGCTTTGCTCGAATTCATCCCTAGGTGTGGCTTAACGGTTAGTAATACATTTCGTAGAAATAAGATATTTCCCGCAGTATAATGTACCGGCCGGCTAACCAGCTACCAGTCAGAGTCACAGGCTAACAGGGCCTATAGACAACCGGCATTCGTTATGAAGCGATTCGATTTCTACAATCGTTATCGCTTAAACGCAGCGTATGCATCTTGAACTTTAAATCGCTAATAATTGAAATGAATGTACATTGTCTACCATCATCTATTCGTTGACAACAGAGGGCCTAGACAATGTAACAATCGATTAGCGAAAGCGCTAGTAGAAAAGTCCAAAATGTATGGGTTTGACATATGCCTTAGATATGTCACGTGATCTGTTGTCAACGAATAGATGATGGTAGACAATGTAAATTCATTTCAATTATTAGTGATTTAAAGTTCAAAATGCATACGCTGCGTTTAAGCGATGACGATTGTAGAAATCGAATCGCTTCATAACGAATGCCGGTTGGCTATAGGCCCAGATCACGTGACATATCTAAGTCATATGTCAAACCCATACATTTTGGACTTTTCTACTATCGCTTTCGCTATTCGATTGTTACATTGTCTAGGCCCTCAGGTCACAGTCAAACGGATCCTGTCAAAGACAGACAAACAAAAATCTGCAAACTATACATTCGGCCTCTGTATCGATAATAATTACTATTTCTAAAAGATATTCCAAAATATTCACTGTACAGATTCGATTAATTTAGAATTTTATTATACGTATAGATTTTATAAAATCCGTATGCAACTTATTTATCAAAAAACGTAAAGACCGATTCACACTTGACGAAATTATTCACACAAATGCAAACAAACCTTTTTCTTTTGACGTCGGTCAAAACTGTTCGGTCTCACTGGTCAGTGTGTCGATCACTCCCATTAAAAGCCCTTCTCTTCCATAGATCTATAAATAGATATACATAATATTATCTATACATATTATAAAACAAAGTCCTCCGCCGCCTCTGTCTGTCTGTTCGCGATAAACTCAAAAAGTACTGCACCGATTTTCATTCTGTTTTCACCAATGGATAGAGTGGTTCTCTATGATTAGTATTAGTTCTCATTTACTAGCGAAACTTGCGGCTTCGCTCGCGCTTAATCTATGGAAAAGCCCGTGCGGAGCGCGACGAGTCGCTAGGTGTAGTATAATTTGAAAACAGTGATCAGTCCTTAGTGAGAGGAACTTTGTGCATCAATATGTACATATAATAAAATTCTGAGTCAAATCTGTTCATTGAATATTTTTTGGCAAATCTTATTGAATTAGTCATTATCGACAGAAGACGACTCTATAGTTTGAATGTCTGGTCTGGAAACTCATCTATTAGATGGTCAGATACTGATAAAACTTAGTATGATAATAGCTGGTTTTCCGGGTCAACATTTAGTATATGTAATTTTTATTGCGGGGAAATATCACGTCTCTTTAGAAATGAGCGAAACGAGGGTAGTCGCTAATCTATATTTTACATATAATTAAATTCTAACTTAGTTAAATCTGTACATTGATTATTTTTTGAAAATTCTAATTGAAATAGTCATTATTAACGATACAGAGGCCGAATCTATCGTTTTTAGATTTTTTGTCTGTCTGTCTGTCTGTGACCACATCACGAGAAAACCACTGGACGGATTTTGATGAAATTTATTGTGGTGATAGTTGGTTCTCCGGGTCAATATATAGGATACTTTTTAGTGTAGAAAAATATCTCATTATTGAGATATCTTTACTAACCTTCAAAATGTATCTAGTTAATATTTTTTTAATAAATATAAAAATACTTTGATGGATTTTGACATATTTTTTAATACGAATACTTTTATCAGTAGAAACATACTGGTAAGTGATCGTACGCTGCATTCTATTTCTATAGGTTGCACAACATGGCTATGTGAAATTTTCTTAGCACAGAGTAATGTGTGTACAGGCATTTATAAATAAAAATAATAATTTAAAATTTGTGTTATTTTTTTTGTAATGTACTTTGCTATATTTAGAAATACTGTTTTTAAATCTATGAAAAATAGGTATTTGAGAAAGCAAAATATTTCAAGATAATTTTCTCATTACATCGTCAATCATATGCAGCATAATTACCGAATTACGGGTGTTTTCTTACAATGTACATCCTCTTTGTGTACAAATAATAATAATAAAAAATATTTTTTTTTTAAATAAACACAAATATTAAAAACACGATAAACACACAATCAAAAAGGAAACGACGATTTTATTAACGACTAGCTGTGCCCGCGACTTCGTTCGCGTGGATGTCAGAACTTAACAATGTATTTAAAGTGCGAAGCGCTGTTGGAGGATACCGATACAAATCATTTTTTTTTATTTATGCTAGTGCTTCTTTATAAACAACATTAGCTGTGGAACCATCAATTCAAATCATTATCAATCAAAATAACTTTTCCATCTTCTTGTACGGGGTATGTGCCATCGCCTATTTATAACAATAAATTGGAAAACTCCTGTGCATTTTCGCAGCCTCCTAACTGTGCACGCATATTTACATTCAGGTGTGTAGATGAGTGAGACCAAATTCACATAACCCTAATTTTACTTCTGGAATTTCTCTACTTCTTCACTTTAAACCCAAATATCTTTTGATAGACTGAACCGAATGCAATGAAACAAAAACTAAATGTTACTTCAAGTTACGTTAAATCGTTGTGTATAAAAGTTATCTACATTGCTTTCGTACATTTTACGTGATGCCCGGATAAATAAACAGACAAAAATTCTAAAAATGCTGGAAATGGGTTCTGTTGGTTGTCCTTTAACACCCTAGCTATTTTTTGTAATTAAATTTTTTTTTTGATGTACAAAAACGACTTTTCTACAGTTTTATTATATGTATAGATAGATATGGATGGATGTATCTTACCCTAAGTCATGCCAGAAGACAAAAAAAAAACGTCCTATTACTATACTATTAGTAAATACCTCCTCCATATGTCATTTCTACGTCGTTTGTTAGTGTATTATACATTTTATCCAAATCCATTTAATATATTGACACTAGCAATTCACGCGGCTTCGCTCGCGCCCGAGGGATAAAATTTGAGGGTTATGAGATTTTTTTAATTCTAAATCATATAAAAGTGAAAAACACAAATTTGGTCTAAAAATAAAAAAATATATATCTGGAGAAGACAACCATTATCACCTAAGGGTATAAAAATTAGCCTACGACCTATTCTCAGACCTACCATATATACAAAAAAAAATATAAAATCGGTCAAGGTGTTTCGAAGGAGTTCGATAACAAAGACTGTGACACGAAATTTTTAGTATATATATATATATATATATATATATATATATATATATATATATATATATATATATATATATATATATATATATATATATATATATATATATTAGGAGATATTTCTTAGATCTACGCGAATTTCTGAATTTCTTTTCAATCGAAATTTTCTTTTCAATCATTACCTTGAGAAAGACTAAGGTTTTAGATGTGACCAAATCGATTTAATCGTCACAGCGTGATAGAATGACTAACAAATATATATACAAATATTCGCAATTATAATATGTGGTTATTAAATTATATAACATTAATTTTAACCCCAAAGCAAGAAAGAAATCCCTCGAGGCAAAAGTTTCGAAAGCAACTGGCATTGTTAAAAATTTTACAACTTGTTCATACTTTTTTGTTCTCCAAAGTTAGCTTACTTTAACTTTTATAGCTTCACCCCAATTTTTTGCTTAGAATGTAGGTATACTAATAAACCTAGTTAACAAAAGCATGGTGTGGGTCTTGTCCACGTGCCCTTTTCTCTTATAGGGTATAAAGTAGAGTCAGTAACCTGTCGGTGTTACTTGGTTAGTTATCACATCGACGCGACGGCACGTTTGGCGCAGTTCGTAGTGACTCTCCTTGTTCTAGCATTTGTCGCAGGTTCAAGTCCCGCTCAGGGAATTAATTTGTGTGAAAAACACGTATTATTATAATATGTATGTATAAGTTATATGTGTAATAATAAATTATAATTTATTTTATTTTTGTTACTCAGAAATAGCTGTTAAAAATTGTCGCAGTTCTTTAGACCATGTCGATACATATTGGATTACAGGTTTGATTCTTGCGTACAGGAAATATTTACAAAGCAAAGCGTTGATAGTTTAAAAACAAATAATACGTACCAAACCACCCCACAGAGCAAAATTTGTAATGGTATTTTTTATTACGATACTAACGACCACCCTCATCTGATTCAGGCCCTCATATTATTATGGGGATCCTTCTATAAGTTTATCAAATCTATATATTGTTAAGGTAACAGCACTTACTAGATAATTAAAAAATAATTTTTTGGTTTATCTGTTACGGGCTAATCTACATAACCGCTGGACCGATTTTGACGGGAATTTCACTGGCAGATAGCTAATATTTTAAGGAGTAACTCAGGCTAGTTTTATTTAAAAAAAGAATTAAGTTTCCATGTAAAAATATAAAATCCATACAATTATAAACAAACTTACTGAACGAAGCAAGTCGCTAGTACAGTCAAAGCCTATAAAACATATAGTCGGCCAACGGACGTGACAATCAGCCCAAGCTGCCATACACTCGCTTGGGACGGTCACGTCCGACTATATGTTTTATAGGCTTTGGTACAGCTATTTAGTGTATTATATAAAACTCACGTCAATAACTTATTTAAAATTACTATTCTATATTACGTATGACATCTTATTTGACCCTTAGAAGGAAAATATTTTTTGTAACCTATATAGGAGGATCCCTTTTCTGCAGCAGGTAATTAAGGACTGACTTTTTTCGAACGTTATCATAATAATATGATCATGATAACGCTCGATTTGTCATTTGATTGTTGATTTTAGGTACAAACGTGTGATTGCAAAGATTTCTTAAATTCACATTTTATTCGAGGAATTCCGTGTTAATGCGTTTTTTATCAGTGTCAATGAATTAAAGGGTCTTTATAATTAGACTTGTAACTTATTAAAACTTGAAAAAGATAAGGTTAATTAATAATAATTATTATTAATAAACTTTTTTTTTAAATATCTTTTCGAATTTCTTTGCGGATTTATTTTGTTTTTTTTTCGATTGGAAACTTTTAGAGCATTATCAATTTTTTTTAGGCGGTCAGCGTAAAAAATGTAAAACCTGCAATGTCTGTGCGTAATCTACTCTGTGTTTTCTATGAGAACGTAGTTGCGTGTAGTATTGCTAATATATAATTTATTATATATAAATATTATTGTATCGTATTTACGTATGTCGAAGTTTTGATGATAGTCCTAAGGTGATAGACCGTTATGATGATCAAAGTAAACCGTTAGTATGCAATTACTACGTCGAAGGTAACGGGTTCAAATTGGTCATGCTTAGTTCATACATCTGTGTTTATAAAATACTTACTTGGTTGGATGGTCCCTTATATCTTTACATCAAAATTTTTCAAAATTGGTTCAGTTTAGGCGCAAAATCGTAATAGGCAGACAGACTGAATGATTTTAAAGTGGCAGCCCAGTGGTAACGCGTTCGCTTATATAACCGAGTGATGCGGGTTCAAATCCGAGTCTCGCACCTCTGATATTTTCATGTGCGAATCATTTCTATCATGATTACCACTTGTCTAACGGTGAAGGAAAACATCGTGAGGAAACCTGCATATCTGAGAAAACTTAGCAAGTTTTCGTAAGACATGTGAAGTCCGCCAACACGCATTAGGCCAGCGCGTTGGACTATGGCCTGATCCCTCTCGTACTGAGGGAGGCCCGTGCCAGACTGAATGATAGATAGTAGATTAGCTATTAGCTAACGTACCTAGGTATCTCATGTGTTAGTCCAAGTAATATTCTATCCGTGTACTGAATTTTATTCAAATCTTAGCTGCTTCATTAATACAATTTTAAGATTGTAACTTTAAATCGAGATTGTTTCCTTTGTCATAGCTCACTAATCTATTACTAGTAGGACTTGATTTTTTTTTCATTTCATGACCTGAGTCGCTAGGACTCAGCGTGACTCGGCTCGAAACTTTCAATAGATTTTCTAAGAAATATAATTAATGCAATGCGGTAATAGAGACCTGTTTAAGATAGACGAAAAGTAAATTATTTATTGGTGTTAAATAAAATCGTTAAGTTGTATGAAATTTGGACGAAAAGCTTTACAACTGCACCGAGGGCAGCGGGTTCGAATCCCGTTTGCATGTATAGTTTTGGTCAACATTGAAGCAAGCGTCATTTTTGAAAATATTAATTTTAATAAGGGTATATCTATTACTTGAGCTGTTTTTCTCATTATTTGGACTCTTCCCATCCCCTTAGCTTTGTGAGAATTGGTAATATCTTCTCTTTATAATAACCGTGTGATTTTTAGTTAGGTGTATAATCTACACTAATAATATAAAGATGAAAGATTTGTATTTTTATATGTTACGAATAAACTTAAAACTACTGGACCCATTTTAATCAAAGGTACACAGATAGTCTAGAGCCTGAGAAAGTACATAGGCTACTTATAACGGCGAAAAAAGTGCGTTAAGAGGTATATAGGGGATGAAAGTTTGTATGGAAATTACGTCATTTTAAAGCTAGAAGCTTGGAACTTATTTTTAGGCCTTTGATTAGATATAAATAAGTAAGAAATTCAAAGTTTGTAAAAATTTTATGCTATTACCTAGGTACGAACCCGAGCGAGGCGAGGGTGAGTCTCTAGTATATTATATGACGTGAAATTCTTGATTATTCCGTTCAGTTTAACTGATATTTTATTAGATTTTTATAAAACCTCCTCCCCATTGACCGTAATTTAATACAAGAATCCGATCATCAGATGTCGGTGGGCCTTCAACGGCGCGTCCCAGCGCTGGACGAGGCGGGGGGCGGCGTGCCGGCCGCTTGGAAGTCGAGCGAGCCACCTTTTCCTGCGTTCGCGCCGCCCGCTGGCTCCCCCGCCGGCCCGGCATTCGCCGCCTCCCCCGCACCCTCCACACCCGGCCCAGGACCCGGCTTCGCTGGTCCATACGCAGCAGCCGGGCCCTTCGGCAGCCCCTCAGCGAGGCCCGGGTCGGGGGGTGGCTTCCCCCCCGGACCCCAACAGGGCCACTTCCCGGGACCAGGTTTCGCGCCACCCGGGTCCCCGTTCCACCCCCACCCTCCACATCCGCCGATGGGACCGCATCCGCACATGATGGCGCCTTTGCCGCCTCCTGTTGACAGGTGAGTTGAATTTATTTTCTTTTTTTATGTATGTACTTATAAAAAATCTGATAAGTTATATTATGTTTCGCAATTGCCGCGGCTCCGCCCGCATTCTTGTCACTATCAAACATAGGGATGGGTTGTAGAAGGATGAAAATTTAGGGATATAAATATTTTTGATGCCAAATCATAAAAGAATAAAAAATAAAAATTTGATCTAAAAATAAAAACTCTGGAGAGGGCCACCCTTATCACCTAGGCCCCTAGGGGCATAAAAAATGCCTACGACCTATTCTCAGACCTACCAAATATACACAAAAAAATTCATAAAAATCGGTCCAGCGGAGGAGTTCGATAACAAACACTGTGACACGAGATTTTTATATATTAGAAGAAGATTATAGATATGTTAATTAAATTTAACTCTGTTTATTCTTACGAATGTCCTTACTTGTCATTTACATGACATTGTCAACAAAATTATCTTGAATTGTCGTACGCTGAGAAAATACGTTGTGTTATTGGTTTTTTTAGCATTTGAAGGTATGAATAATTTTCGGGTACGTATAATATGTACAGATACTATAATAATAATTGCTAAATATTTTATTTTTAGTCTGTTTGTCGGTTTGTTCTGGCTTCTCTCCGATCGGACTGATTTTGACGATACTTTCATAGCCAGATAGATGATATTATTATAAGGAGTAACTTAAACTAATTTTATTTTGGAAAAAGAATAAGGGCTCAGTGCGAAAAAATAATTTTATACTTTTAACTTTAGTGGTATGCGTAAATGCATTTCTCTATATAAAACTAAGAATTGTCTATCTGATCATAAAAACTTTTGCATCATAGTAATCTTATTCAACTAGGCAAGAGGATCCGAAAGTCAAAGCTAGTTTAGTCAACGTCGATCGCGTGTAAATTCAAATGACGAGAGGCTCGTGGCAATCGTTAGAGAGAAAGATGTTATATGGCTTCATATACTGTGCTGATGTTTTTATTTATAAAGTTAATGAACAGTTTGCATAATTAATTTATGTATATATAGCTGTATTTTAGACAGTGGTAGCCCAGTGGTGACGCGCTCGCTTGGGTAACCAAGTGGAGCGGGTTCAAATCCAGGTCTCTCACCTCTGATATTTTCATATGCGAATCATTTACAACCTGATTACCACTTGTCTTACGAGGAAACGTGCCTTTCCAGTGTTGTGGGCTATGGCCCGATACCCCTCGTATTGAAGGAAGGCACCTGCCCAGAGCCCATACAGTGGACGTTAAAGAGGGCTGATTAGTTAAGACAATGGTAGCCTAGTAATAACGCGCTCGCTTGGACAACCGAGTATGCGGGTTCGAATCCGGGTCTCGCACCTCTGATATTTTCATGTGCGAATCTTTTCCATCATAATTGTCACTTATCTTACGGTGAAGGAAAACTACGTGAGGAAACCTGCATGTTCCAGAGAACCTAGCAAGTTTTCGAAGATATGTGAACCGCCAACCCGCCCATATCCAGCGTGGTGGACTATGGCCTGATTCCCCTTGTAGTGAAGGGAGGCCCGTGCCCAGCAGTGGGAGGTTAAAAGGGGCTGAACATGTACATAGTTATATTAGTGCCTAATGTTTGATCTGTTTTACCGATTTTGAAAAGGAAAAGTACTTAATTTCTTTTTTCTGTGGGTACGTTATGGTATATCTTCGTCTATTGTGAATCAATTTTATGGTATTTGTATGGTATTTTAAGGTGGTAAGATAGTAAGCAACTTTTTTTATATTTAGTTAAATATTATTTATTCGCTGTTTGAATGGTTTAGGACATTTTTCAAGGTCTATATACGATTGTATGTACGACACGATGTAAACAATATGTTATGATAAGAAAAGTATTTTGTTGTGCTTATACAAGTACACTGTACAAGACTAGTGACTCACCCTCGCTCCGCTTGGGTTCGTTTCGTAGATACTGTATAACAATTAGTATATATTTTCTTGCAGTAAAAAGTATTATTATATAGTCGTATGTTGAATCGATAACCAGCTATTACCTAATTTCATCAAAATCTGTCCAGCGGTATAGTACGATTCAAACTTAATGGCGGCTCCGAACATCGTACGTTCCGATGCGCAGATCGCAATTTTTACGTATCAGCCAATCAGCGGGACGTCGACTTGACTGTACATGCGCGTACCTGCACTCGCAGCTAACTTCCTGAATCGTACTATATTCTCGTGATGCGGACAAACAGACAGATAATAATTCTAAAAACTATAAAGCCTTTGTATCGATAATAATATCTATCCAATAAGATTATCCAAAATATTATTATATATTTAATATTTACCAAAATACGAGCCATGTGTTACTTTACTATTACTTTACACGGTCTTAACCTCAATTTTGACAAAATATAGGTAGTATTATTATGCAGAGGTGTCCCAGTGGTCACGCGCTCGCTTGAATAACCGAGTGATGCGGGTTCAAATCCGTGTCTCGCGCCTGTTATATTTTCATGTACGTATCATTTTCTAACATGATCATCACTTGTCCTACGGTGAAGCAAAATATCGCGAGGAAACCTGCATGTCTGAGAAAAACTAGCAAGTTTTCGAAAGACATGTGAAGTCCGCCAACACGCACTAGACCAGCGCGGTGGACTATGGCCTGATCCCCCTCGAATTGAAGGGAGGCCAACCCCCAGCAGTGGGACGTTAAAAAGAACCAATTAGTGATTACGATACAATAGCAAAATAGTATTTTAAGAAAAAATAGACCTCTAATGCATGACGCGAATTAATGAACAGATTCGATTCAGACTTTTATTACATGTATAGATGTGAAGTTTAAACAACATGTTTTCAAAGGGAAAATAACTAACTGTCGTATTATTCTGTGATGTACTGCGAAAAGATAAAATTATATCTAAACAAGAATCATGAGTTCTGCACATCGTTTCGAGGTCGGCACGTACGGATAATTATTTTTTATGGGATAGAAAGTATCCTGCACCGTCATATTATAGTATAAAGCAAAGCAAGGTATTTTTAACCGTTCTCAGGATGTATGTACAAAACAGGCAGTGGTAGCCCAGTGGTAACACGTACGATTGGGAAACTGATTGAAGCGGGTTCAAATCCGGGTCTTGCACCTCTGATATTTTCTTGTGCACATCATTTCTAACATGATTACCACTTGTCTTACGGTGAAGGAAAGCATCGTGAGGAATCCTGCATGTCTGAGAGAACCTAGCAAGTTCTCGAAAGACATAGACCAGTATATTGGACTATGACTTGATCACCCTCGTATTGAAAGGAGGCCCATGTCCATCAGTGGGACGTTGAGAAGGGCAATCAACTATCTGGTTTACGTGATATGTAGATACCACAACTACCAAGCCTCGCGTCGCAGTGTACCATAAAACTAGATGGCGCTGTGTGTTAATGTCCCAACATACTTCTTAATTTAGTTACTAGTGTTTTAGAAAACTAAATTCTTAGAATTCACATACCGTATAATGTTTTATAGCCGGTGTTTAACTTGAAATTTCTAGGATATAATATATTTTCCAGCAATAAAAAGTATCTTATGTCCTGACCAGGATAACCATCTATCAAATAAGTCATATCAAATTTAGTCCGTCCAGTAGTTTTCTCGTTATGCGGTCACAGACAGACAGACAAAAATTCTAAAAATAATAGATTTGGCCTCTATATCGATAATAATGTCTATTTCAATTAGATTTTCCAAAAAATATTCAATTTACAGATCCGACTAAGTTAAAATTTTATTACATACCTACGTATAAGATTATAAGTTAATCTATTAAACACTTATAAAAAATAAAAATTAAATTGAGAGTCTTATGCCAATTTTTAGGACAGGATTTTTTTCTTAATCTATTTTTTTTTGTAGATTTATGAGAATATTAGACATTTTAAATGAAACTTCTTTGACTACGCTCATGTCCTGATCTCTCTCGTTACCGTGGTTGTTCTAATGCATTCGAAACGTTGGGAAAAGAAATCTGAAAAGGTATTGTTCTATGATCCTATTTAGTTTGTATGCTAATATATTTATAAGTTGCAGTAAACGTACGTTGACCCGAAAAACCAGCTATCATCATACCAAATTTCATCAAAATCTGTCCAGTAGATATCTCGTCATGCGGTCATAGACGGACAGACAAAAATTCTAAGCATAAGATTTGACCTCTGTATCGATAATAATACCATTTCAATAAGATTTTTCAAAAAATATTTAAAAAAGTATCTATAAAAATACGGGCTTTACGTAAAATAATTACTTTACACGGTCTTAACCTCCATTTTGACAAAATAAAGTATTTTAAGAAAAAAAAATAGCTCCAATGCATGACGCGAATTATCCATTCTAAGCCTGTGTGCGTCCCTGTGTATGTGTGCGAGCTATAAACTGTGTCTGTGTGAGTGCAAATAAATGTAGGTGAACGTATATATGAGGGAGCGTCGTGTAGAGAAGTGTTCGTTAAAATTTATTAATTCCCAAGTGGTTTTTTTAACGGTTTCCAATATTTGGGCAAAGGTCGTAACGACGGTCGACATTTCAGCTTAAATTTCTGAGGATATAATTCTGATTGCGTATTTTAGTTTTCGCCTTTAGTGGTCAAATCTATATAAATTTCGATATAAGTAAATATTTTTTGTAAATCGTTTATCAAATTTTAAATTGGTGTGTAGTGTTTTGAATTATAAACGATAATTTTAATACAATTTTTATTATTTTAATTACAAATTATGTATGTTGATGTGTAAAAAGGAGTCCATTACACTTTTAGCAAAATGTATATTTTTTTAAAAACAATAAAGGAATCGCCGATACTGCTTATTATTACGTTATTATTTATTATTACTATTATAACTGTCAGTTATATTTTTCAGAGAAGTGATATTTTCCTGCAGTAAAAAGAATCTTATAAGTTGACCCGAATAACCAGGTATCATACTAAATTTCATTCAAATCCGTGGTTATCGCGTAATGCGGTGAGACAGACAGACTGACAAAACTTCCTAATAGTATAGATTCGTCCTCTGTATCTGTAAATAGAAAAGATTTATCAAGAAATATTTAATGTACAGCTTCGACGCAGTTTTAGTTTATTTTGGGTATACATTTTTGTTGAATATTGAGTTCTAAGATTAATTTTTCGTGATGATACTACTACTGTGTTAAAACGTCGGGAACTAAAAATCAAAATAAATCCGCGACAAAATCCGAAAAGGTAGTTTCATTTATAATGTTTAGTTGTCTGTGCAAGAAGTACAGAAGACAGTTATTGATAAAATCTGAAGAGGAACTAATTTAAATTATTCTTAATTCAAAAAGTATACAAATCTTAAACGATTTAGGTATGATATATAAACCGGTTTCAAGTTTCGGGTTAAATACTGTTTGAAACAAATTTACTTATTACATTATCCTGCATTTGGAATATTTGACATTCATAACACCAATTAAAAAACAATATATTTATTTATTTTATTTCATATCTTTAATAATTAACAACGATTACAAAAAAAATAAAAACAGGTGCAAATAACAAACGGTGTAGACGACAGTACGCGCCCACCCCGAGTACTACCTACCTATCTATCTGTACGTATTCGTATACACCGACCAGATACACTTGACCCGCCTCGCCCCCCGCGAAGTGAACGCTCGCGTGCAAGAGGACGAGCGCGGGCGACGTTACACGGCTCAAGACTCACTGGCCATGTACATAAGTAAAGACTATAGACTATAGAGTCGCTCGCTCGAGTGTCGTCTGCCCGCGCTCCGATCAAAATCATTCGAAATACGAAATGGTTTGACGTTTTCTTGATATATTTTTTTTTATAATTTTTCATTTCAGCCATGAGTGTTTGGTTTTGTTTTTTTTTCTGTTGTATGTTAGTTTGGTTGTGGCTTTTGTAACGGTTTAGATGATTTGTTTTTCGCTATTTTTTTTTTTAATAAAAAAATATTTTATTCATATATTTTTATACGTATATACATGTATAATATTTTTTTAGAAAATGTTATTGAAATAGACATTATTATTAACGATATGATAGAGATGCCAAATCTATAGTTATTACAATTTAAGTCTGTCTGTGTATCTATATTACAAGAAAACCACTGGACTCGACAGATTTTGATGTAATTTAGTATAATGATAGCTTGTTATTCGGGTTAGCAAATAGTGCAGGGTTAGCATTTTATACTAAAATGTATCGATATACGTACTATATGCATAGGTACGAACGACGTAGTTTGGAATAAAATTTAAGTAGAAATAATATAAAAGGTGCTGATATTTTTAGGGTTCCGTAGCCAAAAGGCAAAAAACGGAACGCTTATGGATTAGTCATGTCTAACTGTCCGTCCGTATGTCAAGCCACTTTTATCCGAAACTATAAGAACATATACAACATAGGTCTTCAAAAATGACATTAAGGTTTCTAGTATCATTTCTTTCTAAACTGAATAATTTGCGCGTGAGACACTTCCAAAGTGGTAAAATGCCTGTAACTTCTAAAATAAGAAATTGATAAAACTGAAAAAACTACGATGTTACATATTACCATGTCAACTTCCACTGAAAATTGGTTTGAACGAGATCTAGTCAAAGTAGTTTTTTTAATACGTCATAAATCGTAAACCGTAATTTGCTACGGAACCCTTAATGGGCGACTCCGACTCGCACTTGTTTAATTTTTTATTATTTTAATTCTTATCCCCCACTACTTTTTCATTGGCCTATATTTGCATACAAAACACTGTTCGCATGTTAACGAGACTCCCACTAATCAAATATGAATGAACCTACATTAGCAATGTCACCAGCTTGATTATAATCTGTCACTTTACAAAAACAATTGTGATATATTACGTTTTTTGTATTTTGTACGAGAGTAGAGAGCTTTTGGATACTTCTGAATTTCAATTAGTTTTAAGTTGCAGGGAAATTGCGTCTCCCGAGAATCGAACTCGAACTCGAATAGTGGTCAGGGAAAAGATTTGTATAGACGGAGCCCGCAAAAAAATGATAGTCAAATATAGTAGCGTGTTTTGTTGTTTTAAGTGCTGTTATTATCGATTTTGCTCAACATTTTTTTTTTTCAAAAAATAAGAGAAATTTCTTACAGCTTAGTTAAAGTTTTCAATTTTTCTTAAGACATGAAAATTAATTATTTTACATTAAATAAGCTTATTTTTTCTTTTTTGTTATAATGAAATCCGTTGTTAGCTGAACATCCAGAGCTCTTGGGTTTGAATCCCGGGTCGGGGTTTGTGTTAAGAGAGCCACAGTGAACGCGCTAATCTCAGGAACTAATAATCCGATTTTTTAAAATTCTGTTTGTATTAGATAGCCGGTTTTTTAAAGAGACAGGCTATTTAATATTTATCATCATACTATGATACTAGCGGACCCGACAGACGTTGTCCTGTAAGCATGCGCAAAACAACGTTGCCTAGCAACGACTTATTTATAATTGAATATCATTTATTGTCTAAATGTATAAATAACTAATTAATTCAAAAAATACATTTTGTAGTGGACCGAATTGCGAATCTAAACCATTCTCGAATCAACTCGAAAACACAAAACATTTCATCAAAATCGGTTCAGTCTTTTCGGAGGAGTTCAATTACATACACACGCACAGAAGTGCTTTTGACAACTCGTTTGGCTCAGTTGGTAGTGACCCTACTTTCTGCGCCAGCGGTCGCGGGTTCGAGTCCCACTGGGGGTATTCATTTGTTGAGCACTAATGTTTGTACTCCAGTCATGGGTGTCTTTATTTATAATATGTATGTATTTAAAAAGTATATGTGTAGTATATCAACTATTTGGTATCCGTAACACAAGCTTAGCTTACCACGGAACTAGATGGCGCTGTTGTAATAATGTCCCAAAATATTTTACTTTATAATAAAGATAATACATAGACCTACCTAGGGACGTACGCGAGCTAAATAAATAAAATAAATAAATAAAATAAAAAATAAAAAAGCCTTTATTATTCCCTTGGCAAGTACATTCGTTTTTAAAGTAATTATATATATATATTAGTCCAATATAGATGCCATCTGGACCCCTCTTCGGGTGAAGGCCTCCTCCAGAGATTGCCACTCTTGACGGTTTTTTGCAAGGTTGGACCAATTACGTGTTCCGACGATCTCTATTTCGTCCTTCCATCTTGCCTTCGGTCTCCCTCTGCTTCTGTATCCATGAGGTCCTCTCCACATAGTCACGGTCTTTGTCCACCTGTTGTCAGTGTAGCGTGCCACGTGACCCGCCCACCTCCATTTTAGACCTCATGCAAAGGACAGGGCGTCTATCACGCCAGTCTGTTTTCTGATCGCTCTATGTCTGACTCTGTCCTTCAATTTTATTTTAAGTGAGCTGCGTTCTAAGGCTCTTTGGCATGATGTTATCTTTCTGTTAGTTGTTGAATCGAATATCCACGTTTGACAGCCATATGTGAGACAGGGTAAGAGACATGAATCCATTACTTTCTTTTTTAATTTTAAGTCCATGTTAGACTTCATGACTTCTTTATAGCCCCAGAACTTTTTCCATGTGGTTGATATACGCCTGTTTATTTCTTCTATGTTGTTACTTTTGCGAAAGGATACCTGGCCCTCTAGACAAATGGCAAACGCTCCGTACCGATTCTATTTCGATAAACGCTAACGCCTAAGGAGAACCATCTCGTGTACGAAAAAGTGTCCAGTAAGGGTGGCGCTGCAGTAGCAGTCGATAAATTTTAAAGAAAGCGCCAAACGTAATTAGAAAAAAATTACGCTTTCTCTCTGCAGTATTTTGTTTATATTTACTAAAACATTTTTAGACTACGTAAATAGTTGAGGTTTTGTATACTAGCATTTTTCTAACTACTTGAGTCATTAAAATTTTTAAATATTTGAACTCAGCAAACTTCACTCCATTTATAACAGCTATGTTCATATTGAAACTATTCGAACGCCAGCGCTATTCTGGTAGGTATAAGGTAATGGAAACTTTATTTTCAGTATACAGCTGGACACTTTTTCAACTTTCCCCCCATATGAGATGGTTCTCCTTATCTCTACCCATAGTTGAATCTAATCACTAGTCGTAAGCTTATGTCAATCCCATACATTGATTATTCTATTCTACTAGCGTTTTGCCACTTGTCTAGAGGGGCTGTTTGCCTAAGTAGATATATTCATCAACGTAATCTATAGTGTTATTATTTAATACAATTGGAGTCCTGTGGTGGTTTGACATGACCTTCGTTTTTGAGATGTTCATTTCAAGGCCAACGCTTGAGCTTTCGCTATCAAGTTCTGACATCATAGATTGGAGCTCTGCGGGGCTCTCTGAGAACAGTACAATGTCGCCTGCGAAGCATAAATGGTGTAGACGCTCATTTTCGATTTTTAAACCCTTTTTGTCCCAAGATAGATTTTTCATAGCGTTTTGGAGGACTGATATAAATAATTTAGGTGATAGGGGATCGCCCTGTCTAACTCCTCTGTTTATTTTTATTTTTTGTCCAGAACTTTCTAGTTTAATTTTACTAGTACTGTTTTCGTAGATGTGTTTAATGATCCTGATATATTTGTTGTTTATATTTTGTTCGTAGAGGGCTTTCCAGATGCTTAGGTGGGATATAGAATCAAATGCCTTTTTGTAGTCAATGAAAGCTATGTCATTATTAATTCTTTCCAGTAGACAGCTAGCAAAGAGTTTATACAAACATGGCATTATACTTATGGGTCTGTAATTACCTACGTCTGTTGGGTCTCCTTTCTTATACAACAGTATTATTTCTGATTCTGTCCATGTCTTTGGAACTTTTTCTTCATCAAGAATTTTGTTAAATAGTAACGTTAGGGGGTAAATGATCATTGTTTTAGCTAATTTTATGGCTTCATTTGATATTCCGTCAGTACCGGGACTTTTATCATCTTTTAATTTCTCCAATTTACTTAATATATCGATTTCTTTGAAGTATGGTGTCTCTATATTTTGATTTGCTGCGGTTATATTTTCTATATTGTTTTGGTACATAAGGTCCTTAGAGGCGCTATATAGGCGTCGGTAGAATTCTGTGGCGGTGTTTATGACATCTGCTCGAGTTTGTTTTGGAACGTTCGCGTTCAATGATGGTATCCATTGCTTTGCTGTATTTAGTTCTTTTGTAGCCTTTTTAAGTCTTCCTGAAGATTTTAAATGTCTCGTAAAAATGGATTCCTTGTGATCTTTATAGTTTTTTTTTATCTCTTTGTTAATTGTTTTGAATAGGTAGGTAAGTCTAGCTTTTTCATCGTGACTAAGGTGCTGTTTGTGTAGTAGTTGACTTCTTTCTTTCATTAAGTTTAAAGTGTATTTTTTGAGTATTTTTGGTTTTTGACGTAGACAATTGACATTATGTTGTATTAGACATGTTTTAATCTTGGTTTCAATCTTTTTATAGTATGTATTGGCATCTAGAATTTCGTTTTCTTTTTCAAAGAGGTAATCTTTGGCGTTTTCTAAGTTGATGATATATTCTGATCTGTCTTCTATTGTTTTTAGTAGGTTCCTTGGGGTGGTGAAGTTTCTCCTGTTCAGCTTCGTGGCTTTTAATTTTACCGTACCTCTTAGCAACTTATGGTCTGTTGGGAAGCCGGTAGATATGGTTTCAAAGTTAGTAAATGAACATGGGGAATTAGATAAAATAAAATCAATCTCATTTTTTGTCTTCTTGTCGGGGGAGAACCATGTCCATTTCTTATTTTTATTTTTCTTAAATAGAGTATTGATTACAGTTAACTTGTGCTCGTATGCGTATTGAAGCAGTCTTTCTCCTCGTTTGTTCCTAGTTCCATACCCAAATTTCCCAGTTATTAGTGATTCTTCATTTTTTGGTTCGCCAATTTTTGCGTTGTAATCTCCCATGCTGATCACATTTTTTCCTGCTAAATCGTGTGCTAGTTGAACGTCATGGTAAAATTTTTCGATCTCTTCGTCATTGGCACTTTCTGTTGGAGCATACACTTGTATGAGAGTAAGATAATCATCAAATATTAATTTTAGTAAGCATACTCTCTCAGATATTCCTGTGTAGTTTTCTATGTTGTGTTTTAGCTTTGATTTTATTAGGAATCCAACACCGTATTGACCTGGAGTTTGACGAGCTAAATAAATATTGGGAAATTTGTACACTCAGCGCCATCTAGTTTCGGACTCTAACCCGCGACCGAGAATAAGTCGCAAATGCGTTTATAGCAAGATTCCATTTTTATTTTTTATTATCTGAATAAGTTTTTTTTTATTTCTCAATGGAAGTTTTATCATACTAAGACATATTTTTAAATCTTTTTAATATGCGGGGTAATTAAAATTTTATTTCAAAATCACACGTAATGAACGATTTACATATATTTAAGGCTGTCATTGCAAATTAAAGGCAGTGGTAGCCCAGCGGTAACGCGTCGCTTGTATTATAACCGAGTGATGCGGGTTCAAATCCGGGTCTCGCACCTCTGATACTTTCATGTGCGAATCATTTCTATCATGATTACCATTGTTGTTGTTGATTACGGTTGTGAAGGAAAACATTGTGAGGAAACCTGCATGTCTGAGAAAACCAAAAATGCGATTTTAAAGAATTATTATATTTATTATCATTCGTATCATTTAATTAATTACACAGCATGACGCCAATTAGTGTTAAACAGACATAATTACAAAAAAAAACTTAGAATTAAATATATTTTAGGCTAAAATTTTATTTATTTTTAACCAACGGAACCCGCAGCTTCGCTTGCGCTAAATCTAGCGAACCCGAGCGAAGCGAGTGTGTATCGATAGTACCTAATAAAAATATATCGTTAACGTTTATTGAATCTATTATACAATTGTGAACCTCGCTTATTTGAAGTCGGATAAAAGGAGCTTACCTACAAGCATTATGATAGAAAGAGATGATCCCCCGGTTTTTTGTACGTAAGTGTACGGATAACAAAAAACGTACGTACCGTTAGATATCGCACTTTCACTCGCTTTTGTCACGTTTCAGCTGGTTTAGGGCCGATCCTCACTATAATGTCTTTCACAGTTCGTTCTCAGTTCGATCTCGGTCTGGTAAAGTCGTATCATGTTCACATTATACAGTCTGACTTACCGCCGCACTCAGAATCACTTAATGAACCATTAAGTCGTTCATTAGTTTGGAGAATCTCGCGTTAATGGTTCATTAAGTGACTATGAGTGCGGCGGTTACTTCACGATTCATTCATGATGAAGGAAACTTCTTGTAGTACTGTCAAATAGATTAGAGTGGGATAAAGCGAAATTTGACTGTTACGGATACTAAGAATGCACACATTTTTCACTTGAAAATATTTTACCAGACCGAAATGGACCGAGAATTGTAAACGGCATTACAGTGAGGATCGCGCCTTAGTCCATGTAAGTGGAAATGCGACTGAATTTTGGACTTTCCAATATATTTAATTCTGTGTCACTTGGATTAACATCATATGTTTCGCTTATTTTTGATCCACGGACGTTTGGTAACTGTAGTTTGTTGATTTGGTGTAGCAGATTCGATTCCCAGTTAGCACCTCTGGTAGTCTCATACACGATCGAAGCGAAGCTAATCGAGAAGCTTACTACTAGCCTTTGAGATCTACCAATCCACATTCTGTTGTGGTTCTATTATTAGATAAATAAAATACGTTTGAAATACATGTATATATTTTTAAGGAACATGTCAAGAGTTGACTTTCCAAGTAGGTATCCATGACAGAAATGATAATTTCGATTTCGATTCTAGCTAAGACCAATCTGTAAATTAAATATTTCGTGGAAAATATTATTGAAATAGCGTTATAATCGTATAGAGGACGAATCAATCGTATCGTATTTCTTAGAATGTTTGTCTGTCTGTCTGAAAGCATTACGAGAAAACTACTGGAAAAATATACCCGACATCTTTACAAAATTCACTAACGTACTGACACAGAGTTTTCGTTAAAAGAATAAAAGGAGTAGTGGCCCGCCGTGTCAGTGCGGGCATTTATATGCGTAATGAGCGGCGTGTGCGGGTAGTAGTGAGTAGCGCCCCCCGCCGTAATTGCGACAGCTACCCGCCAGTCGAACGCTATAGACCATCCTTACCAAAAACTTTAAAAAAAGGACAATTCAAGGCAAGTGCTTGCCACACCAAATGGCGTCCATTGCGTTCAGCGTTTTCAACCAATGAGGTGCGAAATTTGAAAATGTAAAAATTTTAATGCATTTTTATAACATTTATCGATAGAATAAAAATTTGATGTTTTTTTAGTGGTTTATTATGACTATATAATCTGATTGAGACACTTCAAAAATTGATGTAATACCCCATTTGTATGAAATTGAGATTTGTTTATACTAATAGTTTAAAAATGAGTTATTATTGCTTTTTGCCTAAGCTATCTTAATATGTAATATACTTTTAGATTGGTTTTCATATGGTGTAAAATCCTATTCGTCAAGTTTTTGTATACATTTACTAGCGGAACCCGCGGCTTCGCTCGCGCAAATTCTAGGGACGAACCCGAGCGAAGCGAGGGCGTGTCATTATTTGGTATGTTAATAGCTATCCGGGTCAACATACTTTTTACTCCGTGAAAATATCTCGTCTCTAAAAAATTGAGAATTGCTAAGTGTGAACAAAATTTGTAGTAAAACTTTTAGTTCAATCTAAGCTTCAAATATTTACATTGGCAGTATAGATATTGTCTTAGCCTCAATAACCAACAAAAATATAATCAGAGAGTAGACGAGACCGCATCGATCGTAAACAATGCTCCGGTTGAGGTCTCACGTTGCGTAAATAGTCACGTTTTTAACCCAACCATTATAATTTTACGTTTGTCTTAACTTTTAAAAGTTATGTAACTTTGGAAGACATAGTAATATTGAGAAAATGTAAAAGTTTACAAATTAATCTCACTATGTTTGTATGTATCAATCAAAATATAAATTATTCAAATAGACTTTACAAGCACTTTTGAATCGTCACTTTTACATTATTATATAGAATTTAAATCATTTGTCAGTCTGTAAGTCTGGGACTTGGGAGTAAGCTACCACCGACTCGGAATGCTGTTCTGCCGAGAAAAGCCGGCGAGAAACTCAGCAGTTGCTCTTTTCAAAAAATATTTGATTACAATATCTATTGCATTACAATATTTATCTATTTATCCTACGTGAGACACAACAAGACATTAATCCCACACATTTACATCTTCTTAGTATTCCGTATGTTTGGCACTCCTTAACGATAAAAAGTACGAATTTGAAATTTAGTGCACAGATAGATTATAAGTTGGAGTAATAACACGTAAATTGCGTCTCAATTGGCGAAGATAATGCCTAACATATACTTACAATTTTTGTTTTCCAATTAATGTGTGTATAGACTAGCAAACCTGGCTTCGCTGGGCGTAAGATAAAATAAATTAAACAATTTTTATAATTTTCTAATAAAATAAAAGTAGCCTAAGTTACACCTTATAACATTAGCTATCTGCGAGTGAAAGACTCGTCAAATCAGTCGGTCCAGTGTCTAGACGTTTCAGAGATTATCCGGAACAAACAGATAGACAGACAAAAGTTTAAAAAAATTGATTTCTTTATGTAAGTAACGTATATACTTTCATAATATGCATTTATTGAAAAGCTGTTTATTTGAAATTAAAAACAGACGCTTCATATTTATTTATACGAGTGTACGAGTGATGTACTGATACCGTACCCATGACTGGAGTACAAACATTTGTGTGCTTAGAAATGAATGCCCCCAGCGGGACTCGAACCCTTAACCGCTTGCACAGTAACTAGGATCACTACAAACTGAGCCAACGTGTCGTCAGCAGAAATGACTTGAATTAAGAGATATCACAGTGTCAGATGGTAATATACATCAAAAGTACCGTAAGTCGTAACCTATATTTACCAGTCGAGGGGTGCGGAGGTAAGACACCCACCCCCCGATTGTGAGGCACCCCTCACTCAAGGGTGGCTGAATTTCTATGGAAATCACAGACTTTTTGATGACAATTTTGTAATTTTTGATTAATAATTTAGATTTTTGGTAGTTAGTGCGAATGTTTGTGTGTATGTATTTGTTGTTTCTGATCTATCTGATTTTGATAAATAGTCAAAATATTTTATGTATTAATACTAGAAATTCCCGCGGCTCCGCCCGCGCCTGAAGGATGAAAATTTAGGGTTATAAGAATTTTTTGATGCTTAAAGTTAAAAATAAAAATTTGGTCCAAAAATAAAAAATAAGTCTGGAGAGGGCCATCCTTATCACCTAGGAAAATAAAAAAATAGCCTACGACCTATTCTCAAACCTACCAAACATACACAAAAAATCTGTCAAGCCGTTTCGGAGGAGTTCGACAACAAACACTGTGACACGAGATTTTTATAGATCAGTGGTAGGTTCGCAGATTTCTCGGAGATAAGATATTGTGTCACACTTAAAAGGAACCAGCTACCATCATACCAAATGACGACTCGTTTGGCTCAGTTGGTAGTGACCCTACTTTCTGCGCCAGCGGTCGCGGGTTCGAGTCCCGCTGGGGGCATTCATTTGTTGAGCACGAATATTTGTACTCCAGTCATGGGTGTTTATATTTATAATATGTATGTATTTAAAAATTATATGTGTAGTATATCAACTATCTGGTATCCGTAACACAAGCACGTAACGTAGCTTATTACGGAACTAGATGGCGCTGTTGTAATAATGTAAAAAAAAAGTTCATCAAAATCGGTCCAGTGTTTTTATGTTTTTAATTTTTATACAGGTTGTATAATTGTGGAATTATAACCGTTTGCCTTTTTTACATTTACATTTTGGCTACGAAACCCTAAAAATGTAACAAAATAATTAACCGCGACTGGAAATCAAACTGACGACCGTCTGAATAAAATCTTTTAAGGCACAGAACTGTGACGTTACACCCAAGAAAAATCTAGAGCAAAAATGTATATGAAATAAAATAATAATTTGAAAACATATTTTTTTACCATTTGCTCCACATCTGTAATGGCGCAGCGATTAAGGTCGATGCGATTATAAAAGGTCGCAAGTTCGATAAGTGTCCTAAATACTTTTGTAACATTTAGCTCGCTATGGCTTTTCTAACTAGTTAGTTCCTCGCGGATTTGTCTGCATATATTATTTGGAAAGTTCAATTTACGTAATAGTTTTTTACGGTCCTAAATAAAAAATCGTGAAAAATAAAACTAGAGATTTACCCGAGCTTCGTTCGGGTTTGTCCCTACTCAATTTAAAGGTTTTATCCCGTAATCAAACTAAAAAAAGGTGTGTGTGCGATTCACACACGATAGAAGTGAAACTTCAGTAAATCGACAAAAGAATGAGATGAATATTATAAAAAAAGAAATGTCAAAAAATAAACAACGGTTACCATGGCAACATGGGAATGTATTCTATCTCATTCTCTACGACTTAATCCTATACTTTTATGTATTTCTTTCTTTATCGTGACGCATTTTCGTTTCATCGAGTTTCAAATCAACGATTCTAAAGAAGTTTCACTTCAATCAAATTTCTAAAATAAAAGTAGTTTATAATAACTAAATACTAAAATAATATTAGATTTTTAAAAAAAATCTTAGATTAGAGCGAATACTTGTAATTTTTTTGTTTATTTGCGGTATTGTTCTTGTTTTCCTATTTTTTACCGAAAACTTAGTCATCATACATCATAAAATCACATTTATTGCATACGATTTAAATTAAAGGTTTTAAAAAATTCTGTGTTTTCTGTGAGCTCAATATTTGACTTGATTTTTAAATCAATAAAACTAAATTTTAAAAGTCAATCAATAGCCAAGTAAAGTCTGCATTCTAACGGCTAGACACTAGACTAAACGAAAAAAAGCTTGGGTTCGAAAAACTGTAAAAATTCTAGAGCATACACAATTCCATGGGTTGTCTGTTTGACTTTTCGTATTGTCTCTGCAACAGTAACTTTAACCGCCGCACTCAGAGTCACTTAATGAATAGTTAAGTCTAGAATGTCCATAATAAGGAACGACTTAATGGTACATTAAATGACTTTAAGTGCGGCGGTAAATGTATGAGTCGTAACTTAAATTATACAATGATCAAAATTTTATTAAAATCGATTCAATCGAGACTGATTCAAAATTTTAAGATATTTATTAAAATTAGTATGAATTATTTTATCCTCACACTCGTGATTTTCCGTTAATATGTGCATTATAAAATATAAAAGGTACATCAAGGTCTACGAATTGTAACTTGCTTTTTTTTTGCCTCAATTTACTAACATTTTCTCGAAAGTACTGTTAATAAACAGCCAATGTGTCCTTGTGTATATAATTATTTTGTTAGACGTAAAATAGTTACATCATTCATTTAAACAAAAAGCATATTTTACATTCTCGCAATAAAATTTTGTGAGTTTGTTGTATATTCTTAGAATTTTGTTTTTTTTTGTTTCAAGCTATGGTGCATAATTTTGATGCCATATCTTTATTGTTATCTGTGCTGTGGTTAAAAATTATTGTAACATAAATAATATAATATTTTGAATTAAAAATGCAGTGATAGTCCAGCGGTAACGCACTCGCTTGGATAATCAAGTGATACGTGTTCAAATCCAGCTCCAGCACCTTTGATATTTTCATGTGCGAATCATTTCGAACATGATTACCACTTGTCTTACGGTGAAGGAAAACATCGTGAGGAAACCTGCATGTCTGAGAGAACCTAGCAAGTTTTCGTAAGACATGTGAAGTCCAACAACACACATTAGGCCAGCGCGATGGACTATGGCCTGATCCCCCTCGTATTGAAGGGACGCCCGTACCCAGCAGTGGGATGTTTAAAAAAGGCTGAATACTAAGTATAATATGTATTTAATTGTCACTAAAATATGAATATTAATAAGTTTCTCTTTACATTTTGTATTTTTAAACTTACAGTTGAAAGATAACTTTGAAACGAAAACAAACACGCACACGTTCTATTTAAAATGGACTATTTTTATATAACACAATTTGTGTTTTGTACCACCGCACGCACCCCTATTTATAATAATTATTCCGTCCCTCTCACACCGCAACCAAAAGTGTATCGCCGTCTCAAGAGGAATGCAAATGAAAAATCAATGGCACACTTGTCTCTTGGCGTTCTTGACAGATTAAATAATATTATAATATTTTTTTTTTATTTACAACATACAGAATAACGTACGTTGTAACGTGCTTTATTTTGTGAACATAAAAAAAATGCTTTTAAGTCGAATTTGCCTATTAAACATCTTTTGGAAAGACTTTTTGAATTCGTTATTATTACTGCAACAGAAACCGAATGTATAGTTATTAGATTTTTTGACTGTGTGTCTGTCACGAGAAAATCGCTGGACAGATTTTGATGAAATTTGATATGTCGATAGCTGGTTGTCCGGGTGAACTGATAGGGCTTTTTAGTCTTATATACTTATTTTGAGAAATCTATAAGTTAACTGTTAAAACATAAGTAGGTGCCTAGATTAGGGACGAAACTGAACCAGAGTGAAGGTGAATCGCTAGTTTATTATATATTTAATGTAAAAGACTAACGGCAGTGGGTTCCGCTAGTTAAAATAAATAAATATGTTGTGACCATGCCATCGCCCCCATGTGAGCGCCATCTAGTCCCGTGGTAAGCTACGTTACGTGCTTGTGTTACGGATACCAGATAGTTGATATACTACATTATAAATTTTAAATACATACATAATATTATAAATATAAAAATAAAATTTCTAAAACAAAAATAGCCTAAGTCACTCCGTATAAAATTAACTATCTGCGAGTGAAAGTTCCGTCAAAATCGGTTTAGCCGTTTCAGATATTAGCCGGGACAAACAGACAGACAGACAAAAGTTTTAAAAATTGATTTTTTATTTAAGTACCATATATACTTTCATATAATGCATTTAGTAAAAAGCTGTTAATTTGAAATTAAAACAGACACTTCAATTTTATTTATATTATGTACATAGATATACAGATAAACTATGCATAACTATCAGAAAGTGACGTTTGATAGATTATTATTTTTACGACGTATCAGTTTCCCGCGCTTTTGAATTTTTTTTTAAATGTCGCGCTGTAGAAGTGTGTATTATGAATCGATTAATTCATTTTAATACATTTTCTATGAAATATTTTGTTTTTTTTTTTTTAATTTATTTGCATATTAACAATTTCAATAAAATTAAAGTTTTTATTTGTATATAAATCCTCTTTTCATTGATTTCTTTTATTTGTCATGTTTACGAATTTTTTATTTATTTACTTTTAACTAAGATAACTTTTATTCTGTCACCTACAAATGAAAAATGCATCTAACTGACCTTCCTTCTTCAGTTGTCGCGGGTTTGATTACTTATGAGTGCAAAAAGGAAAGGTGTTTGATACAGACGTAAGTTTTGATTAAAAAAGTTGCATTGTGGAAAATTACGATGTTTGTAAATAAGATAAAGCTACAATAACATTCTATACTAAATCTTTTTGGATGATGTTTCTTTTAAGTAGGGGTCGGACACCAATTATATGTTGAACCGGTTTAGTTCATTGACTCCAAACCAAATAGGTTTCCGGTTTAGGTTTCGATAACATTTTATAACCGGCTAAAACCCGGTGGATGGTTTTTGAGGAATTTCAATCGAATTTCGGTTATAATAAATTTTTGTAGATTGTGTAGTAGAAAAATATGTAGGTATATAATTTATCTACGAATTAATTTACGGTTTTATTTCGGCATCTAAATTGAAGTCTTAGCTTTCTTTAAAAATACGATTATAGTTTCGGTTTACTTAACCATTCGGTTTTATTAAACAACTTACTAGTGTTAGCACTCTGCTTTCTGGCTTGGCGATTTGCAATAAAAACACTGTTTACTTGCACTTGTATACGTTTATTATAACCACAAAACTTTTACACAGTTTTTATCGTTCTTAACATGGAGATTAATATTCACTCTCCAAAATTTGAATTATAACTGAACTGCCTTAGTACAGTGTCACCTATTTTATAATCGACTCGAGACAATCAATTGACTAAGATCATATACATATTCAGCCAACAAAATTTATAATTTAATTGATTAAATTATTATTAAAAGGAAGCTTACAATAATTATTTACTTACACAAAATAATTATAACATATTATTTTATACTATTTTAATATATTATTTTAATTTGTATTTATAATTTAAACTGACACAAATGACTAACGTTAACATAAGTTTGCAATAATTATTGTTTACTTATACAAAATAATTGTAATATAATAAATTATAGTATATAATTAAGTGTACATCTTATATTCATATTTTATAAGCTAACACAAGTTGAGTGGTTAATTAGACATTGCATTACCGGAATAAACCATTTTTAAGCCCGGTTTCGAGCCTCGCATTTAGTCGATTTAATTGTTCAATCCAATAAATAATTTTATAAATATTTTTATATTCTTTTAAAGGTTAATTATTTATCGCCTTCTTTAATTTGAGATTTTACGATATTTTGCAAAGAAAACACACATTTTATGTTTTACAATAGATGTCAGGATATTCGCGTCGCAAGCCACTTTTTTCGTTAGTTCATAAAAAAAACTAACAAGGCCACAGATAAGAACTGGTTTTTCACATAATTAATCTATAAATATCTATCAGTACAAATAATAAAATTGAAGTGTTTGTTTTTAATTTCAAATTAACAGCTTTTCTCGTTTGTTTTTAATTTCAAATTAACAGCTTTTCACTAAATGCATATGAAAGTATATACGGTAGTTTGTCAGTCTGTCTGTTTGTTCCGGCTAATCTGAAATGTCTGAACCGATTTTGACGGACTATCACTCGCAGATAGCTGATGCTATAAGGAGTAACTTAGGTTACTTTTATTTTATTAGAAAATTATGAAAACTGTTTATTTTAAATAACGACCATTGAAGCGGGCCGGATTTGCTAGTATGTAAATACTAAATATATTATCTGTATACCTTCTTTTCTATCTATCTATTTATACTATTTATAAAGCTAAAGAGTTTGTTTGGTTGTACGCGCTAATCTCAGGAACTACTAGTTGGAATTGAAAAATTCTTTTTGTGTTAAATAGTCCGTTTATCGAAGAAGGCTATAGGCTATATTACATCACGCTACGACCATTAGGAACGGAGCATTAATGAGAAATGTTGCAAAAACGGGAGAAAAATATTCCTTTTGAGAGCTTCCGTTGCGTGCGCTGCGTAAACGGTTAAAGTTATGCAAAAATCATATATGACAGAATTAAAGTTCTAATAAAAGTCCGCGGTAGCATATGTCAATCTTTTAAGATTGACTCGCATTAATCTTTTTTTTATGGTAATCAAATTTGTTTTACGATAATGCATTTTTTGCGAAGGTGTTAAATAAATATGATATTAATCCTTATCAAAATAAATTAGTTATTCATCACAAGTATATAATTTTAAACAAAATTGCTTTTGGCATCGTTTGATTTCAATGAATATGTTACGAGATACCATAGTTTTAACATAACTTCGCAACATAATAATGATCACCATTTGCAAGACTTTTATGATTTTGGTTTTTGAATTTGGTTTTCAGCCTTTAGAACGCGAGCGAAGCCGCGGGAAAGGCTAGTTAAATATATCGATAGATTGTCATAGTTGCATCAAAACTACTGTTAATTAACTCACCTTTCATAGTAGCGACACGTGTGATAAGATGAAGCACGCGGCGCTTCACGCGGTTAACTCCTTTTTTGTCTTCTCTAAGTCTGCTTATTAAAGGAGTTTCTTCTTTTTTGTTTAGTAGATATTGATGAGTTTTAGTGTGTTACCAGTTAAAATTGAAATATATGTTTTTTAATATAATCTAAAGAAAATATAAGAAAGAAAAGTATCCTAAAACACCCCATCAAATCTATGGATAAAAATCCTAAATTTGTTGCTGCTTTCAAAATAAATGTGATAACATAGGTAACATATAATAATAATATGTTGGGACATTATTACAATAGTGCCATTTAGTTCCGTGGTAAGCTACAAGGCTTGTGTTACGGATACCAGATAGTTGATACACTACACATATAAATTTTAAATATATACATATTATAAATATAAACACCCATGACTGGAGTATAAACGTTCGTGCTCAACAAATGAATGCCCCCAGCGGGACTCGAACCCGCGACCGCTGGCGCAGAAAGTAGGGTCACTAACAACTGAGCCGAACGTGTCGTCCTTTAAAATATTAATGAGGATTTTGAGAGAACATATCTAGTTTTCGTATGATAATTAAAATTAAAGCTCGCCAACCCTAATCTGGCTAGCATGGTGGGTTATGGCCGGATCTAGACGGTCGTTCGGAATTTGCTTCTAGCTTTTAGATTTTTCTGAATCTATTTTCTACTATATTTTTATTCTGTGTGAAAGAAGTTATTTCTTAAACGTCAAATGTCACTCAATCCTAGGTTCTTTGAGCTGGTGACCCAAAATAATTGTTTTATTATCACTCCAAAAAATACCTGGCCGCTGACAACGTTGACGTTTCGGAAAAAAAGTTAAGTTTGAATTTTGGAATTCCGTAAGGTCGGTTCATACACATACCTAATTGTTTTAATGCGTACACTCGCGTGTGTGGGTAAGATAGTGCGATCGCGCAGTCTTGTACCGTGTTTGTTTTCGGTTATACTAGCTTCTTTTTAGGAGTTTCCTTGTGTTTTTAGTTTATTTATATAATTTGGTGATTAATATGTAATTATTTTTAAATTTGATTATTTGTAGTAAATGTACTGAATAAACTTATTTATTTATCATGTTAGGTATAGCGATTTAATCGAATATTCAATATTAGAAGTAAAATTGAAATAGAAATGTTTCTTTGTTTAATATCTAGAAAATTGTCTTTGCAAAAATATTAAAAATATAGCAAAATCTACGATAGAAAAATAATAATTCGATTCTAATGTGTCAAAATTTGACGTTTTTAAGATTTGTCAATGATTTTACATAACTCTACCTGTAACAACGATCTGAACTGCTCAATCACGCTAGCCCGCACACCAGCGGGTTTTATTGTCTTCACGCACACAGCGCAGTGTTGTCGTGTGGGTGAGTTCAACACGCCACCTCGTACTCACAGAAGGTGATAGCTGAGTTCTACTATTATTTATTTTATTTCTGTTTATATATATAATATATATATATATATATATATATATATATATATATATATATATATATATATATATATATATATTTGTTGTTCGTGGATTTGTCTGGTTGTTTCGTTCTTTTTTTTTAATGATATTATATTTGGGTAAATGTTTCGTAGGAACTTTAATACTGGAGGCTTTTTTTCGAATTTAAATAAAGCTGCTATTCAAGTGTTATACAAAATCCTCAAAACTATCGTTTATTAAACACAAGAAAAGAAAGTGATTTGTCATTTTAATCTCCGCTTTTAAATATTGCCATACACAGTGCCATCTAGTTTCATGGTAAGCTACGAGGCTTGTGTTACGGATACCAGATAGTTGGCACACTACCTGGTACTACTACATATATAACTTTAAATACATACATATTATAAATATTATATTTAAAGAAATAGAGAAGTTTGGTCAATATTAAAAGAATAGGGCCTGCGAACCGTGACCGCTATGTCTTAACTTTTATTGGTAGCTATTAGTATTTCCTATGTTACATTAGAAAGTCTTAATTGTATTCTTGTATTCAACCCTTTTTAACGTCCCACTGCTGGGGGTGGGCCTCCCTCAGTACGAGGGGGGTCAGGCCATAGTCCACCGCGCTGGCCTGGTGCGTGTTGGCGGACTTCACGTGTCTTTCGAAAACTTGCTAGGTTCTTTCAGACATGCAGGTTTCCTCACGATATTTTCCTTCATAGTCTTCATTACATACAGCTAATTATCATTTCCTTATTTTTAAGTTGGCTAATTAACTTATCATAACAGATGGCCCTTCAGTAAAATATTACCTTTTCAATGGCACATGTCAAGTTGAAATTTGAAGTTTTATGATGATCTGCTTAATCATGTCTTAGAAACGTCTCGTCGTCGTCATCTTTTTGTTTTGTGTAATATATAAAATTGAAGTGTCTGTTTTTAATTTCAAATTAACAGCTTTCCACTAAATGCATATGAAAGTATATACGGCACTCACTGACTCACTCACTTACTTACTCACTTACTCACTCACTTACTTACTCACTTACTCACTCATAGTACTCATCACACGAATGAACTTTCAGCAGGATTCGAATCCGCGACGGATGGCACAGCAACTAGGGTCGCTACAAACTAAACCCAATCGAAATGTGAATAAAAAAAAATATGAATACTTTGCATGATTTTAAAATATAATTCGGGTGTTAATTTCATATGAAACATTCTGTTGATATTCGTATAATACTTTTGTAATTTATGTTAGAAATTATAAATGTTTTTATTTAGAGTGCGGCTTTAGCTGACTTACAAATCTTTACAAGTGTTGATCATTTTTGTAAAAGATCGCGTTTTTTTTACCTTTCTTAGGTCGATCAAAGCTTCTTAATGGCAACACTATAAAGCGGAAAACTTTTATTTATTAACTTCTTGAATACTCTGTACTTTATAATCCATTGATGTTTATAAAAGATCAATATGTACTCAATGTAAGTTTCGCCTACTGTTGAACTTTAACCAGTTTTTTTTTATAACATTAAAGCTCGTCGATAGCTAAAGCTATTAAACAAAAAAAAAAAGAAAATCGTTGGACAAACAGAAAAAAGCTACCGTAATGTCTCTGCCTATTTATAAAAAAAACTGATATTTTTTTTCCCTTGATCCTCCTTCTGTTCTTTTTCCTCACTTGACTTTTTAGGATTTTTTTACAAAGAGAGCGAGAATGAGAGAGAAAGAGAGAGATGTATAATACTTTACTCAAAACATTTTATTGGATAACCGTTAATATTTACATTACGTATATTTACATGTACCTACATACGTATGTGTGTACATATTATGAAATTTTCCTTGTTTTCGTATGAATGATTTATATTTAATTAAAACTTATTTCTGTTTGAGATAACCATTATTTAACTATTCTATTTAATATTCCTTGAGCAATTTTGTTTGTAAATGTATTGCTATAATCGTTTTGCATCGTTTTTGCACTGCAAAATAATTAGTCGTTCATTATTTTCCTCTTGAGATAAAGACCGAATATACTGTTATCTTAAAAATATTTGAATCTTAAAAATATTTGAAATAAATTTATGATAGTGGGATACATACTGTATACGATTTTCAAATGCTATGCTTTAGATTAGATTCTTGCGTTCACTTTTAATGGTGTAGCACTTATTATGATAGAGTATGGCTAATCTGAGAGATTTTTTAAGGACTTTTGGAAATTTGTCAACAAATTATATGTAATCAACATATTATAATATGTATTTAAAAGATACATCAATTTTATTTTTGTGTATACCTTGTTCCCTTTTGTTTTTAAAGTAAAGTGTATTGGCTGTTTTATTATTTATTTATTTTTCCTTATTTTTCGGTTATGAATATTCATTCAAGTGACAAGATATCTTTAAAAAATTTAAAAACTCCAGGCTTATTTTTTTTATATTATTAGATTATTTTTCTATTATTTTATTAGAGGATTTATCCTCTGTTTTTGTTCTCACAACAATTTGTTGTAATTTCTAAAATTAATATTGTTACATAAAGATTAAGTAAATTATGTTTTAACTATATTTTAATTATGATTAACAATAAAAAATTGTATTTTAAAATAGTAAATACCATTTGCGTTAAGCTTTATTATGACTTCAATGTACAGTAGGCATTTTATTATTTGAATGCAGACAAATATTTCATATATTTTCATATATTTTTGACTGGCCCTCGCTCCGCTCGGTTTAGTTCCTGCCTACATTTTAGCAGTTAGTATAAATTTCTTAAAAGTGGAATATTTTTCGGTGGAATAAAGTATTCTATATGTTTACTCTAATATCTAGCTATTATCATAGCAGATTTCATCAAAATCTATTCAGCTGTTTTCTCGTTACAGACAGACAGACATTAATTCTAAAATGAGTTCTGAGTTTCATTATTATATGTATATAGATAAATAAATAATTTTTTCTCATCATTGTAATTTATAAAATATGTCAAGTTGAAAGTAAGTTTGTGTCTAAAACAAATTTTTACTTGTCGCCATCTCAATGTATCCCGAGCGTGTACTAATAATAATAAGTGATGGCTGTGTGCGTCCCGTCTATGTGTGCGTGGATGATGCCTCGTTTGCATCGCGTTGAGTTTTGGGGTTTGTTTGTCATATTTTGACATGTCAATTCTTTTTTAATTAGTTGGAACTATAAATATTTTTAATGAATGATTATTTACTTCAAAAGGCACGCTTTGAAGCCATTAACGAGACAATACAATAGAATACGTTTAACTAATTTTAAAATACATACATATTTCACATTCTAAGTTGTTATTTTTTTATAGGTAGGTGTTTAAATTTATTAAATGGGCCTGCTTGTTTTTGTGATATCATTATTTATGCCATGTTTATAAGTTAGAAATTAATTCGTATTTAATTAGTCGTATTAGTTTTATTCGCGTAGTTTTACGCTTTTGTTATTAAGACATTAAATTAAATGATTTGAAATTATGCGTTTGAGGAAAATCATAAATATATAAGTTTATTTAAATAAACTTTATTATATTATGTAAATACTTATACTTTTATGTCCATCGAATTACTAAAACAAACAATTGTGTAACATCAAATTATGCATAATGAAGTATGCTATCGATGTTTTATAGGTCATAAATAGGTGTCTCGAAAACAAAATATCGTTCTTATTTCATTTTATTTCTTTCAAAAAAATCTTATTTTGATTTCTTAATAACGTAATATGGGTAAGGTCAAAGTAACCTTTAACGGTTAACGGTTACTAATTATCATAAACTATATTTTATCAATGGTTAGACTCATCCCTAGGTCTATCAAACGTGAAACATTAAGTTTTCCACAATTATCCAATTCACTGCGCCATTTTCTGAATTTAATTTCTTCTTTTGATCTTTCTACAAAGTACTAGAAAAATTAAAAATATGAATGAAATCGTTTTTTTATATGAGGGGTAAAGGGGCAAAACAAGGAATGTCACAAAATTATTATTTTTCAATTTAAATTGCAATCTTTAATACGTGGCAAAATGTTAATGTTCCCATACTTTTCAACTTTTTTTAATTTTATGTGACATTCCTTGTTTTGCCCCTTTATATATATAGAAGGTAAATATATAATGCGCATAATATGGAATGTAAGTGAAGCCGTACAATACTTTCAAGCACTCGACCGAGTGTGAACGCACTGAGAACTGCTGATAGCCCCTTATCTCATCTACTACGTCAACAGACTACATCAGTCCCTCTCACTTACAAGTTACATTATATAGCGCTGTCCTGTTCTAACGCCGGTCGTATTGTCTCGCTCGCTCTAATGAATTAAATCAACAACCTCTCGCTCGCTCCCTCTCGATGATCAGCGTTCCCTATTTGAATTTATTTCGAATTTGGAATTCGATTTTTTTTCAAGATGCACACTATGTAATACCGATTTTTAAAAATAATTTGTGCATTATTAATTTTCGATTTTTACTATCCGATTTAACTATAGTAGTGTGAAAGGGTATAAAATTAAAGCACATATCAAAAATGCGCAAGTGAAAGCTAATTTATTCTTCATACGCTTAATCTTCCAAGTCAATGTCACGAACAAACATTCGTATTATAGTTATAAATAATATATAAATAGTGTTTTTAGAAGGAATCCAACGAAGGACACCAAAAAAGGCAAAAAATAATAAATCGTAGTTAAATTTTAGTAGAAATAATGCGCAGCTACACACGTAAATTAGGAGTAAATTAGTTCAAGGGTAAAGTGTACCTGACGACGTGAACAGCGACCTTGCGGATGTCGCACTGTTGGGTTTCAGGCTTCAATTAATTGCAAGCAATTCTTTAAACTATAACTAGTTGTACTTGTGACTTCGCTGTGTTTTTATTTAACCGACTTCAAAAAGAGGAGGTTCTTAATCACGTTTTCTCTAAATGAGTATTTATTATTTTTTAGTATAATTAATTAAAAAGGCTATGTCGATATGTTACTGTTACGACGTAAACGACTCAAAAGTCTTATTTCAAATATGTAGTAAGTTGTAATAATAATTGTATGTATATTGCTTTTTTGTTCTATTATGATGTAAAAAGTTTCAGCGGTTCGTTCGCCCGACGTCCAGACGATGGCCGCTTTCACTAACTTTCTAAAATCACAGAGTACTTATTTTTTATAATGTTTGATAGTAATTTTATTCTTCTTTTTTCAATTCGTCAGTCATATAGACACTTTTTAGATTGAATCGTAAAAAATAATTGAACTGTTAGTGTTTTGATATTGTAATTTCTTATCATAGCTAAGTAATAAACATGAATTGAAATAATTCATAGGCAACACATTTCTAGAGTATGTTTGCATTTTACAGGTAAGATAGTGACTAGTGAGTCAGATAGTGCTTGTCACAGTCTAAATGGGGCATCGCGACGGCGCGGATGTCTAGTATATTTATTGGTTTCACGTGTACGAAAACAAAAAATATAGTCACCTGTAAGATCCGGTTTTCGGTTACAAATGGCGAATGCGATTGACCGCGGCCGGTTCTCGCTATTAATCAATGTGACATAATCTAATCGTGTTAAAGTTGCCGCCATTACAACTACAGCAGACTACGGAGTCGCACGACGATGCCCGAGCCGGTGTTAGGAATGCAGCGCATTCGGCGTGTTTCGCGTCGCTAAGTGCGTGAAGATGTAGTTTTTCTGTTTGTTTATAAAGACATTTTGAAGTAATTTTGTGGTACTACTTATTAGATTTGTGATTAATGATTGTTTATGTCAAATTGTTTTTTTTTGTTGCGCAAGGCTATGGCCAGTGTTATACGGCTTTCTAATGTTGACACTTATGTTTTGCGTGTGTAAATGTTTAAAAAAAATAAATCGTTTACTATTTTACTGTTTTATATAAAGACGAATAAGTGCGTCTGTAGTTCTGAATTAAAATATTGAATATTGAATAGTATGCTATCGATCTATTTGTTTCTAATGTGAGAATGTCGGTCACGTACCCTGCGAGTGTGCCGCGAGACTAACCCGACGCCGGCCGAGCGCGCCCGAGCGGCTGACAGCTCGTCACTCGTCCGTCAACGCGGCACACTTCTTCTATGTACTCGATTACATAGGTGCAGTGAACGTGGCCGCTAGCTCTCCATTGCACTCAAATTTTGGAATAATCGATTCATTTACAGTTAGTTTGCTATATTTTCGATATATCGATTCCTGTTATCTACGCACACCCGTTGCACTGTCGTCGCGGCTGCGTCGCGGTGCGGACGCGTTCGCAAACGACTATCGTCTCATTTGCAATGTACTTAAGATATACATTGTGTATTAACGTTTCGCGTAGTTTCAAATCGCTTTCCGCGGCGTATTCGAGTTTTCCCGCACGTGTGCTTCACTGTTTACGTGCCATAGGTAGAGTCAATGACACTCGGCATGACATACATTCGGAGAGTGACGGCACGCCAACACACCCGTTTTTTCGCGAGTGCCTAACTCTAATAAGTTACACGGCCTTATCAAACGTTCATTTTTTGTCTGTGCTATTGTTTATTATCAGATTATCTCTGTGATAAGCGACTCTCCTTGTATCTCGCGCTGATTTCCGACAGTTAATAGTGTATTGTATATTATTTTCTCGCCAGCAACAAGTTTTTATATCTGTGTTGTGACACCGGTACGGTGTAGCGTGATTAGATATTTTGCGACGTGAAAACAGTGGTTCTTGAGTACATTTTAAATTTTATTAATGACATTTCATAGTGATTTATTAAAAATAAAAAAAAGCGGTAAATATTATTAATAAGCTGTCATTATCGGTAAGGGCAAGTAATATTTCGCTTTATTCAATGGACATTTTTCGCGCGCGCCAAAAATTCCATTGTAACGTTTAGTGACGATTCGGTGTATCGATTTATTTTTGCGTGTCACGGACGTCACTAATGACGTTGGCTGAAACAATGTCCCCTTTCACTCGGTATTGTTAAAAAAATTACGCCACCAACTGATGCTCGCAAAGTTATTAATTCTAATAAGAGAAGATTTTTTATTCGTTTCATTATTTGAAAGACAGTATTAATAATAATTGAAGACATGGAAGTATGAAGGTGATATGTCGCACAATTCTAATTTCCAGAAAATTGAGGTCAAAGTATGTGTAATGTCAAGTGTTGTGAACTGAACTGTAATACTCATATATTATGCGGCTGTTATTTTTAAAATTGTTTTTATAGCCATAACACCGACATCTATGCATAAAACAGCGAAAATTAGAAAATGCGACACATCACCTTCAACCATTCACGTCTTCGATTAATATCGGCTCTATGTGGTTTACACGTGAAAATTTTCACGGACACTCATTTATTTATAGTATTTCATTCGCCGTAGCTCGTATACCTACGTTTCGTAGCCGGAATGTACTCTATGTACATTGCGGGCGTGTTTGTGTGTGTAAACGCTATGTACTAAGAAACAGTAAAAAGTATGGCGCGAGCGCACGGCGCGGCAACGTCGCGGGGCCGCGGTGAAAACAATGCCTTTTATTACTTTGCATTTCCCGAAAATGTCCATATTTTTTTTATATTTTTGTTGTATTTATATTTTATACATACATATATTGTGTTTATTTTTTTTATTGTGTTATCATATTAACACGTGTTGGGATTGTAATAGCAATTTGCCAAATTGTAGCTTTTTATTCATTTAATCTCTTTTAATAGCGTTTGTACTAATTTTTTAAGTTAAAACTAAATTTAACGTAAAACAAAATATGAATATTGCCGGTGTTATAAAAAATAGTAACCGAAGTTGACCTTTCGAAGCTTACTAGCGCGGCCAGCTGACGCGGCGTTGTCGCTCTTCGTCCGAGAACACTCGATTATCCCTTATCGCCCCTATGTCACTCAGATAGAGTCGAGAATCCTGTGACAAAAGTTATATATAATGTTGTTAGGACGTTTCAAAGCAATAGCTAGACACTTCCCGCGCGAAAAATTCGAATAGGTTTTTATCAGTCGCGTTCGGGTTGTAGGCTTAGCCGGTTAACACTTTGTACACTGTTTATTTATTTTTTCGACTATTTTTTTTTTATTTTTGCAGTTTAGCCTCTTAGTTTTGCGTCTGTAACTTAATTACTAATATAGTCGACGTCATTTATATACAAGACAGTCTATATAAGTATTTATTATTGTGTAAAGTGTAAGTGATGTGTCTAAGTGCAATATAAGCAAGTGCAAGTGATACCAAAGTGTCCAAAAAGTATTTATAAAAAAAACTTATACATATTTACACCAAATAAAATTATCGTGTAGTTCCTTGATACCAAAAAATTAAAAAAAAGCAACAGCTGTCAATCAAAAGCGTACGGAGCTCAGTCTGAAGCGAGATGGCGAGGTGACAAGGTGGCCTACATGCCGGTGGCGCTGGGCTCGCTCGGCGGTGAGGGCGAGTACCGCGAGTACCACCACCTCTCGCCGCACCCCCACCAGATACAATACCATGAGTATCCCCCGCCGATATACCACCCCATGCCGGACCCCTACTTTAGGTAAACAAACCCATGTGTCTATAACTAGTGTCGCAGTGCGCGAGCGTATTTCAAGAACTCTACATTGCTTGGTTTTATACAAAATTGAACTGTTTAAAAGTTGATATAATTTTAAAATTTAACTAGTCTTTTTGAGTTTTCGTGGTTTTGAGTCAGTCAGTTAGTGAGAGATAATTTGATTTCATTATATATTATGTGCAGAGTGCATACCTATCTATAAAGGCATATACATTATAGTTTTTATATAGGTATGTATATAAAATTCAGTCTTTGGGTCTTTGTGTTGCCAATCGCTGGGCACAGGACTCCTCATTACGAGGAGGATCAGTCATAGTCCATCCACATCCACCACGTTGTCATCCACGAGTTGGTGTACTTCACATATCCTCCTAAACTTATAATTTATTAGGTTCTATCAGACGTATTGGTAGAAAAAATAATACCAATACCCCGTTGATTTTTAAGTCCTATTAGCGCTAGATTTTAGTTCCTAATGTTACAATTGCCAACATTGCAAGTACTTCTTTTGCGCAGAACCAAATAAATGAATGGTGAGATTTTTAGAGATAGTTTATTAAAACTAAAGAAATATTTTTATCATACATAAAGTCCATAAGATACCCTAAAATACTAGCGAGCCACCCTCGCTCTGCTTTGGTTCTTCTATCTCTTTCTCAGACATGGCATATTTTCCCGTCGAAAAGTGTACTTATTATACAACATAATATAAATTCTACCTTTATTTGGACGACACAATTTATGAACTGGGTCATATATCGCAAAAAAATAAAATTAAATATCAGCATTTTAGAATCTCCATGATATCAACCATTTTTTTATTTAACTTGTCTGTCTTAGTGTATTATTTTTTAGTAGAAGTAAAGTAAAATGATGTAATTTTAAAGTACTTGTACTGATGATATTTACCCTTTTTTAAATAATTCATTCGCTTTCGATTTGTTTGATTTGGCAACAACTAGTTTGGCTTCTTGAGAGGCCGCAACAGCATAACAATTGAAAACTTAAGTCACAATGCCGAAAATTCAATGGACAGATTGGACCCACATTTTTTTTATTATGTATAGTAAAAAATATTAAAAAAATGTGTATAGCTAGGCTCTACCTAACAAAGGTCGCTTCGCTGGGCGTAAGTAAAAAAATAAAAGTAGCCTAAGTTACTCCTTATAACATTAGCTATCTGCGGTTTCAGAGATTGGCCAGAACAAATAGACAGACAGATAAAAATTAAAAAAATATACATACATGTTTTTTTTTGATGTAAGTACCGTATATTCTTTCATATGCATTTAGTGAAAAGCTGTTAATTTGAAATTAAAAACTGACACTTAAATTTTATTTCTATTTACTGAAGTTAAATATTCGTAAGTCTAACAAAGTATGATGTAATGACATGTTACAAAATATGCTTGTGCCTTGTGGTATGATAATGTAAGGAATTCGTCGCGTATACGATTTTTAACGTATAATAATTTCGCTATTTCTATATGTTTGACGGTTGATTTTAAAATTAACTATGTATTTATTCT
Source organism: Boloria euphrosyne (assembly GCA_951802675.2). Lineage (NCBI taxonomy): Eukaryota > Metazoa > Arthropoda > Insecta > Lepidoptera > Nymphalidae > Boloria > Boloria euphrosyne. Next base: position 1,898,875 of record OX637895.1, read on the forward strand.
TCTTCAGCCCTTTTTAACGCAAGGGGGATCAGGCCATAGTCCACCGCGCTGGCCTAGTGCGTGTTGGCGGACTTCACATGTCTTACGAAAACTTGCTAGGTTCTCTCAGACATGCAGGTTTGCTCACGATGTTTTCCTTCAACGTAAGACAAGTGGTAGTCATGTTAGAAATGATTCGCACATGAAAATATCAGAGGTGCGAGACCCGGATTTGAACCCGCATCACTCGGCTATTCAAGCGAGCGCGTTACCGCTGGGCTACCACTGCGTCTCCATTTATTTATAATATATTGACTTTAACTGTCTTTCAATGGGTTACTCCCGGATGATTTTGTATTAAATAAATACATTTATAGTACTAGCGATTCGTGTTCGCTTCGCTTGGTTTTATTCCCTAGGTATATTTAACTATTAGTGTGGATCAAAACTATTGTATAAGTTAGTCCGGATAACCTACTCGTATGATTATACCAAAGCTGTTTCAAATTAACAGCATAAAAAGCTATGATTAATATACAAAATTTTATCAAAATCTGTCCACCGGTTTTCTTGTGATGCGGTCACAGATTAGTAAAAATAAATAAATATAGATAAATAAATATAATGTCCCAACATATTTATATTTATATTAGTAAAAATTACAAAAAACTGTAGATTTTGACCTCTGTGTTGATAATAATGGCTGTTGCGAAAGGATTTTTCAAAAAATATTTAATGAACAGATTCGACTCAGTATTATATGGGTAGTTATAGAAAACAGTAAATTTTTTTTTGTTTAGTCATTGACGAAGTTTAACGTCATTAATTTAGTAAGTTGGTGTTTCTTTATGAACATCGCTACCCTATTTTATTTTTTTAATTTTTTTACTAGTCTATGTTACCCGGGGTAATACAAGGATTCTAACGATAACACTTAATTAGTTAAAACATCAAAATTAGTTTAGGCGTTTAGAAGTTATGATGGAATAAAGAAACTCACAAACATACATATTTATTTTTAGAATTATAACACTCCTTTTTTTGGGCAGTCGTGGAAAATTTTTTTTGTTTATTACAAAGATAGACAAAGACAAAACAATTCTGTGCCGTGTGTTTCAAACACTTTGAAATAGTTGTAGATGGTCATCTCGCCGAAGCTCACAGGAAACCGTCCATGTGCGGGTTGCCTTAGCAATAAAACAATATCGTAGCGGAAAATTGCGAAATCTTAGCGAAATTGATGGCAGCAAGTATTTTAATTTATTTTGTATACATTGGCTAAAATGTCGCAAAAAAACACGCTACTGCGGAAAAGTATCTTTTTTCTGACAAATCTAAAGTGACGTCTCAAATAATAATTATTTTCATAGAGTTATTTTTTGTTGGTAGACGAAAATTTTATAATGTCATGTTTGACTTTTTTTCTCTGTTCTGGACACCTTCTTATAATATTTTTATCCATAATATTTTATTTTCTATTTGTTTTTCACTTTTCAGCAACATTGTGGTTATGAGGTTCCGCTGTGGTTCTCGCAATGACCCACCCACCTGTAACTTCTGAAAGGAACCCTTTCATAGGTTTCCCTAGCGACATATAAACAAAATTACACAGATTTTTATTAAAGTACTGTTTGTTCTCTGTTCTAGTAGTAAACAATCAAAATTTTTTCAATAGTATGTATTCAGCCTTATTTAACGTCTCACTGCTGGGCATGCCCTTCATACGACGGGGATCAGGCCTTAGTCCAACACGCTGGGTCTTTCAAAAACTTGCTAGGTTCTTTCAGAAACTAGTACGTTCTTAAAGTATATATTTTATTAATATTTTTTTTTACTTTTTTTCAGGAGGCACGCACCTTACTTCGGGCAGCCGGACTACAGAGTATATGAACTCAATAAAAGATTACAACAGAGGACAGAGGTGATTATCTTCCAGCTATTATATATGCGAAAGCTGTTCTGTGTGTATATTTGTCAGTACTTCGTAACTACTGAACAGATTTGGATTAACTTTAGATAGTCTATTTAAACACATAACACAAGCCTCGTAACTTACGATGGAAATATGGTACTGTTTAATGTCCTTATATATTTATTAACTAGCGACTCACCCTCGCTTCGCTCGGGTTCGTCCCCAGGTGTAACCTCTTTAGTATAGTTTAAAAATGACGTAATTTCCATATATAATCGCGTAAGAAACGCTTTTATTCGACCGTTTTTTCTCCGATTCACTTTGCAAAACGGACTACCACGTAAAAGCCTTTTTATTTTTCGGTTTTTTATATAACCTATGACACTCAGCAATAATGTGGCTTTCTATTGGTGAAAGAATTTTTAAAATCGGTTCAGTAGATCCCGAGATTACCCCTTACAATTTAACAAATATACAAACACACAAACTTTACTTCTTTATAATTATAGTATAGACTAGGCACTCAACCTCGCTCTGCTCGATTCGTATCTAGATTTCTCAGAGATGTGATGTTTTCCTGCAGTAAAAAGTATCGTAATTGTTGATCCGCATAACCAATTATCATCATACCAAATTGTACCAAAATCTGTTCAATGGTTTTCTCATTATGGGGTTACAGACAGACAGACAAAAAATTTTAAAACTATAGATTTTGCCTCTGATGATGAATGAATTTTATTATACGTACAGATAATATGTAGAGGAAAATGTTCCATAGAAAACCTTCTAACAATTTCACGCCTCGAACAAATTACTTACACTTTGCACATCCGTGACGTCACGATGGCGTCATCACAAGGAACAGACGCACTCCCAATGTAGCCTTGATATGAATAATTGTACTGTAATAGTTTACTATATAGCTTTTATGTTATACTTACGAACTGGCATAAGTTAAAATAAATTAAACGGTTTTTTTTAATTTTCTAATATAATAAAAGTAGCCTAAGTTACTCCTTATAACATTAGCTATCTCATATCTGCGAGTGAAAGTCCCGTCAAAATAGGTCCAGCCGTTTCAGAGATCAGCTGGAACAAAGAAACGACAGACAGACAAACAAATTTAAAATTATTTTTTATGTGATTACCGTATATATTTTCATATGCAAAAACAGACACTTTTATTTTATTTATGTGCACTGATGTATTCGTGTATGTACCCAAGCGAAGCGAGGCTATTTTGTTGGTGTAATAAATACACTAGAGGCTTACCTTCGCTTCGCTCAGGAATGTCTGTAGGTACGCTTAAATAGGTAAAAATGATTTGATCATCGGTACAAGTACGTAAAAAAATCATTAAGTTATGCCCAACAAACTTTGTTCAAAAAAAATTTACGGATGTAAAGTTAAAATGTTTGATAACTAACGCCATCTGTGATTTGTTCATGGTACTTCGTCCAATAGAAATAAAATTGAGTTTTGCGACTAAAGAATACATATGGGATTGACATACTTTTTTTTATTTTCTCTGTTATTTTTATTATACTAGCGACTCTCCCTTGCTTCGTTCAGGTTAACCAGCTATCAACATACCAAATTCCATCAATATCTGTCCGATAGTTTTCGCGTAATGCGGTGTCAAATAAACAGACAAAAAGCGTATAGCGGTGTCAAACAAACTATAGATTCGGCCTCTGTATTTTGGTAATATTGACCATTTCAATAAGATTTTCAAGGTATATTATAAGTACAGACTGGACTAAGTAAGAATTTTATTATATAAATAGACTAGCGGCTTACCCTGGCTTCGCTCGAGTGCGAAGTATCTTTTAACTTTTGATTATTTTTCGCGGAACCCTATTTCTTTTCTTAAATAATGGATCCTAATTACTCCTTATAACATCAGCTATATGCCGGTGAAAGCCCTATCTCAAAATCGGTCCAGTCGTTTCGTACATTAGCCGACACCAACAGACAGACAATTCAATTCAATTCTCTTGTTAATGGCTTCAAAGCCTTTGTGTTTTTCTGACACTGGCAGATTTTGATGAAATTTAGTGCACAGGTGTTGCAGTAACCTATAATAAATTGACTAATTACAACATTGTGAGGAAACCTGCATGTCTGAGAGAACCTAGCAAGTTTTCGTAAGATATGTGAAGTCCGCCAACACGCACTAGCGGTGGACTATGGCCTGATCCCCTCGTACTGAAAGAGGCCAGTGCCCAGCAGTGGGACGTTAAAAAGGGCTGATGACATGACATATAATAAAATATTGTGACTAGATTTTAATATATTTTCTGTGATGTTTTCCAGGAATCTGACAACCTCTGGTGGGACGCGTTCGCGACAGAGTTCTTCGAGGACGACGCGACGCTCACACTCACATTTTGTTTAGAAGATGGACCTAAAAGATACAGTTAGTATGATGTATTAGCATTTCCCGCGGCTCCGCTCTCGTTTTGAAGGAACTAAATTCTTAGATTTCATATACCGTGTGATGTTTTACAGTCGGTTTTTAACGGTTAATTGAGATTTCTCGGAAATTAGATATTTTCGAGCAGTAAAAAGTATCCTATATCCTAACCTGAATAATCAGCTATCATCGTATCAAATTTCATCAAAATCAATTCAATTCAATTATTTCTTTTCATCAAAATCTGTCCAGTGGTTTTCTCGTGACGCGGTCACAGACAGACAGACGGACAAAAATTCTAAAAACTATAGATTCGGCCTCTGTATCAATAATAATTAATTACTATTCCAATAAGAATTTCCAAAAAATATTCAATTTACAGATACAACTAGGTTAGAATTTTATTATACGTTTATATGTAAATGTAATTTGGTGCTTCTAAAGCTTTAACCATAAAAAAAACAAAAAAATTACCCCTTCAGGGTCTATATAATAAGCTATATGCTCTGGACTCCTTGCTAAAATTTCATCCAAATCAGTTGAACCATTTCAACTGACAGACAAACATCCATACAAACTTTAACATTATTATAATTATAATGGGATTATATTACATGAAGGGTACAGGGGCAAAACGAGAAATGTCACGTAAAATTAAAAAAAGTTGAAAAGTATGGGAACATTAAGATTTTGCCATGTATTATATTTTGCAATGTTAAAAAATGTAAAAAAAAAAAAGTAATAATTTTGTGACATTCCTCGTTTTGCCCCTGTACCCTTCATATTGGCGTTAATTTTTAGGACACAACTGTTAGAAAGACGTTTTTTGTAATTGATAAACAGATATTTTACTGAATCGATTCATATGAAATTTGGTATAAAGGTAGTTTGAGTCTCGAAGGATAAAGGATAGGCTTAATCCTGGATGTCATCCCTTAAAAGGTGAAAACTACTAAGGGACAGGAAATTTTGTATGGAGAATCAATTATTTATAAAGTAAGGGATATTAATATACTCGTATAGTCTACCTACCTATAAACCGAGCAAAGCTAGTATTATAGTATAGAAGTAGGGTTGGTATGTTTGTATGTAGGTGGAAATCTCTCAAACTCAAACCTGATTTAGACAATAGACAGTAATATCACTGCTGAGTGCTAGAGGCTATAAATATAGTTATAAATATAAGAATATTCTTCTGGTAACAGTGTGTTTACTATCGATAGTTTTAATTACTTTGATTGAAATAAAAAAATGGCCACTAATTTATTTCTTCAATAGGTGTTTTTAGTTTTACCCTGGATTCAAACCCAAGACACTACAAACTAGCTAAAATTTTCAACTAAAAACAACAATTTTGTTCAATTCCAGCAATAGGAAGGACGCTAATACCGCGTTACTTCCGAAGCATATACGAAGGTGGCGTCTCAGAGCTGTACTACACAATGCGCCAACCGAAGGAGTCCTTCCACAATACCAGCATCACCCTCGACTGCGACCACTGCACCATGGTGACGCACCATGGGAAACCTATGTTCACTAAAGTGAGTTGGTGAAAAATGGTCAAGTATTTGATGGGAAATATCAAGTATTTGTTGGGAACTTGTCAAGTATTTGATGGGGAATGATCAAGTATTTGTTGGCAAATGGTCAATTATTTGATGTGGAATGAACAATTATTTGTAAAAAAATTGTCAAGTATTTGATGGGGAATGATCAAATATTTGTTGGGAAATTGTCAAGTATTTGATGGGGAATGATCAAGTATTTGTTGGGAAATTGTCAAGTATTTGATGAACAATAGTTAAGTATTTGATGGTTGGTACTTGATACTTCTCTGATGGCAGAGTGGACTATGAGGCAGTTCCTTGGCTGTAGTTTGCTCCATCAGATCTGCCGTTGAGGCGTTATGGTTGTATGCGAAATCCTGCGACGCCTCATTAAGATGCAGAAGGTTTTGTTAGGTTTTACTGGGTACATGGGTACTTGCTGGTGCGAGCGGCCGCGGATTCCGAGTCCCACTAACGCAGTCATGGGTGATTACATTTATAATATGTATGTATTTAAAGTTATCTACACTTCTATACTTAATATTTTAGAGAAGAAAGATTTTATTTTTGTATTTTTATATTTTTGTATGTAAGAAATAAACTCAAAAACTACTGGACCAATTTTAATGAAATTTGGTGCACAGATAGTCTAGAGCCTGAGAAAGGACATAGGCTACTTTTCAATGCGAAAAAGGGCTGTAAAGGGTTGAAATAGGGGATGAAAGTTTTTATGGAAATTACATCATTTTTAAAGCTAGAAGTTTGAAACTTATTTTTTAGGCTTTTGCTTATAAATAAGTAAGATATTTAAAGTTTGTAAAAATTTTATGCTAAAGGGGGTAATGGACTAACCCGATCGAAGCGAGGGTGCGTCATTAGTATAATATAATGTGTAGCTTATCAACTATCTGGTATCCATAACAACTTATAGCACTCTTCAATATTTGTTTTCACAGATGTGTCTCGTCGTTTAACATATTCTACTTCTCAATCCATGTCATAATGTCATGCCATGCCATGTCTCATGTCATGTCAACATGTAATTATAAAACGACTTCCAACTTGTCCGCAGGTGTGCACAGAAGGCAGACTAATCCTAGAGTTCACATTCGACGACCTGATGCGCATCAAGTCGTGGCACCTCGCCGTGCGCGCGCACCACGAGCTGATCCCGCGCCAGGCGGTGCGCCCCCCCGACCACGCCGCGCTCGACCAGCTCGCCAAGAACATCACCCGCCAGGGCATCACCAACTCCACCCTGAACTACTTGAGGGTGAGCACCCAACACCCATATCATGGGTGAGATTGTTTGATAGGTTACGAATATGCTATGGATGGGTGATCCTTTACAAGTATAATAAATTAACTAATTACTTTATTACACCCAACACCTGTTGGATGGGTGAGAGATTGATTGGTTGATAGGTTTCAAATATGCTATGGACGGGTAGTCCTTTACGAGAATACAAATTTAACTAATTACTTAATTACACCCAACAACTTTTAATAAGGTGATAAATATCGTTTGATTGATTGTTTTAGTTGTAAATGTAATAATAATAATGTAAAAGGATGTCTGCTTAGACTGTAAAAATATGTTTATCCTCCTTATACCTACCCTCTATTATTATTATTTTTAGTATTCTCCAACTTATTTAAAAAATATTATTTATCTTTATTCTATTTATTTGCGGGATTTTATTCACGTACTCGCAACATAATATAATGTTAATAAAAAATTACGATAATGACACAAGCTAGTTGTAATCTTAGATATCTTAAATCATATTATTTATTTTATATTATATTATATCAATTCTTTTTTACGTCCCACTGCTGTGGTCGATAACTGGCCATAGACCATAGTCCACCACGCAGGACAAGCACAGAACGAACTAAAGATTCTCTCAGACATGCAGGTTTCCTCACGATGTTTTCTTTCACCGTAAGACAAGTGATGTTGGAAAATATTCGCAACCACCCACGCTTGAACCCATATCACTCAGTTTTCAAGCGTACACGTTACCAATTGGTTCTCAGGTAACTCACTAACTAACTATTATTTGAATTTCAGCTATGCGTAATCCTAGAACCAATGCAAGAGCTAATGTCGCGGCACAAGGCGTACGCGCTCTCCCCCCGCGACTGCCTCAAGACCACCCTCTTCCAAAAGTGGCAAAGAATGGTGGCGCCCCCTGGTAAGTACTACATACAATTAATTTCAATGACTAAGAAATGTAATATTTTCCAGCAGTAAGAAGAATCCTATGTGTTGATCTATATAACCAGTTATCATCATGCCAAATTTTGTCAAAATCTGATCAGTGGCTTACTCGTTAACAGACAGACAGACAAAAATTCTTAAAGCTATAGATTTGGTCTTTGTATCATTTAAAATTAATATTCAATGTACAGATTCGGCTTTGTTAAAATAACAAATAGAATACAGCTGTTCAATAAATGCATATGAAAGTACATATATTATATGGTACTCACATAAAAAAATATTTTGTTGTTTGGCTGTTTGTCTGTCTGTCTGTTTGCTCCGACTAATTTCTGAAATGGTTGTATTTTGACGAGAATTTCACTCGCTGACTAATTACAAGGAGTAACTTAGACTACTTTTATTTCATTAGAAAATTGTAAAGTCCGTTATATTTATTTTAATTTACGTCCAGCGAAGCGGGCCGGGCTTTCTTCGTTTATCATATGTAGAGATATTAAATATAAATGTAATATTGATGACAACTCGTCCGTCGTCCGCAGAGTCGCAGCGGCCGGCCAGCAAGCGGCGCAAGCGCAAGGGCAGCGCGGGCGCCAACGCCGCGCCCCCCGCGCCCGCCAAGAAGCGCTCCCCCGGACCCAACTTCAGCCTCGCCTCGCAGGTACACCCGGCACACCCTGCACCCGACACACCCTACACACCCTACACCCGACACACCCTGCACCCGGCACACCCTACACCCGACACACCCGACACACCCTACACCCGACACACCCTGCACCCGGCACACCCTACACCCGACACACCCTGCACCCGGCACACCCTACACCCGACACACCCGACACACCCTACACCCGACACACCCTGCACCCGGCACACCCTACACCCGACACACCCGACACACCCTACACCCGACACACCCTACACCCTGTACACCATATTCTACTGTGTACACCCAATCTTTATACATAATAAAAAGTTGTGAAGAAAATTAGAAAATTAAAAAAAAAAACTTTATAAAATTAACGGTGTTTGACGTATCATGTTATGACCGTTGCCTTGGTGCGTGCAATGGTAACCGGTATATACCGGGCGGTGCGAAGTAAATATATACAACACGTACCTAGTACTGTATATAATCCACCCTGCACCCTGTACAGCTTGCACCCTATACCTTATACCGTATACCATATACTGTAGATCCTTAATGTATTGAACATTAATAGTATACCGTATATACCCTACAGATTATATTCCTACTAGACTGTTAGAATACTATACACCCTGTACACCATATTCTATGGTTTATAGGTAGCAGTACAGGGTACTGTACTGCTACCTTATTCCCGACGTTTCGGCTGAGTTGCATCAGCCGTGGTCACGAGCAGTAGTAACTATATCCGCTGGGTGCGTAAGGCATGGTGGGGGAAACAAAAGTGATGTCAGCGCCCGCTGCGGACCAAAACAGAACTACGAGTGGCTCTTTATTATTTATGACCATAAAAATAACACGTGTGTCAGAAGTTTCCGGTTGCCAGACAATGAAGTGATGGTTTGCTTATGAGATATAAAATAATTAATAATTGAGAATTTAATTGTTTTTATGATCGAACAATCACCAATAGTCGTCGAACCAACGATAATTGATCAAAATTAATTAATCTGAGCGATAAAAATAAAGATATCTAGTAAAGGGGGCCAACTTAAGGGTGAACATTTGTTTAATTAATTATAAATAAATAAAATACGTACAAACAATTTCTACATACGAACATTAACGGACAAACTACGAACAAATAATTAAAAATAAAAAAAAAACCGTAAATCAAAAAAAGTTGGGCCAACCTAATTCACTTAAATATTGAGACTTGTTTTAGTTGTTGTATTTATTTTACTTACTGTTTTCAGCTGACCCACGGAAAAATAATTAATTTAATGTACACTCTGTGTAATATATCATATTTAACATTGAAAAAATTTGTTTTTAAGTTTATTTTATTTTTTCAATAGCTATTTGGCATACAATACATGTATATTTTATCAAAAGAGCCACCGTGAGTTGTATCGTTAGATGGCGCTAGAGTCACGCACCCAGCGAGTTATGGAACGCGATAGTTTAAAAAGTAACACGTATATTTCGGTCCCCAGGACGTGATGGTGGTGGGCGAGCCGTCGCTCATGGGCGGCGAGTTCGGCGACGAGGACGAGCGCCTCATCACGCGGCTGGAGAACACGCAGTACGAGGGCGACGGCGGGGAGTGGAGCGCGCCGCCGCCCGCCTCGCCCGCCAAGACGCCGCCCGGCACGCACTGACCGCAGTATAAATATAGGCCTTTACCGTACACCAGCTGTTTCATTTTTGTATATTACTACCTGACCCGGCAGACTTCGTACTGCCTCAATCGATTAATAAAAGACCTCAACTTTTTTCATATTTATTCACCTTTTAAACCTTCCCTGGACTGGACGAATAATTCAAGACCTAAATGAGCCAAATCGGTCCAGTCGTTCTCGAGTTTTAGCGAGACTAACGAACAGCAATTCATTTTTATATATATATATATATATATATATATATATATATATATATATATATATATATATATATATATATTATAATATATATTATAATGATATTTTATTCTTCAATAATATTGACAGGAAATAAACCAAGACATATTTGCGTTTCTCTGTAAGACAATAGTAACAATTTAAAGTCCATTTCAGGTATTATGTTGACATATAATTATAAAAGAAATTAACGATTGAACAAATTATTTCACATTAGAATTGACGTTTATATAAATAATAATAACTTTTAGAATGTTTATTATTTTATTATTCAAGCTTTCACATAATATTATAGTATCAAATCATATACAGTGAAACCTGTTTAAGTGAGACATCAAGGGACCTGCAATGTCGTTTCACTTATAGAGGTATTCCACTAACCCAGTGTCTCAGATATACAGGTATAAATAAATATCTGCCTCATTTACAGAGGGTTCCATTAATAGAGGTGAGAATACAGGTTATTTAAGTTATACAGGTGCGATCAGGAATTTGTGGGTAGAATAAGAATGAGTAAACAAACAATGTTATCTCAGTTACAGAGGTTTATGCATATAAAATTTACTCGCTGTCTCAGTTATAGAGGTAACTATGATGATAAATCGAAAGAACAAATCCCAGATATAGAGGTTTACCTCGTCCCACTAACAGAGGTAATTCAGTGCCAAAGTGTTGGGACCTCAGCATGAGTTCCAGTTATGGAGGTTTCTCACTTATCCAGGTCCCACTTAACCAAGTTTCACTGTATAAACTTATTAGAGAAATGCAGTGAAATGCATTTCTTTACATATTTACCCCATGGAGATTAGAGACCAGGAGGACGATCACTACATACTAAAGCATTACCCGCATGTCCCTAAAAATTTGTAGAATTTACAACGCGCTGCCGGCGGTAAGTAGTATTTGTGAAGTTAGCTGTTTATGAGTACTGTCACTATTGTGACAACGTGAAGTTAGGCATTAAGACAACATAGCGATCGCAGTGCCTCCTTAGTTTGACAATATTTCAGAGACACTTCACACTATATTCTAGGGCGATGTCAAATAGCACTGAGTCGTAGGTACTGAACATAAATTATTGAAATTATATGGACGGTCAGAAGAAGATCGCTGAACTGAAGATTGAGCTCAAAAAAAGAAACGCAAAAGTCACTGGTACAAAGGAAAAGCTCATTGAAAGGTAGGTAACGTAACGTACTAGAATTTGTTTACACAATTCGATTTCGTTCTTTAACTACTAAATTGCATATAATAAGAATAAATAAACCAAAAAATATATAGAAAATTACAATTCGCGTATGTATTTTGGCAGTCCATTGGACCTGACGCTACAGTCCTGCCATCTCACGGAGATCATTTCAGAAAACCCTCATTGATAATTTACACAAAGAAAACGATGTGAGAGTTACCGGCTAATCTTTGAAACGGCTGAACCGATTTTGACGGGACTTTCACTCTCAGATAGCTAATGTTAGAAGTAGTAACTTAGGATACTTTTATTTTAGAAACTTTATCGGAACCCTCGGCTTCGCTCGCGCTACATCTAATCTCTATCTATTAGATAATCTCGCTAGTTATTTAATATTACCTAATAAAAAAAATAAACAAATGGTCTTCAATAACAGACAGCACGAAAATGTTATTTCGATCATATAGTAATAGAGATAAATAAATCAAATTTTTAATGTTTACTTGCATATTACATAAAATATAATTGTCGTCTAATTAAACCTGAACATTTTTTTGATAAAATAAATATATGTTGCTTTTAAAACCATTAATCTGTCTTTAAAATCCTCATAATTAAATAAGCCTCTGTTAAAATAAGATTATTAACTCTTGATTCGATAATTCCCGATGTAAAATTATCTGTTCTTCAATTGTCCCTTCTTAATTTATATTTTACCAAATTCATCTAATCAGTTCAGTACATTTTTTGTTCCTCAATTATTAATAAACGTACAAAAAAATAATTTTCTCACGTTTTATTATAATAAAATAGAAAAGAAAAAAATTATTAATGTTCAATTTATGAACGCATTTTAACTGTTTGGCACTTTCACCACACGTCACCGGTGACGTTTTTCAGGATACGTTCCGAATGTACAGTTCAAAAATAATAAATAACTATTTATAATAAATATTATTTTATAATTTAGAAAAAAAATGCATAGAATCATTAACTTATAAATTAATATAACATTTTATTAGTATTTACGTATTTACACAAAAAAATAACTATTTTAAACAGTAAAATATTACTTTCAGTATGAAGTATGAATAAATTTTTGAACGCACCCTTCACTTTTCAATCTTGCATACGACACGATACGTGGACGGCGAACACTAAAAATTACATTTTAAACTCATTCTCATAGTAATAAGTGAAACCTCACTCACAACGCAGCAAAATGGTCACAAAATATATTTTAGCAGTATTTGCTCTTGCGATCGGCGGCTCCTTCGCACAAAGTTGCCAAAACCCTCAAGTCGAAGCCGCATCTTTCACGAGTTTAGATGCAACCATCGTTACACAAATAGCTTATATCACAGAATTTACATTGAAATGTGACAATCCCTTGGCAGAGAACTACGCGCTGTACGCCGAGGTTGAAGGAAAATCTTTAATCGCAGCTCGAATTGCTGAGAACAAATACCAGGTAACATATTTTCTCTAATAATCCAAGTTTGGGAAAAATACAAAAACTCCAATGAAATATTATTAACAATGAATTATTTGAATTATTATTTAATACAGGTGTAATACAAAAACATATATCTCTTTTTTCTTTTTTCAAAAGAGAGAAACAATAAAATTATACCCCATAACCCCTGGTTTGCATTCATTTCTTGTAGCATGTTCTGCCACACAAGTACTTAACTAATAATAAATCTTTTACTAATTCGTTTTTATTTTTATGACATCAATACTTCCTATAATTTAGTATTGCTGGGATATGCAATATTGAAATCTTTCAGTGTGGTTGTTATTATTAGAAAATTCTTATAAGATAAGCCACAAGAACCTCTGTAGATTACCAAATGATTCACACAGTGAATAAATTAACATAATAAAATGCATGAATGAGAAAATTTTCAATGTGCATTACATTAGTTTAATGATTATTTAAGGTGTCCTGGACTGAAGAGCCTTCTAAGGCACGAGCTGGAGTGTATGAAATCCACATCTTTGATGAAGAAGGCTGGGCTTCCCTACGTAGGGCTCGTCGTAGCGATCCATCTGTAACCGTTGCTCCTTTATTAGCTATTCAATTACAACACCCTGGAAGTAAGTACTTTTGAAATTTTTATAAGCTATATAAATATCTTTAAGTTTCAGTTAATTTTAATTTATGAATAGTTAAATGAAGATTATTTTGTCTTTTGTATTAATATAGCAAAACATAATTACTCTAGGATGCATTATTGTTTTTTTAAAATTGAGACTATTTATCATTAGGCAAGAACTTACTTAAAATTACAAGTACACCTTTTACTTGCAAAATTTTGTATTTAAACACAATATATATTTTGAAATATATGTTGATAAAATTTTGAAATAAAACTGCAGCTAAAAAGAGAACAATTTTTTCATGTGTTAAATTCACAACCATTTTAACATATTTATTCAAAGTCTTATATTGGCTAGATTGGAGATTATATATGGGTGTATTCACTAGCTTTACATTTTTGTAAATAATGATGTCATTAACAGTAGCATTTTTAATTATATCATAAAATAATAATGGAATAATCAACTATGTATTCATAAATTATCATTTTCAGGCTACTCCGGACCCTGGGTCAACTCTGAAGTACTGGCAACAGTTTTGTCAATTGTTGTGGCCTACGCTGCCCTCAGAAACAAGAGCAAGATCTTAGCTTAGTGAATAATCTAGTTGTTTTTAATATATTTTAAATTAAATATTTAAATTATATTTAATTTTATTTTAATTCTTCCCAACCCAAACGCTCCCACTGCTGGACATAGGCCTTCCCCAAAGATTTCCACAACATCTGGTCTTGTGCCATCCACATCCAGTAGGCTAATTATAAGCAATAGTATAATTTATAAACTACCTATATTAGTGTAATTTCGCCTATATCTGTTTAAGAATTTTTTGATGCTTAGGCATAAAAAAGTGAAAAATAAGAATATGATCTAAAAATAAAAAATAAAAAGGGTCACCCTTATCACATAGGGGAATAAAAAAATCTACGACCTATTCTCAGACCTACCAAATGAACAAAAAAAATCATTAAAATCGGTCAAGCCATTTCGATACCAAACTGTGACACGAGATTTTTATATATTAGATTATAAAGCTGAAGAGTTTGTTTAGTTTATCTCGCTAACCATGTCTCAAGTCAGCTCAAACTTCATTATATTGAGTATTTCTATGAAAGTATTTATATTAAGCTTAATTTGTCGTGTTGAGTAGTCATCCCATTCGAGAGAGTGACAGGAATGTTAAATATCGTTGTACCTGTGTGTTGTAACATATCTTGCGCTATGTTTATTTATTTATTATTATTATTTTCGAACTAATAATTAAGAGGTCATTATAAATACACCTTTGCCTAGTTGGTTTTGCTTTTGAAAGAAATGCTAGTTGACATTGACATTTGACATACGCTGTCAATTGTCAAAAATATTTTAGTTTTATAATGGTTATGTTTACTTATTCTGGCTGTTAAAAATTAAATTATAATGACTATAAAACCAAGAGAGAAAGTGGCTGACGGTGAAGATGATCCCGTGGAGTCGATGCTGAAGAAGGCCGGTTGTCTTGATTTACATTACAAAGTTCAGGTGGAGTCAACTACTAAAAGAAATCTTTAATATTCAATATCAGTATAAAATTCTGTAAAATTTGTAATGTTTCTGTAATTTTGTTACTCTCTATTGCTTCAGTAAGGTCTTAGACTTCATTACTCCAACAGCTTTAACTTGAAGGAATACAAACAGACAACAGTGCACTGACCACTGTTATATCAGTACAATAGTATTTCTATTATTTTAAACATTACAATTTTGAGATAATGTTATAAAGAATAGCAAAATATTGTAGACATTATGATTTCGTGTTTCATTATTTGAGGTATTTACAACGTTTCCAACAAGCCTGTAAAGTGAATTTCTTATTTTTCCAGGAATGTATAAACACTACCAAAGACTGGAGAAAATGCCAGACTGAAGTAAATGATTTTAGGAGCTGCATCACTAAGCACAAACAAGAAGAAATGTCCAGATTAAATCGATGAGTTTTGTGCAAAATAAGTACCATGTAAATAGCAGTTTTAGTTTATAAAAAGTAATGTTAAATTGTGATTTTATTTAAAGCAGTGTATGAAATATACTTAGAAATACAATGGATCTTTTATTGATAAACTAAGTTGTTGCTTAATGTTTTGTCAGTCTTTTGATTATATATTTTAGTACCTATAAAAATTTTTAACAGCTACTTGCTAATATATGTAAGATAACTAGGTATTTGTTTTATTATTATATAATTTTGATGCAAATGCTGCTTAGTTATGTCTGACATAAAATATGAATAGTGAGTTATATTAAAAATTAATGATGAAATCTCATCAACAATATTGAATACTTACAACTACTACTTGTAATTTACTATGTTTTTTTCTCTTATTTAAAGTTAAAAATACCCAGAAAAGATAAAAAAGGTGTCTAACCCTCTTGTGATTACCTTACATTGTGATACCATGATTGCTGTAATTTGTAAAGCATTGAAAACGTCGCGAACTAAAAATCTAAGTGGTTCAAAAATTCAGAATACATTTTTAACTTATTATATTTAAAATATCTTAATGTTGTATATACTAGCTCCTTAGCCCAAATCTTTTAAAAAAGCTTACTGTCATTTGTCATGACACATGTGTCAAAGTCATATTTTACGTGCTAAAATTTTTTAGGTTATTATAACTTATAAATAAACAAAATGTTTCGAAAAATTAGAATTCCGTATTTCTATACAACGTATTCACATTATTCTACTAGAGTTGAAATTGATCCTAGTTTAAAAGATAATTTTGAAACAAAAGAATACAAACCAAGAAATCATCCTGGAAGATCACAATTCAAAATGGTATCAATACCGCCGGATATTCAGAAGGCTATATCAATAATATTACAAGATTCTAATGCGAAATCATATCATCCAGACAGTATTGAGTTGAATAATTATTTACATTCAAGACATTTACCACCGGAAGATGATGATATACGAGCTAAAGCAGCCAAAATCCATGGTAGCGTTTCAAAAAAGTTTTATTCAAATGTTAATAAAGAAGAATTATCTCATGAAGAAGAAAAAACTATAGAACAAAAAATACAAACCACAGTGTTTAACGTTTTGAAGAAAAATGTTTACAGGTGGGGTAATATATCTTATGATAAACCAACATGTCTACAGTACTTAATGTCGCGCGCTGCCCCAGAATACGCTATTTTAGTACGAATACTTGATGAAATAAAACGAAGAATGCCAGATTATAAGCCTAGAAGCTTCTTTGACTTTGGGTCAGGCGTTGGAACTGGAACATGGGCAGTAAACACATTTTGGCAAGGAGATATTTTTGAATATTTCACAGTAGATACATCAACGTACATGAATGATCTAGCTCGTCTTATATTATGTCAAGGTCGAGATAATGTGGAGATGCCGTTCAAAGCATACTTCCAAAGACAGTTTTTACCCGCATCAACAGATCTGAAGTACAATATAGTGCTATCAGCATTTTCATTATTTGAAATGCAGAGCATTAAGAGTAGATTAGAAACAATACAAAAACTATGGAATAAAACTGAAGATTTCTTAATAATAGTGGAACATGGATCTAACGCAGGCTTCCAAGTTGTGAATGAAGCTAGAGAATATGTGCTCAATTCTTCACAAAATGCAAAAGGTTATGCATTTGCACCATGCTCTAATGATAATGTTTGTCCGAGATACTTAGAACAGAAAACACCATGTAATTTCTTAATGAAATATGAAACTCTACCATTTCCGCTTAAGACTGAAGTTGCAGCAGATTTATACTCCTATGTTATATTAAGAAAAGGTGATAGACCCTCAGATGATCCGCAGTGGCCGAGATTAGTGAGACCGCCAATAGTGAGGTCTGGTCATACAATTTGTAGATTATGTACAGCGCAAGGAGAGTTAAAGGAAATTATTTTCTCAAAAGGAAAGCATGATGTTAATACATACAGATGTGCGAGGTCAAGTAATTGGGGTGATTTGTTGCCAGTTAAATAAAGTGCATATTATAAAAACATTTTTTTTATTTTTTTTAGATATAAATCTCAATAAAAACTATACCATCTAATAAAGTTCTAACCGAGTTGAATCTACATTACATATACATAGTATACATATATACATAGTACATTTAATATTTTTAGAAAAATATGATTTCTTGATTTAAATAGTAATTATTAATTATTGATACAGATGCCAAACTCATAGTTTTTAGGTTTTTTGTGTCTGTGACTGCATCACTATAAAACCACTGGACGTTCATGGAGGTTAGTGACCAGGAGAACCATCGCTTCATACTAAAGCATTACCCGCCTGTCTCTGAAAATTTGTAGAATTTATAACGCGCTGTCGTCGGTAAGTAGTATTTGTGAAGTTAGCTGTTTATGAGTATTGACTATTGTCACTATTGTGACAACGTGAAGTTAGGCATTGAGACAACATAGCGATCGCAGCGCCTCCTTAGTTTAACAATATTTCTGAGACACTACATTCATGATTCAAGGGCGATGGTCTGGTCTCTAATCTCCATGGGACGTATTTTGATGACATTTGGTATGATGATCGCTGGTTATCCGCTTTAACATATAGGATACTTTTTACTGCAGGAAAATATATTATTTCTAAGAAATCCAATCTAATATTTAAACATAATTATTGTTAGTATTTAATAAATTGAGTGTTTTTCAACATGATCAATTTAAAATCAGTTGTGCGTATAAAAATAGAATTTTATATGTTTGGAAACTGATGCGGTCTAATAATAAATAAATAAAATAAATATGTTGGGACATTATTACACACAGCGTCATCTAGTTCTGTGGTAAGCTACGAAGCTTGTGTTACGGATACCAGATAGTTAATATACTACACTTATAAATTTTAAATACATACTTATTATAAATATAAACACCCATGACTGGAGAGTTACGTTTGGGGGCAGCCAGGGGATGCAGAGAAATACAAATTAACTTATAATTAATTTATTAACTAAAAATTATAACTAAACTACATGGCTAGTTGACTACTTGTCAATGTTAGAACAAGTGAGTCAGGAGGCAGGCAAATATTGCCCTTTATACTAGATTTATTGTAGGAAGTTACATTACTGACATCGATTGAATATAGGTGATTGCTACGCTTGCACCTGAGATTGGCCTCGTCTCGTTGTCGCCGCGCGAGGTTTGTAGGCCGATGCTGATGCATCGGTTTGGGTTTCGTAACAGGAGTACAAACATTCGTGCCCAACAAATGAATGCCCCCAGCGTGACTCAAACCCGCGACCGCTGGCGCAGAGAGTAGGGTCTCTACCGACTGAGCCAAACGTGTCGTCAAAACGATGATTTTGAGTTATGATACACAAAAACTAGCTGTTTTGAGAGATTAGGTGCTTAGGTGTTCTCTGATATAATTGATTGATACAATCAAAATAGTTCTATACCGCTTGTGGATCAACGATGTCTATAGTATTATTGGATCCTCGTGCCTCGGAAAGTGTCGCGTTGGTCCTACATCTGCCGGTCACCGCTCAAGCCGAGTTTCGTCCCATCGGAGTATGAGAGTGAGAGGAACAGAGAGTGCACTTGTGCCTGCACTATAATCTATACATATAATAAAACTGTAGAAAAGTCGTTTTTGTACATCAACAAAAATTACAAAAAAAATAGCCAGGGTGTTAAAGGACAACCAATAGAACCCATTTCCAGCATTTTTAGAATTTTTGTCTGTTTGTCTGTTTGTCGGTTTGTCGGTTTGTCTGTTTATTTATCCGGGCATCACGTAAAATGTACGAAAGCAATGTAGATAACTTTTATACACAACGATTGAACGTAACTTGAAGTAACATTTAGTTTTTGTTTCATTGCAATCGGTTCAGTCTATCAAAAGATATTTGAGTTTGAAGTGAAGAAGTAGAGAAATTTCAGAAGTAAAATTAGGGCTATGTGCATTTGGTCTCAAAACTTCACGTAACTTTTATACACAACAATATGTGCATAAATTGAAGTAACATTAAGTTTTTTGTTTCATAGTAATCAGTTCACACCTTATAAAAAATGTAAATTTAATAAAATTATAAGTGTTTCCGAAGTAAAATATTAAAACAGCGCCATCTACGAGTATTCGAACTTAGACTGGACTATACAACTGCGTGCAGTATTGTTCGATAGATGGCGTTGTGCGTGTGAAGTCATTTTCTGAATCGCGGTGTTAAGATTTTCCTTCAAAGAATGACCTTCGCCTACGTCTATGTCCGCCGGCCTCCGCTTAGGAGTTAGGAGTAATTGTGTTCTGTGCCGCCGGCCATTTATGAGTTTTGTAGGAGTCTTAAAAGTTCTGTCTTTAAAGAGGTTTGTCTATGTAAAGGTATTGACTATTGAATAATGAATTGAATAGATAGTATCGTAAATCGTTCGTTCGTTAATTCGTTATTTCGTAATTCGTTTTATCTTTCAAAAAATTTTGGTTAGTTAGATCGGTCTTAATTTCGAAGTGCGAAGTAAATATTAAATAATAACTTGCGATTTGACTCAAGTATTTTTATTTACTTCGTAGTTCAATTTTTTATTTTTTTATTGCACAGACACATAGCATTATATGTTTTTAAAATCTTTTACTATAAGGCTGATATTATGATTAAATTTGTGTTGATATTAAATTTCTAGATAAGAGATTTAAAATCATACGCAGTATTATTTTAAAGTTTAGTTTATCCTGCCTTATAATAAATGTATGTCCTCCCAAACATTGTAACGGCACTCGGCTCAAAGTCACAAATCTGCAGCAAAACATAATCGAAGCTGAAATATTAACCTGTTGCGGCGCCGGTGATATTCTTTTATTCCAAGAATACATATTATAATTCCCAACAACTTTTGGAACGAAGTTCCTTATCGCGCGTTGTGAAAGGGGGCTAGCTGGAAAAAAATCTTACGAAAAGTTGTCACGACACTTTTTGCTATAGTAAGAAAATAACCTAACACAATTTTTAACTTTTTTTCAATAATGACCTGGGTGTCATTTTCGAGGTTTCTCGGGGTGCTTATTGCGAAAATGAGGTCCATTTTCAAATCCAAGATGGCGGACATCCGCTTTTTTTCAATAATGACCTGGGTGTCATTTTCGAGGTTTCTCGGGGTGCTGATTGCGAAAATGAGGTCCATTTTCAAATCCAAGATGGCGGACATCCGCTTTTTTTCAATAATGACCTGGGTGTCATTTTCGAGGTTTGTCGGGGTGCTGATTGCGAAAATGAGGTCCATTTTCAAATCCAAGATGACGGACGTCCGGTTTTTAAAAAATAATTATAATTCCTTCACTAATTAATCGAAAGGAACTTCGTTACATCCGGGTGTCCATTGACACTTCTCAAGTTTTTCCTTTCTCTTTCAAACGAGTGCAATTCCCAGTCAGTCTCTGTTATGCCATGACTATTAATAAAACTCAGGGCCAGACATTATCCGTTGCGGGGGTGGATATGCGGGAGTGGTCAACTATACGTAGCTCTTTCCCGCGTAAATAACCCCAATAACCTTTTTGTTTACGCTCCAGATGGTTCCACAGCTAATGTTGTTTATAAAGAAACACTAGCATAAATAAAAAAAATGATTTGTATCGGTATCCTCCAACAGCGCTTCGCACTAAAAAATACATTGTTAAGTTCCGACATCAACGCGAACGAAGTCGCGGGCACAGCTAGTATCTCCTATAAATGGCTAGTCTCAACTATCAATGAGATTGGCCGTCGTGGCAATAATCAGTCTAGACCTAAATTTGATTAGAACTTGATATCGCCTCGCAATCTAAAGAAAACGGTCTAGCAGATAGAAAAATCTTATAAAGGTTCCTATTCCATCAACGGCATAAGTTTTCCTTGCCTGAGTCATAATTTGATAAAGAGATTCGTGAAGAAAAGTGATTAACATTGATCTATTTTAGTACATTGCATGATAAAATATGGTACTTTCAGAATCAAAATTGTTATAATAAAATAAAAGTGGTTTGCTTGTTAGTAATTAATTGCTCCGCTGGTCTACTAGAGTCTAGACCAGAGCCTAGTAGACCAACGAACTTCTTTCGCCAGTTCATCTCAGGTCAGTGGTTTCTTCCTTCCGGACTGGTAGTAGACTGAATAAAATATTTTGAATTTGAATTTGAAATAAAGCCACTAGCCTATATCTATGACCTGAAACTCAACGCTCCGCTCGCGTTCATCCCTTGATACGTTCTAACAGTTAACAAAGATTTCTTAGAAATGAGATATTTTCGCGCTGTAAAAAGTGTTCAATATCTTGACCCATCGGATACGCAGGTTTCATCACACCTAGAAAATTTAACCAAAATCCTTCCAGTGGTTTTCTGACAGACAAAAATTCTAAAAACTATAGATTCTGAGAAAGTATAGTTCTATGGAATTAACAGAAATATTTATAACTGTTAACTAGTTCCAGAGATTACATCATTAGTCACTAATTAGTGTTTAAACAAAAAATCGATATCTTATAATATCTGTAGATATACAGGCTACATTACAAAGGATGCACCTAATTAACAAAAAGAAAAAGTATTCTCTGAGATATGCAAGTCCTTAGTAATTGATAAATAAAATCCCCTACCACGATACCAATTATTTTAATAAGTAATTTAATGTTATTAAAAAAATGGAAATTGTCGCCTTGTCGTAGAGGAGGAGCTCAGTAGCGTCCGGCAATCTGCCCGGGCGTGAAGCCAAGAAATGCGCCCACTTCGGTGGACGTTGTACCATGCCGCCGCTGGTCGCTCCTGGTACTTACCTGATAGCAGAGTGGACTGTGGAGCAACCCCGCGGCTGTGTGGTCTGCTTCGGTAACTGCCGGGTCGTCGTGCAGAGTGGTTGAATGCGTAAGCGATCCTGCGATGCCCCATTAAGACGGGTGAGAGTTTTTGGTGGAGAGGTGTTGGGTTTTAGTGGGCAGTGACTTTCTTTTGAGTTCCACATAACCTTCTATTCACTACAGGTGGTATGCGCAAATGTATTTCCCAACATTAAAAAAATCCCATAGAAATCACTTTTAGGGACAAATTTTGAATGAAACAAGGTCAGTAGTAATTTGTAAGTGTATATTTATAAGACGTCATACCAATATCAATGTGGTCAACCATTTATTGTCCCTTATAACCTAATTTTACACATGCTTGACTCATACGGGATTTAACAATATCTTCCTCGTGACGGACAGACGTTGTTGACGTAATATATTTTTAATCAGTAATTAGTTTGTTTCCTAATGTGTAGTATCATCGATAAAAGTAACGACTAGCAAACTCGGCCCACTTCGCTGGGCGTAAGTTAAAATAAATTAAACGGTTTTTATAATTTTGTAATAAAATAAAAGTAGCCTAAGTTACTCCTTATAAGTTATAACATTAGCTACCTGCTAGTTACAGACCCGTCAAAATTGGTCCAGCCGTTTCGTAATTAGCAGGAACAGACAGACAGACAAACATTTTAAAACTTGATTTTTTGATGTATGTACCGTATATACTTTCATATGCATTTAGTGAAAAGCTGTTAATTTGAAATTACAAACAGACACTCTTATTTATATGTACTGAACTGATTTATTTGTATATAATATAAACAAAAAACCTTCTTCTTCTTCCTGCCCTTATCCCACGCTGTGTGGGGTCGGCACAACATGTCTTCTTCTTCCACTCTCCTCTGTCATTCGTCAACATCCACTCCTTTTACACGCATATCCTCTTTTACACAATCCATCCATCTCTTTTTCGGTCTTCCTCTACTCTTTTTTCCTTCTACATGCATACTTAACATTTTCATTTTCATTTTTTTAAACAGAAAACCAATTAAAGAAACAACCTCCGCCTTTTGAAGTCGGTTAATAATTAAAATTATAATTCTTATTACACACAATTCAAATGAATTCATAAAAAGATCACATTATAATAATATATAGGTACCTACAATCTACATATAATAAAATTCTAAGTCGTTTTTTATTATTAAATACTTTTAGAAAAATCTTATTGAAATATACATTATTATGGATACAGAAGCCGTTATCTATAGTTTTTAGAATTTGTATCCATATCACGAGAAAATTACTGGACAAATTTTGATGAAATTTGGTATGATAATAACTGGTTATCTGAGACAGCGTATAGGATACTTTATACGCAATAAACTCAAAAACTACTGCACCGATTTTCATGTGGTAGTGCCATGCTTGTAACCTTCGGGTAGCAGCCGAATGGGCCGGCACGCCCCGTATAGTACCACTCTCTCACAGGAGACCGGCGTGAAGTGGCAGCTATCCTGTCGCGTTTCGTCCGGTAAGTGAGGGTCCGGGAGGCCCACTCCCCATCCCTACTCCCGTCCTTCTCCCTCCTCCCTCCCTCCCTTTCCTGAAAGGCCGGCAACGCATCTGCAAGCCCTGTGGTGTTGCAGATGTCCATGGGTGGAGGTGATCACTTACCATCAGGTGAGCTTCTTGCCCGTTTGCCCCCTTTGTCCCATAAAAAAAAAACCCGATTTTCATGCTGTTTTCTCCAATAGATGGAGTTGTTCTCGAGGAAGGTTTTAGTATATAATTTGTCTAGTTTTTGTATACATTTACTAGCGGAACCCGCGGCTTCGCTCGCGCTAAATCTAGGGACGAAACGAGCGAGGCGAGGGTAAGTCGCAAGTGTATAATAAAACATTACTTTGACTGGACTCGACTGTACTTACTCTACGAGGTTATTATCGCAAACTGTAAACGTAGTTAGTTTAGAGGTAACGATCGAACAATCAACACGCGATTTTATTTAATAAATATGTATATAAAAGTGTGTGTTTTGTTTGTGTTTGCTGTTAAATGTGTGAATGCTGGTAAGTTTTTCTATAATTTAATATAACTACTAGCGAGTCACCCTTGCTTTGCTTGACGTTTTTTACGCTTCGTATGGAATAAATATACTTAATATATAATCGCCTATGGCCTTCCTCAATATACGGGCTATTTAATGCATAAAGAATTTTTCTATTCGGATTAATAGTTTCTGAGATTAGTGCGTACAAAAAACAAACAAACTCTACCTATTAATGACTTTGATAAGTAAATGTTATTTTAATTGTGTATATAAATAAAAAAAACCTTGAGGTTGCCAGAACAAAAAAAAAAACAAAAATACAAAAATCTAAAAACAACATTATATATTAATAAAATATTTACAATATATTACGATCAAAACTCGATAGAAAACCGTAGTAGAGGTAGTACCGTTACAATCACGTCTTACGTAGGTATGTGTATTTATTGAGTCAGTCCGTCTCCACAATGATACGACGAGAGCTGCTTTACTTTGTGTTATTTATTTTGGAAATATGTGACGAGGTCGATGGCGGTAAGAAAATTATTTGTATTTAGCCATTTTTAATGTCCCACTGCTGGGAATGGGCTTAAAATACGAGAGGGCAATAGTCCACGACGCTGGACCAGTGCTGAGGGACTGACTGTCTTCCGACAACTTGCTAGGTTCTCTCTGACATGCAGTTTTCCTCATGATGTTTTTCCTTCGCTATAATATTACGTAAGAAACTTATTATAATTATTTTTAAATTTACGCGCGCATATATGTTTTTATAAGGCATTGGTTAATAATTGTAATTAATTTTGTTCTCAGATATAAGATATATATTTTTCATATTCTTTTTTTTAACTAGACTTTTCCCACGTCTCCATCCGCGTCCTTTAATGAATTAGCCTCTCGTTACTCGTAGGTCGTAGTGTAGTGTAATAACCTACTTCAATAAATCTATACATACATATAATAAATTGTGACTCACCCTCGCTTCGCTCGGGTTCGTCCCTAGGTAACCCCTTTAGCATAAAATTTTTACAAACTATGAATGTCTTTTTTATTTAAGTAGGTATATCTAATCAAAAGCCTAAAAAACTAATTTCAAGTTTCTAAATAATGACGTAATTATTCATCCATTATTTACCCCTTACCCCTTACAGCCCTTTTTTCGCTTCTTCGTTCAGTACAATGATGTTATACAGGACTAGATACGTACGGCGTCGGTACGTGACAAGGTTGGATATGTCCGCTGACATATAAGACCTCAGTTGTCAGCTTGATGTCATAAGAGTGATTGCTTGGCAATAAAAAAATACAAAATGGTGAAATGTGTAGTTAAAGTGTGCCAATCACGGTCTGAAAAGATAAATAAAGCAAGTGGTGTTACTTTTCACAAGGAAGTTTGTTAAATTTTCTTCAGATTATCCATAAAAACATTATAAGACGAAATAAATTTTTCAAACATCGTTTTGTTATTGATGACACATTAATGTGACCAGAATATTTGATTTTGAATTTTCCGGATTGTTGGGAGTTTAGTGAATAACGCATGTACTCGTATGTATGTTAGTGTAAGTGTAAATTTATTATTAAAGTCTGTTGTGTTAATCGCACTGTAGTATCATACTCATTACTCACTCATTGAACGAAAAAATAACACACTCACGTTCACGGTTTACTTTACCTTAATATAGACTGACATATTTTTATAATATAATTTTTTATAATATAAAACAATAATATTAAAACAGCTTTGGTGCAAAAACGCTTATAATTTCGGATCCCGAACCCGTAGTACGTAACAATAGTTATTACTTATTTCACCTTGATTTTACAGTTTTGAAATACATAATATAAATAAAATATACATTTACGCACTTTTTTTAATCATCCTAATCTACCTAGTCACCCTTATCAACTTTTCTAAGTCTTTAAATCTATTGAAAGACCCATCGAACAATATTACATAGTAATTAATTCAAGCCTTGTGCAGCAAGAAAAAAAATCAAACCATCATTCATTCTGGGGAAATTATGTTGATTAATGACAACACCTGACCGTTTGTCGATGACAATGTCTTGTCTCTTTCCAACGTAATTAGCTTGACGTTAGAAAAAAATGAGCCAAGCATACATTATTTGATCGGATTGACATATTTATGTTTCAGTTTCAAAGCTACGACTTTAAACTCGTAATTCGACACGTTTTTTGCAATATTTTTGTTATACATTGCTACTCTAGTCTTTTATAACTCAATGGTTCAGTAGTTTTGGCGTGAAAGCGCGACATACAGACAGACAGACTTTCGCATTTTTAATATTAGTAAGGATTATTGAAATTGGACAGATTTAGATGTGTTTTGGATAATGATATGTGGTTCTCGGATCAAGATAGGAGTTTTTTTTAATGTGTAAAATAACGTGGTTTAAATTGTTTCTGAAATCGTTCAAAAAAAAGTCTCAAATAACTGTAATTTTAAATATTTAATGATGAATCACTGTGAAAGTATTTTTCTTTAGTTGTTCTCCTTTACAATGTACGAGTATAACTACGGCGGATATTTCATTTATCGCGTTATATCATTCCATATCTAGAATTATTGCCATTTTAAAATCAGAAACCCATGTTTATATTTTAATTGGAGATTGTATTTAGCCCTTTTTTACGTCCCGCTGCTGGGCACGGGTCTCCCTTCAATACCATGGTGGGATCAGGCCGTAGTCCACCGCGCTAGCCTAGTGTGACATGTCTTTCGAAAACTTGTCAAGTTCTCTCAGACATGCAGGTTTCCTCGCGATGTTTTCCTTCACCATAAGACCAGTAGTAATCATTTTAAAAAAGATTCAAACATTTAAATACCTACGTATCAGAGGTGCGAGACCCGCAGGCTGATAACGTTTCGAGCAATCCACCCACGATAGCGAAAATCGTACAATAAGTGCTGTCCAATCGAAAAATCGTATTGAACACAATAAACTCATACGTAGTTTTTCATAAATACATTGGTTTTTGCATTAATTGATACAGTAATTGTTTTGTATATTCTATGAATGGTCTGTTAAACATAAGAAAGCTAACATTTTATTTAAAAAGGCCCTTTTTGATTTTAAAATGAAGTGGACGCGAATTAGATTAAGCATTCTTTAGAATGAGTGATTCGACCCTCAGATTAAGTTAAGTTAAATACTATAAAATGTCATACGGTTTTGCGATTGGACAGCAATTATTGTATGATTTTCGTTATAGATCGGATCGCTCGATACGTAATCAGCCTGCCGGATTTGAATCCGCTACACTTGGTTACCTAAGCGAGCATGTTACCAATAGGCTACCACTGCATTGGAGATTTAATTAAAAATTTTTAACGTCTTTCAGTTTGCAATTTATCTCTAAAAGATGATTTTAGAAGTCCTTCGCCTGTATATTTTAAAAATGGCGACTTTTTGGCGCCAAATTCGACAGGCGCCATCTTGTTGCAGCGTTCGGAAACTCTGCAGATAGCGTGTCCGGGAACTAAAAGAGTTGTTGTTTTGGGAAATGAAACTACTGGTTTTAACACCTTCGTAAGTATTTATTTATTAAAATAAAAAAAATTAAGGTCAAAAAATGAAAAATGGACTTCACATACTCTTGCTGAAGAAATTAGTATTTAATAGACTTTTTGCCACGGTTCTAAATGCTACCATTCAAAGGGCTCTTGCCACCATTGACATTACTGCTCATATTGTTCCTTCTGGAATAAGTAGAGATGATGCAAATGCAAGTGCACTTTTGTCTGCACACACTTTTGCAAAATATTAGGATTTAATAATGTCCTACGCAGATGGTTAGTGAAGACTTCAATTTCTTCTTTCTTCAGATATTGGCCGCCGTGGCCTCAGTTTGACATCATATTTCCTATTAATTAAGGAGGAGAAAGAAGACAAAACATATTTTATGTTATGAGTAAGAATTTGTGTAAATTCTAAGTTTTATTACAGGATGTAAAATGTGTGAAGGACTCAACATTTCGCGCATCCAAAGGCTCGTGGGTGGGGAATCTCAAAGAAATCAAATGTAGTGGATCACCCTGGTTCTCTGCTGAAGAAGCTGGTAGCTGTACAGGAGGTCATGTGTTGTACAGGTCTGTCAAAAATGAAATTCCTTCATGATACATGAGGAGAAAAAATTGTATCCATTTTGAGCATGTTGCTCGTACTGAGGAGGTGTCACACCTCGTGGTTAAAATTAAAATTTTGTAAACTTAATTAATATACATATCTAATATACAAAAATCTCATGTATTGTTATCGAACTGCTCTGAAACGGCTTGACCAATTTTTATATATTTTTTGTGTATATTTGGTAGGTCTGAGAATAGGTCGTAGGCTTATTTTTATTCTCCTAGGTGATAAGTGTGGTCCTCTTCAGATATTTTTATTTTTAGACGAATTTTTTTTTCATTTTTTTATAATTTGGCATCAAAAAATACTTATAG
The DNA here is from genome assembly GCA_951802675.2 of Boloria euphrosyne. NCBI lineage: Eukaryota > Metazoa > Arthropoda > Insecta > Lepidoptera > Nymphalidae > Boloria > Boloria euphrosyne. The sequence continues at coordinate 1,928,124 of OX637895.1, forward strand.
CCCTAAATTTTCATTCTTTGGGCGCGGGCGGAGTCGCGGGAATCGCTAGTAGGTCTATATTTTACTTATGTGTATACAAAGGGCTCACCCTCGCTTTGCTCGGGTTCGTCCCTAGGCGCTCCCTGCCAAATTTAAAGTTTGTAGCACAAAAAATGAAGGGCTTTCATACAACTTGCGAGAGCCCCTAGACCTCCTTAATATGGTTCTGTCGCAAAATCCATTAGCAGACGTCTACTTACTACGTTTTCGATATTGTATGATAAGTGAATGACCTTTTGATTTTATATATTTAGTTTTAACGACATACTGACGGGCATGACGGCCACCCTCAATGCGTGGTGTTCAGTGGTAATCATAGTGGAACTGATTCGCACATGGACATATCAGAGAAATAAGTCCCATAGAACCTACAATTTTTTCCTAATCTTGATAATTTGCATTGGTATAATGTTAGCCGTGCCAGCCGTCGCGGGTTCGAGTCTCGTTGAGGCCTTCATTTTTGTAATGAGCACGAATGTTTGTATTCCAGTCTTAGGTATTTATATTTACAATAAATATGTATTTAAAATTATATATGTGTAGTATATCAACTATCTGGTATCCGTAACACAAGCCTAGTAGCTTACCACGGAACTAGATGGTGCTGCTTTTAATGTCCCAGCATATTTCACAAGTATTATTCATTTTTATTATCCACAGAATAGGTTATAAAATAGCGGATGTTTTCCACTCATTGTACGACGCCTGCTTCGACAAGCACTCGATCCACACACTGTATGTAAAGCATACGTTGAAGCCGAGTAGTCTTCGCATACAATCTGGGAGCAGGCCTCAATTTATAGGTAAACTGGTAAATAGTTAAATTACTATATCATCGTGCCTAGATTTAGCGCGAGCGAAGCCGCGGGTTCCGCTAGTAAATGTATACAAAGCCTTGACAAATGATATACTTAAACCTTCCTCGAGAACCACTCTATCCATTGGTGAAAATAAAATGAAAATCGATGCAGTAGTTTTTGAGTTTATATATGAACAGATAGACAGTGGAGAAGGAGAGATATACTCGTAATATGCATTATGTAGTGATTACCGCGGCTTTGTTTATGATGATGATGATGATGTCCTCCTTAACGATTCAGACCATGGCAGCCAACCTCAATGAGACTAGCCAATTGTGCAGGAGATATTATAGTGCACGAGTGTACGCGCAGACACAATTGCACTCTATTCCTTATCACTCTCATACTCCGGTGGGACTACACGAGACACCACCAGTGAGAGTGAAGACTGAAGGCGACCGACGGCTTTACATGCTCTCTTTGTTTATATATATAGCTTGATATTAGCCTCTTCTATATAATAAAATTCTGAGTCAAATCTTTTAATCAAATTATTATTTGTTGGCAAATGTTATTGACATAATCATAATTATAGATACAGAGGCTATTTAAAGTTTACAGTTTTTAGAGAAGAGGTTTTTGATGGATGAAGTTTTTATAATTTTGGTATGTCTGTCTGTCTATGGATGCATCACAGGAAAACTACTAAACACATTTTGATGCAATTTTGTATCCAATATATAGGATACTTTTTACTGCGAGAAAAAATGTCATATCTGTGCAATATATATTTATAGAAGTTAAAACGTATTATATTTCCTTTGCAGAAGGAGATTTATTTGGTAAAGTGCGTATGTCACAGCTATATGCAATGAAATATCAGTTAGACCGCTTGGGGAAGGTGCTCGGGGACGGGACAGAGACTCAGTATATAACTAAAAATCAAGTAAGTATTTTATAGGGCAGAAAATCACATTGTGAAATCGGCCTATTTATGTATACGAACTTTTACAAGAAATTTGGGATAATTAGTTTTAGTTTCAAACTAAATAGTTTCTATAGTCTGTTAATCTGTGAAGAAACTAGCGACTTGAATGCTCTCTGTTGAGAGAGGAAACAATTCGCATGAAAATATCAGAGGTATTGAATTTCAACGATCGGTTTCCTAAGTGAGCGCGCTAGCACTGGCCTTTTTTTCAACCGACTTCAAAACGGAGGAGATTCTCAATTTGTCTGTATTTTTTTTATGTTTGTTACCTCAGAACTTTCGATTCGATCGATGATTTTTTTATCTGAAAGGTGGTGCTACCCGTGTGGTCCCATTTTAATAATTTCCAGTTCTGACAATGGCATGAGAAATCTATAAAAGTCTTGTGTCAGTGGGACTCACCGGAAAAGCCTACTAGACTAACTAGAAAAGCCAGTACTACCCGTCTTAATGGACGTCGCAGGATCACTTACGCATTCAACTACGACGCCCCGACGGTACAATAGGTCTGCAGAAGCAGACCACACTGCCACGAGGGTTGCTCCACGTCCACTCTGCTGTTCAGAGAAGTACGAAACTGGGCTACCACAGCTAGGCTTAAGTAAAATAATAATTACATAATACGAGTATGTTTGTTAGAACAACACAATGTATGATATTAGGTATATTGAAATATTGAAAAAATATATTGTTGCATCATCTGAATGTTTAATAATAATTATTAAAACATTATGTAAATGGCAACATTATTGAAATTCTTTTACAGAATCATTGCCATATTAAATACGATTGTATTTAAGTTATTTATATTCCAATTATTTTTAATATTTTCTGAAAACCATCTATGCCGGTATTATAAAAACAAAAAAATTATCGAAGCAAAACGAAGGCTAAAAGTTATCGTATAAAACGTTTACTACCAAATACTTAGAATTTAGAGCAAATAGATATTAGTAAAGATAAACAGTTAATGGGGTCATTGATTATAACATGTGTTTTTGTATATTTAGCTAAAACTACATTGTTTAAGGTTTAATTTAATAAAAAAGCAGTTACATTGAAGGAAATCAGGGTGTCGAAAAAATTGTCAAGAATGTACCTAATATGAGATTAGAAGTGGTAGGTACTGTTGAGGAAGACTAGTTACGTAAAAATGTAATTTATAAGTAAGTCCTTCCAAACTACTACTTCTAATCTCCCCTCAACACGAGGAAACGTTGATTTGACATCAGCCCTTTTTAACGTCCCACTGCTGGGGCCTCCCTCAGGGGGATCTGGCCATAGTCCACCGCGCTGGCCTAGTGCGTGTTGGCGGACTGAGCATGTCTTACGAACACTTGCTAGGTTTTCTCAGACATGCAGGTTTCCTCACGATGTTTTCCTTCACCGTAAGGCAAGACTCGAGTGGTTATCTTGATAGAAATGATTCGTACATGATAATATCAGAGGTGCAAGACACGGATTTGAACCCGCATCACTCGGTTATACAAGCGAGCGCGTTACCGGTGGGCTACCACTGCCTTACGAGGAACGTTATTATTGGACAATGCATTGACGCATACCACAAGTAGTGGTTAGGCTTATGTAGGACTAATAAATTAAAGATGGACTGATGTAAACGTATATTAACTTTTTTTTTTTTTTTTTTTTTTTATTTAAACAAGCACACTAACAATATACATATAAAACATTTTAGATAATCTTATTCACTATATAGAGCCTGATATGTATATCTATTACTAGTGTACATAGCGTTCACTGTATATAATAGTTAAAAGTAAATATTTGTTAAAAATCTGTTACAATTCTAAAATTACATTATGCTACATTTTATTGAAGTGATCTAATAGCTTACGTGTAAAAACAGAGTAGGAATCATGAAAAATGTCAATGCTAGGAATCGATTTCTGTAAATTATTATATTTAGCACACATACGTAAAATTGGAGCTTGGCTACCGAGGTTAGATCTCACACTAGGTATGTAAAATATATTGTGGATCTTATTCCTGGGATTTCTGGAAGGGACAGATATTGAAATACTTTCAGTTAAATCGGGACTAAGAATTCTATTATGTATTATTTTGTGTAAAAATTTCAAGTCAAGGATTTCTCTCCTTTCACGAAGAGACAGAATATTGAACTTAGCCAATCTTTCAGGATATGGCTGCCTGTGAGAGAAGTCCTTTTCACAGAAGGCAAGATGTCTTGTAAAAGTGCGTTGTATGCTTTCAATGCGTTGAGAATGAACACTGTATAGGGGATTCCAAACAATACTAGCATATTCCAGACAACTGCGTACCAATACGTTGAATAAAGTTATTTTTGTCGCCCTACAGAAACCTTGAGCATTCCGTTTAATAAATCCCAAATTCTGTGCAGCTTTGTGAACAATATCATCGATATGCGAGACAAATGTTAACCGACTATCAAGAGTGACTCCTAAGTCTTTGATCACGGATACCTCTTTTACTAGTGCGTTTTCAATAGTATATTTAGACACAAGTGGTTTTCTTTTTCGGGTAAATTTAATGTGAAAACATTTGCTAACATTAAGAGTCATGTGGTTAAGGCGGCACCATTTGGCGATATTATTAAGGTCATCTTGGATTAATTGTATGTCGTCACATGATTTGATTGTGTTATACAATTTAAGATCATCGGCATAAAGTGAACATTTACAGTTCTTAATATATTCAGTTATATCATTAATAAAAACGAGGAATAATAGTGGTCCTAAATGTGAACCTTGCGGCACCCCGCTTTTGGCAAAATATGTGTTCGATTCGAATCCAGTGACATTAACGGTTAATGGTCTCTGTAAAAGATATGATTTAAACCATTGAACTAAAGAAATCCCTAGTCCATATTGATAAAGCTTATCAAGAAGAATTTTATGGTCCACTTTGTCAAAAGCACTGCTAAAATCAGTGTAAATGACATCTATCTGTTCCCCTTTATCAATTGCTAAGGTCAAATCCGAAACTAAAACTGCTAGGTTTGTTTGTGTTGATAACCCAGTTCTGAACCCGTGCTGAGAACCAACAAAGATATTACTAAAGTGTTTAGTAAGTATGGGATATATTAGGCTTTCAAACAACTTTGAGAAGCATGATAGAATTGATATAGGGCGGTAATTTTTAATTTCTGAACGATCTCCTTTTTTGTAAACGGGTACAATACGAGTCTTTTTCCATTCATCTGGAAATATACATTCCCTCATTGAGCGATTAAAAATTTCCGTCAAAGGCAAAGCCAATGCGGAACCGCATCTTTTAACAAAGAGAGGGGGTATACCATCCGGGCCTGCTCCTTTTAAGGAGTCTAGAGATTTGATTTTTTTAAAGACTTCAGATTCGAGAAATTTTATTTTTTCGATACCTAAAACCCTTGAGCCTGATTCTTCCAGTTTGTCACTACAGATGTTTTCAGTATAAACAGAAGAGAAATGACTTGCAAACAGGTTAGCAATGTCATTTCCCGTATTGCCTACCTTACTATCTAAAACCATAGAAACAGGCAACGACGACTTAACTTTTCTTTTGTTTTTACAGAAATTCCAAAACAAGTTAGGCTTAAGCGAAATATTATTTTCAATGTTACTTTTGTATTCCCTGTAAGAAACGTCAAACAAATGATGACAGCGAGTTCGCAAAAGCTGAAATTCTAATTTATCCCGAGGGTTCCCGTATTTACGATATTTGGCATGCATTCTATCTTTCTCTTTTAGTGTTTTAATGAGGTTGTGCTTAAACCAACTAGGATACTTACTATTGTATGTTTTACGCTTCGGTACAAATTGTTCTATTACTTCAAGCAGTACACTATAGAAAACATCGACCATAGCATTGACATTATTACAGCTAGTGAATTTACGACACCATTCAATCTTATTGAGTTCACACACAATACGTTCGTAATCACCTTTAAAGAAATTAAAACTAATACAGGCTTTAGGACGTAGGTAGGATATATTAGGGTATGAGATACTTATTAACAAATTTGGATGATACATGTCTAATTTACTTAATGTATCAAGTGGATTTGTAACGTATATATTATTTGCCATGTTTGTTATTACTAAGTCCAAAAGCCCATCGTTACAATTTTTAATATTATTATATTGATAGAGTTCATTACTCGACAGAAAATCAATGAATAAGTAACCAAGTGTGTTATTATAATTAGATGGTATCATATGCGAACAAGTATCACTACCATTCCAATTTATAAAACTCAAATTAAAGTCGCCCACTATAACCACATCATCAATTTGGTTAGTCACTGTATCCACTGTTTCAAGAAACTTTACCAATTTTTCTGTTTTAACAGGTGGTGACATGTAAACACAACAGAGGCCAATTTTTTTTATGGATCGATTACTAGTAACGTCCACTACAACCCATATATACTCGTCATCGTATTCCCAATGAGTTAACCGACACGATGAAATGTCACGTGATACAGCAATAAGCACTCCACCACCGTCCTTTTTTGAGTTCTCGGAACCTTCGCGATCCTTCCTATAAACAACGTAACGAGAGTCGAATAGCTCATTGCTTGAGATCGTAGAGTTCAGCCAAGTCTCCGTAAATGCAATAATTTTATAGTCGGAATTAAGGATATTTTTAAATACGTTGTTAGTCTTTGTTCTTAAGCCTCTAACATTTTGATAGTATATGTCCAGCATTGTGGTAGAGTAGTGACTGTAGCTTTTTAATATATAAAAGATTTAATTTATAAGCTTAAGACTGTCTTCATTTTTAATTAGTTTGGCTTGACTAAATTCGTCCTTTCGTACAAAAATTTTGCCATTTCTTACCCAGGTGAAACGATAATTCTTTTCTTTGGCTCTTATGCGAGCGGCAGCATGTAGTGATTTGCTTGCTGGTGTTAAATGCTCGGATATGTATATCGGCTTACATACTCCACCAATCCCAAGATGGTGAGAGTTCAGCTTCTTTTCGGGATTTTTTTTGTTAAACTGCACAACGGCTGCCAGGACAGCATCTCGATGTCTAGAGCTCCGTAGTTTAACGACGACCGAGCGTGGTTTTTCCGCATTCCTGTTTATTTGGGCTACTCTAGTAACATGCAGTATCTCATCTGTCGTCATTGGACAGCTGATAATCTGGCCCAATTGTATTACGGTATTGGCTAGATTTTCGCTTCTGTTTTCCGGTATGCCATTGATCTCAATGTTGCTGTCTCTCATATGTACTTCAACATTGTTTAATCTTGATGAAAGGTCTTTGATAGAGGTCTTGAGTTGATCATTTTCTTTTTTTAATTGATCGACCATGATCGATTTTTCTTCCAGTTTAGATTTCATTTCTTCATATTGTGCATTAATAAAATTTATTGACTCACAAAAACCAGTTATCTGTTCGTTAATAGTATTTAGTTGGCTAGAAACTAATTTTTGTATCGTAGAAGCTAGTTCTTGTTGAATGATGTCTCGTAATTTACATTCCGTTATATCGAAATTGTCGTCGCTACATTTTGACGTGGTATGAGACGGCGACTTACTCGGTTTCTTGCGTGTCGTTACATATGACACTTCGGAAGTATCGGTACAAGCTTTGTTTCCGTCACTGGCCACGACTGATCGAACTGGTGTATGTATGTTCCCCACTTTTGGCAATTTATTTAGACATTCTGGACACTTCCAACTGCTTTTGTGAAGCGAATCCATCATTTGAAATTGTCTCAAAGGAACATTGCCACACTCAATATCATACTTTGCTTTACAGACTGCACAAGTCAGATATTCCTTCCTAGGCAGAGTATTTTTACATCCTGCACACAAGGTACTCGATGTAGATGACATCTTGTAGAAAATAAATTTATAAATATTTTAAAAAATCTTCGGCTAATAACTGAGTCTCGAACTCGGTTCTTATCGGATATTGCAGTTAAAATTGAGTCTTTGGAATTCTGCGCTATGCTCTCATTACACGCAGTGGCGGAAATATCGTATGGTCTTAGCTCATTGACAATTTTTATAATACTGGTGGGTATGGAAGTGAATGTTTAAATATTATAACCTCTACACTTTTTTTTTTTAAACCAACATTTTCGATTAAATTACACTGTTTTTTAATATAACACCACCATTGTTAGCACTTTAGGCGTCGTTTTAGGTAGTAAAATATGTGATATAAATATGAATTTAACTTTGTTCTTCTTTAAATTATCATTGATACTTCAGTTTTTTTTGAGATTAATATATTTATATACTAGATAACACCGCCACTTTACATTAGAACATTCTTAGAAAGATTATAATTTAACTATTATATACTTTTAACTATTTAAATCGTATTTTATTTAGGGAGCTGCACTGAGACGTCTTAACACTTCTTTAACTATGTATAAAAAAGATGTCGTTAGGCCGCTGCGCCGGAAGGCAAAGGGGGTTCCCCCCGTGCGAGGGGAAGAGTCACGGACGAAACGAAACTAATTATAAGTTTATCTTCCCCAGTTCCTGAACCGCGGCCACCTCGCGCCTCGGGCGGACTTCTCCCTGCGCGCGGAGCAGAGGGCCAGCTTCCACTACGTCAACACCGCGCCGCAGTGGCGGCGAGGCAACGCCGGCGACTGGGCGGCTTTGGAAGACGTGAGCTATGAGTCATGTCATCACCCCTTTTTAAAGTCCCACAGCTGGGCAAGGGCCTCCCTCAGGGCCTCAGTACGAGGGGGATCAGGCCAGTGTTGGCGGACTGCACATGTCTTTCTAAAACATGCAGGTTTCCTCACGATATTTTCCTTCACCATAAGACAAGTGGTAATCATGATAGAAATGATTCGCACATGAAAATATCAGAGGTGCGAGACCCGGTTTTGAACCCGCATCACTCGGTTATCCAAGCGAGCGCGTTACCGCTGGGCTACCATAGCCTATGGTCCACTAGTTATGGACTTATGAGTAGATTCAGTATATCCAGCTGTAAAAAGGCCGTATAGCTGATCGTCTTTCACTTTAACATCAGTACATAATTTAAATAAAAATGAAGTGTCTTTTTTTAGTTTCAAAAGCTTTTCCGTAATGCATATGCAAGAAGTATACGGTACTATATTATATTTTTGTCTGCCTGTCTGTTTGTTCCGGCTTATCTCTGAAACGGCTGGGCCGATTTTGACAGGACTGTCACTCACATATAGCTCATGTTATAAGGTTAACTTAGCCTACTTTTATTAGAAAATCATTTAAACGCTAAAGCTAGTTTCTAAATAAATTAGTAAAAAATTAGCGTAAATCAAAACAGCTACTAGTACCTATATTCGTAGTAAAAAAACCATAAACTAAGTGGAACAGCATTAAATATATTATATTAAAATTATCATTTTTAGGCCCTACGACGTCGTATCAATGCATATGGCAACCCCGTCACTGTATACACCGGTACCTTCGGGGTTACCACTTTAGTGGACAAAAAGTTAATTCCAAAGGACTTCTTCTTAGAGGTCGATGCGAATAATAATGAAATTGTCCCTGTTCCTTTGTATTTTTATAAGGTAAGTTTTTAATAGTTTTTTTTAATTTGACCTTTGATTAGTAATATCATTTACGATCATCATGACGACACGTTTGGCTGAGTTTTAGTAACACTACTTACTGTACGAGTGGTCGCGTGTTCGAGTTCCGCTGGGAAGCATTAAGTAATACGTGTAGTGTATCGACTATCTGATTACCGTAACGAAAGCATCGCAACTTTTCCATTCTTGAAGGTGTTGTGTGTTAATATCCTTACATTCACGTCGAATTCAGCGTTTATCAACGCGCATTTCATGTTCCCTATTTATATTGATTTTAAATTAACACGGTTATTTTATAGTCTACTCTATTATTTACCAATAATCAACATCGTTTGGTCCTTCGAGCCGGATTCACGTTCAACTGAAGCGTGAAGTAACCAACCAAAATCAGTGTCACTTTCGAGTTTGGGCTCGCATTTACAAGCCTCATACATAACAGTTACCAAATAACATATTTCCCTCATTTTAAAACTAACATTGTATTATATTGCAGGTAGTTTACGATCCTATAAAGCATACTTCAGCTTCTTTCATATCAATCAACTCTTCATATTACAACAAAACGATGATAACTAAACTGTCATTTTGCGAGGACGTTTGCGAATCGAACCCCAAATATTCCTGGTTGAGGTGGAGATCTAACGACGGAACCCACAGCTTTTGTTGCACTTACGAGGATTTCGTGAAGAAAATTAAAGTTTTGCCCAAATTAGCTGTAAAAGGACTGTTTTATTAGTATTTTTATGTATGGAAAAGTTTGTTTGTATGTTGTCACCTCTTAGGGCTAAAACAGATGGACGGATTTGGATAAAAATTTGTAAATAAATAGATTATAACCTGGTATTAAAAATAGGTTTCATTTTAAAATCCAATTTGTTCAATTCAGTTTTCAGAAGAAGAATATATTAATTTTTGTTGCTCTTTCACTCACAAACTGCTGAATTTGGATTTTAATGAAACAGAAAACTTTATTTAAATATACTTCAGAAAAACACATTAGCTATAATTTAAAAAGATATAGTAATAAATATTTAAAAGCGGTTTTGAGTGGCGGATGTGTATTTCGTTGCCAGTAACAAAAATTTGTATAAGCCATACAATGTGTAGAAGTGTAAACGTAAGAAAATTCTTAAAATAATAGAACAATTGTACATAATATTTATTTATTTATACATAAATAAGTTGTTTTTTTTAAATAAAATATTGCTTAAAGCTAATGTCTTTACATTTGAGATTACATGATTTGTGTCCCTGTATATTAAAAAAACACTTTTTGTGTAATTTACATACTTTCATACATACAATCAGTTAAATATCGAACTATCTCTCTCTTTCTCTCTCTCTCTCCCTCTCTTTCCTTAGTATAGCGTTATCTCACTCTGATCTGAATCAATTTCTATATTAAGAACAACGATCATCTATACATATAATAAAATTCTTTAAATCTGTACACTAAATATTTTTTGATATTATTATCGATTGAGGAATACATAGTTTTTAGAAATTTTGTCCGTCTGTTGGAACAGTTTTACGAGAATACTGCACTGCACTGGGTTAACACATGGGTTTTCTACTGTGGGAATATCTCTAAGAAATCTATACTTATCGTTACAACGTATCCAGGGGAGAACCCGAGCAAAGCCAGAGTAAGTCGCTAGTATTATATTAAGCTTATTTTCACTTAATACTTTCTTAGGTTTACGTATTTGACATTATAAATGAAACATTTTTTGGATTTTGTCGCGGATTGCTTCTCCCGTGACCATGATTGCTGTGAAGCATTCGAAACGTCGGGATCCAAAAATCAAAATAAATCCGCGACAAAATCAGAAAAGATAGTTTCATTTATAATCTAATTTTCAATTTTTTTATAATCTATATAAAATATTCCCTTTGGAACATAAAACTCACGTAAAACTGGCAACACTGGTTGTTTCAACGATTTCAAAGTCACACATTTTAAATATTAACGAATTTCATTAAGCAATTTGTACTTTCTAATATACTCGAAGACAAATTCTACTTTAGTTTTTTTATAAGATTTCTTCGAATACATAAGATTTTATAGTTTTGCTATGGGAATGACATTAGAAAAGCTATAAATTCGGTGCGTTCAGCAGAAAAAAGCGCTTGTAAGCGCTTACAAGCGCTGATAACAAATTAGACAGTTTTCGGCCAGGATAAATTTGCTAACTTCAGTAGCGCTGACCCAATCCGCCATTTTGCTTATTTATTTTGTTTGTTTTGGAGTAGAGCTTATAATTAATTTGCGTCCCAGAGGAAAATAGCTCTTTACTATTTGACAGCGCTTACCGCTAGCGATCGCCATTTTACTTATAAGCGCTTCCTAGCACTTTTTTCTGCCAAACACACGGAATATAGGGCATACACGAGTATCGTCGATCGTCTGAGCTCTCATATGTCAAATTTTAATACAAAATATTTAGGAAACGTGACACTAGGACACTAGGACATCATATTATAGATATTTTTTGGTAGTTTACGTATCGATATAAGCCAAAATCATTGAGGATTGCAAGTTTTGAAAAAACAAAAATGGCGACGGTTTTAATACCAAAAAGGACGTATACTATCCTCTGTCAAGATAAATGCTCGAATATTTTTGTTGCGCCTACATTTTTAAAATATATATATATATACATATATATATATATATATATATATATATATATATATATATATATATATATATATATACACATATATATATATATATATATATATATATATATATATATATATATAGTTTCAGTGTAAATACATCAACTAAAGTGATAAAATTATAAAAAAAACCTATTATTCTAAGATTAGCCAATTAGAAATAAAATTGCACTATTAAACTTATACATAATTCGTGATTTTAAGTACATTTTGCTATCAGCTTCATTTAGGTCTATAGGATTTGGACCAATGCTTAAAGTGCACCAGGTCCAAAATCGAAGATCTCAAGATTAGCATCAGAATTACTAGGAGGATAAAAGCAAATTCTAGCTAGATGCCTCTCTACCCTCAATAATAGCACTCAATATTTGCCTATCCTTTTTATTTTCGCACGAACAAGCCACTAACGCTAAAAGGTGTTTGTTGGAATACTCCAGTCTCTCTTTGACGAAAGTTTCTAATTCGTTTCTGGGTAAATAGTACGCTTTCACATATCTATCTACGTAATCTTGGTACGGAACTGGTTTTAGACCAGAAATTTTCTCCATTTTGATGAATAGCTGCCTATAGTCTAACTGCATTAGTCCCCTACCACCGTTTGTACATTTGGTCGCGTTCGAGAACCCTTCGACCAGCAAATGAACTACAAATTTGGAAACCATTGCCCAAATTGAGTTGATCACTTCTATATTTAATGTTACTCTTGCAGATATATTCTCTAGACGAAGGGCAAACACTTGGATCTTTCGGACTATCATGTCTACGTAAGGACTGTGGTCCACTGCCACGTCTTTAACATCCCATCTAACCTGCGACATTGCTATGAGGGACGTCCTAGCATCTACCGCTTTTGATGCTGAACACATGTACACTGGCATCCTCAGATCTACTACTGTTGCTAACGTATTATCTTTGAAATGCTCCAAAATTATTCTTTGTTGCGCCGTCACTATCGACTCTAAATATGGATAGAGAAGTTCAAATTGCTTCGCTAGGAAGATGACACTCTCAACACCAACAATTCTCTCACTCATTCCATGTAAATTCGCTTCAGTGTTCATATCCAGATGATTCGGAACGTTCGGATACTCGTAACTAGCATTTTCTTCAGAATTAAGGCTATTAGATACTCTTTTGAGGACCAAATTTAGCTTTGAACTGTATAAAGTTGAAGAAGCAACGTCTAAGTCTGACGTGAAAAATAAATGGACCGCGTAAAAATAGTAGTCGAAGAGTTGATTCATTAAAAGTATTACTTCTAAAGATATTTGTGGCAAATATCTACTAATTTGGAGATATTGCCCGCAATTTCTTAGAACTGACAACGTCGTGTTAGTGACGATCACACTATCTTTTATTTTAGAGGGACTCGTTGGTACGTCATTGGTTGTATAATAGTCATGTCCGTCTGTATCTTCGACGAAGTCTTGTTTTAGTTCGTCTGGTTCGTCGTCTGATTCGTCACTCGCTTCTGATTCGGGTTCTATTCCAAAAATATCTTCATTAGTTACGTTTTCATTTCTGAATATTTCGAAGGGTGTACGAGAGGTTTTTTGAGTGAAGTATTTGGTTATGTACACACTGTCATCTTGAGACGGTACTGACGATGTCGTATCAGATTGCGTTTTCGCAACATCACTTTTAGACGGATTCAAATATTTTTTAAACTGTTTAAACTCTTGCAGATTAAGAACGTTAAACGTCGATTTGACTGGACACTGTTCCCATCCCTCGTTCTCTAAAAACAGTTTTAGCTCCTCCATTCTACCTCTATGGTAGTTTTTTATATACGACACGCTCTGAGTCTTTATGAAATCCTGAAGAAAATCTGACTTATCACCGCAAAATATCTCGGCAACTTGCGTCAATTTTCTTAGAATCCCCAACATCTGGATAAACTTTTCAAACGGAAACTCTTCTAAACCGGAGCTTTTTAGGAACGTTGAAACTTTCGCTTGGACATCGTGCCATATTCTTATCAAGCCCGCCTTTAGCTTTTGCTTTATGTATTCCCTACTGACATTTTTCTCAATATCGAATACATTGCTAGAATTAGGTACTCCATCTTCATTCTTCATGTGCCAATTCACCAACAAGTAGTAACTGCGCATAACCAAAAACAAATTCTCGCACAGATTAAGCAAGCAATCAGGCGCTTTTGTTGTGGGGACAGACTGACACATCTCTTGGAATTTCATCTCAATCGACACAGTGTTTAGATACGGTTTAATCGCCTCTAAAGCAGATTCATTAACTGCAGACGAATAGTGCATGTGTAACTGTTCCATCGCCGCTTGAGTTTTACCTAGAAGGGTATAGGCTTTTTTGAGCTTCCTAAACGTGTCCTCATCGAAATTGTAACAGATTTTCGCTAAAACCGAATCTAACTTTTCTTCAGTCATATCCAAAGTATCTTGCAATCGAGTCGAGAGATCAGCTATACATGTAAACTCTTTGTGAGAAGCTGCAGCTTTTTTACTCTTTAAAATAAGTTCGATCGCTTCAAAATATTCCTTTTTAGCCAATAAATTCCCAACATCTTTTTCCACACTTCGCAAATTTTGTAACAACTGCAACGACTTTAGCACTAACTTTATTATCTGTCTCTTTCTAACGTTGGCGAGTATGACAAAGGTGGATATAGTCAGGTGGTTGGACGCCGTTTTTAATCGTTCTCTTGCTTTTATGCAAGTTTCCAAGGTTTCTGAGAGTTGTGCGCGAATGGTTTGAATCTCAGCGAATTCTCGATCACAATTATCGCGTTGTTGGGAGATTAGATGTAGAGCTTTGCCTGATACTACCTAAAAAAAATTGAATACAGATTATAAATATATATTATACTAGCAATTCCCGCGGCTCGCCCGCGTTTCTATCACTATTAAAAAATAGGGATTGGTGGTAGAAGTATAAATAAAAAAAATTGGTGTAAAAACAAAATATAAAAAATCTGGAGAGGGCCACCCTTATCACGTAGGGGAACAAAATATCCTACGACCTATTCTCAGATCTACCAAATATACACAAAAAAAAAATCATAAAAACTGGTCAAGCCGTTTAGGAGTTCGATAGCAAACACTGTGATATGAGATTTATAGTGTAGAGTAGGATGTGAATACAATAAAATAATATGATGGTTAGTTTTCAAAATACACCAATATATCTATAAATATAATAAAATTCATAGTTGAATCTACGTTGAATAATTTTGGAAATAGTAATTATTATTGATACAGGCAAAATCTTTAGTTTAGTTTAGTTTTTAGAGATTTCTGTCTGTCTGTCTTTGATCACAGCCATCAAAGGAAAACGACTGGGCAGATTTTTATAAAATTTCTTTAGATGATCGCTGGTTATCCGGGTCAATGTATAGGATACTTTTTACTGTGGGAAAATATTTTTTTTTCTGAGAATATAATAATTAATAGTATAAAAAAGGATTCTCTAAAAATTTTGTGTCTTTAATTAAATAAGAAATTCTTAGTATAGTACCTGCTGTTGTCTTTTCAGTTTAGTAAACATGCGCTCAATAGCCTCACAGTCTGGTGGGGACGGTGCATGTTCTAACACATATCTGGCTGCATCAAACTCGGAGGGAGGCGAGAAATAAATGTGCTCTATCTCTTTCAATACCTAGAATTTAAAATGAGTAATCTATATAGTAAGAAGATGTATATCAAAATAATGCAGCAGTGCTCGTAATGGAGTGCAAACTCTCTATGCCAAGACACAGAACTCACGGGCTTAAAGTTATTGACTGACTGTAGATTAAAAAAAAATACATATGTTAGAAGTGAAACTTCTTTATTTATAAATTTAACTCACTGTTTACTCACTGTATAAATACTAATCATATTATAGGTAATTTTACTTCAAAAACAATTCCTCACCATTACAAGCATGAGCAGCCACGTCATAAGTTAGGCTGTATATTATAATACTTTTGCTACACATAACATCACATTAAAAATCACCGACTTGCGGTGGGCGATATCCCCGACCTGCTCATCTTGACCGTCTGAAGGTACTTGTACTGGTACTTGTTTATATTTTATACTAATCTAAAGATTTAGATTTCCCAGATCTAAAACCCCAAGGTAGCGTTAAACATTTAACACAACCTTGTTGGAAGTCACATAAAAAGTTTCACTTCAATAAGAACTAAAGAAATATATATAGTAAGCTGGGAGCAGGCCCCCGTAATGTGAGAGAATCAGGCCATAGTCCATCAAGATGCACAGATGTGGTCAGATCGATTACTATTATTCAATTCTAATTATAAAGATTTTTCCCATTTAGGAGGATAAGTAATTTTATACACTACATAAAAACAACATACCTCTAGATCAGCTGCGGATTGTGCCACAGTTTCTGAGCGTGAGTTAACTCCGGGGGGTGCATGCCTGTTCTCCATAGCTGGGAATTACACTGCAATAATAAAACTTTATTTTATAAAACATATCATTTAAAATTCATTAGAACAAAAAATATTTGATTGAGTTGTTTTTAATATTAATATTTTATAACATGTAAAATTATAAATAAAGAAAAATTGGTACTTACGTACTAATGATGACACACTTTTATTTTTTCTATAGATTTGTGTGAATGTGCTTATATCGTAAAATCTTAAATCGAAAATTAATAATAGGTTCATAAGGTTAATTTTAAGAATCTTTCTTTCTAGGTTGGTTAGGTTAGGAATGTAGATGCAAATTGGCGGCATTTAGAAATTGCCGCCATATTTATGACATGTCTATGGCACTCGCCGGCCGCTGCCGTGCGATATTGTGGTCATATATCTAACCTAACCTAACCAACCTAGAGAGAAAGAGTCATAAAATTAACCTCATGAACCTATTATATGAAAACCCAAAGAAAATATTTTTTTACGATATAAGCACATTAAAAATAAAAGCAAAATAAAAGTGTGTCATCATTAGTATGTAAGTACCGAAAAATTAATAGAAATCAAATTTAATTTAACTTTTAAATGGTGCATTATTCATTTATTATAGCATTTCTTGACCACATTTTTTTAATAACCTAACTTTAATCAGTAATTTAATAAAAAATCTGAAATGTCTTATAGCATTTAATATCTGACATGTAATAAAGTTCACTATCACATTAATACACTAAAATGAACGTAAAATTTTTCCATTTTCAACTTCCTTCATAAATAACAATAAAAGTCTACAAATTCGTCACATTCAATTAACAAAAATATACGTTCTATGTTGACATCGTATACCTACACATTAATTTTTTACGCTACATTTTCTATATGCCATAGTAGTCTAGAAAGGAATGTATTCTCAACGCAATTACAACAATTCCAACCGATACTTATGTAAGTATTCATTGTTATGTAAAATATGTAAATTATAACAACAAACTCACCTAGAAACGTTTACAAATATAATACACAAACACTTCAATCTTTATTTTGCTGATCTCATGTCAGAACATACGTATTATCATTTTCACTAAAGAACAAAATTATCTTGACATTTTCATATATGTAATGCAACATTTATAATATTCACACATTTTATAGTCAGATTTTATATTATTGTTAAATAATATATAAAAAACCAAGAAGTTTATGCATTCCGAAGAGATTTTTACAGTTTCTGAGAGGAAGTAACGTCAACTTCAAAGTGACATTACTTTCTAGTTCGGATAATTCATAGAAATCCTATACTTTTTTTTTAGAAATCAGATTCTGGCTTAGAATTTAGACTTTAAAAATCTGGAAAATAAAATTTCCATTTTTTAAAGCACTACTGCTTGGTATTTATCTTAACTACTAAATATACACTTTGATTTCCACTACTACAAATATCAATTATGTATCTGAAATGGTAATAAGTCCTAGTCCTATAAGCAAGTTATGAATTTGCAGAATCTCACCACTAAGGCCACAAAATATTGATTCGCTTTAGGCTTTCGGCTATAGCTGAGTACTTATAACCACACTACATTCAACAGACGATGTTAATAATTATTGTGCGAATTTACCATTTCACCACTGTTATCATAAATCTAGTTAAATAGTAAATACATTTAGTAAATACCCCATGTTATACTATGTCATGAATGTATAATAATCATACAACAATAAAAAAAGTAATTTAATAATAAAAATAAAGTGTTTTTAGTTTTTACGTAGGCACGTAAGAAATTAAACTACATTGTTGTTAAAACATTTAAATAGGCCTTAGGAGATTGTTACTTTTTAAACAGCTTTTTTTCTTTATTTTTATTTGAATTTTCCTTGGAAAACCATTTCATTAAAACATAAGATATAGTCCACCAAATTCATTATTGTGTTTCGTTGATCAATCATCAAGCTTTGATGGACATTGCTGTAACATTGTTATTATTACCTGTTAGAAAAACTACGCGAGCCCTCACAAAGCTCAGTTTTTTGCTAGTTATATTACTGAACAAAAAATAAAATTCATAATAATCAAAGAAACATACAAATTATTACATCCAAAATATTACATTTTATAGGAATATTCATGTACGAGTATCCGATCAGAAGGAGCCGAAGGACACGTATCCAGTGCCAATAATAAAATCATAACCCTCTCAAATCAAAAGAAAATAAAATAGTAACTTGACGTCATGCGAAAGATGAATATTTTGTGATATATAGTTAGTTGCGGCGTTTTGTGTGGACACGTATTGATGTGTTTAGTGAATTTACAAAAATGGAAACCGATTGGATGATAGAAGACTCGACGACACCTAAGGTAATACTTAAAACTAGGAAGTAGGCCAATGTAATGTCATGCCAGTCTATTCCGCCATCTTTGCGTTTAGAGCTATTACTTTGGATAATTCGATAGATTTCATGTTTCAGCTTCATTGGACGTAATAGAAATTAACATATTTTATGTTCTTTTACAATAAATAACTTACATTTGACTTGCATTTAGAGAACTTTGATAAAACATCTTGCTGCTGCAATGCAGTGGTTGTAATGTATATTTTCCACCAAATTGTTACTTTTTAAATAAATTGGCTGTCGTCTAACATAAAGCAACTGCTTTTTTTGTCAACTCATCCTTAAATAATGCTTAAATTACAATTTACCAGTAAGTAATCTAAACAACTAAACCAGGAGTTTCACCATGGAAACCTTACAAAAACAAAATTTTGCATAAACTTGTCTATTTTATATTAAAAACATCATAAATCAAATATTATGTCAAGCTATTATACTATTGATGCATAATTTAAAAACATTAACTGTTTTTATAACTGTAACTAACATGTTCCACTTACAAAATTTTACAATTGAAAAAAACTAACAATGCTTATGTGTGACATAAGAATCATTTTCATAATTATCACTAATTTTATGCGAGAATATCATACATAATACTTTATATAAACTCGGTATAATTCTTCAACATATGGCCTACTTTTTTGATTTATTAATGTACGCTATACTTTTAATTTATTTTTTTGCAGTTTTAGAGTGAATTGGTTTAAATTTGGCATTTGTACTCACAAAATTGTATAATATTATAGGTTTTTGTTACATTCTCTATAAAAAGTGTTATTAATCATTGAGTGTGTTTTTTATATAGATAAGTGCTAGACATAACACACAGTTTTTATAAAATTTGAAAAAAAAAGGTGTGACTGTTCTCACTCTTTACTTAGGAAACTGATTAAAAAATATTTTTAGTACATTAATTCCTTTATTGTTATGAAAAATCAATGTCGTTTTTATAAAATTTTTGACCATTTTTTTATTATTACTACTATTTTTTTCTTAAATATAAATAAGCATTAGTTCTTAACATTATATAAAAAAGTTTTCTTATTTAAAATTTTTTAACTCCATTATATAGTGATAAAAATGATAATATAATTATGTATTATGAGTTATGACACAATTATTAATTAATGAGTTTGCATAATACAGCCTCTAGCTGTGTTATTTGATCAAGTAACATCTTCTAAGTAATTTTGGCTCAAGACGCTGTTCCTAATTCTAGACCTCTTACTTCTACAAATGCTGAAATCCCTAATACATTGTATTTTAATAGCCTTATTGAAAATGTTATGTTACTGTGTAAAAGTAGGATAAACAAACTTATAGGCTTTTGTTTTTTTATATTAATATTAGCAAACCTGATCTGTTCTGGGTGTAAGTTAAAATAAATTAAATAGTTTTTGTAATCTTCTAATAAAACTTGTCCAAGTTACTCCTTATAAGTTATAACTTTAGCTATCTGCGAGTGAAAGTCCCATCAAAATCGGTCGAGCCATTTTAGACGTTAGCCAGAAGAAATAAACACACAAAAATTAAAAAAATTGACTTTTTTGATTTAAATACTGTATAGTCTTTCATATATACATTTAGTGAAAAGCGGGTAATTTGAAATTAAAAACAGACACTTCAAATGTTTTAATTTAGTTATATTTAAACGGCATTTTTTAATATGTAAGTTGTATTATCTTTAGAAACTACATAACTTAATTTAGTTTTAAACTCGTCTCTTATTTTATTCAGTCATGTAGAAAGTTTCACAACAAACGTTTTTCTTTTTTAATTTTATGTGAATTTTTTCAAATTTTTTAAAAAATACCTAAAAACTATAATATTCTTTCGTAAATATAATGACCTTGACCTCAGTATGCTGTATGCTTACATCGAGAAATTAAAATACCAAAGCAATGTCAATGAGAATTATCATGTTTTCTTTTATTCAATACATAATGTATTCTCAATTCAAAATCCTCATTGGTGTTCTTTACTGTCCGAACAACCGAATTAGCTATTTGTTGAAGCTAATGTTGAACACTCTCATAACATTTAACTTGCACATTGTCCCCGTTTCTTTCCGAATTGGAGGCCTTCTCTTATTCTATTCTTTCTCATGGTCAGCTATTCTGCTCCATTTTCTCACCACGATTCTACCTTGCATATAAATTGCGAACTGCTAAGGTTAGAGGCAAAGTAGTCTTCCAGCGCAACTTTAAGCATATGGATCTGCATCGCTTAAGAGAGGATGTGAGTAACTTAGATTGGGCGTCTGTATCCTCTAATAACATCGATGATATGGTTAAATCATTAACTACTGAATTGATTAAATTATACGGTATCCATGCACCAATTAGGCCAGTACGGAAGCATGCTCCTGCCTCGTGGTTAACGCCAGTTATTAAGAGAACTATGGCCAAACGTGACTGGGCCAAAATAATAAATAAAAAATATCCATCTCAGGAGCATCTTAATGCATACAAAAAACTGCGAAACATCTGTAACAGAATGTGTAGTGATGCTAAGCGCCGCTATATCCACTCAACCATTCAGGATCTTAGCCAAGCGCATGTTTGGAGATTCTTATAATATCTTCACATTTATAATAGTATACTAGCTGACCCGGCAAACGTTGTTTTGCCATATAAATAATTTTTTATTACTTAGGGGACAACCCTTATTACTTACCGATTCTCAGACCTACTCAATATGCTCACAAAATTTCATGAGAATCGGTCAAGCCGTTTCGGAGGAGTACGGGAACGAACATTGTGACACGAGAATTTTATATATAAAGTTAGTGTCCGACCGAAACTGGTTTTTACGACCGAAACCGAAACCGAAACCGAATTTCGGCAACGCTCTCAGTTTCGGCCGAAACCGAAACCGAAACCGAAACTTCCTTACCCGGATCATGTTTTGAGAGAAAAATAAAGAAAACGTTATTATGCTTTTGAAAGCGCCACATCTTTTTTCGCGTCGATGTATTGTTGTCGCTTGTAAAATTTTATATTCAAGATAATGAACAAATTTGTCCAAGCAAATGTACTCTATACTAGTGAAAAAAACGTTTAAAGTAGAACGCGGACCGCTTTCATAGTGGGCTGCACCTCGCGTTCGTTTTGTTTCGGTTGGCTACATGACGGTTCCTATATGGGAATCTTGTGTATTGACAGGGAACTTTGAAACTCTGAATTCACAATACATATTATCACCACTAGTGCACTATAGTAAGTACCAAGTAAGCAAGACTAGGTTAATCTTGATTCTACTATAATAATCTATGTTTTAGTTTGTTATATTGATTTATTTTTTGTTAACTACTCTTATGCTATATCACGTCGTGATAAAACTTACAGAATTTAAATCACACAAAAACTCACAACATACAAAACGAACTACAAACACAAGCTAGTTACGACATGATTAGTCACTTGGATGGAATTCAACTCGCCGAACATGACCGATCACAACGCGAAAACTCCCAAATGCAGTTTCGGTTTCGGTCGTAGTTTCGGCAGGTTTGCCGCCGAAACGGAAACTAAACCGAAACCCGTTTTTTTGCCGAAACTCGACCGAAACCGAAACCGAATGTTCGGTCGGACACTAATAATAGTATATATATAAATATATGTATTTCATACTGACCGTCAAAACGTAACGACCCTTTTTGTATTGTTGGAAAATGCGGCTTTAATGAAGCCAGTTCTACCCAATAAAAACCAACAGACTCTCCGTCTTAATGAGGTGTCACGGGATCGCTTGCGCATTCAACCACGACGCAGGTCTGCCGAAGCAGACCACAAAGCTAAGAGGTTCCACTCTGCTATCAGAGAAGTACCAGGAGCAACCCGCATGATACAACGCCCACAAAATGGGCCACCTTGTGCGTTTCTTGGCCTCGTGCCTAGCCGGTTTACCGGGCGCTACTGGGCACCCCTACAACAAGGTAAATGCACGTTGGGGGGGATTTTAGGAAGAACCTGAGTGAAATAGGGTAAGTAGGTAGTATATTTAATTAATTTAAATACGTATTTCGTGGATTTATTTCCATTTTGGTTACCGACAGCTATCTGGTATCCGTAACACAAGCCTCGTAGCTTACCACGGAACGAGATGGTGCTTTGCAATAATGTCCCAACATATTTATTTATTCATTATTATTGTATGGAGTCGTGTTAAGTTATTTAATACTATATTATTCATTTGTCTGTCAGGTAAAGCTTTATTTTTTTTAAATCCTCTTTCCAGGTGACGTCATTAACATCTTTAGACACAGGTGTGCGTCCGGCGCCAAGTGGCGCGGCGTACGTGGCGGAAAGGAACACATGTCTCAACATGTTCTCGAGATGGAACGAAACAGATCAGGTAAGACCTAGATGTTAGTGTTTTAACTTAAAAAATGTGATATTGTAATGTGTATTTAGCCTACCTTCTACCTTCAATACGAGTTGATAATCCACCGCGCTGGCCAAGTGCGGGTCGACAGACTTCACATGTCTTTCGAAAACTTGCTAGGTTGTCTTAGACATGTAGGTTTCCTCACGATGTTTTCCTTCAATCATGTTGTAAATGATTCGCACATGAACATATCAGAGGTGCGAGACCCGGATTTGAACCCGTATCACTCGGTTGTCCAAGCGAGCGCGTTACCACTGGGCTACCACTGTCTTGAGAAATATAAACAAACCATCAAAATGTCGCTAGTTTTTGTATAATATATGGACTAGTGTCCGACCGAAACTGGTTTTTACTACCGAAACCGAAACCGAAACCGAATTTCGGCAACGCTCTCAGTTTCGGCCGAAACCGAAACCGAAACCGAAACTTCCTTACCAGGATCATGTTTTGAGAGAAAAATAAAGAAAACGTTATTATGCTTTTGCAAGCACCACATCTTTTTTCGCGTCGATGTATTGTTGTCGCTTGTAAAATTTTATATTCAAGATAATGAACAAAGTTGTCCAAGCAAATGTACTCTATACTAGTGAAAAAAACGTTTTTAAAGTAGAACGCGGACCGCTTTCATAGTGGGCTGCATCCGCGTTCGTTTTATTTCGGTTGGCTACATGACGGTTCCTATATGGGAATCTTGTGTATTGACAGGGAACTTTGAAACTCTGAATTCACAATATTATCACCACTAGTGCACTATAGTAAGTACCAAGTACACTATGTTTTTATATATATATTTAGGTATAGTATTAGCGAGAGAGTTAAATTAACCTATATATATATATATATATATATATATATATATATATATATATATATATATATATATATATATATATATATATATATATATATATATATATATATATATATATATATATATATATATATATAGTTAGGTTAATCCCAGACAGTGGTAGCCCAGCGGTAACGCGCTCGCTTGGATAACCGAGTGATGCGGGTTTAAATCCGGGTCTGGCACTTCTTGATATTTTCATGTACGAATTATTTCTATCATGATCACCACTTGTCTTACGGTGAAGGAAAACATCGTGAGGAAACCTGCATATCTGAGAAAATCTAGCGAGTCTTCGAAAGATATGTGAAGTCCGCCAACACGCACTAGGCCAGCGCGGTGGACTATGGCCTGATCCCCCTCGTACTGAGGGAGGCCCGTGCCCCTGTGGGACGCTAAAAAGGGCTGAAGACTAGGTTAATCTTGATTCTACTATAATAATCGATGTATTAGTTTGTTATATTGATTTATTTTTTGTTAACTACTCTTATGCTATATCACGTCGTGATAAAACTTACAGAATATAAATCACACAAAAACTCACAAAATACAAAACGAACTACAAACACAAGCTAGTTACGACATGATTAGTCACTTGGATGGAATTCAACTCGCCGAACATGACCGATCACAATGCGAAAACTCCCGAATGCAGTTTCGGTTACGGTCGTAGTTTCGGCAGGTTTGCCGCCGAAACCGAAACTAAACCGAAACCCGTTTTTTTGCCGAAACTCGACCGAAACCGAAACCGAAACCGAATGTTCGGTCGGACACTAATATGGACTATTTGACGACTCGTTTGGCTCAGTTGGTAGTGACCCTACTTTCTGCGCCCCGCTGAGGGCATTAATTTGCTAGTCACGAATGTTTGTACTACAGTCAGGGGTGTTTATATTTATAATATGTATGTATTTAAAAATTATATGTGTAGTATATCAACTATCTGGTATCCGTAACACAAGCCTCGAAGCTTACCACGGAACTAGATGGCGCTGTTGTAATAATGTCCCGACATATTTATTTATTTATCTAATACTAATCTTTAAATCGAACCTAGGGACGAGCCCGTGTAAAGCAAGGGCGTGTCGCTAGTGATACATAAAACTAGGAAGAATATGACTCTTCTGCGTCGCCGTCTATTTTTAATCAATTAGTGTCAATATAATCATGTGCATTACAGCTGAAGTAAAGGCTAATGTTATAAAGTAACCGCAATGTGGTTAATACATCTATAAATATCTGGTATCAAGTTAAAAATAACGGTTGTGATGTCTCAAGAGGTCACGCGTTCGATGTCAGCACGAGGTTAATGTTTTGACCGTGCATTGTGTAGGGTGGAATAAAAGCTCATTGTGATTTTGGCAAATGTTGGTCACAGATTTAACGATTGGTTGTCTATATTTATAAAATATGTATGAATTTAGAGTTTTATATGAGTAGTGTATCAACTATCTGGTATCCGTAACAAAAGCCTCGTAGCTTACCACGGAACTAGATGGTGCTGAGTGTAATGTCCCAACATATTTTTTTTCTAGCTTTTAATACTAGAACTTCTGATATTTCCAGGTCGAATTTGTGGAGCAGCTCCTGGCACAAATGTGCCACTACCAACATGGCCACATCAACGCATATCTCAAACCCATGCTGCAACGCGACTTCATCAGTATGCTACCAAGTATGTGATTTATATTTTGCTGTCTTCAGCCCTTTTTTATCGTCCCACTGCTGGGCGTGGACCTCCCATTAATACGAGGAGGATCAGGCCATAGTCCACCACTCTGGCCTGGTGCGGACTATATTTCTTTTGAACACTTGCTAGGTGCTCTCGGACATGCATGTTTCTTCACAATGTTTTTCTTTACCGTAAGACAAGTTGTAATGTTGTTGAAAATGAACCCCCTTCACTTGGGTTACCAAGCGAGCGCTTCATCACTTCGATACCAGTGACTTTAAGTTTTGAAAGAAATTAATCCCACTGACCAATTTTGGACAAAATCTTAAAAATGGAATATGAGGATTTCTCCTAACAACTGTTATATTTAAAGTTATATACGTGTAGTGTATCAATTATCTGGTATCCGTAACACAAGCCTCGTAGCTTACCACGGAACTAGATGGCGCTGTGTTGATGTCCCAATACATTTACCTCTCAAGCTAAAATCCATCAAGCCGTTTAGACTATGGAGTGTGCCAAATATTGCTTACAAATATACACACATATTATATACACTCGAAACTTACTTACACGTAACTCACTTTATTCCGCAATTGGGTAAAAAAGAAAATTTTTCTTCCAGAAAAAGGTCTAGACCACGTAGCAGAGAATATCCTCTCGTACTTAGACGCCAGTTCCCTGTGCGCGGCCGAGCTGGTCTGTCGGGAGTGGCAGCGCGTCATCTCCGAGGGGATGCTGTGGAAGAAGCTGGTGGAACGGAAGGTCAGGACCGACTCCCTGTGGCGAGGACTTGCTGAGAGGCGGGGGTGGTGAGTGCCAGAAGTATTTTACTGATCAAAATCTTAAAGTTTTTCGTTTGCCTAGTGCCATGCCAAGTTTCGTTTGTCCAAGTGGTAGTGCCATGCTTGTTACCTTCGGGTAGCAGCCGAATGGGCCGGCACGCTCCGTATAGTACCACTCTCTCACAGGAGACCGGCGTGAAGTGGCAGCTATGCTGTCGCGTTTCGTCCGGTAAGTGAGAGTCCGGGAGGCCCACTCCCCATCCCTCCTCCCGTCCTTCTCCCTCCTCCCTCCCTCCCTTTCCTGAAAGGCCGGCAACGCATCTACAAGCCCTGCAGTGTTGCAGATGTCCATGGGCGGAGGTGATCACTTACCATCAGGTGAGCCTCCTGCCCGTTTGCCCCCTTTGTCCCATAAAAAAAAGTGATGGTTGACACTTGACAACCGATATTTTTAAGTGGCTTTTATCTAATATCACTGGTATATTGTTACGTAAACAGTATGTATACGTTTTAATTGTTGGCATAGGTGTCTCGAAAATGAGATATTTTTCCTGCAGTAAAAAGCAAGCTATATGTTGGCCCAGGTAACCAACTATCATCATACCAATTTTTTTTCCAAAACGGTCCAGATGGATTCTCGTGATTAAGCTACTAACAAACAGTACAAAAAAAAATTTAAAAACTAGATTCGACGCTTGTATCGCTAAAATTACTTTCTAGACCTATATTTAAAAAAAATTAAATTATAGTTTTTACAGTTTTTGTCCATCCGTGAAAACCACTAGACAGAACGGACGTGACAGCCAGCCCAAGCTGCCATACACTCGCTTGGGACATTGTGTATGGCAACTTGGGCTATCACATCCATTGGCTGACCATATGTTTCATAAACTTTTTTTCAGATAATGATAAAATTTAATATGACGATAGCTGTATCTGGAACATCATAGGATAGTTTTCTTTAATATTCTCAATTTTCCAGGATAATCTACCTTTTTAAACCGAAGCCAGGCTGTCAGCATCCCTCGCACTCCTTCTACAGACAGTTGTACCCCAAAATAATACAAGATATTCAGTCCATTGAAGATAACTGGCGCATGGGAAGGCATAATCTACAAGTTTGTATTGTTTTTTCTATATGTTATTGCGATTGAGGTCCTGGGTTTGAGTCCTGAGTCAGGGTCAAGTGAAGGTATTGAGTTGTTTTTAATATATGAATACTCAGTGATATCTCAGAGTCAGAAGTTGGCCGTATGCTATGTTGGTATACCCTAAATCTAAATTCATCTAGATATAGATAAAAAAATGTCTTTAGTTCTCCCGGATGTACCAATTTTTCGGGAAACTATTCTATATTGTTTTTATTCTGTAAAAGTGCAATTGTTATTGAGATTATTGTGAACTTTTTTAAAAACATTATCCAAACTGGGCTAGTTTTTAAATTTGGCATATATGCATATTATATATATATATATTAATTATCTGTTATAAACAAAAGTTTTTATAATCCATGATATAAATATTTTGTTTTTTTTTTCAGAGGATAAACTGCAGATCGGAAAATTCAAAAGGTGTCTACTGCTTACAATATGACGACAACAAAATTGTGTCCGGTCTAAGAGATAATACCATCAAGATATGGGATAGGAAAACTTTGCAATGTGTCAAGGTATGTATTCAGTCCTTTTTAACATCCCACTGTTGGGCGTGGGCCTCCTTTTGGTGGGAGATCAGTCATCTTAGTCCACTATCCTGGCCAATTGAATTGCAGGTCTCCTCACGAAGTTTTCCTTCACAGTAAGACAAGTGGTAATTATGTTGGGAATGATTTGCACATGAAAATATCAGAGGTGCATGACCCGGGTCTTGAACCTGCAACGATCGGTTTACCAAGTGAGAGTGTTTCCACTGGGCCTTTATGTAGGATCTAAAAATTTTTCTATTACTTTTCATCACAGTTTCATAACAATCAAATCAATGGTTTAAGAATGTATACAGGTCAAACATACAAACATTTATTTTTATATATATGGAAGATTAGTATTTATATAGAAACCTTTTATTACTTTATCTTTTAGTACTTGGGTTATGTAAAATTATGTGTTATGCTTAAACATCAATAATCAATATATCTTTTAGGCGTTTTACAATGTTTCCGCAAACTCACAGATTAATCTGAAGCGCTCAAGTGTTTATTATCTTATCAAAATATTTTAATTGTTCAATGGATGGAGTTCTATGGATGGAGTGTAATTTGGGCACCATTTCTCCTTCTATATTATTCCAAATTTAAACGTTTTTCATAACAGTCAATATCCTCCCCAGGAGCTGCAAGGCCACACAGGGTCAGTCCTGTGCCTGCAATACGACGAGCGCGCGATCATCTCGGGCTCCTCAGACAGTACGGTGCGAGTGTGGGACGTGGCCTCCGGAGCCATGCTCAACACACTGATACACCACTGCGAGGCTGTTCTACATTTGAGATTCTGCAACGGCATGATGGTTACTTGCAGCAAGGTTTGCCACTGTACTTGACTCTCCCCTCTCTCTTGGTATCTTCCCAATTTTCCACTCAACATTGTACTTGACTCCCCTCCTCTCCCTTTCCCTAACATATTTCTCCACTTCCTCTGTTTCTATATCTTCTCCCGTCTAACTCGGTCTAGTGGTTTCTCGTGCTGCAGTCATAGAAAGAGAGACAGACAAAAATTTTAAAAACTATAGATTCGGCATCTATATTGATAATAATAACTATTAAAGATTAAAAAAAAAAACAGATTTTATTATACATATAGATAGAAGATTGCCCGAAAATTTCATCGAAACCGCTCCAGCTGTTACAGTGGCCATATAAAACTTACATACCCAAACCAATCTCTTAACAAATAATCGATAATTTTCGTTTCGTCCCACAGGATAGATCGATAGCCGTGTGGGACATGACGTCCACGACGGAGATCATGCTGCGGCGTGTCCTGGTGGGTCACCGCGCCGCCGTCAACGTGGTGGACTTCGACGAGAAGTACATTGTCAGTGCCAGCGGGGATAGGACTATCAAGGTTGGTTACGGTGGTCTGGCATAACACCTTTTTTTTTATTCGTCTAAAGGCTCATTTACACGTATTAAGTGATTAAGTAGTTAACTAAATTTTAACTTAATTTTAAGTGATTAAGTGCGTGTAAACAGACAATTTAGTAGCAAGTCGCAAGTTAAAATTTAGTTAACTACTAAATTAGAATGTTTTCTATTTTTTCGATTAAGTAGGTGGGCGGGGCTTATTTCTGGATCCGTCTGGACAGGTGCAATTTAGTAAAATGCATAAGTGTTGACGCGCGTAATCAACCATGACGCCCCGACTGTAGGTCTTCCGAAGCAGACCACAGCCATGAGGTTACTTCAGAGTCCACTCTGATAGAAGTACCAGGAGCAACCTGCATGACACACAGATGTGGGTCTTCATGTGTCTTTCTTAGCTTGGCGCCCGGCTGGCGTACCAGACGTTACTAAGAGACCCAACCCCCCACCCCCACCACGACAAGGTGAACATACGTTGGGGGGTCTATTGACACTAATGGGGAAGCCCCTTTATGAGGGGGATCAGAATGATCATTAGGGCTTTAACTCAGTGTAAGACAAGTGGTAATCATGTTAAAATTGATTTGCACATGAAAATTTTTAGTCAGGTTCGAGTCTTGCTGGCATACATTTGTTAAACATGTTTGGTTGTACCTCAGTCATGGGTGTTTATATATTTTATAATAAGTATGTATTTAAAATTATATATGTATAGTGTATCAACCATCTGGTACCCATCACAAGCCATACCATGGACCTAGATGGTGCTGTGTGTCAATCATCATTATCATCAATCCCCTGGCACTTTCCCTATTTGCCCACCATACCAGCGTAATCGACCTTATGACGTATATCAGCAACTTTAAAAGTGCCTCGGATATACTCATTCCGAATTTTGTCTAATAAAGTAACACCAATGTACTTTCTGCTCATCTGTTCAACATACTTTTGGTTTCGGAGCGTTTTTATAAGCACTTGTACTAATTTAATTTAATTAAATCTAAATTAGAGAATTAAAATAAAACAAAATGAGACATGTAGCCGATTTGAGGCTCCTTTAATGTGTAAAGTACATTCTCGGCCGGCGTATGCCGGGCGGGCTGGCCATTCTATGAATCTTAACTTAACTGACTTAGGGCGGATGGACGAGGTGTAACCATAACTACATATATTTATTATTTTGCTGTTTCCAGGTGTGGAACACGTCGTCGTGCGAGTTCGTGCGCACACTGAACGGGCACAAGCGGGGCATAGCGTGCCTGCAGTACCGCGACCGGCTCGTGGTGTCCGGCTCCTCCGACAACACCATCCGCCTGTGGGACATCGAGTGCGGGCAGTGCATCCGCGTGCTGGAGGGGCACGAGGAGCTCGTGCGGTGTATACGGTGGGTGGGGTGGGGGTGTCTTTGTCTGCTTTTTTTTTATGGGACAAAGGGGGCAAACTGGCAGTAGGCTCACCTGATGGTAAGTGATCACCGCCGCCCATGGACATCTGGAACATCACAGGGCTTGCAGATGCGTTGCCGGCCTTGGAGGAAGAAGGGATGAGGGAGAAGGGATGGGGAGTGGGCCTCCGGGACTCTCAATTACCGAACGAACGCGATAGCGTAGCTGCCACTTCACGCCGGTTTTCTGTGAGAGAGTGGTACTATACGGGGCGTGCCGGCCCATTCGGCTGCTACCCGAAGGTAACAAGCATGGCACTACCACTTCTTCTTCTTTGCACGGCTGGTTTCCGCACTTAGGCAATGAGTGCCCGTTATGCGTGAGCTTGTTCTGATCGTGTTAGTCTGTCCACCCCAGGGCATCCCAGTAATCAAGAAGGCTGCCGGTGAGGTGGGGGGTAGTGCGGTGGTGGGGTGAGGGGTAGTCTGGTGGTGGGGGAGGGGGGTTGTAGTGTGGTGGTGGGGTGGGGGGTGATGTGGTATTTTACCAGGCTGTCGTTGTGTATGCTCTCTTAAACCGTTATTAAAAGTTGTGAAATAATAACGGTAAGTATACATTTTTTAAAGATGAATAATTAATTTTACAGCTTCATTCATTCATTTTTCATCTTTAAAATCTGTCCAGTTCAGTTCAGTTCAGTTTTTCTACGATGCGGTCATAGACCATCATCATAGAGATTTGTATAGATAATAATGATTATTTCAATTAGATTTACTAAAAAATATTTAATTTAGTTACAATTTTATTATATATTAATAAATAATAAATTAAGAAATAAAAATTAATGAGATAAAAATGTTCCATTCTATTTCAGTTTTGATAACAAACGCATAGTGAGTGGTGCATACGATGGCAAGATCAAAGTATGGGATCTGCGCGCAGCACTCGATGTACGCACGCCGCATCAGGACCTGTGTCTGCGCACTTTGGTTGTAAGTATTTATAACTTTCTTAATCCCACTGCTGGGCTTGGGCTATAATGTCTCATTGTTTGATTGCACGTTTGGCTCATTATAAATGAAGCTACCTTTTCGCGGATTTTGTCGCGGATTTATTTTGATTTTTAGTTCCCGACGTTTTGAACGCTTTACAGCAATCATGGTCACGGGAGAGACTCCTCGAATAGGTAGTTTCATTTATAATTTCGAATATTCGCGTAAACCTAAGAAAGTATTACCTTTGGCTCGGTTGGTAGTAGTGGTGACCCTACTTTCTGGGCCAGCGGTCGCGGGTTCGAGTAACGCTGGGAGTATTCGTTTGTTGAGCACGAATGTTTGTACGCCAGTCATGGGTGTTTATATTTATAATATGTATGTATTTAAAATTTATATGTGTAGTATATCAATTATCTGGTATCCGTAACACAAGCCTCGTAGCTTACCACGGAACTAGATGGCGCTGTGTGTAAATAATAAACCAACATATTTTTTTTTATGTCTTGAAATATTTCTTACTTCAAATCCTTCTGGTTCCAGGAGCACACCGGCCGAGTATTCAGACTGCAGTTCGACGAGTTCCAAATAGTGTCGTCGTCCCACGACGACACGATACTAGTGTGGGACTTCCTCAACTACGGGGGTGCTTCGCCCGCGGCGCCTCCGCCCCGCAGGTCTTCGCCCGATCACGATAGAGCGTTTTACGATTAGGTGGGTGTAAAAGATTGTTAAAATTTGTTCTCTCTCATATAGAAGTTTGAGGACGACGAGTCTTAAAATAGTAGTATTAGTCTTAAAATTTGATAGAAGTGCCTTTACCGAAGGCCTTGGTTAACGCATTTACGTATACCACTAGTAGAAACAGGTGAGACTCATCAGCCAGAAACCAGCCAATACTACCCACTAAAAGCCAAGCACCCATCTGCCGAAGCAGACTACCAATGGGTTAGCTTCACAGTCCACTCTGCTAACAGAGAAGTACCAGAAGGTACCGGTTTGTTATGCGGGTACCTTTATGTGCGTTTCTTGGCTTCGCAGCCCGTCAGGTTGCCGGTCGCTACTAAGCTGTAATGGCTAAACAAGTATATGAAATTTGAGTTGTATATAACCATACCGCCGCACTCATAGTCACTTAATGAATCATTAAGTCGAGTAACTCCATACTAAAGAACTACTTAATGGTTCGTTAAGTGACTATGAGTGCGGGCGTTAGTTTCACCCAATGATCATGATTGCTGTAAAGCATCCAAAGCTTTGGAAACCAAAAGTTTAAGAAAATCTGAAACAGTGTTATTAAAAAAGCCGATGTTTCCAGTTCATAATCTATGTTTGTAAATAAGTTTTAACCAAATCAGTCCAGGGGTTTCAGCCTCATTGAGTAACTATCATACATACACACACGCGCGCGCACGCGCACACGCACACACACACACACATACACACACACACACACACACACACACACACACACACACATACATACATACATACATATATACATATATACATAGTACTTTCCTTGTTACAATAGTGTCCTGATAAGGGGGTGATTAATATTTTTTTTATTATTTATTCCAGCTGTCCCTTTAACGCCGCATTTCAACGTTATTATTACAATAACAGTGGAAAAAAAGCGGTCATCAGTGACTATCAATCAACAGTGACAAAGTGACAGTGTAGTGACAAAAGTGTATTACAGAGAAGTGTTCATGGTACTTTTTGTATCTTTGTGAAAGTGGATCTCAGAATTCATCTTAAAAGTGTAAGTAAATATCGCCTTATTAAACAAAGCAATAGATTCATGTAGCAAAAGTAAGTAGTCATTAGCTTTAGACCAAGTTAGGTTGTGGATGAACGGTAAATGATATGTTTCCCTTTTGTGAATGTCGCTCGACTTTGATGTGTATGGCTTTTTTTGAGCCAGATTCCCCATTTTGTTGGGACTGGTGAGGGTGATTTTGGGTGAACCGAAGTGGTTTTAAAAGGTGTGATGTACCTGAGACTCCTTACATCTATGGGAGGATGGTGCCCAGCAGTGGAACATTAAAATGGCTGAATTGTTTAGCGATAATAATTAACGATGTCCGTCATGTCAGACTTTTCTGCTGTCATGTCAAAGTGTTGCAATGAAGTCGTTATATTATGTGCTTCCAAAGAAATATTAATATTTATTTTTGGAGAACCTATGTCGTTCATAAAGGTTATAAGGTTATATTATGTTATATAACCTAAGCCTCCTTACATCAATGGGATTGTGCCCAGCAGTAGGATATTAAAAATGTCTAAATTAATTAACGATATAATTGCTTTTCATGTCATACTTTTCTGCTGTCATGTCAAAGTGTTGCAATAAATTTGATTTATGACGTGTTCTCAAATAAATATTAATGTTAGCTTTGAAGAAATAAAAACAAGTTGACAACATGTTTGGCTCAGTTTGTAGTGACCCTACTTGCTGTGCCAGCGGTCGCGGGTTCGAGTTTATATTATAATATATAATTATAAGTATATATTTAAAGTTTAAAGTAATAATTATGTATCTAAAGTTATGTATATGTAGTGTACCAACTACCTGGTATCCGTAACACAAGCCTCGTAGTTTACAATGGAACTAGATGGCACTATGTGTTAATGACCCAACGTACCTCGCTAACATTAAGAAATGCAGTATCAAATAAAAATGTGATATCCATAAATTAACGACAAAATCTATGTCATGACAAAAATCACCCTCACAATAGTCATAGTAATTATACTATATTTATTTTTGGAGAACCTAAGTTTTTAAGTAAACTCTATATGACATTGGCGAAGTAAGATAAAACTGGTGCAGTTTGTAAGGCATTTATAAAGGAATTGAATTAAATATTAATAGTAACGATGATTTGATAAAAATAATCATGATAATGTTTTATGCTTAACGATTGTGATAATTGTTAATCATTCTCATAATCTATCATTGCCGTTCACATACACCAGTGACTGCTGTCCTCTTTTTTTAGGATTAGAAATTGAAACTTTAACGGGATAATCTGGAAATGTATATTTGCTATTTAATTATAATCCGTTATGATTAAAATGAATAAATATTTATTGGTCTTAACGTAAAATTTAAATGTTGTGTATTATTTATAATATAATCACTTTTCTTAGGCTGTGGCTGTTTATAAAGAATGTGACTGAATAATACTTTTTGATGAAAGATAATTATTTCTACTACAATAGATATAATCTTTATAATACAATTTTGAGTTGTATCTGTGCATTTTCTGTTTGTCTGTCTGTTACGATCACGAGAAAAGCAAAGGACAGATTTTGATGAAATTTGATATGATGATATTGGATACTTTTTATTGCCCGAAGACATCACATCTCTGAGTTTCTACTTTCTATTCTAAAATATAACAATAATTATATTCATTCATATTGGTGACAGACAAATCTTATTTTCACTAGGTTAGTATAATCATTTTAATGATAAGATATTAAGGCCTCGTACATATTCTCAATATCTGTCCTAACTGAAACCTCAGCTTAGTCTCAGTCAAGCCACTAGTTAGTAAATTTTAACGCTAAGATATTAACACATCTCATGAGTTATCAATACTTTCTGTTCAAATGTTCATAGGGAAAGAAGCCGAGAGGAGCGAGGTTGAATCGTTAGTTCAGTATATAGTCAATACTAACTTTGCTCTTTCTCGCCAGCTCTTTTTAAAACTTCTTGTAATCAGCCACAGACAACTTAAACTCCATGGATGTCATTTAATTTTTTATGATTACTTAAAAGAGTTTGTACAAAATGGTTATATAAACTTTAATCCTCTTTTGACAGAGGTTTAAAAAATTGAGTAAATTTTCAAAAACTTATGAAAAAATTTAAAAAGAAATTAAAAAAATTATATACACTAGAAAAATTTGTTGTTTTGTTTGATAATGAAAATTAACGTACTTATTATTCTAATTATGGAGATGATAGAACACCACAGATAATCTATAATTAGTGTTAATTTAAGGTTAATTATAGATTAAACGAGAACATGACAAAGTGTTACTCGACTAAAATGTGCCTAAATTATATTGACAGTTTTAATTTTTTTTTATAAAAAAAAATACTTAAAAACCATACTTTTTTTATGCCACATATTATATTTATATTTGTGTCGATTTTTTAAGCTGGCAGTATAATGTGGGTTTCATTATTTTAGTCTTTATTATCTTATAAGGAATCTGTTAAATTAGAAACAACCTTACCAAATAAGATTTATTGAATGAGGTCTGTCATACATTTAACACCTTTTTGGATGAGTTCCTTTTAATATATATACATTTTTTTTTAATTTGCTATATGGCTGTGAATATAGTTCATTAAGCCTTGCCTTACCAATTATTTAATCTGCCAATATTAATTCTTGATTTTTTTTTCTTGTAATGTATCCTGAGGTGAAAAATGTGTGACTGGCCTATGAGATGGAAATGGAGATAAGCGATCAATGTATACATACCTTGTTTTAATACAGTTTAAAAATAAATAAATAATGCAATTGAAGTTATTTTATAATTGTTTGTTTTTTTTTTAATTGTATTGAAACAGAGTATAAATGAAATTATACATATTTATCTGTGACTGACCTATATCCCATGTTAGCGTTAAGTATTTTTGGGCTTAACAGATAAGAAATACTGCCGAGCACTTGTCGAAATGTCAGCTTATTATATATAAATGTATATATTAGATGTATGTCGTTCAATCATTAAAAGAATTGGGTGTTTGATCTAATTCTATCTTATTTTTTTAATTTAATTTCAATTCAGTTATTTTTTTTAACTTATTTATTAATACTTCTTGATTAATTTTTTATTAATCTAGCAACACCATTGATTAGGTTATGTGTGTTAATCTATGGAGTGTAGAGGTATAAGGAGTACAACCTTATATCGAAGAGAAGTTGAAAAAGTCCTATACAGCATAAAAATAACAGCTTAAAAACCCAACAGGATATGAAAAACTGTGATATGAACATAGCTATTGTAGACATAGTGAAGTGTGCCGAGTTCAAATATTCAATAATTTTTAATTATACATCATATAAAAGTGCTCCAACCATATATTTCGTTGGAAAAGTGCACTAAAAACAAGCAGAAATTGGTCAGTCCTTGTTTATTTATCTATATTTTTCTAATTACTTTTGGTAATTAGTTTGGAGCTTACTTTAAAATGTATCCTATTCTACCGCAGCGCCATCCTTATTAGATGGGTTTCTACAGACACTTAATAATAAACTGATAGTACTCCTTAATTTAATTCAATTCAATTCTCTTATTAATGACTTCAAGCGTGCCAGTTGAGCACAGATTACTTCGCCAGTGTCACGTAGAATGGAGAAGACATGAAGGAGATTGGTCAGTAACATAGAGTCAATAGTACTCCTTAATTCTGCACTCCATAGATTATTCATAATATTTTGAACATCTACCTATAAAAAAAAATAGGTGTTGTCATGCTTTAATTTTCCCAAATGTCAAATGCCCAATTATTGCTAGAGTTGAAAAATTGACAGCTTGTCAGTTTTGAAATGTCATATCTATTTTTTTTTCTAAATATGGTTTAAGCAAGTATTATAACATATTGTTATTGTACATAATGAGAACTGATTATTTTGTTTGGTCGAGGTGAAGAGAAATAATAAATTATTATTCGAAATATATTGTTTCAAATACATCAATTTTGAATGTTATGCTATCTGTACATGATTGGGGTATTGCCATATTAAAAATATTACTGTCATTATAAAAAAATCTTTATCTTTATATAGTATAAAACGAAGTCGCTTTCCGCCGTTTGCACGCTCAGATATTTTAAACTACGTAACGGATTTTAATGCGGTTTTCGTCAATAGATAGAGTGATTCAAGAGGAAGGTTTATATGTATCATACATGCATATTATAGTAGAAAAATGCAGAGAAAATATCTCATTTATGGGAAATGTATACTTCTCGTTAAAAGGTATCTCTTGTTTCTAAAATAAAAGTAGCCTAAGTTACTCTGCAATTTGTAACTGAAAGTTCCGTTAAAACTGACCCAGCAGGTTTGGAGATTAATTTTAACAGACAGACAAAAATTTTAAGGAGCCTTAATAAAATTTCATGAGCATTTAGTAAAAGTTATTTTTTTATTTTACAGACACTTTATTTTTTTGTATACATGAAGTATTATTAGTACCAATGGTGTAGAGGTAGCAAAGCATAGCTTTTGTTAAATTTATAATATGCAAATACAACGAAAATATCGAAAAAAAAAACATTTCCCCTCGACTGAATTAAGTGTAAAAATGTAGGAATTAGAAATGGTAGATTTGCGTTTTTAAGTAAAGCTAGAATGAGGGTGTGACCATGTTTATTTAATAATTTAATTTAACTTTAATGGCAACACTGTACATTTTTTTAATAAACTATAGTGTAATTTAATGAAAATGTAGGTTAACAATATTATTTTTTTAAATATTGTCCGAGATATGATTATTAGATGCTTTTTTTATAACTGTTTTTTTTTATTTAGTAATTAACAATAATAACACCAATTTAACTTTTAAGGCTGATGCTGAATGTGGTTGCGCCCTTTTTTAAATTATCTGTTCAGATTCAATGTTACCGTTGGAGTGAAACTGTTGCAATTATTAAAATAGTCTTAAAAAACAAGGATTCTTGTTTTTTGGGAAAATAAAAAAATATGAAAAATCTTTTTTTTTTGCTATGTAAATGTTTGAGTTTACTACAAAAGTTTCGCGGGTTCGATTTTTTTTGTGTTAAATATGACAATTGTATATATTCTGTTGTTTAAAGTTGAAACAGTTTCATCTAACTATTTGTACCGAGTACATACAAGATGTCCTCATTAAAGTTACTTTCTATTACTGATATTTTTATAGGTAAATGATATGACAGATTTTTTTTATTTAATATTTTTTCATTTTTTTTCTATTTTGAATTAAAAAACAATAAATGCTCTTTTTCAATGTGAGCGACCATCATATCAGTTAACAATGGTTCACTCAGATTGACTTTTAGTAAATTTTTTATTCATGTATGTATTTGAAAAGATGTCAATTATCTATAAAAGTTTATCTTGAGAAGGTGCTTTAATACGCAGATTGTTATGTATGAGGATATTAGCTGACATGACGGTGAGTGTTTTTTTTTATTATAAATTGTGTAGATATTTTATTAAAATTATTTTTTATCTGTGTATCTTTTTTTTTTAATTATCTTCAAATGTGGCTATAGCTTAGTTTGTATAAAATGTATGGAAGTGCATAAAGATCTGATAGTTTCACGTCATTTTTTAATATTCTGTACAGTTTAGGGTGTTTGTCTGTTTGTCTGTGCTCTTTTTTTTGTTTTTTTTTTCTATTTTTTTTTATTTGGCTGGTCGTCATGTCAGTGTTTAGGGTAGATTTTCATGTAGGTTATAGATAGTGAAGCCGCTAAATGAAGGTCGCGAGGTTCGAGATATATAATGTGTATTATATATTATTTTGTAAGTAAAGGAATAAATTACGATTGATTTTGCTTAAATAGTCTATTTATTTTATTGACTCCTATTGAAAAACTACGATATTGGGTCTAAAACTTTAAGAATATTGATTAAAGTTTAAAATAAAGAAAACATGACATAAAACTATTTTTTGTATCTCTTGAATTAAAAGGATTGATTTTTTTGTTCAGTCTTAAAAGGTAACACTGAAAAATTATAATAAACTTGGTTAACAAAGGTGGACTTATCCCTGAAAGAAATCTCTTCCAGACAACCTGTGGATGTGAAAGATGTCGGCGACCATAAATTTAAATGTCGGCGACATAGTGCAAGAAATAAATAAAAAAAAATAACTTAAAAAATCACATACAACTATAAATGTAATATAATTATGAGTTGAATCTATTTTTATAACTAATTAAATTTAAGAATTTAAGAACTAATTAAATAATTTTTGAAAAATCTTATTGAACAAGGGGCCTAAATCATAGTTTCTAAAATTTGTCTTTTTGACAAAATATGATAAAATAAAAAATTTGGTAATATTAGGTTATGATGGCAACATAATATAGGATACTTTTTACAGCGGGAAAATATTTAATCTCTGAGGAATATACATTATCGTGAACAGGGACAAACTTAGCGCAGTGAGGTGAGTCGCTAGTGCATATTGTAACTGGGTTGATTTTGCAATAAATATTTCATGATTTTTTTATTGCAATGGTCATTATTATCGATACAAGCCGAAATTATAGTATTTAGATTTTTTTTTCTCTGTCTATAACCATCACCAGAAAATACTGAACAGTTTTTGATGAAAATTGAGACGCTGATAGCATACAGCATAGGATAATTTCACTGCAGGGAAATACTCTATTTCTGAAAAATTTATATTAATCACCTAAAAATAGAATATATATTTGCTGCTATATTGATTTACGCAAGTTTATTTAATATTTATTGTATGTTCATCGGTTTAAATTAATTGTATTTTCTTACGGAATATGTAAAAATATTTTTTTTTTTTGAATTTATTGCATTTATAACTCATGAGACAAGAAGATACGTACATAAAGAATGTAGTATACTGTAACTGTAGATGAGCTATGAAACTAAAGAATTGTGAAGGAACGAGATAGGCATATGTAACTAGATTAAGGAAAAAGCAGGATAACATTATGATGTAAGATGTTCCATCCCTTTCGGCGTATCACAAAATCATTATTGTTTTTAACCTCGGGTTGAGGCACAACTATTGACGTATTTTTGATTTTCAACTTAAATTTTGTAGTTTAGTGAGCTAGTAAATATAATAAATTTTCCAATTAAAGTTAAAAGGTAGTACACTACAGTAGTTAACGATATTAAAGCGATAGTGCTAGAAAACCGAAAAACATAACCTATCATCGATAAGTTTCTTCATACATCAAAATTTAGGCGTAATAATAATTATGCACTGTCATTTTTTTACAGTACGTTGTGATTTTGTATACCCCTTAAATCTATAATTTGCATTATTAAAACATATGGAAATAAATTGATTTGTCAAAATAAGACGTTAAATTTAGAAAGTTGCTTATTATATTGGAAAATGGAGTGAGTGCGGAATGAGAATTCCAAAATTTGTCAGAGTTGGAATGTTGCCAGTGATAAAAAAATATTTTCCCATATTTCATAGTGATCAGTTATTCGTAAGTCGTAACATGAACTAGTCCTTAGATTATTTTTTGTTCCACAGTTCTTTGGTTTTATATTATATATACATACTTTATAATTTACGTAAATAAACATAGGAGTAAAAAGGATAGCAATATGATATCTGATCTCTTTCTAGTGTCAGCATATGTCAGTTCTAGTTGTCACCGTCAGATGTGGATTGCTTAGAACCTTTATATA
Organism: Boloria euphrosyne; assembly: GCA_951802675.2. Lineage (NCBI taxonomy): Eukaryota > Metazoa > Arthropoda > Insecta > Lepidoptera > Nymphalidae > Boloria > Boloria euphrosyne. Next base: position 1,969,549 of record OX637895.1, read on the forward strand.
TGTAGCAATATACTCTATGTTAGAACCACTGACCTCTATAATACCACTGGACTGGCTGTTGTCATTTTGGCGCTTCATTTTTTTTTTCGTATCGGTGCTAAGCAACGATAAATGTTTTTTTTTGATTTATGTTTCAGCGTTAATATTACACTATTTTGTAAAATACTGTGCTACTAAAGTTTAGTAAAAAGATGGTAAATTGCAGTATTTTAGGATGTAAAAGCAATAACTCTAGAAGACAAGAAAACATTGCCTATCATCGGTAAGCTTAGTAGTTTAGAAATTAAGACATAAAATAATATATATTTTTACTATAAAGTTGAAATTTTCTATACCCCTACTGTTGTTTTAATGTATAGTTCTATTTAATAACTCGTGTCTCGTATGAAATAAATTTATTAAATTGTCGTTGTATGCCGGTTGAAATAAGAATTGTTCAAATAGTGAAGTTGCCAGTGAGAAAAAAATATGCCAGTAAGAAAAAAATACCATCAAATGTGGGAACACATTTGATGGTAATTTTTTGTTCGTAACATAAACCAGTTTTTTAGATCAACTGTCGTTTTTTTAAATAAAGCTTAAAAATTTATTTGTTTTTAAAAGAGAAAAAGGAGGAGGTTCTCAATTTGACTGTATTATTATTTTTGTGTGAATAAAAGTTTCTTAGGTAAACCGATTTTGTTGCATATTTTTTTATTTGAAAGCTGGTGCTTCTTATGCGGGCCTATATAAATTTAATCAAGATCTGACCAGAGCTTTTGAATTATCCTTAATAATCGGTATTTATTTATTATATATTTACCTACTGTTTTTAAATACTTATTAGTTTGCTACCACTATGATTACTAAAAAAAAATAATGCAAATATTAAATTATTGAAATAATAAAAACCGATACAAATAAAAGCAAATCATTACAGTTGTTGGCTGGCAGCAACTCTGAAAATAAATAAGAATCAGTTATATTCTATTTTTTTGTGTTCCTTATTTTTTAAGTTGTTTTTTATTATTATTTAGAAGTACTCGTTTATTTACAGATTTCCCAAAGACCCAACTTTAAGAAGACGCTGGGTCAAAGCTACTGGTCGTTTTGATTGGCAGCCACCTAGTAACTCCCGTATCTGTACAAGACATTTTGAGTCTAAGTGGTTACGACGAACTAAAAGGGGAACTTTTCTTAACGATGGTGCCTTTCCAAAGCTTTTTATACAGGTTACTAATACTGCGAAAATTGAAATCAAATGCTTGCAATACTTAAACCTAGACTCTGATGATTTTTTATTATATTTTTTTAGAATAATGGACAAGAAAATTCAATTAATTTACCGGACGAAATACCAGCCAAGTCCCAAATCACTCACTGTTTAACGAATTGTAATTGTATATGTCATAATAATAAAATGGTTGTGACCAAAGTCACTGTGTCTGCAGGCACCCAAACAATTCCAATTTATGATATAAGTAAGAAAAACAATGAATCCACAACACTAAGTGAATCTGAGGTAAGTCATAACTCATATAGGCTTTTGATGAGATATAAATAAGTAAGACATTCAAAGTTTGTAAAAATTTTACGCTAAAGTACCTAGGGATGAACCCCAGCGAAGCGAGGTGAGTCGCTAGTTGTTTTATAAAGAGAGTCTGATAATAATGCAGTTAATAGTTAATAAAAATGTATTAAACGAATTAATTTCATTTTTTGTAAGTAGATTAAGCATTCTACAATGAATCAAACATATTTTATTAATTAATAGAATAGAATTCTATTTAATAATATTCTATATAATATATTTTTCAATATACTTACGAATAACCAATATACGCTGAGAGCGAAAGGCTAGTGTGAAAAATAAAAGAATGGTCTTTCGCGCGCGAATGTACTCATGCGCAAACACACCCCCTCCACTTTCTTCCAGTGTTCTTTTTACGTGACGCGAATTAAATAACATTATAATATACATATTTTTTGTCTAGCTCGGGTGTACGCTAATGTCGCGTCTCTATTTATTCTCACTCTATGTCATAGGTGAATAATTGTCATGGCAACACTAAACATTATATCAATAAACACAGATCACAGAGTAGTGAGTACATTATTATATCAGATCAATAAAACAAATTGATGCCGATACTTATAGGTTATTCGAATAATTATAAATTTTAACTCCAAATATCAAAATAGCATTTAATTTTAATATAAGTTTGATTATAACTGCGAAATGTCGGACTATGAAGAACCAGCGGCTAAAATCTCTAAGATAGATGTAAGTAATCATTTATGTTGAAAACACGTTTAATTTGCTTTGTTTTTACTGTCTACTTATAAACATATATAATATTAATATATTAAACTTTAAAAGATCAATCATACAAATATTTATACTAAATATTTTATATTTTATTTATTATATATTCATTTAGTGAAAAGTGAATTAATATGTTTTTGTATGGAAAATTGTTGGGAATTGAGATTGTATATGTATTTATTCATGTGTTAGAATACAAATCAATGTTATTTCAATCTAAACGCTCATCCTTTATAGAACTTAAGATATATAATAGTATAAATGAAATATCTGGAATAGAAAATTTCTGACTAAAAATTAAAGTCATTTAAAGTCAAAGATTAAGAAAAATTAAAAAAAATAATAAATAAAAACAGTTTCAAAAGTAAACCGAATCTAAATAGGTCCACTGATGTTGCTAATCCCATAGCCATCTTGCCTTCGGCCTCCCTCTGAAACAAAATGATCAATAAAATCACAAAAATATTGAACCAGCTTTACTCATTTTCTTACCACTGGGCGACCACTGCAATAAATATTTTGTGCTAATAATTATTTGTTCTCTTTTTATCTCCAGGAAGGCCATGTAGGAAAGGAAGAAGATGAAATGGATGAGGGTCAAGAGGAGTGGCTCAGTGAAGGTATACTCACAGATGATGATTATAATCCTGCTGTAAGTTAGTTTTTGTTATATTTTATATTATATACTTATAATATTTTGGAACTTGTCATACACTTGTGCTTTCTATTTAATAAATTTTTGCAGTAAATATGTCTTGATATCACACACTAAAATCTCAATAATCCTTAAAATCTTCACAATACATCCAAAGCCTAACATATAGTTGGCCAACGCTGCCATACACTAATGTCCCAAGCGAGTGTATGGCAGCTTGGGCTGTCACATCCATTGGCCGACTATGTTTCATAGGCTTTGATATATCTTTTTGTTTGTAAATCTGTACACTGATAGATAGTGTGAGACTAACAGCATAAAGTGCTTGACCCAATTGGCGCTTGACCCAACCTGAGAACCAAATCAAGAATATCCAGACCATTGGTTCATGCTAACCACAAAACCAATGAGGCTATTGTTAATATATAATTAAATTTGTGACTTCTAAGCTTGTGTATAAAGCTTCCCAAATTAAACTATCAGTTAGAACTTTTGCTCCAATTTTTTCTATGTTCCAAAGACATTATATAGCTTTTAAAGACAGTGGTAGTGACTACTTGTGCCAATAGTCATGGGTTCGAGTCCCATTTTGAGCTTCCATTTGTACTACATTTATGGGTCTATATTTATAATATGTAAATATTGAAAGTTATATATGTGTAGTGTATTAACCATCTGGTATCCGTAACACAAGCCTCGTAGCTTAACATGGAACTAGATGGTGCTGTGTGGTAATGTCCCAACGCACAATGGGCAGTCATTGCCTAAGTACTGAAACCAGCCAAGAGAAGAAGAAGCCTTTTCTCTATTCAATTTTCTTTTAGGGAGATCAAAGCAAAGCAGATTCAAATTTAAACACTAGTCAAGACTCTGCGCCTAGTCTTCACGAAGCCGACCTCAACGACCCCAAACATGCTATGAACATTGAAGAGACGTTGGATAATTTTCAGAATTCTAACCAGGTACAGTTCGAGTTCGACTGTGGGCATTCATTTTGACCATGAATGTTTGTACTCAGTCATGGGTGTTTTAGGTTTTTATTTATATCTGTAGCATATCGAATTCACTGTCAGGTATCCATATCACAAGCCTTATAGTAGCTTATCACGGAACTAGATGGCGCTGTGTGTAATAATGTCCTAACAATTTTATTTATTTGAAAGTATGATTTAAAAATAAAAGAGTGTGTGTATGTCAGTGTATAGGCTCATGCACTAAATATGTATCAACGGTTTTTATAGACTTCTCTTAGATATTATATTTTAATGCAGTGAAAAGTATCGCATAAGGTACACCAGAGAGAACTTGGCAAGTTCTTGAACATGTAGTCCATCTGCACCTGGTCAGCGTAGAGGACTTTGGCCTGGTGAGGATCAGGCCATAGTCCTCTCATTCTCTACATTGAAAGGCTAAACTCCTCGCATTAAAAGGCCCACGCCCAGCAGTGGGATATTCAGATAGTTTGAATATAATTGACATTGGTTGTAACATTTCAGACGGAACTTCCAGAGGAACTAGGCGCGTTCCTAATAAGAAAGACGGATGGGAAAGTGATAGACTCGAAAAGAGAGGAGAGTGATATAGATGAGTCCACAAAGCAGTCGGATGATGATGGTCATGATACTGATGAGTTGTTGGTAAGTGGAATGTTTCAGGTGTCTGGGTTTGATTCCCGGTTTGGTTGTGAGGGGGCTCAGTAGCGTTCAGAACAGATGATATTTTTGAAAATCCTACACCATTCTATACATTTAAGTTTTAACGACGACTTTAACGAGTAACTGCTTCGTTGGTGTAGTGGTTAGCATGTACGGTCATACATCGAGAGGTCCTGGGTTCGAGTCCTGGGTCGGGCCAAGTTTAGTTATTGAATCTTTCTGTTTCGTTAGCCTCAGTAACAGCCCGGAGTTGGGAAGTTGGCGGTGTTTCACCACCATGCCTCGGAGAGCACATAAAGCCGTCGGTCTTATACCTTAGCTCTCACTGGTCGTATCGAGCAGTCGTCCCACCGGAGTATGAGAGTGATAGGTAACAGAGAGTGCACTTGTGTCTGCACTATAATATCTCCTGCGCATGGCCGCAATCGGTCAGGAGGATATCATCATAATATCTCCTGCGCATGGCCGCAATCGGTCAGGAGGATATCATCATAATATCTCCTGCGCATGGCCGCAATCGGTCAGGAGGATATCATCATAATATCTCCTGCGCATGGCCGCAATCGGTCAGGAGGATATCATCATAATATCTCCTGCGCATGGCCGCAATCGGTCAGGAGGATATCATCATAATATCTCCTGCGCATGGCCGCAATCGGTCAGGAGGATATCATCATAATATCTCCTGCGCATGGCCGCAATCGGTCAGGAGGATATCATCATAATATCTCCTGCGCATGGCCGCAATCGGTCAGGAGGATATCATCATAATATCTCCTGCGCATGGCCGCAATCGGTCAGGAGGATATCATCATAATATCTCCTGCGCATGGCCGCAATCGGTCAGGAGGATATCATCATAATATCTCCTGCGCATGGCCGCAATCGGTCAGGAGGATATCATCATAATATCTCCTGCGCATGGCCGCAATCGGTCAGGAGGATATCATCACCGCGAACGAGATATAATGACTTATCGATCTGTTTTCAGCGGATGTTGGGAGGTGAAGACAACTCTAAGAAGGATGGTGTGAAGAAATCGGATCAGAAACGTACACACGAGTCTCAGTCCAGTGATGAAGATGATGATGAATACATATTTGAGGTTATTTTTTAATTTTTTGTTTTTTTTTTGTTCTTCTGTGGTCATATTTTTTTTGTCTGTGTGTGTTAGATTTGGAATTAGAATGTATTATCGATGACGCGTTTGGCTCAGTTGTTAGTGACCCTACTTTCTGCGCCAGCGGTCGCGGATTCGAGTCCCGCTGGGGGCATTCATTTGTTGAGCACGAATGTTTGTACTCCAGTCATGGGTGTTTATATTTATAATATGTATGTAGTTAAAGTTATATATGTGTAGTGTATCAACTATCTGGTATCCGTAACGCAAGCCTCGTAGCTTACCACGGAACTAGATGGCGCTGTTGTAATAATGTCCCAACTTATTTATTTATTTATTTATTATTATCTGCACAGTAAATAAAGTTGTAATATTTCTGTCTGTTTATCTTTGTCTGGGTAATCTGCGAAACGGCTGGGCTGATTTTGATGGGCTTGTAGCTGGTTTTGTGAGGTAATTTAAGATACTATTACTTTAGAAACAAAATAATTATGGTTTTGCACAAAAAAAATTAAAACTCATAAAATAACAATTTTCTTTTCTTTTGGGTATAAGATTATCAAAACAAAGTCCTCCGCCGCGTCTGTCTGTCTGTCTGTTCGCGATAAACTCAAAAACTACTGCACCGATTTTCATGCAGGTTTCACCAATGAATAGAATGGTTCTCCAGGAAGGTTTTAGTATATAATTTGACAAGTTTTTGTATACATTGTGTAAGGTTTCGCTATTTTTTGGCTAAAATATAATGATATCTGTGAAAGGTGTCGAAAAAAAATAAGCCGTCTGGGAGCTTTCAACGAAAACGCTGCCTAAACCTTTTGAGATATAACAAAATGATGTATGGTGGAATTGTGTATCTTATATAGGTCTACAAAAAAGTCCGCGATGGCATATGTCTATCTCTTAAGGATAACATACTATATCGAAAAAAGTTAGGAAATTTAAAAACAACTCAAAATAACGGCGTTTGACGTATCATGTTATGGCCGTTGCCATGGTGCGTGCAATTCATATAATCAACTCAAATATATACCGGGCGGTGCGAAGTAAATATATACAACACGTACATAGTAATATTATAAAAAAAGATATTTTTGTTACAGGGCGCAAAAGTAGCAAGATTAAAAGTAGCAAAAAATGCGATACTCAAAAAGTATCCCAGCAAGGCGGTGCCGGAGGAGACCAGCGACAGGGATACTGATATGGTACGTATAACCGAGTGAAGCGGGTTCAAATCCGGGTCTCGCACCTCTGATATTTTCATGTGTGAATAATTTCTATCATGATTACCACTTGTCTTACGGTGAAGGGAAACATCGTGAGGAAACCTGCATGTCTGAGAGAACCTAGCAAGTTTTCGAAAGACATCGCCGCCAACACGCATTAGGCCAGCGCGGTGGACTATGGCCTGATCTTCGTACTGAGGGAGGCCCACCCCCAGCAGTGGGGCTTTGTAAAAGGCTGAATAGAAGTATAGATATTTTCTTCTCTTTCTCTCTCTCTCTTTCTCTCTCTCTTTCTCTTTCTCTCTCTCTTTCTTTTTCTGTTTTTTTTTATGTTTAATGAGTTATGTTTGAAAGTTAAGCGTTTTTAAAGATGATTTATTTTTCTTTGCTAGTGAATTTAGTTTAGTAGATGACGTATATTGCTAGAATCAGTCGGTTTATTTTAAAATATCAAAACTTAACCGGAAATCTTTAAGAATAACCGGTAACTATTATTGTTTCGGTTTAGTAAACCGTTTCATAGACGGAAAAACGGTTTTAATCGATTTCGAACCCCGATGTTATGTAATATCTGTACCTACATAATATAAAACAAAGTCGCTCCCGCCGTCTGTACGCTTAGATCTTTCAAACTACGCGACGGATTTTGATGCGGTTTTCATCAATAGATAGAGTGGTTGTATATTATAGTAGAAAAAAGCCGAGAAATTATATATATGTATACATATATATATATATATATATATATATATATATATATATATATATATATATATATATATATATATATATATATATATATATATATATATATATATATATATATATATATATATATATATATATATATATATATATATATATATATATATATATATATATATATATATATATATATATATATATATATATATATATATATATATATATATATATATGTATATATATATATATATATATCAGTGGCGAAGGGTGAAATTTTAGCAGAGGTAAGCTGTCCAAAAAAATGACAAAAACTAAATAAATACATGCGATGCAAAAGTTAGGTACAGGTACTAGTACCTCGTAAGTATCCGTTATGTTGTAGTGAATATTTTTTTTCGTAATAATTAAAACGTAAAAAAGTGTTCATAAAGTCTTATGTCATTGTTTATTTTTTTAATTTATGTAAAGTTATAGCAGAATAGTCAATATATTTAATATTTACTAAAATAATATAAAAATATTAATGACGCCATCTATGAGAAATCATTACGCATCATTTAAAAAGTGAAAGTACGGCGATTTGATTTAAGGCCGCATTATTTTATTTTGTATTCATTATAAATATAATTAATTTCAACCTAAACATAATTTAGTGAGATTTAAATATTCGTTTTTCCCTTCTGTTAATTTTACATTAATATATTAAATCATTATTTTAATAAATATCGCCATCTAGCATTGAGTTATTATTACTACGTAAACTCAATGCCATCTAGTGACAAGTGTTTGAAAAACTTCGTAGTTCGTTTGCTATCTTATTGAAGAGATTGATTTATTTTTTATTTATCAAAGTTAAATTAAAATTTTGAAATATGAAGATGATTTTACTGGTTTTAAAATTTAATTACAATATCCTACAGCATTACTTGATATTTCCTTCCAGTCCGAATAAACTGTTTAAGCTAATACGCGTAAAATAATTTTGTCAAGGAAACGCATATAAAATAACTTAAAAACATTTTCACTGCAACATAAATGAAAACAAACACAATATTTTTCTAATTTAGCACTTACACACAATTTCAATAGAAAGTTTTATTACAAATTACTTGACTTATGCAAGTTTCGAAAACAAAGTTGCATACAATCCAACTTCAATAAAATACGCAAATTTAATAATGGCTTATAGAACTCACCGTAATTAAAACATATATGAACCATACACTATACAGACTCAACACAAAATATCAATATTAGTTGTTACGCTAAAATCGAGTAAAAACTCAATAAAACGAAAGAAAAACACAAATAATGCACTAAGTACTTGTAAACAGTATCGCCATCGGCCATATTAATTTGTTTAGATACTTGTCGCTTGTCATTGGTCAATCATAGTGACATTTTGTACTTTCCACCAATCACATGCAAAATAAGCTGCTCGGGAGCGTCTTAACCGCGAACAAAAATCTGAGTAATTATGAATGAAATCACTTGAAAATGTTATGTATGAATGAAACACGATTCGTATGGAAAAGGTAAGCCGAATTACTACGTCTTACCGCGGCATTTCTATGAAGGCGCATTTTAGCAAAGTAGACATTTTTGTTGATTTTGACTTATTGTAGGCGTTATGTTATTTTTAAAAAAGGATTATTACTGTAAATTATTATTTTAATTAGTAATCATGTAAATTTAAAAAACAATTATTATGTAGAATAATTAAAACTTTATTGGATTTTTAAAAGGTAAGACGGTGGGAATCGTCTTGTATGGACCCTTCGCCACTAATATATATATATATATATATATATATATATATATATATATATATATATATATATATATAAACTTTTGTTGTTTTTACGATAAATTTTTACGATGCGCGCGCACACCGTCACGAAAAAACGACACCCTGAAGTTAGCTACAGTCAACATTTTACTTTTTTTGTGATATTTAAATAAACTTTATTTAACTTTCAATGTATTAAATACCTTTTTTCTGTTGTTAATGTCGTTTTTTTCTACAAACGTAGAATAAGGCGAAAGATAAAATTTTTGAAAAGATTTTTATCTTGTTACGCCAAAGAAGTATAACTTCTAACGCGTGTACATAAGTACACTTTTTTTTTATTCCAAACTTGGTGAACGCTTGCTTTATTAAGTTATTCTTCTATTTTTAAGATCAATTTTTTCCAGTCTTCAGACGAAGGTCTCACAGTGAAACGCATGTTCGGAGTCACTAGGAAGAGCAATGTTGCCGCCAAGAGTACGGCCAAGTCTAGTATAAATGCTTTGAAGACTGTTACTAAGAAAGTGGTCACCCTTCCGAAGCCTGGTGGTAAGTTTAATATCTGTGAAAAAAAAAACAAATTTTGATTAATATCAGGATAACTCTGCGTAGAATGTAATGTAAAAATATTATTCTATAATCTATAATGGTCTAAGATCCAGGATTAGAAGAATATACCCTCATCTGTTATTTAGATGTGACAATTTTTTATAGGCTGATTTCAATTTAATGAATTTATAAAAACAGCCTCTGCCACTATAAGCCTGCTGCAATTAATAATAATTAACTAATTTATTTTTAACTTTTACCTTCTCGTGTTATTTGCATGTAGTAAGCTAAAACCGTCAATATTTTGTATTATGTATGTGAGAGAATGATAGAAAAATAAATAAACGATAATTTTAAATACTCATTTTATTATAATAATTGTTACTTATTTAATTATAATTATTTAATTATTACTTATTTAATTATAATTATCTAAAATTACTTGTAATAAGGCAATAAGGCCATAAATAAATAATGTATGATTGATAGCATTGAAAGTACTTCAAAATAATACTTTATATTTTTAAAAATAGTAAAGTAACTATTATAAGTACTAAAATACAGTCAAAACGATACAGAGATTACCTGATAGGTATCTCGGTCAAATCAGAGCACTTATAACCAAAGTGCTGGGCTCACGACTGAACCACTTCTGACCTGGCGATAGGGTGTACAAGGGTATTTATAACTGATTATTGTAGTGGGAGGCACAGACAATACAACTGTCAAATGACATTTCTATAAAAGAACGGAAGGTAGTTCTAAAAATAAAATAAAATAATTTCTATCTCCCACATGTACCTTACTGTAGTCGGCACCCATCTCTATGATTGCTATACTTACCTGCAGCCAGCGGAGAAAAGGTAGATAAATGTAGCTTATTCCCTCACATGTTATTTAAAAAATACGAGCATGATTTAAAATTATAAAAAAAAATTGAGTGTATTTAGATGTGGCAGTTACCTTAAAATCATCTGCAGCCTTTGTAATAAAGAGTTCAAGAATTATTATTAATTGCAGCAGACTTATAGTGGCAGAGGTTGTTTTTATAAATCCATAACATTGAAATCAGCCTATAAAAAATTGTTTTATCTAAATAACAGATGAATGTATATATTTCTAATCCCGGATCTTAGACCATAACAGTAATTGTTTTTGGTAACGCTGCCAATAGTGCTCTCTTCTCTCTGTGACACTTGCTCTCTCGGACTCGGTCAATCAATCTGTTTGCATCTCCGGCTTATGTATTAGTTATTCAATGTAATAAGTATAATTATTAAGAAATACGACACTCCTTCAAGGCTCTCTTTTATTTCATCGATCCATCGTCAATTCCACGGACCTCAACATCCAACACTGTGGAAAATTTCATCCAGATCAGTTCAGGCGTTCTGGTGTGATTGAGTAACTGAATCCAGGGAGGAGGGATAACTGCTGTGTAGTGGCTAGCATGTGCGGTCGCACATCTGGAGTTCCTGGGTTCGAGCCCCGGGTTGGGCCAAGTTATTGAGTGTTTCTGTTTAGTAAGCCTCAGTAACAGCCCGGAGTTGGGAAGTTGGCGGTGTGTCACCCCCGTTCCAAGGCAGAGTATCACATCCTGCACCCTCACTCTCTGGCATTTCATGAGGTTCAAGTTTCCAGTAACCAATGCTTTTCTCCTATTTTTCATCTTAATCTCTATACCAATTGTAGGGGACTCGACCTACTACTAATGCTTGATAAATTAAATATAGTCAAACATCGTTGTAAAAGTTTATTGATTTAATAATATGATATAATGATAATAATGCTAATTAATGATAATGAATGCAGCCGGTTTGATTGCTGTCCGAACGTGCACTGCTGTTTTAGGTGCGTTTCGATGTATTTATAACACACCTTCTAAGCATTATTGCTTAGGTGTTCGGTAACAACCTTTGGCCCGAACACCAATAGTCATCGAAATTGGTGCAGTAGTTTAAACGTAATAATGTAACATACGTACAGATTTACTTTTATAATAAATTAATACTAGCAAAAAGCTTCACTTTGTGGGGGTTCGCGTAGTTTTTCTAACGGGTAATAATGTTACAGCGATGTTAACTCTTTGGTTTTCTAACAGATGGCGCTAGTAGTACAATAATATTCTATCCAATGAACACGAAATTGTTAATATTCATTTTTTTAATGTTTATAAAATTATATTTTTTGACAGATAACACATCTAGATATGAAGTTAAATTACTATGTTAAAGTACAAATCTATAGGCGTGATAGTTTTTCAGTAAAGTGTACCGCAAAATGCTCAGATTATGGGATGTAAGTAAACAATATTCTTAACTTCTTTCAGACAAAAGTCCAGCAACATCCACCCCGATACAGAAGCCAGTCACTCAAACCAAGGTGGTGCGAGCTGAGCCCGAGGAGATCATTGATGAGGAGGAGTTCCTGGATGAAGACCAGTTTGATCTGGACGAGGTTGGTAGTGGGTTCTGTGCGGGGTGATCAAAAGTAGGGTAGGAAGGGGGTAGTTAAGAAATTAATGTTTTGAAGAATATAATATGTTGGGATATTATTAAAATGGCGTCATCTAGTTCCGTGGTAAGCTACGAGGCTTGTGTTACGGATACCAGATAGTTGCTGTTAGGCGCTGTTTTAATGTACCAATCTTATATACACTGAAGGAGTACTTATATTTTTCAATTCAGTCTTTCTTTGGAAGGTGTTCAAGTATGTAAGTTGTATCCAGGAGTTGGAGTCGGATGCAGAGCTTCAGCAGCGCATCATGCGGCCGGAGCAGATGGACGAGGAGGTGCCCAGCGATGCTGACTCCCACGAAGACAACGACAGCCTCTACGATGTGTGTATCCATACATTGGATGGAAATATTACTTTAACATAATATATTCATCTAATATATAAAAATCTCGTGTCACAGTGTTTGTTATCGAACTCATCTGAAACGGCTTAATCGATTTCTATGATTTTTTTTGTGTATATTTGGTAGGTCTGAGAATAGGTCGTAGGCTTTTTTTTATTCCCCCACGTGATAAGGGTGGTCTAATCCAATTGTTTTTATTTTTTATTTTTTTTTAACTACCAAAATATTTACTAGAAATAATTTATATCACCTAGTATTATAATAAAATTCTAACTTTGTTCAATCTGTGCATTGAATATTTTTGAAAAGTCTTATTGAAATAGACATTATTATCGATACAGAGGCCGAATCTATAGTTTTAAAATTTTTGTCTGTCTGTCTGTGACCTCATAATGAGAAAACTACTGAACTTTTCATGAAATTTGCTCTATATATACTATATTATACTATATATATATATATATATATATATATATATATATATATATATATATATATATATATATATATATATATATATATATATATATATATATATATTATTTACTAGTGTCTGACCCTTGCTTTGCTCGGTTAGTGTAAACAGTATCCTATATGTTGGAACGGATAACCAATATATATATATATATATATATATTTTATATACAGGAACTGCCATCGTCAGACTCGGATGACATGAACGACTGGTTCACGCTGGACATCAGGTCGGAGAGGGCCGGAAACTACATACCATTGTTGGGTTGGTATATTTGAATTAATTGACACTGTTTAGTGTAAGTACCTGGATGTTATTATTATTCGCCAATAGATGTCGGGAAGAGTCATATTTTTCTGTTTAAGTGGCAATATTCGGCTACCCAAACGCCACCTTTTTGTTATTTTCTTTCAATAAAAAAAAAGTTTATGTTTAAGTTGATTATCGACGAAGTTGATTATTGAAAACACGAATAAAACAACATTGTCTGAAAATGAATCCTAGCTAGATCGATTTATCGCCCCCGAAATCCCCTGTATACTAAATTCTATGAAAATTGTTGGAGCCGTTTCCGAGATTCAGATTATATATATTTATATACAATAGTAGGGGAGCCCACGATGCTAAATGGGGATTTACTCGAGCGTCGTAGAGACCTATTGGGATGCAAAGCTTAGATGATAAGAAGAAAAAAATGTTAAATAATATATACCTTTACATCGGTGGGGGAAGCGGCTATAGATTTTTAAATATGTAAAAAAAACTGTTGCATGGACATCCTCGAGCGTGTCAGATATTGATAGCATCTATGCTCTACGTATTTTTAATAATGTACGTATGTTAATCTGATCGTTTGCATGATGCGGGTGGTTGTATTTAAGGGTTGAAAATGAAAAAAAAAATTTTTTTATCGAGCGCATCAGATTTTCTAAGGGAGTGTTAAGTGCACCAAAAAAAAGCTCTCATTCACTAATCTGACGATTTCGATGGGGCGCAAACTCGCGGCCATTTTCATAATGTGCAAAAAAAAATCGCCATTTTGAAATACTCAAGCGCGTCAGATTAAGATATATATGGTTCATCTTTATGTTCTAAACGTACTGTCTCATAATCTGACGATTATCTAGAGGGATTCGCCTGATCTGACAAAAAAATATTTGAAAAACGGTTCACCTTAAAGGCCATCCCTGAAACTTCCCGCTAATTCCATTCCTGGGCGCTTAAAATTGTACTTATGACATTTTTGAGCTCAAAATATAATTTATGTGATATTTTGAGCTCGCTGAGTTCAAAGAAATAATATTTCTATGCATTTGAGCTCTCCCAGCTCGAAAGTCTGATAGAAGTTTCATAGAACACTATTTTTGGAATTTTCAAACCGCAATAACTTTTGAATGGATCAAGCAATTTTCACGCGGTTGGCGGCATTCGACGCAGTTTTATCGTCCTCATAAGTAATTTTGCAATTTTAATTGATCGAACCACAAACTTTTTCGGGTTTCTTTCGTTCACGATATTTCTCGAATGAATCAACTGATTTTGACCAGCTTGGTGGCGATAGACGTGGTTTTTGAAGTTAATCGATAAAGCCGGTTAAAAGTTATTCAAAAAAAAAACACTTTAAAAAAAAATTTTCTTATTTCTCAAAATCTATCGGTTCGAATAGGTTCAAATTCACAGGAAATCTAATTTTGAGGGAAATCTTTAGAACGCCGTTTAGTAGATTCCGATCGGTTTAGTCGCTCAAAAGTTATAAGCGAGTCACACACACACACACACACACACACACACACACACACACACACACACATACACACACACACATACACACATACACACACACACACACATACACACACATACATACAGACATAGTGACAACATCACGGGGGTAGTCAGGGAAGCTTCTTATGACCTTAAAACGTCAAGATCTGATGAAAACTCCCTGAAATAACTTCCCGAATTGTTTTTGTTATTTCGGCTTGCGGAAATCGTCAGATTATATATTTTTCATTATTCTTGAATTATTTCCTTCAAAATAAAAAAAAAATTTAGCTACGCTCGAGAATGTCGAGATGACGTTATTTTTTTACAACTTTGTTGCCCTCCCCTTTTTTTACGTCACTCTCAAATTGTCAGATTAGTGGAATATACACTTTTTAGGATATAATTAACTCACCCTACCTTAATCTGACGCGCTCGAGAATTTCTGATGGTCATTTTTTTTTTTACTACTGGGCTCCCCTACTACAAGAATTGCTTGTTTAAAGATATAAGATAAGCCATTTATTTATGCTTAGCATAAATAAATCAGTTATTTTAGAAAAATCGTGTATATGTAGTTATTTTTTTTTATTAAGGACCTCTTTTCGAGTAAAAGCCTCCTCCATTTTATTCCAAAGTTTTCCATCTTTGGCTTTAGACGTCCAGTTGTCTCCTGCTATCTATTTAATCTCATCATGCCAGTTATCAGGGGGCCTACCCTGTTTCCTTTTTACAAATGGGCCAGGCCAGTAAGTTAGGGGCTGTCCATTAATCACGTGAGGCTTGAAAGGGGGTGGGGGGGGGTTGTGGTGTTGTCTGGAGTGGTCCATAAAAAAATCACGAAATATGACAAGGGGAGGGAGGGTGTAGTAATATATCACGTGTATTTCTCTATTATAAAATTAGATGATACTTATACCTGTATTTTATAAATTAAAAAAAAATTAAGATTCTTTGTAGGTACTAAAAATACACGCGATAAAGGGGGGGGGGGGGTTATCGTCTTTAGCCTCAAATGTATCACCAAGGGGGAGGGGGGATTAAAAATGACAAAACAAACATCACATGATTAATGGACGGCCCCTTACTTTGTTGGACCATCTATCTGCATACGAGCTACGTGGCCTGCCCATTTCCCCTTTAGTTTTTTGCAGTGGCTTAAAGCATCTATTACCTTTGTTTGTTTCCTTATATCCGTGTTTCTTTGTTTGTCTATGCGTTTTAGGTTTAGAATACTCCTTTCCATTACTCTATGGCAGGTTTCGATTTTTCTGTTTAGTTTTTTTTTAATTAACTAACAATTACCTGTAAAACTTAACAACTCAGTGTAATTAAAAAGCTAAAAAAACCTGACTGCATTTCTGCGTAATTTGGTAATGAGAAAGTCCTAAAATATGTTGTTTTGATTCAAAATTTATACCCGGTGTCACTTTCACAATTATGAAAAATCTAATGACACCTTTGTAGCTAAAATTCATCGAGCCGTTCAGGCTGTAATGTGCCTAAATACATTTGAATGTGGCGCCAAAAATGCGCCATTTTGATTTTTTTTTTTTTATAATTTTAATTTAATTTTAATATACCCAGTGTCACTATCACAGTACATACGAATCTAACGACACCTCTTAATTAGGTAAAATCTTTAGGGCCGTTCAGGCCACAGAGCGTGACAAACAATAATACATACATACTCTCGAAATACATGACTCTCCTTCTGGCGCAGTCGGGTAAAACATGAATTATATAATGTAAATAATCTAAATATAAAAGCGAACGGTCATACACTCGCTTGACTTATAAAGATGAATTTTGACAGAACCGGATTCAGGTGTAAGGGCTCTCGCAAGTTAGAAATACAAATTCACTCAAAAAATTAATATGTTATAATGCTAATTCCAGGTACGAAAGCCCACCAGATCCTCCAAGCGGAGAAACAAAGGGTGTCATCCCGTCTCAACACCCTGAAGCAGAGTGTGTCCGCTCTCAACAAGAGCAGTGCACAGCAAGCGGAGATGCTGAGACGAGCCACCTTGCAGTTGGCAGAACTTGATGCTGCTTTGAAGGCTTAAAGAAAACCGGTCAAGTGCGAGTCGTACTCAAGGGTTCTCCACACCGAACTAAAAGCAAGAAGGGCCCTGACCTTGAAAAACGTGGCAAGACTGCGATTACACACCCGTACCGACAAATACATGTTGTCTCTTTTACTCGCGAGTGAAACTGAACGTTCGTTCTCTTTCACTCAAAATGACAGAATATTGTTTCAATGGAGCCTTTCAATGTGAATACAATTTAGAGCGATCGGAATACTTTAGGGCCCTTCTTGCTTATAGTTCGTTGGTTCTGCATCAAAAAAAAAATCATGTCTGTTGTATGGGAGCTTAAATATTTATTTTATTCTATTGTTTAGTATTTGTTGTTATAGCGGCAACAGAAATACATCATCTGTGAAAATTTCAAAGGTCTAACTATCACGGTTCATGAGATACAGCCTGGTGACAGAAAGACAGACAGATGGACTTGTCACGATGGACACGTGGAGTCTTAGTAATAGAGTCCCATTTTACCCTTTGGGTACGGAACCCTAATAAATGACGACATATGGATCAATAATACTTTTTTACATTTACGCGAATATTCGACATTATAAATGAAACTACCTTTTCGAATTTTGTCGCGGATTTATTTTGATGTTTAGTTCCCGACGTTTCGAATGCTTTACAGCGCACATGGTCACGGGAGAGACTAAGGTATTTGACGTCTCATAGGTTTATATACTTGTTACAGACAGTGCCTACCCACAATTTACAAAAAAAATCTTGTAAATTGTGGGTACTCGGGAACAAAAATCAAAATAAATTCGCGACGTAACCGAAAAGATAGTTTCCGGATAATTGATTAGTCCATTGTCTGGTAATTAGGAATATGCGAAATTTAACTTACATTCATGGCTTTAATTATAATCTAAAATCTATGTTCAAGTTTATATAAAGCTGGTATACAAGCGAGTGTTTTCTTTATACCTATACTAGCGAGTCATCCTCGCTTCGCTCGGGTTCATCCCTAGGTACAATTTTTACTAACTTTGAATGTCTTACTTATTTATATATGTTACAGTTAAAAACCGTTCTCAGTTGCAACGCGTTTTATCTAGTCAAAACTAGTTTTTACTAGTTGCAACGCGTTTTAATTAGTTAAAACTAGTTTTGACGAAACGCCTTAGTTAATATATAATCAAAAGCCTAAAAAATAAGTGTCAAGCTTCTAGTTTAAAAAATGACGTAATTTCCATACAAACTTTCATCCCTTATTTGTACCCCTTACAGCCCTTTCTTCGCCTTGAAAAGTAGCCTTTATCCTTTCTCAGGTTTAGACTATCTGTGATAAAATTTTGTGTAAATCGGTTCAGTAGTTTTGGCGTAAAAGTGCGACAGACACACAGACAGAGTTACTTTTGCATTTATAATAATTAGTAAGGAATCTATACTATAATGAAATACTTCAAGACAAAGTGTAAATGTAAGTGCTTTTTAAGTCTTTAAAGTGTTGAGCATGGAAATTAAAGACCAGGAGGACCATCGCTTCATACTAAAGCATTACCCGCCTGTCTCTGAAAATGTGTAGAATTTACAACGAGCTGCCGTCGGTAAGTAGTATCTGTGAAGTTAGCTATTTATGAGTACTGTCACTGTTGTGACAACGTGAAGTTAGGCATTGACACAACATAGCGATCGCAGCGCCTCCTTGGTTTGACAATATTTCTGAGACACTACATTCTAGGGCCTTGGTTCTCCTGGTCTCTAATCTCCATGGTGTTGAGTGTTGTGAAAAGAGTAAAATGTTGTTGCGAGATATGTATAAGGTACATAATGTAATTGCTTAATATTTTTATAGTTTTAAAGGAATTGTA
This sequence comes from Boloria euphrosyne, assembly GCA_951802675.2. Lineage (NCBI taxonomy): Eukaryota > Metazoa > Arthropoda > Insecta > Lepidoptera > Nymphalidae > Boloria > Boloria euphrosyne. The sequence continues at coordinate 1,988,559 of OX637895.1, forward strand.
ATGGTTTTTCAAAATAGTTTAAAGTAAAATAATGAATAATAATATTTGTCAAGTGTGATCATGATTTTCAGTTTTTAATTTACATTAGTATTGAAAATGCGAATGTCTGTGAGTATTTTTCTGTTGGTAACATTGTAATAAATCTGTGAAACCAATCATGAGGAGAAACTTATTTAACATGGACATGAGAATTTTCTGTATAAAGTAAAAAATTTGATTAAAAACTGAAATAATTACTTTTATATCAATAATATTAGTTTTAAGAATGTCTTAACATAAAAATTGTAGTCTTGGCTTTTTTCTACTATAACATTATATTATAGGTTTATAAGGTTTGCATGTATCATACATGTATATTAATAATATACATGTATGATACATACAAACCTTCCTCTTGAATCACTCTATCGATTGATGAAAACAGCATCAAAATCCGTTACATAGTTTGAAAGATATAAGCGTACAGACGGCGAGGAGCGACTTTGTTTTATACTGTGTACAGCACATTGTATGAGATATATGCAAATAAATATTTTATTACACTGTGGTATTTTGTTTTATTTTTAATAATATCAGGCGACCGAGCTTTGCTCGGTTTTTTTGGAAAAAATTAAAAAAAGAAAAATAATCTGACTGGAGACACCTGGATTCGAAACGAGGACTTCTCGTTATAGACCCCCCGGTTTCCACTGTCTATCAATCTGAGCTATTATAATCTTGTGGATGACAGCGAAATTTACCTTCGTTTCTAATGGTATTGTAGCTTTTTTTCCATTGCCTGAAAATATTGATAAAATAACGTTTTCTAGAAATAAAACCTAGCTAGATCGATTTATCGCCCCCGGAACCCCCTGTTTACTAAATATTATTATTTATTATATATATACAAGAATTGCTCGTTTAATTAAACTTTAAAGGTATAAGATATTAAACTGTCATGGCGTCTTATTCAGAAAATAGAAAATTAAATGTCAATAGATGGTTGTATTGGTTGGTTGTATGTATTTTTTAAAAATGAAACTATCTTTTCGGATTTTGTCGCGGATTTATTTAGATTTTTTATTCAAGACGTATCGAATGCTTTACAGCAATCATGGTCTCTGGTGAGACTGATATTTTTGTATAAAATCATCATATGAATTATATTGTTTGATTTACTGACATCCTTGTAGGTTTGTAGTTTTAAAAGCGATAAGCTATTTAAAAGTAAAGAGTATTTTATGATATACAAGCGACTTATCCTTGCTCGGTTTCATCACTACATGCATTTTATCGATTACTATAGATTACTTAGAAATGAGATACTTCCCGCCAGTGAAAAGTATCTTATATACTAATTGAACTATCATTATATCCAATTTTATTAAAATCTGTCCAGTTTTATTATTTATATAAATAAAAAAGCTCCTACACACTTGATTTCATACTTTTCAATTATTTCAATTTGATTTCATCACAGAGCAGTAAGCTGTCAAACAACGTGCCTGTCAATAAGTACTGTATGTACCGTTATTTTCGTTTCTACTTCCTCATATTTACGCAACATGGCATCAAACGCCATTTATAGATTTTATTTACTGGATAACATTAAATAAATTAAACAAAGAACAAAAGCTAATACAAATTGTGAATGACACTTGTTTGTTAATGATACTTTCCTGTGACGTCATTGACGCCATGTTGCGCAAAATAGAATTTAAGCGGCAAATTTAAATTTTGCCTTTTTAATAGCTATAATTTAGAAAAAATACGCTAAAGTATTAAAATATATTCGTTCAAGTACCATCTAATAATAAATAGCTTATTCAGAGAAAAACTCAAGATATAATAATTAATTATTAGTGTCTCAAAAGTATCCTCGAAAAAAATACACTTTTCGTAGTTAATTAATTGTTTCTATTTCTAAATGTCTTTTATTATTTAAATTTTAGACGACGAAATAAAAAACTCATTTTTTGGATTATTGAATTTTTTTCATTGGTTAAGTCAAACCATTCATTTCAATGATATTTAATAGACAGATATGTTATACGCTCACTAAACAACCGAAAAAAGTGTTCCGCGCTGCACACATACACACTTTTCATTCAAGGTACATGTCAAAATGATAGAAAGGGGATAGTCGATAAAATCAATAAGAAAAAAAGAGACAGCTAATGTTGTCAATTGCGCGTCAATGTAAACAAACATTAGTCTAGCGACCGATGACATATCAGAATATTAGGCAAATAAATAATTGAAATATATTAATAAATCGAAGTATACTGCGTTCTTACATGTGGTATGAGATTCCTTGTGTTTTATTAACTTTGGTATCATAATTGGTGCATTTCCTAAATACACAGGATGGCATTTTTTTAATTTTGTAGCAGCGTACCACTCGTCGCCATGCGGTGACACAGACTAAAGGCAATACGTCCTAATTAGGACGTTTTCGAGTTTTCACGATTGCGCGCTCATAACATATCTATAGTTTAAATATCATTGATTCATTTCCTAAGAACGTCTCTCAAACTTTTTTAGGAAATGTCTATCTATTTGTTCTGTACATATAATAAAATTCTGACCCGAATCTGTACATTAAAATTTTGGAAAATCTTATTGAATTAGTAATTATTATCGATACAGAGGTTAAATCTATAGTTTTACAATTTTTGTCTGTCTGTCTGTGACAGCGTCACGAGAAAATCACCGGTCAGAGCATAAAACCAATTCATCAATTTGGATAGCTGTTTTTTTATCCTCTCCCACCCCTTGCTACTGTGTTTTGGGTTTTACTCCTTTTTTTCAACTTCTTTTTTTTTTTCAGTTTTTATAGCTATTTTTTTATATTTTCGATATGCCCTTTGGGGGCACGGCGCGGCGTACCCTCTCGTGCCTACAAAAAAGCCCTGTGTATAGATATATATTAAACACCTTATTGAAACAAGGATAAAGTCGAGTATTTTGGCAAACATTTTAACTGTTATTGACATTATCTCTTAGCAACGCTGTTATTTGCATTAATAAAATAGAAGTGAGATTCGGATTACGATTGTTATTAGTCAAAAATCACTAAAATGAGTGGAGATACGCTGTACGAAGCGCCGAGACGTTATAATGTTTCCAAAATGCGAGTCCACGATTATTTATATGGTAAGTACCTATATTATAATAATAGATTAAATATGTTGGGACAGTGTAGGCAGTAGCAGGACGTGTTAAGCTACGAGGCTTGTGTTACGGATACCAAATAGTTGATACCTACACTACACTGATATAACTTTAAATACATACATATAATAGATAAATTTCGTGCTCAACAAACGATTGCCGCTGGCTCAACAAGTAGGTAGGGTATAACAAGTGATTAACATAATAAATATCACGTTTTATGAAAAAAAAAACAAAAAATAAAAAGGTATCGATACTGATCCATAATTTTTGAACTTCTAGTCTGTGACCGAATAAAAAATAAACCACGGCACAGATTTTGATAAAATTATTTATTATTATAATATTATCATTAACTCATTATTTCTGCGCCAAAATTATCCAAATATTATATATATTTACTAGACTCTGCATTCATCGTGTCCGGCGCGAGGGACTACGCCAGGACTGCCTTTAGAGCTGCCATGGCGTCCGCACAAGTGGTAAGCTACTAGCTAGGTTTTAATGAAATTTAAGTTTGAAATTGAATTCTGGTTAATCTTTACTCAGCATTAAAGTATTATTTCATTTTTTAGTCTGTCTGTTTCTGTGATCACGAGAAACAGTGGACCGATTTTGATGACATTTCATTCATCATGTATATGGTATGGAGGGTAGAGATAAGGAGAACCGTCTCATATGCGGGAAAGTTGAAAACGTGTCCAGCTGTATACTGAAAATAAAGTTTCCATTACCTACCACAATAGCGCTGGCGTGCGAATAGTTTCAATATGAACATAGCTGTTATAAATCGAGTGAAGTTAGCTGAGTTCAAATATTTAAATTTTTTAATGACTCAAGTAGTTAGTAAAATGCTAGTATACAAAATCTCAACTATTTACGTAGTCTAAAAATGTTTTAGTAAATATAAACAAAATACTGCAGAGAGAAAGCGTAATTTTTTTCTAATTACGTTTGGCGCTTTCTTTAAAATTTATCGACTGCTACTGCAGCGCCACTCTTACTGGACGCGTTTTTACTGACACTTGTTCGTGTACGAGTTGGTCCTCCTTATCTCTACCCTCCATAATCATGTAGGATACTTGTTACTTCGAGAAAAAAATCATCTCATAAAGCACATTAAATTTCCATATCTCAGTTAAAGAATCATGATTGCAAATACTATAAATAAATGCGTATCAATAGTTTTTATTTGGTCTGTCTGTCTGTGATAGCATCAAGAGAGAACCACCGGACAGATTTTGATGAAATTTGCCACAGTATGGCAAAATTACATCTCTGAGAATCGTACTTGAATTGTAAGTAAAATGTAAGTAGTGACGAAACCGAGCGGAGCGAGTATGGGCGATGTGGTCCGGCCAGTGCCAATTGGTAGTTCTCAGAACATGCCAATAATATTTTTTATGAAATGTGCTCGTAATGAACCTCTTCTATCACAATTAACAGACTTATTGGAATATGTAATATATATCTTTTCAACCCTACTTCACAATCAGCTAAAAATATGTGATGTCCTCCTGACCGATTCCGGCCACGGCGGCCAATCTCATTGAGACTGGCCAAGTACGCAGGAGATATTATAGTGCACAAGTGTACGCACAGACACAAGTGCACTCTCTGTTCCTATCACTCTCATACTCCGGAGGGACGACTACTCGACACGACCAGTGAGAGCTAAGGCGCAGGACCGACGGTTTTACGTACTCGCCGAGACACGGGGGTGAAACACTGGAGGCTTATGAAATAGAAAAACTCAAGAACTAAACTTGGCCCGACCCGGGACTCGAACCCAGGACCTCTCGGTATGCGATCGTACACGCTAGCCACTACACCCTTTTTTTGTATATATAAGTCTTATATTTGTATAACCTACCAGAGCAATATAATCACACTTGTGACTCAGCTCCTTAAATGAGAAAGAGAAATAAAAAAAAATTATATTTTAATATTTTCCCCTAGGTTATCCAGCCAGTATACAAAACGATGTTTTCCGAATTGCGGCAGTTCCCAAGGATGCAAGTTGGTGAGTTACAATCAGAGCTGGGTTTGAGGGTTTGCAACCCTGAGCATTAGAACTAACCCTATATAAAAATAGAAAAAAATGGAAAATTGTACTATAGGAATGAAGGATGCGTTTAATATGTTCTGTTTTAGCAAATTTAATAAATATTGGAAAAAATGTTTTTTTAACGAACGAACTCTTAAATTATTACTAAGGGCCACAGATCTGAATGAAATATCACATTCACAAAGAAGCGTAAGTATAGCAATAGATACGACGTATAGATAAACCATTCTAAAATGCTCGCCTCTCCACAAAACGTGATAATTTCAATGTGTGAGAGGAAATACTTATTGCATCACTATACTTGTTTGCGTGCTGCAACTTTACTGGAAACATGGACTCATCCGCGCACTGAATGGCCAACTAGTTGCGCGATCAAAGCAGGTGTAGGCAAGGTATGGGAATACACGTACGCTCTGCTGCGGGTTCAGCTCATTTATGCACTGTTGGCCGACAGATCCAGCCGTACTTTCTTAGTGACTTACCAGTGGCTGACCTGTGGTGACTGAACAACCCAGAACAACCAATGACAAAGACTAATTTGTGTGTATTGAATTTTTTAGAATATTAAAAGAAGATTCAAAAGGAGAACCATGTCTTAATAATTTTTATATTTGCTTATACCAGTATATCACCCGAATTGTCGCCTCCCGCCGCACGTAGACCGCTCGTACGGCGCGTACCTGAACAAAGTCCGAGCTGTCCAAAAACTTCCTGCTCCGGATTTAGGAGGGAAGGACCGGTTTAAGTTCTCTGCAGCGTGAGTATTTGTAGAATCCTGACTTCCTTAACTTCCCTCTTCTGGGCATGAGTTCCTCTTTCTAACGTCCCATTGCTGGACTCGAGCCTCCCTTCAATACGAAGGGGATCAAGCCATAATCCACCGCGCTGGCCTAGTGCGTGTTGGTGGACTGAGCATGTCTTACGAAAACTTGCTAGGCTCTCTCTGATATGCAGGTTTCCTCACGATGTTTTCCTTCACCGTAAGACAAGTGGTAATCATGTAAGAAATGATTCGCAAATAAATGGAGTAGGTAATGCAGAGTGCGAAGCATCACTGCTTTCAATAAATAATTAGGTATAGACTATAGTTTAAAACAGAAGCGATTAAAGTGCATTGGATCCATTGGATTGTTATTGGAAAAGCCGAATGGAAGACCAAATTTCATGTTGTTTCTAGAGTTCAACAGAGTTCCACTATCTACCTCCTGGTTCTTTCACCTGATAAACTCTAACGAATTTAACAAGTTACCAGTTCTAATAACATTAACACGTAGGTGAACATAATATTTGCACTAAGCAAATACGTCGGGAATCGAACTACAGTACCTCGGTGTGTAAACAATGTAACTTGATCCCTCAAGGGATACCCAATGAACGATTTATTGAATTTTTAAATTCAAGCCCAAAAAAGCTGCTGACGATCAAAAGCACGAGTCCTGACTTCCATCCGCCCACACCGATGATGACCCCTGGACCCACAAAGCCTAGGAGCAGAGGAACACAGAGCGTGTATCGGTGTGTATCTATACATATTATAAAACAAAGTCCTCCGCCGCGTCTGTCTGTCTGTTCGCGCAAAACTCATAAACTACTGCACCGATTTTCATGCTGTTTTCACCAATGGAAAGAGTGGTTCTCGAGGAAGGTTTTAGTATATAATTTGTCGAGTTTTTTAATTTATTGGGTATACATTGGCTAAAATGTAAAAAAATACGTTCGCAAGTATAAAATGCAAGCGCTGCTTCAAGCGCCGCGCCGCTTCGCTTGATGCAAACGCCAACCCTACCCCGCACCGTCTTGCCTACTGTTTAGCCAATAGCTCTTACAAGAAGCGAAGAATTTTTTGAAAATTCTGAAGAATTTTGAACGTTCTACCACCAATTCCTTTTTTAATTAAAACGCGGGCGAAGCCGCGGGAATTGCTAGTGTAATATAAGTTTGTTTGAATTAAAAAAAACGACTTTTTTCAATGTATACTTGGAGCATATAATAGCATGGATATGGCCTAACTAATAGTCATACATTTCTCGTCCTGACGATTTTCTGCACCGTAAGACGAGTGGTGGTCATGTTGGAAAATTATTAGGTTATTATTATTTTTACATGAAAATAATATTAGGTTCGAGGATTTGGATCTCTTCACTCGCATTCACATTCAGTTGACGAAATGTTTGGCTCAGTTGGTAGTGACCCTACTTTCTGCGCCAGCGGTCGTGGGTTCGAGTCCCGCTGGGGGCATTCATTTGCTAATCACGAATGTTTGTACTCCAGTCAGGGGTGTTTATATTTATAATATGTATGTATTTAAAGTTATATATGTGTAGCATATGAACTATTTGGTATCCGTAACACAAGCCTCGTAGCTTACCACGGAACTAGATGGCGCTGTTGTAATAATGTCCCAACATACTTATTTTATTTATTATTTACTCCCAAGAGAGCTCGTTACCACAGAGCTACATGTAAAATTGTTTTTTTGCAGGGAGTCGTCAGCTCAGACGACCCCCTGGCAGCCGGATGCAAGACCTGCGGAGAGATGTGAGACAACACCAGAAGTTATGTACTTGGACAAGTTGGAGTGGGGTAAGTTGCTTTATTACCTATTTTTTTTCAGCGAAAAACTAGTTATTGGAATAATAAAGACGAATTTCGATTATAGTCGGTTTGTCTGTTTTTTTTTGTTTGAACAAAGAGACATGAAAAATAGATAAAAAACTAAACGAAAAATCGGTTCATCCGTTTGGGAGCTACGATATCACATACAGATACACAAATGAAGGGTACAGGGACAAAACAAGGAATGTCACATAAAATTAAAAAAAGTGGAAAAATATGGGAACATTAAGATTTTGTCGTGTTATAGATTGCAATGTAAATTAAAAAAAAGGTGTGTGTGCGATTCACACACGATAGAAGTGAAACTTCAGTAAATCGATAATCGAATGAGATGAATATATATAAAAAGAAATGTCAAAAAATAAACAACGGTTACCATGGCAACGTGGGAATGTATTCTATCTCATTCTCTCCGACTTAATCCTATACTTTTATGTATTTCTTTCTTTATCGTGACGCATTTTCGTTTCATCGAGTTTCAAATCACAACGATTCTAAAGAAGTTTCACTTTAAAAAATTTGTGACATTCCTTGTTTTGCCCCTGTACTCTTCAAATACACATATCTTTTTGCGTCGGTGGCTAAAAGCTGAATGAATTAGACGAGGCATTATAATAATTTATTCTTGATCTTAATAAGAATTTAGAATCTGAGATTTCTTTTCAAATGAGAAGCATTTAAGTTACTCTATAACTACACGCAAACAATCATCAAAATCTAATTACGAACACACGGACATCGAAATTTATTTATAATTACATTTAATTACAATAGTAGCACTAAGAACGTAGACTGAGGGCTTTTCATTCTCCGAGGCAGTGAACCACCGCCAGCTTCCCAAATCCGGAATGTTAACGAGTCTTACTCAATAACTTCACTCGGCCTGGGACTCGAACTCAGAACCTTCGGTTATGTAACCGCACATGTTGGCCACTGCACCACCGAACCATTAGATGTATAAATTTTAATAGTTTTTTCTTGTATATTTTCTAGGTCCTGGCAGTCCGTATCGTTTGGGCGATTTGCCAGCGGACTTTCACACTACAGAAATAATAAATAAGTAAAAAAAATCTTACTTCTAGGTTCTTTTCTCCTCTAGGTTCCTCGCAGTAGCCTTTATTCTACTATCCGTGATCTAAATTTCATCCAAATCGGTCCATCTTTTCTTCATTCTTGGTTATTTTTCTCTTCTATTTCCTTGTTTGCCTGTGAGTGGATCACAAGATAAACCCTGAACAGATTTTGATACAATTTGTTATGATCTATGAAACATATCCTTAAAACCGAACCCGCAGCGACTTGAGTTACTATTTAAAAATATATTAGTCCTAACATCGTCAAAGATCTATTACCGCCGTACTCAGAGTCACTTAATGAACCATTAAGTCATTCTTTAGTATGGATTTTCTCGAATAGTTTATTAAGTGACTCTGAGTGCGGCGGTTACAAAGCCAAGTTCCATTCACCCACACTTTAAATTATATCACACTTGGTTTAGGCGTCTGATAAAGTATTATCTTCGTTTGAAGAAGATATAAAATTAATAAAAATAAAACATGATGGAATTTCTTATTCCTTTAATATGAATTTCAATTCCGCTTTTCTTCTTCATCTTCGCCATTCTTCTCCACGAGGATGCGTCACGCGCGCAAGTGGTCGGAGCTGGTGGAGAAGGGTCGGTATCCGGGCTGGATGAAGAAGCGTGACGCGATCATCACTGATATAGAGACTAAGGACTGGATATTTAGAGAAGCCGTAAGAATTAATTTTTTTTAATTAGGAGTACCTGTAAACTATTTCCTACAAATGATGTTTGTAAACACATTTGCCACGTTTTTACGTTTATTTATTCCTCTGTGTGTCCCCAAACCATTGAACCGATTATGATGAACTCTGTTGGGCTATACACGCGTGCGAAGATTCCTGGTAAATATTTTCGGCGTATCTTTTTCACACTATTCAAGTTCGGGGAAGCGAGTGAAGCGAGGATAAATCATTAGTTACGCAAACGTTATGCAATCGGAAGTAAGCTTTTTAGCCTAGACGCAATCATTTTAGTTTTGGTAATCAATGGTTTAGCTGAATAATAATTACTAGGGATATACACGCAAAATAGGCGCACAGTCGTCGAGTTGCGGAAACCAGCCCGCTCATATCATACCATACTGGGGATATACATACATACTGGTCAAATACATAAACCTCCTTTTGGTTATCGGTCTACGGTAAAATTTTATGCGAAGAAAATGTTTACAATACCTTTTTAACTCGATTATTAATGGCCAATCCTAGGAAATCGACGAGCTCCAATCAATACGTCAAGCGCTTCTTCACAAGCTTCAAGCGGAGCAAACGCAGAAGACGATAACACGCACTACCACGAAATTGGCAAAAATGTGGATGTATAAGAAAAACGATATGGAAAGGAGGATAGAAAATATCCGACGCACCAGGGATAGAGGTTATTGTCTTCTTGAACATTCTAGATAATAAGCCTATTAGTTGAACAACCATTATTTGCTTCTTTTTTTTAGTTAGTATTATTAATGTGTAACAAGTATATCATGGCAGTGGTAGCCCTAGTGGTCAAGCTCTCGCTCGGGCACCAAGGGAAGCAGGTTGAAATCTGGGTCTCGCACCTCTGATATTTTCATGTGCGAATCATTTCTATCCTGATCACCACTTGTCTTACGATGAAGGAAAACATCGTGAAGAAACCTGCAGGTCTGAGAGAACCTAGCAAGTTTTCGAAATACATGTACAGTCCGCCAACACTTGCTGGTCTGGTGGACTATGGCCTGACCCTTTTGGTATTTAAGGAGGACAGCCCACGCCCAGCACTGGGACGTTAAAAAGGACTGAATTGACTAACAAATGTGTGTATACAGAGCTTCGAAAGCTATCATCGAACCAATCCCTTGGCTCGAGGCTGAGCCGTGCGCAAGCGTCACGCGGAGGCTCGGCCTCCCTCGCAGTCCCCTCCGCCAGCTGTGGGTACCAGGCCCGCAGGAGGCACGCGGAGATCACGTACGATGCAAACTTAATTGGTAAGAAAAATAATGAAATTATTTTTACGTGTAATAGAATTTTTTCCAGGATTTGGAACTGAAATTCCACTGATCATGGTAGATATAAATATGTTTGGACACTAACACATAGCATCATCTAGTTCCGTGGTAAGCTATAAGGCTTGTGTTACGGATACCAGATAGTTGATACACTACACATAGATCACTTTACATATTATAACACCTACATATTATAAATATAAACACCAATGACTAAAATACAAACATTCGTACTCATCACCACTGTCACAGTAAGTAGGACCATTACAAACTGTGCCAAACGTCTCGTTAGTAAATATCGTATTTTAATATTGTAGTGTTAGAAGACCACGTCCACCTCGCAGAGCCCCCAGCATGGCTCGAGCAGTGCGGGCGAAACCTCAAAAAGAGTTGCTCAGGAGGACATATTCCACGGGATAGAACTCAGCTCTGCGAGAGAGAAACCAAGTGGAGTGAGCAGTTCCTGGAGAGTCTTCATAATGATTTGAAGAGTATGTGCTCTTTGGTTTTTACTGTATAATGGAACTCTAATTATTTTTCTGAAATAAACCTAGGCTAAGATAATATTTTTAATATCAGTTATCGCCAGTGAAAGTCGCGTTAAAATCTGTTTAGCCGTTTCAGAGATTACTGGGAACAAACAGATAGACAAACAAATAAACTTACTTTTTGTGTTATAGAAATTATTGCCTAACGTACAATATTTTGCAGCATACGAAATTATTTTATATATATATATAGTTGAATTAAAATTATTTAGAATATAGGAACATCTTGTAAATAGCATAATAACATGATAACAATTCCTTCATCTAGAGGCTCGTCTTGGAGCCGCATCAGCCTCAGCAGGTCCTCTCCGAGTCCTCAAACCTCGCCGCATCCAAGTAACCCCCAGACCCTCGACCCCGGAGGTGGAGGCAGTGTCTGATGAAGAGGAAACCACTCATCAGTCAGCGTTGTTGATGCAGAAAGTCTTAAAAGGTCGTGCTGTCCAGAATTTGGTGAGATTTGGTCATTGTATTTGCTAAACTTTATTTGTCCTCACTAAGCAGTAAGCGTATTGATTGGTAGAAATATTTCAATGTGATATTCTGTAAAAGATAGAGAATTTTGAAGAGTAACTAAACTAATTTAAAAAAATAAGTTAATTTAAAACTATTTAATTTTAGTAACCAAGGGTCTTTTCTAGATGCTATTTTGCTATAGTGGGTTTCTTAAACCTATCTTATTAAACAAATAAACAAACAAACAAACAGAAAAATATTCTATAATAAACTTTGACAATCTTCTAGATGTTTGAGGGTAAGACTAGAGCAGCAGAACTTACGGAAGAATTGAAGACGACTCATGGCCTTCAGAAAGAAGATAGGGCTCGTATCGCTAAAGAAGAATCTAAAGCCAGAGAATATAACGCTGTCAGGTCTGAAATGGAGCAGAAGGTGATAGAACGTGCTTTGTTTCTTCTACTGGTTTAATTCTTTAAATATTACTCGTAGATTAGTTTTTGTTACTAGTATTAGTACCAATCTTTGTTTTTGGCAAAAGAAGAAAACTTCTTCAAAAAAACAATTTGATATTTTAATTTTTTTTTCAAACTTTAAATAACTTAAACTGTCAATTTTTCTTTACAAAAGTAACTAAGTACTTAAAACTTATATACCAGGAAGAAGCGATATCAGCGCTGGTAGAAGAATTGTGTGGAGGAGCAGTTTCTTCTGCGCTGGACTTCTTGGAGAAGGAGCTTAGAAGATTGAAGGAAGAAAGACGGCAGCATGCCTTCATTCTTATTGCGAGTGAGTTTCAGGTGAAAGGTTACGGAAGACAATTATTTAAGCGTAATATTAACACTTTTTTTCGTTTTTTTTCATGGGTTTATTTTGATTTGGTTCCCATTGTTTCGAATGCTTTACAGCAATCATAGCTCAAGATGTCTTAAACGTCCATTATAAACTTATTAATTATTACAGACAATATCTACCCACAAAAAATATATACAATAATTTTAAAAATCTAATAAAAACTACAGTGTTCATAACAATATTTATAAATCTTTGATCGAAAAATTTTTTGTCGAAGCAAGAAACTTCCATTTCCTTAAAATAACTCTTAAGAAATGCTTAATTTGAGAGCCAACTCATTACATATTTAGATTCTGGTCTTCTCTAACCTATTTTTCATGTAAACTAGTTCGTGAAAAGACAATGCGAGAAGCAGCAGAATCTGGACGCAGACAGAAAGAAGAACATCGCAGAAGAGAACATGACGAGATGTTCAAACAGGTATATAGCAGTTATTCTTACAGTAACTTTGACCCATTTGCCAAAGCGAGGCCCTTACATATATTATATACTAGTAACTTACCCTGGCTTCGCTCTGGTTCAATAAAAATCATAAACATTTCTGAACTTTTCGATTTCCGTATCTTTTTATACTTAAACCTGACGAACTCTAATAGATAGGGCCCCAAAGTTAATGATGAAAAAGAGTTCCGGCTGTTTATTTTATTAAAAATGTCTAGAATAAATTTTGCTTCATTTTAAAGAAGTTGTCGGCGCCAGATTTCCTATTGTCGACCATATTGCCTTTATCATAAGGCGTTTATTATATCTACTATATCGAGCCATACACTCAACCAATGAACTTACTTAAATACAATTTCGTCTAATGGTCCAACACAACCGACATTCTGATTCTGATTCCATTCCGTGCAAGCGACACTAGCACTACACAAGAAAACTTATTGTTATTCTGTTAAGACTGACCAAATACAAATCTTTGAGAAGATATCCCAATCTTTCTTTTGTTCATCGCGAACAGAAGTGTTTTTATCGTCAATTCTTCTAAAGGTCGATGGTTTTTCTTTCCGTCTAAGTATGTTCAGTTCTTTTTAACGCCCCACATCTGGGTCTAGAACTCCTTTTAAACCGAGGAGAACAAATCATAGCACGGTGGCAGGATGATATGTGTTTAATGTTCCTTAAATTATGTAAATATCAATTAGTTTGTCAGTAAGATTGTGATGTGTAGGTGCTAGGTGTGACCCAAGAGACGGTAGACGCCTACCTACGGGATATCACCCGCGAGGCAGTAGAGCTGGCGGCGGAGCGCGGCGCGGTGAAGGCGGCGCGCGCGGCGGCTGACGCCTTAGATCGAGACGTGGGGAGAGCTGTGTTAGTATTGTGGGAGACTTGCTTGGTACACCTCTAACGTGCGTTCACCTATATCATAGTTGGGGGGCTCAGTAGCATCCGGCAGCTGACCAGCGCAAAGCTAAGAAACGCGCAGGGCCCATTTAGGTGGGCGGTGTGTCATGCGGGTTTCTCCTGGTACTTCTCTGAATAGCAAAGTGGACTGTGGAGCAACACTCGTGGCTGTGTGGTCTGCTTCGGCAGCTGCCGAGTCGTCGGGGCAGGATGGTTGAATGCGCAAGTGATTCAGCGACGCCCCATTAAGACGGTGAGGGCTGTTGGGTTTTAGTGGGTAGTACTGGCTTTTCTGGCCGCTGAGTTCCACATAGCCACTTATGTATGCGTCAATGCATTTCCCAACATTAAAAAAAACTACCTTGATGACCCGCCAAATGTGCATTTATCTTGTCGTGATAGGATGCCCAATAGCGACCGGCAATACAGCCGGGCGCGAAACCAAGAAGCGCATTTTATATGCGCCACTTGGTTAAGCAGTGTAACATCCGTATTGCTCCAGGTATTTCTCTGGACAATGTCTTTTGTGGTGTTTCATGACATTATATTACTTTTTTTTCATTTCTTTTAGACAATTTAGTTGTTGATTTTTTTAACTATATTTGAAATGAACTTATTAACGTTTTAAAATGACTTCTTATTTTTAAATAACTATAATAATCGTTTTATTAAACTGGGTGAGGTATAAAAATGGGTGGGAAAATTGTTAAAAATTATTCGAAAAGTTGAATAAGTATAGAAATAAACTCTCATAGTATTTTAACCTCTAGATCTACAGCGGAAGAGAATGAGGTGGTAGCAGAACTGGTCCAACAGTTTCTCCTTCCAGCAGCTCATAAAGAAGCTTCTAGAAGTAAGGTGTCAGTGCTGCAAGCAGCTGGCCTGCGCGCTGCGAGGAGCGCCATATTTGGTATTCTGGATGATGGTGTTGAGAAAGAAGGTAATTATATTGCCTTTAATACGTTCTTAGGTTTACGCGAATATTCGACATTATAAATGAAAGTATCTTTTCGGATTTTGTCGCGGATTTATTTTTATTTTTTGTTCCCGACGTTATGTATATTTTCGAATGCTTTACAGCGTCATGAACATGCGACAGTATCTCTAGAACCTATAATCAAAATAAATCTGTGACCAAATTCGAAAAGATAGTCCAGTAATATTGCCTTTTTCAGAATAGTTCGTCTTTTAATTATAGCGAGCGAAGCGAGACCTAACACAACAACTCCCACAACCTGAGCATTTTGTGGTACACTTTACTGAAAAGCTATCGCGCCTACAGATTTGTGCTTTAATATAGTTATTAAACTTCATATCTAGATGTGTCATCTGCCAACAAAAAAACATAATTAACAAAATAACCATTAAAAATGAATGTCAGTGTTGCCACAACGTGGCCAAGTCTTTTACTCTTACTTATGAAATTTAAAACACGCAGTTGTAGTCCAGTGTAAAGTTCTCGTTTGGGAAACCAAGTGAAGCGGGTTCGAATTTCGTGTCTCGCACTCCTTTATGTTGCGATCATGTGCGAATTATTTCCAACATGATCACGGTGAAAGAAAATAAGAAAACATCGTGAGAAACCTACATGACTGAGTGTACCTAACTACCTAGCAAGTTGTGTTCCGAAAAACGTGTGTAGTTTGCCCACACTGGGCAGCGTGGACTATGCCCAGACCCTCCCAGTCTAGAACTGAGCGAGGCCCAAGCCCAGTAGTGGGATATAAAAAAGGGGCAGATTACATGAAATTTAAAGAATAAATTATTATTTATTTCTCAGAGAAATGCATACATTGCGGGAATCTGCTCGATGTCGATTGTAACTGTCAGAGGTGTTCAGTACGAGTGAAGGCGGTGGAGACCTCGTCGAGAGACGATCCTCGATGGAAACACGTTAGACGTTAGTTGCTTTGTTTTATTTAAAATTAATGCTTAAAGTTTTCTATTAAATACAAAATGCCTAGAAATGACGTTTAGGCTCTTCCTAGTGCTTGCTGTATCAGCGGTCGCGCATTCGAGTTTTGCTGGGGGCATTCATTTGTTGAGTACAAATGTTTGTACTCCAGTCATGGGTGTTTATATTTATAATATGTATGTATTTAAAGTGATCTATGTGTAGTGTATCAACTATCTGGTATCCGTAACACAAGCCTCGTAGCTTACCACGGAACTAGATGGCGCTGTTGTAATAATGTCCCAACATATTTATTAGTATTCAAAACAGGTGACGAGGTACCGGAGAAGTCCCTAGAGGAAAGATACCCGCCGTCGCACGAGATGCGCTGCATGTTGAACGCAATTGTAGATGATGGTGGGTTAAACAAAGGACTTTACATTAACTTTAAAAGTAAAAAATATATATGTATATAATATTTATCTGTCTATCTGTGACCGCATTAGAAGAAAGCCATTGGACAGATTTTGATGTAATTTGCTATAATGATAGTTGGTTTTTTTATATCCCAAAATGCGCTAACGCATACCACAAGTGGTTATATGGGACTCACTAGCCCTAAGCCAGTACTACGCACTAAAACCCAACTTACCTTACCCGTCTTAATGGGGCGTCGCAGGATCGCTTACGCATTCAACTACGACGCCCGACGACCCGGCAGGTCTGCCGAAGCAGACCATACAGCCACGAGGGTTGCTCCACAGTCCACTATGCTATTTAGAGAAGTACCAGGAGCAACTAGCAATACACCGCCTACCGAAGTGGGCCCTCTGGTGAGTCACTAGTCACTACTGTATGTATACATATTCCAATTATGAAATCAATTCATATACAAATAATAAAATAATCTTATTATTATTAATGTTAATCAAATATTTTTATAATTTTAATAATAAAGCCGTCGAGATATCTCGATATCTCCGCAAAGAGAAGGAAGAAGTCACGCGTGACGTCACCCGCGCGCTGCGAGACGGAGTGGAGATGCAGATAGAAGTCAGAGAAGCTGTTGAGGAGTGTGAGTATATGGATTTATATATTGCGAGTGAAAAATCAAAATCGGTCCAGCCGTTTCAGAGATTAGTCGTAACAACACAGACAAACATTTTTAAATTATTTTTTTTTATGTATGTAGGAACCGTATATATACTGTGTTATGCGTTCAGTGAAAAGCTGTTAATTTAAATGCTTTTGTTTACATTATGTATTAATGTAATGACTTTTTAACGTCCCACTGCTGGGCGTGGGCTTCTCTCAGTACGAGGGGGATCAGGCCATAGTCCACCGCGCTGGCCTAGTGCGTGTTAGGGTCAAAATCAGAGAGGTGAGCATTATGCTTCTGACAAAGTTTTTCTTAATAAAATAAAATGATATTGCTACAATATATATTTCAAATAAAAGCTACTGTACATGTTTACAAGGCACTTATCATATAGAATTTTCATTGATAATTTGTCACTTGATTTAAAAAAAAAACAGGCGTAAATAATCATTCCGGGAACGCGTCCTTATACCATGTTTCATAGTTCAGGCACGATAAAAATATTTACAACTACGAATTAAAAATCCCATATTTTAGTATAAGCTTTAAAACATATTTAATTAAGCATATATCTTTAAAATACATTTTAATTATATTCATTTCTTCATATTTTGGCTATTCCAATGCTGTCTGACGTTTATCCAATCATTTCGTGAGCGCGAAGGATAAACAACGATTAAATATAAAAAAACATGCACTTGGTGGCGTTAAGAAGCATCAGCGTGGAGTTCGCTAGTCAAAGCAAACGGTCGTGTGTTGTGTTTATGGAAAACAATAATGGATTTTGGTAGTAAGTACCGTTTCATTTGATATGTGTGAGCGTACTTTAATACCCTGTCATTACGTGAACGCTGTTTGGTGATTAGTTTTTCAAAAATTTACATACTTTTAACGAAATACTAATAAATATTTCAACTTACTTGTTCATAACCTCAAAAACCAATACCAAACACGGTGGCATCAACCGTAACCTAAAAATATTTGTCGAATAATCATTACGAGGACGGTCATTCCGGAAACGTTCTCCGATATGAACCACGTTCCCGAAATGAAAATCTGTAAGCAAAATTATATAGTAATGCCTTTAAAAAGCCTTACCATGCAATATTTTGCTTTGAGGTATCCATTTAGTAGAAAACGATAAAAAGAAGTAGAAAAACCGATCAAAATAAGACAGTATAGCTTATAAAAAGCATCGTGAAAAGGCTAATGCAAGGAAGCGCAAGTTTTTAGATAAAATGACTCCTGGACAAAAAGAGATTGAAAAGACTGAAAGATAGGGAATATTACTAGAGAAAAGCTGCAAATAAAGTTAAGAGTGTTAGTGATATGACTGGAGAAAAATTGGTGGCAAATATTTTAGCTGACTTCTGATGTTTACATACTATTGTATCTATCATCAAAATTGTTGCAAGAAATTAAACTGCATGTATTTTTAGTCCAAGATAAAGGAAACGAAATCCAAGAGCCGTTAGACTCAGATATGATAAATTTAGACAGAAATGAATTAAGAGATTCTGAATTCTCTTCGTATCAATAGAGAAGGTGCTTACGGCGCAGTATATAATGGAGCCGACACTTTAGATGATGAGAATCTCCAAACGGTTTTAGATCGACTTCATGGAAATAGTGACGATATTGGTGCTGGTAGACCGTACGGAAATGACAAAATATAATTGCAAAAATGTTTCAGTCGCTGATATCTCAATCGATGAAGATGGTGAAATAAAAATCACCTTCCTTCGCTTTCAGCGCAACTCCGCAAAAATATTTAAAATTGATCAAAATGCCTCCTAAAACCAAATTGTAAAAAAATTACATTCACCGAAAACAGAAAAAAGGTAGTCGTAGTTTTGTTTCTTTATTTTAGAAATCACAAAGTTAAGATTTTGATTTTAAGCATTGCTATGCAAGAAATCCGTTCCTAATATCTAATGTTTGTTGATTAAAACTTTAAAGTTTATTGTTATTAGATTATTAGATTTTGATACTCATGTAATTATTAAATTTTGATATTCATGTTCCTCTTTTAAGAGGCGATGTAGATCATGTATATCCAGAAGAGATAAATAATATGCAGTCTTCCAATAATGAATTTATTATTACACAGAATTGAATAAATACATATTGGTCGTCAATAACTTCAGATCGTTTAGATAAAATTAGATTATAATTTATAATATATTTGTTAGACATGCACACTTCGGAGGTTCAGAGAGGAGAGAGAGCAGATTATAAAATTGTCATAGATTAATCATTGTCACAGACTATAAAGATAATTACTTACAGATAATATTGCGTTTTATGCATACTAAACATTATATGGTACTTTAACACTTCCCCTTATGCATATAACGCAAACAGCTCTGACGTTACATAAAAAAAAACGACTACATTTCATAACTTTACAATAGAAAATACTTATATAATATCATGTCTAACACATAGTTCATAAGTAAAAAAGTTATGCTTTTTCTTGTCTAAAGGTTTAGTCAACACGTCAGCAATCATCTGATCAGTAGACAAATACTTAACAATCACAAATTTGCTATTTACTAGGTCCTTTACATAATGATAACGCACGTCAATGTGTTTAGTACGTTTGTGACAGTATTCTTTGCACTCTAATAATCTATGCGCACTTTGATTGTCATTATACACAGTAATACAGTCCAATTTTAAATCAGCAAAAACTTCTACCAAAAAATTTGTAATAAAACTTAAGTCTTTACAAACATCACTTATGGCTAAATATTCAGCCTCTGTACTAGAGAGTGCTATACACTTTTGTTTTCGAGACTCCCAGTTTACAACATTATTCCCTAGTTTTATTGCAAATCCTGTATATGACCTACGATCAATACAATCATTGGCCCAATCCGCATCGGTATAAGCACTCAACACCAATTGATTACTTTTTACATAAAGTAAACCATAGTCAATTGTACCCGCTAGATACCTTAAAACTCTCTTAGCAGCTGACCAATGACATTTACCAAAACAGTTATTATACTGGCTTAACTGACTACAGGTGTAAGCAATATCAGGACGAGTACAAACTGAAAGATACATCAAACAACCTAAAAGTTGTCTATAGTTATATACATCATCACTTAAAGTATCATCTGATTTACATAACTTAAATCCTGATTGCATAGGAGTCGAAACTGGTTTGCAGTCTGACATACCAAACCTTTTTAGTATTTTCCTAATATAAACTGACTGGTCTAGCTTAAGTACACCTTTTTCTCTATCTCTACTGATTCTAATTCCGAGATAGTTCTGAATAGGACCTAGGTTTTTAATACTGAATTCCTGCTCTAGTAATCTCAATAAAACCTTAATATTATAGCTGTCCTTATTATAAATTAGGTAAAAGTCATCAACATACAATGCTATAATAACAATTTCTTTTTCAGCCCGTAAATAAAATACACATGGTTCACATTTACTTTGTACAAAATTATTTTTAGTCAACAAGTCATTAACTTTACAATACCACATTCTACTAGCTTGTTTCAATCCATAAATACATTTGTTCAAAAGACAAACCCTATCTTTATTTGTATTATCAGCAAAACCTTCGGGCTGCTCCATAAAAATAGTTTCACTAAGGGTGCCATTTAGAAAAGCTGTATTTACATCAATATGGTCAATATTTAAGTCATATTCATTAGCCAAACTAAATAATAATCTCATGGTAGAGTGGCGTACAACTGGGGAAAATGTATCTGTATAATCTACCCCTTCTTTTTGTGTAAAGCCCCTTGCTACTAATCTAGCCTTAAATTGCTGAAAATTTCCTGAAGCATCACACTTTACCTTATACACCCATTTGCATTTTACTACATTGGAGTGTTTAGGCCGCTCTACAAGGGTCCATACATTGTTCTCTATCATAGAGCTATACTCACGCTTCATAGCCTGCATCCAGTCATCGCAGTAAGGACTATCTATAGCCTCTCGATACGACTGTGGCTCGTCGATCAAAACATCCCTTACAAACATAGACAGATCATAGTCGTCATACCTTTTAGGCGGAACCAAACGTGTACTACGTATTGGGCGTGAAGCTACAGGCACACCTTCCCCTCCAGTCAACGTCGCGCGTTGTGACGTAACAGAGACACCTCCTACGTCATCATTCACCGAACACTCGACACAGGAGTTGTGCTCGCTGCCAGTATCCCACGAATCTTTGAAAACACAGGAATTAATATTATTAAAACTATCAATCTCCACTGAATTATTTTTATCAACATTAGACAATTCATTATTAACATTACTTTCATTTGATAAATTATTATGTAATAAATAAGGATTAAAAAATATTATTTCATTATTATCACTAGAATTGTCATGTCCAAAATTAAAGAATCTCTCCTCCATAAATGTGACATCACGAGACAAGAGTACCTTTCTAGGGTCACAGGGATCAGCCAGCCTATACCCCTTAGTGGTTTCTGAATAACCAACAAAAATGTAAGGTTTGCATCTAGGGTCTAACTTTGTACGCTTAACCCGTGGTACTAATGCATAAGCCTGACAACCAAATACCCGGAGGTGACTAAGGTCAAGTTTAGAACCAGTCCAAACCTCTTCTGGAATCTGGCCATCCAATGCAGCTGTGGGAGACCTATTTTTAAGATAAGCAGCAGTCATCACTGCTTCTCCCCAAAACCGCTGGTCAAGACCAGAATGTTGCAACATGCAACGTACTTTATCCATAAGGGTACGATTTAAACGTTCTGATACAGCATTCTGCTGAGGGCAGTAAGGAACTGTAAGCTGATGACCTATCCCCTGTTTACGTAAAAACCCAGACAAGTTTGAATTTAAATACTCGGTTCCATTGTCACTACGAAGACATTTAATTGATAAACCAGTCTGCTTTTCAACCATATTTTTAAATTCAATGAATCGGCTAAATACCTCAGATTTTTGTTTCATCAGGTATACAAAGCTCTTCCTTGAATAATCATCGGTCAGTGTAAGAATGTATTTTGCACCACCCCAGCTGCTCACCGGCATGGGCCCACAGACATCAGAGTGTACAAGCTCTAGAGCCTTGGCTGCACGACTGGCTCCACTCTTGGGGAATGGCTTCGTGGTCAGCTTGCCTTCAAGGCAAGCAACGCAATCCGGTAGAGATTCTTCAGCCTGAAACATACAACCATGTCCTAACCTATCTCTAAGAGCATACATACCTCCAGAGCTGAGATGGCCCAACCTTCTATGCCATAATAGCATTGGCTGCTGATGAGCTGCAACTGCGGCACTCTGGGAGTCCTTCTTATCATGAAGGAACAAAGAATGCTCCTTTTTGTGCAAATACCTACTATTTCTAACACACCCATACAATTTAAATATCCCATTTAAATTCCTAGCAGAACTGATAAGTTTATCATTACTGTCATATATAAAACAACCTCCCGAATTGAACACCACTCTTAGATCTAATTCTAATAACTTACTCACAGAAATCAAATTTGTTGTTAATTTAGGAACATACAAAACATTATTAAGAATAAGTACCTTATGATTACATTGAATATTCACAGTCCCGACACCTTCACATATCATAGTCTCATTGTTAGCAACTGACACTGTTGATGAGGTTGACTTAAGTGACACAAAGAAATCTTTCTTGTTGCACATATGTGCAGTGCACCCAGAGTCTATAAACCAATCTTCCTGTCTATGCCTAGAGAGATATGCAGCTGCCATACATACATCAGTACTGTTTTTTAACTTTTTGTCACGCTTTAACTTAAAACATTTTGCTTTCACATGATTTTCTTTATGACAATAGTCACATTTCACTTTGCGTTTTGAAATATAAGCAGCTTCAGATATATTATGAGAATTAGAATTGTTTCTCCGCAAATCTTCTTGTAG
Source organism: Boloria euphrosyne (assembly GCA_951802675.2). Classification (NCBI taxonomy): domain Eukaryota; kingdom Metazoa; phylum Arthropoda; class Insecta; order Lepidoptera; family Nymphalidae; genus Boloria; species Boloria euphrosyne. Next base: position 2,011,558 of record OX637895.1, read on the forward strand.
TAGGCGAGTTCTCACCACTTCACTAGAAATTCTTGTTGTTAATGTGAACGTTGACAGATTAGACACAAGCGAGTCGTATTCCTGAGGTAGACCGCTTAGTAACAATTCAGCTATTTCTTCATCTTCTATCTTTCGCCCAATATCGGCTAGCTGTTGCACTATGTTGAAGGTGTTGTCAATGTACTTACTCATGTCGTTGAAATCCGTATAGCGTGTACGGTGTAGTTCACGCAACAGTAAAACACGACGCAAGAGTCCCTTATCTTCAAATATATCCGAAAGGCTATCCCACGCTTCTTTAGCAGTAGCTGCGTTGCGAATATGCTGGTAAAGGCTCGTTTTAACACTTAAAGCTATGCGCGCCAGCGCACGTTGATCGCGCGCAGCGTCTGTGACCACATTCGCAGTAACACAATCCCACAAGCCTTCTAGTATTAAGACCATACGTATAGCAAATTTCCACGCCAAGTAGTTCTTGCTGCCTTCCAGCTTCTCAATTGCAGGAAACATAGGGACAGACGTCGTCGAATTGACACGAGAGACGCCATCGCCACGTGCAGGGGAAATCACGCCATCGGATGCCATAATTAAGATTTCTTCACGTAGATAGATCAGAGTGTAATGTTCCGTGCAGTGCGTATCGATCGATCGTATATTTCTCAGTATACTTCTGGATCTAGAACCCTGGCCCTAGACTCTGGCCCTGGGCCCATAACCTTTTAAGAGGCGATGTAGATCATGTATATCCAGAAGAGATAAATAATATGCAGTCTTCCAATAATGAATTTATTATTACACAGAATTGAATAAATACATATTGGTCGTCAATAACTTCAGATCGTTTAGATAAAATTAGATTATAATTTATAATATATTTGTTAGACATGCACACTTCGGAGGTTCAGAGCGGAGAGAGAGCAGATTATAAAATTGTCATAGATTAATCATTGTCACATACTATAAAGATAATTACTTACAGATAATATTGCGTTTTATGCATACTAAACATTATATGGTACTTTAACATCCTCATTCCTTACAATAAATAAAGGTATAATACTGTAAATGTATATTATTTTTATGCATAACGTATATCGAAAACAGGATATTATAAGCTTTCAGAGAACGTAATCTACTTTAGGGAACTTGGCTGTCATTTTGGTAACACTCTCATCATTTCCGGGAACATCACAAAAACGGCAAATAAATCACTTAATAATTAATGTTAGAGTTAAATCCTGCATATATAAGGTAAAATGACATTTGAACTTTGGTATTTATATTATTAATATACTACTAATCGCAAGAATATTTATAGTAACTTGAAGTATCGGAGCAGAAATTGCGCTTATTGAAAATTTATGTAGAGTAATTTAAAAATAATTGTTTTTGTTTAAAAAACATTAAAAATACATATTTTTTTCGATTAAGCAACAGATTTATAACAATTTATTGAAGGTCATTCTTAAATACATTGGTTAATCATTATTGTAAAAATTATTTAAAAGTGTTCCCGAAATGACTTACGACTCTGGCATTATTCTTATAAACGGGTAGAATTTCGAAAATATGTATTTTTGTGCGTGCCTGTTTACAGAAAAGTTTCATGACAAATGACACAACAGACTCCTCTTGTTAGTTTTCTGCTAAAGGAAACATAATTTTTCAGATATTTGAAAACCTAAAATGCTCACCTCTCTGATTTTGACCCGTTAGCGTGGCAGATTATAATGTCGGGAGTTCGAGTCCCCGGATAAGTAATTATTTCATTTTCGAATTTTTTGAAGCAAATTAATTACTTATAACAGAGTTTTTAGACATATTATGTACACCGTAGAGCAGGTTCTTTAACAATTATATTCTATACGAATAATAAATTGAAGTGTCGGTTTATAATGTCAAAATAACAAGGTTTTACTAAATGCATATGAAAGTATATGATGTGTGTTTGTTCTGGCTTATCTCCAAAACGGCTGGACCGATTTTCATGAGACTTTCACTGCAAGATTGATGATGCTATAAGGAGATATAAACTTCTTTGATTTCGCAAAAACAGTTAAGATTCTCCGCAAAAATAAACGTACATTTCTTTTTTTTTTAAACAGAGACCCTCTTAAAAACTTACAGACCAACATAAAAGTTTCCAATTATACTTAAGTAATATTAATAATATTTTAAATTTTATATAGTAATATCTCGGGCTACCGGCGAATTAACAGCAGTAAAGCGACCCGACTACCGCCATTATATGCGACGCTATTACGAAGATGCTTTGGAAAGAAGCGAGCACTACCAACCAGATACTTCTCGTAAGATTTTTTACTTCTAAATTCTATATATAATCTATAATTATATCAAACATATCGATAAATATTGAAGAAAACCAAGACAAGTGCGAGTCGGACTCGCCCGCCGAGGGTTCCGTACAAAAACAATATACGACTTTCACTTTTTGCTCTTCTGTAAAAATTTGTAAAAGACAGACAGACAGCTAAAGTGATCCTTTAAGGGTTTCGTATTTTTTTTGAGCTACGGAACTCTAAAAATATAATTTTATTTTAATATTAGCACAAATGACTTAATCCTAATACCAGTGGTGTAGTGGCTAGCAAGTACGGCCACACATCGAGAGGTCCTTGGTTCGAGTCCCGGGTCGGGCTAAGTTAAGTTATTGAGTCTTTCTGTTTCGTAAGCCTCAATAATAGTCCGGAGTCGGGAAGTCGGCGGTGTGTCACCACCATGCCCAGGCAGAGCTCTCACTGGTGGTGTCTCGTGTCGTCCCCCCGGAGTATGAGAGTGATAGGAACAGAGAGTGCACTTGTGTCTGCGCATACACTCGTGCACTATAATATGTCCGTGCCGTTGGCTAGTCTCAATGAGATTGGCCGCCGTGGTCGGAATCGGTCAGGAGGACATTATTATGATTAATATTATTATATTTTTTTATATCTAAAGAATAATATACCTTCTAAGATATAATCATTTAAACGAATATTAACTTAAGTAAACAAATACTTTAGGTCCAAAACTCCTTCCTTCTGAATTGAGAAGGATCAGGGAAGAAGAAGAAGCGAAGAAGGATTCGTACTGCCACTGCGAAGAGGACAACAGCAAAGTTAAATTCGGACCTGGTAATATTAATTTTTATTACTTATCAAAAATACATTTTTTTTTATTAATTTCTAATTCGGCTAGCTCTAGCTCAGTTAACTATTCAAAGGCCACCAAAAACGTTAATATTTCGATAGTAGATATTTCGTGTTAGGTCCTTTTAAACGTCCCATTACGCCATAGGCCAGCGCGATGGACTAGTGCGTGTTGGCGGACTTCACATTTCTTTCGAGAACTTGCTAGGTTTTCTCAGACATGCAAGTTTCCTCACGATGTTTTCCTTCACCGTAAGACAAGTGGTGATCATGTTGCAAATAATTAGCATGAGGATATCAGAGGTCACGAGAATTAATCCCTCTACTCCAATTTCGTATTTGTTGGAAAAATCCGATCAAAACCAATTAAAAAAAAAAACATTTTAAATAATCTAAAACTTATGTTTTTCAAATTCGTAATAAGTAAATACTTTGAATTTTTATTCGATAGACATTCCTCAAGAGAAATCGAACTTGCTTCCCTCTGAGCTGAGGATTTTGGAAGATTTTCGACGCTGCAAATGCGACATTATCCCTACACCGAGTCCAGTCAATATCGGTAATAACTCTAAATATTAGATAGATTTAGCGCAAACGAGGCCGTGTTCCGCTAGTAAATGTTTACAAAAACTTGACAAATCATATACCTACTAAAACTTTCCTCGAGAACCAATCTATATATTGGTGGAAACAGCACGAAAATGGGTGCAGTAGTTTTTGAGTTTATCGCGAACAAACAGACAGACGCGGCGGAGGACTTTGATTTATAAAATGTAGTGACAATATGTAATTGGGTGTTTTGTTTTTTTGTATTTATAATATTACTAGAGACCCTTTCTAGATACATTTTAACTTAGTATATAGATTCTTTAGCGATGAGATATTTTCCAGCAGTAAAAAGTATCCTATATCCTGACCCGGATAACCAGCTACCATCATACCAAATTTCATCCAAATATGTCCAGTGGTGTCGATAATAATGATTATATTATATAATATGTTAATAAGATTTAGCAAAAAATATTTAATGAACAGATTTCGACTCAGAATTTTAATGTGTTGCTACATTGACCCTACTTTCTGCGCCAGCGGTCGCGGGTTCGAGTCCCGCTGGGGGCATTCATTTGTTGAGAACGAATGTTTGTACTCCTGGGTTTTTATATTAATAATATTATGTATGTATTTAAAATGTATATGTGTAGTATATCAACTATCTGGTATCCGTAACACAAGCACGTATCGTAGCTTACTGCTTAACTAGATGGCGCTGTTGTAATAATGTCCCAACATATTTATTTATTTATTTATATATATTTTTTTTCTAGAAAGTTCATCCACAGAAGAAAACGCTGCTACAGAAGATTCTGACATCTTTGAAGAAGAGTACGAACAATAGAATATATTTCTTTTTAATGTTTTAATTTCCATTAATTTATTGTTTTAAAGTAAAATAAATTTTATCGAACGACTTTTGGCATTTAATAAGATATTTAAATTAAAAAAGAAGTTGACAGAAGAAGTTTCAATTTTTTTTTGTTTTAATGACAGATATATTTTTTAATTTGGTTTTTGTATTAAATAAAACACTTTTGTCTTTTAATATTCATTTGTGTATATAATATATACATTTTTATAAACATTTTGGTGTACTGAGAAAATACTACCGACACATACATATAACAGATTATAAAAAATAATAAAATAGTAAATGCAGGTAACAAAATGCTTATAATTATAAAAACATTTAGAACATTTTGCCATTTTTATCTGAGCGTAAGATAATTAGGGATTGCAATCCCGCAAAACGGGATCCCGCTGCTTTTATTAGTCTGCTGGATTCCACCACCTTCAAAGTGCGGATCCGCGGATCCCGCAATTTAAAAATTAAGAAATATTAAGAAAAATTCAGACAACAAGCTAAAGGATTTTTAGAGAATTTTGAGAAAGAAATGACGTTCTTTGAGTACGATTGTGTCAGAGGAGAGTACGACGCCTATGAATATAACCTTTAAAGTTGAAGTTAAATCGTTCATTCCTACGGGAAAACACATAAACTGGTTTTATTGAACGATAAGCCATAAGGATAAGAAGGACCTTACAAAATATGGCTAACTCTTGCTAATAGGTCTTAGGCCAAACAAGGCCTATAGAAAAGTTTGCAATAGTATTATATGTCTGTTTCCTAAGGTACACTCGCAATAACTTTTATTATCTATACACATTAAAAACAATATCTTAGCTAATCGATGTATGCCTTTACACAATAAGAAGAAAAAGAGGGTGGACCTGTAAATGGGAAATTATTTGTTGTTACATTAGAAGTAATAGCATAAAGTCTTGCATATTTTTTGTACTTTTAGCGCGAGCAAAGCCGCAGGTCCAGCTAGTGTTTGATAGAAGTAATTTTTACACGAAAATCTGTAGTTTCAATTTGGTTTTATAACATTATTTCAAAGATGCGGGATCCCGCGCGGGACTGAGCAATCCCGCATATCAATCCCGCGGGATTAATGGGCTGCAGGATTGCAATCCCTAAAGATAATTTATTTATTTTACCAGACAAATACATATATAGGTACTTACTAATAATAAAAAACATACTTATAAAAATTTTTGGTAACCTTAAAAAATTAACGACTTAGAAATACTGGTTGAAATGGCTTAGAAAATGTATTTACTAAGTGTACGATAATATTTAAGAACGACATATTTATAAGTCTTAATTAATTCCTAGTACGAAATGAGCTAAAAATAAAACTTACTTTAAAATATTAAATTTTATTAATTATATAATTAATTTAATTTAAATACTGATTGAAAATATGTTTTGTGTGAGTCATGGATAACAATTAATCTATTGTAGTCCTTCACGTGTCTTTCTAATGCCCGGGCCACACTAACGGTAAACGCCAATGATTGTCATCGCGATAATTATTGCATTAATTATTGCGTTAATAGTAGACCGTAGTGTGGCCGCTCCAACGTGTTAATTCTCGCGTTAATCTCTTTGGTACCGCCACTCGAGCTATCGCCAAACGTCAAACGGCAATGTGAATGCCGTTGTCAAATTAACGCGTTAAGTCGTGGCTACACCTACAGTAAACGTCCAGCATCGCGATAATTAACGGTATTTCCCGTTAGTGTGGCCCGGGCATAACAATTGCTGGTTTCTCCCAGACATGCAGGTTTTTCACGATGTTTTGCTTCACCGTAATACAAGTGTTAAAATAATTATTTTGAAAGTAATTCACACCCGGGATTTGAACCCGTTTCACTTCTGAGTAAAAGCAAAGACTAGCTGAGACTTGTTCATATTGTGTGAGATGCATATAATGTGCAACTTAGCATCGCCATTATATACATACTTAACTAACAATACGGAAATATTAAACTATATAATAGGAAATAACATAGTGTATATCTTAAAAATAACCTGTTTTGAGTATTAGTTAAATTATTACATCATATATGAGTCTCTATCATAATATAAATATAAGATTTTTTCTTGCAATATTTATTGTTCTTGCATTGAAATAATTTAACACATTATATGCACCTATATATTGATATTGAAGTGTTCCTTTTAATTCTATATAAATAAATATAAGTATGTATATATACAATCACTTTTATAAAAAATGCATTAACAATTAGAAATTGAGACGCGAGTAAACTTCAAAATGAAGGAACTCAATATGAATGTACTTTTTTAATGTTATAAACTAATTTTAATAATATACTTAGTACTTATTTCGAAAAATTTAAAAATGACTCTTTTAGAGTAGATTAATTAAACTACTTTGGTACCATTTTTTGTTTTTCTGATTTTTTTAAGAATTGAGGGTATAATAAAACAAGCTTATCTAAGACCTTAGGCTCTCCCGTGGTCATAGTTGCTGTAAGGCATTCGAATTAAATCTAAATTATAAAATATTTTTTTTAAATGGCAAATATTTGCAAATCTAAATTAAAAAAATAACAATTTAAAACGAATTATGGAATTGATGTATCATTATTTCTATATTAAAGTTGCATTAATATGTACTTATAAATATTGCCACACAATTAATAACACGGATTTACCAAGAATCGTCTTAAAACAGTAAAAAAAACTAAGATAGGCAATTTATTTTGACCGATTAATAATGTATTTTTATTTATGCCAATAATAGCATTTACTATTAGTTGACATTATAAGCTGTTATAGGTCAGCAAAGATCAAAATAAAAACAAATAGGTACTAAGTATATGTAAAATATTCTGAAAATAACCTGCTTTATCTACAAAAATTTATAGAAATGAAGAATTAATTAAATTAATCTAATTAAATTTATACATAATATATGTATTATAATATATATTTTTATAAAATATATATTTTGTACTCACTTCAAACTAAGCTTCAAGGATTTAAAAAAATATTGGACAAATATTTTTTTTAACCTTATATTTAATATTATTATTGTTTAAATATCATAATAACAAATTCATAATATAAAAAGTAGTATAATATAAAAGTAGTAAGTCCATTATATAATTCTATGCTGTTAATTATATTAAATTGATATTATAATTAGTAATTACATACATTTAAATTATAAGTCTTTGCTTATAAGTGGAGACTTATAAAAAATGAAAATACAAACTTAGAAATAGGCCGAAATAAAATTATAACGATTGCAATCTACCTACTTAGCTGATCTAAATACTTCTACTTTAACTTATGCACTTAGCAATTAAATTATAAAAGTTAAAAATTGTGTACTTTCTGTTAGCTTCTTCTGACGTATACAAGTGAGGCTATGACGATCAGAGTTAGTGGGTCAAAAACCAGTGTTGTGGAGGAGTTGCAGGCGTCTGCGTCGTTGCAGCTTTGAAGACAGCCATGGACGTATCTAGAATGTTTTGGATATCATCTTAATGACGACTTAGAAAGTAATAAAAGTAAAAAAATACTTTTGGTGGATTTTTTTAAAAGTAAAAGTAAAAAAAAAAGTGGAAAGTGCGAGTCTCACTCGCGTACGAAGGGTTCCGTAGCATTATCTATAAATAATGGTTCACGGTTTATGCATAAGGTTTATGTTTATGAAATTAAATGTTTTTTTATATGACGTATTAAAAAAAACTCGTTCAAACCAATTTTCGGTGGAAGTTTGCATGGTAATGTATATCATATATTTTTTTTTAGTTTTATGATTCCCTTATTTTAGAAGTTACATTGTTGTACACATTTTGGAAGTGTCTCTCGCGCAATGTATTCAGTTTAAAAAAAATGATATTATAAACCTCAATATAATTTTTGTAGACCTATCCATAGATACTCCACACGTATGGGTTTGATGAAAAAAGATTTTTGAGTTTCACTTCTAAGTATGAGGAACCCCCTTTATTGTTTTCTTCTATTTTTCTGTAAAAATCTTAATGCGGTTCACAGAATACATCTACTTACCAAGTTTCAACAGTATAGTTCTTATAGTTTCCGAAAAAAGTGACTGTGACATACGGACGGACAGACAGACAGACAGACAGACAGACAGACAGACATGACGAATTCATAAGGGTTCCGTTTTTTGCCATTTGGCTACGGAACCCTAAAAAATGATCAAAATGCGCCTCCTACAGCTTATTACCTGATCCCTCACTGATAGTGACGTATTGTTTCATCACAGTATAAGATGAAAGAGGAATAGTGTTAGCAAAACATTAAAAAATCTGATGCTGTGAAAGATTAGCTAACTCACCTATCATTATAATAAAACCGTCCACAATGCGACATACGGATGATCTCTGTGTCGGTGGTGGCGGTGCCGGAGTCTAGTCCACAGCCTCTCACAGTTATAGATTCACCAGTATCATCTGAAAAGAGGATCGATAATATGTTAGACAAGTGATTCACTCTTGCTTCGCTTGGGTTCGTTCTAGGTAAGTTTTAACAGTTAGTTTACTTTTTTAAGAGATGTGTTACTTTCCGTAGTAAAAAGTATATAAGAATATATGTTGACCAGTTATCATCACACCAGATTTCATCAAAATCTGTCCAGAGGTTTTCGCGTCATGCAATTACAGACAAACATACAAAAATTCTAAGAACTATAGATTTGACCTCTTTATTGATTATTTATAATGACAGTTACATTTGTTGATTGTCTACAGCCCTTTTTTAACTTCTCACTATGGGCACGGGCCATAGTCCACTACGCCGGCCTAGTGTGTGTTGGCGGACTTTACATGTCTTTCGAAAACTTGCTAGATTCTTTCAGACATGCAGGTTTCCTCACGATGTTTACCTTCACCGTAAGACAAGTGGCAAAATGAATGGCTCATGGACATATCAGAGGTGCGAGAACCGGATTTGAACCCGCATCACCCGGTTATCCAAGCGTTTGCGTTACCACTGGACTACCACTTGATTAGTTAGAATTTTATCTTAAAAGACATACTTACCAAAAACACCAGCTATCTTAATGCATGAAGTGGCTGGAAACAGACCATCCCTCCCCTTCCTACCCCCCATGCAAGGGGACTCCAACATGTTGAGCGAGTGGTTGTTGTGGAAGGGGTCGTCGCAGGGGGGAAAGCGGCCATTCATCGACACACATTTGAAGCAGTCGATGCTTTGAACTAGAAAGACAAATCAGAATGGTATTTCGTGCTCACACTTTGGTCCTACGTTCAATATCATAAGATTAATTCCATGTGACGTATAAGTAGGGGTTGTTTATGGTGAAAATGGAAATGGCAAGTTCTCTAGAAATATACATAGGTATAGTACGATTCAAACTTAATGGCGGCTCCGAACATCGTACGTTCCGATGCGCAGATCGCAATTTTTACGTATCAGCCAATCAGCGGGACGTCGACTTGACCGTACATGCGCGTACCTGCACTCGCAGCTAACTTCCGAGCCGCCATTAAGTTTAAATCGTACTATACCATCAGTAATTATTGTAACATTTGCATTTTGAGTTTTTATACGTTTGTCGTCTTTTTTGAAATTTTTGAGATTTTCACAGATGATATATTTCTGTAGCCGCTATAACAACAAATACTAAAAAACAGGATAAAATAAATATTTAAGTGCGCTTCGCATCCCACTGCTGGGGGTGGGCCTCCCTCAGTACGAGGAGGATCAGGCCATAGTCCACCGCGCTGGCTTAGTGTGGCGTGTTGGCGGACATATGCATGCCAAACATGGAAATTTACTAATATTTACCAATAAAACTCGAAATAGAATAATCACCTGTCAGAGGAGTATCAAACGTAGCATAATGAATGTGAGAAAAATACATAACATAAAGCATACCAATAAAAGGTCTAGTATAAAGACAATAGATGCCTTAAAAATCACGCTCAAAGACTGAAATGGAAATGGGCTGGCCATGTGATACGCTTAAAAGACCAGAGATGGAATAAAACTATTAGTTACAACATGGAAGGGCCCTACCCATATAACAGACATGATTCTTTAGCCGTTTTTAAAGACAATAATACGGAACGCATCGTATGCGAGTCCGACTCGCACTTGGCCGGTTTTTAAAAAGTTCCTACTTAGTAGCTTTCTAATATAGATGTAATCAATATTAATTTAGCTCTCTAATCTGGATGTCATCGATATTTTGTAGTGTTACGACTATTAAATATCGATTAGTTACATCACTTAGTGTTACCAAAGATATTATTATTATTATAAAAAAACTTTTTTTTTTTTAATTTTTATTGGTAGAGACTAAGGTTTAAGACGTCTCTAAGGAATTATATAATTCTATGCAATAAATATTACTTACCAACAGATATCCAAGACAAAAACACTATTGTAGATATAAAGATGGTTTTGTTCAAGAGCAGTTCCATGGTGTTCAGCTATAAACAAAAATATCGCATTAAGTAAGTTTTATTCAATTTGGGGCGAGCTAAGCCGCGGTTTCCACTAGTTGTATACTAAAACCTTCCTCTATAACCACTCTATTCATTGGTGAAAACTGCATGAAAATCGGTGCAGTAGTTTTTGAGTTTATCGCGAACAGACGCGGCGGAGAACTTTGTTTTATAATATCGCCTGGAATTTCACGGATAACACGTGTAATATTGTTTTCCAGTGCTTGAATTGATGTTGGTTTACTGTATAAACAAGAGACTTTATGTACCGCCACAAAAAATAATCCGAGGGCGTTAAATCGCACGATCTAGGCGGCCAACTGAAACCAAGAGATTTTGCACAGCGTCGGCTTTCGGTGAATGGGCTTTAGAAAAGCTACAGCAAGATTCACTTTTTTATCGAAAAATTGTTTTTAGCGATGAAGCACATTTTTGGTTGAACGGATACGTTAATAAACTAAATTTCTGTATTTGGTCGGATGAGCAGCCACAAACAATACAAGAACTGCCTTTGCATCCCGAAAAATGTACTGTTTGGTGCGGTTTGTGGTCAGGTGGAATAATTGGTCCGTACTTCTCTAAAGATCAAGATGAGAACAACGTTACTGTAAATGGTAATCGCTACCGTGCAATGATATCTAACTTACTGCCCAAAATACACGAGCTAAATTTAGCTGACATGTGGTTTCAACAAAACGGTGCCACATGCCACACAGCACTCGAAACGATTAACTTATTGCGCGATGATTTTGGCGAAAAATTAATCTCTCGATTCGGACCAGTTAGTTGGCCGCCTAGATCGTGCGATTTAACGCCCTCGGACTATTTTTTGTGGCGGTACATAAAGTCCCTTGTTTATACAGTAAACCAACATCAATTCAAGCACTGGAAAACAATATTACATGAGTTATCCGTGAAATTCCAGGCGATATGCTCGAAAAAGTAACTCAAAATTGGGCTTCGCGTATGAACCATTTAAAACGTAGTGGAGGCCAACAATTGAATGAAATAATTTTTAAAAAATAAATGGCAATTAATGATGTTTAACTTGCCAATGTAAATTTTACATTTAACACTATATTATGGTATTTTTTTTCAAATGAAAAACCAAACGCTTAAAAAATCAGCCTTTATATATACGATTCTAACAACAAAAAACAATTTTTTAATTTTTTTTTGTCTGTTTATTTGTTCCGGGTAATCTCTGAAACGGCTGGACCGATTTTGACGGGACTTTCGGCTACTTTTTAACCGACTTCAAAAAAGGAGGAGATTACATTTTCGAAAATTTATTTAGTTTAACTAGCGGAACCCGTGGCTTCGCTGACGTTAAACCTAGGGACGAACCTGAGCGAAGCGAGGGCGAATCGCTAGTCATTAATAGGATTAAATGTCACATCTTTGGGAAACGTATTCTAACGTTGATATGTAGGGACGAATCCGAGCGGAGCGATGCATGGTTATTCGCAGGTCAAGATTAAATCCGATCTATAGATACTTTTGAAGTGATTTAGTTTTGGTAAAACTTTTTAGTTAAAAGCTCCTTAAAGTTTATTTTTTTCTGGATTATTCTATTATTAGAGTGTTAAATAGAAGAACAAGTTAAGTAATGTCTGCCTTGTCTTCAGCCCTTTTTAACGTCCCACTGCTGGGGGTGGGCCGTGGGCCTCCCTCAGTACGAGGGGGATCAGGCCATAGTCCACCGCGCTGGCCTAGTGCGTGTTGGCGGCCATCACATGTCATTCGAAAATTTGCTAAGTTCTCTCAGACATGCAGGTTTCCTCACGATGTTTTCCTTCACCGTAAGACAAGTGGTAATCATGATAGAAATGATTCGCACATGAAAATATCAGAGGTGCGAGACCCGGATTTGAACCCGCATCACTCGGTTATACAAGTGATTAGTGAGTGCGTTACCGCAAGGCTACCACTGCCTAACAAGTATTTGTGTGTAAAAATAACTAAAACACACATGCTTTTTGTTATTTTTACGCTGTGAAGTACGATTCAACCAGTAAGTATGGCATTTGGCAAGTTACCGTGGGAAGCAAGTCTATTATATGTGGGAAAAAGACCATATTGATAAATAATAATTAATAATTGTGCTTCTGAGATATTTCCAAAAAAGCCGCCTAATATTTAGCTCATATCAATACGTCACTATACTTATAAATAAAGTTGAAGTGTCTGTAATTTTAAATTTATCAGCTTTTCACTAAATGCATATGAAAGTAACATCAAAAAATCAATTTAAAAAAAATGTGTGTCTTTTTGTTCCGGTTAATCTCTGAAACGGCTGGACCGATTTTGACGGGACTCTCACTCGCAGATAGCTAATGTTATAAGGAGTAACTGAGGCTACTTTTAATTTATTAGAAAATTATAAAAACCGTTAATTTATGTTAACTTACGCTCAGTAAAGCGAAATCTTGTATACATTAGACAAGATAATAGAATTTTTATTTAAAGGAGTAGTACATCGTCAAACTAAAATATTACACAAACAATGTGTAGTTTAGCGTTTGTTTTGATAGATTCCAGAGAAATTCAGTTCTACACTTATATACATACATATAGTGCCTGCCTCGGTAGTGTAGTGGCTAACATATACGGTCGTACATCGAGAGGTCCTGGGTTCGAGTCCCAAGTCGGGCCAAGTTTAGTTATTGGGTCTTTCTGTTTCGTAAGCGTCAGTAACAGCTCGGAGTTGGGAAGTTGGCGGTGTGCCACCCCCGTGCCTCGGAGCATGTGTGCGCCTTAGCTCTCACCGGTCGTGTCGAGAAGTCGTTCCACCGGAGTATGCGAGTGATAGGAAAAGAAAGTGCATGCACTTGTATCTGCACTATAATATCTCCTGCGCAGTTGGCCAGTTTCAATGAGATTGGCCGCCGTGGCCGGAATCGGTAGGAGAAAACATTACCAGTTTAAATAACTGCCAACACAAATCTTTTCATTCGAGGATGTAATAAGTAGTAGTAAGTTTGTTTGATCAAGGTTGTATATTTTTAATAGGCTTTGCTATTACTATAAGTTTGTTTTGTGTTTTACCACTTTTTCACATCTATATAGATTACTTGGGCTTATTAAAAGCTAAAAAAATGGCAGAAATATTTAATAATGGAGTAAAAGATGCGAGGGTGGCAATATTAAAACATAAATGGCACTATAAAGTAAATCCACAGATGGAAAGATTAACAAGCCCTACCTAGCAACGCACGTTATTAACACGCCTTTGTTAGCTTATTTTGTAAACATTGTTTAATTAAATTTCGTACCACTAGGTATTATCTGTATATAAAAAAAACTGAGTCTAATCTGTAAACTTATTATATCTATTTATAAGGTAAATTAAATAGTATTATTTAAAAATCTTATTGAAATAGTAATTATTATCGATACAGAGGCCTAATCTAGAGTTTTTAGAAATATTTAAAAAAAATAAATTATTTTTAACAAAAAAACAAAAACCGACTTCCAAACTTAATAAATCTAAACTAAAAAGTAGAAAATAATACTTTTAAGGACTTTGTTAATTTTGGAGTCGGTGCCAGCCAGGTATTTTGATTATGTTTACAAATTGATAGATTAATCAAATATGTATCTATTTAGGGTTATTTTGCTTTGGCTGGCACCGACTTCAAAATTAACAAAGTCTTTAAAAGTATTATTTTCTACTTTTTAGTTTAGATTTATTAAGTTTGGAAGTCGGTTTTTGTTTTTTTGTTAAAAATAATTTATTTTTAAATTTTTAGCGGAAAGTAGATACGTATTGTGTTAATGACTATAAAAATTTACCTTCTATTATGAGGTAAACCTAATAGCCTGAAAGTATACAACCATCGGTCCATAATTGCGTATTATATTGAAAAAAAATTCTTTAAACTGCTAACCGTTGAGGAGTTGTACCTTCCATCATCAGTTACGGTACGTGACTCAAATATCCATATAGCCTATAAAAGATTCGGCCGAGCATCGTTAATTTGCTCCTAAAAATTGAAGAGTTCCGATACTTTGTCATGGATCCCATCATCAGAACCTTACCAAACTCTCATCAAACTACCCTTGAAGCATATCCTTTCCATTAAAAAAAGAATCATCGAAATCGGTTGGCGTGATATTGAGTTATTCGTCCATTTGTCGCGCAAATACTTAATGCAAATTTGAGACTTTTATGGTTTTCTCATGGATGCCATTGTCAGAACTGGAAAATATTAAAATGGGACCACATGGGAAGCACTACCTTTCAAATAAAAAAAGAATCATCAAAATCGGTTCACCCAGTTCAAAGTTATGAGCTAACAAACATAAAAAAAAAATACAGACGAATTGATAACCTCCTCTTTTTGGAAGTCGGTTGAAAAGTTAAAAAGTCTCTTCTATTTTAAGTAGGGACGAATCCAAGCGGAACGAGGTTGAATCACTAACTAAAGGTCATTATATACTTACATAGGTATATCCCGGTATATACCCCCGATCAAAACTTATCAATAATTTGATATTATGAATCTAATCCGATCGTGGAGCTTGAAGAACCTTAAAAGGACTCCTTTAATACGTTCTAAAAGCTTATTATATGTTCAAAACTACTTTTTTATTTTATTATTTAATTTTCATACAATATAGGAAAAAATATAAAACACTAGCGACCTACCCTCACTTCTCTCGGGCGCGTCTCTGACCTTGACTGGTTTAGGAACGTAAAGACAAACGTACGCAATAGAGATTTTTTTCTCACGATAGGAATTTTCGCAGGAAATACAAGGGTTTCATAAAAAAATGGGATAGTTTAAGAACGCTTAGAAAAACAGTTACTGTCGCAAAAATACATTCATTTTTAATTTTAGATTTAAAATTAAAAAAAATATTATAAATAATAACAAAAATATATGATCTAGCTATTCTTTTGTTAACAGAAGCTTATTTCACTAAAAATATTTATATTTATATTATATTGATTTATTAAATGATTTATTAATAATACATTCTAAAACTGAGTTTTATTTCACCCAAATTTTCATATAAGAGCACCAATTAATTAATTTCTGTGACTTAATTAAAATCCAGCTATAGCCTACAAGAAACAAATTACGGCGATATCAAAGGAAACGTATAAATAGAATAAGCTTACCTTACAGGTGAGACCCAATCAATAACTTCTGTCCGAAAAAATGACATAAACCTTTCAGTACTTCAATTAGTTACAAAATGTATTATAATATACTAAAATGAATATTTAAATTATTTAATAAAATAAAGGTCCTACTGTTTTCAGGCGCCGTTTATAATATCGACTGAAACCTCCAAGAACGATTAGGCACTGAAAGATTTTCAGTGGTGTTGCCAGTGCGGTGAGCTTTCGCTCTTACAATTTCGGGGAATTTAATATTTTCACGAATCGTTCGTGAATATTTGAGATTTATTTACAAACAAACAAGTTTAGAATATACAATAATACTGCTAGTATAAAATACTACTACATAAAGCTCATTTAATAATTAATTTAAATCGTGCAGATTTTTTCGCGCATTCGCCGTCTTGGCGCTTATAAATCTTTAATATCAAATTATTAGGAGATAAGATGAGGTTTATTTTTTCTCTGACCTAAAAATATTATTTAATAAGAATGAAAAAGTAGCTAAGGATTTTAAAAAACTTAATTATTCCCTATTTTAACTTGATTGGCTAAAAATGTCGTAATACCCTTTAATTTTTACCATAATTGTAGTTGTTTTGGAAACTGGATAATTGATGAAATAATTTGCATTAGAAACTTAAATTCCCAATTTGAACCCTTATAAATTTCATTTTTGAGACAAAACCCCTATCCATCTCCATGAGAGAGAGAGAGAAGAGAGGGATGGAACCCTCTCTGAACCAAACTTCATTAAAATTGGTTCAACAGTTCAGAGTTAAAACATAACAGACAGTCACACATATTGACTATCACATTGGTAATATTAGTACGTATTTAATTGTTTGATATATAAATAAAATAAAAATTCAATAAAAATGATTTATTAATATATAAAATTTACTTTTTTAATATGCTACATTCATATTTACACACATTTATAATTAATTTACAGCCTCTATAGTCCATTATTTTAAAAGGTTTGTATACTTTTAAAATGGCTTCTTTTTCTATATTATTATTGTGTACTTGAGTAATATTTAATAAAATGAAATATTTTTCACCATTGCTATCTAGAACTTGCATTAAAAAGTTGCCATATTTAAAAGTAACATTTTGAATCCTAAATACTAAAAATTCTTCAGCGGGTAACACAAAATTTGAATTTGCAGCCAAATATCTCTCATGAAGCCACAGAGAAGTACTAGCACTTTGCTTCTTCACGAGTGCGCTAAGTCGGTGTGACAGACCACCCTTTTTATACTTAACTTTTTTACTTTTTTGTGCATTTTCTTCAATACTTCTCCAATTATCAGATGAAGTTTTATTTTCCAATTTAATAACACTTTGCACAGATTTCTCGGGCTGTGAATTTATAATTTCTATATCATCATTACTCTTGGAACTATTTTTTTCAGTCTCACATTCACTTATTGAGGCGCTCTGAGAGGTTGTGTTTGAACTAAAATGGCTTTCAAAATATGATTTTACTTTTTCTATTAATGGGAAACTTGTTTTTATTGTTAGAACATCTTCTTTATTTACTTCATCCGATATATTTAGGTTCTCTGGACATTTAATTGGTTTTAGTGTATCTTTTAGTAATTTGCTGCTCTGTGTATGATGTTGAATTTGTTTTATTTCATTTACCAATGATTTAATATGATTTGAATCAATATTACATGATGTGGACTTTGGAGACATGTTTTGAGTACATCTTAAAACTGGCGATTTGCTCCTATATGTTTTGTTTGTTGTATGTTGTGTTATGTTGTTATTAAACAACTTTTTCCTCACTTTAGGCGAAGTTATTGGAGATATATGCTTGAATTGTAGGATAGGGCTGGTTGACTTCGCCTCTTTTAAATTACTGCTTCTGATTCTATTTAATATAATTGGTGAACTGTCTACATTCTTAGATTTATATGGAACAAAATGTCGTTGGGAGCTCGTCAAAACTGGTGACAAATCGATTTTCGGTGATTTATTTTTTAAATTTGAGGGTTTATTCACAATATTTTTATTGTTTCTTTCTAATTCATTACCGTCTATAAAGGTTATGTCAAGATTAGAAATGTTTTTGTGAACTTTTCTTTTACCACTTACACGTTTTCTTTTTTTATAACATAAAGTAGTGTCTGGTTTTATATTTCCGATTTTTAAGTTATTTTCATAGTCGCTAGAATCGCTACTCCATATTATTTCTTCGGAGTTCTCCTGGGAATTTAATAGGTCAAATTTTGAAATAAAATCGTTTTCTAGCTGATTCTTCATTTTTGCACACCGTGTTAATTTTTCACGATTAGTTATCAATTTAAAATAAAGTTTTATTTAAAATTTGAAATATTATTTACCAATTAACACAGACTTACAATTTTCAACTTTATTGCAATGATTGTCAAATTAAAGAGGTGAAGATAAAAAATAAGGATATATAAAATATATGTTTTTTTATTATTAAATATTTTTGTAGAAATCAATATGAAGAAATAATGTATAAATTTGTATAGAGTTTTTTACAATAACATTTAAACTAGCTATGATCAGTAATTATTAATTACAAAGTATTCAATATAATATTTTTTTTTCAAATCCGCACGTATACTGTAAATAATAAATTCTAAGAATATGTTGTTATTTGTTAAAACTGTTCGTCTGTACTACCATGATCAATATTAAATTCAATATTTAAATTAGAATATTACACAATATACACCATGTTATTTACATAAAAATAACATAAAATAAACTTTTTATTGAAAATTAAAATGAAGTTAGTGTACGTTTCTTTAATTTTTTAATTGGCAGCACTGCTTTAACCTAAAATCTTTTGTTGGCACACTTGACACCATTTCGTGTTATTTTACTAACTTCACGTCAATGTGCTCTCAAAACAAATACGCAGAGTGCATGCTATACACAAATACGTGCGCTAATACTCTCTCATTGTTTATGACTTCCAATTTCGGCTACAAGAGCCTATTTCCTAGTGGAATCCTAGTAGATTCGCGTTAGGGTTACTTTAAATTGTAATTTGTATAAGCTTTATCCCAACCGAAGCCGGTTATCTCAAAGAGCATGGAGGTTGACCGCGTCGCATCCGATTCTGAAAACGTGGCGGCGGGCGAGAACGAAAAGCCCATCGCGGATAAGGGAGCCGGTGACGCTACAACATCCCACCCGGAGAGATTGCGTCGTAAAAACAAGAAATTCAATCGCAGCAATAGCAAGGAAGGCGCCTCCCCGGTAACAACACCACTCCCGAAGTATCGCAGTTGGAAAAATAGCCGACGACCAAGAAATGGACATGGCAGAGGTCTGCCTAAGAAAGGTGAGTTCTATAACTTAATTTATAAATCAAAATATTATCTCAAACCGGCGCTAGAAAGTTCTGGAAAGCGTCCATTGCGTAAAAAGTAGCCATCTCGTGTACATACTGTATATTTACATAATATTTGTTTACTACGCACCGGCGAACGGCTGCGGCATTTTAGATCACCCAAGGTCAAGTAAGTTATTTTGCGCAGTAACCATTTACTATAATAATATAATATATCCCTTTACGATTAATCATTATAGATATATTATTAAAATTGTATTTACAGTTCATTGACTCGTTATGCAACCGCTTGTAAACAACTTTCGTCGTCCAAGGCAATTTAGGACCTACAAGCTGATAAAGTAATGAAAATAGTAATTAAATGACCATCTAATACATATTTAAGGTGTAATATATATTTAAAATATAAAAACGACTTCCGTGAGCGTATATTTTAATTAGAATTACAAATTAGCTAATGTTTGTTTTGAAACGTGTGTTATGTAAAAAAACATGGCGATTGGCGCGTCTCTTTCAAGGTCAAGGTCATTATTGTTTTGCACCTTTCCTAAGCCAGGGGTGGCCAAGCTCCTTGAACGTTTTACGTTTCAAAATTTGAAATTTTACGCGAGCCGCTATTAAATACGTGTTTAAAACGTATGCAAAAAAGATGTAATTTTTTTTTAACCGAAACTGTATTTATTTTAAAACAAATAAAATTTCAGAATATGTGTATTGAATTTAAATATTAAAAATAAACACATTTATTTTACTTCTATCGATATTTTTTTTAAATATAATAAATAGCACAAAAATGAAAAGGTACGGGTACATTTATTGAGCATAAATGGTTCGCGAGCTGCAGGTTGGGCCCCCCTGGCGTATGACATATGGCGTTAAAATCGAAAGAGAAGTGCCGTTCAAATATTATGCGGATATTTATATTATCTGTGCCGAAAATAGCTGTTTACTAGTCTAACTATTGATGTAAAAAAAAGTATGTATTATATTACTTTGTTTTTATTATTGAATTATACTTCAGGTATTTTTATAAGCAACTATCATCTTAGCAAATTCTATCAAAATCTGTTGATTCATTTTCTAGTGATGCGGTTCCAGACAAACAAAACTAGATTTGGCGTATCCATTAGGAATAAAAGATTTAAAAAGAAATTGTTTATAAGCAATATAAGTATTATTCAATTAAACTAAACATTATTCAATTAGATTAAACAAGCACTTATGAACTGTTAATTTAATTGAAAGTGCGACGGTGTCATTCGGGACTGAGAATTAGTTAGACCTTGATATATATTTTTTACCAATCATAAATCTACACATACTTTATTTGGAGCACAGGTGTTCCAATATGAAGATCAGACCTTACTTGTCTTTCGGAAACTTGGTAGGTTCTCTCAGACAGTAGGTTTCCTCACAATGTTTTTCTTTACTTTTAAACAAGTAATCATTTTGGACATATATGCAAAAAAAAAATTGGTCAAGCCATTTCGGAGGATTTCGATAACAAACACTGTGACACAAGATGATATATATTAGTTAATAAAGATACACACACACACACACATATTTTTTTATAATTATAGATACTGATAATTACTAGAAGACAAATGAGCAATATTAATTTAAAAAAAATGGCCAAAAACCTCTTATATTTGAGTGGTTTAAGAATGCATAGAGGTCAAACATACAGTCAAACATTTATTTTTATTTATACAGATAACACAATATATATTTATTTAAGAAGAATTAAATATTTAATAATTAATAATAGAAGAAGAATTAAATATTTAATAATTAATTAAAATTAAATATTTAATAATCTTTAAGCTAGATATGAATTGATAAATGTGAAACAAAATGTGATTTTCCTTATCTAAAAATATTATATGAGTTGAATCTGTACATTAAATATTATTTCTCATTGATATAGTCATTATTATAAACACAGGCCAAGTCTATAGTTTATAGAATCTTTGTCTGTCCTTAACTGCATCACCAAAAACTGGACATGGATGAAATTTTGTGTAACAATAGCTATCCGGATCAATATATAGGATACTTTTTTCTGCAGGAACATATTTCATCTATACTAATATTATAAAGAAGTAAAGTTTGTGTGTTTGTATATTTGTTAAATTGTAAGGGGTAATCTCGGGATCTACTGAACCGATTTTAAAAATTCTTTCACCAATAGAAAGCCACATTATTGCTGAGTGTCATAGGTTATATAAAAAACCGAAAAGTAAAAAGGGCTTTTACGTGGTAGTCCGTTTTGCAAAGTGAATCGGAGAAAAAACGGTTGAATGAAAGCGTTTCTTATGCGATTATATATGGAAATTACGTAATTTTTAAACTATACTAAAGAGGTTACACCTGAGGACGAACCCGAGCAAAGCGAGGGTGAGTCGCTAGTTTCAGATAAATCTATACTAACCGTTAAACTTGTCTAAGGACAAATGTTTTTATTTATACCGAGTTGAGGTATAATGATAAGAAATAATATAATGTTGTTGAAAACTCAATATTTAATATTAATGTATTTGTGTTTGAGACCTGAATAGAAATAACGGTATTAACATTTATCAAGTTTTTAATTTGAAGGTTGTTCTGATAATAATGATGTATCACTTGATCTTTAGGAATATTATATTGAATTTGGAAATGTATTTTGTTAAAATTACTTGGAATGGGAAAATTGAAGTGTCCTAGCGTTGGTAAGAGAATGGAGTGGGTTCAAACCAGGCATTCCGTTCCGTTATATGTCATTTTAACATGATTGCTCATTACAAACTAAAATTGACGACATGTGTGGTGCAGTTTGTAGTGAGTAGTGACCCTACTTGCTGCACCAGCGTTAGCGGGTTCGAGTCCCGCTGGGGGCATTAATTTGTTGAGCGCGAATGTTTGTACTCCAGTCATGGGGGTTGTAAATATTTATAATATGTATGTATTCAAAATAATATATATACACAGATAGTCTATATCTATACACAGACTATACTAAAGGACTGCCTCGGTGGTGTAGTGGCTAGCAAGTACGGCCACACATCGAGAGGTCTTGGGTTCAAGTATCTGGTCGTTTCAAGTTTAGTTATCGAGTCTTTCTGCTTCGTAAGCCTCAATAACAGCCCGGAGTTGGGAAGTTGGCGGTGTGGGTATCTCAGAGAGCACGTAAAGCCGTCGGTCCTGCGCCTTAACTCTCACTTGTCATGTCGAGTAGTTGTCCCACCGGAGTCTCATATTCTCTAGTGACAGGAACAGAGAGTGCACTTGTGTCTGCACTATAATATCTCCTGCGCAGTTGGCCAGTCTCAATGAGATGGCCGCCATGGCCGGAATCGGTCGGAGAACATTATTATTACTAGAGGACCTCAAAAAATTCTTCACTTCTTGTAAGAGCTATTAGCTAAACAGTAGGAAAGACGGTGCGGGGTAGGGTCGGCGATTGCATCAAGCGAAGCGGCGCGGCGCTTGAAACAACGCTTGCATTTTATTCTCGCGTCCGTATTTTTTGCGATATTCTAGCCAATGTATACAAAATAAATTAAAATACTTGACAAATTATATACTAAAACCTTCCTCGAGAACCACTCTTTCCATTGGTGAAAACAGCATGAAAATCGGTGCAATAGTTTTTGAGTTTTGCGCGAACAGACAGACGCGGCGAAGGACTTAGTTTTATAATATTATGTATAGATAAGTGAGAGTGGATAGCTGAGGAAAGATAAGGCAGCAGTTTAACGAATAGTTATGACTTATCAAAGTATATTCAATGTAAACTAAAGCGCTTTATATAAACTCACTAAATATTTTATATCTGTTTGGTAATGTTTGTTTTCGCCATGCTACATTTTGTGGTACTACGCAGTTGCTTTATCTTAGGCTTGACTTCGACTTAAAGATTAGATATGGGGCGCGATAATTCTTGTTTAGTTGAAAATGTAGAAAAAAATCAATTTATAAGGTTAACTAAAGACTAAATTTTGATCGCGGCTTCACTTGCAGTTCAAGGTAGCCTATGTCCAGGGTTGCTACCTTTTTTAGTTCAAATTAGGAGTATGTAGGATCCTCAATGAAAAATAAAGTAGATGAGGGAAAATCAACTATTTAGTAACATTTAAATGTATATTTTTTATTGTTTCGTAAAATATAGAGTTTTTCTTAAAAATAAAGTATTTGAGATTCAATTATAACAGACTACTCTAAATATGGTAGGGGTGGCAACCCTACCTACATCCGATCCTAGGATCAATTTTCTTGCCTTTTATCAAAATTTGTCCACGGATTTAAGCGTGCTAAATTAACCGATTTCATGTTATTATTATGTATTATTATGCTTCCCATAGTTTTATGGTGATATTCGCCCCTAGGTATTTTTTGTTTTTTTTATTATTTTTTTTATTTTCTGCTGTTATTTTTGGTTTTTTTTTATTCTAAAGAACTTTGACACAATCTCAAATTGTCCAGCCGTTTTTGAGTTTTAGCGAGACTAACGAACAGCAATATTTTTGTACATAGAGATTAGTGTCTCTTCGCTCGAATTTGTCCCTAGGTGTACCTGCCAAATTTAAAGTTTGTTACTACAATAAAATATGGATTTTCTTACAAACTTGCGAGAGCCCTTAGACCTCCTGAATCCGGCTCTGTCGCAAAATCCTTTCTTAGCGGACGTCTTCTAACTAAACTACCTCCCTGCAAAATGACATCTTTATACGTCGAGCGGTTTTCGACATTTCGTGAAGAGTGAGTGACCGTTCCCTTTTATATATTTAGATTATGTATGTAGTATGGATCAAAATCGTTTTACTATTCAATTCAATTCATTGAATCAATCTCAAGTAGTTTTGACCGACTTTAAATAAAGCGGAAGTGTTTAATTCAGATATATGCTTCGGATATCTTCGACCTTTTTAAACAGAAGATAGTGAATTATTATCTATAAATACATACATATTATGTACATAATAATGATAAAATTGTCGATCTGTACGTTAAATATTTTACAGAAAAATTTATTCAAATAGTCTTTACTATCGAAAGCCGAATCTAGTTTTTACGATAAAACCAGTGGACAGATTTTGATGAAATTTGTTATAATGAAAATTATAAATAAATTAAGTGAGAATTATGAACTTTTTTCGACGTAATAATTGACATATAACTTTGACTGTACTTCCCTACCGAGTATTTACATTTGATCCGTCTAACAGTAGACTGCTCTTCTACAATGTATATTATAAAGTATGTGTTCCAGTGAAATTGAAGCTAATTCTTGATTCTATATATATACATAATGCTATTTTTTGTCTTTTTGATTGTTCGCGTTTACTCGTACCTCTGAAATTAGGATTTCAGATATTTTTGGAACGAATTTCCTTACGGCAGGCTTGGAGGGGATAGGGATTTTGCTGCGCGACCGAACTGAAAAAAATGTGATAGTAAAACCGTAAGAAAAAGTGAGACGTGCGCAGGCGCGACAGTCGCATACACAAGCGAGTAGTGTATAATACCTTTCTCTTTCTCCCTCTTTCTTTTCGTTCTCTCATCCCTTCTCTTTCTATTACCACTCCACCGATAATTTGAATTACGATGTTTTTTTATTTTAAGTAATTTATTATTTCCGAAAATACTGAATTTCCTAAATACTTTCTTGTACTTAAATAAAAACTAATCAGCAAAATTTATTTCAACACACGACTACATTGCTCATATTCGACACCAGTCTTCAACATCATCACAGTTGTGTAACAAGTAATACCATAAAACCTGGTGGAAGGAATCCATAGGTTAAAGATAGTAGAAAAGCCAGGGTTACTTCTAAGTAAGCAATAGGTGCAGTGGTAGCCCAGCCCAGCGCTTGGGAAATCGAGTGATACTGATTCGAATCCCTGGTCTCGCATCTTGGATATTTTCATGTACGAATCATTTCTATCATGCTTACCATTGTGAGAGAGAATTTAGCGAGTTTTCGAAGGACATGTGTAGTCCGCCTACCTGCACTCAGCCAGAGTGGTCGACTATGACATGATTGCCTTGAAAAACGGGCTGAATAAAAGTAGTGATAACTGGTCTCATTAGTATTGAAGACAACCGCTAGGGAAATCTAATCAGCGCTAATAAATGTAAGACTGAACGAAAATGAAATTTTCTTATACCTTTAGAACAATTTCCTCAAACGTCTACACGAAGTTGTTGTTTACGAAACTATTTTTGTTTTAATACCTCGTCGTAGATAGCTAAGACGGTTCGTAATCCGTATACAATAAAATGACGCTATTTCTGTATCGGTGTGTCCCGGGCTTTGTAGGGCCGGTCTAATATGATTTTCTAGCTGTTCTTTTTGAGGTTGAGGACATTCGTGTACAACAAATGAATGCCCCTAGCGGGACTCGAACCCGCAACCGCTGGCGCAGAAAGTAGGGTCACTACCAACTGAGCCAAACTTGTCGTCGTAATCTAAGAAAATATTAAAATATAACTTGATGGTTTAAATATAATTTACACAGTTGCACTATACCCCGGAACAAATTTACTGTTACTAACAGACGGTTGCAAACCGATAACAAAAGAAGTGCCAGTTATTTTCCGACCAAAATAAGGTTATTATGATATATGAGTATAAAATAGCCTAAAGCATTCGGTAATGTAATATTAGTATTTTCAAAATATTATGTAGTCAACGCTTTTTAAAATCCCACTGCTGGGCAAGGGGTTTCTGTCGTTATGAAGGGGATCAGGCCATGGTCCACCGCGCTGGCCTAGTGCGGGTTGGCGGACTTCACACCTCTTTCGAAAACTTGCTAGGTTCTCTCAGACATGCAGGTTTCCTCACGATGTTTTCGTTCACCGTAAGACAAGTGGTAATCATGTTGTAAATGATTCGAACATGAGCGAGTTCCAGGATTTGAACCCGCTTCACTCAGTTTTCCAATCGAGCACCTTTCCACTGAGTTATTACTGACCAATTGTGAAGTAGTTAAAAAAAAACGTGTTATGATAAACCGAAGTAAAGGAATAGAATGATTAACGACAAAGTTAATGTTATTGTAATAAAACTGTTTTAATATCTGTTGTAATTTTTCCACTGTTATACATTCTAAAACTAGAGTATAAACATATCTCGTTTGGCTCAGTTGGTAGTGACCCTACTTTCTGCGCCAGCGGTCGCGGGTTTGAGTCCCGCTGGGGGCATTCATTTGCTGAGCACGAATATTTGTACTCCAGTCATGGGTGTTTATATTTATAATATGTATGTATTTAAAATTTATATGTGTAGTATATCAACTATCTGGTATCCGCAACACAAGCCTCGTAGCTTACCACGGAACTAGATGGCGCTGTTGTAATAATGTCCCAACATATTTATTATTTATTTATTCTAAAACTAGAGTATAAACATATTGTGCGAAAAAAGCACCTCACGTTATTCTAATGTATTATGTATATAATAAAATTCATACATTAAATTTTATGGAAAATATTATTGGAATAGTGTATTATCGATACAGAGGCCGAATCTATAGTTTTTAGATTTTTTTTTTCATCGAGAGGAAGCTATTAGACAGATTTTGATGAAATTTACTAAACTGATAGCTTATTAATTAATGATAATGATATTTTTATGACGGGTAAATAACTTATCTCTGAGAATATACTATTTAGTTCAAACATTTATAGGGACGAATCGTAGCTGAGCAAGTCAAGTCCGCTAGTTTTGAGACAAATTACTCGAGAATTACCATCAGAAACGTGAACGTATGTTTTTATAGGTCTCCCATGCACGAATTTATGTTTGGGCATTAATTTTGGATTAGAGCAAGAAATTTGTCCATGCGTGATGGTTTAAGTCATTTTTTTAATTATTTAATTTTTATTATTATTATAATTTTTTCTTTGTTCAAACTAGCTTAAATCACTTCTTACTTACCTTTGACGACGTTTGGCTTAATTGTAGTGCTACTATTTGCCGCGAACACGAATGTTTAACTCCAGTTATCGGTGTTCATAATTTGTATGTATTTTCTGGTATGCATAACACAAGCCTCGTAGCTTACCATGGAACTAGATGGTGCTGTGTGTTAAGGTTCCAAAATGTTTATTAGGAAGAAGAAAGTCCTAACACTATTCCACAATCTGAGCATTTTGTGGTACACTTTACTGAAAAACTGTCATGCCTATAGGTTTGTGCTTTAACGTAGTAACTTAACTTCATATCTAGATGTGTTATCTGTCGCAAAAATATAATTTTATAACCATTAAAAAACTGAACATTAACAATTTTGTATTCATTGGATAGTGTTATTGTACTACTAACGCCATCTGTTAGAAAACCAAAGAGTTAACATCGCTGTGACATTATTACCCGTTAGAAAAACTACGAGAGCCCTCACAAAGCTCAGCTTTTTGTTACTTTTTTTTAATCTACCTACTTACTGCATACAGTCATATTAATAAGGTTTGGTCCATTGTTTTATTAAAT
Organism: Boloria euphrosyne; assembly: GCA_951802675.2. Lineage (NCBI taxonomy): Eukaryota > Metazoa > Arthropoda > Insecta > Lepidoptera > Nymphalidae > Boloria > Boloria euphrosyne. Next base: position 2,039,529 of record OX637895.1, read on the forward strand.
CACAAATAAAATTGATAAATCACGTATCTACTTAGTCATAAGATAACACTGTGAATGTATTTTTTGCCTGTTGTTTTGATAGCGAGAGTGAATTTAATTTAAAGGTTTCTTACAATGTTAGATATTATTGTACGTGCCCACTCCGGCCCTGGCTTGTCTTGCGTGTTGTTGACAAACAGGCGGACGTTGATCGGATTTAAGATACCTTTTCTATATAATATGAAATATAATATTAGGCAAGGCTTGGTTTAAAAAAACTTATTTCGGTAATGTACTAGTATTCAGGCCTTTGAACGTCTCACTTTTGGATACGGGGCTTCCTTCAATACGAGGGGGATCGAATCAGGACATAGTCCACTATGCTGGACAAGTGTGGGTTAGCGGTCTTCATGTCTTTCGATAACTTGCTAGGTTTTCTCAGACATGCAGGTTCCTCACGATGTTTTCCTTCACCGTAAGACAAGTGGTAATCATGTTAGAAATTATTCTTATATGAAAATATCAAAGGTGCGAGACCCGGATTTGAACCTGCTTCACTCGGTTATAAGCGAGTGCGTTACCACTGGGCTACCCTTTTCGGTAGGTTAATTCATCTTTAGTGTATCAGTGATCTTGTATCTATAACACAAGCCCCTTGGCTTACCACGGACGTAGAATGTACTATGTGTTAAATGTTAATGTCTCAATATAAAAAGAAAACTATTTTAATTAAATTAAAATTTAACAAACCGCCGACATAATAATAAACATTGTATTATACTACTCAAGCCCTTTCATTTAATATAATATATATTGAGAGAGTGGTGAAAAAATATGTAATCCGCCATCTTGTAGAGACGGCCTACTTGGACCAATTTTCATCAAACAAAGCTAAGAACACTCCCGACTAATTCATCTTGAAAACAAAATCAAAATCGGTTCATCCGTCCGGACGCTACGATGCCACAGATCGTCGTATTTGCGTCGGGGGTTAAAAACATGCATCGCGACACTCGTAAGACGCTAATGGTGTATCTTGAATGTTTGTATATGTCGCAGTAAGATAGATGAAGCCGTAATATAGTTATATCCCTAGGGATATAATTATATACCGTAACATAGTTATATGAAAGCGATTCATTACTATCTCACTAGGAATATAGTTATAAAACGGTCCAAGTTTAGTGATATACTTATATTACTAGATTAAGTTTAGTGAAATAGCTTAGCATCACAGAAATTTCCTGACATTGACGTGGGATCTTCAGTTCTTATAGAGATACCAAAGATAGATCGTGGACTATTGGATCAAAAAATGTATTAGGAAAAGTTTTGGAAAAGAAAAATATAAGTCATAAAATTGGAACATCAGTTGGTATCCCGAAAGATTGGTTACCCAGAAATGCAATACAGCTTTCAAACATTACTTTGAATGATCCTATACCAAACGAAAACTTGTCACTAAGAGAAATATGCCAAAGGTGTCTATACCGTCCGTTGACCTATAACCGAGTTATTTATACTTGTACTGTGGCAGTGGGTGTCCGTAGTTTAATGTAACATATCTAATTAGATATATAGAGTTTGAAAGAAAGTTTTACATACTAACTTTTACACGCGGTTTTACTTTTTGATTTGAAGAAATATTGCACTTAAAACATTTTGTAGGATTATCTTATATATAAAATTCTCGTGTCACAATGTTCGTTCCCGTACTCCTCCGAAACGGCTTGACCGATTCTCATGAAATTTTGTGAGCATATTGAGTAGGTCTGAGAATCGGCCAACATCTATTTTTCATACCCCAAAGTAATAAGGGTTGTCCCCTAAGTAATAAAACATTATTTATATGGCAAAACAACGTTTGCCGGGTCAGCTAGTTTAGTTTATATTTTAGAGCACCATCTGCGCAGTAGATATCACTCTCTATTCCTGCCACTCTCATACTCGTGACGACATTTCAGTGAGGTCCGGCTTTACGTGCTCTCCAAGGCACGGCAGTGACATCTCCTGATTGTTACTGATGCTTACTAAACAGAAAGCTGAAAGACTTAATAACTAAACTTAGCACTACCCTGAACTCGAACCCAGGACCTCTAGATGTGCGGCAATATATGCTATCCAAAAGGTAAAATTAATGCAGAAGGTGCGTAGATACAGTTTTAGCGCCACATGCGAGTCCAAGTCGGAGTGGCTTTTTACTGATTAATCTTCAACGTATCTTCTCCATTCTCCATGACATCGAAGTTGTCTGAACTCAACTGGCACGCTTTGAAGTCAAGTTTGAAGAAGAACATTTAATTGAACTATTTATCCATTTTTTATTTATATTATTATCCATTTGTCAACAGGTGGTGCTGGTGGTAAAGGTGTGTGGGGAGCCCCCGGCTCCGAACTCTTGGAGGAGTACGTGGAAGACGCAAACGATCCCAACTACGACTCCGAAGCAATCACCAACGGGGATGTCGAGTTTAAACAGGTCATAGTTGAGGCTGATCCCGAGGAGATCGTGGTATGTACAATAAAAAAATATATATGTAAATTAGAAATGGAACGGTTGGTTGTGCACCGGATACCAGTTTTCGGATATCCGGTTTGCAGTAAAACCGGATATCAAAGTTGAGCGGCCTCAACTCGCACCTGACCATCATAAAAGATAGCATTTTTTTCCCCATGTTGATAAAAGGCACGTTCCCAGAAGTGGGACGTTTAAATAGCTGAATAATCATTTGATAGCTCATTCAATCTGCACATCACTATTTTATATTAGTGATGTACCCGATCTTTAGAAGCGACGAAGGGATGATCGAAACAAAAGACGTAGCTATTATACTATACATATATGTGTCGTAGGATAATTTGATAAACCGAGTTTTCGCAAAAACTTTAGGGATATCGCGAAAATACGGATTAATTATCCAACTGACAATCCTATATCACATTGTCTTTTCTTACGCTTTATAACTCTATGACAAAATATTTCAAATTTAGAACCAATCACAAAAAGAGTTGGCCTATAAACCAAAATCAAGCCAATCAGAGATAAGTATATTCAAAGTTACTAAAGCAACTAGTGTTTTCGCAAAAACCCTATCCTTTTTCAGTAACATTAAGAAATATCAAAGACATTGTCTAATTATCCGTATTTTCGCGATATGCCTAGAGTTTTTGCGAAAACTCGGTTTATCAAATTATCCTACGACATATGTATGTCGTTGAAAACGTCCTACTTGGAAAATCGCCAGTGACCTGCATAGATGGGGTAGGTCAGTTAAATTCGTCACACCTGGTATATATTATGTATATTTCTATATACATATAATAAAATTCAAACTTAGTGGTATCTGTACAGTGTACATACATTTTTTTGGACATTTTTATCAATATCGTCATTATCTTCGAAATTTTGTGTGATGATAACTGGTTATCCGAGTCAATAGGATACTTTTTACTGCGAGAAATATCTCATCGCTGAGAAATCTATACTAACTTATCTATCTAGGGACGAAGGAGTCGCAAGTCGAAGTTACAATAATTCTTAAATAACGCTGTTTAAAGTTACGACGTCAAGAACAAACATACATAATATTGTCACAAACTTCATCATATAAGTTTTTTTTGCACCCCCTTAAGGGATGATTTCGAGGACAAAACTATACTTTGTCCTTCCCAGGGTCTCAAAACTATCTTTTCAACAAATTCTATCTAAATCGGTCCAATTAATTAGTGAGTTAAATCATTTAGTAACCTAAAGGGAGTATAATTTGGTTATATTAAAATATGTAAATAACTAAATAATAACAATGTTTGCTATGTAGTCATCGAAATCCGCCATCTTGCGGCTGATGCGCATGCGCATGTCGAGCATAATCAATGCCGCGCCGGGTCAATGACTATTCCATTGCGACACTACGTTTGAGCTAACGTAAAAAGGGACTTTAGTAGTCATATCGAGATTCGATTTATATTTGTATCGGACGATTATTGTATGAAATTTTTTATGTATGTAAGTTTGTCACTACTTGACGATAAAACGGTTAAACTGATTTTGATGACATTTAGTATACGTATAGATTAGGATCTGGCGTAATTAATACATAACTTGTTGGTAGTTGATGACTTGCCTACACTTTGCTGATATTACTTTAAAGAAATGTGTTATTACAGATTCAGATCAACGCCAACTATAATTGTCTATTAAAAAAAAAACAAAATTCATATATTTGTTTCGCTCAGCTTTTGTTGTCCTACCTTGTAGTGTTGCCCTACTTGCTGTGCCGACGGTCGTGGGTTCGAAACCGACTCCGAATGAGCACGAACGTTTGTACTCGAGTTATGGGTGTTTATATTTATAATATGTAAGAATAGTAAGCGACACTATCATGAATTTTTAGGGTTCCGTACCTTAAAAGGGAAAAAAAGGAACCCTTTTAAGATCACTCTGTTGTCCGTCTGTCTGTTTGTCAGTGTGTCACCACCGATTTTCCGAGTAATGGGTGGACCTAGCAAGTTGAAATTTATACCAGATACTGAGACTGTATAGTTCCTATGAGGTGTATAAAAATCAAGGTCTTGAGTCAATACGATAAAAAAGATATGGGCAAATTTAGATTTTCGCGAAAATTTGTAACTATGTAACAAAATTTAACTAAATTTTATATGCCTGTGTGTTTGTTCCAGCGTAAATGTGAACCGGTGATATTAGAGTACTTCGAGCATGGCGATACTAATGCTGCAGCAGAAGACTTCTTAGAATTCGTCTCTGCTTCGAAGAGCCATTTGGTAAGATTGTTTTTTTTTTTATTTACATCGTTGGTTATGATTTGAATATTATTGGCATTTGGCTCATTTAGTACTTTGTAGTGATCCTACTTGCTGCGCCAACAGGTTGCGGGTTCGAGTCCCGCTGGGGGCATTCTTTTGTCTCGTTTGTCATGGGTGTTATAACTTATAATATAGTACCTATTAAAAATTATATACGTTTACTGTGTAGTGTATCAACTATCTGGTATCCGTAACACAAGCCTCGTAGCGTTTTAACGGAACTAGATGAAGCTGTGTGTAAAATACATATTATAAATATCAACACCCATGACTGGAGTACAACAAATGAATGCCCCCAGCGGGACTCGAACCCGCGTCTGCTGGCGCAGAAAGTAGGGTCACTACCAACCGAGCCAAACGTGTCGTTAAAGTGAGTACATCGATTTTATTGATATTAAAATCTATTCACGATTTAAAATATTCAGTATATCTTCTTGATTTGTAAGTTGGATGGACGAAAGAAGTCGAAGTGATATGTCGTAATATTCTAATTTCTAGAAAATTGAGTTCAAAGTTTGTGTAATGTATGAAGTATATATAAAATGTCAGTCAAGTGTTGTGGACTGAACTATAATAATCTTAAATAAGGCTGTTCTGAGATTTAAAACTGTTTAAACACACATAACACCGACATCTATGCATAAAACAGCGAAATTTTCGAAGATGCGACATAACACCTTCAACCATTCATGTCTTAAATTATTAATAGACTAGCGACTCACCCTAGCATCGTTCTAGTTTGTCTCTAGATTTAGCGCGAGCAAAGCCGCGGTGTCCGCTAGTTAAAATAAATACAAAATTTCTTCCATTAAAATTGCCTAAATTATAACATTAGCAGTAAAAGTGCTGTCAAAACCGGTCCAGCCATTTCAGAGTTATCTGGAACAAACAGACAGACTCGATAATTTTAAAATTAAAAACAGACACTTCAATTTTATTTATATGTATAGATATTATTTTTCATATTTCAAGGTATGCGAGACAATTGTAGAGATAGCTTTGGACCACAAGCCGTCTCACTGTGAGATGGCCTCCGTTCTCATCTCAGATCTCTATGGGAGGATATTCTCCGCTAAAGACATAGCTACAGGTGAGTCATAGTTATGGGTTTCCTAATTTGAATATGGTTAAAAAAAATACAGACGAATTGAGAACCTCCTCCTTTTTGGAAGTCGGTTGAAAAGTTGAGGTAGATGGAGCATGTAAAGGCTAGTGGGAAAATTGAAGTGGTATTATAATTTGGTTGTTTATATGATTTTGCCACGTATTATAGAATGCAATGTTAATTAGAAAAAAAATTAGTGACATACCTTTTTTTGCCCCTGGACCCTTCATATTAGCAATAAAATTTATAACTACCCTCCTCCTGGATTTTTTTATTTCAAATCTATTTCTTTTTAAATGATATAGTAAACTTTTCTTATAGGTCTGCTTATGACGATGCGTTTGGCTCAGTTGGTAGTGGTACTTACTGCGCCAGCGATCGCGGGTTCGAGCCCCGCTGGGGGCATTCATTTGTTGAGCACGAATGTTTGTACCCCAGTCATGGGTGTTTATATTTATAATATGTATGTATTTAAAATGTATATGTGTAGTATATCAACTATCTGGTATCCGTAACACAAGCTTAGCTTAGCTTACCACGGAACTAGATGGCGCTGTTGTAATAATGTCCCAACATATTTATTTATTTATATTATTACCTATTTATGACATAATAACGTCTTAATGGGGCGTCGCAGGATCGCTTACGCATTCAACTACGACGCGTATGGTCTGCCGAAGCAGACCATACAGTCACGAAGGTTGCTCCACAGTCCACTATGCTATTTAGAGAAGTACCAGGAGCAACCCGCAAGACACACCGAAGTCGGCCTTCCCTGAGCGTTACTGAGGCCCCCCACCACGACAAGGTGAACGCACGTTGGGGAGGACCCGGATTTGAACCTGCACCAAATCAAAATATTAAACTTATACAAACTCCTTTTTAGATTATTATAATATAGACTTTAAATTTAAAAGTCTGTGAGGAAGCTACCACCACTTGGTTATCCAATGGACGGCTTTACCACTGCCTCATGTTAAGGTTACGGTATACCAATACTTATATGCACTCGTCCTCCCCGGTCCCCCAGCCTTCGAGCACCTGCTGGAGAAGCTGCCGGACCTGGTGCTGGACACGCCGGACGCGGCCGTGCTGCTGTCCAACTTCGTCGCGCGCTGCGTGGCCGACGACTGCCTGCCGCCCAAGTTCGTGCACGCGCAGGCCGACGCAGACCTCAATAGCACTGCCAGGTGGGGCGACTCTCTCTCTTTCTCTTGTGAAAGTGAAACTTCTTATGCGACTTCCAACAAGGTTGCGTTAACCGTTTATCGCAACCAAGTACCAGGCACTCAGAGACGGGGAAGAGTCAGCGCCACCACCCCTCAGACCATGGAGATTAGAAACCAGGAGAACCATCGCTTCATACTAAAGCATTACCCGGCTGTCTCTGAAAATGTGTAGAATTTACAACGCGCTGCCGTCGGTAAGTAGTATCTGTGAAGTTAGCTGTTTATGAGTACTGTCACTATTGTGACAACGTGAAATTAGGCATTGAGACAACATAGCGATCGCAGCGCCTCCTTGGTTTGACAATATTTCTGAGACACTACATTCTAGGGCCTTGGTCCTCCTGGTCTCTAATCTCCATGCCTCAGACGGTCAAGGTGCGCAAGTCGGGGATCTTGCCCACCGCAAGTCGGTGATTTTTAATGTGACGTTATGTGTAGCAAAAGTATTACAATATACAGCCTAACTTGTGACGTGGCTGCTCATGCTGGTTGAAGTGAGGAATTATTGTTTTTGAAGTGGTATTATAATATCATTAGTATTTATACAGTGTGTAAACAGTGAGTTAAATTTATAAATAAATAAGTTTCACTTCTGACATGTGTACTTTGTACGCACGCACTTTTTTTCTTAATCTCCCTCTCTGTTTCTCTCTCTCTCCCTCTCGTATTAAAGCATTAGATACATTGATAGGAACTGAATGTGTGATGGACATAGGCAGACTTTAACAGTACTGCCGCATCGGTATATTATCTCAACAATCTTGACACTTTAGGCTCAGTTTGTAGTGAACAGTTTCCTGTGCCAGAGGTCGCGGATTCGAGTCCCGCTGGGGACATAAGTTTTATATATGTAGTAACTATCTGGTACCCGTAACACAAGTCTAGTAGCTTATCATGGAACTACATGGTGCAGTGTGTAATAATATCCCAGAGGGACTCGATCCCACGACCGCTGGCGGCAAGTAGGGTCACTACAAACTGAACCAAACATATTGTCAACCAACATTTAATAAAAACGGGTATTTTTTTCACAGACAAGCCATACACAGGGCGGAGACGCTGCTGTCGATGAAGCAGGGGCTCGTGAGGCTGGACAACATATGGGGTGTGGGCGGAGGTATCAGGTAAGTGAGGAAATATTTAAATTATTAGGTGTATATCGCCTGGTATACATTTGATTTGATTATATGAATTATCATTGCACGCACCATGGCAACGGCCATAACATGATACGTCAAACGCCGTTGATTTTATAGGGTTTTTTTTTAAATTTCCTAGCTTTTTTTCGATATAGTATGTTATCCCTAAGAGATAGACATACGCCATCGCGGACTTTTTTGTAGACTATATAAGATACACAATTCCACCATACATCATTTTGTTATATCTCAAAGGGTTTAGGCAGCGTTTTCGTTGAAAGCTCCCAGATGGCTTATTTATTTCCGACACCTCCAACAGATATCATTATATTTTAGCCAATGTATACAAATTATATACTAAAACCTTCCTGGAGAACCATTCTATCCATTGGTGAAAACTGCATGAAAATTGGTGCAGTAGATTTTGAGTTTATCGCGAACAGACAGACAGACGCAGCGGAAGATTTTGTTTTATAATATGTATAGATGTATAGTTTCATAGATTTACACACACACACACACACACATACACATACACACATACATACACATTCACTCACAAACTTACTTACACATCATACAGGTATATATCTTTATATATATAATTCTTCTGTGAGTGTGTATGTAATTGAACTCCTCCTAAACGACTGGACCGATTTTGATGAAATGTTTTGTGCGTGTTCGAGTGCATTCGAGAATGGTTTAGATTCACAATTCGGTCCACTACAACATGTATTTTTTGAATTAATTAGCTATTTATACATTTACACAATAAATGAAATATCCAATTATAAACAAGTCGTTGCTAGGCAACGTTGTTTTGCGCATGCGGACAGGACAACGTCTGTCGGGTCCGCTAGTTTACTTATAATAAGGATGTCCCAACAATGAATTCATGTTTGACCTTTGTTTATCAATAAATTATATTTCATATTTACAAATGGAAGTAGGTTTTTTATAAACGCGTTTTTTTATCTCTGACACATTATTTTTTTTTCTACGAATCAGTTAATGATAGAACTAATATCTATATATATAAAAAAGAAACCCGTTTTCCGTTGTCACGACATAGCATGAAAACGGCTTGACCGATTTGGCTAATTTTGGTCTTGAATTATTTGTGGAAGTCCAGGGAAGGTTTTAAAGGTGAGTAAATATGAAAGTTGTGCGGAAAAAAAGGAAATTAAAAAAAATCTTTATAACATTAATGGCGTTTGACGTATCATGTTATTACGTTGCCATGGTGCGTGCAATGGTAATTAAATCAGCGAATACATACTGGGAGGTGCGAAGTAAATGTTGTTTTGCGAATGCGTAATAAAACATTTCACCGGGAGGAAAAGTTTATAAAAAATTTATATGTGGACAGAACGTCTGTCGGGTCCGCTAGTACTTTATAAAGCATGTCTGAAAGTACTTAAGTTTTCAAAAGACATGCTCAGTCCGCTCGCACTTGACCAGCGTGGGCTATGGCCTGACCGCTTTCATTGAAGAGAGGCCCACGCCCAGCAGTGGGATGTTGTTGGACGTTAATAAATCAATTCTTACGGCAATACGATTCTTTATGTGCTTGCTTATTCAACTTGGAACAAACTGATTTAATGTAAAGAAAAACTAACTACTACATGTGACTTACATACTTAATACTAGGTGGCGCTAGGTGTACTACTTCCTTATCTATATATATATAAAAATGAATCCCTATTTTATATATATATATATATAAATGAATCCCTATTTTGTTGTGTTTGTTATTGTCAGAAGAAAGTTCATATGAAAGAAAAAATAAGAAAATTGAGCGATAAATTAGGAATTCTAAAAAAACTTTGCTATAACCGTTGCCATGGTGCGTGCAATGGTAATGAGAGGTCTCACTGCGAGTTTTAGCCGTTGGTGGCGCTACAAGCGCATAACGTAAACAGCGTCAAGAATGTATGTAGTGTATGTCAAATTATTTTATGTCAAATTTTTTAATTCAACAATAGTTAAGACATCGTATTTTTCCATCTTATATTTGATTTTACAAAACTTAACTAAACTATTCTATAATAATAAACGCGTCTGTCAAAATAGGCGGCATTGAGGTTTTCGTTGGTGACGTTATGCGCTGGTAGCGCCATCTGAGCCGAGCTTGGCGTGAAACCTCCCATTAAATCAGCAAATATATACCGGGCGGTGCGAAGTAACTATATACAACACGTACCTAGTTATTTTTATATAAAGTAACATTTTGGTATCCGCAGGCCGGTGAAGTCCCTCATCCGGCAGATCCAGCTGCTGATCAAGGAGTACCTGACGTCGGACGACCTCGGCGAGGCCATGCGCTGCGTGCGCGAGCTCGAGGTGCCGCACTTCCACCACGAGCTCGTTTATGAGGTAATGTCACATAACACAGTCACCCGTGTTTATATTTATAATATGTATGTATTTAAAATTTATATATATATACATAATATGTAGTGTATCAACAGTCTGGTATCCGTAACACAAGCCTCGTAGCGTACCACGGAACTAGGCTGTTGTTGTTGTTGTCCCAACATATTTATTTTATTATATTTTGTAGTGTATAATATAGGGTATTATTATTATTCCAGACAGTCCTGCTAGCTGTAGAGGCGATCAACTCGAGTGTAGAAGAACAACTGTGCAGGTTCCTGGCTGAGTTGCAGCGGTGTGTCATCGTGTCTCCTGATCAGATGGAGAGGGTGAGTGGTACTCTATTAAAAGTCATGGTAAATACCACTACCAAGGAACCCAGCTTCAACTTGGCTCTACAGGAACGCCACTTGGTTCTCTGTTGTAATTCAGAAATGAACTCCTCGCTTCATCGAACCCAGAAATGCTGTTGGAGTTGCTCAATCCTATGGATGGATCCAGAATCGTCCGCTTATCACACTGTGGTAGTGAAGTGAGCGGTCGACCAATGAGAAAGTGGCCCGGCTACAGGGGTGTGTAGTCTGCAGGATCAGAAGACACTGACTAAATAATAATTCTACTAAATAATAAAACTAGCTTTTCTCTCGGCTCCACCCGCGTTCCAAAGATTAGAAACTAAACACTTTATTCATCATAAGGTTCTTATGAAAGAAAAAAAGTTGTGAGGAAATTAAGGAAAAATTAAGAAGACAAGAGATTGTAGATTAGATTTTATGTATGTCTGTATGTATGTATTTTTTAAGTGGTAGTGCCATGCTTGTTACCTTCGGGTAGCAGCCGAATGGGCCGGCACGCCCCGTATAGTACCACTCTCTCACAGGAGACCGGCGTGAAGTGACAGCTATGCGGTCGCGTTTCGTTCGGTGAGTGAGAGTCCGGGAGGCCCACTCTCCTTCCCTCATCCCGTCCTTCTCCCTCCTCCCTCCCTCCCTTTCCTAAAAGGCCGGCAACGCATCTGTAAGCCCTGTGGTGTTGCAGATGTCCATGGGCGGAGGTGATCACTTACCATCAGGTGAGCCTCCTGCCCGTTTGCCCCCTTTGTCCCATAAAAAAAAAAAAAAAATGTATGTTTTTATCTTATTTTTGTTTATTTTTTTATTGTTTTTGAATTGAAGACGTGTATGGATGAAGGTGGTATGGCATTTTCGAATTTTCCCTGTCCATACGTAGATGTCGATTGTCGGCGTTATGTTTCAAATCTTAGACCAGCCATATTAATGACTATTATAGTTCAGTCCACGTCACTTGACGGCCATCTATACTAATATTATATAGAGGAAAGATTTGTATTTTTGTATGTAATGAATTAACTCAAAAACTACTGGACTGATTTTCATGAAACTTGGTACACATGTAGTCTAGAGCCTGAGAAACGACATAGGCTACTTTTCAAGGCGAAAAAAGGGCTGCAAAGGGTTGAACCTAGATGAAGGTTTGTATGGAAATTACGTCATTTTTAAAGCTAGAAGCTTGAAACTTATATTTTATGCTTTTGATTATATATAAATAAGTCAGACATTCAAAGTTTGTGAAAAGGGGGTACCTAGAGACGAACCCGAGCGAAGCGAAGGTGAGTCGCTATTTTATTTACACTTCATACATTACACAAACTTTGGACTCAATTTTCTCGAAATTAGAATTTTACGACATATCACCTCCATCCATCCATGTCTTCAATTTATTTAAACATACTCCATCTTTCCAATGATATTATATACAAGATAATCATGTATATGATGACATGATAATATGTCACGTTCATACTGCACGCACAACATAATAGGGAATATGCATAAAATTTAATTTTGCTTCAAATATCTTTTTTCCCAATCTTTATTATCGTCACATTATGATTAAAAGGTATTTTTTTTATTTAGTTATTATTTAAACCCTTAAAATACTGTATAAAAAGTGAATATTAACGGCGGGAAATCGAAACTTCCTAAACGCGCCACCATTGGTTGAAAGCAAAATGACGTCAGTTGTTAAAACATTGGGTTTATCGGCGTCGATATTCATACTAGACCAGGTTTAGGCAGCTTTTCTGAGAAAATTTACTATGATAATGTATATATATTTTTACACCATCACAAAGTAGAGATTTTAACAAACAAAAAGCCCACTATTTTTTTTAAGAAAGCAAATATTTTGACGTGAGAACTTTCGATGGAAAACTAGGGTGTTTTTTCGATATTAAGTCAAAATAAGGCGAAAAAAAAATAAATATTTTAAATCAATAAAAATACAGTGTATTTAGAACATAAAAAGGTAAGTTTTCACAAAATTTCGTGAAAAATATTTTCTTTTTGTAAAAGATAAAAATAAAAAAGCAAAAACTTGTTTTTTTTTTAATTTTTTACATAAATTTTGAGGTTATGTGAAAAAAGTGTGAATACAAAAGTTTTAGATCTTTTTATTACCTACAACATTGCCATTTAACTTTTTTCCATAGGACTTGTAGTTTTGCCGGAAATCGAGATAAACAGTTTTTTACCCTTAAAACACCCCCCCTTCCCCCTTCCCGACCTCAGATCGCCCGTAATTTATTTTTCCTTTCATTTTTATAATATTAGTGGGTTTTATTCTATTCTAGTGGGTTTCATTCTACTATTATTTTTTTGGTTTCAAAAATTATCGACACTGCAGGTCTATACTACTAAAAAGTAGTATATGTTAGAAAAATTTTAAAACTGTGTTCCTGTGGTGTTTTCTAGAGAATCAATATTAATAGTGAATCAAGGACGGTGACTTAAACTGGTTTTATGAAAGCTTTGAACGAACGAAAAACACTTTTCATCTTTCTTTCTTTTACTTTCGCATCGTTTGGAATACGAAAAAACACTTTATCGGGTGTATTTCTAATAATGTTTTTGTACTTACAATACTTGTAAGAAGGTTTTTTAATTTCCTCAATGTTGTGTATAGCAATTAAAACGGAAGATAGTAACTGAAAAGCTTAAAGTAAAAAAGATATTCGTGTAACAAATGACGTCATCGACGTGGCGGCGCTACTGGTGGCGTTTGAACGGCTTAAATTTAGTCAATGTTTTAAATTTCACTTTGCATAAAAAAATATATATTTTCAAGACTATTTATATATTTTTCTACTTTAGAATGATGTAAAGGATGGATTTAAGTCATAAAAAAAAATCATGCATATTCCCTATTGTTCCGCGACACACACATACACATTTAATAACACTGTACATCTAAACACACGCTATAAGTGCGTTGTGCGACAGGAAATACCCAAAGCGTAAGAGTGAAAGAGACAGCTATTTGTAATCAGTACAGCCACAAATAGTTCGTGACGCAATGTTCTATCCCTTTGATCGTTTAGAAACAAGCTTTGATTTATTAAAATTAAATTATATATTATTCTATTAAAAACTTCAATATTTTATACACTTACCTGTGATATGACATCCCTTCATCGTTTTTTACCTTTTCGTCGTAATTTTTGCACTTTCGAAACACACAGGAAGGCATTTCAACTTTTTTTAATAGGTAGTCGACACGCGCGCTCGCAATGACAGGTCACAGCTCGACTGACTGCAATGGTCACAAATAGGACCAATCCACGGCACGCGTTTGGTGTGTTGGTGGCGTATCTTGTATATAATATCATTGCATTTTTCTCCATCCAGGGCTTCCTGCGCGTGTTCGAGGACATGTCGGACATCGTGCTGGACGTGCCGCTGGCGTACATCATGCTGGACCGCTTCGTGGAGCGCTGCTCCACGCGCCTGCGCCTCAGCGACACCGTGCTGCAGAGGATGCCCACCAGGTATGCTAGTGTTGTTCAAGTATCGATAGTTCCTATAACAGCCCTACTATCGATAGTGTTGTGGCTAGTCAATGATAAATTGTCATCAATCAAATCATGAACTACTATCGATAGCTGAAAAAATTGATATTATCGATACCATCAATGTTATTTTATTTCTTAAATTAAATAGTATCGATACTATCAATAGCATACATATGCTGATACCAGACCACAATATCGATAGCACTAATACCATCGATATTATTGTGGTCTGTCAATAATATTGTCATTTACACCTATCGGTAGTATCGATAACATCGATAGAAATACCGGTGTTCAATCTATAGGTCACTATCGATTAACTATCGATAGTCGACTATCGATGTATCGTGGCTCGCGGCTGCCTCCTCGTGAATCTACGGATGAGGATGGAGGTCGAAGATTCAAGTCCGGGTCAGAAAAGAGAGAGAGAGATAAGAGTACACTTTTGCACTATAATATTTCCTACAGTTTGCTAGTCTCAGTGAGGTTATCTTCTGTAACCGAAGCCTGTCAGAACATTGACAAAACAGTTGGCTCAGTTTGTAGTGACCCTACTTGCTGTACAAGGGCCCATTGGTCGCGGGTTCAAGTCCCGCGGGGGACATACATTTGTTGAGCACGAATGTTTGTACTCGTCATGGGTGTTTAAATTTATTATATATGTGTATTTAAAATAATAAAAGTGCAGTGTATCAACTATCTGGTGTCCATGACTCTTACCACGACACTAGATGGCGCTGCGTTTTAAAGGCCAGCAAAAGTAGACGTCAACTTTGCACTAAATTTCCAATCCAATTTTTTTTTAGATTTAGAATCACTTACTGAGTATAAAATCACAAAATGCTGACAGACCCAGGTGACGCCACAATCGCCATCTTTAATAAACGTTTTCGGCCGATATCTCGAAAACTATGCACTTTAGGGTAAACGTCACGGAGACCATTATTATAGAGAATAAAATTTCGCATTTTTTGTTTCCAGTTAACTTTTTTGTAAAACTTACCGTTTACGATTTATTGAACATGCACTTTATTGATTAATCGGTGTCGGTGAGAGTTGTCGGCCGCGATAGAAAAACCTACATTAGAAAAAGGTACATTAAATAGCATTCCGAGATATCGGCCGAAAAAGTTTTTTAAAGATGGCGATTGTGGCGTCACCTGGATCTGTCAGCATTTTGTGATTTTATGCTCAGTAAGTGATCCTAAACCTTATAAAAAAAAATGGATCGGAAATTTAGTGCAAAGTTTAATTCTATTTTTACTAACCTATAATGTCCCAAAATATATTTGTTTATGTTTTATAATAATGTGAATACATAATATTAAGTACATTTTAAACTTTATTTTTAAGTCGTATTTTTATTGAAAGCTATTTTTTCTCTTTCCAGAGGACGCAAACGCTTCGTGTCCGAAGGTGACGGCGGTGCGATCAAAGACCATGCATTAAAGTTACGCGAGTAAACGCTCGACGCCTGCACGCACAGACACACACACACATAAATACATACATACAAACATATATAAATATATATAACAGATATATTATAATGATATATACCAGGTATGAGAAGTATACAGGATGGTTGGTTTTTGCTTTTTTCGTTTTTTTTTTTTTTATATACTTCCGTCTTGAGCTGGCAGGAGATTTAATTAGCTCATGATTTATTTCAAAACATAATTTTGTTAAAAATAATTTGTATGTAATTTGAAATACTTTCACTTTCGAGTTTTATATGCCATAGTTTTGGAAAAATTTATTAAATAATGCCGTCCCCGTGTCCTTAATGGAATTTTCATAATTATTATGTCAAAATATCATCCTGTATACATATAATTATATAGAAATAGTATTTTATTATTATGGTGGTTCTTATTGCAGTTGAAAACGAAAGTTTGCATCACGAGAGTGAAAGAGACGGAGCGTGCTTATGTATTTCTCCCTCCCTCACACTCAGTGATTGTGAGTGACATTATATGTATGTATATATATATAGAAATGTCCATATTACCATTCTAGTAAGGAAATCGATTCTTGAGAACTAAAAAAAATTGGATTCAAAGAAAAATTTTAATCATAATCAATTGTAAATTATTTAAAAATCTATTTCAATTAGAACCATCATAAATACCTTTATATATATAAAAAAAAATGACAACCAACGGTGCGTTCCATAATAATTAATAATGTTAAGTAACTACAGCAATACACACGTTCAAAATACGATGCAAGTATTAAAAATAGTTCTATTTTAATAATTTTTTCTTTCAAATACATATAAGATAAATAGATTTCTCTTTTTGTAAAAAGTTATATTTTATCTGTAGCTTTTTGTGGCTGTATAATTGAATGTCTTTATCTCATTAGAAGAAATCAGTTTTTAGTGTTCTAATTTTGAAAATAGCTATGGCTATTTTAATATACTTTTGAAGTTTTTCTATTCTATCATATAAGTAAAAATGTCGATGTCATAGGGAATAATATTATATAATTAATCTATCTTTTTAAATCTATAATCAATAGTATACGCTTAGAAATTCCTAATCTATTATATATATAGTCTGTGGCGTGCAAATGGCGCGAAAGTGTTCTTGGACTTGTCAAAAATGGCGGCATTTTGCAGTTAATTATTTCTTCGTTTATGTTTTTAGGTGGAGGTAATATTGTAAAAATAAAATCATACTATTTAACACTGTGAATCCAGTCTTTTTGTGGAATAAGTTAAAATTTAAACGGCCAATTCGAACGTGACATTAGCGATATAATTAGTGCTCAACTGGCACGCATTGAAGCCAACAAACCAAAGAATTGAATTGAATTAATTATTTCTTCTTTGGATATATAGAAAAAAAATATGAATAATTTTATTTGCAATAAAAAAATAATGTAATTAGAAAAATAAAAAGTTTTCTAGTGAGGTTTTTCGGACGAAGAAATTACTGCGAAATGCCGCCATTTTTTAAAGATACATATTAAGTTGTGTAATCATTTAATTAATCACTGTTCTGACGATTTTGTATCGTTTAGTAGTTTAGGTGTTTTTAAATTTCAATTTTATGAGTATTATATCGCAAATTTATTATTAAATTCACTTTTTTTTAGGTTTTTTTTTAATTTAAATATTCTATTTCCAACTAAACTACACTGGTTTGAGGGAAATTAAAAAGTGTTGTTTTTCTATACATAATAGCCGTGCCATGTTTTTTTTAAATAAACAATAATATAAAAAGATCTCAAAAGTAATAAATTTGCGATATAACTCGTCTTGCTAAATAAAGCGGAATGGTTTTTTTTTTAATTTAAGAAACAGGCAAAGATGTCTAACTTCTATGCCAAAAAATAAAATGGTCATCAGTAATTTTTCAAGATTGTGTACAGTACAAAATATATGAGTTTTGGTGTAGAAGTGAAATTATTATTTTTTATTATTACTTCTTTAGCCGGTGCCTGTTTTAAGAACTGATGTCCGATTTGATGTGTGTGTGTTTGGTTTATGTGAATGGGCGTTTATTAATTTTTTTTAATCTATATAATACTATAGAAACCGTTTTTTTTTTAAATTAAATTGTCAATAATTTTTGTACCCTAGTATGTGTTACAGTTATAATCTTTATGGTCATGTCAATGTTTGCCTTTACATAATAATATATATTTTTTTTTTATGGGACAAAGGGGGCAAACGGTCAGGAGGCTCACCTGATGGTAAGTGATCACCTCCGCCCATGAACATCTGCAACACCACAGGGCTTGCAGATGCGTTGCCGGCCTTTCAGGAAAGGGAGGGAGGGAGGAGGGAGAAGGACGGGAGGAGGTATGGGGAGTGGGCCTCCCGGACTCTCCTCTCACTTACCGGACGAAACGCGACAGCATAGCTGCCACTTCACGCCGGTCTCCTGTGAGAGAGTGGTACTATACGGGGCGTGCCGGCCCATTCGGCTGCTACCCGAAGGTAACAAGCATGGCACTACCACTTGTAAATTGTAATACAACCAATTAATTATTTTTAATTATATTTGCTGGTCTTTATGAATATTGACTGAAAAACAAATACTTTAGGGTTGCAAATATATTTTTGATTGAATTTTAATTAAAAATTATATTGATTAGAAAAAATATGACAGTAGCATATACTAGGTTTTGTTTTTTTTAATTATGTATTTTGAAGTTCTTATTCAAAATTAAAAAGCGCCCTCTAATTAAACTGTATTAGTGTCTGTGCTTTAATTTTTGGTGGATTTTGTGTAATTTTATTATGTTTTTTTTTGTAACTGGCAACAGAGTTATACAGAATTCATTAACTAATAAAACAGATAAAAAATGACAAATTAATTTTTAAGTATATTTGCCATGTTGCTTTTGCCACCAACTAATAAAAAAAGTAATTAAAGAGTATAGCTGTCTCTTTCTAGCACGTAAAGATAGAAAGAGACGTATTAAGTTGGTGTAGAATAGTTTTAACAGCATTTTTAACGTTTCGTGTACATATTTCCTTGAAGCGAATATTAAATAGAAGATGTTCACTTTATTTTTGTTTTATTTAAGAATTTTTTGTTTCTAAATACGTTAAACAAGTTATAAATGAAACTACCTTTTCGGATTTTGTCGCGGATTTATTTTGATTTTTAGTTCCCGACGTTGCGAATGCTTTACAGCAATCATGGTCACGGGAGAGACTAAGAACTAACTAACTTTGTAGACAAACAAGTATATAAACCTATGAGACGTCAAATACCTTAGTCTCTCCCGTGACCATGTGCGCTGTAAAGCATTCGAAACGTCGGGAACTAAAAATCAAAATAAATCCGCGACAAAATCCGAAAAGGTAGTTTCATTATAATGTCGAATATTCGCGTAAATCTAAGAAAGTAATAACAAGTTAATGAAGATTTTTCAGAAATTATATATTTATCCGCAGTAAAAAGTATCCCTTTATATTGAACCGGATAGCCATCATCATACCGAATTTCATCAAAATCTGTCCAGTGGTCGGGTTTTCTCGTACTAGATATATAGGAACAATTCGAAAAACTATGGATTTGGCCTCTATCAATAGTAATAATTACTTGAATTAGATTTTCCGAAAAACATTCAATGACTCTGAATTTTATTATTTTTTTTTTTATGGGACAAAGGGGGAAACGGGAGACTCACCTGATGGTAAGTGATCACCTCCGCCCATGGACATCTGCAACATCACAGGGCTTGCAGATGCGTTGCCGGCCTTTCAGGAAAGGGAGGGAGGGAGGAGGGAGAAGGAGAGGGATGGGGAGTGGGCCTCCCGGACTCTCACCGGACGAAGCGCGACAGCATAGCTGCCACTTCACGCCGGTCTCCTGTGAGAGAGTGGTACTATACGGGGCGTGCCGGCCCATTCCGCTGCTACCCGACGGTAACAAGCATGGCACTACCACTTAAATACTAGAAGTTCCCGCGGCTCCACCCGCGTTAATAGAAGGATGAAAGTTTAAGGTTATAATTATTAATTGATGCCAAATCAACAAAATTTGGTCTAAAAATAATAAATAAAGAATCTGGAGGGCCATCCTCATCACCTAAGGGTTTAAAAAATAGCGTTTGATCAACGAACTAATAGCAAGAAGGGCCCTACAGTACTCAGATCGCTCTAAATTATATTCACATTGAAAGGCGTGAGCGCACACCATTCTCCGTTGAAACAATATTCTGTCATTTTGAGTGAAAGAGAACGAACGTTTAGTTTTACTCGCGAGTAAAAGAGACAACATTTATTTCTCGGTACGGTTGTGTAATCGCAGTTTTGCCACGTTTTTCAAGGTCAGGGCCCTTCTTGCTTTTAGTTCGGCGCTTATGACCTATTCTCAGTCAGAACTACCAAATATACACCAAAAGTCATATTAATCGGTCAAGTCGTTTCTGAGGAGTTCGATAACAAACACTGTGACACGAGATTTTTATATATTAGATAAGGATTGAGGACTAGTAAGTAGCAACTCAATATTAGGTCCACCCTAGGTGATTCTACAAATTGGCTATATCAATTTACAAATTGATGTATATTTTTTATTAAAATAAACCCATATTTTTATGTGGAGTTCCATGTACAGACAGCCATTGGTTATAAATTTATCATATTATATGTAAAATAAAAAAAAGCAATGGTAGCACAGCGGTAACGAGCTCGCTTGAATAACCGAGTGATACGGGTTCAAATCCGGGTCTCGCGCCTCTGATATTTTCATGTGCGAATCATTTCTATCATGATCACCACTTGTCTTACGGTGAAGGTTTTTAAAGAAGTTTTCGTAAGACATGCTCAGTTCGCCAACACGCACTAGGCCAGCGCGGTGGACTATGGCCTGATCCCTCGTACTGAAGGAGGCCCACCCCCAGCAGAACATTAAAAAAAAGATTTTTAGTGTTTAAATTTTTTATTACACTTTCCACATAAACATTAAAAGCACTACACTAAATGATATTAGTTACATCCAGTAACTAATCATGTAATGTACCTGAAAAAAAAATGAACACTATTAAATTTTGAATTTAAGTTATTGTACACTAGAGACTAACATTACTTCGCGCGTAATCTAGCCATAACTATCTTCCAGTTACATCAAAATTGGTCTAGCCGTTTTGGAGGTTAGCCAGAACAAACAGACATAGGACATTTAGTAAAATGCTGTTATGTTACAAACAAACTCTTGAAAATATAATAAAATTCTCAAAATATAGGATACTTATGTAAAAAAAATATATGTCGGGACATTATAACAACAGCGCCATCTAGTTCCATGTCACGTGGAAGCCGGATACCAGATAGTTGATATACTACACATAAAAATTTTAAATACATATATATTATAAATATAAACACCCATGACTGGAGTACAAACATTCGTGCTCAACAAATGAATGCCCCCAGCGGGACTCGAACCCGCGCCCACTGCCGCAGAAAGTAGGGTCACTACCAACTGAACCAAACGTGTCGTCATTGTAGATTATAGAAGATAAATATTTGTACAAAGTATTAAATCAACTCACGCTTAATAATATGTTAATTCTTATAATTTTCGCTCAGCTCTTCTCCCGTAAACGTTCTGCGGTTCAGGAACATTCCTCATCTTAATCAAATTTACAACCAGTGTAATGAGACCGACCACCACACTCACTCCCAAGATAATTCCCGATTCAACTTTCATTTTATCTGTGAAAAATAGTCACAAAAATTATAAATACACTAGCATTACCTTCGCCCGCGTTCTAATCACTATTAAAAAGTAGGAATTGGTGGTAGAACGTTGAAAATTCTACGCTATTAGCTAAACAGTAGGCAAGACGGTGCGGGGTAGGGTCGGCGATTACGTCAAGCGAAGCAGCGCTTGCATTTTATTCTCGTATCCGTATTTTTGCGATATTCTAGCCAATGTATACAAAATAAATTAAAATACTTGACAAATTATATACTAAAACCTTCCTCGAGAACCACTCTTTCCATTGGTGAAAACAGCATGAAAATCGGTGCAGTAGTTTTCGAGTTTTGCGCGAACAGACAGACAGACGCGGCGGAGGACTTTGTTTTATAATAAGTATAGATTTAGAAAGCTAAAGAAATGGAGATACATGAAGCAGTTAAAATCATATAATCACGTCGTGGTAAACATCAGAAACGTCGGGCAATCCAGCCAAGCGCGAAGCCAAGAAACGCACACGATGTCCCAGTTAAATAATAATAAATATGGTGGGACATGTGTATATGTGGAGCAACCCCGCTGCTGTGTCTGTTTCGGCAGACATGCCATTGAGGCCTCGTGGTTAAATGCAAGCGATCCTGCGAATTCCCATTAAGACGGGGGAGGATTTGTTAGGTTTTAGTGGGTCGTATTGACTTTAATAGCTCTTTAGTGAGTCCCTCATAATCACTTGTTACTTAACCTACTGCATTCATACATACAAGTAAATAGAAACATAAAATCTCGTGTTAGTGTGTATTCGAACTCCTCAGAAACGGCTTAACCGATTCTTATGACATTTTTTCAATTTACATATAAAAATTATTATTATTATTTCGCTATTATTATTTTTATTATCCCACTCCCGATTTTTTATTTTTTAGACCAATTTTTTTTTTTAATTTGACTTCAAAAAATATTCAACCATCGACCACCAATCCCTATTTTTTAATAGTGAATAGTGATTATAACGCCGGAGGAGCCGCGGGAATTTCTAGGAATTCTATATTTTCGACTATAACAACGTTCCACTTGTTATCTAGATATTTCTTAATTTTTTTAAATCGTAAAGTAGCGAAATGCCCGCCGCCATTTTGACTTCGACAAACTTGTGCATGACGCAATAATTAGAAATGAAAAGAATAATATAAGTTAACTTAAAAATATGTGATTACATTAACTAGTAAAAATTCGTATTTCGAGAAAATTGATTAACTCAATAATCAAAGTATGTGTAATGTATAATGCCTGCATATAAAAAATGTCTGCCAAGTGCCAAGTTTCGTGAACTGTAATACTCATACATAAATATGGTTGTTTTGAGATATAAAAACTGTTTAAACACACATAACACCGACATCTCTGCATAAAACAGCTTAATATCACCTTAATCCATTCACGTATTTAACAATTACCTGAATATCCGCCATAAATAACTTTTGTTGGAACGAAAATTTATGCATAATGCAGCTGCAGTATAAAAGCATCACATCCGGATTATAAATAGAACTAAAATCTAAGTGCGTCAAAAACAGCGAATTAAAGTTAAAATTTAATTTTACTTACCCGATATTACAATGGTTCGTTTGTAATAGTTTATAATTACTATGACTACGGTATTGATGAAACCGTATCTGAATAATAGTAAAGAAAACGAGTTATTAGTTCCTTGAGGTACTCCCTCTGTCACAGACTATAAAAATTACATGAAATGAAATTAATCGTAAATGTTTAATAAGTAATTTAAATTGTTATTAGATTCATATCCAGACAGCTTTTTTTCTCGACTAATTTTACGGTATAATAAATATAATTCATTTAAAGATAAAAATAATAATTTAATTTTAGTTTGGAATAAAATTACTTTATTCATTGGCAACACTGGTTGAAAATGTAGGGGATTTTTTGTATAAGTTAGCTCAAATCGACGACGTGGCCTATTTGCTCGGTGATAGCTTCACGGCTCACGCGGCGAGCGTGCGACGTGCACAAGAATTTGGTAGGACTATATAGGTAAGAGAATAAGTTTTAAATTATTAAAAGTGAAAATATGAATAAAATAAATGTTAGTAAGATGACGAAGTTATTATATTTGTTAGTTTTATATAAAATATTTAATGCGTACATGGCTAGTCTTTGGAAGGATTGAAAATGGCCGCCATGGCTGGAAATTGGAATTTGTCTAAAGAGTAAAAACCATTTTTTATTTTAACCTTACGCCATAACTTTGCTGATTTGTTCAAAGCGGTCATTCAAATATCATTTGCTTATAGTTTTTCTTACTGATTATTATATTTGTTAGTTATACACAATATTTCTAGCGTCGTGGTTAATCATTGTAAGGACTGAGTATGGCCGCCATGGCGAATTTGTATGAAGGCCATTTTTCATATAACCTTGTGCCAATCAGTAACTTTAACTTTGCTGATTTGTTCAAAAAGGCCATTCAAACGAAAAGCGAAAGCCACTAATTTTACTAGTGGACGTTGCCCTTCATAACATAGATATATTACAGACTTTCCAATACTAGAGACAAAAGAAATAATGAAAATTTTAGCCCGACCCGGGACTTGAATCTAGGAAATCTAAGCTTGCAACCTTGAAGTTTGAAGTGACTGAGCTTATATATACTTTTTAGGGTTCCGTACCTAAAAAGAAACCCTTATAAGATCACACTTGTCCGCCCGTCTGTCCGTGTGTCGCCACCAGATGAAAACTTGTATGTACCAAAATTTAATTTTATTTTCAACTTTTTTGTTTCGGAATTTTCCCTTAACTTGTTTTTAACAATAATTGACAATTCTAGGTCAACCGGAAGTACCGTAAGTCGCAAGGTCTTACAGCACAATTAAACGAAAAATTCCAAAAAATAAAAAAAAATTGAAAATTTAAGGTGTCCACATACGTAGAAAGTTAACTCCAATTAAGATAGTCCTCCAAGTTGTATGGGCGCTCATACAATTTAGAGGACCAGCCTAATTGTTATAGATAATGATACGGAACTCTTTGTTCTTTTATCTTAGTACAGATAACATAATATTCTGTAGGTTATTTTGCCTATTAAGTTGGCAGCACTAACTGTCAAAGAAAAATCACAAAAAGAAAAATATTTTTGTCTTATACGCAGGTAGTCGAAACACGCAACAAAGGTTTCAAATCAAATAAAAATAAATTTAAATAACAAAATGAGCGTTCGCGAGGAAGATGATGAACGACAAAAAAGTTGCCCAAGCCGTAGTCTCGGCCTTGGTGTGGCTGTCGCAGCTATAGGAGTCGGGGTTGGGGCCGCTTTGTACTACTTCATGAATAAACGGCCGGCGCATCCAAATACCGCGGGATCGACCACTCGAGACTGGACTTGCGAGCCTGAACATGCCTTGTGAGTATAAAACCCGTTCAATACCATTGACATCCATAGCTGCAAATGGTACCTAGGACATACCGTACCATTGACATCAATAGATGCTCGTGGTAAATGACGGGTGTCATTTTTGGTATCTTTTTTTATTTCTGCTTATTTTGTTCAAATTTATACCGGTTTCTAAAGCACAGACTATAGAATTACCAGAATAATTCTTACTGACACATATTTATAGAATAAAATAACTACACATGGACAAATGAATTTTCAGTCTGCGTAATGCGCATGCGTGCGGAATTTCGATCATTTTCGATGATAGTATTTCGTGACAACTGAAAGTATTTTAATCTATCTGTGAATAATGACATTTTTATTTGAAAGTGACATAATGTAGGTATTTGATAATAAAATAATAATCTAGTGACATATTGCAGGTATTTTTATACGAATTTTTTATCATTTATTTTTTTTATCGTGCGGGTAGACTCGACGTCGGTCGAAACAAAGACCTCTTGTAAATTAAATAAACATCCACTTGTTATGGTTTATGTTTCATCTTATCGTGTGTCTAAGTGGCTTTCAAGAAATGTAACTCGAACACTTTAAAACATAAACAAAAAATTCTCAGAAACGTAAACATTCAATCTCAAGTGCCGCGCGCTCGTAACGTAAACATGCCGGTTAGATAAGTGTTCTTTTTTTTTCGCATGCGCCGATAGGCAGTGGGTAAATTAATAATAAATACAAACGTCAAGTGTAAAAAAAGCGAAATTTTGAATGCCTTTTTGACTTTTACCCGCTATCGCTTTCTTCATTCTACACAAAGGCTTTGAACCTTGACGAAGAATGTTTCATTCTGTAATAACAGGTTTATTCTATACCAAGTACCAACTATAACATATCATTATAACGGGCTGGGCTCAAGTAAAATGTACTATGACCCATTTGCTTATTCTCATTCATTTACTTTGTAATTCTACTAATTAACATTACATTGTAAGTTGTAAATATACATCTCCTTTTTTGTCTTCAAACTAATGTCATTGATACATAATAGATTTTTTTCATTTTACCTATTGACATTAAAACTACATATTTTAATCTATTACACTAATGTAAATTGTATTCAAAATATTATTTAAAAATAATATTTTTTACTAAATAAGACTAATTGCATGCTTAATAATAATCTTTCACTTTCATATCATTTTAAAACAAGGGATGAAGGAGAAGAAATTCAACAGAGTTCCGAAAACTCATTCACTACTATATCAGAGCATACCACAACTGACACTAGCATGAATGATAGCACAATCGGTAGATGCGCTTGTAATGATAATGACAGCAGCGATGATAACTACACGACTGTAAGTGAAAGTGACACAAATTCTGACACCGACTCGTGTTCTGATGACTCTGATGGTGAAACCGAGTTAGACAACAATAATTCTTCGAGCGATTCAGAGTTAAATATCTGGGAAAGAGTAGATGCTTTAGAACGCTCAACCAGATTTTTAATGAAAGGCATATATTCTGGCAATTTAGGTTCCGTTAGACTTAATAATAGGTAAGGATTATAGTTAGATGAATATGACTTCATATAATTTTTCATACATTATTAACGTAATAACAATAATATTATATTTGCCATTTTGAGGTGTCAATTAACATAAATCTTATTTTGTATAATACATATTAAGAAAATAAAACCATCCTTTTTATATACAATTATTATTTAATGTCTTCCAGAAATGATAATACACAGTTACGCAGGGAAGAAGCTTTGTAAGAATCTGTTAATTTCTTTGTTGTGTGTTGTATATTGATGTTTGTGTTACTAATGTAATAATTACCTAAGTTTGTTGGTGTGTAGTAAAATTTAAATTGTATGTAATCAGCCTTATTTGACACATTCATTGCTACCGTCTCGCTCTGTGAGTTCACTGACACCTGTAGGGAAAGCCGATGGCACTGAATGAGATAATATGTATATGAATAATAATAACAAGAGACTCACCCTGCTTCACTCGTGTTTTTTCCTATATTTAGCGCGAGTGAAGCTGCGGGTTCTACTAGTTATATACCAAAACCTTCCTCGAGAACCACTCTATCCTTTGGTGAAAACAGCATGATAATCAGTGCAGTAGTTTTTGAGTTTATGTGAACAGACAGACAGACGTAGAGGACTTTGTTTTATAATATGTAGTGATTATTGTGTATTGAGGTAGACTGAATGAGTTTAAGATTAATGTACTAATTCACATGGCACATATCTATTAAGGGCAATAAAAATTACATTTTAACGATGTTACAGATTTAATCAATGCATTATAAAACATTATGTTAGTAGAAATTATTGTGCTTAATCAGATTTCTCAGAAATAAGGTATTTTCCCACTGTAAAAAGTATCATATATAAGTTGACCCGGATGACTTATATGAAATTTCACCAAAATCTGTTCAGTGCTTTTCTCGTGATGCGATCACAGACAGACAAAAAATCTAAAACTATAAATTCGGCCTCCGTATTAATAATAATGACGGAAGGTTTTCCAAAAAATATTCTATGTTCGTTCAACAGATTTAACTAAGAGGTCATCCATAAAGTACGTCACATGTTAAGGGGGAGGGAGGGTATATGAAGTGTGACAAGGGGCGGCAGGGGTCCTAGGTTTTGTGACGTCACATTTCAAAATCTTACACCTAAGTATTAAAACCAATTATTTTGTTGGCAAGTTCACAATTGCTCTACTATAGTCACGCGCCAGAGTTTTTAACGTCCATTAATATAATTAATTATTTAATAATTTATTATTTTGGCAATTTTTTTCATGTTTGACCATTCATATTAATGTTGATTTAAAAAAATAATATTTTTGTAAAAATAAAAGGAATATTTTTTACATATATTATGTGACGTCACACTAGGGAGGGAGGGGGGTTCTCACAAATGTAACCAACTGTCACAGACGGGGGAAGGGTCAAAAAATGACGAAATTAGTGGGACATACTTTATGGATGACCCCTTAGTTAGAATTTTATTATAAATTATGCGTAGATTGTTTTGGAATGGAACTTAGATTTTTTTTTTCTTAAGTTCTAACTAGTAACTTAATTGAATGTTATAAATAGAAATAGGTTTGTCCAGAGTAGTTGTTTTTTATTGCATGTTTCTTCTCCAGTTGATAGTTTTATCAGTCAAATTCGTTATAGGCTGAGAGCCGGCTTCAAAAGAAGTCTTGCTTTATTGTAAAATGTAATTTTATTAAAAAATATTTGGTAAGCATTTTTAATTTATTAAGCATTCTCGTATAAATAATACCGTTTGGTTTTATTTATAATAATTAATTATTAAATGTAAACTATAGTCGCTCTAGCTGCGTTCGGTTTCGTCCCTTTTAACGGTTAGTACAGATTTAACTGCAGTAAAAAGTATCCTATATGTTGACCCCGGGTCAACTATAGGATACTTTTTTATTAGGATACTTTTTATAGATACTTTTAACTAGCTATCATTATACCAAATTTCATCAAAATCTGTCCAGTGGTTTTCTAGTGATGCGGTCACAGACAGACAGACAAAAATTATGAAAAAACTATAAATTCGGCCTCTATATCGATAATATTGAAGACAATTAGATTTAAAAAAAATGAGATGTACAAATTCGTCTGATAATTTTATTACATGCATGTATAGTATGTAGATTACTAAATAATGTATGGGTGGATTGCATTGATAGTTTTTTGTCCACAACACTTTTCGATTTTTTATTGCGTTTAGTTTTAAAGTGACAAGTCACAGGTTATTAAACGTAGTGTGTACAGTAAAGATGGATATAGAGGATTATAAAATTCCACAGTCCATATTAAGCTTGCCTTTGGAAACAATTCAAATCTAAAATTAAAAATACATTATTGAATAAGGCTTATTACACCATCACGGAATACTTAGAAGATGTAAATGTGTGGGATTAATGTCTGATTGTGTCTCACGTAGGATAAATAGATAACTGCCTCGGTGGTGTAGTGGCTAGCATGTACGGTCATACATCGAGAAGTCCTGGGTACGAGTCCCGTCGGGCCAAGTTTAAATATTGAGTCTCTCTGTTTAGTAAGTCTCACTAAACAGCCCGGAGTTGGGAAGTTGGTAGTGTGTCACCCCCGTACCGAGGCAGAGCACGTAAAGACGTCGGTCCTGCACCTTAGCTCTCACTGGTCGTGTCTCGTGCCGTCCCACCGGAGTATGAGAGTGATAGGAATAGAGAGTGCACTTGTGTCTGCGCGCCGCAATCGGCGGAGAACATTATTATAAATAGATAAAAATTGTAATGCAATATTGTTATCAAATATTTTTTTTGAAAGAGCAACTGTTGAGTTTTTCGCCGGCTCTTCTCAGCAGAACTGCCTTCCGAGACGGTGGTAGTTTCCTCAAATACTTACATACTGACATTTAATTTAAATTCTATATTTTTATAATGTAAAAATGGCGATTCAAAAGAGCTATTAAAAGTATATTTTGATTTGATATAGTACATTGGTGGTTTGCATGACAACAGGTACATTTTTGAGATTGGTCATTTTACTCTAGTAATGATTGAACATGTACGTTGCATTTAAAATGTATGTATTTAAATCCTCGAAGCTTACACGAAAATAGATGGCGCTGTGTGTTCCATTATAATTATATTTATTGTATTTGGACGGATATAATGTTCCTCATGTCTTCGTCGTTAGGGGCGAAGACTAAAGTGTCAAAATAAACAAAAGTATTTTCTTTTAAAACGTTTGATTTTAAACAAAAGGCGAATGTTTTCTATTTGTTTGCATGTTTTTTTTAATTTTTTATGTAGTCATAGTAAATGAAATTATCTAGTTATAGAATATGAAAAGTAGTAATTGGTTATTTTTAACTTTTGTGTGTTCTTTAACTGATAACTTATGTCAATACATATAATGTATAATAGTATTAATGACATCCATAAAATATGATTTAAATGGTCAAAAAATCCGAAAATTACACAAAAATATTGAAAATCATGATCGAATTCGCAACAAGTAGTCATCGCTAATCCTGATCAACAGCCGCAAACGCTCCTGGACCCTTGAGGAGTGCTCCATCTGCTTCGACGTGATCCTCCGCGACCAGGAGGTGATGACCCTCCCCTGCACCCACCACTTCCACTCAAAATGCATCATGCCCTGGATTCAGGAGCAGCAAACGTGTCCCAACTGCCGGAAACCTATCGATAAGTGGTGAGACCTTTAATTTTTTATCAATCTTTATAAATAAAATTGAAGTGTTTGTTTTTAATTTCAAATTAACAGCTTTTCACTAAATGCATATGAAAGTATATACGGTATTTTTTTTGGGCTGATTTTGACGGGACCAAAGTGAAAACTCGCAAATAGTTACTATTAAAAGGAGTATAAAAAAGAAATAATGATAATCTAAATAATAAAATGTAAAGTAATAATAAATGTCTTTGTAATGATTGTTATTATTAATGAATGAATGTTAATGATTATCTAATTTTTCTCGGATTTATTTCGATTTTAGGTCTTATTTAAATGTTAAAGAAAAGAACAAGTTCCTAAAAATGTTTATTAAAACCTTCATTTTCAGAACCTCGCGAAAAATCACAGGAGGCTTAAGGACGAGGCAGGACCAGCGTCCAAATCATCTTTTACAGAAAATTTGACTGGAATCTAAAAAAATACATATAAAATCAACTTCATCTTGATACAATTTCTAGTCTAGACCTTTTTTTAGATTTTCAGCCAAATTTATACTATAAGACCTTCTAATGCACTAAAAATTAAAAAAAAATAATAGATAAGTTAGTGTCGATGATGTTTAATGTTATTACTAAATTTCATGTACAATATTCTAAAATAATAAAATTCGTTATTCCCTAGATAATAAGTGTCGCGTGATTTTATTTTTCGCTACAGAATGCTTGAACTTAGTGTTGCCGCCTTAAAATTTTCGTTTGTTCTATTTCTATATTTTTGAGGGTAACTTTTAAAAGTTCTTTTGTTTATTATTTTGTCACTCTAAAAACTAAATTTAAATCGTATCTTTATTTATAATTGATATTCTCTCTCTATGACTACATAATATAGTGTTTTTTTTATAGCGACATAATAATTTTGATAATTTAGTTAGTGTTTGATATTAAAAAAAATAACATATCAATTTATTTTAGAGTAATATTATTGTATAATATAATGCTTTACCGACTCTACAAAAAAAGGGTATAAAATTATGATATTCCAAGAATTGACAGTCAAAAAGGCTTCGTCTCTTAGACTATATTCGGTTGACAAAAATTAGTTGACAATATTTATTTATTTTAAACGTTTTTAAATTTCCGTCCTTTTTTCCTTTGTTTTTTAACTTTTTAGGTTTTACTACTATTTCTGTTTGATCTTTAAACTTCTGTCAATTCTTTGTTTTTTTTTTATAACAGATTTAGTGGCAAAGAACAAATGGTGTGATGCCTACATTTTTCTTACGAAAAACTGAATAGGAAATTAATTTGTAAATTAATTTTATTTTAATTATGATGAAATACTGCCCTTATTTTTGTTTTAGCATTATTTATATGACAATGAAATGTTTAGCGATAATTATAGTGTTTGATTAAAAATGTGATAGATGTAAAATTTGCTCATTTGTTAATGTATAATAAATATATAATATTTAAAATCGAGTTTTTATTTCTCTTAAAAATGACAAAAAGACTTTTGATCAATTTTAATTTTAGAAATCAAAGGTATCACCCCACTGAAGAGCTCCACCAGTAGCCATTGACGAGTTCCACTTCCACCTCCTAGCTCCATCATCAGAGTAGCTCGACTGGACTAAATTATTGTATTTTAGTTTTTATTATAATTGCCCAGATATGTACAACAAGCTAAACGATTTAAATATATACAGGGCCGCATTTAAAGGGGATATCAAATATTTATAGATCATCAGATAAATCGATGATGTAGATTTTATTCGTTAAGAATAATTAAGATTTGTCTACTCGATTTTTATCTTAAAAAAACAAATAATTCTATGAAAAAATACGAAGCTTTTTCCTCTCATTAAAATTACTGTATTTATTTATTAATTAAAAAAAAATAAACAAAAACAGATCTCTTTACATCTATCAGAAACCTTCGAGCGTGAGAAAAAATATAATGAGGTACGGACTCGAACAAACTACAAATAACAACAGACATTCGTATATACCTACAGACATACACATAAAAAAAATTTATATATGAATTTCCGTTTATATGGAGCCCTTAAATCCGGCTCTGGTAAAAGAAAACGTAGTAAATGACATTTTAATTTATTTTTTTATAGCAAAGATATCGATTCTTAATTAAAAATCTATGTAGTCTGTAAAATATAGTTAAAATTACATTTAATTTATTATGTTTGTTCTTTTTGCTGGTATTTTATTACGTAAGCATTTGTTTTTTATTATTACTACAGTTTAGGCTCACCTTCGCTCCGCTCGGGTTCGTCGGTACACTAACAATTAATATATTCTCAGAAATTATATATTTTCCAGCAATAAAAAGTATCCCATATGCTGACACAGATAATCAACTATCATTATACAAAATTTTATCAAAATCTGTCCATTACTTTTCTCGTTATGTCTGTGACCGTAGACAGACAAAAATCTCTCGAAAATCTTTTTTTACCGACTTTAATAAGGAAAATTGAATGTACATGTTCGGTGAAATGTGTTTTTAATTGGGTGGGATTTCCATTCGTTTTTTTATTAAGTAACTACAGACCGGCCGCTCAAAGAATGCGTTTCTGACACCTGTCAATTCGTCATGACTAGTGATGTACAATAATTTAGTAAAGTTATTTATTGCATTCATTATGCATATTTATTCAATTTAATTGGTATGTTGTTATTTTTTATACGAATTATATTTCAATAAATATTCACAATGTAAATACATTTTTAATGAATCAATTACTTGAATAGAATCGTAATTTCTGAATGTAACGAAGGGAAAAAAAATAAAAATGCTTTATTTATTGGAAAATGTACGTTCTACGGGTTCGGGATCGGAAATTATAAGCGTTCTTGCACTAAGGATGTTTTATTTCACTATGAATACACGCACAGTCTGTACACAACACTAGTCTCTGAACACTGTATTTCTCTTCTCAGTACTTCTTTTAACCAATTCTTCACTTTTCCACTATTTTGTATCGCTTCTTATCTTCACTCAACTTCGAATGTCAACTGAACTCTCGACACACTGCCGGCCTTTTTATATGTGTAAATATTAGAACATTCTAGTATCGAAAATTCAAAATGTTTCTAGTAATTTCGAATCCTTTCTCGACAATGCTTTGGAAATATAAAGTAAGTAATTTTATTTTCAATGTTTTTTTTAATTCATCTGACTGATATTATGACACTAATTTTCTTAAGTTTTGTTTGGGCGTACCTTTAATATATTATTAACTTTATTAAATACTAAGTACATTAAATATTATATATCATTTATATCATACCGACAGATTATATTAAGATTACAAAAATATTCGAATACAATTTCCTCGTTATTTTGTCACATCACTACAAAAACAAACAGTTGACATAACCTTGAAACAGCGTCGTTTGACGTGGTTTGACTTTTTTAATTAAGCAATTGTAATAATTTTAGCCCAAAATTAATACATTTATTGTAAGTCGGCATAATTATTCGAATTATTACTTAAGTACTTGGTACTAGTACTTATCACTCGATAATAAGGTAAATGAAAGATATTTAAAAATTTGCCGTAAATTGTACGCCAGTTCCAAGTTACATCGCCCAGTCGATCACGATCTGTCAGAAACGCATTCTCTGAGCGGCCGGACAATAACTACAAAAACATTGATTTAAGAAATCAAATAGCAATCAATATTTTTAAGATAATTTAAATTTCGTATTAAGAATAATACTCTAAGAGTCAACGACGATATTTAAAGAAGGTATACTGCACCTAAAGGTGGTAGTCAGTATATAATATATAAGTTACTTTATGGTGGTAGTAGCCCAGTTACGCGCTCGTTTGGGTAAAGCGGGTTCAAATCCGAGTTCCGCACATCTGATATTTTCATGCCGGAATCTTTTCTAACATGATTACCACTTGTCTTACGGTGAAGAAAAACATCGTGAAACCTGCATGTCTGAGAGAACCTAGCAAGTTTTCGAAAGGCATGCTTAGTTTGCCTGTACTTGTCCAGCGCTGTGGACTACGCCCTGATACCTCGTATTGAAGGGAGGCCCACCCCCAGCACTGGGACGTTAAAAAGGGCTGAATACAAAACATTACTGCACCTAAATGAAAATTAATATTTCAGTAACGGCTCTCGAAGCGAAACACTTGCCTCCATCAAGACAACTCCGTGGAGGTTACCGCTTGTATGCAAGTAACCGTAGTTTCTGGCCGCCACAGATACGCAACGATAGAATACGAGCGTCGTCTGAAGAAAACTATCCATTTAGAAGAAACGATAATAATATTAATCAAATAACTGAAAACGCCATTATATTTATGATACGCCCCAAAATAAATAAGTTATATTTGGTCAGTGCTGAATAAGAAATAGGCACAAAAATGAAAAGCCTTTGTCTTTCAACGTGGAAATTAAAAACTGAATTTGGAAATGGAAGGTCTGGAGTACAGTTTTGTCAGAATTAATAATTTGAAATATATTTTTATATAACTGTTTATTGTTTTTTATATTTTATTATGTGTTAAGCAAATTTCACCAAAATCTGTGTAGTGGTTTGTTCTTGATGCGTTCACAGCCAGAAAGACTAAATTGAAGAACCTATAGCTTCGGTCTTTGTAGGTTTGTCAATAACAATAACTCAATTTAAATGAGATTTATATGAGATTTAAAAAAATATTTTATGTACAAATTGAACTCGGATTTTATTACATTATATATGGACTAACGTATAGTATTATGTGATTCATGGATGTTAGAGAAGAGGAGAACGATCGCACGTGCTAAAGCATTACCCGCCTGTCTCTGAAAAATTGTAGAATTTATAACGCGCTGCAGTCGGTACGTAGTATCTGTGAAGTTAGCTGTTTACGAGTACAAGTAGATGAAGTTAGTATTGAGACGACGGAAATTAGGCATTGAGACAACATAGCGATCGCAGCGCCTCCTTAGTTTGACCATATTTCTGAGACACTACATTCTAGGGCGATCGTCCTCCTGTTCTCTAACCTCCATGATGCGATCTGTGCGACTAAAGGACTTATTACACCTTCCTAAATTTAGTCGTCCTAATTAGGATTTAGGAAAGGAAAGCAAAATGATGTTTCTGATTACACTATCCTAAATTTAGTAACCATAGACGATTTACAGATTAAGTATAAGTTTCTACAAGTGCAACCATAGAGTATATTACTATATTATATAACGTTTTCATTAATTATAATAATAATTTTTATCGTTTTTATTCCAAAGATATGTTTTTATCGTTTTTATTCAAAAGATATGGCATATCTTTATATAATTGAATAATATTAATTAGGATCTCTCTTTCCTTTGCCATTAAACTCGTTGCACTTTAACAAAATAACATTTAATTTTTAAAAAAATTTAATAACATGTGCACACGCACTACGCAGTCGTCACGTTTATTATAACAATAATAAATGTACTCTCTTTGGTCAGTCCAGAACAAAAATCATAGAAATAATAAACCAAAAATACTTGCTGTCCACAGATTATTAAGGTCGACTGAACGAATTAGGCGACTAAATGTTATTACACCTTCCTAAATACTTTCCTAATTAGATGCTGAATTAGCAACCATACTTCATCCTAATTAGGTTACATTTTAGGATTCTAACTTGCTAAATGCGATTACACTTTCCTGAATTTAGTAACTAAATCATTTAGAACACTAAATTTAGGAAGGTGTAATAAGCCCTTTACCTATGGAAGCATGGAGGTTAGAGACAAGGAGGACCATCGCCCTAGAATGTAGTGTCTAAGAAATAATGTCAAACTAAGGAGGCGCTGCGATCGCTATGTTGTCTCAATGCCTAACTTCACGTTGTCAATAGTGACAATATACATAAACAGCTAACTTCACAAATACTACTTACAGACGACAGCGCGTTGTAAATTCTACAAATTTTCAAAGACAGGCTGGTAATGCTTTAGTATGAAGCGATGGTCCTCCTGGTCTCTAATCTCCATGTATGGAAGGTAGAGATAAGAAGGACCAACTCGTACATGAACAAGTGGCAGTAAAAACGCGTCCAGTAAGAGTGGCGCTGCAGTAGCAGTCGATAAATTTTGAAGAAAGCCAAACGTAATTAGAAAAAAATTACGCTTTCTCTCTGCCGTATTTTGTTTATATTTACTAAAACATTTTTTAGACTACGTAAATAGTTGAGGTTCTGTATACTAGCATTTTACTAACTACTTGAGTCATTAAAATTTTTAAATATTTGAACTCGGCTAACTTCACTCCATTTATAACAGTTATGTTTATATTAAAACTATTCGAACGCCAGCGCTTTTGTGGTAGGTAATGGAAACTTTATTTTCAGTATACAGCTGGACACGTTTTCAACTTTCCCCCATATGAGTCAGTTCTCCTTATCTCTACCCTCCATAGACTAACCAAGAAAATTAGTTCAATTAAATGTTAATAGATGGCGCTGTATATATGGAGGGTAGACAATAATTTTTCGTAAGCCTCACAATTTGAATATTTCGTATAACACAGTGACAGACGAGTGAACTAGCTGGCGCTGATTGAAATTGAATCGCGCTATCGTTACGTTCTACAAAGATCTTATAATGGATAATGGCATAGCATATACTACGATGTTTAACTTTTTAACTTGGTTTTGATCCCTCGTTATATTATATTTTTGACGGACAGCACATTTGTGCGTCTCAAAATACAGTTAAATTTAAATTTAAATTCGTCAATATGATGATTGATGAGTGAGCTGTGAGACGCATAGGTTACTAATTACTAGCAAGTCCCGCGGCTCCGCGCCCGAGGGATGAAAATATTTGGTTATAAGATTTTTTTGAATAAAATACCATATGGCTTTTTGGGCTTCAGCCCAGGGCCCCGTGGATACCAACGCGACGGTAGGTCAAAAGTAAGGGGTATGTTCTCTATCAAACGGAACGGGGATTTCGCGTATATTTTTTACGGACGACAGCACATTTACTTAATTTTCTAGAGTTGTGGATAACTGTTAAAAAAAATATACGATTTAATATTTTAATAACGTTTTTGCTCACATATTATAACATAGTTTTCATCCCCTTTTAGGTCTTTTGCGTTTTACCAAATTAAATTAAAATACGTGATTAACGTTAACACTTTTAACATTCCTAAATACCATGTGACAAATGATAAGACACTATCTGCTTCACGATCATCGAGTTTTTTTGGTATATCGTAGTCATTCTAAACTACATGTAATGACAGAAAAATAACAATAGATATAGAAGAATTCGAAACAGCTGAATTTATAATCAATAATTGGCTTTGATATTGACGTGAGTCGTGACCGTCCGCGTCGGTAAAACAGTGCAACGATATTTCATATTAAAGTACATAGGGTTGGTACTTCATAATTAGAATGTTAGATGGCGTTGAAGTTGCTAAATTTGAGATTTTTTGACAAACATTTATTTATCTTTCGTAAAAAATATATTTTTTAGTAGTTTTTGCGTGAAAGCGTCGCAAATAAACTTACATTCACATTTGTATAAGTAGGGATGAATGGAATAACGTATAGTATTGTGATCTGTGGGACTAACCAAGAAAATTAGTTCAATTAAATGTTAATAGATGGCGCTGTATATATGTACGGAGGGTAGACAATAATTTATAGTAAGCCTTACAATTTGAAACGTATAAACAGTGACAGACGAGTGAACTAGCTGGCGCTGCTTGAAATTAAATCACGCTATCGTTACGTTCTACAAAGATCTTAAATTGGCAAAGCATGAATTATTTATTGCGTGCATGAAATAATACTATCGCATAGCGTAATTTTTGACAGACCACCTTGGTACCGGGTGCGTCTCAATATATTATGTTTTAAACTAGCGATTTTGTAAACAAACTTACATTCACATTTGTATAAGTAGGGATGAGTGGAATAACGTATAGTATTGTGATCTGTAGGACTAACCAAGAAAATTAGTTCAATTAAATGTTAATAGATGGCGCTGTACGGAGGGTAGACAATAATTTTTCGTAAGCCTTACAATTTGAATATTTTGTATAACACAGTGACAGACGAGTGAACTAGCTGGCGCTGATTGAAATTGAATCGCGCTATCGTTACGTTCTACAAAGACCTTATATTAGCAAAGCAAGAATTTTAAACTAGTATAATAAGTAATTACTAACCTTTTTTGAATGTGATGCGTAATTTTTGACAGACCACCTTGGTACTGGGTGCGTCTCAATATATGTTTTAAACTAGCGATTCCCGATCCCGCGGCTTCGCCCGCATTCTAATCACTATTAAAAATAGATTGGAGATTGGTGTAGAACGATGAAAATTCTTCGCTTCTTGTAAGAGCTTTTAGCTAAACAGTGGGCAAGATGGTGCGGGATAGGGTCGGCGACTGCATCAAGCGAAGCGGCGTGGCGTTTGAAGTTACTAGCGTAGGGTCATCAATAAGCCTCTGCGCACGCCTCTCAATCGTGTCCAAGGCTGACAGATGGCATTTCGCAGCACCAGCCCAAATGTGACTACAGTATTCCACGCACGACCGGACTTGAGCTTTATATAAATCTAGAAGCTGTCCCGGCGTGAAATACTGTCGGACCTTTGCAAGGATGCCAACTTTCCTCGCTGCTACGTTAGCCTTAGACTCGATGAACCGCCCGTAGTTCATGTTGGGGGTAATGTCCATTCCCAGTAACTGCAGGCGGTCAGTGTATTCCAGAGGCACATTTCGGAAAGTAGGAGTCAAGGTGAAAGGACTCCTTTTTGTGGTGAACAGACACGCCTGTGTTTTGGTGGCGTTGAAACTCACAAGATTGGCATCGCCCCAAGTGGAGACTGCCCTGAGTGTGAGATTCAACCGCTCTACCATGGCCTCTCTTTCGGACTGAATTTGATCTCTAACCTCCATGTCTTAAATAGTAAGTAAATATGGCGTACAGGTTTTGTTTTTTTTAAAAAAAGGCGTACAGGTAACCAGAGATAATTAATAGAGATGGGAATGATGAATGAACGACTGAACTTAATAGTTTTTATGCAGTGAACGTAAAGTATTGGGTAGAAATAATACGACAAGTTATTTTAATATTTTTTATTTGGATATTAATGATGATAATTCACTCGTTTCTTCTGACACATGTATTATAAAACTAGGGGTCAGTGCATCTGTTGCAGCCACCATTAAGCCGTTATTCTGCAACATTTTGTCTTTTTTTTACATGTTTAATACAATTTATCCAAGACGCCGTACCAATTTTTGCTAACCCTTCTCTAAGTCTAACTAGCTACTGGCCTTCAACCATTTTAAAACTTTTATTGTTTTCCTTTTAAACCTTTTATTAATTTCCAACATCAAACATGTGATTTTAATTGCGCCCATTTTTAGCCCCCGACGCAAAAACGAGGGGGTGCTATAATAGTTCTA
Source organism: Boloria euphrosyne (assembly GCA_951802675.2). Taxonomy (NCBI): domain Eukaryota; kingdom Metazoa; phylum Arthropoda; class Insecta; order Lepidoptera; family Nymphalidae; genus Boloria; species Boloria euphrosyne. The sequence continues at coordinate 2,079,302 of OX637895.1, forward strand.
TTGGATTTAATTCACAATAAATATAATATTATATTTAACGTTAATTTTATAACAATTGTACACATTATATTGATATTTAGTCCTCATTTTGACGACACGTTTGGCTCAGTAGGTAGTGACCCTACTTTCTGCGCCAGCGGTCGCGGGTTCGAGTCCCGCTGGGGGCATTCATTTGCTAATCACGAATGTTTGTACTCCAGTCATGGGTGTTTATATTTATAATATGTATGTATTTAAAATTTATATGTGTAGTATATCAACTATCTGGTATCCGTAACACAAGCCTCGTAGCTTACCACGGAACTAGATGGCACAGTTGTAATAACATTGTCCCAACATATTTATTATTTATTTATTGAAAAAGAACTGTAATCAATGATGTCCATTTTAATAAACAGTCTATACAGTCTATAATGAGATACGAAATAATAATAATTACAATAACAAAAAAATAATTAGTATTAGTCGTTTAAAATTTTTCTGTATTCTACAAAAGACCTAACTATTTTAAAACTTTATAAAATTGTAACAAAATGTGGTATTTGTAATATAAAATATTTTTATTTTTAAGTTCAGTTTCCATTCTCGCCAATTCATTCTAATTAATGTCACATCTCTATGATTCAAAGACAAAGTAGCGTATCGAAACGTCAAAATGTTTTGTTCATATCTAATCTGTGAAAATTGGTTCTGCTAATATTTCAATTTTAGCAAAAATTGTGTTTAAGTCATTAATAAGATTTTATTAGTGTAATTCAAGCGAGTGTGTTATTATAACAGTTAAAAACGATAAAACCAAGTCTAAAATGTGTGATTGTCCGAAAACAAGTGATTTTCGATCTATGTAGTTTACCATTTAGGACACGTAAGGAAAAATAGACTATACTTCTTACCTCTTAAGTCTATAGGTATGGAAAAAGAAAAAAAGGAATTCAATGTCAAATAATTTTATTCTGGCAATAAATAACGATTATAATAAAAACTTTTAACATAACCTGTTCATAACAAACAGTATTGAAAATAATAATTTTACTTTCATTTTCAATTTTATACATCCTGTCAAAACAAAAGTTGGTATATGGAGTTCTGACTACATATCTCAAAAACCAAATAATTAATAATATACATATTACATTAGGCTTATTTATAGAATTAAATTAAAAAAAGAGCCTTCACTTTTTTAATCTGTCAAAAATATGTCAACAACCTCTCAGCCCACAGATAATAAAAGCAGCTGTCAAATCTACCTTCGCACGTTTTGAGTGCGTAAAATAAAATTATTAACACATAAAAAATATATGTATATCGTGTCAAAATCGCGAAAACCTAAAAACTAACTTATAACTACACCCATCCCTCAAAAATATTACAAATTCGTAGAAAAAAAATAAAAGAAAAAAAGGTTGAGTCAATAATAACGTCAAATCAGTGACGTGACGCAATAGCATTTTAAAATACAATTTTTACTATTATTTTCTATACTATAAAGCAATTTGACGTCACTTATTAAAAATATTATGACGTAATTGGTTAAGCGTCAGAGTTTGACGTAGTCATGACATATTCCGTTAAAGTCATGACAAATGATGACAGTTTATCTGGTTTTAAGCCATTAACAAGATATTTGAAGTACAAAATTTTAATAATATTTTTATACCTTATATAATAATAATTAGTTCGCTCTGATGCGAACTAATGTATCGAAAAAAAGTTGTCATATGCATAAATATATAATAGTATATTTTTTAAATTTTTATTAGACATCGAATTGAGAATTTGTACAGATGTAGATGACATTTGGCACAATAATACTTTTTTAATACGATACAAAGCTGGTGTAAAACAAATTATTTTTTGATAATTACAATATAATATAAAATAATGATTTGGACTATATCGATTTTTACATTTGCAGACTTTTTCTTTAAAATAAATTATCATTACCATATTCGATGTCTAATATGAAAAATTTAATATATAAAAATTAAGAAAATATAATATCAAATACGTTAAATAAAGCTACCACCACACCCGCGTTCGAAGCAATATTTGTGCCTAGATGTGACAACGCCTTTATATTGAATAGACAACCATTTCTTTGTATATATCATTAAAAAAATACAAATAAAAAATAATGATTATTATGACATACTAGCGACGTACCCTTGTGTTGCTCGGGTTCGTCCCTAGGTACTCCCTATCTTTAAAGTTTCGTCGAGAGCCCTTAGACCTCCTTAATCCAGCCCTGTCGTAAAATCCGTTCTTAGCGGACGTCTACAAACTATAATCTGCGTCCTCGCCTTTCATCTTTACACGTCAATTGGTTTTCGATATTTCGTGAAGAGTGACCGTTCGCTTTTAAATAATTTGATAGAATTTTGTAATCATAAGGTAAATGATACATTATTTATTACAAACACTTTGTAACATTGAGTTTTAATTCTGATTGCAAGAATTACAAGAAAATATTTGCATGAACCATACTAGTTATGAACCAAACTAAAATTTAATTTTCTTGTAATATAAAAAAAACATAAGTAAAAAAAAACTGTTGTTCACTCAACCACCGCCATTTTGAATTTCGTTATTTTTTTTATTATATTTAAATACGGAATGAAGATACAAAAAATGTACAGGTTTTTTTATTTTTTTCTTATTTTCTTCACATATTATAATGTATGTATTTAAAAATAATATTTGCTTCAAAATTTTAACCAAAATTTTAACATTTATTATATGATTTAAGCTTTTTTTTTAAATATTTAATTGTATAAGTTAATTTAAATCAGGCAGCCATTTTATTATTATATCTTACGAATAACAAAATAAAAAAATCTTAATTCACTATACCATTAATCTATTACGTTTATTGCTTTAGAATACTCTTTAAAGTTATATATAGGGCACCTTATTATTTAAAAATATTTAAATTAATAATATATAATATTATATAATATAGTATGTCTAGATTGATCAATCAAATAGATAAAAAAATGTTCAATTGTCTAATTTTTCAACTAAGGCCCCCTATGAAGGGGGGCCTCGTAACTAAAGTAATAAAAAATATAAATTAACAAATTATAGCCAAATTTTAAATAAAAAAGTTAAAAAAAAATACAATTTCACTTCCAGCTTCTCAGGCCCCCCAGTCTCAGAGGGCCTTGCATAAGCTATATCATATTAACGTCTGTTCGTCCAATTAAGCTTTTAAAAACGCCGCGTTCTTTTTTCAATCAAAAATGCAAGCTAAGAACAATATTGCAACTCGATTAAAATAAAAAAAATCTAATTGTCTTTACAAATCCTCATTTGAAACTACTAAAAGAGTTACAATTTTGTTCCTTGCACTTTTAAAGTTGCAAAATGCCAAATAAACACTACAATATTGTCACTGTTACAACCACACATGCCAGGAACAAAAATGCAACTCGAAAAAATAAAAATATAAATCATATTCTATTGAAATCAACGATCAATCACTAAAAAGAGTTACAATATTTTTCCTCGCATGTTGTAATGGTAATAAACAAGCAAAAATAATTACAATTATAGGGGACTCTCGTACGAACAGACGGTCAAGCCTCAGCGTAGTAATGCAAGCTGGCATTTAATATATATATTTATATATATAGAAAGGTTTCATCTGTCGCGAGGCGCAGGCGTGGCGTGGCGGGACACGTTATGTTTGTGATTCTTAGTGTCGTAGTGAAGGAGACAGCCCACTGCTCCGAAGTAACTGGAAATATAAAAGAAAAATAATACATTATTATTTGACGATACGTTTGGCTCAGTTGTTAGTGACCCTACTTTCTGCGCCGGCGGTCGCAGGTTCGAGTCCCGTTGGGGGCATTCATTTGTTGAGCACGAATGTTTGTACTCCAGTCATGGGCGTTTATATTTACTTTTGCATAACTATATATCGCACGCAACGAAGCTCTCTAAAGTGATACTTTTCTCCCGTTTTTGCAACATTTTTCATTGATGCTCCGCTCCTATTGATCATAACCGGATGTAATATAGCCTATAGCCTTCCTCGATAAGCGGACTATCCAACATACAAAAAAAAAAAGAATTTTTCAATTCGGACAAACAAACAAACAAACTCTTCAGAGGGCCTAGACAATGTAACAATCGATTAGCGAAAGCGATAGTAGAAAAGTCCAAAATGTATGGGTTTGACATATGCCTTAGATATGTCACGTGATCTGTTGTCAACGAATAGATGATGCTAGACAATGTACATTCATTTCAATTATTAGTAATTTAAAGTTCAAGATGCATACGCTGCGTTTAAGCGATGACGATTGTAGAAATCGAATCGCTTCATAACGAATGCTGGTTGGCTATAGGCCCAGCTTTATATATGTATTGGGTATAGATAATATAGGATGCCACTCACCCCTCATGCTCTAGGAACAAGGCCTTCAACGCCCCACGAGACCAGTAGGACATGGCGTAGGACAGCAGCTTCATGGATAGCGGGTTCACTCGAAGGAAATTGCCGCAGAACACCACCTGTTGTTGAAAAAAAAACATGTTTAAGTCATGAGGTAAATTAAATTTAAGTAATAAAAAAAATCTGTATTATCAAAATAGTGAAGATTCAAAGTCTTGAGTGCATGTAAAAATCTATTTAACTTACAGAAAAAAACAAAAATGTATGTATTATTAGATCTAATATATAAAAATCTTGTGTCACAGTGTTTGTTATCGAACCCCTTTGAAATGGCTTGACTGTTTTTAATAAATTTTTTGTGTATATTAATAGGTCTGAGAATAGGTCGTAGGCTATTTTGTATTCCCCTAGGTCAGGGGTCGGCAACCCGCGGCTCGCGAGCCACATGCGGCTCTTTGGATGTGAAGCTGCGGCTCTTTAGTTCCATACGCAAATAATATTTATTTTATAAATAAAAAATATTTAAAAATCGTTCTGAATTAGCGAGTATACATGCTTTTCACCGCACCCCTCCCCCGTGACACGCTTCGTCACAGACTTTAGTTCTAATTTGTTGTGAAAAAACACTGCTTACATATGAATTAATATATAATTTTTGTATGAATAAATAGATTAGTTTTTTTTATCAAAAATCTTTATTTATGCAAGTACTATTTTTGGTTGACAAGAAAAAAAATTGTGGCTCTTTAAAAACTTTGAAATTTTGTAAATTGTAATTTTTGACTGCCCTAGGTGATAAAAGTTGCCCTGTCCAGATTCTTATTTTTTATTTATGTTTTCAATAAGTTTATACATTTTTTCAATTTTTAAACGTTTTTGCATACGCTTTACATACGTATTTAACTGCGGCTCACTAAACCTTTCAAATTTGTAATAATGGCTCGGACTATCAAGGAGCTTGACCATCTCTGGTATGGGCTATAACTTAAACTGCATCGGTGGTGTAGTGGCTAGCATGCATCGGGATGTCCTGGGTTCGAGTCCCGAGTCGGGCCAAGTTTAATTATTGAGTCTTTCTGTTTAGTGAGCCTCAGTAACAGCCTGGAGTTGGGAAGTCGGCGGTGTGTCACTCCCATGCCGACGTGTCGCGTCGGTCCTGCGTCTTAACTCTCACTGGTGGTGTTTCGCGTCGTCCCACCGGAGTATGAGAGTGACAGGAACAGAGAGTGCACTTGCACTGACCTCTATAATACCACTGGACTGGCTGTTGACAACGTGCTTTTGTGGCGGCTTGATATTCGCCATTTTGGCGCAGAGTTTTTGGTACTAGAACTAATGATGTCGATATAAAGATTTTTATTTTTTTATTTTTATTAATCAATAACCGTATCATCATAATTACTACTTATGTTATATTAACAACGAAAATGCAAAATTACTTTACAGTAAACAAACACTTCTCGCTGTCATTTGCAATATACGTCAAAATTAGTTCTCGAGACTCTCGCTAGTGGCGCTTCAAATGGACACAAAAAAATTGCTGTCAAACGCTTGGAACAGCCAGTCCAGTGGTATTATAGAGGTCAGTGGCACTTGTGTCTGTCTGCGCGTACACTCGTGCACTATAATATCTCCTGCGCAGTTGGCCAGTCTCAATGAGATGGCCGCCATGGCCGGCATCGGTCGGAGAACATAATAAGACTATAGCGATATTCCAAAATAGTACAGAACACAGACCCGCTCGAGGCGTTCATTGGAGGCGCAGAGGCGCGCGATGGAGCCGATGTTGTTGGTGATGGTGACGAGCGTGGCGCGCGCCAGGTCCGCGCGCGACACCCGCGCCCGCCGCTCCGCTGAGCACATGTGGCCGAAGCTGGGGGAATATACATATATTCATTAACAATTAAGTGAATGAATGAAATGAATGGTAAACGAATGGGTGAATGATTGAATGAATGGATAAGGAGCGCACGCACCGATCAGCAGAGCACAATAAAATGTATATAAATGAACAACGAACTAAAAGCAAGAAGTGCCCTACAGTACTCCGATCGCTCTAATTTGTATTCACATTGAAAGGCGTGAGCGCACACCATTCTCCGTTGAAACAATATTCTGTCATTTTGAGTGAAAGAGAACGAAAATTTAGTTTTACACGCGAGTAAAGGAGACAACATGTATTTGTTGGTACGAGTGTGTAATCGCAGTTTTGCCACGATTCCACCGGCGTTTTTGCCACGTTTTTCAAGGTCAGGGCCCTTCTTGCTTTTAGTTCGGTGTAAATTAATGAATGGAATGATTTAATGGAATTGAATTAACGAAAGGATGAACGAATGGATGAATTAATGGATGGATGGATGGATGGATGAATGGATGAAGGTGATATGTCACATTTTCGAATTTTACTGTTTTATGCGTAGTTTTTGGTGTAATTATATACTTTATTGCACAATCGATAATGTTACAGAAATAATACTAACTTCAAACTCAACACAAACTTTAAACTCAATTTACTAGAAATTTGAATTTCGCAACATATCATCTTCATACATTCACGTCTTCAAATATGTTGGGACATTAACACACACAGCGCCATCTAGTTCCATGGTAAGCTATGAGGCTTACGTTATGAATACCATACACATCATAGCTATAGAGACCCATAACTGGAGTACAAATATCGTGCTCATAACACAAATGAATGTTAGAGAGTAGAGTAAAGTAGAGATTGAGATTGAGCCAAACGTACCATTAATACAACTCAATCATTCAACTTGCATTTTCAAAAAATTATTATGAATCATACAAGTTTATATTAAAAGGAAACCCACCCCCACATAAAAGATATGAACAACACAATCTAATTGACCTAGAAATCGAACCCAGAACCTTCCCCACTACACCACTAAAGCAGTTCATCCAGACTCACCTGCTAGCAACCAGATCACCTCTCAGCCCGAACCTCTCGTAGTCCCCTCCGTAGATATCTCTGACCAGCTTGTCCACCGAGGTGTTGTCCCCGGAGGCTGCCAGCGCTATGGCCTCCTCGAAACTGCTGCAGCCGGCCAGCAGACAGCACAGGCCCAGGAAGGTACCTCCACCTAGACTGAAAAGGTACAACCATTTTGAAATTACAAGTATATGTATGGGTATCAAATAAAACGACAAGATAAAAATAACTCGATAAATAAAATGTCGTCACACTAAATCCAATATGGCGGACAACTTTTCACTTATAGCATATTTTCATATGCTATAAGTGAAAAGCTGTAGTGAAATGCTGTATATTATACGGTACTTACATAAAAAAAAACTTTTAAAATTTTTGTCTGTCTGTTTGTTCTGGCTAATCTCTGAAATGACTGGACCGATTTTGACGGGACTTTCACTCGCAGATAGCTAATGCTATTAAATTTTATTTATTATCATTAAGGGACCGATTTTTGTGCTACAAAATTTAAATTTGGCAAGAAGCACTTAGTATAACATATAAGTTTGTGAATTAAATAATTTGGTTCAAATTTCAAAATTTTCAAAGTAAATACGAGTACTCAAATCTATTACATAATATGTATATACGTGCAGTGTATCAACTATCCGGTATCCGTAACACAAGCCTCGTAGCTTGCCACAGAACTAGAATGCGCTGTGTGTTAATGTGCCAACATATTGTTACGTACTACGGGTTCGGGATCGGAAATTAATAGCGTTCTTTCACTTGAAATGTTTTAATTCTCTCTAAACACACGCACAGTGTGTACACAACACTATAGTAGTGTTATTACCTCGCTGCAGACTCGGCCATAAATCATAATCGGACTAGGGATGTGCGTTAGTTGCGCGCGCGCAAGGCCGCTATCGATAACAGAATCATCAAGGTTACGACGTAAACATACTGCATTCATTAAGTATGCAGGGTAACTAATGGGTACTAATGTGATTAACTAATTATTAAAAACTAAAGAGGGTAATTAGCAAATATGTTTAGCCTATTTAGTATAACTATTTTAGTTGTGCTGTGCTATTAAGTACATTTAAATCGCTACAAAAATAAATTAGACCATTACGTGTCAAATAAACGTGTTTTTATTTCTATCACCCATTTATAAAGATATAAAAAAAAGAACTATAGATATCACTCATCGACTGGAGTAATGCACATCGTAGTAATGCGCAATGCCGTGCCATAAGGCCCGTGAGTGGGAAAGAGTGCGAAACACTAGAATGATTTATGGCCGAGTCTGCAGCGAGGTATTAACACTACTATAGTCTTTGAGCACTGTTAATTCACTTAAAGTCACTCCTTCACAAAATTTTCAACAAACACTTCTTCACTTTCCCATTATTTTGTATATCTTCTAGTCTTCACTCGGCTTCGTATATCAACTGATCTCTCGACACACTGCCGGCCTTTTTATATGCGTAAATATTAGAACATTCTAGTATCGAAAATTTAAAACGTTTCTAGTAATTTCGAATCCTTTCCCGAAAATGCTTTGTCTCTCTCTGACACATTAGAATTTGTAATAAACTGTTCCTGTCATCTAAAGCATGGTACAAACGTGCAATTTTTTTTTGGACATTACAACAGCGCCATCTAGTTCCGCAGTAAGCTACTTAACGTGCTTGTGTTACGAATACCAGATAGTTGATATACTACACATATAAATTTTAAATACATACATATTATAAATATAAACACCCATGACTGGAGTACAAACATTCGTGCTCAACAAATGAATGCCACCAGCGGGACTCGAACCCAGGTTCCCACTGTATCCCGCGACAATATGTACCTGGTGCCGCTGACCCTGTAGTAGTCGTTGGGCGCGTTCACCACCAGCATGGACACGCCGCTGCCGATGTTCACCAGCAGGAAGGGGTACGGGTTGGAGAAGTCGAAGGGCTTGCGGACGTACTGGCTTAGTGCGGGTTCGAGGTAGGGCGGCTGGAAGAAAAAAAAATAAACAAAAAATTCTGATAGTCAACACTCTACGGTAATGTCATCAGCCCTATTTTAACGTCCCACTGCTGGGCACGGGCCTCCCTCAGTACGAGGGGGATCAGGCTATAGTCCACCGCGCTGGCCTAGTGCGTGTTGGCGGACTGAGCATGTCTTACGACAACTTGCTAGGTTCTCTCAGACATGCAGGTTTCCTCACGATGTTTTCCTTCACCGTAAGACAAGTGGTAATCGTGATAGAAATGATTCGCACGTGAAAATATCAGAGGTGCGAGACGCGGATTTGAACCCGTATCACTCGGTTATACAAGCGACGCGTTACCGCTGAGCTACCACTGCACTGTACTGGACGGTAATGCAGCTTATTATTAGTGGAAATACTTTCAAAATCGGATCAGTATTCTACCCTTTGAGATCATCTAAATAGGGTATTACAATAATTTGTGAAACGTGTCTCAATTAGATGCTGTAGTAAAAATAAACCACTAAAAGCACCTAATTTATAATCAATCAATAAGTGTTATAAAATGCATAAAAAATATTACATTTTCAAATTTCGCGCCTCATTGGCCGAAAACTCTGAACGCAGTGGACGCCATCATTCATCATATCTATATATCTGTGTGTCGGTGGGTTTTGTAAACAAATGCGCTGATAATTTGTATGAAATTGATAATTTTTTATAGTTTAAAAATGAGTTATTATTCTACTTATTGTTGGTGTGCTGTTCCTGAATGCAAGAATACTAGTGTAAAAACACCAAACAAAATAATTTATTTTTGTGTACACGGCGGTATGACGTAATAAAGTGGCGTCTAATATTTCATGGTGTTTAAAAACAGATTAAAAGAACTGAAAACTTCGAATTTAATTTAAAAATTTGTTTTTATTATGTTATTTTATGAACTAAAACCAACACTTTCCTAATGCTTTTTGCCTCAGCTGTCTTAATAATATATTTTTAGATTGATTATCATATGGAATAATATAACATTAAATATGTTATACTTACTTACTTACATTATAGATTTACCAGTGATATTAGAAAATATAACCCTACCAGTAAACGATTTTCGCTAAACATTCATTAATAAACTCCTTTAACAGTCTATCTATTAATGAAAACCGTATTAAAATCTGTTCAGAAGTTCCTGAGATTAGTTCAAACAAACAAACAAAATTTTGTAAAACGACTAACTTTAAAAAAAAAAGTGCGTGCGTACAAAGTAGACATGTCAGAAGTGAAACTTGTTTATTTATAAATTTAACTCACTGTTTACACACTGTATACATACTAATGTGGTGGCGCTAACTCTTCCCCGTCTCTGAGCGCCTGGTACTTGTTCGTTTCATCGAGTTTGAAATCACAACGATTCTAAAGAAGTTTCACTTCAAAAATAAACAACGGTTACCATGGCAACATGGGAATGTATTCTATCTCATTCTCTCCGACTTAATCCTATACTTTTATGTATTTCTTTCTTTATCGTGACGCATTTCCGTTTCATCAAGTTTCAAATCACAACGATTCTAAAGAAGTTTCACTTCAAAAATAAACAACGGTCACCATGACAACACGGGAATGTATTCTATCTCATTCTCTCCGACTTAATCCTATACTTTTATGTATTTCTTTCTTTATCGTGACGCATTTCCGTTTCATCAAGTTTCAAATCACAACGATTCTAAAGAAGTTTCACTTCAAAAATAAACAACGGTTACCATGGCAACATGGGAATGTATTCTATCTCATTCTCTACGACTTAATCCTATACTTTTATGTATTTCTTTCTTTATCGTGACGCATTTTCGTTTCATCGAGTTTCAAATCACAACGATTCTAAAGAAGTTTCACTTCAAAAATAAAACCAATCACTACCAAATTCTCCAAAACGGCTAAACCAAAACTGATTAAACTATTAAACAACAAACTTACAGTATCTTTACTGGCGGAACCGTTCTCCGGCGGAGCCCAGTAGTAACACTCTTGAGGGTTCATCGAGTCCACGAAAAGGACCCCGGCGATTAGTGCATCTAGTTCATCTAGTTTGGACAAACGCATGTTCACCTCCTGTGAAAAAAAATAATAATATAAAAAAAACATGTATGTATATTGTATGTATGTTTTGACGGCTCAGTTGGTAGTGACCCTACTTTCTGCGCCAGCGGTCGCGGGTTCGAGTCCCGCTGGGGGCATTCATTTGTTGAACACGAATGTTTGTACTCCAGTTATGGGTGTTTATATTTATAACTAGTCTTTACCGCGGCTTCGCTCGCGTTTTAAAGGCTGGAAACCAAATTCTTTTCGGCGTCCCTTCCCCCTCGCCACAGCCGTCTTACACGCGGTGATTATTATTTTGTTGCGGATTTATGTTAAAACTATGATATCTCGTAAGATATTCATTGAAATCAAATGATGCCAAGAGCAATTTTGTTCAAAATTAAATACTTATGCTGAATAACTTATCTATTTGGGTAAGGATATGTATGTATTTAAAATGTATATGTGTAATATATCAGCTATCTGGTATCCGTCACACAAGCACGTAACGTAGCTTACTGTGGAACTAGATGGCGCTGTTGTAATAATGTCTCAACAGATTATTACAGATTTATTTATTTACGTATGTATTCAGCTCTTTTTAACGTCCCACTGCTGGGGGTGGGCCTCCCTCAGTACGAGGGGGATCAGGCCATAGTCCACCGCGTTGGCCTAGTGCGGGTTGATGACATCACATTTCTCATTGTCTTTCGAAAACTTTGCTAGTTTTTCTTCACAAATTACCACTTGTCTTAAATGGTAATCATGTTAGAAATGACTCGCATATGAAAATATCAGAGGTGCGAGACCCGGATTTGAACCCGCATCACTCGGATATCCAAGCGAACGCGTCACCACTGGGCTACCACTGTCCTAAATCACAACCTACCTTAATAAAATCCTCTTCGAACTTGTACGCCCCGCCGCCAGTAGCATATATGGTGTTGACCAACGCCGCCATGCCTTTAGACCTGGCCAGCTGGAGGAACGCGCCGACTTCACTTGTCGGGAACCTGATGAAGTGGAGTGTGCCTCGTCTTCCTCGAATCGTTACGTTTTCCATCTAAAATTGAATAAAATATATAAATACTAGTAATTCCCGTGGCTCCGTCCGCGGTCTTAACACATAAAAAATGGGGATTGGCGGTAGAAAAATGAAAATAATATTATAATATGTATTTTTGATGCCAAATCATAATAAAAAAATATATTATTTGGTCTAAAAAGAAAAAAAAATCTGGATTGAGCCACACTTATTATCTAGGCCCTAGGGGAATAAAAATAGCCTACGACCTATTCTCAGACCTACCAAATATACAGTCGTTCCAAATAATCGGTTAAGCCGTTTTGGAGGAGTTTGAACAAACACTGTGACACGAGATTTTTATATGTATATTAGAAGATAATAAAATTCTAAGTCAAATCTATGAATTAAATATTTTTTTAAATCTTATTGAAATAATCATTATGATCGATACAGAGGCCAAATCTATAAATCTTGCAGTGACAAGTCAGTGTAATTAAAAAAGAAAAAACCCGACTGCGTTTTTGCGTAATTTGGAAACTCTAAAATATGTTGTTTTGATTTAAAAATTATACCCTGTGTCACTTTCACAATTAATACCAATCTAACGACCCCCTTAAAGCTAAAATCTATCGAACCGTTCAGTCTGCAGAGCGTGCCAAACATTTGAATTTGGCGCCAAAAACCCGCCATTTTGTTTATTTCTTTTTATTTTGATACACCCAGTGTCACTTTCAAGATAAATACGAATCTAACGAAACCTCTCAAGATAAAATTCATCGAGCAGTTCAGGCCGCAGAGCGTGACAAACAATTAAACACACGTATTCTTGAAAACATAACCCTCCTTCTGACGCAGTCGGGTAAAAATACGTGATATTCTAGTGATAATCGCAAACATTGTAACATTTTCATCTTATTCTGACATTTTATTTATGCATGGCGTGATGATAGATAGCCTTTGACCTCCCTCTATACGGTCTATTAATAACGACGCGAATGTTCCTGTGAACATTTTTTCCTCTTTAACGCAAAAACCACAGAGCAAATTTTGATGAAGCTTTATAGTAATATAGCTTATCCATCAGAGTAATATATGGGGTATCTAAATATACTAGCAAGAAGCTGAGCTTTGTGAGGGCTCTCGTAGTTTTTCTAACGGGTAATAATGTTACAGCGATGTTAACTCTTTGGTTCTCTAACAGATGGCGTTAGTAGTACAATAACACTATCCAATGAACACAAAATTGTTAATGTTAATTTTTTAATGGTTATATAATTATATTTTTGACAGATAACACATCTAGATATGAAGTTAAATTACTATGTTAACACAAATGTATAGGCGTGATAGTTTTTCAGTAAAGTGTACCACAAAATGCTCAGGTTGTGTGATAGTGATAGGTCTCGCTTCGCTCTTCCTAATAATTTAATAAAATTCTGAGTGGAATCTGTACATTGAATATTTTTCTCTTAATCTTAGTGAAAGAGTCATTATTAAATATATAGATACCGAATCTATAGTTTTTAGAGTTTCTGTTTCTTTATTTGCTATCTGTGACTCCATAATGAGAGAACTACTGAACAGATTTTGATGTAATTTGGTATGATGATAGCTGGTTAACCGGGTCAATATGTAGGATACTTTTTATTGCGGATAATATATCTTATCTCCGAGAAATGTATCCTAACCATCAAAACATTTACCGTATTTAATCGCCATTTTAAAATGAAACTCTTACCAAAAAGGGCCTAAAAGACTGTAAGGAAATGGATACTTAAAACTAATCCTCAGGAGACTCTCGAGATTATCGTCAGCCCAATTAACGTCCCACTGCTGGGGGTGGGCCTCCCTCAGTACGATCAGGCCATAGTTCACCGCGCTGGCCTAGTGCGTGTTGGCGGACTTCACGTTTTTCGAAAACTTGCTAGGTTTTCTGGGACATGCAGGTTTCTTTACGATGTCGACTTTCACCGTAAGACAAGTGGTAATCATGATATAAATGATTCGCACATGAAAATATCAGAGGTGGTATCGAGACCCGGATTTGAACCCGCGTCACTCGGTTATCCAAGCGAGCGCGTTACTACTGAGCTACCACTTACTTGCTACTCTCAAGATTGCTGTAAAGCATCGAAACATCGAGAACCAAAAAAACTAGCAAATCCACAAAAAAGGCAGATTTATTTAAAATGTGATAAATATTTTATGAAATGACGTCAATTACCTTTAAAATACGTGTTAATTAAATATTTCGTAAGTACTACATTAATATAACAACCTCGTTTTAAAGCAGGTTTCGAGGATTGTAATGTCGTGTTCAACTGAGCGTGGTTAGACAATAGAATTAATTTATTCACAAATCAGTATGTTAAATGTGCAACATTTCTGAGATTTTTTAAAAATATAGTCCACGTATCCCTCATTATAATTTATTATTCACAACTTTTTTAAGTCCCACTGCTGGGCTGGGGAATCCCTTCAATATGAGGGGGATCAGGATATAGTCCACCACGCTGGGCAAGAGCGGGCAGGCTAAGCATGTCTTTTGAAAACTTACCAGCATCTCGCACCTCTGATATTTTCATATGCGAATGATTACCGTAGAAAGGAAAACGTCGTTTATAAGCCTGTCTAAAACCTAGAAATCTAGAAACCAGCGCGGTGGACTGTGGCCTGATCCCCCTCGTACTGAGGGAGGCCCACGCCCAGCAGTGGGACGTTAAAAAGGGTTGGTGACATGACACAAAAACTAGAAAAGACTTGAAATTTCCAGTCCACCCGCACTTGCCCAGCGTGTTGGACTATACCCTGCTCCCCTTATACTAAAGACCCACGCCCACAAGTGGGACGTTAAAAAAGGGCCAAAATAGAATTTTTAAACTAACCTGTAAATGTACATCTCGCCTGCCAGTCTTGCCATACGCTGAGTTCCTGGTGAGATACCTTCGTATGCTCTTCAGCACTTCTGTTTCCTTGTCCAGCTCTCGTCTATTCGTTTCGCGAGGTTCGAAGTAGACTAGCTTTGTGAGGGTACCACCTATATCCATACCGAACCAGGGCATTGCTGTGGGCGGGATTTGTGTTTAGTTTAATCGATTTTGAATCGATTAATGTTTGATGAATGGTTTATCGATTTATTAGTTTAATTATAGTAATTGCAATTTTGTTTTAATTATTTAATTAAAACAAAATTAATAATATTATTAAGCTTTAAAAATTATATTACTCGATATCGGTAAATATCCGAAAAAAATATAATAATAATCGATTTTTTGTATATTATACGATAAGTCTATCTCTTCATTTTGCGCTGTCACAATGACGATTGAGTAAATTACATTTTATATTCGATTAAAACCAAATTTTGTCATGATCATCGATAATTATAAATTTATTAAATAGTAGATATAGATATTACAACTGTACTTACGAGGGGCATTATTGTCAGGAGGGGTGGGGGGTGCAGGTTCAACCATTTTGCGTACTTTTTCTAGGGGAACAGTGTAAGGTGACCGTCTCGCTCGCTTCAATTGATTATTCCTAAAGGGGGACAGAGACAGATAAATACTAGAAAGTAATATAAAAATCTAGCAATTATACTAGCAACCCTAGCGTTTTAACGATTACTATAGATCTTTTAGCATTAGTCTCGTGACCATTTTTTATGAAGTACTCGTTTTTTAATACATTGGGACATTATGAAATGAATGATCCCAGCGGGACTCGAACCCGCGACCGCTGGCGCATCAAATAAGGTCACTACAAACTGAGCCAAGCGTGTCGTCTTGATTTGTTGTAAACAAAGAAATATTAATTCCACGTAAAAATATTATACACTGTTTTCCATTTAAAATATTGTATGTAAATTGTAAATGCTTCATTATAACAATGTAGGGTGACCTTAAACTTAAAAGGTCAATTAATTTATTATTTTTCATGAAAAAAAAATATTTTTGTAGGTAGTATGTTTATTTCTTTTTTTTATTTTTATTACTGGCATGTGTAAATCTAAATGTATAATAAAATTCGACCTGAGTCAAATTTGTACATTCAATATTAAAAAAAACACCTATTGAAATATTTTTTATTACCGGTAATGTTGATGAACCATAACTTTTTAGAATTTTTGTCTCTGTGATCGCATCACGAGAAAACCACTGGGCAAATTTTGATAAATTTGGCATGATGATAGCTGGTTATCCACGTCAACATATTTTCAATTCAATTCAATTTTCAATTAAATTCTTTCAGTTGAGCACAGATTACTTCGCCAGTGTCACGTAGAATGGAGAAGACACGAAGGAGATTGGCCGTTAACATAAGAGTGTCAAAATATTTTATTGTGGGAAAATAATATTTCAATTTTGACAAATGTATGTTAACCGTTAAAACGTAGGGTCCTAGGGACGAACCCGAGCGGAGCGAGGGCTACTACTATTATGTACTAGCGACTAATCCTCGCTTCGCTCTGGTTTGTCCCTGGATTTAGCGCGAGCGAAGCCGCATAACTAAATTTTCTGAAATAAAAGTAGCCTAAATGCCTTATAGCATTAGCTATCTGCAAGTGAAAGTCCCGTAAAAATCGGTCCAGCCGTTTCAGATATTAGCCGGAACAAACAGACAGACAAAAACTTTTTTTTTATGTTAGTATTGTATATACTTTCGTATGTATTTAGTGCAAGGGTGTTTATTTGAAATTAAAGACAGACATTTCAATTTTATCTATATGTATAGACGTTATATGTATATATACATATGTATGTGTGCTTAGTAATCTACCTAATGAGAGTGTGTGAGGGCGTAGAGCCGCGCTCGGGCCGACAGGCCGCGAGGCAGCCTTCACAACGGTGCAGGCGCATCTGTAACCAAAAACAATAATAATATTACAAATAAGCTTTAACTATGGAGGGTCTTGGGTTCGAGACTCGGGTTGGGTCATAAAATTTACATGTATATTAAAGAAAAAATCCTTTGTGACTTTGCTTTAGTCACATTTAATAGAGATACGCCGACTTCTGAACTGCGAAAGTTTTGGAGTTGTTACGCCTTTATGATGAAAATGTAAGACGGATTTTGATGAAATTTAGTACACGGATAGACCGTGACTCTGAAAGAACACATTTTTTTAATGTTGGGAAATGCCACGACGTCCCGATGGCCCGGCAGGTCTGCAGAAGCAGACCACACAGCTGCGGGGTTGCTCCACAGTCCACTCTGCTATCAGAGAAGTACCAGGAGCAACCCGCATGACACACTGCCCATCGATGTGAGCCCCTCATGCGCGTTTCTTGGCTTCGCGCCCGGCCGGATTGCCGGACGCTACAGTGCCCCCTACCACGACAAGGTAAACGTTGGAAGGGCTTGAAGAACACATATTGTAAGAAGTCTTAACCGAACCTTTCAACCGAAGTTAGGGTCTTGTTGCTAGTCCTATTAATGTTATAAATATGAGAAATGAGGATAGATGCATAGATTTTTGTTGCTCTTTCACGCCATAACGGCTAAACTGATTTTAATGAAATTTTGCACAAAGATAGATTGTAGTCTGGAATACTACATAGATAAGTTTTACCACGAAAATGTGCGAGTCCCGTCGGATAAACTTAATTTCGTTGAAAATTTAAATACAAAATGGACTTAAGAGACACCCGAACGTTTAAAGAGTTGGCGCAACTACAGTAAAATACGTTCCGAGATCGTTAGAAAATTAGAAATTGTTTGGTCTCCGTGACCAAAACGCGGTCAGGAGGCCAATATGATTGTTGCTCCAAGTTAACGATCCTGACAGGCAAACATCTAATACTTAGTAATATTAATAAAACTAAACGAAAAGTGAATAAATTAACTGCAGATTAAATTGTTGTTTAGGGTTCTGTAGATAAAGACGATGGTATGTTATAGTACGCATGCGTGAAACAACGTTACCTAGCAACGACTTATTTATAATTGAATATATCCTTTATTGTCTAAATGTATTTAAAATAACTAATTAATTCAAAAACTACATTTTTAGTGGACCGAATTGTCAATCTAAATTCAAAACCATTCTCGAATGCAATCGAACACACACAACACATTTCATCAAAATCGGTTCAGCCGTTTAAGAGTTCAATTACATACACACGCACAGAAGTGTCTTATATATATTTAAGACTAGCAAATAGCAACTCTCGCGACTTCGCCCGCGTCCCGTCCCGTCCCGCCGGAGTATGAGAGTGATAGGAACAGAGAGTGTACTTGTGTCTGCGCGTACACTCGTGCACTATATCTCCTGCGCAGTTGGCTAGTCTCATAGAGATTGGCTGCCATGACAAAAGTCGGTCGGAGAACATTATTATTATTAAATCTGGTAAAAAATTTGTATGATAATAATCCAAATGTATGAGTGCGTATTTGATAATATTAAAACTGTAACTAGGTCAGACTTATCTACATCCATATCTGTAGTAAATATATAAAGCTGAGTTGTTTGTTTGGTTGAACGCGATAATCACAGGAACTTTATAGAGCATCTTAAACCTTAGTCTCTTCCAAGATGGCTGTAAAACATTTGAAACGTTAGGAATAAAAAATCTAAATAAATTTAACTATCTACTTCCAAACCATGCTTTTCGTAACGTTAAGGGGTGCGTACCTATATACTCGTAGTACGTATAAACATTTAATTAAGGAGTGCGCAAGTTACATAGAAACATTTATGTACCGAGTGATACGGGTTCAAGTCTGGGTCTTGCAATTGTGATATGGTTATGTGAAAATCATTTCTCACATGATCACATGAGAACTACTTGTCTTACATGTAAAATCCGTCAACCTGCAATTGGCCCGAGTGCTGGACTATGGCCTGATTCCTTGTATTGAAGGGATGTTTGTGCCCAGCAGTACGTGGAAAAATTCTGAATACATACAATGTAGGTTTCGTATATATGCGTATGCGCAGGACAAACCAAGCATTAGTCATACAATCCAGTAATATCAAAAACGGTTATACTATCAACGCATGTATATCTATTACATAAATGTTACGAAAAACCTCTAAATGCGTCTCACGTAGTACGTACCATTCGGCGACATTATGTATTCTGCTTTAAAACTATTATTCAATAATGATACTGAGTGAACTACATAGTGCAATAAAAAAGACTGTTAAAAATTTTGGAGTGTATTTTTACAAGGTCTTATTAATTTATAATGTGCGTTTGGGTCAAGTCCACTATCACTTATCCCACAAAGTTGAGATTTTGCATGTCAGTTTAGTTCCGAAGACATACAGTTTCTCTGATAATAATTATGACCTGATTCTCCATCTAGAATTGGCTCCAGAGAAACCAACTCATCAACGATTACGAGTACTGATATGGATTATCGTTATGGTACAGTAACAAAAAAGTTAAAAGTAGCTTTAGTTATTACTCATGACAGTAGCAAACTAGGAGTGAAAGATCCGTCAAAATCGGTCCAGCCGTTTCAGAGATTAGCCGGAACAAACCGACAGACAGACAGTCAGACAATTTTTTTTAAATAGATTTTTGATGTAAATATCGTATATATACTTTCATATGCATTTAGTGAAAAGCTGTTAATTTGAAATTACAAACAGACACTTCAATTTTATTTATAGGTATGTATAGATTAAAATTGTAATAGCATCGTAATATATATACATGATAATATAATCTTGAGAATATTTCCACTAATTTAAATTAAAAAAATATATAATATAAAGATAATAAAAGGGGTTCAAACACCGCCATTTTCGCACGATGTAATGACGTCACATGGGATCTTCATGTCATCGATTGTACAGATAAGTGGCTATTATAATATAGTCATAACTTTTAAATTTCAACTACGTAAATTGTTAATGAGAAACTGAAATATATTTTATTTAGAAGTCGGTTTAAAGGCATTTGTTGACGAGCTTTTTTTAAACAAACAAACACATTCGCAATCGTAACACAATCAATGTAAGATTGACATAATTTAAATTTCTCATTTTCTATTGAGGTACCTTGAAAATACGACCTTACATTTATTAAACTAATATAGTCTTAAAAACAAATAGTTAGAACTTATAATTGATTGAGAATACACTGGTACATTGTATTTGCACATCCAAGGTTCAACAGAAACTGGTTTTTCATATACATAATGCAAAAGGAACGGGATTATTGGACACTTGATAATGTTATATGTATATGGCGAGGAATACTTGACCTATATCTATACATATAATAAAATTGAGAGTGGAATCTGTACATTGAATATCTTTTGAAAAATCAAATGATGTGACAAAATCAATTAAATAGTTATTATTATGGATACAGAGGCAGAATCTAATTTTCAGAATTTTTGTTTGTCTGTCTGTTTGTTTCCACAACAGAGGAAAACAACTGAATTGATTTTGATGAAATTTAATATGGTGATAGCTGGTAGCCCAGCGGTAACGCGTCGCTTGTATAACCGAGTGATGCGGGTTCAAATCCGGGTCTCGCACCTCTGATATTTTCATGTGCGAATCATTTCTATCCTGATTACCACTTGTCTTACGGTGAAGGAAAAACATCGTGAGGAAACCTGCATTTCTGAGAAAACCTAGCAAGTTTTCGTAAGACATGTGAAGTCCGCCAACACGCACTAGGCCAGCGCGGTGGCCTGGCCTGATCCCCCTCGTACTGAGGGAGGCCCGTGCCCAGCAGTGGGACGTTAAAAAGGGCTGATGATGATGGCTGGTTTCTGGGTCAGCATACAGAATACTTTTTACAGCAGGAAATGTTTACACGAGTATGTCTGCGAAGAATTCTTAAAGAAAGTATTTATAAAATCATAAGGTTTTTTTCAAATTTGCAAAATATAGAGATTTATTAACTTCGTTTTATTTGAATGGAAAAAATAATAATCAGGGAACTACAACTTACCAATTTATCGATATGTTATCTTGGAATTTTGATTTTTGCAATAACCTAAATAACCGTGCATATACTTGACCTACATAATATTTGATTAATGTCTTTTAGTAATGATAAAGTATAGGTGTTCAGCCCTTTTCAACGTCCCACTGCTGGGCAAGGGCCTCCCTTTAATATGAGGATCAGGCCATAGTCCACCACGCTGGGCAAGTGCACAGCGCCATCTAGTTCCGTGGTAAGCGATGAGGCTTGTGTTATAATTTTATAAAAGTCAAATTAAATGATGTATTAACATTACTTAGTTACATTACGTTCAAAGTATTCTAGAACAACGTATACATTAGAGGTCGTAAGTCAAACATTGCACGAGGCGTCTATAAATACGTCATCAACCTCAGACAGGCAGGTTGATATGTGATTACCACGTTGGACTAGTGCAGTTTGATAGGTCCGAGGTTCGAGACCCGAGTCCGGCAAAAATAATAACAAGATTTTTCTATGCAATATGTCTTACGCACTTGGCTTGTTCTTTCGAAGTATTAGACACGTCTAAAACCTTTGTCTTTCCCGTAACTATATTCGTAAAACAATCAAATTTTTGAGAACCCATTCGACACATTAAATCTGAATAAAAAATAAAAAAAATCTATAGAATTTTTTAAAATTTCTTAATGAATCATAGCTGACCTATTTTATTTTTTTTATTTTTCTCTAGCCTATGTTGTGAGGGGTAACACAAGGATTCTAACGATAACACTTGCATCGAAATCAGTTCAGGCGTTTAAAAATAATGGCGGAATAAAGAAACTCACAAACGTACATACATACATGAACCCTGAAAACATAACACGCCTTTTTCAGCAGTCGTGTAAAAAGAGAAGTCTACATCGTACAAGAATATGTGTTTTATATACAGACATTAAGGCTATTTTTTATCATAGATGATACGGATATCCGACAAAAATCCAGGATACCGGATGGAAAAATAATATCCGGATAGATAGCAGACATAAAAACTTCTTTTCGGCCAATCATCTATCCGTTAAATCTCTACTTTTTATCCCGTTTAATATTTCACAGAGCATATTATAAGGGCTGTTATTTTGAAGACGACTCGTTTGGCTCAGTTGGTAGTGACCCTACTTTCTGCGCCAGCGGTCGCTGGTTCGAGTCCTGCTGGGGGCATTCATTTGTTAAGCACAAATGTTTGTGCTCCATTCATGGGTGTTTATATTTATAATATGTATATATTTAAAATTTATATGTGTAGTATATCAAGTATCAACTATCTGGTATCCGCAACACAAGCACGTAATGTAGCTTACTACGGAACTAGATGGCGCTGTTGTAATAATGTCCCAACATATTTATTTATTATTTATTATATTTAGTTCATTTTAACCGCATACCATAAGTTTAACTTTTAACATTTTATTGATCTTTGACCTCAGAATGTATACAATGCGTATTACTTCGGTACATTTACATAAACAAAATCAATATTCCGGATAACAAATACAGGATAATACGGATAGAAGTCGGTCAAAGAGTATGAAATATTTATTAGAAGTAAATTTTATTATAGCGACTCAAATTTTCGACGCTCGGATTCGCCCCTAAGAACATTTTAACGAGAGAGAAGAGATATTTCCTTCAGTAAAAAGTATGCTATATTATGTTGATCCGGATAATTAATCAACTATCGTCATACTTTTCAAATAAAAATTATTACTAACATTCTATAGAAAATGACGACACGTTTGGCTGTTTGTAGTGGCCCTACATTCTGCGTCGTGTCGCGGGTTCGAGTCCCGCTGAGGCATTAATTTGTTAAGCACGAATGTTTGTACTTGTTTGTATTCCAGCCATGGGCGTTTATATTTATAATATGTGTGTGGTACATGTATTTAAAAGTGATATATGTGTAGTAGGTATATCCTATTTGGTATCCGTAACACAAGCCTCGTAGCTTACCACGGAACTAAGTGGCGCTGTGTGTAATAATGCCTCAACATATTTATTTAATAATGTAGGTAAACTAGGGACGAACCAGACCCGTTGCTTATTTTGGCATTTTTTCCTCATTTTTTGAACAAAAATTATGTTCAAATTCAAGAGTCCAAATAGATAAATGTCAAAATGAAGTTGTCAAATATTCGCCTCAAGTTTCATCGTATTGTCCACCAAGGATGCAGCTTAAGTTTTATCTACTTCGGAAATAGAACCCACGACTTTTAAAGTGTACCTAGTATTATCAATTTCTACACAGTTTTTGTTTTGATAAGACGTTTTATCTTCTAACGTTTGTATTCTTTTAGTAATAACTTATTTAAATATAAAAATTAGTATCTACGGAGACAATAGTATTTTACTACGTCTAAGAGACAAGTGAAGAAAAACACCGAGAACCTGCATATCTGAGAGAACCTAGCAAGTTTTCGAAAGACGTGAAGTCCGCCAACACGCACTATACTAGCGTGGACTATGGCCTGATCCCACTCGTGTCGAAGGAAGGCTTATGCCCAGCTGTGGGCCAAATAAAGGGCTAAATACAAGAATCTAACTAGCTTCAGTGCGAAGGGCCCGAGCCCAACAGTTCGTTGTTATTAGGACGGCATATTATCGGACCGTGACATACGAAATAGACAAAATTATTTTCATTCAGTCCATAGACTTCCATTTATCTTTATGCGTACGCAGCCCTAAAATAACTTAGGGAAGCCTAAAAATGAAAGGTTTTAGGTCGGTAGAATATAATAGTTTTAAAGTGCAAAATGCAAGGTCAACAAATTACAGTATGATACATATTGAAAAAATACATACAGTGGAACATATAACCTCCTCCTTTTTTGAAATCGGTTAATAAAACTAGCAAAAAGCTTAGCCCTCACAAAATGTTATAGCGATGTTAACTCTTTGGTTTTCTAATAGACGGCGTTATTAGTACAATAACACTATATCCAATGCACAAAATTGTTAATATTATTTTTTTAATGGTTATAAAATTATATTTTTTGACAGATAACACATCTAGATATGAAGTTAAATTACTATGTTAAAGCACAAATCTATAGGCGTGATAGTTTTTCAGTAAAGTGTACCACAAAATGCTCAGGTTGTGGGATAGTGAAAGGGCTTCCTTCGCTCGCCCTAATAAGTCCATACATATATGAAATTCGAAGTTAGTTCAAATCTGTACATAGGTAAAATATTTTAGGGAAAATTTTATACAAATAGTCATTATTATCCACACAAAAACCAAATTCACAGTTTTAAGTATTTTTGTCTGTCTGTGTGTTACGAGAAAACTCGACAGAGTTTGATGAAATTTTGTATAATGATAGCTGGTTTTTTTTTTTTTTTATGGGACAAAGGAGGCAAACGGGCAGGAGGCTCACCTGATGGTAAGTGATCATCTCCGCCCATGGACATCTGCAACACCACAGGGCTTGCAGATGCGTTGCCGGCCTTTCAGGAAAGGGAGGGATGGAGGAGGGAGAAGGACGGGAGGAGGGATGGGGAGTGGGCCTCCCGGACTCTCACTTAGAGGACGAAACGCGACAGCATAGCTGCCACTTCACGCCGGTCTCCTGTGAGAGAGTGGTACTATACGGGGCGTGCCGGCCCATTCGGCTGCTACCCGAAAGTAACAAGCATGGCACTACCACTTGGTTGACCGTGTCAATATATAGAATAGTTATTACTTCAAGAAAATATCTCTTTACTGAGTAATTTGAGCGAGAGTGACCCTCTAGTACATAAACATTTATTTATTTATTTCAACCAAAAAATCACAGCAATCTTTACAGGAATAACCTAAACGATTGAAGTAATATTTAACTAGAACTAATAACAAGTAATGTGACCTTTGACCTTAACCTTAATACACAGCACCATCTACCACATTCAAAAGTAAGCTACGAGGCTTGTGTTACGGATACCAGATACACTACAAATACATAAGTATATTATAAATATAAACACCCATGACTGGAGTATAAGCATTCTTGCTCAACAAGTGAATGCCCCAGCGGGACTCGAACCCGCGACCATGGTCCTGCTGGTACAGCAGTAGTAACTACAAAATGAACCAAACGTGTCGTCATAATTACATATTATACAAATTAATTACCTGTGGCAATACATAATTGCCTTGGTAAGTAAGGAAAAACAATAATAATAAAAAAAACAAAGACAATTGTGTTTTAAAAAAAACTTATATTATATAAAGTTTTTGTTAAAATTGTAATCACACTATTAATATTTTATATATTTTTTTGTAGCTTATAAACTAATATTTTCTTAGATTTACACGAATATTTAACAGTAGTTAGCCTTCCTTGCTCCGCTCCCTTGCTATATATTTCTCAGAGATGAGATATTTCCCGCAGTAAAAAGTATCCTATATCCTGACCCGGATAACCAGTTAACATCATACCAAATTTCATCCAAATCCGTCCAGTGTTTTTCTCGAGATGCGGTCACAGACAGACAGACAAAATATACCCTATAGATTTAAATTATAAATGTAATAAAAGCTATAGATTCGACATCTGTATCGATAATGATGTCCTCCTGACCGATTCCAAGCCAACGGCGCGGGACATATTATAGTGCACGAGTGTATGCGCAGACACAAGTGCACTCCCTATTCCTTATCACTCTCATACTCCGGTGGGACGACTGCTCGACACGACCAGTGCGAGTTAAGGCACAGGACCGACGGCTTTACGTGCTCTCCGAGGCACGGGGGTGAAACACCGCCAACTTCCCAACTCCGGGCTGTTACTGAGGCTTGCGAAACAGAAAGACTCAATAACTAAACTTGGCCCGACCCAGAACTCAAACCCAGGACCTCCCGGTGTGCGACCGTACATGCTAGCCACTACACCAACGGCAGTGTATCGATAATAATGACTACTTCATTAGGGTTTCCAAAAAATATTTAATGTACAGATTTTTTTTTGGGACATTATTACAACAGCACCATCTAGTTCCGTGGTAAGTTCCGCGGTTCCGTCCGCTACGATGCTTGTGTTACGGATACCAGATAGTTTATACACTACACATATATAATTTTTAAATACATACATATTATAAATATAAACACCCATGACTGGAGTACAAACATTCGTGCTCAACAAATGAGTGCCCCAGCGGGACTCGAACCCGCGACCGCTGGCGCAGAAAGTAGGGTCACTACCAACTGAGCCAAACGTGTCGTCAAGTGATTTAACTCAGTTTGAATTTTATCATATTATGTAGGCGAAGCCGCGGATTCAGCTAGTCATTTATGAAAACCATCCTCAAGAACAACTCTATCCACTGGTGAAAACAGCATGAAAATCGGTGCAATCGTTTTGAGTTTATCGCGAACAGGCAGACAGACAGACGCGGCGAAGTACTTTGTTTTATAATATGTAGTGATAATACAACTTTATGTAATATTATGTTAATTAGTTAATTAAATGTGCTGAAATACGCATGTATTTTTTGTCGAGGGGAATTTAAAAACGACTGACGTTTTCGCGGTTTTTTTTCCACATTTTTTTAAATAATTAAATTCAACGTAATGTATATATATATATATATTAATTATATATCTAGTAATTTCTATACTCACATGATGTATAGTGATAACTCCACTTTTTTCTGTCATTTTATTTTATTAGAAATACAAAACTAATATCACAGATTGAATAAATAATAAAAAAATATATATTTAAACCATAACACTAATCATCATCAACATCCAAACTCAACAACTGTCCAACATTTAACAAATTCACTAAAATATAATCAATTATTTTATAAAAAAATAAATTATAGTAAATAATAATGGCGGACACTTCAATTAGTATGCGAATATCAATTGAAAACATTTAGAAATCGCGTAAAAGCTAACACGTTCGCGCTGTGTGACGGTCGCGTACCGAATGCGCGTTGACCGTTCGATTTTCAAATACACCGAGTGTATGCGCACGCGCAACTGATAACGATAGTAAAATCATCAGGTCGTGTATTACGTGTGCATGGTAATTTTAAGTTAATTGATGACTATTTGTCTATTAATGAAATATTAAATAAATGTTTTTTTTTTATTTTTATTTATATAATTTTAATGTACTATTTATACAAAGAGAACTTTTTAAAATTATTAATAGAGGGTTTAATTTTATTATACATACAAAAAGACGTTATGGACGTAGTAGAAACTAAAATATACATTAACTATACGTTTAAACGGTTAGTCTAGATTTATCAGAAATGAGATACTTTCCAGGTGTAAAAAGTATCCTATATATTGATCCGGATACCAGCTATCATCATGGCAAATGTCATCAAAATCCAACCAGTGGTTTTCAAGTAAAGTATGACAGACAGACAAACAGAATATTGTACAAAAATATAGATTAGACCTCTGTAACGATAATAATGACATATTGCAATTAGATGTTCCAAAAAATTTAATGTACGTAGATTCGACACAGACTCAGAATTTTACATGTATAGATTTTTTTGTCTGTACGTGTCGTGATTTATTTTTTTACTAATTGAGCGGCACGAAAAAGAAACGTTAATTATAATAAACTGCATCTAATTATCATTATATACCCCCGATATTTAAATTAGTGATAATCAATTCTTCATGATCGATTCTAGAATTTTATCACTGTGCTATATATTGTCTATTGATAAGTGATAATAATACTATTTATCATTTAAACTGATAAACTTGATAATTCAACAATGTTTGCCAAAAATGTATATATTTTGTTTCACTCAGTTTGATAATAAGTGAGAGGGAAAGCTTGCGTAGCAGCAACAGATAACATAAGGGGGCTTTTTAAATTACATTCTATTATATAAAATTTTGTTATTAATAGATATATTTTATTTTCACTCAATTTGATAATGACTGAGAGAGAAAGCTTATGTAACAGCAATAGATATTAAGGGGTTTTTAATTTACATTCTATAATAATCGCGAGAATTGTAGTGAATGTGAATCCACGTGACTTTTATTTAGATGTACGAGAAAAATCCTTTCTGTAATAATTGACGAACGGTGCCATTTTTTTTTCTTAATTTGTTACACCATGAGGTATGTGTAGATAGAAGACGCTTAACCGAACCAAACAAATTAGAATATTCTGCCCTAAAGTGTCACCCTAAAGTGTGGCCATGACATTTGGAGGTCGATATAAAAATTACGATCATATTTAAAAATAAACTAGAAACCTATTTAATAAATCTAGAGAAGAGATTAAAATTCAAATAAACTAAAATGTTATTAGTAAAAACACAAAAAAAAATACTTTTCGTATTATTTTATTTACTTAAATGAATTGAATTGAATTTTATTTAATAGTAAAATTCTAACTTAACGAATCTGTACATTGAATATTTTTTGGAAATTCTTATTGGAATAGTAATTATTATCGATACAGAGGCCGAATCTATAGTTTTTAGAATTATTGTCTGTTTGTCTGTGACCCCATAACGAGAAAACCACTGG
This sequence comes from Boloria euphrosyne, assembly GCA_951802675.2. Classification (NCBI taxonomy): domain Eukaryota; kingdom Metazoa; phylum Arthropoda; class Insecta; order Lepidoptera; family Nymphalidae; genus Boloria; species Boloria euphrosyne. The sequence continues at coordinate 2,108,157 of OX637895.1, forward strand.
ACGGATTTGGATGAAATTTGGTATCATGTTAGCTGATTATCCGGGTCAGGATATAGGATACTTTTTACTGCGGGAAAATATCTCATTTCTGAGAAATCTCAAGTAACCGTTAAAAACTGGATGTAAAACATCACACGGTACGTAAAATCTAAGAATTTAGTTTCTTTAAAACGCGAGCGGAGCCGCGGGAAATGGTAGTTTATTATAAAATTATAAAGGAGTCGAATCTGTACATTATTTTTTTTAAATCTTATCGAAATAGTAATATTGAATAATCTATAGTTTTTAGATTTATTATTTGTTTCTGTGACCGCATCACCAGAAAACCACTTGACAGATTTTGATGAAATTTGGTATGATGATAGCTGGGTATCCTGATCAATATACAGGATGCTTTTTACTGCAGGAAAATATCTAATTTCTGATAATAATCTATACCTACCGCATTTTTTTAAGTGGTAGTGCCATGCTTGTTACCTTCTGGTAGCAGCCGAATGGGCCGGCACGCCCCGTATAGTACCACTCTCTCACAGGAGACCGGCGTGAAGTGGCAGCTATGCTGTCGCGTTTCGTCCGGTAAGTGAGAGTCCGGGAAGCCCACATCCTATTCCTCCTCCCGTCCTTCTTCTTCCCCCCTCCCTCCCTTTCCTGAAAGGCCGGCAACGCATCTGCAAGCCCTGTGGTGTTGCAGATGTCCATGGGCGGAGGTGATCACTTCCCATCAGGTGAGTTCCTGCCCGTTTGCCCCCTTTGTCGCATAAAAAAAAATCTTGTATATTGGGGACGAGCGGACCGAGGGTAAGTAGCTAGGTAGTAGCTTACGATATACTAAATTGTAAAACTAAATTATGGCAGGACAGACTTACGCATTCACAATCGCCAATGAGGAAAATACTTATTTCTATTAACTACTATAATTTAACTTTGACAAACACACATCACAAAAACACGTCACTAAGCTACACAAATGTCACTAATACAATTGATAATATGCCTTGTGACGTCACATTTTGTTTCAGACAATGGCTATAATTTTTTTCTACGTTACGCAACTCCGTAATTATAAAATCATTAAAAAAATAATAATAATTAATACTATAGAATATGGCAGTGGTAGCCCAGCGGTAACACGTCGCTTATATAACCGAGTGATGCGGGTTCAAATCCGGGTCTCGCACCTCTGATATTTTCATGTGATTGCCACTTGTCTTACGGTGAAGGAAAACATCGTGAGGAAACCTGCATGTCTGAGAAAACCTAGCAAGTTTTCGTAAGACATGTGAAGTCCGCCAACACGCACTGGGCCAGCGCGGTGGACTATGGCCTGATCCCCCTCGTACTGAGGAAGGCCCGTGCCCAGCAGTGGGACGTTAAAAAAAAAGGGCTGATGATGAATACTATAGATATTATTAGCAAAATAATGTAAGTGTCACGCATATTCCCTATAGAGTAACTAAAGTGGTTCTTTGAGTACCTATTCACAAGTCCACTAATATGATAATAACGTCCTTTTGACCGATTCCGGCCAAGGCGGCCAATCTCACTGAGACTAGCGAATCAGGTGATATTATAGTGCACTAGCGACTCATCCTTGCTCCGCTTGTGTTCGTCCCTAGGTTTGTTTAGATTTCTGAAAGATGAGATACTTTCTAGCAGTAAAAAGTATCCTATATGTGTGGTACCGGAATATCCGGTATTGACATCATACCAAATGGTGACACGTTTGGCTCAGTTGGTAGTGTGTTTACTTTCTGCGCCAGCGGTCGCGGGATCGAGTCCCGCTGGGGGATTCATTTGTTGAGACGAATGTTTGTACTACAGTCATGGGTGTTCATATTTATAATATGTATATTAAAAAAAACATATTAAAAAAAATATTTAAAAAAAATCCATTAAAATCGGCTTCTGTTTCTATATTAATGTATCTCAAAAAAAAATAAGGTATCTCAAAAAAATCTTTAATGTACAGATTTAACTAAGAATTTGAGTACATAAACGCAGTTTCTGGTAGAGAGTAAAATTTTCTCTCAATGTCCGATGGGACGACATTTCGACACGTACGTCGTACAGTGAGAGGTAACGCATGACACGACACTCCGAGGCAGGGGGTGAAACACCATCACTTTCCCAACTCCTGGTGAACCGAAGTTCGTTTTTGCATTCGGGAATAAGAAAAATAAGCCAATCCGCACTTTGGCCAGCGTGGTAAATTATGCCCAGGCCCAAATTATTGAAGGGAGGTCCATGCCCACAAGTGGGATTAAAAAAAATATATCTGAATATAATATATACGAGTTATTACAAAAATACGAGACCGCTTGGGTATTTACAAGAATCAATTAACAAGTAACACACCTCCTTCAATCCAATTATTATATATACGATAATTTACACGTACTTATTATTTGACGGAACTTTTATTAGGCTGTTGACACGTCTATATGTCGCAGGGAAATGAGGATACTAGGGATTTCGCGAAATTACCGGAGATGACGAATATTATTGTCAATTACGTCTTCTTACTAAAAATGTTTAGGGATATGACAAAATACTAATAAAATGCACGTGATATGTCGTTTCACTAGAATACATCATCAGTTCATTTAAAATTTAGTTTTATTGTTTTATCCAGCTACACTTTTAACATTTTACTAGACTCCAGTCTCCATCATCAAATGAAATCTATGCAAATATACACACAGTATTGCCACCTACATTCTACACCCTAGATACCTACTAGAACTATCTTTACGCAAAAAATCATCGAGAGGAGTTAAAAAAGTACCAATCGAACTTTTTTTTTTCGATTTTTTATTAAATTTTTTTTCGAGTTTACTTCATAATATAGAACAATCTGTAACTATTACTTTAAATATAATTACATAGGTAGAGGTGTGTCTGTCATGAGTAAATATAAGACTGTAGGTCAAAAATATTGATCTTAAAACTAAATTGATACAAATTATTTATGGCAACACCATTATATCTGTTTACTTTTGACGTCATTGTGACTCGTACAATATTTAGAAACGAAGACGCGGGTTCCGCTAGTAAATGTATACAAAAACTTGACAAATTATATACTAAAACCTTTCTCGAGAACCACCATTCATTGGTGAAAACATCATGAAAATCGGTGCAGTAGTTTCTGAGTTAATCGCGAACAGACAGACAGACGCGGCGGAGGACTTTGTTTTATAATATGTAGTGATGATACAGCTTTGTTATTTTTATACTTTATCTTATACCTTTAAACGAGCAATTCTTGTATATAAATATATATACAATCTGAATCTCGGAAACGGCTCCAAAGATTTTCATAAAATTTAGTATACAGGGGATTTCGGGGGCGATAAATCGATCTAGCTAGGATTCATTTTCAGAAAATGTTGTTTTATTCGTGTTTTCAATAATCAACTTCATCGATAAAAACTTATTTTTTTTTATTGCAAAAAAATAACAAAAAGGTGTCGTTTGAAATATTGCCACTTAAACAGAAAAATATGACTCTTTCCGACATCTATTGGCGAATAATAATAACATTTTTCTTAAAAATACCGAGCAAAGCTCCATCCATCCATGCAGGTACTATACCTACTGTATACTACTAACTAAGGCCATGGTAGTCTAGTGTAGTAGAGTAAAGCGAGTTCAAATCAGAGTCTCGCATATCCCTCTGATATTTTCATGTGCGGATCATCTCTCTCATGATTACCACTTGTCTTAAGGTGAAGGAAAACATCATCAACATAATGAGGAAACCTGCATGTCTGAGAGAACTAAGAAAATGTTCGAAAGACACGAATATGTCACGAATATCCCTATAATTATATACATAAATGATAACTATATTGTTTGTTTAAAACCCATAAGTCTAAGGAAAATCTTTTGTTTTTGTTTCCTTAACACCGGTGAAATATGGTGTTGGGAACTACGTAGGGTTGCCACCTTTTTTTTAGTGCGAATATAGAAGTATGTAGGATCCTTAATGAAAAATAAAGTAGATGAGGGAAATTCCAAAGAAATAATAGTAGTTTTCGTTACACAAATAATTAGTTACATTTAAATGTATATTTTTTGTTTCCTTAAATATAGTCAATTTGCCTGCTTGATGTTTTTCTCAAAAATAAAGTATAAATAGGTATTCAATTATAGTAGACTTCTCTAAAATATAGTACGGGTGGCAACCCTAGAACCACCCTCCAATGTGGCGTTCATCTTGTCATCGTGTGGGGTTTATTAGCGATCCTACGGATCTCGCATTAAAATGAGGCAGATTCCGTTGGGTTTAAGTGAGTAGTCATCAGCCCTTTTTAGTGTCCCACTGCTGGGCACGGACCTCCCTTCAATACGAGGGGGATCAGGCTACCGCGCTGACCTAGTGCGTGTTGGCGGACTTCACATGACTTACGAAAACCTGCTTGCGTTTTCTCAGACATGCAGGTTTCAACACGATGTTTTTCTTCACCGTAACATAAGTGGTAATCATGTTAGAAATGATTCACACATGAAAATATCAGAGGTGCGAGACCCGGATTGGAACCCGCATCACTCGGTTATACAAGCGACGCGTTACCGCTGGGCTACCACTGACATAACAAATAGGCAAAATTATTTACATTCAGTGTCCATAGTTTTCTATTTTTCTTTATACGTACGGAGCCCTAAAATAACCCCTAATAACAAAAAAACAAAAACCGACTTCCAAACTAAACAAATCTAAACTAAAAAGTAGAAAATAATACTTTTAAGAACTTAGTTAATTTTGAAGTCGGCGCCAGCCAGGACGAACAGATTTATCTTGCCTTTGCAATGGAATGGTTTACAGGTGTATGCGTTAATGCATTTCCTGATTTTTTAAAAATGACATTGAGACTACTGCTAGAAAAACGAACTAGGGAAATCTATCAATACATTTAATAAACTTCTAATCAATCTTATTAAAATAATCATTATCATCGATATCAGATCAGAGTCCAAGTCTACAGTTTTTAGATTTTTGTCTGTTTATATCTCTGTGAGCGCATCAAACTATCTTATAAAGAAATGTTTACGAAAGTATTTATTTCTTAACCAAAAAACATATAGGTATTTTTTTTAATTTTTGCCTGTCTGTATGTTTGTTCCGGGTAATCTTTGAAACGGCTGGACCGATTTCGACGGGACTTTCACTCGCAGATAGTTAATGTTATAAGGGGTAAATTAGGCTATTTTATTTTAGAAATTTGATTTATTTTAACTAGCAGAACCCGTGGCTGCACTCACGCTAAATCTAGTACTATATAACGTTTAATATTGAGGAAACTAGTAGTAATAATAATTAATGAACTAATAAACTTCCCTCAATTACGTCTAAAACCCATTACGTACTTAAAATGACACTTGCAAGAAGATGAGGTACGTAACACGTATGTTTGTATTGCATAACATTTGTACGTAAATCTATACATTAATAAAATACTGCATCGAATCTGTACATCCTTACTAATATTATAAATGCGAAAGTAACTCTGTCTGTCTGTCTGTTGCGCTTTCACGTCAAAACTATTGAACCGATTTAAATGAAATTTGGTACACAGATAGTCTAGAGCCTGAGAAAGGACATAGGCTACTTTTTAACCGACTTCAAAAAAGGAGGAGGTTATATGTTCCACTGTATGTATTTTTTTTATGTATGTTCACCGATTTCTCCGCCAACTGTGGGCCGATTTAAAAAAAATTTCTTTTGTTCGGTAGGGTATAGTTCTGAGGGGGTCCCATTATCACCAAATCAGGATCTGATGATGGGATCCCAAGGAAATCCAGGGCAACTTTCAAAATTTATAGGCACCCATTATGTTTTTGATATATTTTCTAAAGCTGTTCAAGCATTCTTCAAATGTTATTTTTTATCTGTGTTCACCGATTTATGCGTCAATTGTGCGCCGATTTCAAAAATTTATTTTTTGTTTGGTATGTGTTTTTTGGCTGGCACCGACTCCAAAATTAACAAAGTTCTTAAAAGTATTATTTTCTACTTTTTAGTTTAGATTTTTCTCTTATTAGTGCAGATTTTTTGAAGTCGGTTTAATTTTTTTTTTAAATAATCAATGTGAATAAAGGACTGTGAGGGGTTGAAATAGGGGATGAAAGTTTGTATGGAAATTACGTTATTGTAAAGCTAGAAGCTTGAAACTTATTTTTAAAGCTTTTGTTTAGATATAAATAAGTAAGACATTCAAAGTTTGTAAAAATTTTATACTTAAGGGGGTACTAGGGACGAACCCGAGCGAAACGAGGTTGTGTCGCTAGTTAAATATTGTTTGGAAAATCGTTTTGAAATAGTCTATAACTCATTATTATCGATACAGGGTACCGATTTTATAATTTAGAATTTTATCATATGCTTGGGAACGCATTAGGAGAAAACCACTAGATGGATTTTACACTTACTTAGAACAACACCTAGTAGGAATTCTAATTTATAAAAATCTCGTGTCACAGTGTTTGTTATCAAACTCCTCCGAAACGGCTTGACCAGTGTTTATAAAAAAATTGTGTAAATATATTAATTGGTAGCTCTGAAAATAGTTCGTACTTCGTAGGCTCATTTTGATTCCCCTAGGTCAGGGGTCGGCAACCTGCGGTTCGCGAGCCACATGCGGCTCTTTGGATGTGAAGCTGCGGCTCTTTAGTTAAATATGCAAATATTATTTATTTTATAAATAAAAATTTTCAAAAACTGTTCTGAATTAACGAGTATTAGGCACCATTTCTATCTTTTAGCCACTTATACTTGCTTTTCACCGCACCCATGCCCTGTGACACTAAAAAAACACTGCTTACATGTGAATAAATAATATATATTTTTCTACATATATTTTTTTTTTTTTATCAAAAAACTTTATTTCTGCAAGTACTATTTATGGTTGACAAGAAAAAAAATTGTAGCTCTTTAAAAACTTTGAAATTTTGTAAATTGTAATTTTTGACTCTTCCGACTCAAAAGGTTGCCGACCCCTGCCCTAGGTGATAAGGTTTGCCCTCTCCAGATATATTATTTTTTATTTTTAGACCAAATTCTTATTTTTCACATTTTCATGATTTGGCATCAAAAAAATTCTTATAACCCTAAATTTTCAGGGAATTGCTAGCTTACTATATGTAAAGATTTGGATCTATAACAACAGAAAAATAAGATTATTCATCCATAACTGCGCCTTTAAAAAAAAAAGCGAAATTTTTATATCACATTTCGTTACGAATTTTATTCGGATATCCGATAGCTTCGATTACACTTTCCTTCTAATATTATTTCCGGTAAAAGTAATTTTTTTCGTACTACATACTTATTACATAACACAAACTACTGAGCTACTTTAGGGATAGACATTAGACACATACAAATTTTAAGGATAGAGTCACAGGCCAGCCGTATTTGACACGTGGGCATGCAAGGAATGGGATACCTGAAATGTAGGATAGGATAGGATGTAGAATAGTAAGTTTCCACTGCACGACGATAGACTGATGGAGCAACCCTAGTTGTTGTGCTCTACTTCGGTAGACCTACCATTGTGATTGACTGCGTAGGTGATCCTGCGACGCCCATTAGGCGGGAAATTTCTTTTGGGTTTCAGTGGGTAGTACTAGCCTTAGGCCAGAGAATTCCACGTAACCACTTGTATGCATGTGGTATGCGTTTTTCCCAACATTAAAGGATCATGCCAAAGTGTTCCAAACCATAATTATTATATATTTTGTCATTGCTCATGTCGAATTATCATTTTACCGGATTTTAAGAAATACTTTATGAATTTGTTGTACAATATCTTTTGCGCAGTTGTCATATTGACATTAGGCACAGTAATCGAACCCGGCGTCACTCGTCCTCAGAATGATATTAGTATACTTGCGTATGCCACAAGTGGAATTAAGACTTACCTAACAGCATCCCTGCGCGTTTACGCTTGGTGTTGAGATGGAGGTCATCACTTGTGTAGTGCCGTCACCTACCACCCATGCTTCGTGCTGGAACAAACATACAGTTTATACATTTTATTTATACGAACGTCCCACTGTTGGGCATGGGCTTTTGCGGGATGTTTTGTCTAATAATTGTGTTATGTAGTATGCGTCAAGTTCGAATTTTTGTTCACGATGTTTTCCTTCACCGTAAGACAAGTGGTAATCATGTTAGAACTGATTCGCACAGGAAAATATCAGAGGTGCGAGACCCGGATTTGAACCCTCATCACTTGGTTATCCAAGCGAGAACTTTACCACTGGGCTACCAATGTCACAAATTTCGATTATTGAATTTTATTCTCTGGTTCATGGAGGTTAGAGACCAGGAGGACCATCGCCCTAGAATGTAGTGTCTCAGAAATATTGTCAAACTAAGGAGGCGCTGCGATCGCTATGTTGTCTCAATGCCTAACTTCACGTTGTCACAATAGTGACAATACTCATAAACAGCTAACTTCACAAATACTACTTACCGACGGCAGCGCGTTATAAATTCTACAAATTTTCAGGGACAGGCGGGTAATGCTTTAGTATGAAGCGATGGTCCTCCTGGTCTCTAACCTCCATGTTCTGGTTACTGGTCGACTTAACGTCACATGTCGTTCACTCTTTTAAAAGAGATATTTTTAGGTAATGTGTACCAATCATCAATCAATCAATCAATCATCCATGCATCCATACATATAATAAAATTTCAACTTAGTCGGATCTGTATATTGAATATTTTTTGGAAATTCTTATCGAAATAGTGATTATTATCAATACAGAGGCCGAATCTACAGTTTTTAGAATTTTTGTCTGTCTGTCTGTGAGCGCATCACTAGAAAACCACTGGACAGATTTTGATGAAACTCGGTATGACGATAGCTGGTTATCCGAAACAAAACGCGGGCGGAGCCGCGGGAAGTGTTAGTGTTATTATAATACTAGGCCCGGGCTCACCCTCGCTTCGCTCGGGTTCGTCCCTAGGTACGTGTCGTATATATTTACTTCGCACCACCCGGAATATATTTGCTGATTTAATTACCATTGCACGCACCATGGCAACTGATACGTCAAATCAAGCTTCTAGCTTTAAAAATGACGTAATTTCCATACAAACTTTCATCCCCTATTTCAGCCCTTTACAGCCCTTTTTCGCCTTAAAAAGTATGTCCGTCTTCTGGCTCTAAGCTACCTCCCCACCAACTTTCAGCCAAATCGGTACAGTCGTTGAGTTATAAATAGTGTAACTAACACGACTTTCTTTTATATATATAAAAGATTTGATATAGCATCTCACACTCACTCTTTTTAGCTTAGGTCCTCCCTAGATACGTGTTTAACTTTTAACGGTTAATATAGATTTTTCATAAATTAAAGTACCTGGATGACCGAGCTTTACTCGGTATTTTTAAGAAAAATATTATTATTATTCGCCAATAGCTGTCGGAAAGAGTCATATTTTTCTGTTTTAAAGTGGCAATATTGGGCTACCCAAACGCCACCTTTTTGTTATTTTCTTTCCATAAAAAAAAAAATTTTGTTTAAGTTGATTATTGATAAAGTTGATTATTGAAAACACGAATAAAATAATATTATAGAATTAGAATTTTATTATAAGTACAATAGATATGCAAATGCTAACTAGTAGCAGTCTCAAAAGACTTCAGATCAACGATAATGCCTTCTAAAAATAACTCATTGTATGTCAATATATCCTTACATCCATTTTCCTTCTTACGAATCACTTATGAATAAATATTAATATCGAACAATCTTATCTCAAATAACGGTGTGTTATTTCAGGAAACGGATTTTACATTTGAGTTTAGAATACTTTAGTCATATTTTGAAATTAAAGCAGTGGTAGTTCAGTGATAGTGTGCTTATTTGGGAAATAAAATGGACTGGGTTTGAATACGCCGCACTTGTATTGGTATGTTGAGTACATCGTAAGGAAACCTGTCTGAGAGAACCAAGCAAGTTTTCGAAATATGTATGAGTCCGCCAACTCGCACTTTGCCAGCGCTTCTTGATGTAAACTTTGATCTAATACTACTCACGTTTAAGGGAGGCAATGTGCAAAAGGAGAATAAGTTTGGATATGTGGGTAATATTTGGAAGTACTTTATAAATATTTATATGTATATATTTATAGTTATATATGTAGTGTATCAACTATCTGGTATCCATATTGATTATGTAAATTCCTTCACTTATAGGAACTTACAGACGTCCTGACTTCTCTAGGCAATTTTTTGTTTCAAAAACATGTTCAATTTAATTCTCTTGTTAATGGCTTCAAAGTGTGCCAGTATAAACATGTTTACTGTCATCATTGATAAAGTGATTCATACACTTTTGAAAACAGCACAATAAAATATAAGTCAAAGGTACACCCAAGCAAATTTGAGCAAACCAATTGAAGTCGGTAATGAAAAAAAAAGAAAATTGTATTTGGGTTGAATCTGTACAAATAATATTTTAGAAAATATTAAGTAATAAAATCATTATTATTAATTATTAATACATAATCATATATCAGCCAATATCAGGTATTTATTTTTTACTGGATAATAAGTATTTAACTGAAAAAAGAAGTCATTGCGTTTAGTTTAGTTTATATATTAGATATATTCTACATAACTAGCCTCAAACTTCATTATAAAAAGTTGTAAAAAGTCAAATTATATACTTTTAAAAATTCAAAATGACCATCTAGAATGAGAAAAAGTAATAGCAATAACAAATTAACAATTTATGTTAAAATAAGTTATTTATGTTATGAATTCAAAAAATTTATTTCGATTGCCTTCCATTTTAAACTTTCCATTCCATTTTGAATTTTTAGATATATTATTTCTATGTTATAAAACTTTCTCATTTATTACTTCTAAATGAAAAAAATTAAATCTAAAAGTGAATTTCGTAAAATCACCTAGTAAGCCAGTCATTATCTCAAAGTTAAGATAACGACGAAAAAACGTGATATATAACTTGAGGGAACAGGTTTAATAATACAGTTAATTGGCATGATTTTTAATAAAAAAACAATAGAAATAATTGCGTATGGCGCGAGAAAAACATAGTATCGTAAGTTGACATTGTGTTTATATTACAAAGACCTCCAACTAACATATTTATTTATTTCAACCATCCATTTAATTTAAGACTTTAATTAGGCGCCGCAGTGTGTAAATAATAGTCTTATTAACCTGACGGTTCCGCATAAATGCTTAGGAGAAGTAGGCCGTTCATACAAATCGCAACCTACTAAAATATTGCATAAAAGTCATAAGTTTGCACTTAAATTATGGCTAAATTAAAATGTATAGTTATTTCACTTACCGATTGTAATTATAAAGAAAGTCTTTTACATAAAATTACGATAATACACTGTGAAGTTAATGGGAAAATAGAAAAATCCTTAGTAAAACGTGATGACCGAGTTGAGACTTCTCAGTTCTCAATGAACGGTTCTCGCCACAGAATAATAATGTCAATTGCAGACTGCAGTAGAGATAAAATATTTTTCCTAAACGTCACTTGGCTGTCAAGTTCGTTCTAAAACTAAGTTTCGTGTAAAATCTAGTGGGTTCAAAACTTTGTTATCTATTCAAAAGATTTAATTTCAATTTTGAGGGTTTAAATCTCTATGGTTTAACTTGTAAGACATTGCACTTAGACTTTTATGTTCAAGAAGGTGAATACAGTTAGATTCCTTGATATCCTTGAGATTAATATTTAAAGTAAAAAAAAATATGATCAAAATAGCACTGCACAATCTTTGTATACACGAAAGTAATTGATTTAATGGTCATTTGTGCAGGACAAGCCAATGGAAATCGGGAATTTAATTAATTACAAATGAATATGTTTATATTCTTAATTGAACTACATTACGAACGGTGCTTGTGGTAACAACATTGTTTATAGTTATTATTTTGTTTAAAGTACTTTATTATGTTTTAACCTGGTTATCTATTTAAAGAGTATATCTCACGTCTTATACTAATTATTTATTTTTTAATAAACAAACAAACAATACAATAACATATAATATACTTGTAATATAAACAATGTATCCGAAGAGAAAGAAAGAAATTTCTAAACGATAGGATATGTTAGACAGAGAAAACAATAACTTTAGAGTGAGATAGCTATACTAAGTTCACGATTAGAAATGGCGTCTTCGTGAGTTGTCCTTTTCGCACAAGATATTCTCATTTTATTACAATCAAAACAAGTTAAAGTGTTTACAAAACTTCTTAAATTATGTCATATTCTAAGTTATAAGACTTACTGTTACGTTTAAATAAAATTAGGTTATTTGAAACAATGTCTCATACTGGGCGAGGCGTTACGATATATCTAAAAAGTATCATTCCCTCGTCCAGGCGTATTATTTGCGCGTTTTAGTGCAAGTGGTTATATTATAAAGTGAAAATGGACAAGAAAAGTAAAAAGAAAACAGTGGCAAAAAGAAAAAGTGATGAACCGGTGGAAAGTGAAAAGAAACAAAAGATGGTGAACCGCGTGAAAAATGAAGAAGAAAAGAATAAAGAAGACGTCCAAGTAAGCCAAGTAGTGGAGGTTCCTATAGAACAGGGTCAGCAGATCGTCCACACAGGGCAACTGGTCGAAGGGAACTTCGAACAGCCAGTTTTTGTCAATGTGAAGGGAGAACCAGTACAGCTAGGACCTAACACAGTGATCCTCTATGAACAGAGTGGGAACCCCTCGAATTTTGCGTTTGGGGGCATGTGGACCATGGATTCGTCTGGGAGAATTGTTATGGCGGAAACTATATATGATGTAAAAGGTGACCCGGAAGAGGAAGGCACTACTTTTGTTCAAAATGCAACAGAAGTAAATAATGTAAGTTTTGACTATCAAATACTTGAAATTGTAGGCTGACAATGGTTTTGTTGTTCTTAAATGTAGATTTAAAGTAATTTGTTAGCATATGCTTTTTTTTCTTTAAATTTTTTAGTCCAATATATAAGAACAGAAGTTTGTGATAAAAAAGATACATATTATTTAAGTACATAATTGGCCTCAATTATATTTATTTTATAGATTGATGATCTCAAATTATAATTTAATATATAGCAGCAAGAATGTATTCATTACAATTTACACTTCATTATTAAAGTTAACTGTCTGACTTACATCCTTATATTTAATATAGATCTCTCCGAGAAGAACTGGGCTGCCAGTTTGGAAAAATTTTGTCATTGATATAGTATTGATATTATGTGTTGTTATGTCGTAATTGTCAATAAAAACAATATTAAAATAATTCATAATTACGATGTTATACACTAACCAGTTCAGAGAACTCAGAGTCAGTTAATGAACCATTAAGTCGTTAGTATGAAGATTTTTGACTTAATGGTTCTTTAAGTGAGTCAGTGTGATGAAAATTCATACAATATCTGTGTCAATTAACTATGTTGAGATTACCGACACTAGCAAGATATATAACAATTGGTCATAACTAAATGCAAAATTCGTATTTACTTGCATACTTTGACTGTATAGATGTTAATATCATGTCTTTTGAAAGTTTCAAGCGAAAACTGATGAAGAAATATTTATTTAAATTAGAGATGTGCCGACTACCGAATAGTCACGGTCATCACAGTTTTATTGAAGACTAGCATTTCTCGCGGCTCCGTCGGCGTTCTACAGACCGGCAACCTAATTCTTAGATTTTTTTAACACTCAGAAAGTTTTGCGAAAATAAAATAAAGTGATCTATAGGTCAATATTTTTTATTAAATCTTTTCCTACTTGGAACCTCCACCAGCCTCTATACAAAGTTTCATGCGTTTTAACTAGTTTTCGAAACAATTTTTTCAGTCTGCTGCAGACACCTCGTTTACAGCCTGCTCGAACGTTCACGGCGCATTTTCAGCCGACGAAAATAGTATGAGCTTAGAGCTGATTTTTTATTTTCGCAAATAAAAGAAGTCACACAATGTTAGGTCAGGGCTGTAAGAACAGTGATTCAATAGCTTGGCCGGCGTACTGTCTAGACTCTAGGAAAACCCTCGTTTTGGGCGTGGTGTGGCGCTTTGTCATTGTAGAGAGTCTGCGAAGCCTTGTGCTTGGTTGCTTGTTGCTCACAACAGAAAAATCTTCTGCTAAGCATTTTGTAGTATACTATTCAGCGTTATTGCTTCTTTGGTTACGTAAAGGAATTGATATCAAATAGTCAAATTGAAAAAGCTCGCGATTAAAATTTCAACCCCGTTTCTAGATCGCTTTACTTTTGTAGGCGTTGATTTGTTTTGAAACACCTAAACGGTCTAAACCGTCGACTGGCGTTTCGTTTTGAATCGCATTGATACATCCATAACTTGTACCATCGGTGAGGTTGCGTGGCACCCAGCGTGAAATTACCCTCTCCTCACGCCAAGATGCTCGTGAAGGATCAAATTTTTCACTGCTAGCACGTTTTCTACCGTAACAACCGTCACAGGGCGACCACTTGCCATATGTAAAATATAAGAATTTGGTTTCTGCTCTTTAGAATGCAAGCGAATGTGTAGGAAACATACATATTTCAATTATTTTACAAGATCTTATTATTGTCAAAAAAAAAAATTTGAATTAAGTACATTTTATTTGCAGCAAACCGTGGAAGAAACAACCAACACATATCAACAGTTCGAAATCAGTAACAATACGCAGGTGGAAGGTCAGGAGTATGAAGTAGCTATTATTGAAAATCCCGGAGATTCAAATGAAAGGTGAAATTTTGTAGTATTTTAAACCGACTACCAAAAGGAGGAGGTTATCAATTCGTCTGCTTTTTTTTTATTATTTTTGTTTTCTATGTTTGTTAGCTCATAACTTTGAACTGGGTGAACCGATTTTGATGATTCTTTTTTTATTTGAAAGGTAGGGCTTCCCATGTGGTCCCATTTTAATATTTTCCAGTTCTGACAATGGCATCCATGAGAAAACCATAAAAGTCTTAAATTTGCATTAAGTATTTGCGCGACAAATGGACGAATAACTCAATATCACACTAACCGATTTCGATGATTCTTTTTTTAATGGAAAGGATATACTTCAAGGGTAGTTTGATGAGAGTTTGGTAAGGTTCTGATGATGGGATCCATGACAAAGTATCGGAACTCTTCAATTCTTAGGAGCAAATTGACGATGCTCGGCCGAATCTTTTATACGCTATATGGATATTTGAGTCACGTACCGTAACTGATGATGGAAGGTACAACTCCTCAATGGTTAGCAGTTTAAAGAAAATTCTTTCAATATAATACGCAATTATGGACCGATAGTTGTATACTTTCAGGCTATTAGGTTTACCTCATAATAGAAGGTAAATTTTTATAGTCATTAACACAATACGTATCTACTTTCCGCAAAAAATTTAAAAATAAATTATTTTTAACAAAAAAACAAAAACCGACTTCCAAACTTAATAAATCTAAACTAAACAGTAGAAAATAATACTTTTAAGGACTTTGTTAATTTTGAAGTCGGTGCCAGCCAAAGCAAAATAACCCTAAATAGATACATATTCAATTAATCTATAAATTTGTAAACATAATCAAAATGCCTGCCTGGCACCGACTCCAAAATTAACAAAGTCCTTAAAAGTATTATTTTCTACTTTTTAGTTTTTAGCCATAGAGTATCTAGTCGACTCATCACGTAGATGGATAGATCCCCCTAGATATGTTTTCAGAAATAATAAATTTTGCTGCAGTAAAATTATTTAATATGTTGGACCTAATAACCAGTTGTAATCATTAAAATTTTTTTCAAAATCTGCTTTGTAATTTTCTCGTTATGATCGAGTTTTTGAAAGACATGTGAGGACAACTCGCACTAGACAAACGTATGATATGGCTCACATTGAAGATAGGCCTGTGCTCAGCTGTGCGATGTTAGAAGAGCTGAAAATATCTAAAAAACAACTTAATGGTTTGAATTTTTTCCGATATGTATTTGGAGCAGGTTCATTCTTTATTCTGAAGATTACTAATGAATTCAATTATTATAGTTGAAAAATACACGTTTGACTCAGTTGGTAGCGGTCGCGGGTTCGAGTCCCGCTGGGGGCATTCATTTGTTGAGCATGAATGTTTTTACTGCAGTCATGGGTGCTTATGTTTATAATGTAAATGTATTTAAAATTTATATGTGTAGTATATCAACTATCTGGTATACGTAACACAAGCACGTAATGTAACTTACCACGGAACTAGATGGCGCTGTTGTAATGATTTCCCAATATGTATATATATAAAAAAATCTTATTTTTTGAAATAAGTTATATTTTGGTCGCAGAAGAAGGTTACAAGTACTATTTCTTTTTGATTCCAGGTCAGAGGCACAAGTGATATTGACAGAGGCTCAGTTAGTGGCAACCGGTGCAGCGGCTGTGCGCTGGTTGAACCAGAAATGTGACTACGTTGTGAGAAAGTTACAGCTTAATTATGGTGAGTTATGGTAGTCTAATATCCAAAATTAATCGTAGAAAAATGAATAAAGTCAATGAAATTAATCAAAATTAGATCATTCACATTGTTAAATATTTGCATTACTGATGAAGACATTTTCAGATATGTCATATTTTCTCGCATGAAAAATTTAAAAATTTTAAAAAACCCCTATCGACTAAATAGTAAATAGTATTCTATTAGTCAAACCCTTTCATTTGATACCCATATTGAGAGAGATGTTCAAATCCGGGTCTCGGGCCTCTGATATTTTCATGTGCGAATCATTTCTATCATGATTACCACTTGTCTTACGGTGAAGGAAAACATCGTGAGGAAACCTACATGTCTGAGAAAACCTAGCAAGTTTCCGTAAGACATGCTCAGTCCGCCAACACGCACTAGGCCAGCGCGGTGGATTATGGCCTGATCTCCCTCTTACTGAGGGAGGCCCACCCCCAGCAGTGGGATGTTAAAAAAAAGAGCTGAAGACATTGATTATATTTCAGATGCTGGTGTAAAACTTCTTCACTCACAGTCGGGGTGCATTCAGTGTGTGTACCTGACAACGCCCAGCATGCAACTGGCTTTCAATGCGATACCGCAGTTTCTCTGTATAGAAACTGGTAAGTTGTATTTTTCATTTCAACAAAGGAAAAATATTTCAAACAATTATCAATATTTTGTAGATGTTTTTTTTTAATAATTATTAATTATGTATATTAAAAAATAATCATATATATTAAAAAATAATTCATGTATTATATTAAAATTAATTACAAGAATTGATTGTTTAATCTCTAGAGGGAAACATCCTTTTGATTTTTTTTTTTTGTAACAAAACTGAAAAACTTGTAACTAAACAGTTCTTCTTTTATACAATAAATGTATAATATACTGACATTATACTTTATAAGCTCAGTTGGTAGTGACCCTACTTTGTGCGCCAACGGTCACGGGTTCGAGTCCCGCTGTGGGCATTCATATGTTGAGCACGAATGTTTGTACTCCAGTCATGGGTGTTTATATTTATAATATGTATGTATTTAAAAGTTATATATGTGTAGTGTATCAACTATCTGGTATCCGTAACACAAGCCTCGTAGCTTACACTGGAACTAGATGGCGCTGTTGTAAAAATTTCCCGACATATATTTATTTATATTTATTTAAGCCTTCATTTTTATCCAACTGCCAAGGAAAGATTGTTTTTCGCGCGTATTCTGTATGTTTGCTTGTAAATGTTTTTATTACCTTGTATCTTGTAAATGGCGAATGGATTTCGACTGTTAAGTTAAAAAAAATATGTTGGGACGTTATTACAACAGCGCCGTCTAGTTCCGTGCTAAGCTACGAAGCTTGTGTTACGGATACCAGATAGCTGATACACTACACAAATAATTTTTAAATACATACATATTATAAATATAAACACCCATGACTGGAGTACAAACATTCGTGCTCAACAAATGCATGCCACCAGCGGGACTCGAACCCGCGAACGCTGGCGCAGAAAGTAGGGTCACTACCAACTGAGCCAAACGTGTCGTCGAACTTCAAAGTTGTATCGTTTAATTCATCTCAAACACCTGAGTGTCTTTAGACAGCTGTTTTTTTTAATCAATATGGTGGACTTTGGCGCCAAAATATAAATCTCTTATTTTTTTTCATTAAAATACAATTTGTATGTTTAATTTTTTAATATTTTATTTCCAGGCATAGAATTTAATAGCCCAATCCCAACAGTGGGCAACTCGTCTAACAGTATCAGTGTCAAACACAATGTAACATTATTTTTGGCAGAGGATGGCAATGGCAAATCTGTTATAATTAGTGCAGGTAATATATAATAATAAAAATTGTATATAACAAGTGACTCGCTCTAAAAAGAGGGATATTTCAATAGATTTGATGCTATGTTTAGCTCGGTAGTGTGTATTTGCTGTATGGTACAGCCTACAGTAGGTTGTGGGTTCGAGTCCTGCTGAGGGCATTCATTTGTTGATTATGAATTTTTGTCGAGTCAAGTGTTTATATTTATAATATGCATGTGTTTAAAGTTATATATTATATCTAGTGTATCAAGGGCTCCTTTTTAATTCGTTTTTGACAATTCCCATACATTACATTTTGAAATTTTTTTTTTTCAATTTTTTAATATTATATTTTATTTTTTAGGTATATCAACACTGATTGGAGAGGATCTGACATGGTTGTTAGAAACATTTAAATCGTGCAACCCCGCGTGGCGACAGGTGCGGTGTGTTGTATGCGACCCCACCAAATCTCAGGAGGTAAGGGATGGTCCCATAATACATGACCTAAGTGACTGTTTTCAAAATATTTTACCAGTGTATTGTTCGAAGTTACTAGTAAACTTGGTTCATTACATTGCCTTAATTTTAAATAAATTGAACGGTTTTTTAAATTATCTAATATAATAAAAGTAGCCTTAATTACTCCTTATAATAGCTATCTGTGAGTCGAAAGTCCCATTAAAAAAAAAAAAATAAGACTTCAATTCTCTTATGGCTTCAAGCGTGCCAGTTGAGCACAGATTAATTTTTTATTTTTTTTTATGTATGTACTGTATACATATTACTTAGTGGGTAGCTTTAATTAGGTAGGTTGGGTAGCGTTAATTTTAAATGACAAACGGACATCAGTTTTATTTTTATGTATGATGAACATTATAATAAAAAGATTCAATTTATTGAATCTATATATAGAAAAAGCAATAAATGACTGAAATGATTAACATAATTTTTTTTGGTTGGAAAATTAAAAATGTTTAGAATTTAATTTTTTTTATAAGTATCTTAATGTTAAAGTTAAGTGAGGGTTAGTCGCTAGTTTTTACCTGACTGCACTAGAAGGGTTATGTTTTTCGAGTGTATGTATGTATATTTATTTGGCACACTCTATAGTCTAAACGGGTTGATGGATTTTAGCTCGAGAGGTATTATAAGAATCGTTTCAATTGATGATTAGAAAATTAAAATGGTATTTTTTTTTGCCAAGTATGTTTTTTTCTTAATTCTTTTTATTTGAATATTTATAAGTTGAATTCTATGCAATTTTTCGAATTATAGACCTTTAAGTAATTTTTATATAATGTTGTTTATCTGTGTTTTTTAATATATTTTTTTTGTATATCACATCATCATCAGCCCTTTTTTAACGTCCCATTGCGGGGGGTGGGCCTCCCTCAGTACGAGGGGGATCAGGCCATAGTCCACCGCGCTGACCTAGTGCGTGTTGGTGGACTTCACATGTCTTACGAACACTTGCTAAGTTCTTTCAGACATGCAGGTTTCCTCACGATGTTTTCCTTCACCGTAAGACAAGTGGTGATCAGGATAGAAATGATTCGCACATGAAAATATCAGAGGTGCGAGACCCGGATTTGAACCCGCATCACTCGGTTATACAAGCGACGCGTTACCGCTGGGCTACTTGTACTTGTATATGACAAGTAAAGTTTAATTTTACTGTGTTCCTTAGGAGGTGCGCGCAGCGTTCCCCGCGGCGCACGTGTCGTGCTCGGTGTGGCAGGCGGCGCGCGCCGCCGCGCGCCTGGCGGCGGACGCGGGCGCGGGCGGGGGCGGCGCGGGGGGCGCGGGGGACGCGGGGGGCGTGGCCGCGCGCTGCAAGACCTACGCGCTGGCGCTGCTGAGGGGCGACCACACTCCCGCGCAGCTGCAGGTATGTCCACGTCCCACTGCTGGGAGTGGGCCACTGACCTCTATAATACCACTGGACTGGCTGTTGTCAACGTGCTCTTGTGGCTGCTTGATATTCGCCATTTTGGCGCTGTCCGCCGCTGTCGGACGTAGCGAGAGTTCGTGGTACTAAAACTAATGATGTCGATATTAAGATTTTTATTTTTTTATTTTTATTAATCAATAACCGTATCATCATAATTACTAATTATATTATATTAACAACGAAAAAGCAAAATTACTTTACAGTAAACAAACACTTCTCGCTGTCTTTTGCAATATACGTCAAAATTAGTTCTCGGGACTCTCGCTAGTGGCGCTTCAAATGGACACAAAAAAATTGCTGTCAAACGCTTGGAACAGCCAGTCCAGTGGTATTATAGAGGTCAGTGGAGTAGGCGCTCATGTGAAGAGGTAGTATAGAATAAACAACGACGAACGAACGGCTCAGTTAGTAGTGACCCTGCTTTCTGCGCCAGCGGTCGCGGGTTCGAGTCCCGCTGGGGGCATTCATTTGCTAATCACGAATGTTTGTACGCCTGTCATTTAAAATGTATATGTGTAGTATATCAACTATCTGGTATCCGTAACACAAGCCTCGTAGCTTACCACGGAACTAGATGGCGCTGTTGTAAAAATGTCCTTACAAAAAAAAAGGATGGAAACTTTATGTAGGTTTTCTAAGAAGTAGTAAAAGTAAGATTGATTATGTTTTGAAAATCTAGTTGAAATAGTCATTATTATCAATGCAAAGGCTGAATCTTTAGATTGTAGAAGTTTTGTTTATCTGTTTTGACGAGATTTTGAAAAAAATTGTTATGAAGTTGATTATCCAGGTCAATATATAGGATAGGTACTTTTATTTCCAGAAATAAATATAATTTCTGAGATATATAATGTATTCTGGTGGATTTATGGACCAGCTATTGAAGGATTTCTTTCACATCCACAGGTTGACTGGAAGAAATATCTTATAGGGATACGTCCTCCTTTGTTATACCTTTTAATATTATCAACATTTTATAAGTGCAATCATCATCAGCCCTTTTTTTTAACGTCCCACTGCTGGGGGTGGGCCTCCCTCAATACGAGGGGGATCAGGTCATAGTCCACCGCGCTGGCCCAGTGCGTGTTGGCGGACTGAGCATGTCTTGCGAAAACTTGCTAGGTTTTCTCAGACATGCAGGTTTCCTCACGATGTTTTCCTGCACCGTAAGATAAGTGGTGATCATGATAAAAATGATTCGCACGTGAAAATATCAGAGGTGCGAGACCCGGATTTGAACCCGCATCACTCGGTTATACAAGCGACGCGTTACCGCTGGGCTACCACTGCCTGTATAAGTGCAATAAAGTATATATATATATATATATATATATATATATATATATATATATATATATATATATATATATATATATATATATATATATGGTGTGCAGGTGCTGAAGCGCAGCATCATCGGCACGGGCGCGGGCACGCTGCGGCTGTGGGAGCTGCTGACGCGCGGCGGCGGCGCCGTGGCGCGCCTCGACACCTGGCTGGAGCCCGACAACTACACCAACATCCTGCACAAGGTGAGGGGGACCGACCCCAGGGGGGGGGGGGGGGTGTTGTGAAATTAGTCCATTGAAATGTTACAATTCAAAGACCCAATATTGCATTTTTTAGAGGACGCAATTTTATTTTTAGGTCGTGTGGGGGGTCAATTTTTTTTTTTGTAAAATGTATAAACAAAAGTGATAGAACAAAAAAGAAATTTTTATAGAAAATTTCTCACTTTTTTGCTCATAACTTCTTTGATTTTAAATTAAGGGCAAAAAGTTATATGAACACATTTGTAGACAAAGCGATTTGCTACAAATTATGTCTTAACGAATTTTTGTAGGACGCATACATTCCGAGATATCGCGAAAAAGGTGTTTGCACCCCTTTTTCTAAGATGGCGGCCGGGGGACAATGGCAGCAACCCCACAAACTTGGGGTTAAGCTTCTATTGACCCCCCGCACATGTCCCAAAAATAAAATTGCGTCCTCTAAAATCAAATCAACCAAATCTCGCTACCGTTTTTGGCTTTTACATTTATTTTGATGGACTCCATCTTTATATTTCTTTTAATATGAGTTTTTTTTTGATTCCAGGGTCTAGAGCGTCTAGTGGCTAAGTTCCAAAGTATAGTGCGAAGTCAAATGCAACCGGACGAGTTCGTGTCGCTGTTCTTCAACGTGGCCAACCAGTTGGAGGAGGAGCGGCGGAACTTCGCGCTCAGCAGGCTGCGGGTGGGTTGAGGATGGTTGATGATGGTTGATGATTGTTGATGATTGTTGATGATGGTTGATAATGCTTGATAATGGTTCTCCTGCGACGTGCACCTTGTCGTGGTGGGGTGGCTCAGTAGTGTCCGGCAATGCTGCCGGGCGCGAAGCCAAGAAAGGCACACAAGACCCACAGGCAGGGAGGGCCCACTTCTGTGGGCGGTTGCTCCTAGTACTTATCCCATGCAAAGTGGACTGTGGAGCAACATGCAATGTTCCATTGAGACGGATGATGGGTGCTTGGGTTTTAGTGGGTAGTACTGGGGTATGCGTTAATGCGTTTTCCAACATTTAAATAAATATGGTTGAGAATGATTGATGATAGTTGATAGTGGTTTACGGCGAAGAGTTCTGCTGTGGGTTTTAGTGTAGGAGTCTCACAGTACCCCGCCTGTTCAGGTCCGACAGGGTTTCTATGATAATTTTCCCCCTCATCATAAAAAAAATGATTGATAGACAAGGGTTGGGTCAAAATAGTTGTTGAGCTTTCGGTGACCAGGTATCATCTTTATCAATATCTGTCCAGTGTATTTCTGGTGATGCATTCCCAAACAGACAGACAAACAAAATTTCTATAAAAATAAAGATTCGGCCTCTATATAGATAATGACTATTTTAATAAGATTATCCGAAAATATTCAATGTACAGATTTGATGTAATATTTTAGTATATGTGTAGATTACAGCTCCTGCAATACAAAATAGGCCAAAATTTCTAATAACTTAAAATTTTCAATCACCCGTGATCATGATTGTTGTAAAATTTGAAACGGAAGCCAAAAGTAAAAAAAAAAAGAAAACAGTGTTTTTTTAGTAATTTTTTTTTTAATTACAGGACACAGAAACATTGAAACAGTCTCCGACAGATACAATAACACAGTATGCCTACAATCTGATGAACCACCAGACTAAGTTGGCGCAGAAGTGCCTGGACGACAGGGTTGGCAGGTGAATGAATTTTGTTAATAAATAAATAGATATGTTGGTATGTAAACACACAGCGCCATCTAGTTCCGTGTGACATGATCAGCACAAAACATTTGTGCTGATCGTACAAATGAATGTTCTCAGCGGGCTTTTAAAAGTATAGTATTTTTTAAATAATATATTATTGGCACAGGTTATATAGTAATAATAATAATAATAATTTATTGAAATTTCAATACATTAGAAGCAAAAATGAGATGTAATTAGGGCGAGCGAAGCTAGACCTATCATTATCCCACAACCTGAGCATTTTGTGGTACACTTCACTGAAAAAATATCACGCCTATAGATTTGTGCTTTAACGTAGTAACTTAACTTCATATCTAGATGTGTTATCTGTCTCAAAAAATATTTTTTTTTAACCATTAATTTTTTTAACTAGAGAGTATGTGTATTATTTACCCATTAGAAAGATTACGCGTGCAGTCAAAAAGCTCAGCATTTTGCTAGTGATAATAATTGTAGGAGTTAAAACACTGTCGCAATTATCAACGCCCTCTATCAGCAATAATATAGATTAAACATAAAAAAAAATTTTTTTTTGAAGTTTTAGACGATTTTATAAAATTTGTTCTAAGCAGAGTAAAAGATAATAATTATCTAAGGCATGAAGTGGTTAAAGGCGTGGTACAGCATTCACTTCGTAAAGAAAGTGATGCGGGTTCAAATCCGGGTCTCGCACCTCTGATATTTTCATGTGCAAATCATTTCTATCATGATTACCACTTGTCTTACGGTGAAGGAAAACATCGTGAGGAAACCTGCATGTCTGAGAGAACTTTGCAAGTTTTCGAAAGACATGTGTAGTCTGCCAACACGCACTAGGCTAGCGCGGTGGACTATGGCCTGATCCCCCTCGTATTAGAATGAAGTCCACGCCCAGCTGTGGGACGTTAAAAAGAGCTAAATACCTACATTATATATTCCAATAGTAAACAACTCGCTTTCCCCCAGAAGACATAGCAGTGCGGCCATCTGCAAATACGGAACGTCCACGCAGGAGTGCTCGTGTCTCTTCAGCAAGGTGTTCCGGCTGCCCTGCAGGCATATCCTGATGCTTACCACCGAGCTGAAGGTATGTAGTGCTGGTGGTGATGAGAGTCGAGGGGAGGGTTTGAAAGGGAGGGCTTCGTTCAGGTGATGATGATTATCCTCTTGCTCACTACGAGCAGGTGGTGAGAGTCCAGAGTAGGGTTGAAAGAGGGGATCAAGGTGATGATGATCGTCCTCTTGCTCACCTACCAGCAGGTGGTGATGAGGGTCCAAGGGAGGACTGAAAGGGGGGATCAAGGTGATGATGATCGTCCTCTTGCTCACCACCGAGATGAGGGTTAATCTTCTAATATATAAAAATCTCGTGTCACAGTGTTTGTTATCGAACTCCTCCGAAATGGCTTGACTGATTTTTATGAATTTCTTTTGTGTATATTTGGTAGGTCTGAGAATAGGTCCTAGGCTAATTTTGTTCCCCTTAATGTGATAGGGATGGACCCCTCTCCAGGTTTTTTTAATGATTTCTAATACAATCCTATCCGATTAGAACTCTAGATCGATCGATACGATCTAGAACATATTTGTGAAGCTAGTAATTTGTAACTTGAATTTTGTATATAATGTAGTATATAATAATATTTTTTTTTATATTCCAGGTGAAGACGCACATACCGTTCGAGCCTCGGTGGACGGTGCAGCATTGCCTATTCGGCTGCGAAAACGCGACTACCGCCACAGGGAATAATACAGCCAGTGAGTAATTATGATTTTTACTCATTTTTTTTACTCTGAGAGAGAGAGAGAGAGAGAAAACTCATTTTTTTTTACTTGTGGACTTAAAATTTAGCCCCGTTTAAGGCCAGGAAACGGTTTTTGACAGGTTTTTCTAGCACAGATTGAATGATTTTTAGTTTAAAAATGTAAACCATATTTATATATAACTTATTGTTTCGGTATATTTAACCGTTAATTTTTATATTAATAACCGGTTAATAAACATTGAATTAATCATTAATTAACCGTTTTTTATACATTTGCAGCGACTGGTACAACTTTCATGGAACAAGTAGTAGTGGAGACGGACGGACGGCAGACCCTTCAGCAACCGCAGCAAATACACCAGGTGAGAGCCAGACATATTCATTATATATACATATTTATAAGACAATGGTGTGCGGGTTCAAATCCCGGGTCTGGCACCTCTGATATTTACATGTACAAATCATTTCAAACATGATTACCACTTGTCTTACGAAAGAAGGAAGTGAAGGAAAACATCGTGAGGAAACCTGCACTACATTGAAGGAAACCTGTCTGAGAGAACCTAGCAAGTTTTCGTAAGACATGCTCAATTCGCCAACACGCACTAGGCCAGCGCGGTGGACTATGGCCTGATCCCCCTCGTATTAAAAGAAAAATAAATAAAAATTAAAATTGAAGTATCTGTTTGTAATGTCAATATTACAGATTTTTTCAAAATGCATTCTTTTGCTTTTATGAATGTTTTTTATGTTAGTTATAAGAAATAAAAAAAACAATTTTCAAAATGTTTGTCTATTTATTTTTTCTGGCTAATATCATGTAGTGACGTCATTGTAAATCCAATATGGCCCATGATATGGATATCAACAGATTAACGAGCGAAACGCAATTTAAACAAAGTGATGTCATTGTAAATCCAACATGGCGTCTCAAAGCTAGTGTATCGTTTTTTGTAATGATTTAAAGTTTAAATAATAATATAATGTTGTGTTATGATCTCCACAGGTGGGTGGTGTGCGACAACAGCAGTACGTGCTGGCCACGGCTGGGCAGCCCGCCACGCCCGTTTCGCAGGTCCGTAGAGAGAGATAGAGAGAAAGAGAGGAGAGAGTGAGAGAGAGAAAGAGAGAGAGAGAGATGGAGATAGATATTTATTTATATGAATAAATATTCATTTATTCAATTTTTGTTTGTATGTTTGTTTGATCCAGTCGTTTTGGAGATGAGTTGAACAAATAGTTAGACTTTTTTTCATTTGTATTGCACTTTTTACAACAGCTACAGCAACTTTCTACTAAAAGCATGCTTGAAATGTATGAAAAAGTTGTTATTTAGACATGACAGATATTTTAGTTTTATAGATAAAATGATTATAATTAATGTGGTGAGATGAAGATGGTGTTTTTTAAATAAATAAATATGTTGGGATATTATTACCACAGCGCCATCTAGTTCCGTGGTAAGCTACGAGGCTTGTGTTACGGATACCAGATAGTTCATATACTACACATGTAAATTTTAAATACATACATATAATAAATTTAAATTATAAACATAAACACCCATGACTGAATAACGAGTGCAAACATTCGTGTTCAACAAATGAATGCCACCAGCGGGACTCGAACCCGCGACCGCTGGCGCAGAAAGTAGGGTACTACCAGCTGTGCCAAACTTGTCGTGAAATACTTTCTTAGGTTTACGCGAATATTTTCTAATATTCTTCGAAGGTATTTTCAATCTAAAGCTATATATTTATAATTTAAGTATTTTGACAAATAACATTTTCGTGACATAATGTAAGTCTAGGATGAACTCTTAGTTATCCACTCCTGATGATTTAAAAAAAAATGAAAAAGAAAATTTGTCCATCTAAAAATATAAGTTAGTTCTTATCCTGGTTATTACATTTTTTTATGGAAAAAATAATCAGTTTCACATCTTGAGGATTCCGGAGATTTTTAAAAAAATAAACATATTTTTCGCTAAATTATTTATCAACAGTACTATATTATTGTTTTACTGTTCCAGGTGATATTCTGTGGAGGAGGAGTGGGGGGAGTGGGCACGGTGGGGGGAGTTGGGGGAGCGGCCCCCGTCATCACCTCCGTGCTTCCCCCCGGCGGCGCGGTACTCACCCCCCACCACGCGCTACATCACTAACCCTGGGGGGAGGGGGGCACTACAGTCTACTAATCCATACAGATGGCTAATTAGGGGTACTACATTAAGGGGGGTGGGGGTGTGGGGGACACTACAGTGGACTGATCCATATAGACAGCCAACATATGATCGGCCAAGAATTCTAAGGTGGCTAACTCCCATTCGTACTACTACTATATCAAATTTCATCAAAATCTGTTAACTGGTTGTCACGTGATGCGGTCACAGACGGACAAAAAAAATTCGACTCAATTAGAATTTTATTATATATATATTACAATGAAACGACTGCAATATCTAAGTCTCAGCCGTTGATAGATATTGTACTAGTACCTATTATAAAACCATTTTTTTTTTAATTATTGTTTTTTTTTTCTTTGATTAGATACAAAAAATAAGTTTACCCAAAAATGGAGTTAGCTTAGAAACTTAGCCGTCGATATGTATTTTAAGCCGGCATTTGTAATTTACCATAATGATTTGAAGGTCTAGTTACTTTAATTATGAACCTATTTGCCATGATCTTTTTACAACCCATGGTTTTACTAATGTTTTTTCTAAAATACTTGATATTTGAAATTTTAAATTAAAGTTCTAGGGATTATTCGCGGATTTATTTTGATTTTTGGTTAAGTACATGGTTAAATAACACCCTGTAACAGATGTATTATGCATTTGAGACGTCAAATACCTTAGTCTCTCCCGTGACCATGTGCGCTGTAAAGCATTCGAAACGTCGGGAACTAAAAATCAAAGTATATCCGCGTTTACTAAAAACATATTTTAATTAATTTTTGAAGTGAAACTTCTTTAGAATCGTTGTGATTTGAAACTCGATGAAACGAAAATGCGTCACGATAAAGAAAGAAATACATAAAAGTGTAGGATTAAGTCGGAGAGAATGAGATAGAATACATTCCCATGTTGCCATGGTAACCGTTGTTTATTTTTTGACATTTCTTTTTTTTTATATATATTCATCTCATTCTTTTGTCGATTTACTGAAGTTTCACTTCTATCGTGTGTGAATCGCACACACACCTTTTTTTTTAAATCAAAGGTCTCTGTATGGATTTGTTATACTGTTTAAACCCTTATAAGGATTACTCTATATTCCTATTACAGGACGTTAGATATTGCTTTTTTTTATATTTTTGTCTAGTTTTGGAGATTGAAAACCCTTTTTTTTCTAGTTTTAGGGTTTTTTTTACGTAACCCTAAAATTTTGTAATTTGTTTTTATATAATATTATATAGAATGAAATACTTTTCCATTTAATTTTAAAGCTAACTTATTATTTGTTAGTTAAATTCTATTAGATCTGAGTTTATTACGAACTTGAGATGAATGTATCAGCCCTTTCTAATGCCACTGCTGGGCGTGGACCTCCAATATGAGAGAGAGAAGGTTTTATATTACATTTCATTAAAATCAGTGCATTGATTTTCTCATGATTTTTTTTTTGAAATTTCACTCCAAAGAGGAACAGACAGACGAAAATTAAAAAAAATATATAGATAATATTAATAAAAAAATAATATATATATATATATATATATATATATATATATATATATATATATATATATATATATATATATATATATATATATATATATATATATATATATATAATTATATCTAGCGTCCTGTAATGCTTGGAGGTTATGTTGGTCTGTTTGTAATATACTAATTCATACTAAAATTGTATAGACGGAGTGTCATAGAAGTAAATGTGAAGTCAAATTATTATGTTTTAAATTAACATACGAAATATAAATATCATTTTGTATATTGAGTGATAAATAACAATGTTTAATATAAACAAAAAGTTCCCCAAAACATATTATTCAAATCGGCTCAACAGTTTTTGAGTTGTAAACAAACTAACGAACAGCGATTGATTTTTATATATGTGATATAAAAATCAATCTATATAATTACCATTTTGCTTTAAGAATGTCTGTCTATATGGCAAAATCTAGTTCTGACGTCACATTTATTTTTGTGGACTCCGTCGATATATACTTTAGTTTGAGTTTAAAAGGATTCTGGATAATAATGAAAAATGATTTAGGAAAATTTTGTAAATTATTTATAATCTGTTTATTTTTTTTATGAAATACCGTTTAATAAAAAAAAACATCATATATAGCTGTCTCTCTCATACATGGTGTAAGCAACGGTATGTTTAAATAAGAATAATAGGTTTAATGATTCTATTTTAATTAATGAGCGTTTATAACTTTTTATGGGATGTGCGATTCGAAAAATGAAATGTATTACATAAATTTAAATGTATTACTTAAATTTTTTATAAGATGAGCGATTAGTTTTTTTTGTTTGAATTTGCGGGTAGTTGCATTAAAAGTACTTGAATCGATTTTTTTTAATATTTAAAGCCAGTAATATAAATACGTTGGCACATTAACAGACAGCGCCATCTAGTTTCGTGGTAAGCTACGAGGCTTGTGTTACGGATACCAGGTAGTTGATATACTACACATATATAACTTTGTTGTTTAATATTATTAATATAAACACCCATGACATGTGTTATGGATTAGACGTTCTGCACTAATAATTGCTTTTTTGGCGAACATTTTTTGTTTAAGTTATTGTGCGATACGTTCAGTGTTTGTGCGATTGTTAATATTTCTAGATTGTTAATGATGGAGTCATATCATATTTATTTATTTGATGTGCGATCGAAATAAATGGACTAAATGCTCATTAATTTAAATAGGGGTTTAGGGTTCCGTTGTTAAATAAAGAACCCTTAGAATAAGTTTTTGTTATATATAGTCTATAATGTAAATACGTTTTGTAATAAAGTAATACTTCTTAAAATTTTGATGTTTTTTTTTAGTTTTTTGACATCCCCTCAAACTTTAGTTTCTTTTCAACCGACTTCCAAAAGGAGGAGGTTATCAATTCGTCTGTATTTTTTTTTATGTTAGCTCATAACTTTGAACTAGGTGAACCGATTTTGATGATTCTTTTTTTATTTGAAAGGTAGTGCTTCCCGCGTGGTCCCATTTTAATATTTTCCAGTTCTGACAATGGCATCCATGAGAAAGTATTTGTTTGTTAATATTTATGAATTTTATATACCAAAGATTCCGCTAAGGATCGTCTGTATGTTATCATTTTAATGGTTAATATACATTCCTGAGATATTGTCCAGCAGTAAAAACTAAAAAGTATCCTGACCCGGATAACCTATCATCGTACCAAATTTAATTAAAATCGGTCCAGTGGTTTTCTCGTGATGCGGTCACAGACAGACAGAAATACTAAAAATTATAGAGTCTATATAATAATGATCATTTAAATTAGTTTAATGTACAGATTCGAGTCAGAATTTTGTCATATTACTAGCAATTCCGGGGAAGGATGAAAATTTAGGGTTATGAGTGTTTTTTGATACCAAATCATAAAAAAATAAAAAATCTGGGGAGGGCCACCCTTATTATCTACGGGAATAAAAAATAACCTACGACCTATTCTCAGACCTACCACATATATACAAAAAAATCATAAAAATTAAAGTTAAGTCATTTAGAGATTTTTATATATTAGATATATGAGATTAAAATATTATGTAATTAACTCATATTTACGTCACTAGCAGCAAAAAGATAATTAATTTTATATAAATAAAAAATATAAAAATGTTCCGATACCGGGAATCGAACCCGAGCCTCCTGGGTGAGAGCCAGGTATCCTAGCCACTAGACCATATCGGATGATAGTATGTTATCGAAATGTTTGAAAATATTTAGATGTAAAATATTAAAATTCTTTTTAAACTTTTAATTATAATAATTAATACCCTTGCTTCGCTCGTGTAAGTCCATTCTAAGTCGTGTAAGGGAATGACTAACCGAGTCATTCCCTTACACGATACAAAATAAACAGTTATGAATTTTTAATCTAAAACCCTTTTCTTGGGGGTAAATTTTTAACCTCGAAAACAATAATAATATCATCATCATCATCAGCCCTTTTTAACGTCCCACTGCTGGGCACGGGCCTCCCTCAGTACGAGGGGGATCAGGCCATAGTCCACCGCGCTGGCCCAGTGCGTGTTGGCGGACTCGGGACTTCACATGTCTTACGAAAACATGCTAGGTTTTCTCAGACATGCAGGTTTCCTCACGATGTTCTCCTTCACCGTAAGACAAGTGGTAATCATGATAGAAATGATCCGCACATGAAAATATCAGAGGTGCGAGACCCGGATTTGAACCCGCATCACTCGGTTATAGAAGCAACGCGTTACCGCTGGGCTACCACTGCCTCGAATATGATAAATTATTATGATAAATTAAAAGTGTGTGTGTGTGTCTGTCCGCATCGTAACATCGTTGTTTGAAAGATGAATTAGTCGGGAGTGTTCTTAGCTATGTTTGATGAAAATTGGTCCAAGATGGCCGTCGCTACAAGATGGCGGATAATATATTTCATTCACATTTCACAGCTCCCTCGATATAGGTAACAAATGAAAGGGCTTTACTGTTAGAATACTATTTTTATTATTTCATGCCGGTTTATTTTCAATTTTTAATTTATTTATACTTAAACCATCCCTGACACACCAAAGAAATCAAAAACTAAGAATTATGCGAATAATTCAGCTTTTTGAGTTTTAGCGCTACAAACGTACATCAAATTATTTTACATACTTTTATAAAATCACTTCGTCGGTGATGAAACAATAGACAGATGCGTCGGGGAACATTATTCTATAATGGTATCCATAACATAAGCTTCGTAGCATACATGGAACATTATTATTACTTGTTTGTGATAAATCCAGTTTAAATACTCATTACTATAGAAAAAAGGAGAGGGCTTCTTAATTAAAATAAGAAGATAAAATTACAAATTACTTTATTAAAAACAATCATAGTCTTATTCTTAGAAGTAAGATTTTTAAATGTGCTACATTAGGTACAACTTTGAATCTTATTGTAGTTACATTTCTGTGAGATTATAAGTTATAAGTGCCATTTGCTCTAAATTACTTATTTTGGCAACGAACTAAAAGCAAGAAGTGCCCTACAGTACTCGTATTCACATTTAAAGGCGTGAGCGCACACCATTCTCCGTTGAAACAATATTCTGTCATTATGAGTGAAAGATAACCAACGTTTAGTTTTACTCGGGAGTAAAAGAGACAACACGTATTTGTCGGTACGGTTGTGTAATCGCAGTTTTGCCACGTTTTTCAAGGTCAGGGCCCTTCTTGCTTTTAGTTCGGTGTTATTTGGTTTTATTTCCTAACTAGTGACTTGCCCACGCTTTCGGTGATTTTACTCGATTTTAGTCTGTCTGTCTGTGACCGCATCACGAGAGAAACACTGGACGGATTTTGATGAAATTTTGTATGATGATAGCTGGTTGCCCGGGTCAGGATATAGGATACTTTTTACTGCGGGAAAATATCTCATCTCTGAGAAATCTATAGTAACAATCTGTTACAATATATTTCCTTTTAAAAAGATCTTATAAAACAGCAGCAATGCTATGTTCACGTATCTAGGGACTGTGTATTCAGTCCTTTGTAATGTCCCACTGCTGGGGGTGGGCCTCCCTCAATACGAGGGGGATCAGGTCATAGTCCACCGCGCTGGCCTAGTGCGTGTTGGCGACTGAGCATATCTTACGAGAACTTGCTAGGTTTTCTCAGACCTGCAGGTTTCCTCACGATGTTTTCCTTCACCGTAAGACATGTGTTTATCATGTTAGAAGCGATTCGCACATGAAAATATCTGAGGTGCGAGACCTACACTTGAACCCACATCAATCATATTCAAGCGAGCGCGTCACCACAGGGCTACCACTGCCTTAAATCGAGGATACATCACTAGTATTACTATATGTAAATTCATGAATCTACGTGACATTGGCGAAGTTTGAACTTTTAAAGGCATTTAAAACAAGAAAATTGAATTATTTTAAAAAAATAAGAATTCTGGCTCAAATGGTTGAAATTTTGAGTTACCTATAATAATGCTACATATTTATTAAACAAACCTACTTGGTCCTTATCTTCCGTTAGTTTGTACACTTGTATGTCACCTTCTGGTGTAAGAAGTGCCTGTGGAAGGAATTATAACATTAAATGAAAATATGTTGGCACATTAACAAGCAGCGCCATCTAGTTCCGTGGTAAATTACGAGGCTTGTGTACCGGATACCAGATACCAGATAGTTGATACTAACACATATAACTTTAAATACATACATGTAATAAATATAAGCACCCATGATTGGAATACAACTATTTGTGCTCACACATAAATGCCTCCAGCGCGATTCAAACCCGCGACTGACACTACAAATAGGGTCACTACGAACTGAGCCAAACGTATCTCAAACGTCAACCATTATTTAAAACACAGAAACAAAGAAAAGTTAGCTCTTGTAGTTAGAAGACGTTTTCTAGTCTATCTAGTAATAAAATATTAATATATAAAAAATCGATAATTTTTCGAACATTAATCAATATTTTTACATTTGGTAAATTTTTCAGGGTATCATTTGGAAACTAGAACTGTCGTGGAATCGTACGTTTTTCCGGGATAAGAGATACTTCTTATGTGCATTGTCTCAGTGCCAGACTATAATAATCTATTTCTTTGCCTAATTTCATCTAAATCCGCTCAGCCGTGATTGAGTAACAGATATCCATACAAACCTTCAACATTATAATCTTAAACGGCATTAGTACAACTAAATATATATGAGCAATTAAAATAAAGTAAAAAAAAAAACAAGTTACCAAATTCCGTTCACTACCAAAGCAAGCCGTAGCTTCGCACGCGCACAGCACCTTCGAGTCGCTGTTCTTTAAATCCCATATTAGGGCATTGTGTCGGTACACTGCTACGATGCTTAAGGGCTGAGTGTGGCACAAACTGAGTATTGGGGACTGAGAACAAAGATATCAGTACATATAATTATGCTTAAAATTGAAGTGTCTGTTTTTAATTTCAAATTAACATGTTTTAAACTAAATGCATTTGAAAGAATATAAGGTGCTAACATCAAAAACTCAATTTTTAAAATTTTTATCTGTCTGTCTATTTGTCCCGGCTAATCTCTAAAACGGCTGGACTGATTTTGACGGGACTTTCACTGGCAGATAGCTAATGATATAAGGAGTAACTTAGGCAATTTAACTAATCAAAAAGGAGGAGGTTATATTTTAGATATTATATTTATTTTAACTAGCAGAACCCGTGGCCTCGCTGACGTTAAGCCGAGTCGTTAGTAATTTATAAAAAACAGATTTCAATCAAATACACGATGAACGTAGTAATCTTGCGGTGGCCAAGGCTAAGAGCTGTCGGCCGATAGTTTGTCTAGTCTGCGCCCAACGAACGCAACAGCTCAGGCCAGTGTGCGCGCTTACCCGACCAAACTATCGGCTAATCGAAAGTTCGCTGTTTGCGGGGGCTCTAACTTATTATTAGCTGTAAAAGTAATAGCTTTAACTAATAACTTTAGACGAAAAACATACCTTAAATTCCTTATTCGATTCAAAGTTAGGCGTTTCAACTGCTACAGTGCCAAGAAACCTTCCTTTGTGGTCAGTTTGATACTTGTCTATAGTCGAAGTGGGGCCATTCCTAATAAAAAGCATTTCGATTATCTTTATTTATACATATAATAAAAATTCTGAGTAAAATCTGTTCATTAAATATTTTTTGGCAAATCTTGTTGAAACAGTCATTATTACGGATACAGGGGCCGAATCTACAGTTTTTAGAATTTTTTCTGTCTAACCGTGACCACGTCGCAGGAAAACCACTGCACAGATTGATAGTTGGTTATCTAGGTTAACATATATGAAATTTTTGAAGTGATACTTCTTTAGAATCGTTGTGATTTCAAACCGGATGCAACGGAAAAAACGACAGGTAGGAGACACAAATACAAAAATGTGTAGGAAAGAATGAGATAGAATTCATTCCTATGTTGCCATGGTAACCCTTGTTATTGTTTGACAAGTATATAATACTCGGAACAATGGAGATATAATGTTATATTCTTTATTCTTTAAATATGTGATTGTCATATGCCTAATATGCCTAATTTATTATTGATTTTTTTCAATTTATATTTATTGCGATATTTGCCAAAGAAGTTTTACTTCAACCGCGCGTAAAGGTTACACGCACCCATGTTTTTTTACTGCGGAAAAATGGTGGTCTCTAAGAAATTTATATTAAGAAAGTACGTAGAGATGAACCTGAGCGGAGCGGAGAACGTAGTGTCGCTAGTATAAATATAGATGTCTAATTGCATAGAACTAAATTACTCACCTACAATCCAAAGTAAGCAGAACCCTGAGATCTAGAAGAGAGCACAGACTGACGGTCCCGCAGTCGCTGGCCGCTAGAAAGTATGGCAGATTGTTGGGAGATGTTCCTAAGCTGGTAATTGACGACGCGCTATCTGAAATAGTTTTTATTTTTACGTTACTAAGGTTCAAAGTCATTAAGCAGTCATAACCTGAGTGCAAACATTAGTGATCATCACACAACAAGATGCCCCCAGCGGGACTCGAACCTGCGATCCAGACACAGGAAGTACACAACTACTACAAACTGAGCTAAAGTGTCGTTATTACTCAATATCACTTGCGAATCACCCCTGCTTCTCTTGGTTTCGTCCAATGCGTTTTAACGGTTAATGATTACCATAGATTTAATATAGGTACATAAATCTATAATGATTACCATACGGAATAACACCCCTTTTTTATATCGCTGGGGAATCTTTACATAAGGTCCTGCTGGTCCGTCAACCAGCAGGCACAGTGAGACTCCTACTCACTGAAACCCACAGCGGAACCCTTCGCAGTACAATGGGACGTTACGGGATCGCTTTTGCACTCAACCGTAACGCCCCTGCAACTTAAACCACCCCTAATACAGTTCACATAATAGAAAAAGACCATCATTCAAATCGGTCCAGCTGTTTTTGAGTTTTAGCGAGACTTAAGAACCGCAATTGTTTTTATATATTTTATAACTAGATTGGATTAAATCATGGATAATAAATACTTACTGGCAACATTGAGTCTTTTAATTATTATAGTGCCCAACCTTCGTTTGCAACACAGTACTTCTCCATAATTTTTCCCCACCAAATAATTATCCACATTATTCAAATTCATTATTTTTAAATGACAACATTCGATACCATCCCAAGCAGAATTTTCTACCATAATCCTTTTATTTTTCACGCTGGTAGCACTATACGGTCTGTCAATGTCAGCTCTTAACAGTGACTTTTGGCGGGAAAGTGATTTTATGAAATTTTTCTCTTGTCTCTTATTTAACATTCTCCTTTTAGCCGAGTTTAAATTAAAATCCGTTTCCGATTCTATATTATTTATTGTTACGTCTAAATGTTCTGATAAATTAGTTGTTTGACTTCTTTCTAAGTACATTTTCGACCAAAACGCTTTGCCAATGTCATTTGTTGGGTTTTTTGTTTTTTCATATATTATCGACCATGTCGTTAAAACTCCGTTTCGTTGTAAGCTGCATAGCTGTAAACGAATTAAAAAAATAACTGGACTCGCATAACACAATTTATACTCACAGGAAAAATGTATTGGTTTTAAATCCGGAGGTCCCGGGTTCAAATCGAGGGTTAGTTTAGTTTAAGTTTTTCTGACCATTTAAATTCTGAAACGAAAATCGATCTAAAGTTCATTACATATAAAGGATAACTATGTTACCTGACGTATAATTTTCCTTCCAGTTCCCATATTCATCGCTGTGTGTTCTCCTAAAAACTCCAAACCAACAATACCGTCTATACTTTCATTATTACATACATTGTAGCCACTACTTGTATATGCACTCGCTTGAAAAGGGCAGCTGTATTGCTAAAATAAAAGAAGAATTAATTTAAATTATTTTTAAGTTACTTCTCTCTCTCTATCCCACTCCACTCCACCTTTCTCTAACTCTCTTACTCAGAACTCTTTGTTTAAATTTAAAGTCTTTAAATTTAATCTTTTACCTGTTTTTGATCATTTAAATGACTATTTTTATTGTTCCACTCCCGATCCTTTTCAGTTTGTGTTAAATTTTTTGTTTGACCCAAGTTGATTTCTACCATTTTAGTAGAATTTTCTTTTATAACATTACACCATGTTGCCTCTTCTGATAAATCCCATAGATGTATAGATCTACAAAAAATATACATACATATACTATAATGAATATTTAAAATAAAATTTTACTAGTGATTCGCCCTCACATTGCCTGGGTTCATAACCTAGGTGTGTTTTAACGGTTAGTATACAGTTTTTGAGATGTGATTTTTCCCGCAGTATTGACGGAAGTCTATTAAAATCCGTCCAATGGATTTTTCGTGATGCGGTCACAGACAGACAAAAATTTTAAAAACTATACATTCTGTAAAACCGCTGTATCGATAATAATGACTATTTCAATATTTATTGATTATATATCAAATCTTACCCATCCTCTAAAGCTCCAACAAAATAACCATCCGTACTTCCGCTGAATCTTCCAATTTTTACATTATCTGTGGCTATTAGATATTTTAACGGCTCTCGTTTCGTCATACTTAAATCCCACAAACACACAACACATTTTTGTATGGCAACACTCATTATACTAGACTTTTCGTGTATAGACAGTATTAAATTACCCTTAGTTTCTGAAAATATTGCGCCAACAATTTTTGAATCTTTCAGAAATGAGGCTTTTTCTTCCAATTTATCTGTAGATATGGAAACATAGCCATTGCTTGATGGAATTTTTGACGTTTTAACAATATTGGACAAGTCAGTGCTACCCGCGTTTATATTTAAAATGTTACTAACGCGGCTTTCGATATTTTTTAAAAACTTTTTTAATCTTTTCACATTATACGAATTATCCTTTAATTTTGATTCGTAGCTTTGATATGGCAACATTGCGTCTAGGCCAACGCCATCTTTTTGTTCTAAATATATTCTGAGAGGATTGTTTTTGTAACTATCACTTATCTCATTTTTATTTAATTCAGTAGTAAAAAAAGTAAATTGTTCTAAATCTTTATCTTTCTCCGCCAATCTTTCGTTCAAATAAATATCATTATTTGAAAATTCCACAGGATATTGAGTCCATTTTGTTTCATACAAAACTTCATCTGTTTGAACCTCTTCAGTAATACCATCATCATAGGTCTGTACAGCTGTCTGTTTGTAATTTAATCTGCCAAATGCTGCCATATATAAATCATATGGAATTGGTGCCATTTTGAATAAATTGTATGACATTTCGTGCAGTGTTACCATGCTTAAAATTATTTGGGCTCGTTGTTTTAATTTTTCGAATATTCGTCGCTTTCGCCGATTTTCTTTTGATTTTGTGAAATCTATAAATAATGGCCTATAAAGGAAAATTATAGGCTAATAAGTGTCATTTGAAACTCATTAAGCAGTAACTAGTAACATTCATATGGCAAAAAAAAATGTTCTAATTATGCACTAGAAAAAATTTTACCTCTCCAAAACATCGACATGTACGGTTTTCATACTAGACAATCCACTAGACATGTCTTGGAACCCCTCATCAACAAGAGAAACCTTCTTCCTCTCATCATCAGCTCGAGCCTGCTCCTCTTCCAAGTCCTCCGTGATAAATTCCATGGGCTTTGATTTGGTAGCAGATCTGGGATCACGTAATTCGAAGTTACCTGGCAAAATAATATAGTTATCGTAAGATAAAATATTAAACATGCTTTTGACAAACTATATTGGGCATTTATATTGGGCAGTGGTAGACCAAAAGCGTGTGAAATTGGCTTAAATCCGGGACTCGCACCTCTGATATTTGTGTCCTGTGTCCACCTCTGTATTATGTATGAATCATTTCTATCATGATTACCATTTGTCTAACGGTGAAAACATCGTGAAGAAACGAAAAAGAATGTCTGAGAAAGCCTAGCAAGATTTCGAAAGACATGTGTATCCTACCAACCCGCACTCGGTCAGCGTGCTGGACTGCACTTTAAATACAAGGGGGATCAAGCCATAGTCCACCACGCGAGCCAAGTGGAAGTTAGCGAAATACACATCTTCCGAAAACCTACCACTACACCACCGACTTCAGGATGTTTTTCTTCACCGTAAGACAAAATAGTTACAAAGTTTTCGTAATAGATAAGACAAATACTTTTAACTGTCGTATAAACTTGAAGAATTAATAAAGTTTTGAATATAAGTTCAACGTATTAAATATAATTTATATATTTGTCGATAATTGTTTACATTCTTACCAGAGTCTAACATTCTTTCTTCTTTGGAATTATCCTCGTTTTCTACACTATTATTATCATTTTTATCACTTTTATTATTAGTATTATCATCATCATCATCGTTATCATCACTAATATCTTCATTATCATCACCATCGTCGCTGGTCTTTGCTTCATCACTTTTAATCTCACTTTGATATGAATCGAAATCAGATTCGTAGCTCTCGAAGTCATCCTCATAACTGACTTCCTCATCACTTGATTTCTCCTTTATTTTCTATAAATAATTTCGCTACACTTTAAAAAAATTATATCTTTCAATAAGGTTTTAACGACTAGTTGAAGGTCTTAAATGAAATTATATTTGTCATTCACATTTTTATAATCATTATGTTGTGTTAATAAATTGTTAAAACAACAAACATTCGCGCCGCTGGCGGTCGTGAGTTCGGGTCTCGCGGGGGCATACATTTATTGGATAAGCATGAATATGTATTTGTACTTCAGTCAAGTGTGTTTAGGAACGTATATTTATAATATGATATATTTGCATGACGCAATCCATGGATGATTAAGGGGTTAGAACTACGTATCTTAGGTTCATAAAATATAAATAAGATTAGGTTGATACCTGTTTCTTTTCTTCATTTAAGTCTACAAAAAACGCTTTGGACTGAGCTTTTAACTGCTTCGTTAAATTCAACATCTCCGTATTATTCTCAACCACTTCTGGAGTAAGTACTTTTATTTCTTCATCTTCTAACGTTCTAGTTTTAGTTCTTTTTCTTTCGGGCAAATTTTTCACATCCACATTAATTCTATTTAACACTTTTTTGTGTAAATCTTCTGTTTTCTTTTTTATCTGTGAATCATCTTTAACTGAATCATTTTTAGCTTTATTTCTTTTACTATCTTCTCCCATTGCCAAATCTTTTCTTTTTGTTGGTGGAGAATTAACTGTTACATTAAAAGGAACTTTTTTACTTGAATTATTGGCTTGTTTGGTCGAAGATCTTACTGAATTTGTTGTTTTTATGTCACTCTTCGTTTTTAAACTTCTGTTACTCACAGACGATGGAGAAGATTTCAGTAGATCTATCATTGGGGATACATAATTATTTTTCACAACTGCTTGTGTCTTTTTAGGGGCTTTGACTTGGTTATTTTTAGCATAAACATCAGCGGTAGTAGATTTTTGTGTGAAATTGCGAGGTGTGGACACACTGTAGATGCTTTTCTTAAGTTTTTCTTCTGGTTTTTTGGTAGATAGATCATCCTTGGATGTTTCTCGTTTGGTTTTTTTATCTACCGTCTTTTTAGAGGACTGCATCATTCGCTAGGTTGCTGTAGCCGCTAAGTAGCTATAAAAGTTTCAAGGAATGTAAATTTTAAAATAAATATTTTTACGTAAATTACAGAAATTTATTCGTATTGTTACAATGTTTCTAATAATTGCTAGAATTAAATTTAAAAGTAAACCTATAAATGCTACAAGTGCAAGTCTGAATCGATCGCTTAGGAACATTACAATATTATTTTATGTTAAGTTTTAACTTAATACGTAAATATTATTTCGTTATAAGTAACAAAAGAAATATCCGTCTGTAATAATTTCCTTTATAAGTTGAATTTATTCTTATTATTAGTAAGGTATTTCTAAAAAAACTATGAAAAACTCTATTTTATAAAATTTTGTCTACTGTTCCAGCTAATTTATGAAACTGTTGGACCCATTTTGGTTGTACATTCACTACTTTTCTATTAAAAAAAGTAATAAGGGCTCCGTTCAAATAATTAAAACGCACCTAGGGACGAACTCATGGGCGTAGCGAGGTACGGACAGGGGGGGGCAGCTGCCCCCCCCTAGACAATGCAGGAGCCGGGAAGGCTCATAAACCATAAAGTAATATTATACTATGAATATTGTACTATGAATGGTTGAATCTAGATTTGCTTTTATACGCGCGAAAAACATGGCTGAGATCAACGATGACTCTCAACGTCGACTACTTTTTTTCAATACATAGTATTGCGTGATTGCCATGCGGGTCTAAGTTGTGCGAAGGTTGCTCGTACTTTGGCGACTCTCGAAGTGATGTCCTCTTCGGTTCGTCCTGTTTCTGACACGCAGCTACTGAGGTATGTGAATTTATGAACGCTCTCCACTGCCTCTGTGCCGATGACCAACGGGAGTGTACTCGTTGTTCTGCTTCTCATTTCTCGTGTCTTCCTTATTTTAACTTTGAGCCCCTTCCTAGCTGCCTCCTTTAGTTAGTCGTTCAGTTTGGCCTGCATGTCTGCGCAAGTGTGGCTCAAGAGCCATATTTCATCTGCACAGTCCAGGTTTTTTAAGGTGTTGGGTTTGCCCCATCAATGCCGCGGCGCTTGTTCTTCGTGGTATTATAAAGAATTCCATCCAGAACGACTAGAAAGAGAAGTGGTGAAAGAAGACAGCCCTGTCTTACGCCTGCGAGTGAGGTACTCGTCGGTATGTCCTCCGAAATGAGCATTTTATGAGTCACCTTACAAGTATAATTCTTGTGATATTAATTATTTTTTTCTGGGAAGCCAATTTTGCGCAATCGAGGGCAGATGCTGACCCACCTCACCGTTTGTATCAAAGGCCTTTCCGAAATCTACAAAAGTGAGATACTATCTCCCTTCTCTATTCTGTTGCCTGTTCTAGTATGATACGGAGGGTGTTGATCTGATTTGTACACGATCGATTGGACCGAAACCCTGCTTGTTCTCTGCGTATGAGGGGGTCGACAGCCTTCGAGAGCCTATCTTAACTGATTTTTTAGAACACTTTGGACGTGACCGAAAGCAAAGCCCGAAAAAAAACATCTTGTTATAAGTTCGACATTGTTTGTGTTTGTCTGTGGTATCGTAGCTCCCGAACGGATAAGCCGATTTTCATTTTGTTTTATTTTTTTCATTTGAAAGGTGAATAAGTCAGGATTATTTTTAGCTATGTCTGATAAAAATCGGTTCAAGATGGCCGGCACCACAAAATGGCGAATTACATATTTTTTTCACAACTACCTCAATATGGGTATCAAATGAAAGGTCTTGATTAGAAGAACATTGTACACTATATTAAAAGATAATGAAGTATATTAATTTTAATTACTTCAACTAAGAAATGAAAACTAAACTAAACTTGTAATTTTTTGTTGTTTGATCAATGCCCTAGATTGATGAGGAAATTGGCACTCTACATGGAAGACTGGTACATAGAATCGAACGTTTTTTTTAATTTAGCTTTTAGTACATTATTATTATTTTGTGTCAGGGGTTTTTTAATTTTTCACGCAGTCATCATTATTTTGCGGAGTTGTTAAAACTGTGATATCTTGTAAGGTATTCATTAAAATCAAATGATGCCAAGAGCAAGTTTGTTCAAAATTAAATACTTGTGTCATGAGTAACATATTTATTTTATAAAAACATCTTCGCAAATAATGCATTGTCTTAAAACAAATTTAATAACAATTAAAATGGTTACAGCGAGTCAACCTTAAAAGATAGACATATGATATCGCAGCTTTTTTTTTAAACTTTTAAAGTGGAACATTTCCGTCATACCATGATTTTTGCATAACATTAACCGTTTATGCGGCGCACGCAACGGAAGCTGTCCAAACGGAATATTTTTCTCCCGTTTTTGCAACATTTTTCATTGATCCGCTCCTATCGGTCGTAACGCGATGTTATATAGCCTATAGCCTTCCTAGATAAACGGACTATCCAACACAAAAATAAATTTTCAATTTGGACCAGTACTTCCTGAGATTAGCGCGTTCAAACAAACAAACAAACAAACAAACAAACAAACAAACAAACAAACAAACTTTTCCTCTTTATAAATAGTATAAAGATTTACCTTAGATTATATTCTTGGTTTGTCTAGCCTGCCCCCCCCTAAACAAAATCCTAGCTACGCCCTTGGACGAACTTGATTTGATTTGATGATTCTTCAAAGTAATTTTCATTTTAAAGTAATTTTAAAACTATACTTTTGTGTATTTTTAGAATTTTCCATAGCATATTTCAAAATAAAAAAGACGGATAAAAATTAAAATTTTTGGCATTCCAAGAAATGCTCTTATCCAGATTTTAGATATTAATATTATAAAAACAAACATTTGTCTCTTTCACTCATATTCTCTCTGTCTTACATAAAAAATATAAAGATATCGATTATGACTTAATAAAATAAAAAATCATACCAAAGTTATATGTAGGTCAACATTTTTCCACTAAAATTTACAAAATAACATGAAATTAATAACCACAAACACGAATAATAAAACAAAATATCTAATTTTACAGCTACTTTCACATATTTATTTATTTTTTTAAATAATATCACTTTAAAATTGTTGTTACGATTGTCGTGTCAAATACAACTGTGTGTATAATTCGTTGCTATGACAATGTCATGGACAGAAAATTATAATCATATTATAATATTCACTGCCTCAGTGGTGTAGTGGCTAGCATGTACAGCCACACATCGAGAGGTCCTGGGTTCGAGTCCCGGGTCGGGCCAAGTTTAGTTATTGAGTCTTTCTGTTCAATAAGCCTCAGTAACGGCCCGGAGTTAAAAGTTGGCGGTGTGCCACCCCTGTGCCAAGACAGAGCACGTGTCTCGTCGATATTGCGCATTAACTCTCACTGGTAGTGTCTTGTGCGCTTCAAATATTGCTATATGAATACATGGCTTAAGAGTGATAGGAAGAGAGAGTGCACTGAGCGCGCGTACACGCGCTGCACTATAATCAATGATATTTTAAGTAAAAATTTCCTAGTATATCAATGACTATAATATATGCTGCGCAGTTCGCTAGTCTTAATGAGATTGGCAGCCGTGGCTGGAGTGAGTCGGAGAACATTATAACAATATAACTAGCTATTATAATATAAATAGGTTAATTTTTATACTAGCGACTCACCCTCGCTTCGTTCGGGTTTATTTTACGGTTAGTATATTTTCTCAGAAATTATATATTTTTCTGCAGTAAAAGTATCCTATACGTTGACCCAGATTGTAATAGACATATGGTCACAGACACACAGACAAAAATTCTAATTATAGATACGATATTTGCATTGATAAGAATGACTTCGATAAGATTTTTTTAATTATATTTATTAAAAAAAGAGGAAGTTCTCAATTCGTCGAGGCTATTAGCTGTTGGCCTA
Organism: Boloria euphrosyne; assembly: GCA_951802675.2. Classification (NCBI taxonomy): domain Eukaryota; kingdom Metazoa; phylum Arthropoda; class Insecta; order Lepidoptera; family Nymphalidae; genus Boloria; species Boloria euphrosyne. The sequence continues at coordinate 2,153,078 of OX637895.1, forward strand.
CTCATATTACTTGTATACAGATAGGTATAGTTTTGAAGTCGGCTTTTGTTTACTTTTGAAATAATTATTAATGTAGATATGTAACTGAGAATTTTACTTTATCTGAATATAAAATTATTGAAATTTTCATTTAACTAATTAAAAATAATATATACAGCACCATCTATTGACACTAAAACAAACTAATCTCTTAGACAATATTAGACAAATTGACTATAATCAAACTAGATGGCGCTGTTTAAGTATTGCGAATTTAAAATTACGTTAATTTCCGGTTTCCACTTTAAAAGGTAACACAAATACTACTTAACTTTTCATTCAACTTCCTGTCTATTTGCTGCTTGAAGTTGTATTAGAATTCAACTCGCAAATTCGGTTAATATGTCGACTTTATCGTTATCGAAGTCGATGACGTAAACTATTTTAATTGAAATATAGCCATTTTATGCACTAGTATTTCCCGCGGCTTCGCTCGCATTTTAAATAAACTAAATTATGTATTAGACTTCATATACCGTGTGATGTTTTACAGTCAGTTTTTAACGGTTACTTGAGATTTCATAGAAATTAGATTTTTTCCAGCAGTAAAAAGTATATCCTGAACCAGCTAACATCATACCAAATTTCATCAAAATCGGTTCAGTAGTTTTCTCGTGATGCGATCACAGACAGACATAATCTGTATCGATAAAAATTACTATTTCAATGAGTATTTTCAAAAAATATTCAATGTACAGATTCAACTAAGTTAGAATTAATTTTATTGTATGTACAGATGCACAGATTTGAAATATATATAACATAGATTATTCTACAGCGTTAAATATGATGTTAAACAAAATCAGCAAACATTGATATACTAGGAAAAAAGGTGTAGATAAGTCATACGCGCTCAAAAAGTGGCACACTAAAACTAGGCTATTGGCCTACCAACGCGTTGACGACGCACTGTCGAGAATTATATTTGTCTCTTTTTCCCTGGCGATACTTGAATCATGCCATTCTATTTTGACGACTAATCGTAATGTAGTGTGTTATTGCAATATTTTTAGTTATTCTGTATTCATGTGTGCGTTAGTGTGCCGTTTTTGAAGATAGAATGTCGTTTAGGTAACGTATCTACACCTTTTTACTTATAATATCATTGTCAGCAAAGCATTGCTTTTACCAAATTCTATCAAAAGAAGGGAAATAAAACAATAAACTGTCATAAAGGAAATGTACTTTAATTATTATTTACTTATACTTGATAAATAATACAATATGCGAACAGATTGATGTTCAATAAATATTATATATAAGACGCCAAGCATCACCTACTTTACCCCGACTGGAAATCGAACTGGTAACTGTAGTTTGGGGTTAGTTTACAAGCCAGCGACAATCGTGGCAGGATCTTCCACTCCCTCCTTGATCTTCCTCAGGAAGAGGACAGCTTCACGTCCGTCAACCAGCCTGTGATCATAAGTCAACGCTATGTACATCATTGGTCGGATCACCACTTGTCCATTCAAAGCGATAGGTCTTTCAAAGATTCCGTGCATCCCCAAAATTCCAGATTGTGGTGGGTTCACGATAGGCGTCCCCAAAAGAGATCCAAAGACTCCCCCATTACTGATCGTGAACGTGCCACCGTCCATTTCTTCAATCGTCAGTCTGCCCATCCTCGCTTTTTCTGCCAAGCCAGCGATAGTCAGTTCGATGTCTGCGTAAGACATGGACTGTACATTCCTAACGACTGGTACGACCAGGCCTTTTGGTGTTGCTACTGCAACTGATATGTCCACATAATCACGGTAAACTATTTCGTTGCCGTCAATCACAGCGTTTACTACTGGCTGATCCATCAAAGCGTTGGCAGCAGCTTTCACGAATGGAGACATCAAGCCCAATTTGACTCCAAATTTCTTGGTGAAGGCATCTAAATGTTTTTTCCGGAACGCCATAATATGCGACATGTCAATTTCGTTGAAGGTTGTCAGTAAGGCGTTTGTGTTTTGTGCTTCCTTCAACCGCTCGGCGATACGTTGTCGCATGCGATTCATCTTGACGCGCTGTTCGCTGCGAGTTCCTACTATCTCCTTGCTGTAATCTGCTGGAGGAACTTTTACTGAGGCTGTTTCAATTGCTTGGGCGTGACGGATAGCGGCTACTGGGATTGAGGAGACTGGGGCCGCGGGTGGTGGGGTTGCAGGTTTGGGGGGAGCTTTGGGAGCTTGAGGTGGGGGTGGTGGAGGGGCAGCAGCTGGTGGTGGGGCAGCAGCTGCTGGAGGAGCAGCGGTTTGCGGAGGTGGTGGGGGTGGTGGTGTATCCACCTTTTTCTCTGGGGCTGGGGCCGCTTCCTTTTTGGGTGCACCACTTGTTATTTCTAGCCTGAAAAGCTTTTGACCAGCCTTCACTGTGTCACCGTCATTGACGTACAGCTCCTTAATAATACCATTATCTGGCGCCATGACTGGAATGGCTGTTTTATCGGTTTCAATTTCCAAAACCACTTCATCCGCTGCAACAGCATCCCCAACTTTCTTATCCAACTTCACATCTCCTTCTGATACGGAGTCAGGGAAGGCTGGGGTGACCACATCCTGTTCAGCTAGGAGCGGATTCGTGAAGTGGATGGTGGCGACCTGGTTGTGGGCAGCCAGGACCCTGGGTTTGAGGAGTCGGGTCCCGGGAGACACAGCGCCACAGATCTTGGGCACCTCTGAAGACCTGAACCGGAGACCTTGCCCTTGTCTCCGGTATATGGTCTGTAAGTGTTTAGAGCAGCGCCGCAACATTTTCTTTTGATGTTTTCACTCTGGAAAAAGAAAATAATATATTAGATTCAAATTAAATATTCTTTATCTAAGATATGTATAGACATTAGTTTCTTAATATGGTATGGATATAATATTTTCTTAGTGTCTGTTTGTCAAACATTAAAAGACGACACGTTTTGCTCAGTTTGTTGTTGTTTGTACTACCCTACTTACCAGTGGTAATGGGTTCGAGTCCCGCTGGTGGCATTTTCATTTATTTGTTGAGCATATATGTTTGCAGTCATGGCTGTTTATGTTTATAGTATGTGTATTATTTAAAGTTATCTATATGTAGTGTATCAATTATCTTGTATCCAACACAAGCTTCTTAGGTCGTAGCTTGCCATAACCAACTGTGTGTAAAAACTAAAAATGCCCTAACATATTTTATCTAGTTATTTATAAACATAAGAGAAAAGAGAAAAAAAATATATAATAATAATTTATATTGTTTTGATATGTAAATGATAGATTTACCCATTCTAATGTAACTTTGTTTTTAGAATATAAATATTTTAAGTGGAAACTTTGCTGGTTTGCATTTTTGGTATATTATATTAGTTCTAAGAAAATCTAAAAAAATCTACAAAAATCTCAAAAAAAACAATAATTATATATGTAAAGTAACTCCAAAATTAATTTAACTATACTCTTGAAGTCAGTTAGTGTAAGTTTGAATAAGATCAGAAACGAAAGTAATATTACAACCTACAACCTTGACATGTAGGTCATGGGATTTTATAATTTTACTATTGGAGTGGTAGCTCAGCGGTAACGCGCTCGCTAGGATATCCGAGTGATGCGGGTTCAAATCCGGGTCTCGCACCTCTGATATTTTCATGTGCGAATCATTTTCTCTCATGATTACCACTTGTCTCAGGGTAAAGGAAAACATCGCGAGGAAACCTGCATGTCTGAGAAAAACCAAGCAAGTTTTTGAAAGTCATGTGAAGTCCGCCAACACGCACTAGGCCAGCGCGGTGGATTATGGCCTGATCCCCCTTGTACTGAGGGAGGCCCGTGCCCAGTAGTTGGACGTTAAAAGGGCTGAAGATGAAGAATATTGGAGTTAATTTTGACTATATGACACTGTCTATTTCAAATGTGGTCACGGGTTTCATTCTCAAGCAGAGTAGATATTTTGTTCTAGTTAGTAAGGGATTTATGTACAAACTGATCTTCTTTGATGTACATAGTTAATTTTTTGTGTGTATCATGATATAAATGGGTAATAGTACAAAACTTGATATACAACAAAAACTTAAAAGATCATTACTAATTTGCAGCCCTATTACTAAATTTACCTTTCCGTCTTACAATGTGCCTTAGCTATTCTTGGTCTCTAGTTTAAAAATTTTCACAACATGGTTTATTATCACTCCTACGAGTGCTTAAGAGTTTATGTTTTAGTAAGTATCCTTATTTAGAGCCCACATGGAAATATTGGGAAGGGAAATCTTAAGTTTCAACAAGCACACTTGGTTTTCCAAACAAGTTTCCACTTGCATTTAAATAACAATCAAAAAAACATAAGTTGATGTGTCATAAGTTCAAGGTTATGTTTTTAGTAACCTAATTATACTTGTGCATTTTAAATGTAATGTCAATATCAAAGTTATCAAATATAATTGGATTTTGTTTACATATTTTGTAATCATTTTGATAAGATAATGTATGCAGTGTGTTTATTTCTAGATAATATTTTTTTTTCATTATTAGTTATTACTAATACTTTCAGTATACTAATCTTGCCTTTAAAGAGAAAATATTAGATTTTTTTTAAATTTCTAATGGATTAATTAAAAACTTTTCTATACAGATCAAAAGCTGAGTGAATTTGGCTTTTGCCATTACTTTAAAAAAATTAGAGATCCCCATAAAAATAGCAATAATTTAAAATAAAATAAAACTTCAAAAATTTGCCTAAAACAAAAAGTATGAGTCAATTCATGTTAGATAAAAAAATATAAGTAAAATATACATTAGCTAGACAAAGTCTTGCATTTCTAATTAAGCAAGCTGTCAAATAAAGCTAGGTCTCGACAAATTATAAAATAATAATAAAAAATAGAATAGAATGATTGAATGAGTTATGTAAGGCTGTAACATTCAATTTTTTCCTTAATTTTATAATTGCAAACATAATATTTGTCATATAATATTATAAAATAAAAATGTTTTATATACAATTTTTAAAGTTCTTTCTAGAACATTTTTTGTGTAATTGATGATTATTATCTTTATTCATTAAATTCTTTATAAATTTAGTTTTTCAATACATATTATTACAAACAGTAGTAAAAAAATACAATTTTTATTGTTTAAATGAATGATATTTATACTATCATTCCTTTTATTTTTTTAAACAATTCATAATCAGTTTCTCAGTAAACTTTAAATGTCAATCACTTCAACTGAGTCAAGATAAATAAAATAGAATTTTCAAGTGGCATTAGTAATTGAGTGTCAATTTCATTTGTAATATCTGGTTTAAAACAGATTTAGTTTGCATTTCTAATTTATAAAAACATATTTGTTATTTGATTTAGCCATTATTATATATATTTCATAACTTTGACTTACATTTAACATTTTTTATATATAAACTCTTCTATACGTTTGTATAAATTAAAAAAATATTTGAATGTTACAGTGACATTTCTCCCAGATAACAGTAGTTATTTATGATTGAAAAATCATCAATTATGAAAGAAATTAGAAGTATATTATAATAATAATTTATAAACAACAAAAAAAAAAGAGGTTGCCTCAAACATATGTGCGGATATTGAAGGTTACTAATGCAATCTGTTAATATGTTAGTGATAATAGCGAATTCTTACCTTAGTTGTGGTAAACAATCTCTAGCACTGACCGATAAGTTATTTTCGGACAAAAATGTTACATAAGCTAAAGTCTCATGACACAGGTGCTCTGGGATCGATAGATTTTAAGAAATTAGAGAAACCATTGCCAAAAATTAGAATGCTTGCACATATAATGGAACTAATACTTCACTTTTAATAAATACGCTGCTTTGTAGTAAATAAGTTGAGGGCCCAAGGTCTACATGAATTCGAATTCGAGTCTTGCCTTCAAATCAAGTTGGCGGCGCCTGTCATGTGGCTGCGGAGAAAAACTGCGTTTTGTTGTTACATCATACATGTTAGGCAAAAGGTATTTTTCAAGAAAAAAAATGTTAATTATAATATATAAGTAAATTATATATTATGTTATCATATGCATACGTTAAAAATATGTGTTACATTGTCATATTTAGTAATTGTAATATAATTATTTCAAGTAATGAACTTCATTTTGCGTTTCGTTTTTACCAGTAAAAAAATTTTACTGGTTATATATATTATCTGTGGTTACACGAAACAGATAAAATCATTATTCATTAATCAATAATTAAATTTCTTTGTAATTATTGATTATATTTACTTGTTACTTATATTTATAATGATTAAAACAATAAATAATCTATTTTTCGTTATAATATATTATGTAAACTAAAGAGAGTCTCCACTCCCGTGCCCATGATTGCAGTATTGGAAACGTCGGGTACCAAGAATAAAAACAAATTCGCGAAAAATCCGATAAGATAGTTTTATTTATAATATTCTCGTTGATCTAAAAAATATAATCATTAAAAGAAATTACACTTTTTTTGAATAAACTTTTACGCTTAACTACTCGCTACTAGATGGCGTTGACTAACTGATGAAATTGAAATTGCGAATGAAATTAATAAGTGTAAGCTAATGTTTGCTTGCTGTACTATGTCTTTGAATAAATACTATTTAAAACATACTTGTTTATTGTATTTAAAAACTGAAGTCAACCTAAAAGAACAAAATGAATCTGACTAGCGTCTCACACTCGCTCCGTTCGGATTCGTTCCAAGATATGTGTTAAAGGTAATTATGATTTCTGGAGACAGGAAATTTTCCCGCAGTGAAAAGTATTCTATATGTTGAGACAGATAGACAAACATTCTAAAAAAGTTACTATATCGATAATGAAGAAACATTGATATACTAGGAAAAAAGGTGTAGATAAGTCATACGCGCTCAAAAAGTGGCACACTAAAACTAGGCTATTGGCCTACCAACGCGTTGACGACGCACTGTCGAGAATTATATTTGTCTCTTTTTCACTGGCGATACTTGAATCGTGCCATCCTATTTTGACGACTAATCGTAATGTAGTGTGTTATTGCAATATTTTTAGTTATTCTGTATTCATGTGTGCGTTAGTGTGCCGTTTTTGAAGATAGAATGTCGTTTAGGTAACGTATCTACACCTTTTTACTTATAATATCATTGTGAAGAAATAATAACTTTAGTAAGAATTTCCAAAAATTCTCTCTCTCATTTAGAATATTATTTCATGTAAAGAAAAATTACTTAAAATATTCTTTATTTTTATTAAAAGAAAATATTATAAGCTCCATCTTATAAGATTTAGAACCGCCTTTTTAACCTATTAAACTTAAAGCAATGCGTTTTCAATGCACCTTTCTTCGAAGTCGGTAAACCTGCCAAATCCACGAAGTGTACGAATTATCACGTCACCTAACAGGGTTGGCACTTAAACATTTCTTATTTTTAAATTTTAAGACAACAATTATTACTATAAAAATGTGGTGTTTTTTGTTTGTTTTATCGTGTTTACATCTAGAATTTTCGAGGCTTTTTTTATATTCATGGATATACGTTTCTAAATTACTTGCCTCGTGTTCAAGTCGCATCATATAAAATTTGGTTGGCCCTTACTGTATAAGTCTATTTAAGTTTTCTTAAGTTATAAGATGGCGTCGAATAAGTTGATTTTTATGTGTGTTCTTAAATGTGTTAAAAATAGTAAAATATAAGTAAAAGATTTACACTGATTTTGCAAGTAATAATTGTACGTCTCGTGTGGCGCAATGGGAGTGACCCTACTGTTATTCCCGCGGTCACCCGGGTTCGATTTCCGCTGGACTTCTATTCATTTGTTGTCATGGGTGTTTATATTTATAAAATTATATAAGTGTGGTATATCAATTATCTGGTATTTAGAACACAAGCTTCGTAGAACCATGGATGTAAATGGCGCAGTGTGTCGTCCCAAAAAAAAAAATTAAACAAAATGTAGGTATTGTTCTTAAATATTTGCGTCCTCTTTTCAATAATAATAATGGCTTGTAAAATGCAAACATTTTCGACAGCCCTACACGAATAGGTGTTTTTCGGTGATTTGGCACCTCTACGATTCCGTGGTATGCCACGAACGATGAATGTGCGAGAAAATAAAAACTAAAAGGTTAACTAGTGATTTTCTTTGGTACGAAATAAATAAAAAATGGTGTTATTTATTAAAAATAGTTTAAAATTACGGCGAATGAACTAAAATAAGAAAAAGTAACTACATATTATAAACTATAAAGAAAAGGTACTGTACGTAACCCAGATTACCTAGTATAAGCAAACCAAAATTGGTTACAAGATCTATCAAGTGGTTTTCTGACATAGACAGACAGAGAAGCACACAGTTACGTAAATAACAGATAAATAAATATAATATTCATGTATAAATCTAAAAGAGCATAGTAAATAACAAAAATAAATTAAAACATTGTCAGTCAAAAAAACAAGATTCTTACTAAATTACTAACAAGAATTACACGATTTTAATATGACTGTCTGTCTGTTTGTTTCGGCTGATTTTCAAACTGGCTTAATTTTAACTGTTTTGATAAAACTTTCAATGGCAAATAGCTGATTTGGGCAACTACAATTAGTGATAGAATTAGGGTTCCACGAGAAAAATACTTAAAACGTAGATAAAAATAATTTCAGCTTTCCAAATAACACTAAAGCAAACAAGTAAAGTCAAAGCCGCGGTTTAATGTTAGTAAGCTTATAAACAAAGAGACTCTTAACATAAATTTAATTTATAGTTTTGCTAAAACCGGACTTGCAATAAAGTAGTTTTAAGCAAAAGTAAACTGTAAACATACAATAGTAAGGTCTTTTTTTAAATGTACCTAAGAACAGGTGGTCGCAAACGCATCGATGTTCTGTAAATAAGGTAAGTTATCCACTTAATGCGATAATATGGAATCTATACTAATTATATTAAGATAATGATGTTTGAAACTTTTAAAACCTTAGTAAGAGTGTTGTAAAGCATTTCGACCGTCGGGAATCGTAAATTGAAATAAGTCCGCCAAAAATCCGGTAAGATAGCTTTTATTAACGGTTAATATAGATTTCTCAGAGATGATATATTTTTCCCGCAAATAAAAAGTATCCTATATTATTGAAGGATAACCAGAAGTCCAGTGGTCTTCTCGTGATGTGGTTACAAACATACAGACAAATGAAATTTCTAGATGCTATAGTTTCGGTTCAGTCTCTAATATTTCAATAAAAAATAAAAAAGAAAAATTAATTTAGATAAAGATTCTATACTATAGAGTATAGATGCATTATAATACGAAATAACTGAATTCATATACAAATACATAAATAACTTTAACAAGTTGGCACTCATTTTTAAAGTCAGTAAAACATATTACAGTATAGCTTGAATGTGGAAGGCCACCTGATAATTCGCAAAATACGTACAGACATAACAAATTTTGTTTTGTACATTTCTTTTTACATTTTTGAAATAACATTCTGTGTAACTATATAGTATCGACGGTCGAATTATGATTAATTTAATCCCGTGACTTTGCCTTCATTTTACTTCAAACAGCTAGAAAGGAGAGTTATAGCCTAATTTAAATAAATCAAAATATGCTTTATTCTCATTCTGAATACATTTGTATATTTTATTGAATCAGGTCTACCAACCAACCCCCCCTAATAAAATGTGTTCACCCCCAAAATATGATCACCTTGTTGTGGTGGAAGGGCTCATTTGCGTCCGGCAATTCGACCGGGCGCGAAGCCAAAAACGCACAAGGAGGTGCCCCACTTCTGTAGGCGGTGTGCCATACGGGTTGCTCCTGGTACTTCTCTGATGCAGAGTGGACTGTGTAGCAACCTTCGTGGCTGTGTGGTCTGCTTCGGCAGACCTGCCGGGCCATCGACGCCGAGTGGTTGAATGCCTATATATGCAGATGGTAAGCGTAAATAAGTAATTGCCTATCTAAATTTCGTGCACATCCGATCAGCCGTTTTAGAGTGAAGGAGTAACAGACAAACATACAAACTCTGTAATAATTTTATAGTAATAGTTGGATGTTCAAGTGCTTTAAATAATTTTTAATACTAATCATATTATACTTACATAATTTTTCTTTTTAAAAATAAACGTAGGTGATGTCAATCTTCACTACACTCTAAATATATCACTTCGGTTCTCTTAAAAATAATTTTTAGCAGCTCTTATATCGACAGGCCCAGATATTGTTTCATATATTTGAATTTTGATGTAGACTTACAAAATGTTTGGTTTACACGCCTTGTAATGTAGGAAAACTAGATATTTCCAAAGTCAATATAATCAGCCAACGGACGGGTTTGCGGAGGGGGTAGCCGTACCGAGCTGCCATACATTCCGCTCGGTACGCGTAAGCTAGTGTTGACGCTTTTTAATTTGATTGTTCTAAGTGTTTCGTTTGACTTGTACTTATCTATAATGGTTCGTACTACATGTACTGTGGGAGACTGCATGTCATTATCTTGTTTAGATAAGAATTTAAAATTTCATCAGTTTCCACACACTGAAGAAAGGTTAAAAATATTAGCCCAGCGATATTAGGCTAAATTATGCATTATATTATTGTTTACTAGACTTTTGTCTTTTTTTAGAACAGTTTTTTGGCTGATTACGAATATGACAATATATTTCAAAGTTCCATATGGCGGACACGATTTTTTTCATAAAATCAATATGGGTATCATTTCCATGGTTTTTGGGGGTGCCGATTACGAATATGACATATTACTAGATTTTTGTACAGATTCAATATACCTAATGATGGACGTGAATTTTTTTGTAAAATCGATATGATTATCGTTTCCATTTTTTTAATGTTTGGAAATGCATTGACGCATACCACGAGTGGTTATGTAGGATTCAAAACTATGCGCCTGCTTCCCGTCAGTTTTTTTATTAAAATTGTTTCTACGTATGAGAATTTACTATAATATCGTCAAATTCAACAATCGCAATCTAAAAACTCGTAAATCCAAATATTGAAAATACCATTCAGTTTCGCACTTGTGGACTTTTATAGAATAAGTATCTCAGTATTTTTCTTACTAACCTAGCTAACTAATTTGTTTTTTTTATGTTTGTTTATAGTAAAACTCGTCATATAATTCGTTATTTATATTATATATTATTTATATATTTCCCCATTCAATATTTTTTAATTTTATTCCTGGTACCCTTTTATATACTCATACTACGAATACACAAATGTAGAACTGATGATATAATATATATATTTATATATTGTGACAACCCTGCAGCAATAATAAATGCCTACACAAATGCGGCATTTCGCGTCACTTCAAACGCGTTGGATCACTGGGTCTATTCTTTACACTGTGCTATTTCTCAGAAATCATTTTACGGTTTTTAAGAAAAAAATTAAACATATAAACCTTCTCTTGAATCACTCTATTCATTGATGAAAACCGCATTAAAATCTGTTGCGTAGCAAAAGAGCTAAGCGTACGGAGAGACGGCGCTGCGGGGATCGAGCGACTTTGTTTTATACCTAGTTATACTAAGTATGTAGAGATAGAATATAAAAAAAATAGATTAAAAATATAATAGATAATAATTAAACAAAAGAAAATACTCATCAAACATAATAATATAGCTTCTTCTTTTTTGAATTCGAAATGGAATTTCCAACTTAAAAAAAAGCAGATTGATTACTCCCAATTTTACCCAACACCCAAACAAGTTCCGTTTTTTCAAATAATGCCAAAGCCTACGAAACATTAGTCGGCCAACTGACGTGGTAGCCCATTAGCTGCCATACACTAATGTCCCAAGCGAGTGTATGGCAGCTTGGGCTGGCCGTCACGTCCGTTGGCCGACTATATGTTTCATAGGCTTTGCTAATACTTTCAGGTTTTCGTTACATAATCTATACATATAATAAAATTCTAACTTAGTTAAATCTGTACATTGATTATTTTTAGGAAATTCTAATTGGAATAGTCATTATTAACGATACGGAGGCCGAATCTATAGTTTTTAGAATTTTTGTCTGTCTGTCTGTCTGTGACCGCATCACGAGAAAACCACTGGACGGGTTTGGAAGAAATTTGGTATGGTGATAGTTGATTCTCCGGGTCAATATATAGGATACGTTTTACTGTAGAAAAATATCTCATTACTGAGATATCTAAACTAATCCTCACACTGTATCTAGGGACGATTCCGAGCGAAGCGAGGACGTATCTTTAGTTTTTTAAATAAAATATTACACAAAATGTATAGGAGGAAGTCTAAGAGTACTAAGAAATTTAAGCTAGCTTCTAACATTCACCGTTTTGCGAGACGATATAAAATAAGGGTCAAAGTTATTGTAATGGCATGCGCATGCGCAAGTAACAAGTTGGTGCTGACTTAAGTTTAAATGTCACTAAAAAGTCAAATTGATGGATCGTATTTGCCCAACAGTGCATTCTATAAGATATTCATAATTTCTTATGATATTTTCATAAGATCTCTTTAGAATTTATTCAGATAATCTATACGAATAATCTATACTTTAATAACTTTGAATTACCGACAGTACTGTCTGTCCGTCTGTTTGATCCGACTAATCTCCCAATCGGCAGGTCCGATTTTTACGAAATTTTCGCTTGCTGATGCTGATGCTAGTTGTTGCGAGATGCGAGCTAATGTAATAAGGAGTAAGTTATAAGCTATATTATAGCTATATATTATTATAAGCTATTTTCATTTTAGAAATAGAATTAGGGTTTGGTTCAAAAACTAAAACGCACCTACGGACGAAACCCGAGCGAAACGAGAGTAGTATTAAAATATGTATCATCTCATATTAGCATAACATGGTCAGTGTTACGACTTACGAGTATGTTATTTGTAGAAATTATTTGATAAGTAAACAATAGTGTCATTTTTCTCTTAAATGGCCTTCTTGATAACGCAAATTAATCGTATGAATACAATTTACATGTACCTAATTAATTCATTACATACATATAAATTCTAATTGACTGGATCGTAGATGCAAATTCAGTGGTGGGTTCGAGTCCCGGGTCGGGCTTAGTTTAGTTATTGAATCTAATAAGCCTCAGTAACAGCCCGAAGTTGGAAAGTTCGCGGTGTTTCACCGGCCCCGTGTCGAGGCAGAGCATGTGTCAGTCCTGCGGCGTAATTCTATAATAATATCTTTAAGATGACTTGTCTTAATGAGTTAGGCCGCCGTGGTCAAAATCTGAAGTAATGTCCTCCAAATTATCTATATTTAGTTTAGTTAGTCTAGTATATAAAAATCTCGTATCACAGTGTTTGTAATCGAACTCGAACCGATTTTGATGATTTTTTTTTTGGTGTATATTTGGCAGGTCTGAGAATAGGTCATAAGCTATTTTGTAGTCCCCTAGGACCTAGGTGATAAGGGTGATTTTTTATTTTTGGACCAAATTCTTATTTTTTATGATTATAGGTACCTACATCAAAAAATACTTTAAACGCTTAATTTTCAATCTTCTACCACCAATCCCTATTACTTAATAGTATTTAGAACACGGGCGGTGTCGCGGGTATCGCTAGTATTCATGATGTGTCTGTATGTTCCTTATATACTATGAAACGGCTGCGCCGATTTCGATAAAATTTTCAGGAAATCTTTACATCAATGAGAGTTCTGTTGTTGATTTGCTATTTTTTTAATAACCTATATTATGTTGACAAGTACCTACATCTATGAAATAAGTAAGAATTAGCTCACGAGCAAATATTTTCGATGGGTTCTAAATGGCTGGAGCGATTTTGATAAAATTTTCAGGCAATCTATAGATTAGCCCAACGAGTGATCGTGTGAAGTTGAGTAGCGATTGAAAATATAAACGAGTTCGAGAAACTCCGCGAGTTTCCATATTATCTAGGTTGCCTGGAAGAGATCACTAAGTGATAAGGCCGCCCATACACTAAAATGCCTTTTTTTATGTATTCTGTGTTTTTGCATCTTTTTTTGGTGTAATAAAGTATTAAATAAATAAATAATAATAATAAACGCTTTTTAATGTTGTTGTTCACTTTGCACCATACTGGCTATATGCGGTAGATAGATATGTACCTATAAATTAAAATATTCTTGTATGAATAAAACATAATATATCCCATTATGGTCAATGAGAGCAAATCTTTTTTCAATGTCTTCACATCCATTAGGCAAAGGATATGTGTCAAACTGACTCAGACGGATTGATAATCAATTTGAATTTAAATTCATTTGCGTTTTGAGTAACTGTTCTCTGGAATACAGATTCTCATGGCATATAATAAAAAAATATTAGTAAAATATTAATCGATTATGTATAAAGCGAGCAGTCGGATATCTTTATGTTGTATCTTATTATTGACTTTTCAAACCCTTCATTTTGATCCCTAACTCAATAGGCTAAAAAAACATTTGTAAAATTATGATTTCTCTATAAAGTTTATTTTTAATAATTACAAACGATTAAATTTGTTATTTTATAAAAAAGTAAACAAATACAGATTTTTTGACGTTGACATTTGTTTTGGCGGGCATAGTCTATATTTTTTAGTCTGTTTTGACACAATATTCGTTTTTAAGAAAAAAGCAACCCGCAACAACTAAAGACAATGAGAAACACTGAGACACAACCACTGATCCAAATGGTATGTATATTCAAAGCAAATAAACTTAAAAACTCATTTTTAGAAATATGCTTAGAACTATTTACTTAGGAAACTGGGAGTGCGTTGACAAAATGGCTACCTGGGCGGGCTGTGTGTCGAGGGTGATGAGGTTTTAATTTCACACTAGCTTGTGTTTATTCTTTAAAAACTTAGTCATTGACTGTACAACCAAGGTCCTGGGTTCGAGTCCCGGACGTACATACTAGATCTTTAGTCCGCTGGTTATCCTGATCAACATGTAGGATGACTTTTATTGCAGATGTTTTCGTGAATTTTCGCATCGTGATGCATTCACTATTAGATATAGAAAAATTCTAAAGACTACAGATTCAATAAGAATTTCCCAAAAAGTTTTTAATCTAGGATAGAACTTTTTTGTCTCGATAACTATGTATAAGGGAACATAGAGTCATAGAATATATAAGCCCCTTAAGTTTTAATCACACAACCAAAGCTAGGGCAAGTTGCTTGTATGTGTTATTATTATTATTTCGCGATTAAAAAAATGTTACCTATATGTAGGACTTTTAATAGGAGACAAAAAAATGTCAAGTGTCAGCATTGTTGTAGGGTTCTCGACAAAGTAATTGCATAAGTAAAACATATCGGATTTATTCACGAATTAATTTTGTTTATCAATCTTCTAGGAATAGAACTCCAAAACTCGCGTAAATCCGAGAAAGTATTAGCAAAAAGTAATAATTAGAAACCTATGATATCCACGGCTTGACCGATTTTGATGATATTTTTGCGTACATAATATTGTTTTGGATGTTTTTGGATATATTTATTAGGTACGAGGCGCTGTTATCGAGATCTAAAATTTATTAAGTTTTGTATACATTTTCTTACTTAAAAAATAATTAATTAATCTTGTTTTTCAGCAATCATTTTTTCTTAACTTATTACTTTCTCGCACGAAATAGCTTTCGAGCTTTGTAGTACTAATCTATAATGAGAAATATTTCTGCCAACCTCTGGGACCACCGTTTAATCTATATAAATAAAAATGAATGTTGATAATCGCATAATCAAGAATGGCTGGACCAATTCGGCTAATTTATTTTTTAGTTCCACGGAAGGTCCCTTAAGGTCCACGGAAGGTGTTAATACAAAAAAAAATGTATTTTATTTATCCATTGGTTATTTTCCATTGGTTCGAACACCCCTCTTTGGTTATTGTCGGTCAAAACCTGTTTCACTTTGCCCCGCGGAACCCTAAATCGTATTAATTCTAAAAGACGTATGACAAAAAACGGAGCAGTCAAGTGGAATACTATTGATTCCTTCGCAAGGATGAATACTTACCCCTTGTTACTTTTCTTTGTTCGCGATACACAGTGACAGTTAGGTTTTAGATATAGCTGGAATAGGTTTGAATCCTGTGTACGGCAAAAATACATAAATATGTTGGGACATTATTACAACAGCACCATCTAGATCCGTGGTAAGCTACGAGGCTTGTGTTACGGATACCAGATAGTTGACATACTACACATATATAATTTTAAATACATACATATTATAAATATAAACACCCATGACTGGAGTACAAACATTCGTGCTCAACAAATGAATGCCCCCAGCGGGACACGAACCCGCGACCGCTGGCGCAGAAATTAAGGTCACCAACTGAGCCAAACGTGTCTTCAAAAACCGCTAATTTACCAAATCCGGGGTTTGTTATATAATACAGAAAACATTGTAAGGAAATATGCATGTGAAAAGGCATGTGAAGTCCGCCATATCTGACTCGGCCAGCGTGGTAGACTATGTCACTTAAGGCGTCACCTGTCACCTGAGGACCTCGTCGTCGACCTCAAGGAAGGTCCACACCCAGCGGTAGGACATTAAAAAGGCTAAATAATTTTATTATACGTACATTTTAACAATTTTTCAGAAATGAGATATTATCCAGCAGTAAAAAGTATCTTATTTGATGAACTACTACCACTATCACCACACTAAATTTCATTAAAATCTGACCAGTGATAACCTTCAGGTATGCTCCCAGATAGACAGAAATTTAAGATCGATAATAGTAACTCGGCGCAAGACCGTTTGTCGTGGGGATCTTTGGGAGAGGCCGATATCTTGCTGTGGACGTGTATGGGCTGCGAAGAAGAAGAAGAAAAACTATTTCAATATGATTAAAAAATATCTTATGTACAGATTCGATTTAGTTATAATTTCATTATATTAACTACAGATTACATTGAGAATTAACTTACCGACTTCTAAAAGAAAAGGTAACCATTATAAATGAAACTACCTTTTCGGATTTTGTCGCGGATTTATTTTGATTTTTAGTTCCCGACGTTTCGAATGCTTTACAGCAATCATGGTCACGGGAGAGACTAAGGTATTTGACGTCTCATAGGTTTATATACTTGTTACAGAATTTTGAAAATGGCATCAGAGTACCTTATAAATTTTAATTCTAAACATTTATATTTAAATTTAAATAATTTAAAAATAATTTATAATTATGGCAATATTACTAACTTATTTTTAGCTAGTATTATTATAATTATTATAATTTTTATTTTAATATTAGTTATTCAAAAGTATTATGTAGTGTTGCTATTCTAATAATATGTATATTTTCTTACCTATAAATTGTTTATGCTAAGTTGCATTTTATTATTTAAATTAAGTATTAATTTGATATAAGAAAATTAAGTTAAAATATAAATTGAATTTTGATCATTTTAAAGTATTAAGCAACACTACTGCAAATTAAAAATAATTAAATCAAATCAAATTATGCTTAGATTTGACAGATTCTTTTGAATTATAATTTTTAAAAATTGTTTGAATTTAGATTGAAAGAAAGCTACTGCACGGTTCGGAAGGCTGTTTGTGCAGAGAAGAACCGGCAAGAAACTCTACACTTGCTCTTTTTAAAAATATTTTAACAATATTGCAATACATACAATAATTATATTTATATTATATAATTATAAACCTATGAGACGTCAAATACCTTAGTCTCTCCCGTGACCATGATTGCTGTAAAGCATTCGAAACGTCGGGAACTAAAAATCAAAATAAATCCGCGACAAAATCCGAAAAGGTAGTTTCATTTATAATGTCGAATATTCGCGTAAATCTAAGAAAGTATTATGAAAAGGTAACCATTTTAATTCTAAACAAGCGCAAAGCTGCGGGCAAAAGATAGTTCAAAATTGAATATATTGCATTCCCACATGAAATAAATAGCTTTACAGATAGTTCATTCAAAAACATTTTGTAAAGAATGTAATCCTATTGTAAAGCGCGGGAAAATTAGTTTATCATTCAATTGGGGTTAGTTGTCAAATGTCACCATATGACATTTTTATTGTATTTTTAATTTTTTATCTATGTTCTATTTGTTATTGTTTGAGGGATGTGAATTCGGGGCTTTTTGCTTTAACTACTATTATCATTTATAATGTCGAATATTCGCATAAACTAACTTTCGCATAAAAAAACTTAATAAAAAAAAACATAGTAATTAAGTTTAAGCGAATCAAATGCGAGTCTTAAATAATACTCGTATAAATTTAAATAAAGAAAAACAACCGAGAAAAGCAAATATCAGAAGCACTTTAGTCTAGTTCATATATTAAATACGTAAGTATCTCTGTTTGTCTGTTACACTTTCACGGACAAACTGCTGAACCAATTTTAATAAATAAATATAAAGATATACGTAAGCTTGGAGATATGTTAATTTTTATAGTGAAAATAATACTCGAAAGGCGTTGAAAGAACGTAAAGGTGTACTTAAGTAACAATAACTATTTTTTAAAATATATTTTAAAAGGTCCTAGTCCCAAGCGAAACAAGGGTTAGTCTCTAGTATAATCAGTTTCTTTGTTTCGCTGAGATTAAAGATATTATAACATAAATCGACTAAAATCGTCTCGGTTTTAATAATGTAACTTTTAGTGAATTAGGTCCGTGTTCAGATATACGACATACCTGTCTACATATTCGTATAAGAACGACAAGTATTTCTTCTATGGAATCAATGACTTGAGAAAAAAGCGGACAAGCCTATGTACTGTCATTATACTACTTTCTATCTCCTATAACCTCCTAGAGGTTGATTGGTTCTGAGTATAGTATTATGTTTTCTGTGGTTCTGATCAGAGGCGTATTTACAAATTTGGCGCCCCGGGCCAATTAGCTCTGCCGCCCCATGAAGTGACGATAAAGTACTTATTTAAAAAAAAATTATGGCTTGAACGCAAATGTTATTTAGGTACTTGACACTTGTTAGTATGGATGTTATGTTATGTTAGTAAACTTCCTCGAGACATCTGGAAAAAGCTCCTGGTTTTTACGATGATGTAATTTTTCCAGAAAAAGCCTCATATGAATTGGACCTGACTTTTTACGAAGAACTAATTTTTCCAGAAAAGGCCTTATATGAATTGGACCTAATAAACGCCCCGATAATACTACAAACAACAAAATCGACATCATTATATCGAATAATCGCCACATATTATATATCGCCGGATGTCTCCGTGATTAACAGGGTCAAAATTGGCAGTGATCACCGACTTGTAAGGGGAGCTCTAAATATGAACATCAAACTACTACTCTACTCTACTCTTAGACTAACATAGTGATGTAGAAGCTAGCTAGCTGCGAAAGGTTTCAGTTAGAGCTACAGAACACGAATCAAAAACACGATCGAGAGATGGACAAAAGTTAAAGCTCTCAAGTAAGACTCTGAACGAAAATAGCGAAGGGACGCGCGATTGTAAATACCACACAGTCTAAGCGTCAGGTACTTGACAGGGATGTGAGAAACCTGATAAGGTAATATAAGACAAGCGAATACCCAAATTATTGAGGAAATAATGTTAGTATGGATGATAGATCTTTACTCCTTACATATATTTCCACCTGAGTCCACGTGGAGGATCCAGACTGAACTAGTTGAGCTTCCCGACATCGACGTAAGCGAGATTAGGATAGCTCTTGGACACCAACAACAAGGAAACAACAAAGCTCCGGGTGAGGACGGAAATACTGCAGAGTTCCTCAGAACGGCAGGAACAAATATTCTATCAGAGCTCTCAAAGTTCTTTAAGTATGTTCTTTACAATGACACTACACGGGAGGCATGGAGCAGAGGCAGAGTAGTATTGTTCTTAAAGAAGGAGGATAAAACCCTATTGAAGAACTACTGACCTGTGACTCTTCTGAACCTTGTTTATAAGTTGATTTCAAGAACTATGACGAATCGTCTCGCCCAGAAATTCGATGAGTTTCATAATCAGCATCTATGCCTAGCGTTTATGGACTACGAGAAATATTTTTTTTATTTATTAAATAATGCTTACTAACTAGAATAAATAAACACAAAAATAGCAAAGAATTGTAAAAAAAATATTATTACGTACATACTATACAAAGTTAGTTACATACATCCGTCCCACTTAAATGATAACAAATGTAAAAAACAAAAGTCGGCGCGTCGTGGTTAAATGCGTAAGCAATCCTGCGCCGCCCCATTATGATGGTTGAGGTCTGTTGGGCTTTAATGGATAGTACTGCAGTTTCTGGTTAATGAGTCTCACATAACCACTTGTGTATACGTTAATGCTAAAATCTCAAAAATGAATAAAAAAGGACTTTGTTCAGCAGTGGACGGCGATAGGCTGATTCTTGATTGATAGTATGGATGGTAGTGGACCTACCGTAAACAATATGTTGACTTTGAAGCTTTTGTTTTTTTTACTTAAATGTTTCAATGTCATTAAAAAAAATAGTGTTGGTTTTGCCGCCCTTTGGAGCCTGCCGCCCCGGGCCATGGCCCCCTTGGCCCTAGGGTAAATACGCCCCTGGTTCTGATAAGATGTAATGAGTGATTTCTCTCGTTTAAATATATTAATCCTTTGTAAACGTTTGTAAAGTGTAAAAAAAATTTAAAAAATATTTTTTTTATAGAAGCCGTTATAATCGTATCCATATGTATATAGCATTTCCTTGTTTATTATTTTTTAATTTTATAGTGAAATCGTAGCCGACAAGTACGCCATATTCGCGCGAAATGTCAATAATAGTTGAGGGGAATATTAGGTGTTGCTTTATTTATTAACTAGATCAAGACTCACCGCACTTCGCTCGGATTCGTCTCTTTTTTTAATTTTTAGTATAAATTTTTAGAAAGGGGATACTTTCCAGCAGTAAAAAGTATCCTATATGTTGTTTCGGATAACCAGCTATTTTCATCAAAATCAGTCAAGTGGTTTTCTCGTGATGCGGTCACAGACTGACAGAGAGGAAAAATAATTGAAATATCAATAATAAGAGTTCTTTCAATTACATTTTCAAAAAAATATTCAATTTACACATTCGACTAAATTAGAATTTTATTATATAAATTTAGATCGAGCGAGTTACAATAGTAAATGTATACAAAAACTTGACATATTATTAATACTAAAACCTTCCTTGAATACCACTCTATCCATTGGTTAAGCCAGCATAAAAATCGGTGCAGTAGTTTTTGAGTTTATTGCGAACAGACAGACAGACAGACAGACAGATGCGGCTTTGTTTTATATGTAGTGATAGACTAGAAACATTCCCTTGCATATAAAAACATGCAAACAAATAGATTATCAATATCCTTCATCAAAGAAGAAAGTCCCATTAAAATTCATCCAGTAGTTCATAGAATATCCAATATCAGGCGACCGGATTTAATTTAATTTTTTATTTTATTTTTTGGAAAAAATAAAATAAAAAATAAAAATAAAAATCATAATTGTCCGGAAACTCCTGGATTCGAACCGAGGACTTCTGGTTAGAGACCGCCCGGTTTCCGCTGTCAATAAATATGAGCTATTATAATCTTGTGGATGACAGCGAAATTTACCTTCGTATTCTAATGGTATTGTAGCTTTTTTTTCATTGCCTGAAAATATTGATAAAATAACGTTTTCTAGAAATAAAACCTAACTAGATCGATTTATCGCCCCCGAAACCCCCTGTATACTAAATTTCATGAAAATCGTTGCAGCCGTTTTCGAGCTATATATATATATACAAGAATTGCTCGTTTAAAGGTATAAGATTTAAACGAATTGATACACAGACTGAAAAAAAAGGCATAAAGTATCCTATCTCTATGAGTTGCGAAAGAATCAAACCTGCACTAAGTAAATTCACTGCGTAGTATCAATAAACCAGTCGTTCCCAGAAAGCACGTTCATTGTTTTGCATAGACAGATGTTTTACAATTGGCACATGTTGTACGGATGCGGATATTTTCTTAGAGAAATTTTGTTTTAGTTTCACTTACAATGTGGATGTAACTAAATATATGAAACTTTAGCTTTATTTAACGTATTTTTTCAAGAATTCCTCTAGAGGTAATCTAGTATAGAGACAGTGGTAGCTAAGTGGTAACACGCTCGCTTGGATAACCGAGTGATGCGGGTTCAAATCCGGGTCTCGCACCTCTGATATTTTCATGTGCGAATCATTTCTATCATGATTACCACTTGTCTTACGGTGAAGGAAAACATCGCGAGGAAACATGCACGTCTGAGGGAATCTAACAAGCTTCGTAAGACATGTGAACTCCGCCAACACGCACTGGGCCAGCGCGGTGGACTATGGCCTGTCCCCTCGTACTGAGGGAGGCCCGTGCCAGCAGTAGGACGTTAAAAAGAGTTGGATTACAATCTAGTATATTCTTCTAGAAGAAACAAAGAACACGATAACTCGTTTTAAAATTATATTGGTCATTTTTTGGTGGTTGATAGATATGAATGTGAAATCCGGTACAATAATTTGGCGCTGATGCTGATCTGATGATGAAGCCAGGATTTGGATGGTGGAACTCTTCAATTGCTACTGGTAAAACCATCGATTATGAGCTCATTTGATTCGTATTGATAATCTCATACCTTGAACCTTGCTAAAAGTGTGTTTTTACTGGTTATCGTATCTAGCAAATATTTCGTCTGTTATAATTTCATTTGCATAATAGGTCGATGAAAGTAACCTATACTATATACTAATAAATAAAAATCTCGTGTCACAGTGTTTGTTATCGAGCTATTCCGAAACGGCTTAAACGATTTTAACGACATTTTTTGTGTATATTTGGTACCTAGGTGTGAGAATAGGTCGTAGGCTAATTTTTATTCTCCTAGGCCTGGGTGATAAGTGTGGCCCTATCCAGATTTTTTTATTTTTCGGACAAATATTTTTGATTAATTTCTTTAATAATTTGGCATCAAAAAATACTTATAATCCTAAATTTTCACCCTTCTACCACCAATCCCTAATTTTTAATAGTGATTAAACGCGAGCGGAACCGCGGGAATTGCTATTCATTATATGTTAATTTGGCATAATATAAGTTGTGCTATTATGAATTCGCTAAGTCACATTGTAAATCAAAATTCAAATACAGCGTGAAGAATTAACAAAAAAAAGACGAAGCATATTTAATTTTCGCATTTATAATAATTAACTAACGACTCACCCTCGCTTCGCTCGGGTTCGTCCCTAGGTACCTCCTTTTTAGTTTTTTACGAACTTTGCAGTTTTTTGTATCAAACATTCCGTGGACCTTAAGGGACATACAAAAAATAAATTAGCCGAAATGGTCCAGCCATTCTTGAGTTATGCGCTTACCAACATTTTTTTTGAGGGAAACCCTTAGCCTTTTTCAAAAATAAAAGTAGTAGTAACAATATTAGCTATGTGCCAGTGTAATCCCTGTCAAAATTAGTCCAGCCGTTTCGGAGATTAGCCGGAACAAACACTCGGTAAAAAATTGATTTTCTAGCTATTGTTTTGTTTTGGGTTTTCCCTATTTGTTTTCTCTCATCCCAAAAGTATTATTCAAATCAGTCCAGTCGTTTTGGACTAGTGACTTTTAGGGATTTTATATGAGAATATCGTTTAAAGTGAATAGTTTTGTTACATTGTGGGTACGAACTGGTGCAAATTAGGTCGATGCCTTACCCGAGATCCCACGCATTACAAACAGACCGCAAAGAGTCGTCTAACCAGCTTAGATAAGTATAGAAAATAAAACCTATCAGATATAAATATGAGTATTGTATACTAGAATAACACTGTGATAAGTGATTACATTCACATGCACTTTTTTCATTTTAATAATTCAATTCAATAATACTTTCTCTCGAATATATAGATACTAGAATAATTAAAATTAACACATATTTTAAGTTTTCAATCATTTTGCAATCATTTTTAAAACTGTAGGAAGTCACTGTCTCTAACAAGTATAAATAATAACCTCTGAGATGTCAAATACCTTAGTTCTCTACCGTGACCATGATTGCTGTAAAGTGTATACGAAATGTCGCGTCAGGAACCAAAAATCAAAATAAATCCGCACATCTATTATACTATCTAATATCTATACTAATATTATAAAGAAGTAAAGTTTGTGTGTTTGTATATTTGTTAAATTGTAAGGGGTAATCTCGGGATCTACTGAACCGATTTTAAAAATTCTTTCACCAATAGAAAGCCACATTATTGCTGAGTGTCATAGGTTATATAAAAAACCGAAAAATAAAAAGTCTTTAACGTGGTAGTCCGTTTTGCAAAGTGAATCGAAGAAAAAACGGTCGAATGAAAGCGTTTCTTACGCGATTATATATGGAAATTACGTCAGTTTAAAACTATACTACAGAGGTTACACCTGGGGACGAACCCGAGCAAAGCGAGGGTGAGTCGCTAGTATAAATATAATTGAAGTGTCTGTTTTTAGTTTAACAGCTTTTCAGTTTTCACTAAATGCATATGAAAGTATATACGCTACTTACATCAAGAATCGGTTTTGTCTGTCTGTCTGTTTGTTCCGCATAATCTCTAAAACGGCTGGATTGACTTTGATGAGACTTTCACTCGCAGATAGTTAATGTTATAAGGAGTAACTTGGCTACTTTTATTTTATTAGAGATTATTTTTAATCTTTTATTTATTTTAACTTAAACCCAGCGAAGCGGGCGGGGTTGCTATTATTTAATATAAAAATATTTATACATAAAATAAAAATACCTAATAAAGCTGATGAGTTTGTTCGTTGAATTATTTGCAAACTGCCGGTTTTATTTAAATAAAAAGAGCGAGTTTGATTAATTATCATCATTTAAGCAGCAACAGAAATTAATATCGAAATTAAAAAAAGCTGAATACTCATATTTATTCGAATAATTATTTCTTAATCGTACTTTTAATTAATCTGCACTTTTTCAGTCGTTTATTATCAACAATAAAACATTTATCAACACGACGGCCAACTCTACCACCGCTTACGGTAATTGCTTATAGAGCGCGCTTTTTACTTTCTGTTACAAACTTCCGTCCCTTTTCACGAAATCATTAACGAAGAAAAACAAAAGGAAAGACGTTACACATGAAAAAACCTTTTTGCATCATAAAGCTTATTTTTTGAGCGCGGTTTTTGCCTATCTTGTCTAAGCAGTTTCACCCCTTTCTGAATAATATAGCAAGTAAAATATATTCTTCTTTGAATGCTATGACTTAATGACCGAGCTTCACTTTTTTTTTTTGTAAATTCGTGTTTTTTTTCGGGAAAGGTATATAAATAGTGTTTTTATAGAATATGACGACACGTGTGGCTCAGTTGGTAGTGACTGTACTTTCTGCGCCAGCGGTCGCGGGTTCGAGTCCCGCTGGGGGCATTCATTTGTTGAGCACGCATGTTTATACAGTCATGGGTGTTAATATTTATAATATGTATGTATTTAAAATGTATATGTGTAGTATATCAACTATGTGGTATCCGTAACACAAATCTAGCTTACCACGGAACTAGATGGCGCTGTTGTAATAATGTGCCATTACATATTTATTTATTTATGGAAAAACTCAAAAGGCAGAACCTTTTTAAATACAAAATTTCATCGTAATCGATAGAGATTCGAAAAATATTATTTATGCAATACAAAAACGGTTCATTTAATATTATGAGATAAGATAATTTACGTGTTTAACATTTTATTTGGGTTTTTAATGATGTCATAGCTTTCAATTTTACACTTTACCGAACTGTAGAGAAATTTATAATTTTTTTTAAAGTTAAGAATTGCTTACGCATACGAGTATTATGCCAGAATTAATCTTTTTGATTTTTTTTTCTTTTTAATTTTTAATTTGATAAAAAAATAAAAATAGTCTATGGATTTTTATTTTTTTTTAAATTTTTTTTTATAAGAAAAACCATCTTTAAAGAAAATTAGAAGTACGAATGAATTTATCATTTATATAAACTAAAAGTCATAAATTATATAATTTTTGAACGTCTGTGCCAAAATATATTCAGTTTTAAAAGTTCGCAACAATGTAAGCACCATTGGGTTATAAAATGAAATAAGAATGTTGACTTGTTGGGTGAGTCCCTACAAAGTTAATTTTGAAGGTTTCGAATCCGCTACCATTGAAGCAGTGTGCTAGGCCAGACTAGCATGAAACATAATTTTGTCTGTCTGTCTGTCTATTTGTTCCGGCTAATCTCGGAAACGGCTGGACTGATTTTGATGGCACTTTCACTCGCAGATAGCTAATGTTATTAGGAGTGATTAATTTATTTTTACTTACGCCCAGCGAAGCGGGCCGGGTTTGCTAGTATGAAAAATAATTTATGAGTGACCTTCCTACACGAATTTTGCAATAGGATAACATCAAAGGAGATCCACTTGATTTATCGGAATAAACTGTAAACAGTATGTAACCATTCATCGTAAAATACTTCTATGAAAAAATACCTTTTTCCGTTGTAGTATTTGTAGCGTTATATATTATGTACAAACTCGAAAAAGCATCAATAATAATATAGGAGCTAAAAGGAAAATTTTGATGCATTAAAATGGCTCGTCCCTTTTGAACGACCTGTCCACGTGTTCTACAACAAAACCCATGTGCTTTCTGCGGCTGCATTACACACGATGTAAATATTTTATTACGGTATTCATTCTCAAAAGCATTCGTAAGAAATAATTTCAAGTTAAAAAATATATTAATTAATTGAAACTCTTACTTATGTGATATTATGGCAATTATTATAATATATTATATATTCAAAATTTCATTTCATATATTCAAAATGGCACTCATGTGTGTAACCATCTTTAAACAGGTAAGAAAAGACGGGCGAAAGCAAAGTTTTTTTTTAATCGTGATCATACGATGACCACGCTGGCACTGGCAGTATCGGCTGAATGCCCATTCAGAGTAGACGTGTTTGACTTTGACAGTTGACATCGCGCCAAAATTACGAAAACGTTTTGACATTCAGTAAAAGTTAAATTAAATATATTTATTTCGGTTAAAATTTCTTAATTTTTGTGATTGTGATTTTTGTGCATGAGTGTGTGGAAAAATTGCGTATTATATCAGTGGACTTTGGAAGCTGAATTGTGGAAAGGTAACTTTTTTCTTCAATGCTGTATGCACTAAGGACACATATTTTACAGTCTTTTTTTTTTATATAGTTTTTTTTTCTAATCTGATAAGTGAAAATAAAAAGAATCATGTAACGTTATTACAAAAAATATGAGTTTTAGTTAAACTAAACGTGGAATTAATATATTTTTTTATTTATTATTTTAAAGTTTATTCATTGTTATTATTTAAGTTCGTTCATTATTATTTTACAAAAACAAAAAGATAAAAATATACATAAAAAATGGCTTACTTGTAAACAAATAATGCAGTTAGTAAAATATTATCACAGTTAATTATTAAATTATCACAACCACACACGAGAAAGTGTAGCCTCAGCTTATACAGCATCAAAAACATTTTTTTAACTCTAAATGTCAAATCTCAAGTTTGATTTTCATACAGATACACTATATATAGTTCAATTACTATTATTGTAAACATTACTTATATATATTAAAAAAATACTTTTATTTCTATTATATCTGTAAAAGTAATAAAATAATTCAAAAATGTTACATTTGAAGATATTTACTAGTAATAACGTAATACTGTTTGCAGTTTTAATTTTTTTTTCTAAATAAAATAACAATCGCAATAACAAGGTGTTAAAGAAAAATAAATTGAAGCTATCAATTTGGATTTTGGTTTATCCAAAAAAAATGTCATAAAATATAATACCTAAAAATTAAAAAGTAATTAAATTTAAAAGGTATCAGAGGATTACGACTTGTGACATTGAATTAAAAAAATAAGTTGTCCTTTCTGTAAATAATTGTAGATAAATAAGTTATTAAATAAATATTTAATGTACGTGTAAATTAAATAAAATGTGACTGGCAAATATTAAAAAAATGAATCGAAACAAAAAAATTCTAAACCACTATTTAATCTATATCCTCCAAAAATGAAGACCTACGTTCAATTTAAGGATATTTTTGAGAGGTTAATAAGAAAAACAATGTCTCTACCAGTCTCTACACTTAGAATAATAACACCTTATTCTAAGTTTTTAGTTGTTACATAGTATAAAACAAAGTCGCTCCCCGCCGTCTGTACGCTTAGATCTTTTAAACTACGCGACGGATTTTAATACGGTTTTCATCAATAGATAGAGTGGTTCAAGAGGAAGGTTTATATGTATCATACATGCATATTATAGTAGAAAAAAGCCGAGAAAATATCTAATTTCTAAGAAATCTATACTAATCGTTCAAACTGATTTAGGTTCGCAATTTATTTTTTTATAAGAAATACAAGGTAGTACCTAATGATAAAAGGCAGCGGTAGTCCAACGGTTACGCGCTCGCTTGGATAACCGAGTGATGCGGGTTCAAATCCGGGTCTCGCACCTCTGATATTTTCATTTGCGAATCATTTTCTATCGTGATTACCACTTGTCTTACGGTGAAGGAAAACATCGTGAGGAAACCTGCATGTCTGAGAGAACCTAGCAAGTTCTCGTAAGACATGCTCAGTCCGCCAACACGCACTAGGCCAGCGCGGTGGACTTTGGCCTGATCCCCCTCGTACTGTAGGTACGTACGGCTGAAGAAGACCTAATGATAAAACAATCATTTAGACAGACAATTTGAAAAGTAAAGCACTGTCAAACCCATAATATTTGTTTATACTCATATTTAGCATAAGTATTAAGTAGGTAGGTACTTATGTTAATTAGCTCATTAGAGATCACACCTAATTATTAATTAAAATTCTGTACTAAAATAAGAAGGAAGGAAAAGTGCCTACAATAATTAAAGTAAATATATAATATGTATAACTAACATACATACGTAAATATTATTATTAATTATTATATATTTTTATTGCTTACGATATTATATCTAGAGACCCTACTAGCAATTACCACGGCTCCGCCCGCGTTTCAAAGACCGGGAACTAAATTCTTAAATTTTAAATATTCTTATGTACTTATACCATGTGATGTTATCTAATATATAAAAACCTAGTGTCACAGTGTTTGTTATCGAACTCCTCCGAAACGGCTTAACCGATTTTTATAATGTGTACAATTGGTAGGTGAGAATAGGTCGTAGGCTATTATTTAGTCGCCTAGGATCTAGTTGATAAGAGTGGTCCTCTCCAGATTTTTGTTTTTTCTTTTATTTTTGGACCAAATAATTATTATTTTTTTATTTGTCTTCAAATAATGCTTATAACCCGCAGGCGGAGACGCGGGATTTGCTAGTAATAATAATAATATAATTAACAGTTCCTGAGATTAGCGCGGACAAACAAACTACGAAACTCTGCCTCTATATTAGCATAGATAGATAAATACAAGCATTTATATCATGACGTAATAATGTTTTTAGGAAAATGACACTTTATAAATTTCATACGTTTAAGGCAATAGTATTAAATATGAAAAATATGAACTGTCATATAATTGCGCATAATTTACACATAGTTTTTTTTATTGCAAAAACAATGACAAAGTTAAAATTACAGAATAAACAATGTTGTAATAAAAATCTTATCTTTTTTCGTGAAATAAATCTAATGAATCAGAATCAAATCTGTATATTAAATATTTTTTTGTATAATCGTACTGAATAGTTATAGTTTTTAAATTTTTGAAGTTATACTTCTTTCGGCGCGTTAAGGAAAAATGATGAGAGTAAATTTTTACGATGCGCGCGCACACCGTCACGAAAAACCGACACCCTGAAGTTAGCTATAGTCAACATTTTAGATTTTCAAAAAAGTTTCCAACAAAGTAAAAGTAAGAACATCTACGTGTGATTGCATGATAACTGACAACTGTATTCACAATATTTATTTATTCAAGTGTTTCTGAACCTACCACACGTGTTAAGTATCAGTCCGAATAAAATATATACAAATATACATAAATATATATATATTTTCTCAAATATAATCTCAAAAATAATATTATAATATATTATAAAATAATATTATAATAATTTACTGTGATTATAAGTGATAAAAATTGTTGAAAAAAATTAATCTTGTTACGCCAAAGAAGTATAACTTCTAACGCGTGTACATAAGTACACACACACACACTTTTCATTTTTCTTTAAATGAATCTAATGCATCTGAGTCAAATATTTACTTATTTTGTGGAAAATCGTATTGAATAGTTATAGTTTTTTGTCTCTGTCTCTGACCGTATCACGAAAAAAAGTACTGAGGGCCTAAACAATGTAACAATCGATTAGCGAAAGCGATAGTAGAAAAGTCCGAAATGTATGGGTTTGACATATGCCTTAGATATGTGACGTGATCTGAGGGCCTAGACAATGTAACAATCGATTAGCGAAAGCGATAGTAGAAAAGTCCAAAATGTATGGGTTTGACATATGACTTAGATATGTCACGTGATCTGTTGTCAACGAATAGATGATGGTAGACAATGTAAATTCATTTCAATTATTAGTGATTTAAAGTTCAAGATGCATACGCTGCGTTTAAGCGATGACGATTGTAGAAATCGAATCGCTTCATAACGAATGCCGGTTATCTATAGGCCCTGAACAGATTTTGATGTAATTTGGTATAATGATAGGTCCGATCCGAGTCCGATCCGAAGAGATCCGAGTCAACATATAGCATACTTTTTTCTGCAGGAAAACATCACATCTCTGAGAAATCTAAAGAAACTAACCGTTAAAAAGTTCTAAGACTAAACCTAAACGAAGCTAGGGTTAGTCGCTAGTTAAAATATATATTTAAGTTGAATGTATGTAAGTCTGTGAGGAATGTACCACCGGCTCTTAAATCAAATCAAAATATTCTTTATTCAAATAGACTTTTACAAGCACTTTTGAATCGTCACTTTTACATTATAATCATGGAGATTAGAGACCAGGAGGACCATTGCCCTTGATTGTAGTGTCTCAGAAATATTGTTAAACTAAGGAGGCGCTGCGATTGTCACAATAGCGACAATACTCATAAACAGCTAACTTCACAAATATTACTTGCCGACGACAGCGCGTTGTAAATTCTACAAATTTTCAAGGACAGGCGGGTAATGCTTTAGTATGAATCGATGGTTCTCCTGGTCTCTAACCTCCATGATTATAATATAGAATTGAATTAAATGTCAGTCTGACTCGGAAGAGAAGAGCCGGCGAGAAACTCAACATTTACTCTTTGAAAGAAGGCTCTGAAGGCAGTGCTGAAATAATATTTGATAACAATATTGCAATAATAATAATAATTGTCTATTTATTCTACGTGAGACCAAACCAGTCATTAATCCCACACTAAATTACATCACAAAGTAACTTATTTCGTTATGGTGTAATAAGCTTTATTTATATTTAGATACATATTATTATAACATTCTGAGTGAAAGTGCATTAATATTTTTGGAAATTCTTATTGAAATAGTCATCATTATCGATAAAGAGCCCAAATCTATAGTTTTTACAATTTTTGTCTGTCTGTCTGTGTTTCTTTCGCCAGTTCTTCTCAGGTCAGTGGTTTCTTGCTTCCAACTGGTAGTAGACTCAAGACGTTCAGTGAAAAATTGTAATAACTTCATGCTGAATAAAATATTTTGAATTTGAATTTGAATTGTGACCGTACCTCGAGAAAACAGTAGTTCTGTCTAGTAAGACAGACTTTAATAGCAGAAGCACAAGCAGATAGAGAGAAAATTTAAAAATATATAGCTTCGGCGCGGCGTCTGTTTCTATAATAATAACTATTTCAATTAGATTATCCAAAAAAAATTACAGATTCAACTTAGTTAGATTTTATTATATGTAATGAAATAAGCAAAATAATATGAATTGATGGCATAATTAAAAAAAAACACAAATGTCAAAATCAATTAGCTTGTGAAAATGGCGCTATTTATTATCTATGCACTCGACAACGTGCGGTTGTCACCTCTCCATGTGAGAGGGTGACGTCAAAGAATATTTCTTTCTATTAAACAGATGTAATATTTATAATTATGACTTACGTAATAATTACGTAATAATTAACCTATTTAATTAATAAATATGATAAAAAAATAGTCGCATGAAACGCACTATAGAGGTAAGTAATAACGGAATAAGTTATGCAATCGGTAACAAAGGCTTGGACATACATATCACTAGTTATACATAACCTTCCTTTGGGCTTTACCACAGTCGAGCAAAATAACTAATAATATAATCAAGTACTTATTATTTTTAACTGCCTCGGTGGTGTAGTGGTGTACGGTCGCACACCGGGAGGTCCTGGGTTCGAGTCCCAGGTCGGGCCAAGTTTAGTTATTGAGTCTTTCTGTTTCGTGAGCCTCCGTAACAGAGTGATAAGGAACAGAGAGTGCACTTGTGTTTGCGCGTACACTCGTGCACTATAATATGTCCCGCGCCGTTGGCTAGTCTCTAATAGATTGGCCGCCGTGGCCGGAATCGGCCGGGAGGACATTATTTTCTTTTATCAAAATCCGTCCAACTGTTTGAGCTTAAAAAATAAGAATAATATATTCACACACAATGGCGTCTGTTTGTTCCTAATTGTCTCAAAAACTACTGAATTGATTTTCATGCGGTTTTCATCAATAGATGAAATAATGACAAGAGGCTTAGACGTATAATTCAACAAGGTTTTTTTGTCTTAATTTGTTGAAATATGAAGATGATTGTTGAAGATGTCGGAATTATTATGTCAACTTGGAGCTTTTTTGGCGTGCGACGCGTTAACTAATAAAGTTGCATGAAAACAATGTACGAGTATTACAGAATTATTCCTAAAAAGATCTAATTAAACACAGTACAGTATGTAATATATTTGGTAGTGGTAGTGCCATGCTTGTTACCTTCGGGTAGCAGCCGAATGGGCCGGCACGCCCCGTATAGTACCACTCTCTCACAGGAGACCGGCGTGAAGTGGCAGCTATGCTGTCGCGTTTCGTCCGGTAAGTGAGAGTCCGGGAGGCCCACTCCCCATCCCTCCTCCCTCCCTCCCTTTCCTGAAAGGCCGGCAACGCATCTGCAAGCCCTGTGGTGTTGCAGATGTCCATGGGCGGAGGTGATCACTTACCATCAGGTGAGCCTCCTGCCCGTTTGCCCCTTTGTCCCATAAAAAAAAAGAAAAAAAATATACATTTAATAAAATTCTAATTCAAACCTGTACAATGTATATTTTAAGGAAAATATAATTGAAATATTTATTATTAACGATATGGAGTTCGAATTCATAATTTTAGAATTTTTGTTTGACGTCACTGTCTGTGACCGCATCACCAGAAAACCACTGGAAAGATTTTGATGAAAATTGAAATTGAAAATTTTTACTCCCGGAAAATATATCATTTCTGAAAAATTTCTAGTAGCAGTTAAAAAAAAATAAAAAAAAAATAACGTGTTTAGGGACGAACCACAAAGGAGCGAGGTAGAGTCGCTAGTTAAATATAACTATTTTTGGATTTTATTTACAGAAGTACAAAATATTCTCATATTATATGGTATTATAGTAAATTATAGAGTTTTCATGGCATTTCTGTTAAATTATTTTTCTATATTAAACTTGTTGTTCACTAGAAGCTTTAAGTTGATAAGCGATATATTTTATATTAAGTCAATACACACAATTTAGTTCGTTTTCTTTCTTATCCGACTGCGTAAAAAAAGTTTAATTAAGTTAAGAAAGACCCGTCAAAATCAGTCCAGCAGTTTCGGAGATTAGTCGGAACACAGACCGACAAAAATTAAACTTTTGTTTTTCCTATCACTTATAAGTAGCGTATATAATTCCATATGCATTTAGTAAAAAGCTGCTATGTTGTTCTTACAAACAGACACTTCAATTGTATTTATATCATTACATATTATAAAAAAAATTC
Organism: Boloria euphrosyne; assembly: GCA_951802675.2. Taxonomy (NCBI): domain Eukaryota; kingdom Metazoa; phylum Arthropoda; class Insecta; order Lepidoptera; family Nymphalidae; genus Boloria; species Boloria euphrosyne. The sequence goes on from OX637895.1 coordinate 2,187,065, forward strand.
CTCCGCCGCGTCCGTCTGTCTGTTCGCGATAAACTCAAAAACTACTGCACTGATTGTCATGCTTTTTTCACCAATGGACAGAGTGGTTCTCGATGAAGATTTTAGTATATAATTTGCAGATTTAACTAAAGATATAATAAGATTTATCGAACCGAGATCGACACTACGGTGTGTATCTACCTTTAAATATAACTTTAAACTATGAGGTATTTAGGAATTATGCGATGACGCGTTTGGAGACAACGATTATGTTTAATAATATACATTTGTCACTCAATTACACGATTTACGTACATACTAGACTGTATTTTTGTCCTTTAATCGGAGTTTAAAAGGAAAACCACAAATACAGCAATGTAGCAAAATATTTTTGCATTAAAATTGATACATTTCCGGTATCATAAGTACTACATATAAATTATTAAAAAAGGATAAAATAATAAAAAAACCCCCGACTTAAAAATAAACGTAATGCGAGATAAAAAAAACCAAGAATATCCGTCGGGGGCTGCCATCACTATTTTAAATTTTGATCGTAAATATATGTACTTCTAAAGGTCCTCACAGTAGGTGCACGGCCTACCCATTAAGGATGTAAGTATAGCGCTTAAAATCTCTAATTATTCATGTTACTATAAAACTTCAAAATTAGTTCATTTAATGGCAGCCCCCGACGGATATTCTTGGTTTTTTTTTATCTCGCATTACGTTTATTTTTAAGTCGGGTTTTTTTTTATTATTTTATCCTTTTTTAATAACCGTCGTGGGTTTTTTCAAAATTTTTAATTTTGTTTTTTATTTTAAACTTTTTAGAGAGCATAAATATTATATATGTATTATAAATGAAAATACCTTTTCGGATTTTGTCGCGGATTTATTTTGATTTTTAGTTCCCGACGTTTCGAATGCTTTACAGCGCACATGGTCACGGGAGAGACTAAGGTATTTGACATCTCATAGGTTTATATACTTGTTACAGACAGTGCCTACCCACAATTTACAACATGCAGCAATCTAACCCGAACCCATAACTGAAAGCTGTATCAAAATCGGACTAGTAGTTTTGGAGAAAAATGTCTTTAATATATAGTAGCTAATATAAAATATATTACTGCAGCGCCCTCTAGTGAGTTACTACCGTAACATCTATTTAAGAACCCTCACTTATCAACCACAAACAGCATCAAAATACTAGGATTAGTTTTGGTTCTTCACTAACAGTTGTTTACTGCAGCGCCCTCTGGTGAGTTGTCACCGTAACAACTATTTAAGAACATGCACGAATCAAACTCAAACCCATAATTGAAAATTGCATCAAATTCAGACAAGTAGTTTTGAAGGAAAATGGTAACATGGATTTGCGCTTATTTGTGTTTGCTGCAGCACCCTCTGGTGAGTTGTCACCGTAAAACCTATCTAAGAACATTCACCAATCAAACCCAAACCCATCACTGAAAACTGCATCAAAATCGGATCATTAGTTTAGAAGATAGGTGGGAACATTACTTTGCAAAAATAATGTTTGCTGCAGCGCCCCCTGGTGAGTGGTCACCGTAATACCTATCTAAGAACATGCAGCAATCTAACCCGAACCCATAACTGAAAACTGCATCAAAATCGGATCATTAGTTTCGAAGATAGGTGGGAACATTACTTTGCACAAATAATGTTTGCTGCAGCGCCCCCTGGTGAGTGATCACCGTAATACCTATCTAAGAACATGCAGCAATCTAACCCGAACCCAAAACTGAAAACTGCATCAAAATCGGATCATTAGTTTCGAAGATAGGTGGGAACATTACTTTGCACAAACGCACACACAAACATCTCTCACCCTAAACGCATATACCGTCTCCGTTCCGTCGTGGGTAATAAAATTGAAGTGTCCGTTTGTAATTTCAAATTAACAGCTTTTCACTAATATGAAAGTATATACGGTACTTACATCAAAAAAATATTTTTTTAAATTTTTGTCTGTCTGTTTGTTCCCGCTGATCTCTGAAATGTCGGGACTGGACTTTTACTCGCAGATAGCTAATGTTATAAGGAGTAACTGAGGCTACTTTTATTTTATTAGAACATTATAAAAACTGTTTAATGTATTTTAACTTACGCCTAACAAAGCGAGATAGGTTTGCTAGTGATAAATAAAAAGAAACATATTTCATGACATTTTAAGTATTATTTACATCTACCAGATTCGAACTCACTACCTTATTTTCATATAAATGAAATAAGCAGCTTAAAATGTCACGTCAATGTAAAAACTAACCGTGACTAATCACAAAACTAACCGTCACTCTAGCAAATTCCATACTTTTCTTGAATTATATACTAAAAAAGGCGTGATTAATGAAGTAAATTAGTTAAAACTAGATACAAGGTTGTACAATTCACTCTACAAAAACTGTATTTAATGAAATCGTGGGATTTGAGAGTTGCCAAAGAAACAGCTAAAGGCAGTGGTAACTCAGTGGTGAAGGCAGTGGTGGCCCAGTGGTAACCGAGGTTGGAGATGCGGGTTCAAATCTATGTCTCGCACCTTTGATATTTTCATGTGTGAATCATTTTCTTACATGATTACCACTTGTCTTACGGTGAAGGAAAACATCGTGAGTAAACCTGCATATCTGAGAGAACTTTGCAAGTTTTCGAAAGACATGTGAAATCCGCCAACACGCACTAGGCCAGCGCGGTGGACTATGGCCTGATCCCCCTCGTACTAAGGGCGGCCCACCCCCAGTAGTGGGACGTTAAAAAGGGCTGATCACAACTCAGTGGTAACGGAAATCGAGTGAAGGGAGTTCAAATCCCAGGTCTCGCATCTCTCATATTCTTAGCGAATCATATCTAACATGACTGCCACTTGTCCTACGGTATAGGGAAATATCGTGAGAAAATCGTTATATCTCGATATCTCAATGTGTCTGAAATAACTTGGCGAGTTTTCAAAATATTTTTGTTAACTAGTAATTGGCCGTCGTGGTATGGTCTGATCTACCTTCACATTGTAGAAAGGCCTTTGCCCACCAGTGGGACGCTAAAAGCAGCTGAATGAATCTTGGATATTATAAGTCTCCCAGTAGAGCAGTGGTAGTCCACTAGCCCTCGCATGGAAATCCAAGTGATACGAATTCAAACCCTTTGAACTTGTCTTAGAGAATTTTCTATGAACAGGTAGCGTATTTTAAATGAATTGAACGTTGTTGCATTGAAAAGCACATGCCCAGCCGTGGGATGGATGTGGGGTTAATTATTTAAAAATAATAATAATCATATTTTTTTATATTCTCTAGCCAGAAGACTAAAGCAAAATAATCAAAGTTTACATGTGATTTAAATGTATTCATGAAGTCTTTCACAATTATGCTTCGATCGACGTTCTTGCATCATGTATTGTATGAAAATGGGCAAACGCTAGGTAATTAGGTTAAAAATCAAATAGATATTTGGGTCAAAGTTATTTTTGTTATGAGACTTGCGACTCATCCTTGCTTCGCTCATGTTCTTTAAGTACTTTTTAACGGATTCCTTAGAAATTAGATAACCGCCGCCGACACGCACTAGGTCAGCGCGGTGGACTATGGCTTGATCCCCCTCGTACTGAGGGAGGCCCGTGCCCAGCAGTGGGACATTAAATGGTCTGAAAACTCCTGTTTCACATTTCTTATCATAGATATTTTCCGCGAAATCCGCATCATCAAAATGATTTCATTGAAACGTAATTGAATAATTTTGGACTTCTTCCAATAAACTAATCTATACAACTACAAATAATTAATAAATGAAATCAAAGTATTTGTAATGATAAATGCATCTGAAACGTTATACAGTACTTATAAGAAAAAAGACATTTTTGTTTGTTCGTCGCGATAATTATATTACAAAACGGCTGACCCGATTTTGAAAGGATTATCTAGTAAAAGATAACTAATATTATAAGAAAGTAACTTAGTACATTCATAGACAAAATCACACTCACTTGCTTAGTATTATCAAACCTATGAAACATATATTCATTATGTGGTAGTGCCATGCTTGTTACCTTCGGGTAGCAGCCGAATGGGCCGGCACGCCCCGTATAGTACCACTCTCTCACAGGAGACCGGCGTGAAGTGGCAGCTATCAGCTATGCTGTCGCGTTTCGTCCGGTAAGTGAGAGTCCGGGAGGCCCACTCCCTATCCCTACTCCCTTCCTTCTCCCTCCTCCCTCCCTCTCTTTCCTGAAAGGCCGGCAACGCATCTGCAAGCCCTGTGGTGTTGCAGATCATCAGGTGAGCCTTCTGCCCGTTTGCCCCCTTTGTCCCATATAAAAAAAATATATAGTCGGCCAACGGACGTGACAGCCAGCCCAAGCTGCCATACACTAATGTCCCAAGCGAGTGTATGGCAGCTTGGGCTGGATGTCACGTCCGTTGGCCGACTATATGTTTAATAGGCATTGGTATTATATTAAAACAGATTTTGGCTTGAAACATTTTCTTACAAACTATTCTATATTTATCAATACGGCTACTTCTATTTTCCTTGTTTCTAAGTAATTTTGTTTATTTCATCTAACGTACTGGGAACTCAGCTATAGAGTGAATCGCGTATTGGGTACATAATATAAATACAATTATAATTCTAAACACTTTAAGGAAATGACGCCACGTTTGGCTCAGTTGGTAGTGATCCTACTTTCTGCGCCAGCGGTCGCGGGTTCGAGTCCCGCTGGGGCATTCATTTGTTAAGCACGAATGTTTGTACTCCAGTCTGTATATGTATGTATTTAAATTGTTTATATATAGTAATGAATAAAGTGATAGGAACAGAGAGTGCACATCATCATACTAAAATCATTCTTACTCCTGAAAATCGAACTGAGGACTTACGTTTTCCACTATACAAACTGGGCTACCGCTGAAGCGTACCTAAGTGGAAAACTTACATGACAATGTTTGTATATAAATGACGTAGGTATTTATCGCGTGATGAATACGTCTCATGTACTCATACGTCATAGAGTAGAAATTATATCAGTAGTCGTAAAAATGGCATCGTTATTCCGCTATTTTAGACCTGCCCTATAGCTTATTAATTCTTTAGCAAGGAGATTCTCGACTTAATGGTTCATTAAGTGACTATGAGTGCGGAGGATACTAACGACTTACCCTTCTTAGCTTCTAATTTTAAGTGAATTTATTTCATTCAAAATTACTGATTAGTTTTCATTTAGGTACGTACTACACATACCTTATAATTTGTTTTTTCAGAATATACATACATACTATAAGCGCCATCTAGTTCCGTGGTAAGTTACGAGGCTTGTGTTACGGATACCAGATAGTTGATATACTACACAATATACTATATAACTTTAAATACATACATATTATAAATATAAACACCCATGACTGTAGTACAAACATTCGTACTCATCACACAAATGAATGCCCCCAGCGGGACTCGAACCCACGATTGTTGACACAGCACTACAAACTGAGCCAAACGTGTCGTTTGGCTCAGTTTATTTTTACTTAATTTATTTTTGTGTACTAATAATCAATTAGTTCCAGTACGATTTTGGGGTTCGATTATGGAGCGTGGCTTATTAATAGTTTGTTAGTCATCTCACAGCAACAAAATCAATGGTAGTGACATTCTTATATGCGGTCAAGAGCGAGTCGGGGCCGTATAAGTGTGGGTTCCGTACGTTATATATTACTTCTTCTAAGATTTACGAACAACTGGAAACTAAAACTTTTTATTGTAATTATATATGATGGTTTTATACTGTTTCTAGAGCGTTTACGAAACCCTAAAATCTATTGCCTCATCTGTCGTGTAACGTAAAGCAATCTGCATTTCAGATATTGATAAGATAAGCAATAGTTTTAGTTATATACTTGTTAATTATAATTAACTTTCAAAGATATTATCGATAAAAAAATTGAGTCCTTTTAACGTCCCACGGCTGGGCACGAGCCTTTCCTTCAATTCGAAGGGCATAAAGCCATAGTCCACTAAGCTGGCTTAATACCGGTTGGTGGACAGCACCGTGCATATGTCTTTGGAAGACTTGATAGGTTCCCTCAGACATTCAGGTTTCATCACGATTTTTTTCTTTACCGTAAGACAATGATTCACACTTACATCAGAGGTGCAAGACCCGGGATTTGAATCCGCTGTACTTGGTTACCCTGCCACTGCTCTGCCTCATTACTCACCACTCGTCAGGCATGTTAAATCCGCCATCCCGCACATGGCCAGCATGGTGGACTATGACCTGATCCTCCTCGTATTGAAGGGAGCTGTGCCCAGCAGTGGAATATTGAAAAGGGATGCACAATATTATATACATACTTACCGCGTAAACGTAATTGCAGTATTGGAAAGATTTTAACAGTCAGTGTTATCTCTATTAAAAACGCATCTATACATATTATAAAACAAAGTCCTCCGCCGCGTCTGTCTGTCTGTCTGTCTGTCTGACTGTCTGTCTGTTCGCGATAAATTCAAAAACTACTGCACCGATTTTCATGCTGTTTTCACCCATGGATAGAGTGGTTCTCGAGGAGGGTTTTAATATATAATTTATCAAGTTTTTGTATACATTGGCTAAAATATAATGATATCCATTGGAGGTGTCGGAAAAAAATAAGCCGTCTGGGAGCTTTCAACGAAAACGCTGTCTAAACCCTTTGACATATTATAACAAAATGATGTATGGTGGAATTGTGTATCTTATATAGGTCTACAAAAAATTTCGCGATAGTATATGCCTATTTCTTAAGGATATCATACTATATCGAAAAAAGTTAGGAAATTTAAAAAACTTAACAAAATTAACGCCGTTTGATGTATCATGTTATGACCGTTGCCATGGTGCGTGCAATGGTACTTAATTCATATAATCAAGTCAAATATATACCGGAGAGAGAAGTGAATATTATATACAACACGTACCTAGGGACGAACCCGAGCGAAGGTAAGCCCCTAGTACTAACTAAATTTATAATATGACATAGTATATAAATCTTAATTAAACTTAATGTAAACTTAAAAGTATGCACAGAATTTTATAAAATGTAAGTAAATAATAAATAAATATTTATTTTATTATTAATTAAATCTAATTAATCTATTATTATTAAGAAATTATTACGAAAATATATATTAATGTCACTAGCATTCTATTACAATATGCTTAACTGTCGCGTTGGTGTAGTGGCTAGTAAGATCGGCTGCAATACGGAGGTCCTGGGTTCAACCCCGAAGACCAAGTTTAGTTAAATTGCGTTGTATTTCTGCAGTTTTTGCGTACACTTTTACACTATATTATCTCCAGCGGAATTGGCTAGTCTCAATGATTGGTTGGAGTTGGCCACCGTGTCCAAATCGGTTGGAAGGACATTACTTTTCATGAGCGAATGTTGAGGATATTTATCCGGAAAGTATCCGGAAACTATATCCCAAAAACGGATAATTTCTGTCCTCAAAAATTAGAGCATGATTAAAGTCTTAATGATAACAAACAAACAAAATAACAACTGTCATTATAATATACATAATATATTACTGTTTTGATGAAATTCCGGATTTCTACTATCGCATTCACACGTTATCATCATGTCAAGGTTATCGTATTATGCTATATATTTACGAATCTCTCAACTTATTTGTGTATCCCCTGTGGGGTTAAATAAATAAATAAATATTTTGGGACATCAACACAGCACCATCTAGTTCCATGATAAGCTGATGCCTGATACACTACACACAGTATAGTAACATAATATATTTTAGATACATATTATAACTTCATTACCGGGACTCAAACCCACAACCGTTGGCATAACAAGTATCATCACAACACAAGCTAAGCCTAACACGTCGTATAGAGTTTGGAGTTCAAAGTCATTACCTTGTTACAGATCAGCAATGGAACTAAAATCACCGAAAGCAAAGAAAAAGTCGCCAGTAAACGTAACTTGGAAGAAGATGCTGCGTACTCCAGTCCTACTCTTACTGCTGCTGGGATCAATCAATTGCGACAGTGAAGACGTTGAAGTACCCAAAAACATTAGTGACGACAAAATACGTCACAGATCTCGTGATATTAGTGATCGTAATATTAGTGATGTACAAAGTTTAAAAGATATTCGGTATTTGCGACGTCATCTAAATAGAGAAATAGTTAATTTCGTCATGACAGACTTTCTGATAGATGGAGAAGTGGAGAATAGAGTGCATTATAATGGTGTCACTGCGAAGGAGACTTCAGTTGCTGCTGATGGGTGAGTAGAATTATATTAAATATCCAGTAGAACGTGGTCCTTATACTGACACTAGTTTTTGCTCTTGGTTCTTAAAACCAAAAAAATGTCTATATGCCAGGATATAATCTGTCCAAAAATGACATTTCATTCAAATTTATTTAGGATTTAGTACTAGGTACAAGAAAAATAAACACTATATTAATAATAATAATAAACATATATTATTCGTATAAATATAAGTAAGTATGATTATTATAGTCAAGGTTTTACTTTATTATGCGTATCTTCTTCTTCTTTCTCTTCTTCTTCTTTCTCTTCTTCTTCTTTCTCTTCTTCTTCATATTGTTTTGGTTCTAGTATTTCAAAATAAAACTAAACAGTAATTTGATTTCATTACATAATAATATATTAAACAATTATAACTCTTCCTTAGGTTTAGGCGAATGTTTTTTTTCGCGGATAATTTTTGATTTCAAACGTTTCGATGCTTTACAACAATCATAGTCGCTAGTTCCAAATAAAAACATTAAACACCCATGACCGCAGTCCGGAGTATAAACATTCGTGCTCATCAGTCATCACACAAATAAGAACCCCAGCGAGACACGAACCCGCGACCACTGGCACTGAGCCATACGTCGGTATTGATACATAAATATGCTAAAATCGATTTCCAAAATATAATCAGTTACTGGTAAAGCTAATAAAAGCGTATTTAAAAGCTAATCGCACAACCAACCGGACATAGCGACTTTGTTTTACATCAGAGATAATTAAAATGTAACACAGTTTCAATATGATTACGCCTACACGTCGGTCTATTCACGACCTAATAACACTGACCTCGTTGGCTCAGTGGCACAATGAACTCAGTCTTACTCGAAGACAACGGGTTCTCTGTTAGTGCATGACAAAAATGATATATTTAATATTAAATTTAATTAGCAGCTTAGTAGACTTTTTCCTACTTAAGGATATAACTCCGCCTTTCTTTACCTTATCGTGTTCATTGTATCCAGCCCTTTTAAACGTCCCACTACTGGGCACGGGCCTCCCTTCATACAAGGGAAAGCAGGCTATAGTTCACCAAGCTGGCTAACGACGGAGCAATGAGCATTTCTTTCGAAAACTTGCTAGTTTCTCTCAGACATGCAGGTTTCCTCACGATGTTTTCCGTCACCGTAAGACAAATGGTGATCATGATAGAAATGATTCGCACATGAAAATATCAGAGGTGTAAGAGCCGAGATTTGAAATCGCATCACTTGATTACCCAAGCAAAAGCGATACCCACAGCCACAGCCCATGAAGCTCATTAGTTTTTGGTTATCCAGCGCGGCATGAAGCCAAGAGATTGATACATTTTGAGGGTTATATAGGTTTCTCAGAAATTAGATATTTTCCATTAGTAATAACAGCTATCATCCTATACATTGACCCGACTAACCAGCTATCACCACATCAAATTTCATCAAAATCTTTCCAGTCATTCTCTTGTGATGCGGTCACAGACAGACAAACAGACAAAAATCCTAAAAACTACACATTTGGCCACTGTATCCTTAAAAATGGCTATTGAAGGGAAACTTCTTTAGAATCGTTGTGATTTGAAACTCGATGAAACGAAAATGCGTCACGATAAAGAAAGAAATACATAAAAGTATAGGATTAAGTCGGAGAGAATGAGATAGAATACATTCCCATGTTGCCATGGTAACCGTTGTTTATTTTTTGACATTTCTTTTTTTATATATTATATTCATCTCATTCTTTTGTCGATTTACTGAAGTTTCACTTCTATCGTGTGTGAATCGCACAAACACCTTTTTTAAATTAGAATCTCCAAAAGCCATTCAATGTAGAATTTTGTTATATGTGTCTAAGATATTGATTAGTTAATGTAAAATTTAAAATTTTGTGGTACCCAAAAAATAAATAATATAATTTTAGACGGACTATAAAAAGAGAGTTCTCGGGTCTAATAATAAGAACATATCAAGTGACCTCATAACACTAATTTTCACTAAAATAGATCAAGCCATCTTCAAGAAGGAATACATTATACAATGACGCAAACCAAAATTTTACATGCAGCGTGTAATCCAAAAGTGCTAATACCAGGTGTTCTATATTAAAAGTAAAGTAAATGTGAAAACTGATTCATTTCGAAGAAAAGTATCATAATTTTCAGATGTTTATCCCACTTACCCATTTTTCTTTTAAATATGACTAATGTTGCCATTTAATTTAACTTACGATAAGTTTCGTTAAATTGTGGATAAATTAAATAGGGTTGCCATATTTTGTTGTAACTATCACTACTATGATTTTATTATTTAATGTGATGACAGGTTTGATTCCTGTGCTAATATTTTTTATTGCTTTTTTTTAATAATGATCTATTAACTATTTTACCTACGAGAACATTTACTGTAACGACTTTTCTTAGTTAAATAATTAAAGAAGGCTAAAGCCTTAAAAATAATTATTACGCTATTAATCAAACAATCGATATCATATAGACTAGCGACTCAGCCTCGTTTCGCTGGTTTTCTTTCCTGGCGTTTTAATGGCCACTATGAAATAGACTAAACACGGACCACTACTTGAGAATTTTGTTTTCCTCATACAAACTTCCATGTGCCTTTTCACCCACTTTTGTTATCCTTTCCGTGATAAAAACTATCTTATGTCCTTCCCATGGTCTAAAATTATCTGTATACAAAATTTCATCGAAATCGGTTAAGCGGATTTTTAGCTTATTACAAACAAACATACTAAAACACATTTTATTTTCTCTTTATAATAGTTACCAGATAAATCGTTATGCACTTTCCAAACCCTTTAATTATTATTTTATATCCAAAATAGATATAATAAAATTTTATAGCCACCCCACCTCTTCTGGCGTCTGTCCGTCATCGACAGTTGCTCTACGCGTTTGATACAAACCCACCTAATGCATTCGGACTCTTTGTTTATATTTCGGCTTTTATCATTTACCTACTAGTGGGGCCTCGGTGGTGTAGTGGCTAGCATGTACGGTCACACACGGGGAGGTCCTGGGTTCGAGTCCCGGGTCGGGCCAAGTTTAGTCATTGAGTCTTTCTGTTTCGTAAGCCTCAGTAACTGCCCGGAGTTGGGAAGTCGGTGGTGGTTCATCCTCGTGCCTCGGAGAGCACGGAAAGCCATTGGTCCTGCGCCTTAGCTTTCACTGGTCGTGTCGAGTTGTCGTCCCACCGGAGTATGAGAGTGATAGGAATAGAGAGTGCACTTGTGTCTGCACTATAATATCTCCTGCGCAGTTGGCCAGTCTCAATGAGTCATGAGATATGATAAGAGAATGATTGGCCGTCATGGCCGGAATCGGTCGGAGAACAGTACTACTAGTGATGCACCCACAGTCCGCTTGGGCTCGTCCCTAGCTACACACAATATCATACGTGTAACAGAGATGACGATAGTTTTCTACAGTAAAAAGTATATATTGATCTATCATCATACCAAATGTCATCAAAATCCGTCTAGTGGTTTAAGTGGTTTACTCGTGTTGCGGTCACGGGCATATATATGTACTTCTAAACATATTATAAAACAAAGTCCTCCGTCGCGTCTGTCTGTCTCTCTGTTCGCGCAAAACTCAAAAACTACTGCACCGATTTTCAAGCTGTTTTCACCAATAGAAAGAGTGGTTCTCGAGGAAGGTTTTAGTATATAAATTGTCAAGTGTTTTAATTTATTTTGTATACATTGGCTAAAATATCGCAAAAAATACGGACGCGAGAATTAAATGCAAGCGCTGCTTCAAGCGTCGCTTCGCTTGATGCAATCGCCGACTCTACCCCGCACCGTCTTGCCTACTGTTTAGCTAATAGCTCTACAACAAGCGCAGTTTTTTTTTGAAAATTCAGAAGAATTTTCAACGTCCTACCACCAATTCCTATTTTTTAATAGTGATTAGAACGTGGACGAAGCCGCGGGAATTGTTAGTTAATAATAACTATTTCAATAAGGTTTTTCACATTTAATGTACAGATTCGACACAATTTAATTATATGTAGAGATGTAGATTATATACATAAATATACATATATTAGTTAAACAAGCTTCGAGCTATTATAATTATGTAATCGGCTTTGATAAGAGTCAATGTCAATGCCTCGCGAGTGCCAAATCTAATAACAGCTGTGAAATAAAACTATTTATATTAGCATCGATACTATCTTTCGGATTTGCTCGATTGATTTTGATTTAAATTAATAAAATTAGAAACTAGATGAGTAGATGTTTCATAGAGAGTGCACTAAGATATATAAACTGAATTATTAATATCTTCTATACATATTATAAAACAAAGTCCTCCGCTGCGTCTGTCTGTCTGTCTGTTCGCGATAAACTCAAAAACTACTGCACTGATTTTCATGCTTTTTTCACCAATGTATAGAGTGGTTCTCCAGATAGGTTTTAGTATATAATTTGTTAAGTTTTTGCTTACATTAGCTAACATATAATGATATCTGTTGGAGGTGTCGGAAAAAAATAAGCCGTCTGGGAGCTTTCAACGAAAACGCTGCTTAAACCCTTTAAAATATAACAAAATGATGTATGGTGGAATTGTGTATCTTATATAGGTCTACAAAAAAGTCAAAGATAGCTTACTATGTCCATTTTAATAGTTTAGAAATGGGCAATTTTAAAGCGGTTTTTACACAAATACGGTATTAATCCTTATCATTTTAATTTTTAAATGAGTTAGGAGGCTTTAAGCCAACATATTTATTTATTGAATGAAATGTATAAATAGATAATTTCAATAATTTAGGTATTTTATAATGAATTTGACACGTTTGGCTGAGTTTATTAGTGACCTTGCTGTGCCAGCGGTCGCGGATTCGAGTTCCTCTCGGGTCATTAACCTATGTGACATTAATGTTTGTACTATAATCATGGGTGTAGTGTATCAACTATCTGATATCCATAACACAAGCCTCGTAGCTTACCACGGAACTAGATGGTGCTGTGTGGTAATGCCCGAACAAAAAACTTTGTCGTCAAAAAATCTAAAACCTCGCTAGATTACATAGTATAAAAGGAAGTCGCTTCCCGCTGTCTGTCTGTCCATATGTATGCTTAGAACTTTAAAACTACGCAACGGATTTTGATGCGGTTTTTTTAATAGATAGAGTGATTCAAGAGGAAGGTTTTAGTATTAAATTTGTCAAGTTTATGAATACATTTACAAGAGGAACCCGCGGCTTCACTCGCGCTAATCTAATAGAGCGAAGCGAGGGAGAGTCACTTGTAGACTATATTTCAGTCTCATATTCCAAGTAATTGATCTAGATATTACATTAAATTTCATCCAAATTTGTGCAGCCATTTCAATGCAAAAAAAACATTCACACAAACAAACTTTTGCATTAATCTATACATATTTTTTAACACCATTACAACAGCGCCATCTAGTTCCGCAGTAAGCTACTTAACGTGCTTGTGTTGCGGATACCAGATAGTTGATATACTACACATATATAATTTAAATACATACATATGATAAATAAACACCCATGACTGGAGTACAAACATTCGTGACTAGCAAATGAATGCCCCCAGCGGGACTCGCACACGCGACCGCTGGCGCAGAAGGTAGGGTCACTACCAACTGAGCCAAACGAGTCATCAAATATACATATTACATATATACATATAATAAAATTCCAACTTAGTCGAATCTGTACATTGATTATTTTTGGAAATTCTTATTGAAATAGTCATCATTATCGATACAGAGGCCGAATCTATAGTTTTTAGAATTTTTGTCTGTCTGTCTGTCTGTGACCGCATCACGAGAAAACCACTGGACAAATTTGGATGAAATTTGGTATAATGATAGCTGGTTATCCGGGTCAGGATATAGGACACTTTTTACTGCTGGTATATCCGGAATATTGATATAAAAAAACCGTTAAAAACCGGCTGTAAAACATCACACGGTATATGATTTAAGAATTTAGTTTCCGGTCTTTAAAACGCGGGCGGAGCCGCGGGAATTGCTTGTAATAATCATATTTTTGACCACGTGTTAACTAGCTGATATTAGTCTTTAACTTTAGCTGGTCATTCATTACAAACGTATTATTGCAGTTAAAAGGCACCATAATCAGTTGCATTAAGCCCCATTATCGCTTAAACCAAATGCAGTTGGTATGGTTTCTAATTGGTTTACACATGGTTTAAATTCGTTTGATTATAAATCACTGTTAAAAATATACTTTGCACGTTGCCAACAGAATATGGCGTGATGTGACAGGTTTTGGATGTAAATTATATTAGTTTTAAGCTTTATTGTGTATTAAATAAAGTCGAGTTTTTAATGTTTTTAAGCGTTAGTTCGTATAGAAATTATTCGATTGCATAATTTATTCATGTTTAGTGTTTACATTATATTTTTAGCCAACTTTTGTTTGTGAAGGGTTCTGTAACACTTTATAGGTAGGTACATTCTTACTTAAGTAAGGTATATGCCAGTAAAAATCCTTGCAAAATTGGTCTAGACGTTTTGGAGAATACCCGGAAAAAGACAGACAGACAGACTAAAGTTTTAAAAATTACGCTGTTTTTGTTTTGATAGTTTTTGCCAGACTCCATCTATAATATAATTCTTTAGCATGCACTTGATAACCACTTTAAATTTAAAGAAATATTTTTTTAATTATTCAGTAGATGTAACGCCAGAACGACTCGACAGATCTTGATGAGACTTGTCACAGAGATAGATAATATGGAATAACCCTTAGGTTACTTATTGTAATGGAAAAATTTACATTTCCGGGATAGATTTGTTCCTACTTTTCACTAGTAACAAACTATTATATAAATCCGGACTGCTTAAGAATTTCTTAGTAGAAAAACTCGTATACAAAGAAATTTATAAAAGTAACTTAAATTGTCCCTTCCCGGGGTTCTAACCCAGGACCTCCGCCACTACATCCATTATAACCACTAGACCATATAGACAATACGCATTAATATAGCACTGCGATACACAAACCAGATACGATACGAATTATATAATAACTAGCGGAACCCGCGGCTTCGCTCGCGCTAAATCTAGGAATGAACCCAAGCGAAGCGAGGGTGAGTCGCTAGTACAAAATATTTAACAGGGGCTGCAGCACTGACCTCTATAATACCATTGGACTGGCTGTTGTCAACGTGCTTTTGTGGCTGCTTGATATTCGCCATTTTGGCGCTGTCCGCCGCTGTCGGACGTAGCGAGAGTTCGTGGTACTAAAACTAATGATGTCGATATAAAGATTTTTATTTTTTTATTTTTATTAATCAATAATCGTATCATCATAATTACTACTTATGTTATATTAACACCGAAAATGCAAAATTACTTTACAGTAAACAAACACTTCTCGCTGTCATTTGCAATATACGTCAAAATTAGTTCTCGACCCTCTCGCTAGTGGCGCTTCAAATGGACACAAAAAAATTGCTGTCAAACGCTTAGAACAGCCAGTCCAGTGGTAATATAGAGGTCAGTGGGCTGCAGTGTATAATTAAACACATTTTATTTATTTAAAATTTAATTATATAAAATGTTACAGCGTATACTCATTATATATGCCTCAGATTGTATTCATAATAATAATATAACAAATTTGGTTATGCTTTAACCCTTCTTTATCCACCAAAAATATTATATAAATATTCAAATAATAATAAGTATTGTGTATCAGTGGCGAAGAATGAAATTTTAGCAGAGGCCTACAGTTTAACCTACAGTTTTATAAAACAATTCACAAAAATAAAGAACGTAATCGTGATAATTTTTCCTTTTCATATTAAGCCAATTATCGTTATTTTTTAAATATACCTATATAATATATAAAATATTATAGCAAAATACAATTAACACTTACTCAAATTGAATAATAAAAATATTATTATTTTTAACAGTATATTTTACAAACGAAGTACGTTTTAAGGATTTTTTATATATAAAATACCGCCATCTGCTAACATCTGTTTGAACGACTTCATCTTACTGAAGAGATTGATTTATTATTTATTTATCAAGTGAACTACTAAATTAAACGTAAAATATGTAGATAGGGGGGGTTTATTTATTATATTTCAAATTACGCTTTTAAAATAACTTAAGCATAATTTCACTTGAAACACAAATTACGGAATAATAAACATGAAAAACAAACTGAATTATTACATTATTAATTATTACATAAAATGTATTAAGTTAAATTCTAAATATTTTTATTAAAATATGTGACCTGCACTTTATTAGTTTATTAAAAATTACGTAAAATGTAAGAAATGTAACCTTCTGGCAACACAGGTGTCATCCGATGTCAGTGACGTTTCGCTTGAGTGGCCAATATGGCGACTGCGATTTGTCTGTTATCACCATTAGAATTAAACGAAATACTCGACAATCCGAATTTTGCGGATATATGTTGTCGACTCGAAATGTTTATTTTTTCATGTTTTATTATTCAGCTAAGGTTTCGATCGAGTCTACCGTACCCCTTCACGGAATTATTAATATAGATTTTTAATTTAAATACGAAAAGATAAAAAACAAGTTAAGTTAGTTCACGACATCGCGCCGTATGTTCGCGAGCAAAGTAAAAAGAGCACAGGCACTTCCGGTGCGAAGCTTTTATAGTATTTAATAGGCATTTTATAAACTGGGCTATGAATTTACGCCTTTTTAATTGTATATTCTAATATATAAAAATCTCGTGTCACAGTGTTTGTTATCAAACTCCTCTGACACGGCTAGACCGATTATTATGACTTTTTTGGTGTATTTTTGGTAGTCTGAGAAAAGGTCGCAGGCTTTTTCTTATTCCTCTACTTCGCTCGGGTTCCGCCCCTAGGTACGTGTTGTATTTATTTACTTCGCACCGCCCGGTATTTATTTGAGTTGATTATATGAATTGCACGCACCATGGCAACGGTCATAACATGATACGTCAAACGCCGTTAATTGTATAATGTTGTTTTAAATTTCCTTTTTAACAAAAATTAATTTTTAAACAACTTGACAAATTATATATTAAAACCTTCCTGGAGAACCATTCTATCCATTGGTGAAAACTGCATGAAAATTGGTGCAGTAGATTTTGAGTTTATCGCGAACAGACAGACAGACGCGGCGGAAGACTTTGTTTTATAATATGTATAGATATGATAAGGGTGGCCCACTCCAGGTTTTTTTTACCACCCTATTTTTTATAGTGATTAGAATGCGGGCGGAACCGCGGGAATTGTTATTCTAAATATATAAAAAAGAAAGATCACTCACTATTCACGAAATATCGGAAATAGCTTGACATATTATGATATTAAGATTAAATTTGGCAGGGAGGTAGTTTACAATTAGTAGACTTCGACTAAGAACGAATTTTACGACAGGGCCGCATTAAGGAGATCTTAAGCAAGTTTTATGAAAGTTCTTCATTTTTTTTGTGCTACAAACTTTTTAATTTGGCAGAAAGCACCTTTCGCTAGTCTAGAAATATTTTTTGCTTTACTAGCGTTCGTTCGTTCCTGAAGTTCCATATATACTCATACATAACAATAATTTTAATGAAAAAGTCATAAATTTCATATTATGTATGTATTTAAAGTTATATATTATGTGTAGTGTTTCAACTATCTAGTATCCGTAACACAAGCCTCGTAGCTTACCACGGAACTAGATGGTGCTGTGTTAATGTGCCAACATATTTATTTATTGAAAAATTAATTATTACCGTTACAGAGGTGGAATATATAGTTTTTAGATTTTTTTGCTGTCTGTCTAGTCACGTATTGCGAGAAAACCACTGCACAGATTTTGGTGAAATTTAATGTGACGATACTTCGTTATCGTTATATAGGATACTTTTAACTGCGAGAAAAAATCTCATCTCTTAAATATCTATACCAATCGTTTAAACTATCTAGTATCTAGGGACAACCTCAAGCGAAGCAAGGTGAGTCACTAGTTTAAATACTTCTATTACTCACGTTATCACTAGATCGCTATCCATCCATATACATATTTAAAACATTTAAATAAAATTCATTGTATGCAATACGAGAGCGCGTATCGAATATAAATGTGACATTCTGAACATCGATTAAAATCAGATCCTGGAGCTTGGACATCACTAGCAAATAGCATAAGTTGCTTTAAACTAGTGGTTGACCCTCGCTTTGTCTGCACTTGTATTTTAGAAAATATTGTGAACAATCAATAGATTTATTTCTGAGACACATAAACAGGAAATAGAAATAAACAAAAATTTTGCCAAAACCTTAAACGTAAAATATTAAAGCGCTTCTCATTATTTTTTTTAAATGAATATAGCTGAAGAGATTCTTAATAACAACAGCTATCAGCTAATGAAAGTCTCGTCAAAATCAGTCCAGCAGTTTCGGAGATGAATTGGAACAAACTGACAGACAAATATATTAAAAGTCGTATTATTGCATTTAGTTTCAAAACAACTTAAGTAAAAGCTTGTATTTTTAAATTACAAACGGACACATCAATTTTATTTAATGTATCTAATCAGTATTGGTATCTAATCACAACTGTCAAAATTGACCTAGTGGCGCCTAACGTTGACTGTTTCTTTACTTTTTGTTACTGGCGCTACTCAGTAACTCCCTGACTGACTCAATAACTCACTGACTGACTGACTCACTAACTAACTTTTGCATCTAGAATCCTTACTAATATTATAAATGCGAAAGTAACTCTGTCTGTCTGTCTCGCTGCCACGCTTTCACGCTAAAAGTACTGAAATGATTTAAATGAAATTCGATACACTAGTCTAGAGCCTGAGAAAGTACTTTTCAAGGTGAAAAAAAGGCTGTAAAGGGTTGAAATATATATGCGAGTCATTTTTAAAGCTGAAGCTTGAAACTTATTTTTTAGGCTATTGATTAGACATAAATAAGTAAGACATTGAATGTTTGAAATATTTTATACTAAAGGGTTAGGGGCGAACCCGACCGAAGCGAAAACGAGTAGCTAGTAATATCATGAAGCTGAAGAGTTTGTTTGTTTGGTTGTTTGTTTGAACGCGCTAATCTCAGGAAAAACTGGTGTTGGATAGACCATTTATGGAGGTAGGCTACATACATGACATGGTATAATCTTATACCTTTAAACGAGCAATTCTTGTATATATATAATTATATATGTATAAATATATATATAATCTGAATCTCGGAAACGGCTCCAACGATTTTCATGAAATTTAGCATGCAGGGGGTTTCGGGGGCGATAAATCGATCTAGCTAGGTTTTATTTCCAGAAAACGTTATTTTATCAATATTTTCAGGCAATGAAAAAAAAGCTACAATACCATTAGAATACGAAGGTAAATTTCGCTGTCATTCACAAGATTATAATAGCTCAGATTGATTGACAGCGGAAACCGGGCGGTCTCTAACCAGAAGTCCTCGGTTCGAATACAGGAGTTTCCAGTCCGATTATTATTTTTTTCTTTTTTTATTTTTTTCCAAAAAATAACCGAGCGAAGCTCGGTCGCCTGATATTTATATGTAAAATCTAAGAATTTGGTTTTTGTAAAATGCAGGCGGAGCCGCCGGAAGTTCTAGTTCTTAAACAATACCGCGAATTATATTTCAATTAACATATCTCTTACAATCTTTTAAAGTCAAAAACCAATACTTTCACAACCACGTGTTTAACGGTCAAGTAAATTCTTGAGCGCTATCTAATTGAGATTAGCAATTTTATGCCTTATTTTGATAGCTAAAGAGTTTAAAATACTATATCTCTAACTCTTTTGATCTAAGTATTGATGTATTTGTAAAATAAACTCTTAACGTCATTTTAATAAGAGTGAAATTCGTGTAAATCTTTTAATAAGTAATGTATCATACTAAATGAGTGTACAGGTGTATGAAAAACAAATGCAAAGTAATTTGATCCATAAAATTAAGGTATTAGGTCTATATTGACTTGTTATGGTTAGTGTAATTGGAGCAAATTCAGCTCGGAACTATTATTATCAGTCGGTTTGAAAGTTTTTTTTTTTTTATTAAATCATTTTTTTCAATGGCTAAGGATATAATGGGAAGTGTTTTAGAACTAGTAAAATAACATGGCTTCTTTCATATGGTGTTAATAAACAAATTATTGTTTTAAAAATATGTTGGGACATTATTACACACTGCCATTTAGTCCCGTGGCAAGCTACGAGGCTTGTGTTACGGATACTAGATAGTTGATATACTACACATATATAACTTGAAATACATACATATTATAAATATAAACACCAATGAGTGGAAAACAAACACTCACGCTCAAAAAATTAATGCCCCTAGCCTAGGACTTGAACCTGCGATCTCTGGCGCAGAAGTAGAGTCATTACAAACTGAACTAAACGTGTCTTCAATATCATACTAGCTATTTTGCTTGGATTCGTTGGTGAAAATCAAAATTAATAAAAATGAATACCTATTTTCCTTGGTCGGGGCATTATAACTGTTGGGCCGATTAGGCAAATTCGTTTTTTGTTGAATTTTTTAATGTCAGGAGGAGGTTCTTATGTAAGAAAAAAAAAAGAAGAAAATTTGGAAATTTAAGAAAACTTAGTTAATTATGTCATGACAATTGAAGCGAGGGAGAGTCGCTAGTGAAAAAGAAACTATCCCACAGAAACGCAGGGACCTATTCGAACAAAGCAAGGCTAAGTAACAAGTCCGTATATATTTTTTTCCGACAGTTCAGTCCGTTTTCGTTTTGAATTTTTAAGACCTATTAACTACTTACCGATAATTGCGTTCTTGCCTCTCAGTGATCATTCTTAACTAATGTGACCTTATGCTTACCTGTTGTGTAGAGTACGACCCTGTATGACCCTATGTATGTACTTCCTGGTTTGTCTGCTTTGCATGAGGATATATATATATATATATATATATATATATATATATATATATATATATATATATATATATATATATATATATATATATATATATATATATATATATATATATATATATAATATATATATATATAATATATATAATATATATATAAATAAAATATAATAGATCCTTACTAATATTATAAATTCGTAAGTGACTCTGTCTGTTAAATGAAATTTGGCACATAGATAGTCTAGAGCCTGAGAAAGGACTTACTCTAGGCTACTTTTAAGGCGATGGAGCTATAAGCTGTTGAAATAGGGGAAGAAAGTTTGTATGGAAATTACGTCATTTTTAAAGCTAGAAACTTCAACCTACTTTTTAGACTTTTGATTAGATATAAATAAAAAATACATTCAAACTTTGTATAAATTTTATAGGTACTAAAATTTAATATATTTAAAATAAAAACTAAGTACAATGTTAGTTTGTCCAAAACCACAAACCTCCGAAAATACAATTCATTAATTTAAATTAGTACACTTTTTAAGACGTCTGAAATTTCATTCTTGTAACAAGTTTGCTGTAAAGCAATCAAAGCGTCTGGGGCCATAAATCCATACTAAGTATAAAAAATGTCTCTTTTCTCAAGAGTAAAATGAACCTAAAATGACCCGTGTAATCAGTTCACAACGCAAAGTTTAACTAAAATCGGTTCAGTACTTTAAATGAACGCGCACATCAATTTCGCTGTTTTTATATCACTACATATTATAAAACAAAGTTCGCTTCTTGCTGTCTGTCTGTCTGTTCGCGATAAATTCAAAAACTACTGCACCGATTTTCAAGCTGTTTTCACCAATAGATAGTGTCTCGAGGACGGTTTTATTATATAATTTGTCAAGTTTTCTTTATTATTTATTAGCGGAATCCGCGGCTTCGCTCGCGCTAAATCTAAGGACGAACCCGAGCGGAGCAAGAGCGAATCGCGAAATAGTCTATACTAATATTATAAAGAAGTAAAGTTTGTGTGTTTGTATATTTGTTAAATTGTAAGGGGTAATCTCGGATCTCCTGAACCGATTTTAAAAATTCTTTCACCAATAGAAAGCCACTTTATTGCTGAGTGTCATAGGTTATATAAGAAACCGAAAAATAAAAAGGCTTTTACGTGGTAGTCCGTTTTGCAAAGTGAATCGGAGAAAAAACGGTCGAATGAAAGCGTTTCTTACGCGATTATATATGAAAATTACGTCATTTTTAAACTATACTAAAGAGCCAAGAGGTTACACCTGGGGACGAACCCGAGGAAAGCGAGGGTGAGTCGCTAGTGTATATATACTTTAAAAACAAATAGATAACCGTTAGATTGTCTTTAACAAAGCCATTTGCAAAATTAGTCGCATCACATCTATAAATTTCAGCGCTTCTAAACCAATAGCCACACACAATAGCCAACATAAGGATGACAAAAACAATGTCTGCATTTAAAAAAAAAACTTTTAACCTAATTTAAATGAAAAGGTGTGCTCGTCGACAGAAACTAAAAGAGTGTCATTTGCAGCGCTCGTGCACCATTTCTATGGAGACGGTTAGTTTGGACGTAATTTGTTTTTTTTAAATAGTGATGTTCTGTTAGTGGCTGTCAAATTTTTACTATGGTAACATTAAATAGAAATTTTCTTGCTGGTGTTACAATTAATTGGATTTATCTAAAAATATGCATGTTTTCATTATATTTGACATATTATTTGAATCAGACTATTTAATAAGTATGACTTTGTCAACTTCTTCTTTAATCTACTTTTCGATGTTTTTTTTTTGTTTTGTGCAGTGACTTAAAAGTTGCTGCTGCTTTTAATTTGCCTTTTACTAGTTTTTAAAGTAAAAATGTAGTATGATAAAGAATAAATTCCAAAAAAATAATAAATTATTATTTACGAATAATAAATTAAAAAAATATAAATACGACAAACAACCCTAGCGCGATGAAAGTGAGTCGCGTAAGTGAAGGGCCGCCCTCTTATGCGATAGCTTAAGGTGGACACGTCATTCATATTTTTTTTATTAGATAAATTATTAATAAGATTAATCTATCCGTCTGTCTGCACAAAATACTTATTTCGTATTTATTAACATAATAAATTTTAATTCAATTCAAATTATTTTTTGTTGGCAACACGCCAGATGTTTGTGTAAATGCAGAATACCTTAAGAAGATTAGTAATAGCTTTTATGTTGTATTGCGACTGACCCACTCTCCGCTCGGTTTCGTCTCTACATAAGTTTTACCGGTCAGTAAAGATTTCTCACAGGTGAAATGTTTTTCCTGTGTAAAATGTGTTCTATATAATGTCCCGAAAAACAAGCTATTATTGACCAAATTTATTAAAAATGGGTGCGTGTACTTATGTACGCGCGTGAGAAGTTATACTTACTTCTTTGGCATCATTAAAAATAGTTTTTAATTGCATGCAAATAATTAATTACAATAAAATAATAAAAGGACTGGAAAAGGATAGTCAGTACAGTCAATAAAGTTCAGTTGAAATTTGAAAAATTAAATAAGTAATGAGCGGTTTAGCGGGCAGGTGATGCGCGCGCATCTTCAATTTTCACTCCCTTCATTTTTTCATAATGCGCCTAAAGAAGTATTACTTCAAAAAACTGTCCAGTGGTTTTCGCGTGATGGGGTCACAGACAATCAGACAGGCATACATTCTAAAACTATAGATTCGTTCTTTGTATTAATAAATTCGACTCAGAATATATTTTAGCGCTTGTTTCTCCTCATTGAAATGTGAGATGTGGAATTTTTTCTACAAACATTCTTATTTCCTGTAATGTGTGTGACCTTAACCTCTCTTTATCTTTAGATACATATTTGGTAATTACCTAACATAACACAAAATGCATTATTTAAAAATATTCCGGCCAAGTACGAGTCAGACTTCCAGATTAAGTAATAAAATTAAAAAGTCTACATAAAAATTTTGTCACCCATACCATTATGACTTCGCATAGTGTTGCTTAACCTCGATAATTGATTACGTAATTTAAATAAAGGGCTATATATTATGATTTAATTTTAACTGTATAGTTTTCATAGTAGATAGATATTATTTGCCAAATTTTATAGTACTAGGTCAACTGAGGTCCCTATAAATTTGGATTCCCTTGAGAGTGTCGAAATATAGGTATTTTCAGGTACAAACGGTTGTATCTTTTTTTACCTTAACTAAGAAGTTTGATTTTTATACAGCTTCAAAGGACTGTACACCTAGTATATGGTTTTGATTTCGACGCGATACCTTCTTGCATTCTCGATATAAAGAGTGACAGACAGACAGATAGACAGACAACAAAGTGATCTTGTAAGGTTTTTTTTCTTTTAATATACCTACGGAACCCTTATATAATGTTGAAACACGTCTTAAATTTAATTTTTTTTTTCAAATTTTATTCCTTTAAAAGTATTTTAAATAATAGGCTATGTCCATATAAATACTACATGTACGATGAGCAAAGCGGTCAGAAAGGTCTCATCTAACGACTTGTCAGAGAGTAATGAAAAGTTACACAGTTTATTTATTAACATTTGTCTTTTCTACATCCTTACTAATATTATAAATGCTAAAGTAACTCTGTCTGTCTGTCTGTTTGTCTGTCTGTCACGCTTTCACGTCAAAACTACTGAACCGATTTCGATGAAATGTGGTACACAGATAGTCTAGAGCCTGGGCAAGGGCTTTTCAAGGTAAAAAAGGTCTGTAAGGGGTTGAAATCTATAGTTTTTTAGGAATTTTGTCCGTCTGTCCAGGACCACATCCTATACCACTCGTACTCTTATACTCTACTATACTTTTTACTGCGGAAAAAATGACATCTCATTATCATTTAAACAGATACTTAACTAAAGTTAATGTAATTTTGTTTGTGATTTCGATATGCAAGCTTTACAACTTAAAGTACAATTATTTTTAATGTCTGCCTGTTTGTTCCGGATAATCTTGGAAACGCCTGAGTAGAATTTGACGAAACATTCACTAGCATATAACTAACTATATAAGACATAACTTAAACTAATTTTATTTTAGAAAAAAATCAGGGTTCCCTTAAAACAGTCAAAACAAAGCAAAGCCAGTATATCATAATGTACACACATTTCTAATTTCCTCCACCTTTTTCATGTCGGTAAGAATATTCTCCTCCATCAGATTTCTAGTCACCTGGTGGCATTGTTTTTGGTCGTCGGCGCGTCGCGAATTCTAACAAAACACTTGACAGCCGAGCGCGTTTATTATCTGCAAAGGTGACAGGGAAATACTGACAATATTGTTCCCTTTGCATTAATTGTTTGCTTTAATTAAAAATATATATTTTGTTTTTTAATCTATAATATAAATAGGCAAAGATCTAACAGTTTGGGACCGTTTTCTTCTATGTTTGTGAATTGGTTTTATTTTTTTAGATATTGAAGAGCTTTGGATTATCTGTAATAAAGTTTATTTTTTTTTAAATATATACATACATAGATAGATGAATTCTATTCATAATATATATTTAATACAATATTGATAGAATTTCAAACATAAGGGGTTAATTTTAGCGTTACGTTAACTATACTGATTATAACCAAACGGTTAGTCGTGGATCCGGCGTAACAAGTGTTACTCATACTAACATTTGCCCGTAGCGATGCTTAGGTAGCTTAAAAATAACGGATTCTCTTTTCTTATATTTTTCTTTACATCTGTACGATTTTTAGAAATCTGAAATTCTCCCTATGAATAGTCTACTTTCATCGCTTGGGTATAGACAGTAAAGGACTAACAGACAACATTTTTTTGCGCTAGAAACCTTTCCTACTACATCAAACAAAAGTTTCATCAATATCGGATAACAGGTTTAGAAAGCATGGAGGACCAATTTACAAATATTCATTTTTATATATATAAATATAGATTATAACAAACTGGATGTGATCGGAAATGAAAAAGAATGAAGTTTTTAATTAGTAAAAGTTTAGGCCCATTCCCATTACGAAGGTGTCAATTTGTATGATCTAATGATAGTTCTGATGTACCGAAATAATCTGTGATAGGGCTGTGGGTTCACAATTATTACATTATTATATTTAGAAATTAGACAACTATAAAAGTTCCCCGTCCCATTAATGTTAACTGTTTGTTGATGTTTGTGTTTAGTCCTTTGTGTAAATTTTTATTTAAATATATTAAAATGAATAAAATTAAATTATAGACTAACATTTTGTGTGATATAACTAACATTTAATAACCTTTTTTTTGTTTTCTAATTAAGGTTTATGTGTAAATATAAACTGTGCTGTCTTTTGTTGTAGGTTTAGTAAGGATTTACTTCCCTTATACAATTATAATTTAAATTTACTTATTGACTCTATGTTACCGACCAATCTTCTTCGTGTCTTCTCCATTCTACGTGACACTGGCGAAGTAATCTGTGCTCAACTGACACGCTTGAAGCCATTAACAAGAGAATTGAATTGAATATTTAGACAAGGTGGTTGTTGCTCTCTGCCAAATTTAAAGTTTGTAGAACAAAAAAGGAAGGAATTTCATAGAATCATAGGCCTCCTTAATCCGGCCCTGTCGCAAATCTGTTCTTAGCGGACTTCTACTAACTATATACTACCTCCCTGCTTAACCTAGGGACGAATCCAAGTCTAGTGGTTTTCTCGTGATGCGGTCACAGATAAACAGGCAGACAAAATTAAAAAAAAAATCAATAGATGTGCCTCCATACCTATCAATATTTCAATAAGATTTGTCAAAAAAATTTTAATGCACAAATTTAACTTAGAACTTTCTTATATGTGTAGATTTTATTTAAAAATATTTTCGTACTATGGCTTCAAATATCGCAGCTCCAAATCATAGCACGGCCCTGACTTTATTCAAAATAGTCGTACAATGACTTGTGTTACATTAACTTATTATTTATGAATATTTGCTTCATTCATTTGAAGTAAAATGCATTAATTATACTACTCGAGAATAATATATTGATTTTAAATCACAACATCTATACTAATATTATAAAGAAGTAAAGTTTGTGTGTTTGTATATTTGTTAAATTGTACGGGGTAATCTCGGGATCTACTGAACCGATTTTAAAAATTCTTTCACCAATAGAAAGCCACATTATTGCCGAGTGTCATAGGTTATATAAAAAACCGAAAAATAAAAAGGCTTTTACGTGGTAGTCCGTTTTGCAAAGTGAATCGGAGAAAAAACAGTCGAATGAAAGCGTTTCTTACGCGATTATATATGGAAATTACGTCATTTTTAAACTATACTAAAGAGGTTACACCTGGGGACGAACCCGAGCGAAGCGAGGGTGATTCGCTAGTTATATTATAAAACAAAGTCCTCCGCCGCTTCTCGCTGTCTGTTCGCGATAAACACAAAAACTGCGCTAATTTTCATGCTGTTTTCACCAATGGTCCATCCATTCGTAGTTCTCGAGGATGGTTTTAGTATATAATTTGTCGAGTTTTTGCCTACATTTACTAGCGGAACCCGCGGCTTCGTTTGCGCTAAATCGCTAGTTCCCATATATAATAACAGATTTGAAATTGAAACTATCTTTTTGAATTTTTTCGCGGATTTATTTAGAATTTTTTTTTCGACGTTTGAAACGCTTTGTCAAGAGTGTTTTTTAATGTTTTGGCTTCTCTCAATTTTTGCGGATTTTCTCTACTATAATGCGCTTTATATATATTTAATCGTGAATCGCTCTGTCTATTGATCATCATCGTATTAAAATCGGATGCGTACTTTAAAAGATTTACACGTATAGAGCGGAGAGCGGCTTTGTTTTATGCTATGTAGAGATTTTTAATAGAGGCAGTGGTAGCCCAGCGGTAACGCGTCGCTTGTATAACCGAGTGATGCGGGTTCAAATATGGGTCTCGCACCTCTGATATTTTCATGTGCGAATCATTTCTATCCTGATTACCACTTGTCTTACGGTGAAGGAAAACATCGTGAGGAAACCTGCATGTCTGAGAAAACCTAGCAAGTGTTCGTGAGACATGTGAAGTCCGCTAACACGCACTAGGCCAGCGCGGTGGACTATGTCCTGATCCCCCTCGTACTGAGACGTGGAAGGCCCGTGCCCAGCAGTGGGACGTTAAAAAGGGCTGATGATGATGATGATGAGAGATTTTTAATTAAAAAGTAATTATGTAGTGTGTAAGTGACAACCCTAATCAAAATCTTTACTTATATTTTACGTTGAATAACCAAAAGGAAAGTGATGCTGCACAATTTATGTATCCAGTACCACTTTCTCATGAACCCCACTGTTTATACAAATACATAGCTTGATGGGTTCAAATGGTTTAGATCAACTCAACTGATTGATATGAAACCCGTCTCTACCTTTATATCTATTTACTACTTGTATATGAGTACAATTACCTCTTAAACAGACAGCCATTTTAACCAATTTTATTTTATTATTAGTTATTTTATCTAAATTTTATCTTTTTTCTCTATTTTATTTGATACTTGCAAAACCCACGGCTTCGCCTGCGTTCTAAAAACAGGAAACCAAAATCTTAGACTTCAATCTTCATACAGTTCTGGAGAATACGTTTCAACTGATAGTGTATATTTCTTAGAACTTAAATATTTTCCGGGAGTAAAAAGTATTCTATGAGTTGATTCGGATAACCACCAGCTATCATCATACCAAATGTCATCACTCATCAAAATCTGTTTAGTGGTTTTCTCATGATGTAGTCATAGACAGACAAAAAATCTAAATCTACTCGTACTATGTATTCGGCCTCTGTATCGTATGTTAAAAAAGTCTGTATCGTTGTAAAAAGATTTTCGAAAAATTAATGATGTACCTACAGATTCAACTAAGTTAGAATTTTGTTATATGTATATATATAGATTAGCGGTATATCTTAATTTTTGAAGTAGAACCATCATTATTTTTTCTAAAATTAAGTTATTGATTATATTTTTAGAATATTACAGAGTCCTTTATTTTATAAAATGTATCAAATAAGTACAAATTCGCCATCAGAAGCCATCGAAGAAGTTCCCGAACTCATTCGAAGACGCGGTATAAAGCTAGTTTTATAACACGCACTCAATACTTTAAAATTGGCTGTCAATCTACTACATTAACATAATATTCAGATGTGCGGCGCTTAAATGGTCTCTTAATCGAACAAATGTAAGTCTGACTGACTAACTGTCTGTCAGGCACTATTTACTCCACGACCTCGATGCCTCGGTGAGCTAGTGGCTAGCATTTACTGCTGGAGGTCCTCAGTTCGAGTCCCGGATAGTGTCATCTTTAGTCATCGACTATTTTTGACAGGAATAGTCTGGGCCCGACCAAGGACCTAGGACCTCCGGTTATGTAAGTCATGCTGACGACTAGACTGCCGATGCAGTTTTTTTAGCAATACTAATAATATTGAAGTGCAGATATATGGCCTGGAGCCTAGAATTTAGATTTGTAGGCTCTAGGCCTATATTCAAGTAGTTGAAGCAAAAAAAACTGCTTGTTGCATGAAATATGTACGGAGGACGATATAATTAATATTTTTTTAAGAATTTTTGTCTGTCTGTTTGTGTCATTATAAGAAAAGTACTGGACAGATTTTGATGAAATTTAGTTAAATAATAGCTGGTTAGTCTGCTATACTATTGCAGTTAAACTTAAAACGTATCCAAGAACGAATCCGAACGCTTGTTACTTATAAAAACGCATAGGAAAAGTAAGATCATAAATCAAAGCCCTCCACAGCGTCTGTCTGTCTGTTTGTTCGCGATAAACTCAAAAACTACTGCACCAATTTTCATGCTGTTTTCACCAATGGATAGAGTGGTCCTTGAGGAAGGATTTAGTATATAACTAGCGTAACCCGCAGCTCTACCCGCGCTAAATATAGGACGAAAACGAGCGAAGTGAGGATGAGTCGGTAGTATAGTTTAAACTTTAAAGATATGCCAACATATCAGTTATCGGTATATCAATAGTAATGTGATACGATGCCCAAAAACGCTGATCACTTTGTTTAATGTACTTTAGACTGTAATATGACCTGTCTTATTCGAATGCAGTTATTTAAGCCTATTGTTTTTTACTTTAAAAAAATAATACGCGTATTAGATTAGTTTATTTGTTGTGTGCATCAAAAGTTTTCTTGAAAGCACTTTCGAATAAAAAAATTTAAAGAACCAGTGTAGTCTACAGCTACTAATTGATAGCAAAAAGTTAAGCTTAGGACTCGCGTAGTTTCGCTTCGCGTTAGTAGTACAATAACATTCTCTCCAATGAACACAAAATTGTTAATATTCATTTTTTAATGGTTACAAAATTATATTTTGTGACAGATAACACATCTAGATATGAAGTTAAGTTACTATGTTAAAGCACAAATCTATAGGCGTGATAGTTTTTCAGTAAAGTGTACCACAAAATGCTCAGATTGTGGAATGGAATAGTGTTAGGTATCACTTCGCTTAATACAATAAATGTAGGGACACACGGTGCCATCTAGTTCCATGTTAATCTACGAGGCTTGTGTTACGGATGCCAGATAGTTGATACACTACACATATCTCTCTTTAAATAATTACATGTTATAAATTTAAACATCCAAGACTGGAGTACAAACAGTCATGCTCTTCACACAAATGAACCCCCAGCGGGATTCGAACCCGCGACCACTGGCAAAGCAAGTACACTACAGACTGAGCCTAACGTATCGTTAATTTCGTAAGTTTGTATGTCCCCTACATATGCGCTATCTCAGAAATTACTTACCGATCTAATTTTAAAAATTCTTGCACGATTTCTATAGACTAGGTTTAACTTTTATACAAATGTGTTTACTGTCAGAGTGAACTGTTAAACTTTATAGGCGTGTGCTGTTTAAAAATAAAGCAATAAATTGTATAGCAAAGACAGCAGTGCTATAGTCGTATATTCGTATTTAGCCCTTTTTAACGTCCCACAGCTGGGGGTGGGCCTCCCGTGGGGGATCAGGGCCTGATCATCATGCCATAGTCCACCACGTTGGAGAAGTGCGGCCGGACTAACCACGTCTTTCGAAAACTTGCTAAGTTCTCTCAGACATGCAGGTTTCCTCACGATGTTTTCCTTCACCGTAAGACAAGTGGTAATCATGATAGAGATAATTCGCACATGAAGATATCAGAAGTACGAGACCCGGATTTGAACCCTCATCACTCAGTTATCCAAGCGAGCGCGTTTACCATTGGGCTATTAATGTCGTAATCATGTAAAAATTAGTATGAGATTTTGTATGAACAATAGAAAAATTCACACGAAAATCGAACCGGTGACCCACGTCAAAGTGCCGTTATATAATTTTTAACACGCATTTCTATTACCGCACGCGACCAATTACTGTCAATTTAGTGTTAATATGTACGGAAATGTAGTCTTAATATTTATTGGAATATGGGTTATTTTTCTGTGTGTATTCTCGGTCACACTTCCTATACACGTGTTTTAATTTTGGCCGTCTGTATGTCTATGCGTTTAACAATAAGTTAAACTAAGTAAGACAGTTGGTTTTACGTACATAAAAACCGCTAAATTAGTAACAGTACTAGTACTTTACCCCTTCTTTGCTCGGACACGTTCTTAGATGCCTTTTGTACATATGCATATCTAATTCTAATATTATATAGGCAACACCATCTTACGGCTTTTAGAACAACATCCAATATCTATAGTATATACATATTAGCAATTTCCGCGGCTTCGCCCGCGTTTTAATCACTATAAAAAAATTAGATTGGTGGTAGAAGGAAAAAAATTAGGGCTATAAGTATTTTTTGATGCTAGATCATAAAAAAATAAAAAAACCTATAACTTAGGGAAATTAAAAATAGCCTATGAGCAGCTATTCTCAGACCTACCAAATATACACAAAAAAAATCATAAAAATCGGTCAAGCCGTTTCGGAGGAGTTCGATAGCAAACACTGTGACACGAGATTTTTATATATTAGATAATAAAAATCTGAGTGAATCAAATCTCGTATTTTTTTTAATCTTATTAAAATAGTCCATAGTCCTCTTATCAACAGAGGCCGAATCTATAGTTTTTAACCGACTTCAAAAAAGGAGGAGGTTAAATGTTCCTCTGTATGTATTTTTTTTTTAATTTTTGTGAGTCTGTGAAGAAATCAGAAGTCTGGATTAATAATGACGTGAATTTCTTTTGATAGATAGCTGTAAGGAGTAACTTAGGCTGCTTTTATTTTAGAAAAAAATAGGGTTCCGCTCGAAAAACTTAAAAATATTTGTCGGTTTCATTTAACTTTTTATTTTCCTTCAGATAAAACAGAAAGTGACATTGGCGAAGTAACCTGTGCTCAACTGGCATGCTTTGAAGCCATTAACAAGAGAATTGAATTGAATTGAGATTTTTTGAACGTCTCAAAACTCGTAGTTAGTTACTACAAACGGTGCTTACAAAGTAATACGCGAGGTACTTTTTGTTTTGAATCATAAAATTGTCACGAAAATTTAAGAAAATTTTAATTTTTTTTAATTATTTAACTGATTTTTTTATAGTTTAATCTTTTTCTTTGATATGCATCGCGTATCTCATACTTTGAGTCTGAATGACAAGACAGACAGACAAGTTATATTATTTATACATAGTTAACCTTATTTATTTGGACGTGACATTGAATTCTCTTACTGATTGCTGTGAATAGCTTGTTACTGAGCAATGAGTCTTTGATTGATTTGCACTATATAGTTCCTTTTTGTCTGTCTGTCAACACTTAACTGCTTAAATGCTGAATCGATTTGAGTGTAACTTAATACGAAGATAGCTTATGTTGTTGATGTTCATGGATGTCAGCTACTATTTTTTGTCGTAACGTTTTCCAAAAACAATGTACCTAGGTAATCCACCTACTACATCTATATATATATATATATATATTATAAAACAAAACATATGCTGGAATTGTGTATCTTAGAGCGAGTCTCTAATGATCTAAGGCTTGATTGTTTAAAACGAATAATATAGAGTTTTATCACTATCACTAATACATATTATGTATAATAAAACAAAGTCCTCCGCCGCGTCTGTCTGTCTGTTCGCGATAAACACAAAAACTACTGCACCGCCTATCATGCTGTTTTCACCAATAGATAGAGTGGTCAAGTTTTTGTATACATTTACTAGCGAAACCCGCGGCTTCGCTCCCGCTAAATTGCTAGTTTTACTGTAATATTTCCTTTCTATATTGAGACCAAAAGTGATAATTTTTTGATCTTAATTAGTTATTATAGACATATTGCTACAAATATATATAGACGACCCGTTTGGCTTAGTTGGTAGTGACCCTACTTTCTGCGCCAGCGGTCGCGGGTTCGAGTCCCGCTGGGGGCATTAATTTGCTAATCACGAATGTTTGTACTCCAGTCATGGGTGTTTATATATGGGTGTAGTATATAAACTATCTGGTATCCGCAACACAAGCACGTTACGTAGCTTACTGCGGAACTAGATGGCGCTGTTGTAAAAATGTCACGACATATTTATTTATTTATTAAATACGATATTAAGTTGTGTGTTTGTTTGTGACTCAGGCTGAAATGTGTAAACAGATTTGGATGAGATTTTTTACAAGACTATACACCTGAGCGAAACGAGGGTATTTCGCTTGTTCATATAAAAATAGGCGATATATTACATTTTTAAAAACTTATACTTCTAATTTTAATTTTTATAACTAAAAGTGAGAGTAAGATAAATATTTCATTTTTATGACTTAAATCTTTTTTAGAAATGATTACAACTTTTTTCGCGAAAATCGGACCATTTCTAGTACATCTGGGGTGAACTCGCAACAACTTGTCAACAAGATTAGCGCGCGCTTCCATTTGCGGCGGCCATTTTGGCTTAAACGTCAAACTTACAAAATGGATTCCCAAATGGTTTTAGAATTGTCGTGTCAAAAACCGCGGGAAGTTTGAAATAGACTGATTGTATCTAAATTACTGAGATATTATTTTAATGGTTGATTTATAGATACCTACTTTTTATAAATTCATTATAATAGAAGTAAATTCCATATTTTCTTAAGAGAAATAATAAAATTGTATATATAGGCAAAGATAAAACAGTGTATTACCTCCGGTAAAAATAAAATCGGTTGAAAATTAAAAACGGGTTTAAACATTTTTTGGTATTTATGTTATTTATGTATTTAGTGGTAGCGGTAACGCGTCGCTTGTATAACCGAGTGATGCGGGTTCGAATCTGGGTCTCGCACCTCTGATATTTTCATGTGCGAATCATTTCTATCATGATTACCACTTGTCTTACGGTGAAGGAAAACATCGTGAGGAAACCTGCATGTCTGAGAAAACCTAGCAAGTTTTCGGAAGACATGTGAAGTCCGCCAACACGCACTGGGCCATCGCGGTGGATTATGGCCTGATCCCCCTCGTACTGAGGGAGGCCCGTGCCCAGCTGTGAGACGTTAAAAAGGGCTGATGATGATGATGATGATGTATTTATATATATAATAATTGGTATTGTATAATGTATGGTGCTGGTAGTGTTATTAAAAATAACTTATGTCATTTATTTATACAGATAGGCTCTTATTCTATTAGGTTTTTATTTCATTCTGACCGACTTTTGTCTATTAGAAGAATAATTCCGCTATCAATTTCTCCATTGATAATAAATTCAAAGATCAACCCCGTCTCAAATTGGCCGTGACGTCGGATAGAGTAAAACGCATCTTCAACAAAAAACATCTATAGATCATTCAACTGTGTGAAAAAGCTAAGCAAAAAGCTGCCGATTGGGCTTTGTGGGCCACTAAATGTTATTTTAGTGTAAATAAAATTTTATTTTTGAATTTAGTCGTGGTTAAAAATAATTTCATTTCAATTATAAATCAAAGAAAATATATTACTTTGTATATTCTTTTCTACTTAATTTTTGAATTTTTTTTACAATTAATAGGTAGAAAAATTAGTCAATGCTTTTAAATATTATTGATTTTATAATAAGTCAAAAGTTAAAATAAACTGTAAATAAAAAAAAATATGTTTTGTAGGCATAGGTGTTATTATTATAGGAATACTAGCAATTTCCGCGGTTTCGACCGCGTTCTAAGAGCCACCCTTATCAGCTTGCGGAATAAAAAATAACCTACGACCTATTCTCAGACCGACCAAATGTACACAACATAAAAATCGGTCAAGCCGTTTCGGAGTAGTTTGATAACAAACACTGTGACACGAGATTTTTATATATTAGAAGATGTTGTCACCTTCTGGTATAGTTTAACTCGTGCTCTGTTTTAGTGGCCACATATTTTTTACGTGTCGGCGAGTTGAGTCACTTAACTTATACAGTAACAGATAATAGCTATCGAATTCTTTTTCTGGCTGTAGAAAATAATACCTTGGTGTATATATGTGTGTAATACATTAAAAAATCATTTGCCTAATTAATTATTTTTGATTCGAATTGTATTATGAATTATTGGAAATAAAATTTATCGTTTAATATATAAGTTTTGTGTAGATATCGTCTAAAACAGTAATATAATAAATTTTTATACGGTAATGATCTTAGTATTCTTGGACCATGATTAGTAAAGCATTCATAGGTAGGTAAGTGGTTTATAGTTAGTAGACATCCGCTAAGAACGGATTTTGCGACAGGGCTGCATTAAGGAGGTCTAAGGACACTCGAAAGTCCTTAATTCTTTGTGTACTATAAACCTAACACCTAACTAGGATTTATATATTCAAGTGTAAGTGCGAACTATGGATCACTCAGTCTCAGAAACTAGAAAGTCACCATATAATTGAATCACCGTACCAACCTTTCGAATTGAGATACGAAGAAAAAACTATAATACAGTATACTTTTCTCCTAGTAAACAAATTGCATGGTAAGTTTAATGATTAACAACTTGCGTGTTGGCATTCCTACGTTAAGGTATGCGCACACTTGCCAATTTCATAAAAATAATAAGTTTAGTTTTAAATAAAGGCTTAATATTCTTAATTATCTTAAGTATTAATCGTTTCTTAGATTTACGCGATTATTTGATACCTAAATAATAAATATAAATGCGAAAAATCATACACTTACCACTTGTAAGAAATTTCGAAAACCGCTTGACGTATAAAGATGAAAATTGGCGAGAAAGTAGTTTATAGGTAATGGATTTAGTGCCAGGTCCGGATTAAGGAGACCTAAGAGGTATCGCATGTTTGTATTAAAATTCCTTCCTTTTTTTTGTGCTATAAATTTAAAATTCGCGGGTAGCACCTAAGCGAGTTAGTTTTGAACAACATTTTTTTTTTCGATTTTTAGTTTCCGACAGTTACAGCTATGTAAAGATACTTTTTATCGTTAAAAGTACTGTTTTGCGAACGAAAATCCACTCCCACAAACAAGATTAGTAAGTCAAATGAGCCGAAACTCGAAAGAGATGAAGAGTTTTACTATCCAGCTCCTGACTCTATCATCAGCTCAGCTACGTTTCAAATCTTTGTAGGTATTGTCCGGATTTAATATACTAACCGCCGCACTCAGAGTCACTTAATGAACCATTACGTCGAGAATCTCCATACTAAAGAACGTCTTAATGGTTCATTAAGTGACTCTGAGTGCGACGGTAAGTAACTATAGGTCAATAAAGCCAAATTCGACCTCAAACACTTGATAACTATTAGTTACAAGTGAATAACAGCGTGTCAAAATCAATAAAGTGTTATTGTATTTTGTCTAGCCATTTCAATCATTGACTGTACGCAAAATACATAATCAGAAGAATGATATTTTTATATCTCTACATTTTTCTATTTTTTTAAAAAACAACTATTTTCCGAAGATATTAGGTGCATAATACATATTTAATATACTCCAGGTCATCACTAACATCATAGTTGTATTAAAAAGCTGAAGTTTGTTTGTTTGGTTGAACGCGTTGATCTCAGGAACTACGGGTTCTAATTGAAAAAAAAATTGTGTTCGATAGCCCGTTTATCGATTTATATAGGATATATAATATCACATGGTATATAATATATGTATGTAAAATCTAAGAATTTCGTTTTCCCTCTCTGTAGAACGCAGGCGGAGCCGCGGGAAATGTTAGTCTGTAGTATAAAATTTCATCCAATTCCTTTTATTCATTTAAACGTGAAGTAAATACACACAAACAGACAGATATTTTCATAAGCAACTTTTTATATTATATATTAGCAATTACCGCGACTCCCCGCGTTCTAATCATTATTAAAAAAGGGATTGGTGGTGGAAATAAAAAAAAAACAAGAAAAAAATCTGGAGAGGGCCACCCTTATCACCTAGGGGAATAAAAAATAGCCTATGACCTAGTCTTAAACCTACCAAATATAAACAAAAATGTCATAAAAATCGGTCAAGCCGTTTCGGAGGAGTTCGATAACAAACACTGTGACACGAGATTTTTATATATTAGATTAGATAGAGAAAATTCTGCTTTGGAAAAGCTGATGTATAGATATGCCTTTAAATAGTAATCGTGCTCGCATTCCAGAGTAGTCACGAATTCGCTCGACAAACAGAAAAAGTGGTCATACTTAGAACTAGTTACCAGTTTACTTCATATATGTAACGTTGCCTCATTAGTCTAGTGGTTAGCATAGCACAAGCCCGGAGATCTTAGGTTTGAATCCGCTTGATGCTTAGTAGAAAGACTAGGCTTTGAGAGTGAAAGGAACGTGGAGTGCACTTGTGTTTGCACGCATTGACGATACGTTTGGCTTAGTTCGTAGTGACTCTACTTGCTGTGCCAGCGGTCGCGGGTTCGAGCCCGCTATTGCATTTAATTGTGTGATGAGCACGAATGTTTATATTTATGAATGATATGGATGTATATATGTAGCCTACCATGGAATTGTATAAAATAATGAAGTACAAGAACTGTCAAATAAACGCGTAAATCTAAACAAGTATTATTAATTATCAATTTGCCTTCGGCGTTTTACAAAACACAAGCGTTTGTATAATGACGAATTATACAATATGCCTCAGACACATTGCATCACACGTAAACGGTTAATTTAATACTTACATACTTCAGTATATGTGGATACACTCGATACTCGTTAGCGAGTATCGACGCTGTAAAGAAGATTTATGGCCTATTACAATTAAGATCTATCAATCGTTTCCTAAAAAATATTAAAATGAACGGTACTTTACACTCTATCGAAATAATCACAATTTTTATAATAACTAAAAAGTATGTGAGAAATATTACTTTATTTTATTTTAGATTTAACGCGAGCAAAGCTGCGGGTTCTGCTAGTAAATGTATACAAAAACTTGACAAATTATATACTAAAACATTCCTCTAGAACCACTCTATCCATTGGTGAAAAAAGCATGAAAATCGGTGCATTAGTTTTTGAGTTTATCGCGAACAGACAGACAGACGCGGCGGAGGACTTTGTTTTATAATATGTAGCGACTAGTTTTAGTCTATGGTTGTTTGGATGCTCCGCCACATTGAATAGATTTTCGTCGTTTCATATATTGATTATTTTTCATGTTTTGGCTTTAGTAATTATAGTCACGGGAGAGTCGAGACTCGAGACTAAGGTTTTTCACGTCTCGAAAAGTTATAGATTAAGATCCCAGAGCGTTCTGACATAACTTATTTTCACATGGATGAAACCTTCACTACTTAGAAGCGTTTTGTATACTTAAAAATACCTGCCTACTTGTGAAGCTTGCCCTGTGACACCTGGGCAGGTACCAGGTGAGAAAGGTAACTAAAAATATGAGTTATCTTACTTAAATTTGTATGGCTGATTTTTATATATATTTTGTAGAATATTATTCTAAACTAGAATTATAAAGTGTCAGACACTT
This sequence comes from Boloria euphrosyne, assembly GCA_951802675.2. Lineage (NCBI taxonomy): Eukaryota > Metazoa > Arthropoda > Insecta > Lepidoptera > Nymphalidae > Boloria > Boloria euphrosyne. The sequence continues at coordinate 2,226,220 of OX637895.1, forward strand.
TTCATGGACCAGAGCTTTTGTCAGACGCTTTAAAGCTCGACAAAAAATTAATGAACTTTACTTATTTTTTCATGTCTGACTTTTAAATATGTTATTCAAGTAACTATTACAAAGTTATATTTCATCAGTCAGACAAATTCGAGTGACCAAACATCCCCTAAACACAAAAATATATTATACACACCTGAAGTACCTACAGAATATAAATTAATAAAAATATTCGTAAAGTAAAGCACCTACTGATATGTGCATTGTGTAAATATAGCGGAAACAATAGTAGATTAGAGAATAGGAAGTTAAAATTTAGTTTAAATTAACACCTATGTTACTATTACTATAAAACTATATTCCTATCAACATATTCCCTCAATGCTATTAAATAACTACATGTAAATTAAAAATAAAATTAAAAAATTAAAAAACCTGTGCAAAAAGTTAATTTTTTTTGATCAATAACCCCTGGCGTCCTTAGAAGACCTTACCAAAATTTCATCACATAGAATATATAGTTTAGAAATGCATAAAGAACAAACATACAATCTTTTATTTATTAGGGCGAGCGAAGCGAGACCAAACACTATCCCACAACCTGAGCGTTTTGTGGTACACTTTACTGAAAAACAGTTACGCCTATAGATTCATGCTTTAACATAGTAATCTAATTTCACATCTAGATGTGTTATCTGTCAAAAGAATATATATATATATATATATATATATATATATATATATATATATATATATATATATATATATATATATATATATATATATCTGAAATGGCTGGACCGATTTTGATGATTTGCTAGTATTATAATAAAATTCTAATTTATTCGAATCTGTACATTAAATATTTAAATTAAAATTCTTATTATGTTATTCTTATATTCATTACATAAACAAGTAAATAAATAAATAAATAGTCATTATTATCGATACAGAGGCCAAATATATAGTTTTTAGAATTTTTATCTGTTTGTCTGTCTGTGACGAGAAAATCACTGGACACGTTATGATGAAATTTGGTATAATCATAGTTGGTTATTCGGGTCAATATATAGGATTCTCGTTACTTCAGGTAAATATCTCAGTTGTCAGAAATATATACTATGAGTTATAACGTATCCAGTCATATATTTAATTTCAATCTAAGAATTTGGTTTCCGGTTGTAGAATGCGTTTTTAGAACATTTTTTTACATAATAATTGTTGAGTACTGATATGATTTTTCAGAAATAACAAATCCTGCAGTACTGATACCCCCTATGACCATACTCAATTTCATAAAAATTTGTCTATTGGTTTTCTTGTGAAACAGTCACAGTCAAACTGACATTTTTTTAAAGAATAAAAGATTCAACTTGATAAATATATACATTATATACATTTTGCATGGGTTGAATCTTTTTAAATCTATTTTTTTTATAAGGGATCTTATTGAAATAAGGATGCAAAAATCTTGGATTGAAATTAGTAAGTATTTTCAATACATTTCAATTTTTTACTCTGAGACCCATGCGCATAGTGCTCTCGCGCTCGCACTCCCGGCTGAATAATTTTGTGTTTAGGGGATGTTTGGTCACTCGAATTTGTCTGACTGATGAAACATAACTTTGTAATAGTTACTTGAATAACATATTTAAAAGTCAGACATGAAAAAATAAGTAAAGTTCATTAATTTTTTGTCGAGCTTTAAAGCGTCTGACAAAAGCTCTGGTCCATGAAAAGTGTCTGACACTTTATAATTCTAGTTTAGAATAATATTCTACAAAATATATATAAAAATCAGCCATACAAATTTAAGTAAGATAACTCATATTTTTAGTTACCTTTCTCACCTGGTACCTGCCCAGGTGTCACAGGGCAAGCTTCACAAGTAGGCAGGTATTTTTAAGTATACTAGACGCTACTAAGTAGTGAAGGTTTCATCCATGTGAAAATAAGTTATGTCAGAACGCTCTGGGATCTTGGAATATTAGAAAAGGTTAGAAAAGGGGAGGTGGCAGCAAAATACACTAAAATTATAGGGGCTTATATTTTTACTAGCGACTCACCCTCGCTTCGCTCGGGTTCGCCCCTAGGTCCGTGTTGTATACTTCGCACCGCCCGGTATATATTTGAGTTGATTATCTGAATTGCAAGCACCATGGCAACGGTCATAGCATGATACGTCAAACGCCGTTAATTGTATAATGTTGTTTTAAATTTCCTAACTTTTTTCGTTATAGTATGTTATCCTTAAGAGATAGACATATGCCGTCGCGGACTTTTTTTTAGACCTATATAAGATACACAATTCCACCATACATCATTTTGTTATATCTCAAAAGGTTTAGTCAGCGTTTTGAGTGAAAGACGTTGAAAGAGGTGAAAGAGAGCGTTGAAAGCTCCCAGACGGCCTATATTTTTCCGACACCTCCAACAGATATCATTATATTTTAGCCAATTTATACAAAAACTTGACAAATTATATATTAAAACCTCCCTGGAGAACCATTCTATCCATTGGTGAAAACTCTGCATGAAAATTGGTGCAGTAGATTTTGAGTTTATCGCGAACAGACAGACAGATAGACGCGGCGGAAGACTTTGTTTTATAATATGTATATAGATTTGATTAGAGTTGCAACAAATATGTATGTATATTGTATATACTTACGTAAATACATATATTTATTTGGCCGGCCAAATGTGGGTTGGATGACTTGAACACTGTCTAGGTTCCATAAGACAAGGAGTAGTAAGGTACACTTTATTTTTAAGATCCTATTGAAATTTAAACAAGTTTTATTTCCAAAGCCTCTCGAATTAATCTCGCGATGTTTCGTTCGGAGGATATGAGTTCTAGCAAACCCCGCGAGGCAATATGAAATGTACGAAAACTGTGTAAAAATCCGAAAAGATTCTTATATTTCATGAAATATGCATTAATCTGTAAAAACTTTTTTTTATTTCGTATTTACTTCATCTTTGTATTATAACTTTTTTATAACATCTTGTAAATTGATTTTACATGTAACGGCGGCCAGATAAAGAGTCCCACAGAAACAGACAATAAATCATCCCATAAAAGTAATCGTGGAAAAACACTAATTGTGTATTAGATGCATGGGATGTTACATGAATTATTATCTATGGTTCAAACAAAACTTTTTGGATTTGTATGTTGGTATCATTGGAACTGTCAAATTTGACAAATGATGTGTCTATACTTTTTATAATATATCTAATTACTTCTTTTCTGTCTAAACGTCATTTATTTTTAGCCGTTGATTGATAAATTGTCCAAAAGAATATAGATAAAAGATAAAAATTAAAACGTATATTATTATTTTTATTTTTCCTGTTCCTCTCAAAAAGATACTACAAAAAATAATAAAAACTCTTATCACTTATTTTTATTTCTTAACAGCTATATGAGTTAAAAAAATACGCAATGAACTTAATCGAATTTCGTACTTTTTATTACAAACTATAGATTAATTAATTAGGCTCTTGGCTCTTGCCTACTTGCCTTGCCTCTTACAAAGTCATTGTAAGATAAAAAAAAAAAACTACTTCGACGCAGTCTCAGAACAAACTAAAGCATAGAAGGCGCGTTACGACATTTGAACTACAATGCAGGACATTTTTTAATCTTTAAGTTTTGCGATTTACATTAATGACTGAAAATTTTGTACTATTTTTATAAAAACACGTAAAATCACTAGACAAAAGCCTGAGACGTTAGGTAGCTTTTAAACTTAGTATCATAAAGATAGTTAAGGTAACTAAATTGACGTTTGCTTTGTGGCAATTCACAATTGGAGCAACCTACATCTGTCCCTATTTAATGCTGTCATGAGTGTATAAGAAAATAGAGACGACTATATTACTTAAAATTAGCTTCTTTCTATGTTTAGTTAGTGTTCTGAGGTCGCAGTATACTTAACAGTTAACATTAAATAGAACATGCAGAACCACAATCCGTCTGAGCGCGTGCGGCGAGAGTGTGAATTGCAATAAAGATTAGCCGGACCGTGGTTGGAGTTACTTTAATTTAATGTATAATTTAGTTAAAAGCTTTTAAGTGCGACAAAAGTAGCGACCCAACACGCATTGTCCAAAAATTAATAGGTATTTCTAAATGGAGTGGTGATACCAAATCTCTAATGCTTTATGGCCTTGAACCGACTTCAAAAAGAATTATAAATGCGGAAGTAACTTTGTCTGTCTGTCGCGCTTTCACGCCAAAACTACTGAATCGAATGAAATTTGATACACAGATAGTATAGAGCCTGAGAAAGGACATAGGCAACTTTTCAAAGCGAAAAATGGCTTTGAAAAGGGGGTTGAAATAAGGGATCAAAGTTTTTTTTTTGTTTATCTATCTCTGTGCTAAATCTCATCCAGATCGGTTCAGCCGTTCTGCCAAACTTTCAAAATATGTATTTATTAATTAACTAGCGGATCCCGCGGCTTCGCTCGCGCTAAATCTAGGAATGAACCCGAGCGAAGCGAGGGTCAGTCGCTAGTACAAAATATTTAATAGTGGCTGCAGTTTACTTATATTAAAACACATTTTATTTATTTAAAATTTACATCTTATAATATATGCCTCAGATTGTATTCATAATAATAAGATAATAAAACTTGGTTATACTTTAACTCTTCTTTATCCACCAAAAATATTAAATAAATATTCAAATAATAATAAGTATTGTGTATCAGTGGCGAAGAGTGAAATTTTAGCAGAGGTAAGCCTCTTTTCAAAAAAACATAAACATATACATACCTACCTACTTACCTACAGTTTTATAAAGCAATTCACAAAAATAAAGAACGTAATCGTGACAATTTTTCCTTTTCATATTAAGGCTATTATCGTTATTTTTTTTAAATATATAATATATAAAATATTATAGCAAAATACAATTAACACTTACTAAAATTATATATTACAAACAAAGTACAATACGTTTTAAGGAATTAAATATTCTTTTATTTTATATGAATATTAAATACACTAGTTTAAATATAAAATACCGCCATCTGTTAACATCTGTTTGAACGACTTCATCTAACTGCAGAGATTGATTTATTATTTAGTTATCAAGTGAACTGTTAAATTAAACAGGAATTATTGTAAAATATGTATTAAATATTGCAAATGTTTGTTCATTTTTTATTTTTTTATATTTACCTATTATATGATTATTGAAGAGTTACATAAATATGACTTAAAATTGTTTTTGTGTACAGGCGTTATCCGATGTCAGTGACGTTTCGCTAGAGTGGCCAATATGGCGACTGCGATTTGTCTGTCAGCACCATTAGAATTAAACGAAATACTCCACAATCCGAATTTTGCGGATATATGTTGTCGACTCGAAATCTTTATTTTTTTATGTTTTATTATTCAGCTAAAGTTTCGATCGAGTCTACCGTACCCCGTCACGAAATTATTAATATAGAAATATTATTACTTTCTAAGCAATGATATTTTAACTATAGATATGTTATGAGCGCGCAATCGTGAAAACTCGAAAACATCCTAATTAGGACGTATTGCCTTTAGTCAGTGTCACCGCATGGCGACGAGTGGTACGCTGCTACAAAATTAAAAAAAATGCCATCCTGTGTATTTAGGAAATGCACCAATTATGATACCAAAGTTAATAAAACACAAGGGATCTCATACCACATGTAAGAACGCAGAATACTTCGATTTATTAATATATTTCAATTATTTGCCTAATATTCTGAAATGTCATCGGTCGCTAGACTAATGTTTGTTTACATTGACGCGCAATTGACAACATTAGCTGTCTCTTTTTTTCTTATTGATTTTATCGACTATCCCCTTTCTATCATTTTGACATGTACCTTGAATGAAAAGTGTGTATGTGTGCAGCGCGGAACACTTTTTTCGGTTGTTTAGTGAGCGTATAACATATCTATAGTTAAAATATCATTGTTTCTAAGACTTTCGCAATAATTTGACATTTTATATGAAAAAAAGTAATTTTCACTTTCTTCTATAGAATAAAATATGTTATTAATTAAAATTAACAAAAAATACTATAATAATATACTTTGTCAAAAAAAACAAAAATAATATATATTTTATTTATATTTAATAACAGTATAAAACACAAGTTTTTAACTATACGTCGATAGATGGCGCTTGTCGTTTTTAAAACGCGCTATCGTTTGGTTCAGTCGGGAAGTACTAAGGCATTGTTACACGGTGCTTGAATCAACAAATGCAAGTGATTTAGCGGAATTTTAACTATATTTTTGCCGCTGTTTATTAACATTCGTTCTGTTGAACGAATGTTCTCAGAACGAATGTTCTAGAAACAGCTTATAAGTTATAATGTTATTAACCGACTTCAAAAAAAGGAGGAGGTTATCAATTCGTCGGGGACTTTTTTTTTTTTTTTTTTTCTATGTATGTTCCCCGATTACTCGACGATGGCTGGACCGATTTGGAAAATTCTTTTTTTGTTTGAAAGGGTATAGTTTCTAGTTGGTCCCATAGTCACCAAGTCACGATCTGATGATGGATCCCAGGGAAATCGAAGACAACTCTCAAATTTTATAGGCACTTATTACGTTTTTCATATATTTTCTAAAGCTGTTCAAGTATTTGCGTCTGATAATCATCATCTCCTGTGGTTGAGCTAATGATGGAAGGTACAACTCCTCAACGGTTAGGAGTTAAAAGAAAATTCTTTCAAAATTATACGTAATTATAGACCGATAGTTAAATTCTTTCAGGCTCTTATTAACCGACTCTAAAAAAAGGAGGAGGTTCTCAATATAAGTATGTTCCCCATTACTCGAAGATGGCTGGACCGATTTGGAAAATTCTTTTTTGTACATAAACAAAATAAGTATCTACTTTCCGCTAAAAATTTGAAAATAAATTATTTTTAACAAAAAACAAAAACCGACTTCAAAACTAAACAAATCTAAACTAAAAAGTAGAAAATAATACTTTTAAGAACTTCGTTAATTTAGAAGTCGGTGCCAGCCAAAGCAAAATAACCTTAAATAGACACATAAGTATTCGGTTAATCTATATCTATAATATTTGTAAACATAATCAAAATACCGTTCGAAAGTTCCTTGCAAAGGCAAGATAAGTCTATCCGTCCTGGCTGGCACCGACTTCAAAATTAACAAAGTTCTTAAAAGTATTATTTTCTACTTTTTAGTTTAGATTTGTTTAGTTTTGAAGTCGGTTTTTGTTTTTTGTTAAAAATAATTTTTAATGTAAGAAAGATCGTGTCACGTCACACGTGTGGACTGTGGTGTCGTGGGATAGGACCTTATTATGAAAATATTAATTTTAAGTTCTATTCGAGATATAAAGAAAATAATTATCCGGGTATACATTTTTTATTATGATTTTTTTATTGATAAAAAAATACTTTACAAAGTTATCAACTTTATTTTATTTGCAAACCAGACGGTGTAATTATCGAATAATATAATAATAATACCCGTCATCACGTAGGTCGTAGACTATACATTACACACTGTATAGCCATCATACAAAGACTATACATAAATTATAAAAATCTTACGTTGTGTATTGTGTTTATTGTGTATGATAAGTGCTCTTAATTGCTCATAAAATGCTTAATTCAAATTCATTATTTAATTAGTTATTAATAATTAAAAATACAAAATTATTTTTGCCTATTACACGTAAACCAATAGAATTTTCTTAAAACATTTTTTTAATAAATTGCTCACCGAATGCTTCTTCAATTTTTGTTTTTTTTTTTAATTTTATTTATCGTTAATTAATTAAAAATTATTATTGTTGTTTGTGAGCAATTAAGAGCACTTATCAATTAATCTGAGCGGTTATAGTTCCAAGCCAACTTTTTCGAGGTAATCTCAGGAACTGCTGGTGCGAATTGCAAAATTATCTTAGTTTTATTTTCACGAAATTCCTAGGGATACCACGAATTTACGGAAGATGACGAATATTATTGTCAAATGCTCATTTGAAATTATGTTTTATTGTTTTATCCAGCTCCACCTTTCTAATTTTACTAGATTTAGTCTAGTGAAACGACATATCACGGGTATTTTATTAGTATTTTGTCAAATCTCTAAACAGTTTTAGTAATAAGACGAAGTGACAGTAATATTCGTCATCTGCCGTAAAATTGTAGTATTCCTAGAGATTTCGTGAAATCCCTAGTATCCTCATTTCACTGCGACATATATACCTACTACAAGCAGTACCCGCTAATAATTTGACATTTTATAAAAAAGTAATTTTTACTTTCTTCCATATAATAAAATATATTAAGTATTAATATACTTTGTCAAAAAAAAAACCAAAATATTTAATAAAAGTATAAAACACAAGTTTTGAACTATACGTCCATAGATGGCGCTGATCGTTTTTAAAACGCGCTATGGTTTGGTTCAGTTGAGAAGTACTTAAAGCGCCTTCACACAGTGTTTAGTTAAATCGGTTCAGTGGTTTTTGAGAATTTTTTGATGCTGTTGATAGAACGAATGTTCTAGAAACGGCTTATTAATAACTAATACGCATTGATTAATATAAATATAGTTAATTATATTATATAATGTATGGTAGTTTGATGCAGAATAGGAGTACTACTATGGTCGATGACAGAATACAGATTACTATCATGTATGACGATACGTTTGGCTCAGTTGGTAGTGACCCTACTTCCTGCGCCAGCGGTCGCGGGTTCGAGTCCCGCTGGGGACATTCATTTGTTGAGCACGAATGTTTGTACTCCAGTCATGGGTGTTAATATTTATAATTTGTTTGTATTTAAAATTATATATGTGTAAGTGTATCAACTATCTGGTATCCGTAACACAAGCCTCGTAGCTTACCACGGAACTAGATGGCGTTGTTGTAATAATGTCTCAACATATTTATTATACTACAACTAGGAACTACAATTCCCGCGGCTCCGCCCGCGTCGCGTTGGTAGAAGGATGTAGAAGGAAAATTTAGGGTAATAGTTATTATTTGATTCGAAATCATAAAAAAAATTGGTCTAAAAATAAAAAAAATAACGGGCGAAGCCATCCTTATCACGTTGAGAAATAAAAATAAACCTACGACCTATTCTCAGACCTAGCAAAAATGCACAAAAATTCATAAAAATCGGTCAAGGCGTTTCAGAGGAGTTCGTGTTTGATAACTAACACTGTGACACTCATTACAGAGAGAGATTGGATTTAATTCTATACACATTATGTTCAAAATTATAATATCTGTACATTAAATAAATGTTGTTGAGTCCGAATCTATAATTTTCTTTTTAGAATTTTTATCTATTAGGTAGACCTATTTTAATGAACTAGACCGATTTTAATGAAATTTTGATACGACACTCAAATGATTCGGATGAAGACTTTTCAAGGCCTAAGCACCGCCATTTCGAATTCAAATGACATCTATTTCTATGATACTCGCATTATCAAGACGAATAAAATGAATTCATCAAAATCAGTTAAGCCCTTTAGTTATTACAAGTGAACATAGAATCGGACATTCGGGCTTCGCTGTTGTTGGGTAAAAAGGCTTTAAATAAAAATACACAGATTGAAAGTTAGACTATCTAACATATTACATGAAATTAAGACAAATGTTATCTAAAATGTCCAAAACGGTCACCCTCCAAAAACCAGGCAGAGGCACTGTCGCTTAACAATTAAATTACAAACGATATACTAGGGGTGTAAGAGACCCCATCACTTCTAATCACGGTTCATTTAACTATTACATATTATATTGCTTAATATTGTTTAAATATTATTATATATATATTCGGTACAAAGCGAATATGGATCTTAATAAAATTGTTCTTAATAACGCCTATTCAAATTGTCTATACATATATATGTACATAATAGGTAAGACAGCCCAGCGGTAACGCGCTCGCTTGAATAACCGAGTGATGTGGGTTCATAACCGGGTCTCGCACCTGATATTTTCATGTGCGAATAATTTCTATCATGATAACCACTTACTTGTCTTACGGTGAGGGAAAACATCGTGAGGAAACCTGCATGTCTGAGAAAAATTAGCAAGTTTTGGAAAGATATGTCAAGTCAGCCTGCTCGCACTAGGCCAGCGCGGTGGACTATGGCCTCATCCCCCTCGTACTGAGGGAGGCCCCAGCAGTAGGGCGTTAAAAGGGCTGAAGACATACATAATAGAATTCTGAGTCGAATCTGTACATAAAATAAGTATTTTTCGCAAAATATCATTAAAATAGTCATTATCGAATCTTTAGTTTTCAGAATTTTTGTCTTCTGTCTGGAACGCATCTCGATAAAACGACTGATTGTGCTGGAATTTGGTACAATGATAGTTGCTTATTTGGGTCAGGATTCTTTTTATTTTGGACTAGGGGCTCACCCTCGCTTCGCTCGGGTTCGTCCCTAGGTACTTGTTGTATATATTTTTTACTTTGCACCGCCCGGTATATATTTGTCTTGATTATAATATGAATTACACGCACCATGGCAACGGTCATAACTGATACGTCAAACGCCGTTAATTTTATAAAGTTTTTTTTAATTTTCTAATCTTCCGCACAACTTTCTTATTTTTTTCTTTCATAAGAACCTTCTAACAATAACAAACATAACAAAAAAGAATTGGCCAAATTGGTCCAGGCGTTGTTGAGTTATGCGCTTACCGACACATTTTGCGATTCATTTTTATATTATAGAAGAAGATTACTATCTCATTTCTGAAAATTTAAAAATACAAACGGTTAAAACGCACCCGTATTCTCATGCGCGAATAATTTCCAATATGATTACCACTTAGCAATGAAAAAGATATGAGGAAGCATATCTGAAAGAACCTAGTAGTTTTCCCTTTCCAACCTTTACTAAAACCTCTTTCGTTAGAAAGACACGTAAAGTCAGTCGCATTTGACCTAGCGTAGTGGACTTTGGTCTGATCTCTCTTTTATCGAAGGGAGGCCCGAGTCCCGCAGTGGATATTAAAAATGGATATGCATATAGCAACACTAGTTGCTGTTTATGAAATACAAAAACAAAACACTGCAACACTGTACAAAGTAATGTCACATCTCTTGGGAGTTACAGATGCACTGACGCTAATTTGTTTGATAGTTGATATGCGAGTGGGGTCCGCTTTTACCTATTTAACTAACCCTGGCTTGCAACTATAAATATATAACATTTTTAAGTGTAAATAAGATACTAATTGAACTGAATCTATACACTAAATATTTTTTTAAAATCTTATTGATATAGACATTTTTATTTCATTTTTTTCGAAATCTATAGTTTTTGATAATTAGTCTGTCAGTCTGTGACCGTATCACGAAAAAACACTGGACGGACAATTTATATTAACCGTTGTCACTCATCAGTGTTGTTCATATCGGTAAAGTGAGAAAAAGATCTCTATCTATAACGATTTCAGTAGAGAAGTAATAAGTTGAGTATCATCATTCCTAAACCGTGACGACTCGTTTGGCTCAGTTGGTAGTGACCCGACTTTCTGCGCCAGCGGTCGCGGGTTCGAGTCTCGCTGGGGGCATTCATTTGCTAATCACGAATGTTTGTACTCCAGTCATGGGTGTTTATATTTATAATATGTATGTATTTAAAATATATATGTGTAGTATATCAACTATCTGGTATCCGCAACACAAGCACGTTAAGTAGCTTACTGCAGAACTAGATGGAGCTGTTGTAATAATGTCCCAACATATTTAAAAAAAAAAACCGAGAACCAAACCCCAATGTACTTACCGAACTTTGAATTACTTCCAATAGCTGGCTCAAGTAACAAATGTACTGACAGAGGGTTGTAATAGTTAACATATAATAAAAATTATTGCTTAAACACACTTATAATAATAAAATTAGGATGAGTGAAATTGAGATGTCCCCAATGTATGGGGGGATTAGAATGGGGTTATGCAATATTCTTTTTAACTTGTTTGGCTTAGTATGTAGTGATCCTACTTTCTGTGCCAGATGTAGTAGGTTCGTGTCCCGCTGGGGACATTTATTTGTGTGATAAGTACTAATTTTTAAATTAATAATATTATATATGTATATAAAGTTATAACTACCACTACTGGTATCGATAACACAAGCCTCGTAGCTTACCACGGATCTAGATAGTCATGGTGCTGTGTGTTAATGTGTTTTTAAATACATATTATAATCACCCATGACTGGAGTACAAACATTTGCACTCAGCTTTTAAAAGAATGCACCCAGCAGAACTCGAACTCGCGACCGCTGGAACAGCAAGTAGGTATCGTAGCTAAAAACGTGTCGTCAAAATAATATGACAGGCACGACACGTGAATAACATTTAGATCACTTTTATTCTAAAAATGAATCTAATCTGAATAAAATAGACATACAAACTTCAAAGAACACTTTTTAGTATTAGATAGTAAATAAACTTGTCTCTCTTATGCATCAAACCGTCCATCGCATCAAAATGTCAGGGGGTGGATAGAGCCATTGCGGTATATTTCATTGAAAAGCGATTAATAAAATCGAGTTGTTAAATTTATGTAAGTACGTATTCACTCGTGGCTTTGCTTAGTGTCAAATTAAACCATTTTTTTTTTTCAAATTCATTAAATTTGTGGTATATTATAAATGCGAAAGTTTCAGAAAATGTACGAGAGGATGTTTGTCGCAAAAAATATTTTACAGTTTTTGATGCTGTTTCATCGTTCATTATTATTTTGTCAAAACACGCGGATCCGCTAGCGTTTTAAAGAAACTAAATTCTTAGATTTCACATATCGTGTGATATTTTACAGCCAGTTTTTAACGGTTAATTGAGATTTCTCAGAAATGAGATATTTTCCAGCTGTAAAAAGTATCCTATATCCTGACCCGGATACCCAGCTATCATCGTACCAAATTTCATTAAAATCTGTTCAGTGGTTTTCTCGTGATGCGGTCACAGACAGACAGAAATTATAGTTCCTGAGATTAGCATGTTTAAACAAACAAACTTTTAGCTTTATAATAATAACATAATTATAGTATAGACTATAGATTATAAAAACCGTTTAATTTATTTTTTTGAGCCAGTGCATACAAAATAAATTAAAATGCTTGACAAACTACTATACTTTCTACATATACATACTAAAACCTTCCTCGAGAAGCACTCTTTCCATTGGTGAAAACAGCATGAAAATCGGTGCAATAGTTTTGGAGTTTTGCGCGAACAGACAGACGCGGCGGAGGACTTTGTTTTATAATATGTATAGATATAGAAGCACTTCTGTGCGTCAACCATGAAGAATGACCAATAATTTTTTTTTTAATATAGATCTTCTTCACAGAAAACATTTCTTATCATTATCACTCATATTATCAAAATAATAATAAATATAACTCACCAAATTTGATTTACAAAAGCAACTTTTTATTACAAACAAGCCGGAGCTCGGCATACGTAAATCGTCAGATTATATATATTTTTTAATCCTGGTATCATTACCCTTACAATATAAAAAAAATCTACTGCGCTCGAATAAGTCAAGGCATCGTTTTTTTTACAATTTTGTTACCCTCCTACTTCCTTAGGTTAAGCTTAAATCGTCAAGTTAGTAAATTTGTCATTTTTCAGTTAGTAATTAGTAATTTAAAATTAAAAAAAAAATTACTTTATTAAATTCTTAATCAGACGCGCTCGAGTATTTCAGATGATCAATTTTTTTTACATATTTAACGGGTTCGCAGAGCGTACCCCCTATATTGAAGACTGATACTGGTTGGGGGTACTTATCAATATAAGGTATCCTACCTTATACTAATCTGACGCTCTCAAGTAAATCCCAAATTTCCCTCTTGGGCTCCCCTACTATAAGAAACGTTAACTCACTCCACTCGGGACTCCGATATGAGATATTTTCCCGCAGTAAAATTATTAACTATAGATTCGGCCACTCTGTCGATAATAATTACTATTTCAATAAAAGTTTGTTGTACAGATTTGACTAAGTTAGAATTATATTGTCTTCAGCCCTTTTTAAGGCCCACTGCTGGGGGTGGACCTCCCTCAGTACGAGGGGGATCAGGTCATAGTCCACCGCGCTGGCCTAGTGCGTGTTGGCGGACTGAGCATGTCTTACGAAAACTTGCTAGGTTCTCTCAGACATGCAGGTTTCCTCACGATGTTTTCCTTCACCGTAAGACAAGTGGTAATCGTGATAGAAATGATTCGCACATGAAAATATCAGAGGCGCGAGACCCGAATTTAAACCAGCATCACTCGGTTATACAAGCGAGCGCGTAACCGCTGGGCTACCGCTGCTTTCAATTATATTATATGTAAAGATTAGAAGGGAAGTGTTTAAAATTATATACACACGTAAAAATTGATTATTCTTACTTATACTTTGAATAATTTATTATGCAATTAAATATTTTCTCGGGAAACTTAAATGTCATATTTATACGTCCAACATGTAATGGGCGTAACTTTCAACGAAACATTTATGCATTTATATTGAATCGAGGGGTATCATTATTTTATCGACTAAGGGTCGATTATCAAATTACAAGATAATATATTGATTAGCAATTATAAGCGACATTATTTTTAGTCTTTACATTATTACTAGCGACGCGCCGTCGCTTCGCTCGGGCTCAGCCCTAGACTTAGCGCGAGCGAAGCCATGGGTTCGCTTGTTATATACTAAAATCTTTCTCGAGAATCACTCTATCCATTGGTGAAAACAGCATGAAAATCGGTGCAGTAGTTTTTGAGTTTATCGCGAACAGACAGACAGACATGCGCGGCGGAGGACTTTGTTTTATACGAGTAATATGTAGTGATGTGTACATTATTATTTCAACAATGTCTGAGGAGTTAGTTGTTCCTAGCATATTCCATAGACGTTATTTTTGGTTCTGATATTTTCGAAATATTTTTTTTTCTACTTGACATATCGGTGAATATTTTTAGTTTATGTATCTATTGAGTCAGAAAAATTATATTTTTAGGTGAGTATTTGGATTCGGAAATGTAGGATTTCTTAAAACTGATTCATTTTTACCACCTAACCGATTTCGGTCAATCGTGACTATCGAGTTAAAACCTGGTTCGGCAATATGAGGAGTAGATATTATTATAGCATAGCGCATATGCATACAAACACAACGTTCATGCTCTATAGAGAGCCACACTCACTCATAGAGAGTGAGATGACAATTCGACCTAATTTAATTCTCTATTTTTGTTACAGAATGGGACTCAAACTTCGCCAACTCACCGACGGCCGACATCTTGTTCAAATAATATACACACCAAATGGACTCATTCAAGATTGCGAGTATATTACTGAAGGAAAGTCTGCCAGAAATTTTCTTAAAACATTAAGAAAAGAATTAAAAATGGCGTTAGACGAAGAAAGTTATAGGTTACAGGAGAAAAAATCATTGGACAATGAGAAATTTTACCGCCATTTTGGCAATGTGACATTTCGGATATTAAAAAATGGCGACAAGTTGCCGCCTAATATTGCGTCATGGTTCAATTATGACAGATTAAAAACAGAATGCTTCGAAAGGCATGAAGAATTAACTTATATGATGGAGAACAAAAATAAAGAAAATGATAACGGTCTCACAAGGTATGTATTTCATACGCATCGCCTTCATCCATATTTGCACGTGCTTAAAAAAATAAAATTGTCTATTATAAAAGTATTTTCGCCAATGCAATGACCTCTTTCACACTGCACCTCTATGGATCTTACGTCGATTTATAACGTTATTATATAAAGTATGTATTTACACAAGTATTTAATACATTTTTATTAAATAAGGTATATAATGTATCTGTAATATGTATATGGTAAGACTTTAAACAGATGCGGAAAAGAATGCGTTCAAGAAAAACATGGATATATCAACTTTTTAAAATGGAGACTTCTTAATTTTAATATTCAATAAGTCAGTATCAAAGTTGGCATAAAATACTCATAATGCTCAGTACTTTTTTTATATAATTTATGCGCACGACATTATTGCACGATTACCTATCTCATCTCTGGCTTTATATTTTTTATCTTTATTATCTTTAATTTCTTATATTATTCCTATGAAATTTAATATTATATAAAATACAATACAAAATGACAATCATGACAATAATGTTTTGACAGATTTTAATTTTGAACAACAGATAAAAATAAGATTAATATTATAAAAACATTTTATGAAATTATAAATAAAAATAAATAAGGAAAACAGAAAGAATCATTCATAGAGGCAAAAAATAAGGTATAAAATGTATTAGTGTTGAGAAAAATCTATTTCATCCTTTTTCAATGGCTTCTAGTTAGAATCATCTTCATTTATCATCTCATAAGTTTTTGCTTTGGAATTTTGGGAATTCACAACGACAATAAAAAGGCTTTAAGGCTTCACTATAAAATTATAAAGCTTTTGGAAAACGAAATATTCAATTTAGTCGCGATTTCATGCATGGATGACAGGTCGCGCAGGTCTCTCAGGGAAAATTTCATAATGCCTGGAACAAAATGGTGCGGCGCAGGACAATTGGCGGAGAAATACAACGATTTGGGTGTGGATAGACTGGAAGATAGGTGCTGTAGAACACACGACAACTGTCGCATGAACATTGGCGCTTTCCGACGAAAATTTGGGCTTTTTAACTTCAGACCGTACACGATTTCGCACTGTAAGTGCGATAGGAGGTTGGTGAAATCATCTCTTTGAGCTTCTCCAGGGTTTTTGGTAGCTTCAGGTTTTCTGGTACTGGACAAGTATCAGAATTTGCAAATGTTTGCGATTTGGGATTGCTTTTGGGTGCATTATGCTGGTAAATAAACATTTGTACGTAGATAACCGAGTTTGGACTTGAATTATTGTACATAACAATATTTTCTTGTAAGTAATAAAATTTAAACTTAATCGTAAACTCATGACACTTTCGTATACGGACTTATCTAATTTTATTAGGCGCGTTCGTTAAATGAGAACATTTGTTACAACTTTATCAACTAAGTCGACGTTGTAAAAATTCTAGTGATCTATGTGTAGGCAGATTTACAGCTTTGTATGACGGATGGTTATTTACGATAAGGCCAAAACCGTTGGTGGTCCAATAGAGACTTGAGGTCATTACATTGGCGTGATCTTTTCACGTCAAACACGGTAACGTAATAGCAAAAAAATCGACAGAAAAAAGCGGGATTCTATGGAGTTGCTACGGGTGCCGGGAACCAAATGGTGTGGAAAAGGTTATTCGGCAACCAGATATTCCCAACTGGGAGGCTATACACGGACCGACAGATGCTGTCGGGTTCACGATCTTAGATGCCCCTTTTGGATCGGGGGGTTGGAGAAGAAGTATGGTTTATACAATTGGCGTATAAATACTCTAATGCATTGCAGATGCGACGAAAGGTTCGTATTATTAGGCATAACGATGGCTTCGTAGATCAATATTTATTAAAAAGTTAAGTTGTCTATGGCTCGTTCGTCTCGTGTTAGCACTAGTAGGATGTTATTAAAAAAAGTTTTGTCAAAAAACCGTTCTGCATGAAAGGATACATATATTAATATTTTGTGTGTCTGTGTGTTTATGTGTTTGTGTGTGCTTAAAGCTGTGTGTGCAAATTGTATATCGCTTGCTTTATGTTTGTCAAATCCTATAAAACATATAGTCGGCCAACGGACGTGACAGCCCAAGCTGCCACACACTAATGTCCCAAGCGAGAGTATGGCAGCTTGGGATGGCTGACACGTCCATTGGCCGACTGTATGTTTCATAGGCTTTGGTTTTGTGTTGTACTTTTTTAGCTGTAACGTTTATAGTTTATAAAAGTATAGTCGTCTAGAAAAATGTAAAGTAGTGCTAATAGTAATACAAATATATCTTTTTTATATGATGTCAAATCTACTTCTAATTTTCCGTAAAAGATACGGCTCTTTATGCCACAAAAAACGAACTTTTTATACAGTCAGTACATTGATAACATCTAAGTAGTTTTGCTTTGCATAGCTTTTAAAACTGCGCGTGCGCAACCTCGAGGAATTCTGATTAGTTATTTAAAAACAGTTTTATCACATTTTAAATTAAGCTCTTGCCCATGCTTTTAAGAGCCATATGGTCGACAGATCAGAATGTACCCGAATGATTAAATTAATAGAGTCATTTCTTTGGACGCGGTAAAAAAAAGTGAAATGTTCGTGAATAAAATAAGTAATAATAAAAAGTATCACTACCCTGTCTTCGGTGAGATAGGCGTTTAGTGCGGAATAGAGAAAAATGTAGAGCATCTTAACTTAGAAAAAAGTCTGTTATATTTTTATTTTTAATAAAAATAATAAAGAACACTTTAGAAATATTCTTATATACACACTAAACAGATGTACAAAACATGTCCGCCTGGAATAGCGACACTATAATTCCCGCGGCTCCGCCCGCGCCCGAGGGATGGAAATTTAGGGTTATAAGAATTTTTTGATGCCAAATCATAAAAAGTAAAAATTAAAAATTTGGTCTAAAAATAAAATATCTGGAGAGGGTCATCCTTATCACCTAGGTCCTAGGGGAATAAAAATTAGCCTACAACCTATTATCAGACCTACCAAATATGCACAAAAAAATCATAATAATCGGTCAAACCGTTTCGGAGGAGGTCGATAACAAACACTGTGACACGGTATTTTTTTAGTATTAAAACCTTTCGTGGACCTTAAGGAACATACAAAAAAAATTAGCCGTATTGGTCAGCCATTCTTGAGGTCAATATTCATTTTTATTTATATAGATTAGATTATATGTATATTTCCGAAGGACAAACAAACATCTTAAATAATCCTTCTTTAAGTTTACGCGAATATATTTTAATAACTTACTTCTTATCTGATAAAAAACGTTTAAATAAAATTCCCGATGTTTCTTTCGCATTCGCTTTAGGTACATCTATAAAAGGCATCGAATCAAATTCGTCATCGAAAAGCATCTTAAATAAACAAATTTTCACCTAATGAGCTGAAAAATTATTTATTTAAATGCTTCAGTAATGAGTTACAAGGGCAGTTAGATTTTTTTGAATCGAATGAAAATGATGTAGGCCTTGGACTTTGCTTTGTGTTGTTTTAAGGTGACAATTGGCTACTTTTGTTTTATTTTGTCTACAATTATATAAACACATTTACTTTTATTACTTTTTAATCAGTACATCAGATGTAAATAAAATTGAAGAGACTGTTTGTAATTTCAAATTAACACTTACGCCCAGCGAAGCGGGGCGGGTTTGCTAATGGTACATAATGTATTAAGGCAGTGGTAGCCCAGCGGTAACGCGCTCGCTTGGATAACCGAGTGATGCGGGTTTAAATTCGAGTCTCGAACCTCTGAAATTTTCATGTGCGAATCATTTCTATCATGATTACCACTTGTCTTACGGAAAACATCGTGAGTGAGAAGTCCGCCAACACACACTAGGCCAGCGCGATGGACTATGGCCTGATCCCCCGTACTGAGGGACCCTCACCCCCAGCAGTGTGACGTTAAAAGGGGCTGAAGACAAATAATGTATTGTTTGACAAATTCTTAGTTTTGAGGAAGCACATGATTTGTATTAGATTATGTATGTATATCCTTTTTACATCCCACTGCTGGGCACAGGCTTTCTTTCAATATGAGGGGAATCAGGCTGTAGTCTATCCAACGCTACGCTGGCCAAGTGCAGGGCGGACTATACTTTTCTTTTGAAAATTCGATAATTTCTCTCAAAGCAGGTTTCACGTTGTTTTACTTAGTAGTAAGTACTTACTGTAAATGATTCGCACATGCGAATATCCGAGGTGCGAGACCCGGTATTTGAACCCACATCACTCGGTTTCCCAAGCAAGGCACACCACTGGGCTACCACTGCCATAGTGATGATTATGTAGACAAAAATATAAAATTATTTTGCTTTTACTATAACTTTTTTCTACTTTATAACTACATATTATAAAATAACTCACGCCGCTGTCTGTCTGTCTGTTCGTGATAATCTAAAAATATTAGGAAGAGGTTTGTAAAAAATAAGTTTTTCAAAAATGTAAATATGACACTATATATAACTAAACATGTCGCTGTTATTTCGAATATTCTTTTAAGGTAGTCGGTAAATATCATACCATGGCAACGGTTATAACTGATACGTCAAATCAAGCTTTTAGCTTTAACAATGACGTAATTTCCATACAAAATGTCATCCCCTATTTCAGCCCTTTACAGCCCTTTTTCGCCTTAAAAAGTAGCCTATGTCCGTCTCCTGGCTCTAAGCTATCTCCCCACCAATTTTCAGCCAAATCGGTACAGCCGTTGTTGAGTTATAAATAGTGTAACTAACAAGACTTTCTTTTATATATATAAGATGTTTCTACGACTAATAATAAAAGTCAACTCCACTCCTTTCCTAAGCTCGGCGACAATCACAAAAACCTGATATCATCTCATACCTTCTAATTGGTGGCTATAAATTAGTTTGTCCGTCTGTTTGTTGTAGACGTTATGAAGTTTAATTAATACAACTAACATTATATGGGCACGTTTCGTAGGAAATTGAAAAATTATACATATTTCGAGTAAAATGAGCGCTTTTATAAGTATGTCTAAAGCTAACGTTTTCCCGCGGTTTCTCTTGAGTTTTGATTGACAATTTTACTCGGGAATATCTTATGTGACTAGCGTTTTTTTAATAGCTCGAGATTATTTGAATCAGCGCAAGCCTATCAAATCTAGGCTGTTTCTGCGGCTTACTAAAAGAAATATATAGCTAAACGTGACCCGACCCGGGACTCAAACCCAGGACCTCCGGATGTGCAGACGCAAATGCTAGCCACTACACCAAGGTTAACCGAGGCAGGTAAAAAAGATATTTAAGAGATGTACCGTATCTTTCGAAAACGACGCGCCGCGCCGTGAAGATAGAATGATAAATAAGAAAAAAACTTACAACATCCCATTCAAGCCATTTTAACTCTGTTTTTAGGGCTTTTATGAACTGAAATGCATCCTTAATGTCATAGAACAGTGATATACGAAAATGGGTTGAATTACATCACATAAGTGCATATAAATAAAATTGAAATGTCTGTTTGTAATTTCAAATTAATAGCTTTTCACTTTTATATGAATGTCTGTCTAATTGTTCCGGCTAATCTCTGAAACGGCTGGACCGATTTTGACGGCATTTTCACTCGCAGATAGCTAATGTTATAAAGAGTAACTTAGGATACTTTTATTTTAGTAGAAAATTATAAAAGCCGTTTAATACATTTTAATTTACGCCCAATGAAGCGGGCCGGGTTTGCTAGTTTACCATAGATTATATTTCGTTTTTCTTATATCTAATATCTATTTATCTTGGTATCGATATTAACTTAAGATTTTTAGGTTGAAGGAAATTTGTTTAGTAGTTGTGCTGTCTGTTTGTTTGTATTTGAATTCTGTAATAACTTATAAGTGCGGGGTTTAAATAATTGGTTTGTCTAGTACTTTCTTAGGTTTACGCGAATATTCGACATTATAAATGAAACAACCATTTCGGATTTTGTTGCTTTACTGTAATCATGGTTACGGACGAGACCTATAAGCATGGTTCGCGACAAAATCCGAAATGTAGTTTCAGTTACAAATTGGTTTGTCATCTACTTAAATCTTATAATGTAGGTTAAATATAATATGAAGTTGAGATCATTCTTAATGTTTTTATTATTAATATGTAAAGTCATTACAAAGTCAGTTTAACAATAAAAAAACTCTTTTAACTAAACCAAAACGCTCGTACCATTTCTAATATTCTCTTATCTATGGCATTTATTGGAGAGACCGTAAATAGTCTACGGAAATCAATTGTGAACTCTCTCCCGTACCATTAAAGTCGATATTAGAATAATAAACTAATTATACCTTTTTTTTTAAAGTAAAAATCAGAGATCGGGTCTAATGATATACTAATAAATATCTTCAAACTTCTACACCGTTTAATTGAGACCGACAATACTTATATTTTATGTTTTTTATAGTTTTAGATATATTTTTCCCAGACTTTCTATAAAATAACCATTTTTTTTTTTGGGACAAAGGGGGCAAACCGGCAGGAGGCTCACCTGATGGTAAGTGATCACCTCCGCCCATGGACATTTGCAACACCACAGGGCTTGCAGATGCGTTGCCGGCCTTTCAGGAAAGGGAGGGAGGGAGGAGGGATGGGGAGTGGGCCTCCCGGACTCTCACTTACCGGACGAAACGCAACAGCATAGCTGCCACTTCACGCCGGTCTTCTGTGAGAGAGTGGTAAAAATGTTAACTTCGAAACTGTACACTGAATATTTCATGAAAAATCTCATTGAAATAGATAGACAACCGGCATTCGTTATGAAGCGATTCGATTTCTACAATCGTCATCGCTTAAATGCAGCGTATGCATCTTGAACTTTAAATCACTAATAATTGAAATGAATGTACATTGTCTACCATCATCTATTCGTTGACAACAGATCACGTGACATATCTAAGTCATATGTCAAACCCATACATTTTGGACATTTCTACTATCGCTTTCGCTAATCGATTGTTACATTTTCTAGGCCCTCAGATATTTTCAAAGTCGATGCAGCTGATAGAACACAGATAATGCTCCTTTGGGTAGTTCGTTAAAAATAATTAGCGCGAGCGAAGCGAGACCTAACACTATTCCACAACCTAAGCATTTTGTGGTACACTTTACTGAAAAACTATATCGCCTAAATATTTGTGCTTTAACATAGTAATTTAACTACATATCTAGATGTGTTATTTGTCAAAAAAAAATATATTTTGAGTTTTGATTTCATTGGAATTGGATATAATGTTATTATACTACTAACGCCATCTGTTACAAAACCAAAGAGTTAACATCGCTGTGACATTATTATCCGTTAGAAAAACTACGCGAGTCCTCACAAAGCTTTAAACTACTTTAAAACAGCAGACGAAACCACGAGAAATCCTTAGTTAAATTGCTCTGGGAAGTCCAGTCCAAGAGCTCTATTTAAGGGTTTATTCAGAATTTTGTTTACGAATCCATTGTTTTAATCGCTTCCGCTTAATATCAAGCTTCAATCACGTTTCTTTGTAATGATTAGGAAACACTATTTACAGCCACTCCCTGGACTATTTTATAAGCTGTAAATGTTTTAGGCGTCAGTAATTTCAACAAACAATTACGAATGACTTCATTCACTTGGACTTAAATGTATTCATTCAACCCTTTTTAACGTCCCACTTCTGGGCCTCCCTTCTATACGAGGGGGATCAAGCCATAGTTCCCTCAGACATGCACGTTTTTTCATCACGTTTTCCTTCACCATAAGACAAGTGGTGATCATGTCAGATAAGATTTGTACCTGAAAATATTAGAGATGTGACACCCGGATTTGACCCCCATTGTCACAAACTTGCTAGATATGTGGAAGGCCGCTTGGTTTGATTGTTTAAATAAAACTCGCGATTTACATTGCACGTGAGATAATTCTTTAATCAGGGCAGACGTCAGAACATAAGTCATAAGCATAGGCAATAGTTATATTCATCATAGACATTCATATTCTAGCACAGATTATAATTATTGCAACACCCATCACTCGGTTATCCAAGGGAGCACGCTACCACTAGGCTACAGCTGTCTTTGGACTAAAATTTTTGGAATGAAATATTGTATAGAATATCTTTGTGAAAGGCCGTGTCGTGCTATGATGCTAAGATTCTAAAATATAAAAGTTAGACATGGCATCTTGGACTTTCGAACTCGGCTATAGCTAAGCCACATGTATGTCCAACCCTTTCCTTCGTAATTAGTAAACGGTTATCACCATAATCACTTACAATCATCATTTGTAAGTTAAAAGCCTATGAGGCATACTATACTAAATCTAATACTCATAACCACGTTATAAATCATTGAAAAATCATTTTTTTTGCTGTAAATTATAAAATAGTTACGAAAATAAAAAAGCTCAATGCGTAAAGAGCGAATTAAAAAGATATAAGCATTACGCATTTTTTTTGTAGAACAATTTGCCGTAGAATATTCTCATAAACAACTATTTAAGTAGTGTAGGCAATAAAATTTACGACTTGCTAGATAAAAACCGCGACAGATATAGTAAAAACACAGTGTAAACTGTAATTACAGTAAATGTAAGATCTCCAAGATTTCGTCAACGAGCCTTAAGAAACGTACGTTCTACATGGAGGTTGTCCACTTCGGTGGGCGGCGTGTCATGCAGGTTGCTCCTGGTACTTCTCTGAGAGCAGAGTGGACTGTGGAGCAATCCCGCTGTTTAGGCTGCTTTGGCAGACCTGCCCTCGTAGCGTCATGGTTGAATGCGTAAATGATCATACAACGCCTCATTACGACGGAAGAGGCTGTGTTTAAGGCGAGGCACCAGTGAAGAAGCGGAGAAAAACATTTTGCTAGATCAATTTTTTTAGGTATTAACCATTTTTTTTAGGTGGCAATTAGGCACTGGCTCCTCTAGCCGGTGACTAACTAACTACATCTACGCAAATTTTTTAGCTTCTCTGTGACAGTGATTGCTAAAAAAAATTCAATATAATTAATGCATGAAAAGATCGAAATAAAAGTAAATACTGAATGTTTTGTAGGGTGTGTATTTTTTTTATTTTAAAGGTATACAAAACTTAGCGAATTCAAAAAAACAAGACATGTTTGACGTATCTTATTATACGCAGCGGGAATTTTAACATTGAAATATTACACGTTGAATTCGAAGAAATGAGACGCTCAATTATTCTGTTGCTACATTCGCTATCATCTACAGATTATATATCTAATTATATAAATAAAATTGAAGTGTCTGTTTTTAATTTCACTAAAGGAATATAAATTTTAAAATGTTGTCTGTCTGTTTGTTCCGGCTAATCCCTAAAACGGTTGGACCGATTTTGACACAAATAGCTAATGTTATAAGGAGTAACACAGGCTACTTTTATTTTAGAAATTTTATTTATTTTTTAACTAGCCAAGCCCGCGACTTCGCTCGCACTAAATCGCGTAAATACGTAAAATTTGAAAGCTCATCTGTTAACGCGCATGTAAGACTCAACCTGTTTCTATTAGATTTCATTCAAAACGCCATTTCAATATCAATGACTAACAAACATACACACGTACAAAACTCCGCAACCGCAATTCGTTTTAAAAATGGCGAGCCTTCTATAAACAGAACATTTAAATATCGTCGGTCATCTTTCCAAGATATGACACCGACCAAACATTAATCGTCCATTATAAACCTACAAAGGGTCGTTTCCATGCGAATAAACACGAAAATAGTTTCTATAACAAAGAAAACCACCCTTATTTGACAATAATTTATGTATTGCCGTATTTAACCTCGCGCGCTTTATTCACAGATTATAAATCCTGTGAAGCGTGTCGATAACGCAGTCATAAGACAAGATGGCGTCGTTGACAGTTTGCTACGATTTTGGCGGGATTCTTTTTTTATATTTGTTATAAAATGTTGAGGTGTTATTTGAAGTAGCTAGTATTTAATGTTGGGCTAATTTACTATTGAATTAAGTTTTTAATTTTGAATTTCATTAATTTACATCACGATTTATTCTTTATATTTACCTTTTACATAATTAATCCTCCGATAAGTGGCGTTCGTCAATAGTGTTAATATAAAATATACCGAGGTAATATTTTTTAATGAAAAATGTTTTTTTTAATTCATAACAAAACCAGTGACTGAATATTCACTATACAGTTTCTATAATCACTTTTCATATTCTATTCACCGCACTTTATCAATGAATGTACAGTACAACTACAAACTTATTAAACGCCAGATAAAAATTATGACTTCATTTTTTTTAATTTAAGAAAATATTTTTCTTCTCTAACTTAATTTTTATTTGAATGTATTGAGGGTTATATAGATTTCTTAGAAATTAGGTATTTTCCCGCAGTAAAAACTATCCTATATATTGACCCGGATAACCAGATATCATCATACCAAATTTCATCCAAATCCGTCAAGTCGTTTTCCCTTGATGTGGTCACAGACAGACAGACCTAAATTCTAAAAACTATAGATTCGGCCTCTGTATCGTTAACAATGACTATTTCAATAAGACTTTCCAAAAAATATTCAATGTACAGATTCAACTAAGTTAGAATTTTATTATATGTATAGATTGTATTTAGGAGATTGTTAGGGGTGTCAGCAGCACCTTTTCTCCTAATGTCTTCCTCATATCCCGACCAGAGGCAGGTGTATAACAGTAGGCTCTACAGAGCGTCCTATCCTTTTTTCGCCCTATTTATTAAAATTATTATTCAATTTATCAATCAGGGTACTTAATCTGCTGAGCATGTTTTATTATATGTATTGCCCGGTTTTCTAAAGTTAAGAAACGTTTGACAACACTACGAAACTTTGTTTCGTTAGAAGTAGAACTTCGTCGTAAATAAAGCCGTGTGTGCGATCTATGAAGACCTTAGACCTCTATATGTTACATAGAATAAGTAGTTATTACAATAATTAGACAGATAAACAAATAATTATATAAATAATAATTAAATTTAATTATTAACGCCACGTAGTAAATATTACGTAAAATTTTATTTATATCAACACTATAGAGCTAGAGGTCAGATTTGGATTGTAAACAAACTTTCATATAAAATAGTTCATTTACAGTGGCTTTGCTTACCTTAATATGCCATTTTTGAATTTAATACTTAAATTATAATTCTACAAGTGGCGCCTTTATTTATAGAAGTGAATATAAAGGCACGTTTAATTTATTTTTTAGTACAGAATTTCTGTAAGATACACATTTTATAAAATTATATATCTTTTGATAATGAGTAAAATTATTAAAATTTTGTAATTTTCAATAAGGATTTACGTTACAAGTCTTGAAACCATAAACTTTCCTCATATGTAAATAAAATCGTGAGAAAAACAAACATTTTAAATATTTACCAAAAGTAATGTAAAACCTCTTTTGTTTCAACTTAAAAAGAGCATACTGTTTAGTCTATGGTTTCCGCGCCATTAGCCGCGCATTCGGCCGCGCGCGCGATTTTCGAATTTCGAACGTCGCACAAAGGATGTGTCAACTTGTCTTATAAACGGCCAGTTGTCGAAGGCTCTAGAACATGGGGAATTTATAAGAGCGTAAAGATATTGAGAAACAAATTGAGTGTGCTGTCGAACTCCTCAAGTGTTACGATAAAAAATATAAATATTAAAATTTATAATGTTTCCCTGTAGGTATTTTATAGAAAAAAAGTTGTATTTTGTTTTATAATAAATAACATCAGTTAGAGCATAAATTATTTTAGTTAGGTGGAAATTCATTTGACAACTTTTTTTAGTTTGCTAGAAATTAGAATATAAAAAATAGGCTAAAATCAATAGTTCTGGAAATAAATGCGAGAAATGCTAGTTAGTATAATATATTATATTGGTAGGAACTTTTTTTTCAGTTTTTTTTTTCAAATAATTAAACTCGGACTTAGAATCTCCAATTTTGTATCAAATAATAACTTTAAACACCTACGTTGACATATTTTAATAAAAAAAAACAAACAAAAGTAGCCGGACAATTAAACCAGTAACAATAGCTTTGAATTAATAGTGAGTACCATTAGAAAGCTAAAGAACGCAAGTTCTATTCTCTCGCGTAATGTCATATTATATTGTTTTACCCAAGATTAAAAACTGTCGTAAGTATTTATTGTATTAATCAATAGCATGAAAGTGGATATGGGAGTGAGAAATCACAATCATTGATCAGCTTCCACACCGGCACTGCATCGTAGAATAAATTATAAGTTCTACTAGAATAGAATAGTTGTAATAGAATTAAAAAAAAGGTTCAAAATAACTAGAAACTTCCTTAAGTTTGTCTTTATTAGCTTTACAGTATAAATAAAAAAATGTTTTCGGAGTTTTTCGTACAATTTATTTAGATTTTTGGTTCAAAGCAAAAAACAAAATATTTGCTGAGAAATCTGATGACAAAGTTTTTTTAATGTCAAATATTCGCGTAAATCTAAGATAGTACACGCTTAAAAGTAGCTTCTTTTTTACTCCAGGTCTTACTCTATAATTGTACTCATCCAATCCAGCCATTTTATTGTAAAGTGACAAACACACCAAAAACTCCACATTTACGAAGAAACAAAATTCTATAAATAAAATCAATTCTACAAACTTATTTCGTCTAATCACTACAAAAGTCAACTAAACTTGGATGCGGGCAAAGCTTCGCTGACCAACAAGCAACAAAATGAAAAATACCACGCCGTATACTTTTCCGGGCGTACCTTCTATAATCCTTGCTAAGACCCGCATTTTTCGATGTTTGACGCTTAGCAGTAACTAAGCCACTTATACCCGAAGGGTGGTTTCACTCGTATTCGAACCCTACTCTGCTTGAATTGTATAGGTAGAAATAAATAGGATTTTCAGCGTAATTGTTTTTGACCGAACCGATTGTATTTGATAAAATTGATGTAATTTATTATTGTTATTAATTGATCTATATAGATAGGGATATTCATAACAGAACCTTCTTTTTTTCTGTTGGTTAAACGACATTTTCTGTAATAAATAATTCAGTCTTATACCAATTTTGTTTACTACACGAACACTAGTTAATATTTAAAAGGCTGAACCGATTTGGATGGTTTTTGATACGATTTTAAAGACTATTAACCTGACACCCGAGAGAAGTAAAGATAAATCTCTATAGCCTGTATAAAACAATGCTGTATTAGCTTAAATGCGGTTGCGAATTGCCTATTTTGGGTATGAAGCCTTCGGTTAGTGATCAAGAATCGAATCTGTATCATCATATCACACTACAATAGTACCACAATACCATTTATTTGCAAATACAGGTGTATGAATTGATCGCAGCTCAGTCAAATTGAATAAAGTTCTAAAAATCATAGAGTAGTATAAACATAGAAGTGTTACCTCATTCTAATAAATATTCATGTAATTTTTTTATACATTTTTTTTTTATTATGACTCGTCTAAAATACTTTTTCCATAGACCACTTTCTAATTAATTATATATTTCAACCAAATTCAACTAGCCATTTTAGCATGAAATATTAATACAAATTTTCGTAGTTATAATACAATGTTAATTAATAATTATCCTATGGGATACAATACTTATACCATGAAAAAAAACTTGCTCTCCCCTAAATTAACACCATGTCTAAAAACTAAAAAATCATGTGAATTTATTGCTTCTTGCTGCGTAAAAGAGAAACAAACAAACACGCGTATAAGTTCAGTATAAAATATAAATCATGTTTACTAGAAATATTTATTTATGATATAGTGTAACTATTAATAACTTTGATGCTATATTTAAATAAGAATTGAGATGAGTGCCAAAATTTAATTAATTTAAACATGTACTATACTAGCAATGTTTTAGCTAAGTACGTTTTTTTTAATGGAACGGAACTGTAATTCTAACTTTAACTTTTTATTTTTTATTAATATTTATATACTAACACTTGCATTACACAAACAATAATTTGTTTAATATTTTAGATTATTAATATATATTTTTTTACAACATTGTTTGTAGTCATTTTAGTTTTAAAACAAGAGCTTAATTTGCTGTGTGCGAGTGAATTAACTTTTAAAAACGGAAGCTTACTTCAGGTATCTTTTTCTGTACAAAAAATCATCTGAATCGGTTCAGCGCTTACAGCGTGAAAAAGTAATATTGTATACGTATATACATCCGAACATTTACGTACTATTTTTTTTCTTTATTCAAAAAATACCAAACCAGGCTCACTTCGCTGGGCGTAGGTTAAAATAAATTAAACGTTTCTTATAATTTTCTAATAAAATAAACGTATAATAGGTATTTTTACCTAAGTTACACCTTAAAATATTAGCTATCTGCGTGTGAAAGTCCCGTCATAATCGGTCCACCCGTTTCAGACAGACTAACATTTTAAAAATAGATTTCTCGATATACTTTCATATTATGCATTTAATGAAAAGCTGTTAATTTGAAACTACAAACAGACACTTCAATTTAATTCAAATGTACTGATTCAAAAATATAAGGTTGCTCTGTCAACATCCTACTCTATGTACAAAATGCATACAAAGAAACCTACAAAGTCCAAGGGCTCGTTAAAGAAAGGCAGCTTCACGCAAAATCCACTCTCACGCTGACCAAAAGCGAAAAATGTATAGTTTTTACTTCAGAATTCTTTTACAGTTGATTTAACTTGTTTTTAGGGTTCCAAGCGGGTGTTATAAAAACCTTTAATATATTTTTTTTATAAATGGAGTTAATATTGTGTAGTATGTCATATTACTTAGGTAAAGTTTGTATTTGGGAAATATTTAGCGACACGTTTGGCTTAGTTTGTAGAGATCTGTTTGCCGTGCCAGTGATCGCTGGTTCGGGTTCCGCTGAGGACATTCATTCGTGTGATGAGCGCGAATGATAATACTACAATAATGAGTGTTTATTTATAATATTTATGTATTTAAAGTTATATATGTGTAGTGTATCAACTATCTAGTATTCGTAACGATTATGTGATATGTCCCAATTGTCGTGGGTGACTCATGTAAAAAATATATTTACCTAAAAACTCGTCACTTATTTGACTCTTATCATCTGCGGCCATATATGCTAGGCAGTAGTCACATTTGTCTTACAGTGAAGGAAAACTCCTTCACTGTAAGTCAAGGTGGCAAATTTCTTAAATAAAAGTAGCCCAAGTTACTTCTTATAAAGTTAGCTATCTACGAGTGAAATCCCGTCAGAATCGGTCCAGTCGTTTTAGAGATTAGCCGGAACAAACAAAAATTTTTAATATTGATTTTTGATCTGTTAATTTGAAATTAAAAATACCTACACACTTTAGTCACTTCACAAACGACATGAAATACTTCACTGCATAATCACTTCTAGTTACAAACACAGCACTACTCTAGCTGTATACAAAAATCCTATATAACTCTTACAAAGAAAAACCTCTAAAGCCTAACAGCTCATTAAGGAAAGGCATTACTTGAGGTAGTACCAAAAAAACTAGAAAAAAGTACCTTTTTTACGCTACACGTAGATTGTATAGTTCATTGGTTAAATAGTGCCATGTTCAAATAGAACAAGTTTGTGGGTTCGATTATCGCGCTTGCCATTTTTGTTACTGAATATAATTTCTAGTTAATTACGCGATAGGTTATAAATGTTTTTTTTTCTTTAAAAACAAACGAACTCATTTCGTTTTTTTTATGTACGTTATGCAACATCTTAACCAATTGTAATTTTTTCGTGAGTTTTCTATAATTTAATAGGACTCAATATAATATATTTTATAAGTGAAATGTTCACATAAGGGTTTGATTCTATACAAGGTGAACCAAATATTTTCGTTTGTAGAGTGATATGTACCGATATATTTCGATTCGATTCCCGGTTCAGGTCAGATTTAAATAAAATGCAGTTAAGTAAAACATCAATATTTAAATCTAAATTAAAAGTAGATACTTTTCTATTTCTTCTATGCCCCATAAATTCGTTACACCTCGTTCATAAACTTTCTTCAGTTTATAAAACGATTTTCTTAGTTATTTTTTGTTGACAAGATTTTTTTACGTATATTTCCTAATTTTCAATGCCTAATAATTATGATCATATTTCGTCCACTGATCGAACTGTTCTTAACTATTCATGACCTTATAATATTAGTTGTATATATATAATACAATAAATACTTAAAATAAAATTAATAAATAAAATAAAATAACACATTCTTATCTTATATATACCATACAGTTCAAAATTAAATTTTATAAAAAAATAAATATATCAAAAATATATTCTTTTTTGTAACTTCCTACGTATAACTGCTCTGTGCAAATAAGAACCCTCAAAGGCCCTTTTAAGTGGGAATAATCCGCAAATCAAACCAAACTTAACGTCTCACACTTTACTGACCAAAAGAAGGGACTTCTTAAAATAACGATTAAACTAATAAAATACATTTTCGACGGATATATTGTATAGTGGTGGCTCAGTGGTAACGCGTTAACAAGTGAAGCTAGTTCAAATCCGGTCTGTGGTAATAATGATTAATGCGAATTAGTTTTACATGATTACCACTTGTCTTACGGTGAAGGAAAACATTGCAAGGAAACCTGCATGTCTGAGAAAACCTACCAGGTTTTCGAAAGACATGTGAAGTCCACCAACCCACACGTGGCCTTGGTGGAATATGGCCTGATCCCCTTCATATTGAAGGCAGGCCCGTATTATATCAGCTTTGGATTATAAAAGAGCATTTATTATATAAATACTAATGACTACTGAAATCATAAAATAGTATAAATATTTTACTAAAGTCTGATATGATTGGTTACCTATTGGTTTGTGTCGTACATTTAAACTGTTAAATTTCTCAAAATGAGATTTTCTTGCAGTAAAAAGTATCCTATTTGTTGACCCAGGTACCCATCTATTATCAAACTAAATTTCATTAAAATCCGTACAGTAGTTTTCACGAAATGAGGTTACAAACAGACAAAAATGTAAATTGATATAGATAAATAGATTCGGATTCTGAGGCTCTGTATCGATAGTAATGACATTTCAATAAGATTTTCATATCTGGTACACGTAACACAAGCCTCGTTACTACGACACTAGATGGCGCTATGTGTAATAATATCCCTACTATTGTCAAGTGTGAGTCGATTTTGTGGGCTCAAAATTGATGAACTTGTTTAAAGCGACTTTCGCACTTGGCCATATTTCCGGTTCTAGTTCCGTAAAGTAAATATAACATATCATTTAGTAGGGTTGCTTCCAATAAGCTAATTACAAATCATAATATGCTTACTTTTAGTACTTTGGTAAGTCACGGCCGACTGTACCACAGCCTGTATCACAGATGGCAGTTCCTTCCTCCATGTCATAAAATATAGTACTTATGTTTACGCGAATATTCGACATTATAAATGAAACTACCTTTTCGGATTTTGTCGCGGATTTATTTTGATATTTTCACAGCAATCATGGTCGCAGGAGATACTCGCCCGAAAATCAAAATAAATCCGCGACAAAATCCGAAAAGGTACTTTCATTTATAATGACATAAAATATATACAATAATAGTCACCTAAAGCTTATACTTAATTACAAATGCCACAAAATAACAAAATTAAATTTTATATTTTTCATAAAAGTTAATTTCATTGGTCAGTTGAGATAACAGAGCACCTACAAAAAGTGCTTAAGCAAAAAATCCTTTGAGTAAACTAGTGCATTCTGTTATTCTACACTGACCTAAAAGGATGAGGCTTCGAGAATGTAAATAAACTTAGCTAAATGGACTAACTTTGATCGGATTCCTTTTGTTTTGAGGACTGTCTTGATAATGTAGGGTACCGGCGCGGGTGTAGGACAATTTTTGGGGGTAGGACCACCCCGAACAAAAAATATGCTTTAAAACAATTTTATAATTAACATATCATTACATATTATCAAATAGTCTTCTGTCACGTCTGTCTGTCTGTTCGCGCAAAACTCAAAAACTACTGCACCGATTTTCATGCTGTTTTCACCAATAGATAGAGTGGTTCTCGGGAAAGGTTTTAGTATATATTTTGTAAAGTTTTTCTATACATGTACTAGCGGAATCCACGGCTTCGCCCGCGCTAAATCTAGGGACGAGCTCGAGTGGAACGAGGGCAAGTGGCTAGATTTCTTTTTATTTGTGAAACAAACAGTACAATAATACAATAATTATAAATAATATAGCACATATACACTAATAAAGTTTCCACTTGTAAATAACACAAATAAGAACCAGAAGGACACAAAAAAAATAAAGGAAAATTTTACTCACCAATTAGGATAATTATAAAATTATAAAAAAGGGAAAACAAATACATTAATAGTTAACAGTGATACTATAAACGATTAATTTTAGTTTTAAAATTATAAAATATTACAGTACTACAATAATAGTTTCTCTTTTGCTCCTATATTCTGTGTGTTTAAATTTCATCTAAATTCGTCCAGCCTTTTCAGAAAAAAGGTACATGAATCGTGCAGACTAAATACTAATTTCTGAATTTATACATTACTAGCGAGTAGCGACTCACCTTCGCTTCGCTCGGGTTCTTGTCTAGGTACCCCCTTTAGTATATAATTCATGATAGAAATGATTCGCACATGAAAATATCAGAGGTGTGAGACCCGGATTTGAACCCGTACCACTCGGTTATACAAGCGAGCGTGTTACCACTGGGCTACCACTGCCTAGAGCCGGGATTGCAAGTTAATAAATAATATTAGAGTGTATGTTAATTGTAATTTTTAATGTATAAAACAAAATAACACCTTTTTACTTAATACGTATGAAATATTATGTAATAATTAGATTTTTTTTTTTTGATAGTCTGCTTACTCCGTTTAATATCCAAAACGGGTTGACCAATTTTGACAGAACTTTCACTGTCAGATAGCTTATATTATGAGTCACTTAGGCTACATTTATTTTTAACAAAAAGACCTAAGCCTACGAAGCGAGGGTAAGTCACTCTCAGCATAACATTACCATAACGTCTTACACTGACCACTCTATGATTCCTTGTATACAGGAGACGTCCAAACAAAAGACAAATCATTTTTTATTTCTTACACAAGGCAAAACGCCAAAAGCCAGCAGGCGATATATCCGATGCACCGATAAGTACCCTCGATGTAGGGTTGCCACATAATCTCTACATAGTGTAAGGTTTCGCTATTTTTTTAATTTGTTAAACTGGCCATTTTGTAACTCTGGCAGTCAATATTATGAAAATTGTTATAAAAAAAATAAAGAATATGGAAATGAAAAGAAAAAAATGACAGGACGAGGGGATGAAAATTGTTCTGGAAGGGATTGAGATGCGTGGATGTCGACAGTGGTTGAAAAAGTATATATTTTATTAAATTGTTTCTATAAAAGGTCTTATAGAGGAATTGGATGTTAACAGTGATTGAAAAGTACTTATATCTTTTATTAAATTGTCTAAACAAGCGGTTTTATAGATGAATTGTAACCTACGATATTGTCATGGGGAAAAATGGAAAAAATATAATAAATATGTATGAAAGTTGAAGCGGGTTTTTCTTACAATAGTATAAAACAAAGTCGCTCCCCGCCGTCGCGTCTGTACGCTTAGATCTTTTAAACTACACGACGGATTTAAATGCGGTTTTAAGTTGTTATTAGTAGATAGAGGGATTCAAGAGGGAAATAAGATAAAATGATTTCTAACTAATATTTTATATGTATATCTATACATATTATATTATATAAATAAAATTGAAGTGTCTGTTTGTAATTTCAAATTAACAGCTTTTCACTAAATGCATATGAAAGTATATACGGTAATTACATTACAAAAAAATATTTAAATTTTTTATCTGTCTGTTTGTTCCGACTAGTCTCTGGAACGAGTGTACCGATTTTGACGAAACTTTCACTCACAGATAGCTAATGTCATAAGCAGTAACTTAGGCTAAGTACTTTTATTTTAGATATTCTATACAATCGCATAACTTAAATCTGGCAACCCTACATTGAGTGCACTTGACGCGTGCCGTTGACGTAATGGCATATCTCCCGCCAAATACCGCACTTATATACCTTTCGAACGTTCGTTTTTTAAAATGATAAATGCAGAGCAAAAATATTGGAAATAATCGAATTTGTAAAATGTTCTTACAATAAATATCACATACTAGCGAGTACTCACTCTTGCTTCGCTCGTGTTCGTCCCTACATTTAGAGCGAGCGAAGCCGCGGTTTCCGCTAGTATATCTTTATAAATTATAGCTTATGCGATATTCTGATGTGTAAGCTATATTATTGTGAAGTTTCATCAAAATCGTTCATATCAATCATTCAGTAGTTTTTGCGTGAAAGAGTAACAAACATACATTCTTACAAACTTTCGCATTTATTATATCAGTAGGATTAGTCGGATTCCTAGAATGATAATTTTTCTATACATAAATCTAAATGTATTTATGCTCGCAATATTAGCAAGTTTGATGTGGCTCTTATTTCCCTAATAATTATGACAAGTGGTGATCATGTTAGAAATGATTCGCAGAAAATATCAGAAGTGCGAGACCCAGATTTGAACCCGCATCACTCGGTTATACAAGCGAGTGCGTTACCACTGGGCTACCACTTTTATAAAGAATAATATAAGTGTATAACATATCAAATAAGAGAAGTACACTCGCTTGGGACATTAGTGTATGACAGCTTGGGCTGTTACGTCCGTTGGCCGACTATAAGTTTCATAGACTTTGGATATAGATAAGACGACGTACAATAAAACGTCTCAAATGCATAAAATCCATATTATTCTATATACACTTTGCCGCCAATTTATGACATATGGCATAAACTTACCGCGAAACGATGACAGGCGGCGCCGGTAGTAAAATGGCGGTCACCTAATGTTCACAGATAATAAAATAAAGCAATATTGAAATTGCTTCCTGGTTGAGTCTCCCGTAATAAATGTAGAATGACTAAAATATAAGCTTGTATGAATATTGCATAGCGAAGAATACTTGCGACTTCTTCTTGCTTCGCTCGAGTGCAATTTTAGATGCCTAACAACCTAATGTGTAACTCCAGATTATAATTAATTGGTCAACACACATAATAATATAACACAGTAGCTAAAAACTATTTAGGTACATTAAAACGGGACAAACATTGACGACACGTTTGGCTCAGTTGGTAGTGACCCTACTTCCTGCGCCAGTGGTCGCGGGTTCGAGTCCCGCTGGGGGCATGCATTTGTTGAGCACGAATGTTTGTACTCCAGTCATGGGTGTTAATATTTATAATATGTATGTATTTAAAATTTATATGTGTAGTATATCAATTGTCAGATAACGTAGCTTACCACGGAACTAGATGGCGCTGTTGTAATTCAAATTAAAATTAAAAGTATTTTATTCAGCATAAAATTATTACAATTTTTTACTGAACGTCATGAGTCTACTACCAGTTCGGAAAGAAGAAGCCGCTGACCTGAGAAGAACTGGCGAAAGAAACCCAGCGGGACTAATATATATTTTTTTTGTATTTAATAATGTCCCAACATATTTATTTATTTAAACACGAACGAAGTGAGGGCGGGTTATATTTAAAATAACCGTTTTAATTTATACCTTGTTTACATTGTAGCATCGTCCGTCTATAAACTTTATTATACGGTGCACTTAAAATTCTTGATAAAATTTTTAACTAGTCCTAACCGACGACTTTAAAAGTCGATTTCTTTATATAAGATCATCTTTATATAGAAAAGGCAGTGTGTGTATGTATGTTCCCTATAAACTCCGAAACCGAGACCGATTTTGATGAAATCTTCAGATTACTCTAGCGGTTGATCCTTGGAAGTTTGGTAGCGATCGAAAGTTTGAGCGATGACGGGAACTGCTAGTTTACTCATAAAAAATTGCCTTCGAATAGGATAATCGGGGCTTTTAAAGTTCATGACTTATTGAGGCTTATTTTGAACGCGAGTTTTCTATACATAAGTATTAAGTATAATAAAATTTTAAGTTGAATTTCCACCCACATTTCAATTCAACGAATATTTTTTGGAAAATTTTTACAAATTAGTAAGTATTTTTATTACAAAGTCTGCCTGACTGTTTATCTGTCTATCGCTTCACGAAATCACTGAAAAGATTATAATGAAATTTAGTATAATATAAAATACGTTTTACCATAATATAAAAGAATCTAATTTCTCAAATTTCTAACTAACAAACAAATTGTCATAACAACGCGTTTAGCTCAGTTTGTAGTGAACTTACTTTCTGTACCAGCGCGCAGCGGTCGCGTGTTCGAGTCCCGCTGGGGGCATTCATTTGTTGTGCAAGAATGTTTGTACTCCAGCCATGGGTGTTTATATTTATAATATGTAGTATTTAATTTATATAATTATGTGTAGTGTATCTTACAACGGAACTAGATACTTACATTTATTGATTACATTTATTTTTTATCTTTAAAATGATATCAAAGCTGATAGTTTTTTTTATTCGTAGACAAGAATGTACATACATACATATAAATCTCGAAGCTTAGAGGAAATTAAAATAATATGCTGACTAAATATGCGATAAAAGTGGTTATAAAACCTTATTGCCACCATACGACTTCCATAAAATATAAAGCGTCTATTTTTAAGATATCGGAAAAAACTCATTTTATTGTTCACTGGCAACACAATCTTGTTTTGCTTCGATACTTATTTTACCCACGTTTTTTGTTTAAATTGAACTCATCCTATTCATCAGTAAATATAAATAAAATTGAAGTGTCTGTTTGTAATTTCAAATTAACAGCTTTTCACTAAATGCATATGAAAGTATATACGATACTAACAACAAAAAACAATTTTTAAAATTTTGATCTGTTTGTTCCGGCTAATCTCTGAAACGGCTGCACCGAGACTTTGGAACGGTTGGACTCTCGCACATAGCTAATTATAAGGATGACGCCCAGCGTAGCGGACCTGCTTTACTAGTAGTTATGTAAGACACAAGAGCACTCTCTATTCCTGTCACTCATACTCATGTGGGAGTACTCGTCACAGTAAGGGTTAAGGCGCAGGACCGACGAGACACTCTCCCAGGCACACACCTCCAATTTCCAAACTCCATGCTGTCACTGAGGCTTACTAAATAGAAAGACTTAATAACTAAACTAAACTTGACTCGAGCCGGGACTCGAACACAGGACTTTGAAATGTGCGAACATGCAAACTACTGCACCACAAATGCATCATATAGTGTAGTACCTTGTATAGAACTTTTACGCTACTTGGTAAAATCTTAGAACGTACATACAACGCCACCACATTTTTATATAAATATTAATTATTTCTTTAAATATTTCAGGTTCCGCGCCTGTCTCAAGCTGGCCGACACATCTGTGTCGAACATGGTGGGCAAACTGTTCTTCAACATCGTCCAAACAAAATGTTTTATATTAAAACCAGTGAAAGTCTGCACTCAGAGATCTTGGTGGGGTAAATGTCTAAAAAGAGGCTCTATGAGACAAGCCTTTTTACGAAATAACCTACCTTACTAATAAGTATATATTGTATATACGACACGTTTGGCTCAGTTGGTAGTGACCCTACTTTCTGCGCCAGCGGTCGCGTGTTCGAGTCCCGCTACGGGCATTCATTTGTTAATCCCACCCATGACTGAACATGCGTGTTTATGTTTATAAAATCTATGTATTTAAAGTTATATGTGTAGTATATCAACTATCTGCTATCCGTAACACGAGCCTCGTAGCTGACCACGGAACTAGATGGCGCTGTGTGTTAATGTCACAACGTATTTATTTATTCAGCTTTTTTTTATTTGTTAAACAGATTTTTTTAATCGCGGTACGTTTTCACAGTAATTATAAGTTTCACAGAAATGAGATATTGTCGCGTTCTCAAAAGCATCCTATAAATTGCTATCGTCATTCAAAATTTCATCAAAATTTGTCCAGTAGTTTTGTCGTAATGATCTCGACTTCTCATTTTGGGAACCGAAGCACGCAATGATCTTGAATGAATGAATGAAAAATAAATTTTAATAACACTACTAGTAGGCATAAGAATATAATATATTTCCGAAAAAAAATGGATTTTTTTTTAATATGTACGTAACTATTTAATACTTTTCATAGATCTGTCTTAATTTTAGTTAAATATATCGATTTTTACTACTTTGTGGCGAGTTGCGAGTGTAAATTAATGTTACTCAACGCCATTTCCTTTGAACTGTGCGGAATGCGGATTTAAATTTATCTCAATGAAAAAGTATCGATAAATTTTAAACAAATATTGGTTATAACTGTTTTTTTTTAATTATTTTACAAAAATACGCACAAATATTATTTTTTTCAAATAATGTATTATTATTATAATTTAATAAAAAAAATTAAAGATCTTTTTTATTAATTAATACCTAATATTTTTTTTTATTTTATAATATTTTTTATTATATGTGCTTATTTTTTAATTTTGTTAATATGTATAATGTAAAAGTAGTAATAGGTATGTCAAAGTTTTGTCTTAAATGTGATCACCATTTACCATTTTTCTTCGGTTACTGCCATGTTTTTAAAATGAATTAATTATGTATTATACTGTACATAGTGTAAGTATCAGAAATAAATAATTTATTTATATAGAAATTATATGGTGTGATAATGGCGAATGTACTTTGTACGAGAATTGCCAGATTAAAAAAAAGTAATTTAAAAGTCAACGAAACTTTTTCCGGGTAACTTTGAATTTTGAACCATAAAAATGTTTGTGTATTTTAATTTTTAATTTTTAAAAATTTAGTAGTTTAATTTAATACTTCATTAATAAATTATTTTGTTAGTGTTCCTTAA
The DNA here is from genome assembly GCA_951802675.2 of Boloria euphrosyne. Classification (NCBI taxonomy): domain Eukaryota; kingdom Metazoa; phylum Arthropoda; class Insecta; order Lepidoptera; family Nymphalidae; genus Boloria; species Boloria euphrosyne. Next base: position 2,266,797 of record OX637895.1, read on the forward strand.
CTGCTAAAGCAAAATAACATTGTAAAAATTTAAAGTTACCCCGTGATGTGTATTTAAAAATTTTAAATATAACTGATGCCAATAATAATTAATTTGTGTGTACATTTCCAATAAGATTTCTTGAAAAATTAATAAATTAAATTGTATGAATCATTGTAGATTAGAGTTTTAAATATGACTTACTAAAATATATCGTAAGTTGGTTTTTGAAAAGTAATCTCAATATAGCATAGACTGTTAGTCCTGAAGTAAACAGCAATTATATACCAAAAGACAATCATTTGTGTCCAAAGAAATAAAAAAAAACAAATTTTCTTAATTTTAATAAAAAAATGTAATAAAAATGTAGCATTTGACATTTTAGTTTATATGAGGACAAACATATTACAATATTTATTTTTACGTTTACTTTAGAACTAATAAGTTCTAGGTGTTTTATTTTAGCTATATTATAATTTAAGAATTATGAAAAAAATGTAAAAATTAGAATCTTTGGTAATTATCAAATTTAATGTTAATATCGAGTAGATGTTGTTAAAAAATTAAAACAATTTTGTCCAAAATTTAGTAGTTCCAAACTAATGCTACTCACTAATAGATGGCGTTGGTTGTACTTAGATTGCCAGTAATTCGATAAGGTACATGATCTATCATTTCAAAGAATATTTATATATTAAGATTCCTTATAAAATATAAATTATATAGTAAAAAAAATAAAAAAATCGTCTACCAACCTATACCTGACTTTTAAGATAGTTTCCACAACCGGGACTCAAACTTGTGACCTTACTGCAATACACCACTTTTTAAAACATTTATTAAGTTTTATTTAAAATTCATAATATAATAAATAAAATAAAATAACTATAAAAGATCATGTATCTTATAAAAAAAGTAATTAACTAATTATTATTAAAAAAAAATAAGTGAAAATGTGAATATAATTTTTTAATATTCTGTAAATTGATAGTTTAATCTGTAACCGAAATGGGTCGTGGATATAGATTATGTATGTGTATAAATATGGCTATCAAAAAGGAGGTTTTATATTCTTTAAATATGTAATGTAAATATTTTTTATACTTAAATCGAACATTTATTTTATAAAATTTATAATATTATATTTTCTCAAGTAGTATTTACATTTGATGAAAATTTCAGTGGTAATATAAATTATTTTGTATGTTTCTTAATGCTATAAAATATAAATAATTAAACTGTGTTTAGTTTTTCAAAATTTCATTAGTTACGTTCATTTTAAGAAATATTGACAATACACTTTGAAATATTATTATTATTATTTTAATAATTTTGTCATAATCGATTAAGTATAGAAAATATTTATTTCAATAACAATAAACTGAGCATATGTTTTTTCATAGTACCTGAACTAATTGAAAATTTTGACAGTCAAAGATTTCTCTTACACTTTAAAATAGGCGGAACCGAGGTACATAGCTAGCTTAAACATCGTCCAGTTTAATTTTTAAGCCAAAATAGTGTAAGTTAGTCGTAACTGTTCGAAGTTCCTGTATTGACAATATTTATGTAGTACGACTGTAGTTGGATTAAACTGAAATTGGAGGCCTTACGTTGTTGGGGGCCTCGTCCAAAAAAATTTTTTTTAATATCAACGTATCAACTTTGTACTTATTATTCGTCAACAGCAGTTTAAATAATGTTGTATTCAAATTTCAATTCATAAAATTATGTCATTTTATATTGAATGTCTTGAATCTAGTAGTCCTACTCCTGACAACAGGTACTATTTATGAAGAAATAGAAAAAATTAGATTCTAGGTATAATGTCATAGTATTTGTACTATAATTATAGTTAAAATGGAATAATAATAATTATTGTAAGAAATCAAAAATGTAAAGGCCCTTCCAAGGCCTCCATCGACTAGGGGCCTCGTTTAATCCAGCTGTGTGAGTCAGTAAGTTAGCGAGTTTATTTAATGTCTTAAGTAATTTATAGTATGCATGGATTATTTTTTTAAATAAAAATCTGGTCTCTGTACTTAGAAGTTCTCGATTTACTAAAATATGGTACTAAAGAGATTTAAATAAATATATAGTGATGATTTTGTTTTTTTTTATTTTCACATTTGGTAGAGTATTAAATGTGTTTAAATCCATATATAAATTATAAAACCTTTCAAGTGAAGTAATCTTATAAGTTATAACTAAGTATGAATAAAATTTAGTAGACAGAACGAATATTACTTACTGTTAGCCAAACAATGGACGCGCTCAAATGTCCCACGTCTGTCTGTCTGTTCGTGATAAACTCAAAAACTACTCCACACATTTTATGTACTTTTCACCAATAGTATGGAGGGTAGAGATAAGGGGGACCAACTCGTACACGAACAAGTGTCAGTAAAAACGCGTCTAGTAAGAGTGGCGCTGCAGTAGCAGTCGATAAATTTTAAAGAAAGCGCCAAACGTAATTAGAAAAAATTACGCTTTCTCTCTGCAGTATTTTGTTTATATTTACTAAAACATTTTTTAGACTACGTAAATAGTTGAGTTTGGAAAATAGCATTTTACTAACTACTTGAGTCATTAAATTTTAAAGTTTTTCGAAAAATCCAATACTTTTCAAGTTATTGGCAATTGAAAATTCGCAATTTTTTCACGTTTTTCATCGGTTTTTTGCAAATATCTCCAAAAATATACGTTTTATCGAAAATTTTATAAAGAACAAAATTGTAGCAGGTAAAAAAATGAACAATTTGGTTTTTTATAAAGTATTCTAAGTGCAATATTAAGCTAGATATTAAAGATCAAAGCTGTTTTTTATTTTGTCTGAAATTTAATCGATGTGGTAAATGCCATCTAGCGGCGAGCAGATGCATTTTATGCATTCTAATAAAAAAGGGTTTTGTAGTGCTTGAAATAAGCTTTAAAATGAGAAATGCTATTAAAAGTCTTTTGCACGTAAAATAAGTGAGCTGTATGGCAAATAAGAGGAGCATCTAATGTTTTTTCTTTTAAATCAATGGATTTCATAAGTGCCATTTCCACCAAAATTAAAATTAATCGTATTCCGCCTAGAATTAACTTTATTATGAAGAGCTTGATAGATTGTATCAGTTTGGCTGCTTCAGGACACATATTTTTGAAAAAAGTCACGATTAAAAAAAAATATTTCAAATTTTTAAAACACCCACCTTTATTTCATAATATCTCAAAAATGACGACAGATATGTACAAAAGTGTAGGGATGAAAAATTTTGGTATTTTTCTGACATGAAAATTGAAGGAGTTATGGTCCAAAAACTTATCATATTTTTTTCTACTTAGTAACTGAAAATTTCGGAGTGTGAATAGTAAATCGACAAAAGAGACACTATGCGGACAGTAAAGGAAACTTATAAAACCTGTCATGGTGCTTTCAATTATGTAAACAAAATTATCTCTTCAATTGTATTATTTTTGAATATGATAAAAGTTGTAAAATATGGGTACCGGTCTATCAATAATAATCTTCAGCGTGGCCAAAATATTAAAAGGTCAAAAGGTCAAAAGCTCTTTAAAAAGGTTGGCCATGTATTGGTTGAAGAGATAATAAATAAAGAAAATGAGACTGTAATAACTGGCAAAATTACACAAACTAAAATATACAATGTAACGATGTGAAAATAATTGTAAATAATTTTCTAAATTTCTGCGTTTGTGCAGTTATACTGAAAGGCTAAGGCTATTCGGACACTAGCGTGACTACAGCGGTAATTTAGCGTGACTGGCACTCGAGATAAATTATCTAAAGAATTAGCGTTAATATTTAATTACTGGCGATTTGGTCATATATCTAACCTAACCTAACCAACCTTGAAAGAAAGAAAAGTTTTTAAGATTAACCTTTTGAACCTATGTTATCTAAATCGAAAGAAAATAATTTTTGTGCCAGTCACGCTTAATTACCGCTGTAGTCACGCTAGTGTCCGAATAGCCTTACCGATACTGAAAACATAATAACTTTGGAAAGTTATAAAATTTTATAACTTATAGAAAGTTATAAAATTTTACGCTATTTGATTTATTTTATTTTTTTGTGGATGTATTGGTACATCTTCTGCATTTCTATGCAACAATACATTAAGATTAGCGAGAATAATAATTTTCACTGATAAAATTAATTCTGTTTACTTGTTATAAATGTCGATGCATGTTAATAGAGTACAAGTTTCGAATTGGCGACGCCAGTCAGCAGCACCTTCGTTGTGCACGTTCCTTAGGGTGCTCCTAAACGGGCAATATTTTTCTGCAATTTGTGGCTGCAATTATTGGCAAACATTGCCCAGCCATCAAAAAAACATTTTAGTGCATTTTATGGCTGAGCAATCAATTGCAGGCAACATGTTGCAATATGGCTGCAATAGTATGGCCTTTGATTCAGAACCCTTTAATGAGCCACACAATCCAGCAACAATGGCCGACGAAATGACGCTCATCGCAGCCGCTTACATTGTTTTGGCAGAAAAACGAAAAAAAAGGACACGAATGTGGATTCGACCCTACCTAAGTAGGCGTGACATTTTGGATTCCGTAGACAAGGAATTAATGCTGGATAAATACTTATTTAAAAATTTATATATATCGATGTTCTAAGTTTTCACCCCCTGATCGCCACACTACAGGTTTATACACGATGGACGTCGCAGCACTCGCAGCGCACTTCACGTCGCGCAGAAAGTGAAACGCAAAGTACTTCACGTCGCAGGGAGAAAGGGACGCGCATATATAGTAAAACAGAACAATAATATAGATGTCCCAGATATATTGCAGTATTTTCGATTGCGAGGCGATCGTTCGGCCACACGCCGGCTACACATAAAAACATTTTGACATACCAAAAAATATGTGGCTATAATGCCGGGCCATCCTTTAAATATTGCATAGTGTGGCTGGTATTGCTAGCAATGTTGCCGGCCACAGTATTGCAGCCACAAATTGTCGTAAAATATAGCCCGTTTAGACGCCCCATTATAGATAGAGCGATTGATGAGACAGGTAGGTGTGTAATGCATCAAGGTTTTTTATTTATTCTCTAAAATATGATTATTGTTGAAGATTAATCCGCGTGCGTCGTGCTAACTAATAAAATTATAAGAAAACAATGTATTAAAAATTATTATTTAAAAGATGTTCTTATTAAACTGCAGAAACGCTATGTGCATGTACCTAGGAACGCCCCAGCGGGAAGTACCCAAGCAAAACCAGGGTAACTCACTAGTAGCTTATAAAAACTTGTATCAGGTCAGGGATTCATTAAAAAAAAGACAAACACATTTACTAAATATATGCATTTATTTCTGTCAGTACTGAAGATTTTAAAGACAACATTATAACAAAATGTCATACTAAGTACTGCTTTTAATAAATTTAATTAATTAATTATGTACATATAATAAAATTCTAGCAGTTGAATCTGTACGTTGAATATTTTTTGAAAATCTAATTGAAATAGACATTATTATTACATATGACGACTTGTTTGGCTCAGTTGGTAGTGACCCTACTTTCTGCGCCAACGGTCGCGGGTTCGAGTCCCGCTGGGGGCATTCATTTGCTAATCACGAATGTTTGTACTCCAGTCATGGGTGTTGATATTTATATTATGTATGTATTTAAAATTTACATGTGTAGTATATTAACTATCTGGTATCCGCAACACAAGCACGTTACGTAGCTTACCACGGAACTAGATGGCGCTGTTGTAATAATGTCCCAACATATTTATTTATTTATTTATTTAATATCGATATAGAGGCCAAATATATTATTTTTAGAATTTTTGTCTGTCTGTCTGTGATCGCATAACGAGAAAACTACTGGACGGATTATGATGAAATTTGGTATGATGTTAGCTGTTACTCGGGTCAATATATTGGAATACTTTTTACTGCGGGAAAATAACTCATCTGTGAGAGAAATACAAAAAGAAGGTTAGAAATAAAACCACTCTTGCATTAACGTCTTTAGAACGCGGGCGGAGTTAGGGTATAATTTTTTATACGGGTAAAATATAATTTAAGTGGCAACTTTATATTGAGAATAAGTACAAACTTTTAAATAAATACAGAAACTATTAAAAAAAAAAAATTTTGGTTGTTGTTAGAAATCAAACACCACCTTTTTTTAATAAGTAGTACTAAAATATTAATTAGATATGAGGTAATAAATTATTACATGTTTCATCCCATACAAGAAAGTTGGACAAAAGAGTAGAACATTACTCGGGCTATTTTTGTTTGCTAAAGTAGATAATAGATGGCGCTGACACACGAAATATGTCATTATTTCAATCAAACAGTAATTGTCTACAATTCATAAAAAAGCGCCATCTGTGAATAATGAATAGAAATTTCTATCATGATTACCACTTGTCTTACGGTGAAGGAAAACATCGTGAGGAAACCTGCATGTCTGAGAGAACCTAGCAAGTTTCCGTAAGACATGCTCAGTCCGCCAACACGCACTAGGCCAGCGCGATGGACTATGGCCTGATCCCTCGTACTGTGGGAGGCCCACCCCCAGCATTGGGACGTTAAAAAGGGCTGATGATGATGATGAAAGAAAATCAAAGTGTCTGTTTGTAATTTCAAATTAACAGCTTTTCACTAAATATATAATGTACTCATACAATACTGTACTTACATCAACAATTTTTTTTTGTTTTGTCTGTTTGTTCCGGTTCATTTCTCAAACGGTTGGATTTTGACGGTACTTTCACTAGCAGATAGCTAATATTATACAGAGAAACTTAGGCTACTTTCATTAGAAAACTAGCCTTTACCGCGGCTTCGCTTGCGTTCTAAAGGCTGGAAACCAAATTCTTTTCGGCGTCCCTCCCCCCTCGCCACCGCCGTCGTGCACGCGGTGATCTTATTTTATAGTTTTAACATAAGTATGATATCTCGTAAGATATTCATTGAAATCAAATGATGCCAAGAGCAATTTTGTTCAAAATTAAATAATTGTGATGAATAACTTATTTATTTAGGTAAGGATTAATATCATGTTTATAAAAACACCTTCACAAATAATGCATTTTCTTATAACAAATTTGATTATGGTAAAAACAAAGGTTACAGCGAGTCAACCTTAAAAGATAGACATATGCTTTCGCGGACTTTTTTTAGCATTTTTAAAGAGGAACTATTCCATCATACATGATTTTCGCATAACTTTAACCGTTTACGCAGCGCACGCAACGGAAGCTCTCAAAAGGAACATTCTTCTCCCGTTTTTGCAACATTTTTATTGGTGATCAGCTTATAAAGCCTATAGACTTCCTCGATAAACGGATTATCCAACACAAAAAGAATTTTTCAAATCGAATCAGTAGTTCCTGAGATTAGCGCGTTCAAACAAACAAACAAACAAACTCTTCAGCTTTATAAATAGTATAAATTATAAAAACCGAAGCAGGCCGAGTTTGCTAGTTCCGATGTCAACATCTTTCACAGATAACAAGTAGTTTTCAATATAATACACCATGGCGTACTATTTCTCCCCATGCTTCCCCACCATGTGCCTCCTCAAGGCCCGGGGGCGGGTGTAGGCGGCGCCGCAGTGCGCGCACGCGTGCACCGCCGGCTCGTGTGACGTCATGTGCTCTTGCAGACTGATCTTGTAGCCAAACTTTTTATTGCAGATTGTACACTGAAAAAAATCACCTTTATACAGTATTCAGTCGTTAAACGTCCCACTGCTGGGCGTGGGCCTTCATACGAGAAGAATCACGTGGCCTAGAGCGGAACTGACTAACTGCCAGTTTCAATAACTCTATCTACCGATGACTGGTAGTTACTTTCATACGATTTTGACAGGTTGTAACTTTTAATGTGTCAAAATAGTATGAAACAATGATATTATAAGTAAAAAGGTGTAGATACGTTACCTAAACGACATTCTACCTTCAAAAACGGCACACTAACGCACACATGAATAACTAAAAATATTGCAATAACACTGAACACACTACATTACGATTAGTTGTCAAAATAGGATGGCATGATTCAAGTATCGCCAGTGAACAAGAGAAATATAATTCGCGACAGTGCGTCGTCAACGCGTGACTATGTTCAGGTGGGCCAATTAGCCTAGTTTTGGTGTGCCGCTTTTTGAGCGCGTATGACTTATCTACACCTTTTTTCCTAGTATATCAATGGTATGAAAGTAACTACCAGTCATCGGTAGATAGAGTTATTAAAACTGGCAGTAAGCCTTTCGAAAACTTGCTCGGTTCTCTAAGACAAGCAGGTTTCCTCACGATATTTTCCTTCACCGTAAGACAAGTGGTAATCATGATAGAAATGATTCGCACATGAAAATATGAGAGGTGCGAGACCCGGATTTGAACCCACATCACTAGTTTTTCCAAGCGAGCTTGCCACCATTGGGCTACCTAATGATCATTAAGTAAATAAAAATTTACGCAAATATTCGACATTATAAATGAAACTACCTTTTCGGATTTTGTCGCGGATTTATTTTGATTTTTAGTTCCCGACGCTTCGAATGCTTTACAGCAATCATCATGATGGCTGTGAAAAATCCGAAAAGGTACTTTCATTTATAATGTTATATGTTAATCATGCCGAATTTAATCAAAATCAGCTATTACAGTAATTTTCTCGTGCTGCGGTTAGACAGATAAACAAACAAAAATTTTAAAGACTATAGAACGGCTTGTATATGGACAATAGTAATCATTTCAATAACATTTTCCAAAAAATATACACACAGTTTTAGTGTTTAAACTCCTCCGAAACGGCTTGACCGATTTTGATGATGATGATGATTTTATATGTATGTTCAGTAGGTATGAGAATAGGTTTATAACTAATTTCTACACCCCTAAGTGTTAAGGGTGGTTCACCCCAAAAAAATTTTTTTTTACAATTTTTTTATGGTTATTTTTTTATGGTGTGGAATTAAAAAATACATTTAGACCTACATTTTTACCCTCCTACCACCGACTTGGGCCGGCTGATCTTTGAGCCGTAAAACACGATTCAATTTTTAAAATTTTTGTCTATCTGTCTGTTTGTTCTGGCTAATCTCTAAAACGGCTGGACCGATTTTGATGGGACTTTCAGTCTCATATAACTAATATTATTTTTTTTATATGTTGGGACATTATTACAACAACGCCATCTAGTTCCGTGGTAAGCTACGTCACCAGACCAGTGATATACTACACAAATAAATTTTAAATACATACATATTATAAATATAAACACCCATGACTGGAGTACAAACATTCGTGCTTAGCGAATGAATGCCCCCAGCGGGACTCGAACTCACGACCGCTGGCGCAGAGAGTAGGGTCACTACCAACTGAGCCAAACGAGTAGCAATATAAGGCGCAATTTAGGCAACTTTTCATTTATTAGAAAATTATAAAAACCGTTTCATTTAATTTAACTTACGCTCAGCGGAGCGGGCCGGGTTTGCTAGTTTATATATAAAATATCAAGCGATCGGTTTTTTTTTTGGAAAAAATTAAAAAAGGAAAAAATAATAATCGGACTGGAAACACCTGGATTCGAACCGAGGACTTCTGGTTAGAGACCGCCCGGTTTCCGCTGTCAATCAATCTGAGCTATATAATCTTGTGGATGACAGCGAAATTTACCTTCGTATTCTAATGGTATTGTAGCTTTTTTTTCATTGCCTGAAAATATTGATAAAATAACGTTTTCTAGAAATAAAACGAATAGCTAGATCGATTTATCGCCCCCGAAACCCCCTGCATTCCAAATTTTCTTGAAAATCGTTGGAGCCGTTTCCGAGATTTCATTACATTACATATACAATAATTGCTAGTTTAAAGTACTATTATTTATTATTAGTACCTCGTATAATTTAAGTCCAAGATGTCGCTGCAAGTGGGCCCTCAGGTTGGAACTAGACACACAGCGCTGCGGGCAAACGCTACATCTGTATGGTCTCTCGCCTGTGTGTTTTCTGCAAAATTATTAATAATAAGTCAGTTAATGTTTTTTGGTTAAAGCATCAAAGTGTACCAGTTAGTAGTTGAGCACAGAATATTTGGCCAAATGTAAAAATTATAGAAGAAACTAAAAATTATAGAAGAAACAAACTAGGTATTATCATTTTTACGGATAATAAAATTGAAGTGTCCGTTTGTAACATCAACATAACAGCTTTTTACTACATATATATTGTAATTATAAGAAAAACAAAATTATAATATTTTTTGTCTGTCTGTCTTGAAACAGCTATGCCGATATTGACGACACTTTATGAGTAAGATAACACTAATGAATTTCCCTAGAAAGACTCGATCCTGCAACAGGTAACTGGTAGGATCACTACAAACTAAGCCAAATGGATCATTAATGATTATTGTCATGACTTTATTGCAGCTTAATCAACACCGAACTAAAAGCAAGAAGGGCTCTAACCTTGAAAAACGTGGCAAAACTGCGATTACACAACCGTACCGACAAATACATGTTGTCTCTTTTACTCCCGAGTAGAACTAAACGTTCGTTCTCTTTCACTCAAAATGACAGAATATTGTTTCAATGGAAAATGGTGTGCGCTCACGCCTTTCAATGTGAATACAATTTAGAGCGATCGGAGTACTGTAGGGCCCTTCTTGCTTTTAATTCGTTGTTAATTAATTATAAACTCATAAACATTATTAATTTGTAATATTTTTAATACCTTATATGTACAATGAGAGAGGATCTCTGTATAGTCCGGAAGCTGCAGTGAGGACACACATGCTGCTTATCTCCAGTGTGAGTCAACTTGTGTTTGTTGAGGTAGTCCCGTCTTGTAAATACTCGACCACAGCTCTATAACAGAAAATTATTATATAAAATACAAACATTCTTCATAAATATTTAAATGTAAAATTAAAAAGGTGATTAATAATTGTGAGATTTTTCAATTCTAAAAACTATAGTTTGGGCCTCTGTATCAATCAACACAGATTCAGTTTAGTTAGATTTATTTTATTATACATTTAGATATAGGGAAATTTGTTATGAGTTATATTGTATAATTGAATTACAATCAAATGTAAAAAAGTAGACAAAGAAAAAAAAAAAATTTAAAATAGTGATAGAGTATTAAATATAGGCACAGACAGAAGGACAAAAAGTGATCCTATAAAGGTTTGTATAATCTTTTGAGATAAACAACCCTAAAAGTCAAGTAAACTTTAAACTGTGATATTTATTTTAATTTCTTAAACAAACCTCACAAACATAGTTCTTTTTATCAGATTTATGTTCACTTTCAACATGTTGTGTTAAGCTCTCTCGATTTTCAAACAGTTTCTTACATTTCTGACACTTAAACATGTCATCCGGGAGTTGAATCGGCACATTTTCTCTATGCATGCGCATGTGAGCCTCAAAAACTGCCCTTTTAGGCAGAAATCTATCACAAATTGTACATTTAAAGCCATCTTTTAAAGCTTTGCAAAAATTATTCTCATGGCAAAATCGATATTTGCGATTCTTAAACTGTTTTTCACAACCATAACACTTATATAGTCCATTTTCTATGCCGTGACACTGAAAGTTATGACTCTCAAAATTTTCTGGGGTCTTACATTCTATCATACACACATTGCAATAAGTCGGTGTTCTTTTAGGACGATATTTCCATTTGCTTTGAGTTTTACATTTCTGGTCAATCTTGCAGTTTTCATCAGCATTCAGATAATCTTCTACAGAATCTTCTGCAGAATTTTCTTCAGTTTCATTGGCTTCACATTTAATCTTTAGATCACTGCTGGAATAATCATGATTACTTAGAATTTCTCGTAACTTTTTATCAGTATCTTGGCAGAATTTTTTAAAATCATGAAACTTATTTATTTGTCTGCAACATTCGTCACAGACCTTATTTGGGTGAGTTAATGGAGAAAGCATTATGTCTAGACAATCTGTTATTTTATCTGCTAAATCAATTTCAATAGAATTTGATGTATTTTCTAAAGAATTAATGGTAATTTCAGTAGAGGCGTTGCGGTTCCAACAAATTCTGCACACGTCGTCTTGTTGAAAGTATTCATAATTATATATTGGATCAGAATTAGTAGAATTATTAGACACCATTTTAAAGAATATATAATTAATTTAATACACTCTATTTAAATTTAAGTAAAAATATCTCCTGTAAACAATTTTGTTTACAATTTTTTCGTAAATTTGAAAGAAAAACGTCAAAATGACATTGACAAATATTTTTTTAAATTTGTATGCTTTAACTACAGCAGGTGACATTAGGGAAATAAGTTGTGCCTACACGGCTTTTCTAGAAATCACTAAACAAACAAATTAAATTGAATGCCTTTACCACTGATTAACTGGCACGTATGCAATAATTAAAAGGCTACCGAAGTAATAATATTCAATGTAACGTAGTAGGAATGATATTTTCAACGTAACCTCAATAGGTGAAAAGGCCATCGTTCAATAACCGATTACACAGCCTCGGAGAGTAATCATAAAATAAACAAAGCAGTGGAATTCACACTCAGCTTATAATATTTTTAAAATATTTAATCTTTACGAAAAGAATTTACAAGTACAATAATAATTTTCCAGTTTCTAATAGAAGAAGTCCAATATGAACTCAATAGCTTACAGTGCTGAAAACTAACGTTATGTGGTACCTTAAACTTATCTGTTAAGAGGGTTTTTTCGTAAAATGGTCACAATAATACAGACAGAGAGACAAACAATAACTCTAAAAACTATAGATTTAGCGTCTGTAATAATCATTATTACATTGGATGGATAGACTCGATTATTTTTACTTATTATTCTTTTGTGGGTAACGATGGCATCAGAGCAGTATTTGACTGAAAAATTATTAATGTAATGGCTCTTTACATCATTGCAACATACGGCCATGTATGATATGTATTTAATATCATTAAATTCAGCAACAATTTAAAATCCTAACAAAATCTTGTAGTCTGTACACTTACTTTTCACTTTAGTGATGTACAATTTTTCACTTCTTTATATAACATCCATGGTATAAATTTTACTAACGCCATCTATTGATGAATAGCTAAATACAGTTTTACCACAGATTACATAATAAAAATAAATATTATTGTTATTTGTTAGATCGCTCATCGCTGTATTTAACGTTGAAAACATTAATAATTATATTTATTAATAGCGAAATATAATTGCTCACAGTTCAGGGAGCTTACTCTTGAATTTAATTCCGATCGATCGACATTGGAATTGTGACGTTTCGTACTCTTGAGTTGGACGCTAGCGCCACATTGTTTTTAAATTGCGTGTCCATTTTGGGGAACTAAGTGAAATCGGGATCGGGCTTGGCGCACCGTAAACGCTACTCTTGAGTGAGAGTACTTTTTTTGAAAGGATAAAGCATTTTAAAGCCATATTACTGGTTTATCGTAATAAGAAGAACGACACTATTGCGGCCCGTAACATAGCTAACTTCACTCTTAACAAAATAATTGCGGGGCAATCCCAATTTCAATCCAATGTTGACAATATTGTTTTCAAGAGTACCGAATCACGTGACTTCAAAATTGACATTGGAATCGTATTGGCATTAGATTAGCATTGAAATTAGTTTGAAGAGTAAGCACACTGGTTTGTAATTATTTATGTTATATTTAGACAGTACCAGTAAACTGAAAGTCTACTCTCCAACTGAAATTCATCCAAAATCCATTTAGTTATTTCACCCAAAATATGTAACAAATATATAGATACAAAATGCCTCGAACGAGTCACCACACCCATGAAAATCTCAAATCTTAATTATATTGTTGCGAAGAAAATCGGCTTATTGGTTTTCTCATGATGCAGGCAGAGAGACAAAAATTCAGAAAAGTATAGATTCTAATTTGAAAAAAACTTTACTAACTTAAAAGAAATTTTATGTGCAGATTTGACTCAGTTAAAATTTTATTATATTTATATAAAGATTTCTAATCTTAAATTATGAACATTTTTAAATGGTAGTGCCATGCTTGTTACCTTCGGGTAGCAGCCGAATGGGCCGGCACGCCCCGTATAGTACCACTCTCTCACAGAACACCGGCGTGAAGTGGCAGCTATGCTGTCGCGTTTCGTCCGGTGAGTGAGAGTCCGGAGTGAGGCCCACTCCGCATCTCTCCTCCCGTCCTTCTCCCTCCCTTTCCTGAAAGGCCGGCAACGCATCTGCAAGCCCTGTGGTGTTGCAGATGTCCATGGGCGGAGGTGATCACTTACCATTAGGTGAGCCTTCTGCCCGTATGCCCCTTTGTCCCATAAAAAAAAAAAAAAAAGCTGAACCCACAGTTAAGTGGTGTTTAGGCTTGAAATATTCTAACACCACATGCTTCAGTTTTATTTTCAAATATAATACCTTTCCTTTTAATACACTGTTAGAAGTAAATAAAAACACAAATTAACTTAAAAAAATTATAATGTTGAGCCAACATGTTCAATAGTAAAACCTTATCTTAGTATCTCTAAATTCACACTTTTAGACTTAAAACTAGAGTTGCAATAAAGAAAAAAATAACAAAAACACTAGCTTTACACTACAGAAGCAGTTTTAAAGGTAATATTACTAAAAAGAATTAAAGAACAATATTTTGTTATACTATAATTGGTTTTTTAGAAATAACATACTGGGAATATGATCTTTTTTTTTACTATTATGTCCTATTTTCAAAAACCTAATGGTATCCAAAAATATAGTTGTTTTTAGGACTAAGTTCAGTGGAAAATTAATATTTGTTTAAAAACTAAGAAATTATCTTTTTTAATACATATATATTAACTTGCGAAGTCTAAAAATGTAATATAATATCCTATTTTTGTTAAGTTTTGATGAATGATTGTAAAAATGTGCTTAAAGGTAGTAATATATTTATTTTCTCGAAAAATTACAACTAGAGTAGACATTTTTTTTAATTGCCATAAAAAAATGAGGAGTAAATGCTGTGATATAACCCGTATGATATTTCAATTTTTTTTTCTTTTAAAATAAAGATTTTTTAATTTTTCTTATAGTAATATATTTAATAAACCCAACTTCATTCAAAATTTCTGTACAACTTTTCATCTCAGATATGACAATGGATTTTAATAAGTAAAAAATATACTTAATGGAGACAAAATTCACATTTCGAGAGTACTACAATAATTATAATGGAAATAACAACTAATGATAAGTTCATAGTGCACTTTTATAACGGAAAAATGTCCTAAGTTGGGCCAAATAGCTTTTACACAAGTCTATAGCATACGAAACTTTAATTATGCATCTTGGACGTTTATTCTTAAAAAAATAAACACTTATACATAGTTATTCCTCTTGTCTCTCTTGGTCTTTGTCCTTCTTCTTCTTTTTCTTCTTTTCTTTTCTCACTGATTCATCAGCTACTTCTGATGTTTCTGCAGGTTCTACTGTTGTGTCAGCTTCGTTTTCTGTGTCACGCTTCTTCTTCTTCTTTTTCTTCTCTTGTTTAATCTCTACTGAATCATTAGCGTCCTCAGCATTTGCAGTACTGGCTGTTCTCTTTCTATTTCCATCTTCACTCTGCTGTGTATCTCCATTTTCTGATTTTTTCCCTTTATAGTCAACATAACTGTTTAGCCATTCGGCAGGTGTGTTTTCATTGGGTTTACCAAATTTGTCAAGTTTTCCCTGCTGGATAAGCATCTTCTTTTGAGAAGCCTTTGGACCTAAGCCCCATTTTCTTGGGTATGTATCTCTTTCCATGATTACTCTTTTTAATTTAGCTGCCACACCATGATCACATGAAGCCATGGTTGATGTAGTCATTAAGGCAATAGCCAAGGCTACGGCTTCTCCTTTTGTAGTCACAATAACAATTTCTTGATCAACCTCTATTCCATCTTCATACCTTAAAATACCAGGTAAAAGAACCTTAGCACCATAGCACACTGCATTGACTGCACTGTCCTTAATGAAAATTCTTTTATGAGCAATTAATAGGCCCTCTAGGGGTTTAATTACTCGTCGCAAATATGATTCGTCTTTATGATTCTCATATGCCCACTGGGCATCTAGAATATCATGCATGGTCACCATACCTTCCTTTTCACCCTGGATTCCTGATCTCACTCTTCTCAGCTCTATCATCTGACCTCCAACACCGAGCATTAGACCCAGATGTACACACATTGTACGAATGTAGGAACCAGCCTCACAACTTACCCAAAACACACCAATATTACGTTCCTGGTCATAATCTAATAGTTTGCTGTCATATACTGTTCGTACACGTAGCTGACGCTTAACAGCAGATATCAAAGGCGGGCGCTGGAACAATGCTCCTCTTAGCTTTTCCAAACCTTGTGTAACCTTCTGTATATTTTCCACAGCCGAATGCAAATTAAATACAGCAACATACTCTTTTCCGGCATTTTGTTGGGATTTTACTAACCTTGTTGCTCTGTCGATGCAAACAATTAAACAACCTGTCACTTTAGGGTCGAGGGTTCCAGAATGACCTGTTTTTTCAACCTTCAAGATTCTTTTGATCCATGACACGACTTCATGAGAGCTAGGGTTGCTTGGTTTATCTACGTTGATGAATCCTGATTTAACATATTCAGATATAGGGCGTTTGAGAGGAGAACTGCCAAAGGGAAGCGGTGTGTAGTGGTTAGTGCGCACGTTGAGACGATCGAAGTTCTTCAATAATAATGGCCAATACGCTGTATCTAGTTTATGTACACTTTCAGATGGCTCAATTTTAAATTCGCCAATCTTTTGAAACGCGCCAAGACTGACTCCTTCCTTGTTTTTCTTCTTCTTTTTCTCTGAAAACACCTCTGTGCCGGATTGCAATACCTCCGTCATCTTTATAGTATTAGGTTTTTAAAGTGTTGACTTAATGTTATTACCACACATAGACGTAACTTTGATAAATTTATAACACTTTATTGGTTTATATTCAGAATAATGTTATTAAACCAACACGTGCGATACATGAGGTTAGCTTCAGTTGCAGGCCTTCATGTTTTATCATTTATGACAACTGACAGCTAAATAATGTTTGTATTACAGATTAAAAAAATTGTTCTTAAGAACACAAATAAAAAAAAACTAATAGGTAGGTAATAAATAATTATATTGCTTTTGAAATTATTAAAATGAAGCTTTACCTAAGTGTTTTTCTCTTTAGCTAAGTTAGTATAGTAGATATTAGTAATTATACAAATTCAAGCCGTATTATGATGAAAAATAAGATTCAAACTGTATTAATATATTATACTTAACTCTAACTGTACAGCAAACAAGTTCAATATCAATCAATCAATCATGTAAAAAATATTTAGAACATTTTGGTTTTGTAATATAAGACGAAGAATAAAGTATTTGTGCGGGTTTTTTACTAATTATGTATGACTTTTAATGAATGTTGAAAAAAAATTATCTGTTAATTGTTTAATTCATTTTTTATGATTCCTTATAAGATTTTTTTTATTCAATTCAATTCTCTTGTTTAATGACTTTAAAAGTGTACTTTCTCCAGATTAGCCAACACAAATTCTAAAAAATCAAATTTTTAAATTTTCGCTTCGGTCTTGTTCGTTTGTGAATCGTTCGTGAACGTTTGTGACACCTTTTTTTTCGTTTGTGACTAATTAGTTAATTAGAAATTTAATTGTTAATTAAGGCATACCGATTAGCCAACACATATTAAAACTAAATTATAATATAGGCTTCCGGGTACTCTATCGATCGGAAATCGTTTGTGAATTCCAAATATATTAATAAAAACGCTTGTGACAACGTTGTTTTTAAGAAAAATAAAAAACTAAGCTCCTATCTATCCACTGACCCCTATAATACCACTTATTACTTAACCACTTGCCAGTTGAGCACAGATTCGTCAATGTCACGTAGAATGGAGAAAGAATTTTTTTTAACGATACAAAAATGCTTTTATAAAAAATTAAAAAAATAAATTTAAATTAAAATGCTTTTTTTATTATTATTATTTTATTTGTCTTATGTCCACAGAACACTTTTACTCAGGCTTATGTCAGTTGTCACTTGTCAAAGTTGTCAAACTGACAATAACTTTAATTTGTGAAGCGGCGTGTTTCTATTCTTATTTTTGAGTAAAAAAGTTTTAAAACTTTAATTACTTATGAACATTTAATATATTTATGTTATAACTTATTTGTAAAATGGCGGGTGTGTTATTTGAAGATATATTTAATGTTAAAGATATGGACCCTGAAGGCAAAAAGTTTGACCGAGTCAGTCGGTTACATTGTGAATCTGAATCTTTTAAAATGGACTTAATATTAGATATCAATTCTTGGATATATCCTATGGAGCTTGGTGACAAATTTCGACTGGTTCTAGCAACAACATTACGAGAAAATGGTTATCCTGATGGTGGCGAATGGAATCCTCTAGAAACTGAAGGAAACAGGGCTGATAGTTTTGAATATGTTATGTATGGAAAGGTTTATAAGTAAGTGGTGTTTCTTATATTTAGAAAATTTTGTACAAATATTTTGCGATTTTAATGTAACCTCGAAAGGACTTTATAACATTAGTAATTGTTCTATTATGTTCATCATATACTTTTAAGATATAATAATATATACATGGTAGTAGGAGCTAAGTAGTATTTTCTTGTATTTGTAACAATTGTTCTCTTCGAAAAAACCAAAATAGCATCTAATCGCTGCACTTAAGAGTCACTCAATGAACCATTAAGTCGAGAATCTTCATACTAAAGAACAAATTAATGGTTCATTAAGTGACTATGAGTGTACATTTTAAACATTTTTATAAGTATTGGTAGTAATAATTTTTTTTTTTTTTTTTTTTTATGGGACAAAGGGGGCAAACGGGCAGGAGGCTCACCTGATGGTAAGTGATCACCTCCGCCCATGGACATCTGCAACACCACAGGGCTTGCAGATGCGTTGCCGGCCTTTCAGGAAAGGGAGGGAGGGAGAAGGGAGAAGGACAGGAGTAGGGATGGGTAGTGGGCCTCCCGGACTCTCACTCACCGGACGAAACGCGACAGCATAGCTGCCACTTCACGCCGGTCTTCTGTGAGAGAGTGGTACTATACGGGGCGTGCCGGCCCATTCGGCTGCTACCCGAAGGTAACAAGCATGGCACTACCACTTACTATCTATACTACTATACTATCTATAGTGAATAAAAATTAAAATTTTTGTCTTCAAGAACTAATAATATTAATAGAATAATAATATATAAATAACATTATTTTAATTTTCAGGATAGATGGAGACGAAGTAGCAATGGAGCCGGCATCCCGCCTCTCAGCATATGTATCTTTCGGTGGACTGTTGATGAGATTGCAGGGTGATGCAAATAACTTACATGGTTTTGAAGTGGATCAACATATGTACCTATTGATGAAGAAACTTGCTTTCTAATTGTTTTTAAAATGTTTTCTGTGAAAACCTCATCTATAAATTTAGGTAATGAAAAAAAAATCTGTTAATTGCATGATAAAAATACATTTTATATTAATAGTAATAATAATACAAACTATACTGTGTACTGTATTCAGCCCTTTGAATGTCCCACAGCTGGGCACGGGCCTCCCTTCAATACCAGCGGGATAAGGCCATAGTCCACCGCGCTGGCCTAGTGCATGTTGGCAGACTTCACATGTCTTTTGGGAAACTTATTAGGTACTCTCAGACATGCAGGTTTCCTCACAATGTTTTCCTTCACCGTAAGACAAGTGGTAGTCAAGTGTACAAGAGATAGCCTTATTATTAAAACAGTGCTTTATTAAAGGCCTTTATATAATATATGAAATAAAAAAAATAGTACTTCATTCATTTTATTCATTTTACTTCATTTTGAAATAACTCGAGTGTAATTTTATCATGTTTTCTTAATGAATAGTTAAAGTATAAGATAATAATAGGAATAAATATAATGTTATTAATAATTGTGTTTTTATTTCTTCCAAATGATATGATGTATATATTTTTTGATGGCATACAAATTAATCAATATAATAACTAACAGTATAATAATATTTTTTTAATTTTATTGAATATATTGTGCATAATATTAATGCTAATGTATCAGTATGGGCCTTTTTTCTTTCAAAAATATTGTAGGCAAAGAACTATTTGTTAATCTATACTAATATTATAAAGAAGTAAAGTTTGTGTGTTTGTATATTTGTTAAATTGTAAGGGGTAATCTCGGGATCTACTGAACCGATTTTAAAAATTCTTTCACTAATAGAAAGCCACATTATTGCTGAGTGTCATAGGTTATATAAAAAACCGAAAAATAAAAAGGCTTTTACGTGGTAGTCCGTTTTGCAAAGTGAATCGGAGAAAAAACGGTCGAATGAAAGCGTTTCTTACGCGATTATATATGGAAATTACGTCATTTTTAAACTATACTAAAGAGGTTACACCTGGAGACGAACCCGAGCGAAGCGAGGGTGAGTCGCTAGTATTATAATAAATCAATACTGCCTTCTGAGCTTTAAGAGCCCGCAGACAGCGAACTCGATCGGCCGATAGTTTTGTCGGTCCCGACTAAACTGTTGAGTTCGTTGGATGCTTAGACTAGACAAACTATCGGCCGACAGCTCTTAGCCTAGGAGCCCACCACTAGTTTACTACGTATTACTACGCAGGCAACCGTATAGCACATCAAACTTTTTAATCGGCCGTACCAAATCGTTCTAATGTGCGCACTTGCATACATCTCCATACTGTTTAAGCCCAACAAAACTATCGGCCGATCGAAAGTCCTCTATTTGCAGGGACGCTAAAATAAGTATTAATAAATTTATTTATTAATAGGTATGAGAAATCAATATTTAAGATCTAAGCAAATAAACAAATTGAAGGGTTGTAAATCTAAAGTGACAAAAAATTGAAATACAATATTTTTATGAAAATACGATCTAAACGAGCCCAATGATGTCAAAAGTGAAAAAAAAAGGTTCTTTAATAATTTTACCAAAACATGAAGTTATAGTTAGGTGCCAAGCCCATTTTATTATGTAGTACAAATACTCGTGAGTAATAATAATGATGCTATTTAATTTTAACACAGTAGCAGTACCTGCGGCTTTCCTCGCATTAATGGTTTCAAGCCCGTTAGAAAAAAAAGTATCCTATGATACTTCTACTACCTCCAAGAATGTGTGTACAAAGTATCATGATGATGAGTTAAGTAGTTTTCGCGTGAAAGCGTAACAAACAAACTTACATTCACATTTATAACAGTATAGATTTATAAAACCAGCGACATCTATTGAGCAGTAGTTGCACTTTTATGGTAAGCGACATCTAGTGCACACTAGATAAAGTAAAAGGAGAATGTTCCCAAAGACGATAAAGTTAGTGAAAGGAGAATGTTCCCAAAGATGCTTGTTTCTAATTATTTTCCATTAATTAATAGATTTTTTATTTCTATCATAATATCATAAATATCATTGTAATATATTCCTTGAAATACAGTTATTTCATCGTACAAAAAAATATTGTTCGTTGTTAGTTAAATATACGATAGATCTGAAAGTTGCCAAACTTCACTCATTTATAATAGTGACTCTCCTTTGCTCGGTTCCGTTTTCGGTTTAAACGGTTAAATAGAAAACGGCATAGATTTTCCAGAGTTAAGATATTTCCCCGCAGTAAAAAATATCCTTAAGTTTTTTTTTATGGGACAAAGGGGGCAAACGGGCAGGAGGCTCACCTGATGGTAAGTGATCACCTCCGCCCATGGACATCTGCAACACCACAGGGCTTGCAGATGCGTTGCCGGCCTTTCAGGAAAGGGAGGGAGGGAGGAGGGAGACGGACGGGAGTAGGGATGGGGAGTGAGCCTCCCGGACTCTCACTTACCGGACGAAACGCGACAGCATAGCTGCCACTTCACGCCGGTCTTCTGTGAGAGAGTGGTACTATACGGGGCGTGCCGGCCCATTCGGCTGCTACCCGAAGCAGCTGCTAACAAGCATGGCACTACCACTTGAATGTAAAATAAAAAGTAAATGCAGATGCAGCTATCATCATAACAATTTTTATTAAAATCCAGCGATTTTCTCCAAATGCAGTCACAAATATAAGAGATAAATTTTAAAAACTATAGATTCGGCCTATATATCGATAAATTTATTGGGAAAACTTATTGAAATAGTGGTCAACTATTTCAATAAGTTTTCCCAATAAATATTCAATGTACAGTTTAGGTTCAGTTGGAATTTTATTACATACGAATATGTCGGTACTCGTACCTAGAGATAACCGTTCTCGTGTTTACTCGTTAAAATTGTATCGAAATTCCCGTCGGAATGACAATCATGAATCAATACAATAGATCTCTAAAAACAAATCAAATTTTGAAATTTGAGATCTAAATCTCTAAAATCCACAATTTTTAATTAAGAAAAATTATCCATTATAAGTAGGGCCCGGATTAATATGTAAATACATATTTTTTTAACTGCCTCGGTGGTGTAGTGGTTAGTTATTGAGTCTGTCTATTTCGAAGGCTCAGTAACAGCCCGGAGTTGGGAAGTTGGCGGTGTTTCACCCCCGTGCCTCGGAGAGCACGTAAAGCCGTCGGTCCTGCGCCTTAACTCTCACTGGTCGTGTCGAGCAGTCGTCCCACCGGAATATGAGAGTGATAAGGAACAGAGAGTGCACTTGTGTCTGCGCATACACTCGTGCACTATAATATGTCCCGCGCCGTTGGCTAGTCTCAATGAGATTGGCCGCCGTGGCCGTAATCGGCCGGGAGGACATTATTATTATTATTACATATTTTTAATTTACATAATTTTCGGTCTCGAATATGTTCTCTATATCGATAATCATATATAGATTGTGAAAAACTTATTTTTATTTTCCATATTTTTCCATATTTCATGGTTAAGTCCATATTTTACAAAAAAATGTTACAATCATTCATATTTTCGATGTTTATATCATAGAACATATTCAGTTAATTCACAAAAATTGCATTGATATACAAAAATATCAATGAAAAATTGATACAATTTTACGTGCTTGCATTCTCGTCACCACACGGCCTCGCGTGTTTCATTTCTCTCGCGTATTATTCGACGTAATTTGATTTTTGATGCTTTAACTTAATTTATTTAACATTATCTGCCCCCGCACCGTGGTACAAACGAGTAGCAGCAAGCGAACGCGCGCGGCGTAATAGCGTAATAGGAAAAAAAGTTTCTAGAAAGAAATAACAAAAACTAAAGTATATTTTAGACAAAAATAAAGGATTTGATTGTCTAAAACAATTGATAAACTTCTGTGCGGAAGTTTTGAGGGTACTGCAGACGTGCCTTACACAATTACGGAACTAAGCGTCTTTAACTACGCTCCCATTACATCATGTGACGTGGAAAAATCTTTCAGCCAATATAAGGCTATATTTAGACCAAATCGACAGAGTTTTAATTTCGACAATTTAAAAAAGCATGTGATTGTGTACTGCAATCAATTTAATAAGACAAATTTAGTGGAAGATTATAGATATAGATAATAAAACTTCATTATTTAATTTGTATTAGGTACCTAAGCATTTCGCTATCTTTTTATATTTTTTAATGTAACTGTTACTGTAGTAATTTTTCACAATAAACAATGTTTAATATGAAAGATATTCTTATTTTATACTCCATATTTTCTCCATATTTTTCATTTTTTGATCCATATTATATACAGTACATATTTTGAATTTTTTAATACACATTTATCCGTGCCCTAATTATATATAAGGCTTCGATGTAAGTACCTTCTAAAACGGATCCTTCTCAGTACCAAATAGACGTTTTCGTTGCGTTAAATTTAATTAAGTTTTTACTAATAGTGTAAACTCCATGTAACGATACTCGATTTAACGACAAACTCCCTAAAGCGTCGAAATCACTCAGCTTTGGTTGGTTTTGTACGTCTTCCGTACAATGATACACTCTATATAACATTACTCCTATTACACATTACGGCCATACATCGAGAGGTCCTGGGTTCGAGTCCCGGGTCGGGCCAAGTTTAATTATCGAGTCTTTCTGTTTAGTAAGTCTCAGTAATAGCCCGGAGTTGGGAAGTTGGTGGTGTGTCACCCCCGTGCCGAGGCAGAGCACGTGTCGCGTCGGTCCTGCGCCGTAGCATATATGTAGCAATATACTCTATGGCCGTAGCTCTCACTGGTGGTGTCTCCTCGTGTCGTCCCACCGGAGTATGAGAGTGATAGGAACAGAGAGTGCACTTGTGTCTGCGCGTACACTTGTGCACAACACTCGATATTATATCTCCTGCGTAGTTGGCCTGTCTCAATAAGATTAGCCGCCATGACCGGAATCGGTCGGAGAACATTATTACTCCTATTACTGGTGCTGCAAAAGATGACAGACGAAAATAACAAACTATACGCAATAGCGTTTTAATAAGAATTGTTTTTATGTATGTAAAATTTACTAACGCTAGTCTGAAATAAGCATTTTCTTTTTCTAATACAGATTTTTCTTCTCTCTATTTAACGACAACTCCTTATAACGTCAAAATATGTGCGGTCCCTTAAGCGTCGTTATATAGAGTTTACACTTACAAATGCGAAAGTTTGAAGATGGATGTTTGTTACTCAATCACATCAGCTGAATCGATCTTGATAAAATTTAACACAGTGATTGTTTATAGTCTGGATTAGCACATAGGTTATTTTTTATCCCCGAAAAGTATTTCACAAGTGACAAACCCAAAGCTCCTTATTTTGTCATTTTTTTAACAACTTACATTTTTTTAATGTCCCTGGAGGCGTGGGCCTCCCTCAGTACGAGGGGGATCAGGCCATAGTCCACCGCGCTGGTCTAGTACGTGTTAGCGGACTTCACATGACTTACGAAAACTTGCTAGGTTTTCTCAGACATGCAGGTTTCCTCACGATGTTTTCCTTCACCGTAAGACAAGTGGTAATCATGTTAGAAATGATTCACACATGAAATTATCAGAGGTGCGAGACCCGGATTTGAACCCGCATCACTCGGTTATACAAGCGAGCGCGTTTCCGCTGGGATACCACTGCCTTTCTAAAGCTTCTTATTTTATTATAAACAATTTAAAAAAGTATTAATACGCCTCTATTACAACAGAATCCTCGACTGAACTCTTTATTTAGAAATCGGTTAAGAAGGCGTTAATCACAATATTCCCTGCATGTGATAGAATTTTGGAATTTATAGAGATAGCAAAAGCTTCGAACTACTCTCTTTTATTTCATTATTAAAGGAACTACAATTATTACTGCTAAGTACTTTATATATTATTAAGATAATTAAGAAATTTAGGAAAAGGTAAATAAGACAAAGGAATTCGCAATAATTCTTTTTATTTACCACCAGTTCGGAAAGATTAAACCTCTGTCCTGAGAAGAACTGGCGAAAGAAACTCAGCGGGACTACTTTTTTTTAATATCATATTATATAACAATAAATACAGCCACAACAATAGTTTGAATATAACTTGATCAACTTCAATATAATGTATAACAAAGAAACGTATATGACATAGAAATATATCAACAAAACACCATCAAAATATTGGAATTCAAATAAATACAACATATTATTTTGACCATTAAATCATATAGGTTTTGTATCATTTAATAGTATCTGAATAATTATAGAAATATAGAAATGTTATTTCTTATTTTTAAAAGTCACGATTATTACAAATGTAAAATAGTAACAATACAAAGTTAGAGTACTTAACTTGCTCAGTGAAGTGCTGCGGACTGTAGTCGGGATACGACCAACCGTTTCACAATTCATACACCTCCTTTTATATCATTGACAGTCAATGACAGTCTAAAACATCCTTTCAGTAAATAACTTGTAACTTGTTAATTATAATTCTTAAATTCGTTATAATAAATAAATAGTGTTTATAATATTATTTATCAATAATTTCGTAAAGTAATGTAATTTATAATCACTACTTATAATATTTCTTCATAAGAATAAAAGACAATCAACAATAGTCAAAACAACTTCCTTTATAGAACATTTTACTTCTAAAATTGACATAATAATAAAGAAGATATTTCATATTGGTTTTCTATTAATAAATTACTATAAATTTCACTATAATTATATACAAATTTACAATTTATATTATCACGGCCATACTGACTTGTGCTTCGTCCTCGAAGTACATAACACTTAATAAATAAAGCAACTTACAAGCTAATACATGTTCTAATTAAATCTAACATTTTTTGCATTGCTATACATCCTCACTTCTCATATTAAGGGGACATCATAACAACGGTCAATCGCTTTGACGACAATATTATCTAGTCACACACCTGCTGCACATGAGCTGACTAGAACAAAGCAACGGACTTCAGCAGTTCAGTGCTCCTTCCGAGCCAATATTTACAACTTATCTCTTATAAGCTAATAATACATCATTCATTGTTAGTGTCTCACTTCTCACATTAAGCGGACATCCTAACAACGGTCAGTTGCTTTGGCGACAATGTATCTACCTCACACCTGCTGCGCATGTGATATGAGACGGGCTAGAACAAAGCAAAAGACTTCAGCAGTTCACAGCTCCTTCTGAGCCAATCATTTTCTTTCATTTCATATGACACACAGGTCACAACACAACACATAAATATATCACACAATTACATCATTTTCTTTTCCAATATTATTTAATTATTTAATTATATAATATACTATATAATGTTATTTACTTGTCATATATATTTCATACGTTATATGAATAATTAATTAAATAAGGTAATAAATGTTAAATAAGAGATAAGATAAAATAAATTATTCTTATTGTGTCATATACATACATATACGTTTTACATATTATTATGCATATACATATTGTATACGTAGCTACTTGCATGGACATGTCAGTCCCTCTCAACTGCTGCTTACTACAGCGAGCACTTGCCGACTACATAGACATACCAATCCCGCTCACCCGCTGCTTGTGAGACAATTGGTACCAAATAGAAGGCCAACCAGCGTAAATACTAAATAGGTATATAAATAACTTGAATATACATAAATATAAGTATATAAATAACTAGAATATATAGAAACATATATATACAAAAACAAGTAATAAGTTTATCTAATTACTAAATATGAATCTTTTCTTATTATAACACATTTAATTTTCCGATAATATTTTAACAAATATTTTCATCCATCCATTTTACATATTTGCGACAGTTACTTTTTTTTTCTGGAGCTACCCTTCAGAGCATAGCGGTCTATCTTGGTTAATGAAAACTACATTAACTTCATTATAAATCCTAAATGTTTTTTGTAACATCAACAAAATGTAATTTACATTTTTACTTAAAGTAATATGTTCGTACATTATTTTATTAGTATTAAGTATTGATATATCTTTCATAAATCGTTCGGTCATTCTGATATCTTATTTCAAAAAGTAGATTAATTGATTGGTGACTAAACGGTAACCTGGCCGTTACTACTTCTACGAGTAGGTGTGTTAGTAGTCATCATGTGGTGTTTTGGTAATAATAATAATACTGCTCGTTACTGTACTGTACACTAGTGGCGAAGGGTCCATACAAGACGATTCCCACCGTCTTACCTTTTAAAAATCCAATAAAGTTTTAATTATTCTACATAATATTTGTTTTTTAAATTTACATGATTACTAATTAAAATAATAATTTATAGTAATAATCCTTTTTTAAAAATAACATAACGCCTACAATAAGTCAAAATCAACAAAAATGTCTACTTAGCTAAAAGGCGCCTTCATAGAAATGCCGCGGTAAGACGTAGTAATTCGGCTTACCTTTTCCATACGAATCGTGTTTCATTCATACTTTGGTATTGGAACATTTTCAAGTGATTTCATTCATAATTACTCAGATTTTTGGTGGCGGTTAAGACGCTCCCGAGCAGCTTATTTTGCATGTGATTGGTGGAAAGTACAAAACGTCACTATGATTGACCAATGACAAGCGACAAGTATCTAAACAAATTAATATGGCCGATGGCGATTCTGTTTACAAGTGCTTAGTGCATTATTTGTGTTTTTCTTTCGTTTTATTGAGTTTTTACTCGATTTTAGCGTAATAACTAATATTGATATTTTGTGTTGAGTCTGTATAGTGTATGGTTCATATATGTTTTAATTACGGTGAGTTCTATAAGCCATTATTAAATTTGCGTATTTTATTGAAGTTGGATTGTATGCAACTTTGTTTTCGAAACTTGCATAAGTCAAGTAATTTGTAATAAAACTTTCTATTGAAATTGTGTGTAAGTGCTAAATTAGAAAAATATTGTGTTTGTTTTCATTTTCAGTGAAAATGTTTATAAGTTATTTTATATGCGTTTCCTTGACAAAATTATTTTACGCGTATTAGCTTAAACAGTTTATTCGGACTGGAAGGAAATATCGAGTAATGCTGTAGGATATTGTAATTAAATTTTAAAACCAGTAAAATCATCTTCATATTTCAAAATTTTAATTTAACTTTGATAAATAAAAAATAAATCAATCTCTTCAATAAGATAGCAAACGAACTACGAAGTTTTTCAAACACTTGTCACTAGATGGCATTGAGTTTACGTAGTAATAATAACTCAATGCTAGATGGCGATATTTATTAAAATAATGATTTAATATATTAATGTAAAATTAACAGAAGGGAAAAACGAATATTTAAATCTCACTAAATTATGTTTAGGTTGAAATTAATTATATTTATAATGAATACAAAATAAAATAATGCGGCCTTAGATCAAATCGCCGTACTTTCACTTTTTAAATGATGCGTAATGATTTCTCATAGATGGCGTCATTAATATTTTTATATTATTTTAGTAAATATTAAATATATTGACTATTCTGCTATAACTTTACATAAATTAAAAAAATAAACAATGACATAAGACTTTATGAACACTTTTTTACTTTTTAATTATTACGAAAAAAAATCTTAACTACAACATAACGGATACTTACGAGGTACTAGTACCTGTACTAGGTACTTTTGCATCGCATGTATTTATTTAGTTTTTGTCATTTTTTTGGACAGCTTACCTCTGCTAAAATTTCACCCTTCGCCACTGCTGTACACACACATTACACGATAGATGTAACAAGGTACGATAAATGAGGCGGCCTTATCGCTAAAACAGCGATTCACTCTCTACCTACTCTACCAGTCAACTTTAAACCTTAAAGGTGTGAACAATATAAATCAAGACTATTAATAAAAACAGGGGAAAAGTATAATAATACTATAGGATTATACCTTATATATATAAAAAATTCGTGTCACGATGGATGTTCGCGATGAACTCCGAAACTACTGAACCAAATTTTGTCAAATTTGTAAGCATCTGTAATTTGGTTTCAATATTTGTTTTTTCAATTTAAATGGTTTATTATACGACTAATACCTATACCTATTTATTGGTTAGTTCAATAAAATTCTAATGAAGTATATAATATTGCTTTATGTATTATTATTATACTAGCAACGAACCCGCTTTTTTTTTCTCTTAAATGAAACAATCAGTATATCAGTAGATAAATATAATCTTCAATAAAATTGAAGTCTGTTTTTAATTTCAAATAGGTAACAGCCTTTCACCAAATGCCTATGAAAGTATATATGGTACTAACATTAAATACCTATTGTTTTAAACTTTTGTCAGTCTATCGATCAGTCTGTTATCTAATCTCTAAAACGGCTGGACCGATTTTGACGGAACTTAGGCTACTTTCATTTTAGAAATAAATTAAAAACGGTTTAATTTATTTTAACTACGCCCAGCAAAGCGGGCCGGGTTAGCTAATGAAAACAATAAATATTATATAATGGTAGTTTTATATTCAACTCCAACCTCGAAACCTCAAAATTGAACAAAGCAAAGATTTATCCGATATCAGTATAAAACTGAACATATCAACTCTAAAGCATTATGGTAAGAGGTTCAGATACAAATTACAAGTTTTTTTTGTGTTGGAAATATTATTTTTTTTGTTAATTTAAGTTATACAAGCATTACGTAAAGCAAAATCATAGAGACCCGAATTAGTCGAACTTGGATAATATTATTAAGCACAAGTAATTTAGTTAAAGAATTTACTTTACTATACGCCTAACGCTGCGGCTGCGAAGTAGGTACGAGTCTACACAAATACTCAGTACAATCGTCAAAGAAGGTACATTTCTTTAGATTTACACTGAACTCAGAAAAATCAAGACCGAGTAGTAAAACATATGTTAAAAATTCTGCATAGAAACCTTAAGAATATTGTGTACTATTTTTACTTCACTTAGCACCAGGTACCTCTCAGGTAGCCGTTGACCGACACTAGTCGATATGAACACACTCTTAGTACGTACTTAAACTATTTAATCCTATATTTATCCATTTAGTTATTAAAAAAAAAAGTTAATAAGTTATGGCGGCACATCTGGAATATCATTTTTACTCTGCTGATAATGAGGGGGTACCTTTCTCACTAAGTTTACATCACGCTTTGTAGACTAAATACAGTCTATATATTACAAAGTTTTTTTTATAAGGATGGCAGGGACAGCAAAAGAGATTTTACTTTTAATGATTATCTTTATCTAGAAAACTTTGTATTATTTTTTTTTAACTTATTCTGGAGCCACAAAAAAAATCGAATTTAATATTCCCCAGTCTTATCAAATCCAATACGAAACTTAAGTTTGTTGTTTTGAGACGTGAGATATTTCTATAGAAACATAAAAATCTTAAACCTCAACTTACTAACCTAGATGTTTATTTATCCTTTACCAAACGAGAACTTTAACAGTCTTTGCCTTCCTTTAAGGAAAGTCCTTTTGCCTATTAAAACTTAGAAGGTTGCAACCACAATTGATTTCGGTGGCGATATACATAGTATACCTATAGCTTAATACACAAATCTTTGCATAAATTACATTAAGTGGTGATGTTATGTTTGCAAAATTTTTCACTACCCTCACTTATCAAGAAATACCGCATGAACTAAAATTTTTCACGATGCATTGCTGAGGACTCAACTATATTGTAATTATCTTCAAAAATAAATTCGTTGTTATATTTAGGTACATATAATAAACAGTAACTTAGTAAAATGGTACATGAAATATATATTTTTTAAAAGTAACAACGACCAACGTATCGTGTGCCGAGTATAAACCCCAATGCAATAATTATTAAAATTCTTATTTGTTTGTCTGTTACCGTTTAACTCAAAAGTACTGGACCGATTTTAACCAAGTTTTTGTAATGATAATTTTTATTTACTAGAGTCAATGTTTAAGATACTTTTTACAATATGAAAATCTTTTATTCTTTTAGCATAAATAAAACTTAAAAAAAGATAATATCGATTAGAATCTAACTAGGACGTTTAGAATCGTTTGACGTTAAATATTAGAAAAATGCTTATCCCTACCGCTTTGCTCTAAAGGTAGTTTCTTAAAAACAATAGGTCAGTGATACCGGTAAATCATATTATCATTTTAACTTAAACATCAGATATTATTCTGTTACTCACTAAGTCAACTAATAAGAACTTTATACTTATATTTAATCATTAAGTACATAATTGGTTATATTTTTTTTTATTAGCAATATTATCTGGTAAAGCTAAAAGATAGTTCTTAGTCTGGATTCTCCCATGAACGGTCCTCTGCAAGATCCAAAGTCATAACCCGCAGTTAAACAACCCTTCTAGGGCCTTACCTTCTTTTAGCAATGATTTCGGTGCTGCTTCAACAAATTCCTTTGGACTGTGTACGTTGTTCTTGCACCAAGACACTGCACCCAGGACTGTCATGGCCGGGTTGAAGATCGCGAAGTAACAACGTTGGCACTCCGTCCGGGAACAGCATTCTTGATCGCCTGAAGAAGTTCTTCCACAGCCGGGAGCGGAGAATTAAGCTGAAACCATAACATGTATTAGAACAGTGGACATAGTGTAATCCCACTTCTGATGATAGAATTTTGGAATTTATAGAGATAGCAAAAGCTTCGAACTACTCTCTTTTATTTCATTATTAAAGGAACTACAATTATTACTGCTAAGTACTTTATATATTATTAAGATAATTAAGAAATTTAGGAAAAGGTAAATAAGACAAAGGAATTCGCAATAATTCTTTTTATTTACCACCAGTTCGGAAAGATTAAACCTCTGTCCTGAGAAGAACTGGCGAAAGAAACTCAGCGGGACTACTTTTTTTTAATATCATATTATATAACAATAAATACAGCCACAACAATAGTTTGAATATAACTTGATCAACTTCAATATAATGTATAACAAAGAAACGTATATGACATAGAAATATATCAACAAAACACCATCAAAATATTGGAATTCAAATAAATACAACATATTATTTTGACCATTAAATCATATAGGTTTTGTATCATTTAATAGTATCTGAATAATTATAGAAATATAGAAATGTTATTTCTTATTTTTAAAAGTCACGATTATTACAAATGTAAAATAGTAACAATACAAAGTTAGAGTACTTAACTTGCTCAGTGAAGTGCTGCGGACTGTAGTCGGGATACGACCAACCGTTTCACAATTCATACACCTCCTTTTATATCATTGACAGTCAATGACAGTCTAAAACATCCTTTCAGTAAATAACTTGTAACTTGTTAATTATAATTCTTAAATTCGTTATAATAAATAAATAGTGTTTATAATATTATTTATCAATAATTTCGTAAAGTAATGTAATTTATAATCACTACTTATAATATTTCTTCATAAGAATAAAAGACAATCAACAATAGTCAAAACAACTTCCTTTATAGAACATTTTACTTCTAAAATTGACATAATAATAAAGAAGATATTTCATATTGGTTTTCTATTAATAAATTACTATAAATTTCACTATAATTATATACAAATTTACAATTTATATTATCACATGCGTATAATGACATACGTCTTCTCAATGGGGTGGCGAATAATTGCGGGCACGCGACGACTCGATGTTCTCAGGATCACCGCTGTGAACTTGTGATACCTATAATATAAATATATTTTGTAAAATGTAGTTTAATTTTAACTAGAAAACGCCTAGAGCTTTGGCTGGGACTTAACCAGTAGTTGGAGAGTCCGTGAGGCCCACTCCCCATCCCTACTCCCGTCCTTCTCCCTCCTCCCTCCCTCCCTTTCCTGAAAGGCCGGCAACGCATCTGCAAGCCCTGTGGTGTTGCAGATGTCCATGGGCGGAGGTGATCACTTACCATCAGGTGATCCTCCTGCCCGTTTGCCCCCTTTGTCCCATAAAAAAAAAACGAACTTGACAAAAGCATAGACAAAATTATATTCAACACAGACTATATTAAACTGCTACACGTCCATTGCATAAATTTCATTGAATAATCTAAAGCCCGTTAATAGCTACTAAAACAATCGATATATTCGAGTCTGTCTCGCACATCAGAGGTTCATAGGCATTAAAAATTAAATAACACATTTTTTTGTGATGGACCTATGCATTAATACAATTTTATTACCAAATTTTATAATTGTCAATCAAAGGAGTACTTACCTAATGTAGGTTTTGATTTATGAGTTAAAATTATAAATATTTGACTGTTTTGCGCGACTTAGAACTTTAAATTTGTCATAACTCAAAGCTCCAAGTTAGTAAGTAGTTACTATATATTATATTAATTTTAATTTGATAGCTTCATAAGTTCCAGAGAGAAAGAGCCTTAATAGACAAACAAACATATAACAAACGACACGTGTGGCTCAGTTGGTAGTGACCCTACTTTCTGCGCCAGCGGTCGCGGGTTCGAGTCCCGCTGGGGGCATTCATTTGTTGAGCACGAATGTTTGTACTCCAGTCATGGGTGTTAATATTTATAATATGTATTTATTTAAAATTTATATGTGTAGTATATCAACTATCTGGTATCCGTAACAAAAGCTAAGCTTACCACGGAACTAGATGGCAATGTTGTAATAATGTCCCAAGATAAAAAAAATCCTATAAAGGTACTTTAATATTGATATACTGAACTCTAAAAAGAAAATCAGCCGGTAAACAAAAGAGAAAAAAATTACTGATTTGTAAAGTAAAGTAGAGTAAAGAACGCATAGGAAAGCTATAAAATCTAAGAACTAAGCGAAGTCCTTATTATACTTTAATTATTATCGATAAAAGTGCTAAATTCTCGATAAAACATAAAAGGGATTTGTTCCAAATGATCGGTTGACTTGAGCACGTGGCGGTAACGAGCGCGTGTCGCCTTTGTTTGAACCGAAAAAATATGTTTTTTAATTGATTTTGCTCTATGCAAAGCTCTATTTAAGCTTAAAAAGTAGAAATATAGAGTGCTTTAGATCTGACATAGGTTAAAGGTAGTTAGGTCTAGGTCTGGGTACGTAGCTTTGTCTTGCCTAGTGTTCAAAATTTTATTGATTGGTTTTTAATTATGTAAACAATGGATAAAGTGATTCTTTAGGAAGATTTTACTTTTTAATTTATCAAGGTTTCGTGTTAATTTGCTGAAATTTGACCTGATTATTGCGGAAAATGTAAGAAAAACTATGCCGATATTGAGCTTTATTTGCGAGCACCGCGTCACTAATAAAGTTATATAAAAACAATGTATTACAGAATTATTACTGTAAAAAAGACTTTGTTATTAAATTGTACCAACACTATGTACACATAGGGACGTACCCGAGTGAAGCCAGGATAAGCCACTACTCACTAGTGTCTAATATATAAAAATCTCGTATCACAGTGTTTGTTATCGAACTCCTCTGAAACGGCTGAACTGATTTCTATGATTTTTTTATGTATGGGGCATTTCACGTGAAGCGGACAACGAAAATAATGTGAGGTTGTGAAAATTGTGAAAAGCGCATAAACTCGACTGCTAAGAAGATTCCCCTAACGATGTGTATGTACTCAATATGCTCTAAGTCCTAAACTATTGGCGATCACGTTATAATTTTTTTTGTAAAAAATTAAGATATTTAAAGCTATGATTCAAAGTTAAAATATTAAAAAAAAATGGTCGAAGTTAGTCAAAAATGCATTTCAAATCTTCACTTCCGGTTTACTATACGTGAAAAGAATCAAATTTGTAATTCAATAAAAAAATTAAAAACTACACCCTTTTAACTTTAAGAAACAATATTTCTTAGAATCTTTTACAAATTGAATGACACAAATAATAAGCATTCAAAAAGTACGGACTTCATACTTTGCGAATTTTTAAAAGCTCATAAATCGGCAATAAAGCGTCATAAGAAAAAAATAATGTATATGCATATCCATGTCCACTAGAACTATAACTGACCAGAGTATGAACAATTTTCACAGCCTCACTTTATTTTCGTTGTCCGCTTCACGTGAAATGCCCCGTATATTCGGTAGGTCTGAGAATGGTCGTAGGTTATTTTTAATTAACATAGGTGATAAGTGTTTAAACCGCGGGTGGAGTCATGGGAATTGTTAGTATTATATTAAAAAACGTTCATATCTAAGTATGATGTGACATCCGAGTCTGACACATTTCATTTTCTTTGTGCGACCTTACTTGAACTGTAGTTTTGGGTTTTGGCTTCCAAAAGCGAGCTCATTAGACTCTACCACTAATGACGCTGTTTGATTTTCTCATTTTTCTTTGTGAATAACAGAAAAATCGACGCAAAACGTACTAAATACGAAACTTCTGTATAAAATATAGAGATACTCTATAGATTTTGTTGGTCTAATTTTATTACTACCTATTACTAATACGAGTAATTACTATTACTAGTGATCGGACGACCACTAGTAAATTTGGATGAAATTCGACCTTAATAATTATTAATAAATAATATAATATACTTAACACTAGCAATTCCCTCGGCTCCGCCCGCGCCCGAAGGATAAAAATTTAGGGTTATGAGGATTTTTTGATGCCAAATCATAATAAAATGAAAAATAAAAAAAAAATGGTGTAAGAATAAAAAAATAAATATTTGGAGAGGGCCACCCTTATCACCTAGGCCCTAGCGGAATAAAAAATAGCCTACGACCTATTCTCAGGCCTACCAAATAAGTATAGGTACACAAATAAATCATGAAAATCGGTCAGGCTGTTTAGGAGGAGATCGATAACAAACACTGTGACACGAGATTTTTATATATTTGAATAATGTAATAAATGAATTTATTATGGTTATGCTTAAGATTCAGTATGTCAAATACATGGATGTGTGTATAATGTTTTATTTATTGATTTAATGTATTTTTTGCAAAAAAATTAGCGCAATTTTTTTAAAAGGTAAAAACAAAGTTTTGCTTCACGTATAAATATTCTATTATCTTAGTAAAATATAGGTCGCGATTAGTTGTAAAGTTTTAAGCAAGCTTCTATTGCCAAATTTAAAAAAAGAATGTGAAAGAACGTTTGTGTACTAAAGGATATTATATACAAGTAACGATTTTTTAGAAGATAGTACGCCTTGGGAATGATGTGATCGCCACCAGGCTGTTTCAACCTATAGAATTAGTGTTAATTTCAATTTAATTAAAAAAGAAATACATTAAGACAAAAAAAAAATATATATTAGTCCCGCTGAGTTTCTTTCGCCAGTTCTTCTCAGGTCAGTGGTTTCTTCCTTCCGAACTGGTAGTAGACTCATGACGTTCAGTAAAAAATTGTAATAATTTCATGCTGAATAAAATATTTTGAATTTGAATTGAATTTGAAAAAGTTTGCCGAAATATGGCGCTGGTCCTATGTCAAATGATTAGGTAAAAGGTACGTAGGATAATCTGCGTGGTTAATTATAATTTATACATTTCTCTTCCAAATATATTGTAAGATCTTCAACTTCGTTTTACAATTTCTTCATCATATACCTACTACAATTCCCTTTATCTCTCTTTAAAACAACCCCTTATACTATCCTTTCAACCACAATCAACATCTTTGCCTTTCAACTCCTCGCAGATCAATCCCTTGCAGCACAATCCCCATTCTTTCGTTCTGTCATTCTTTTTATATTCATTTGAATATTCTTTATTTTTCTAACAATTTTCATAATATTGACTGCCAGAGTTACAAAATGGCCAGATTGTCCCGCAGTTAAAAGTTTTTAGATATCCGGATAACCAGCTGTCATCATACCGAATTTCATCAAAATCTGTCCATTGTATCTGTCTCATATGACGGGCACGTACAGACAGACAGGCTGAGAGAAATTCTAAATATATAGATTCGGCCTCTGCATTGATAATCTATATATATAAAAATGAAACCCGTTTTCCGTTGTCACGACATAGCATGAAAACGGCTTGACCGATTTGGCTAATTTTGGTCTTGAATTATTTGTGGAAGTCCAGGGAAGGTTTTAAAGGTGAATAAATATGAAAGTTGTGCGGAAAAAAAGGAAATTAAAAAAATCTTTATAACATTAATGGCGTTTGACGTATCATGTTATTACGTTGCCATGGTGCGTGCAATGGTAATTAAATCAGCGAATACATACTGAGAGGTGCGAAGTAAATGTTGTTTTGCGAATGCGTAATAAAACATTTCACCGGGAGGAAAAGTTTATAAAAAAATTATATGTGGACAGAACAACGTCTGTCGGGTCCGCTAGTAATTACTAAATATTTCAATAAGATTTTTCAAAAAATATTCAATGTACAGATTTGAATTAGTTAGAATTTTATTATATGCATAGAAAAGGCACTAGGAATTCCGTAAGACGCAAGTTGGTTATAAAGTTAATAGGAAGTCGATTATTATAAAGTATTTTAGTCGTGTCGTTACCGTTTACTGCTAGCGCGATGCAATATAGATGGGGCGATTCAAACAGGGGCCAGGGTCGCCAACTTACAAAAATAATGTTACTTCTATAATAATTATAAAATTTTCTTAGGTTTGCGTCAATGTTCGACATTATAAATGAAACTATCCTTTCGGATTTTGTCGCGGATTTATTTTGTTTTTGAGAGCACTCTCTCCCCCAGCACAGTACAGCAATCATGCTGTAAAGCATTCGCGGCGCAAAGCGGGACCCAAATTGAAAATAAATCCGCGATAAAATCCGAAAAGACAGTTTCATTTATAATTATAAAATTACTGACCTTACGATCTAATCTTATACGTCCCAAATAAACAAAAAAAAAAAAGGGAAACCCGTCGAGCCATCGAGTCGTATAGGTACCTATTAGATAATAGAAATTTAGTTTTTTTTAAGTCTGAAAAATGTAAAAATTACTTTGCTACATCATTTGTAAAAATAATAAGAGTTATATAATTTTTTTAGTGCACAAGTGGTATTCCAATGGCAGCCTGCCGGTCGAAGAAAACCAAACACCTGGAGGAAGTCCATTGAGCGGACCTGAATCACGTGGAACTATGTCGAAGCTCTACCTAAAGGTAGAAGGGCATGGAAAACTACTACTGCAGATCTAAGTTCCACAAGAGAATAATAGGACAACATCATTATTACAAAAAAAAAAAAAAGAATATACGACACGTTATTATTAAATTAAAAAAACAATAGACTTAATAAATATTAAAATGTTTCACAGCCCTGAATGGAAGGG
This sequence comes from Boloria euphrosyne, assembly GCA_951802675.2. Classification (NCBI taxonomy): domain Eukaryota; kingdom Metazoa; phylum Arthropoda; class Insecta; order Lepidoptera; family Nymphalidae; genus Boloria; species Boloria euphrosyne. The sequence continues at coordinate 2,305,461 of OX637895.1, forward strand.
GAAGCAAATTAGTTCAATTTGTAACAAAATGGCGCGCGCGTAACAATGAGGTGCCACCAGGCCAGTAATTATAACTTATCTTGTAAATTGTTTTGTTTTATTATCTTTTTGGGTATTTCGCACAGATATAGAAATAATTATGATGTAACTTAGTCAAAGGTCCCAGATTTGAATCTCGGCGTGACCTAATTCTAACCTGTCCTAAAATTATGTAGAAAATTCACATCAATAATAAGTATAACTTATCCATGCTTCGCTTGGGTTTGTTCCCTAGGTACATTTTAAAGGTTTCTATAGATTTCTCTGTTTCTATATTGACCGAAGTAAAAAGTGTCTTAATTTTGACCTAAATCATTATACGAAACGACCTCTCATTATACCAAATTTCATCAAAATCCATCCAGTCAAAGTCAAAGTCAAAGTCAAAATATACTTTATTCAAATAGACTTTTACAAGCACTTTTGAATCGTCACTTTTACATTATTATACGAATTTAAATCAAGTGTCAGTCTGTAAGTCTGGGGCTTGGGAGTAAACTACCACCGACTCGGAATGCTGTTCTGCCGAGAAGAGTCGGCGAGAAACTCAGCAGTTGCTCTTTTCAAAAAAATATTTGATTACAATATTTATTGCATTACAATATTTATCTATTTATCCTACAGTGGTCCTCCAGTGGTTATCCGGGTCGACATATAGAATACTTTTTACTGCAGGAAAATATCTCTTAGTAATGAACAAAACCCGGGCAGAGTGAGGGTGAGGCACTAGTCTTCTTTCAAAATAAAAAAAATAGATACAGATTAAAAAAGGCAGCAACTTATTTCAATAAAATAATTCAAAGGATTCAATTTAAAAAACATCGAATTATAAATTCGAAGCACTCGTATCTATTGGTTTAGAATCGACCAATCGGAGCGCTTCATTCTTGTAGGCGGGAAGAGGCAAACGTCAGACGCAAATGACGTTTTTATTTTTTTTAAACCGGTTCTGTTTAGTGCTTAAGGCCGAAATGGTTATTCAGAGGTTCTTTATGGCGTCATGAATAATAAAATATCTTTTACGATAGCGTTGTAATGTTTAAACGAATGCTAATTTTATTTTTATCATGACACAAGTTATGATTTTAACAAATGTAATAAGCAAGTTGTCTATTTATTATGATACGTGGTGTTTGTTATCGAACTCTCTGATACGGCTTGACCGATTTTTATGATTTTTGGCGTAGACATATTTGGTAGGTCTGAAAATATGTCGTAGGCTATTTTTTATTCCTCTAGATTATTCCCCTAGGTGATAAGGGTGGCCCTCTCAATTTTATTTTTTATTTGTAGATCAAATTTTTTTTTGTTTTTTTTTTATGATTTGGCAAACTTCTTATTACTCTAATATTTTTCATTGTGATTAAATCGCGGGCGGAGCCGCAGAAATGGTAGTAATTTATATAAAACAAGGTTACTTAATACTTATCTTGTAATATTTTATTATCCTCTCCAATTGTGTGTAAGTAGGTATACCTATAATATTAACTCCTAAACTTGTTTTTTTTGTTATAGTTTAATTTTAATAATAATAAAATAATTAGCTTTAGTTATAGGTACACTAAACTAAAAAATACAAAAAGGTACAATGTTCGTATTGCCTCGTTATTAGGCAAAAGTTCAATAATATAGGTCTATAAAGGACAGTGTAGATCTATATAAAAAAAAATATAAATTTAATATCTACCTATATTATAAACCTTACAAAGCTATCTTAAAAGGTAACCCTTTTTGCACGTGGGCTTACTCAGCATTATTCAAGCATATCACTTTCAAAAATATCCATTTGACGATACGTTCGGCTAAGTTTGTACTTGCTGCGCCGGAGGTCGCGGGTTAGATTACCGCTGAGGGCGTTTGTCTGATTATCACGAATATTTTTACTTCATATAGTTAGAGACTTCATATAGATAGATATGTACAGTGTTTTTAACTATTTGGTATTCATAACACCTGCTGCAGCTGGGCAGCGGTAGCCCAGCGGTAACGCGTCGCTCGTATAACCGAGTGATACGGGTTCAAATCCGGGTCTTGCACCTCTGATATTTTCATGTGCGAATCATTTCTATCCTGATTACCACTTGTCTTACGGTGAAGGAAAACATCGTGAGGAAACCTGCATGTCTGAGAAAACCTAACAAGTTTTCGTAAGACATGTGTGATGTGAAGCCCGCCAACACGCACTGGGCCAGCGCGGTGGACTACGGCCTGATCCCCCTCGCACTGAGGGAGGTCCGTGCCCAGCAGTGGGACGTTAAAAAGGGCTGATAATGATTCATAACACAAGCCTCGTAGCTTTCCATGGAACTAGATGGTGATGTGTGTTAATGTTTTACTTGAGTATATTAAAGACATTTTATAGAATTATTTGCTTATATACTTTTCCCTTCTAGTGGCGAAGGGTCCATACAAGACGATTCCCACCGTCTTACCTTTTAAAAATCCAATAAAGTTTTAATTATTCTACATAATATTTGTTTTTTAAATTTACATGATTACTAATTAAAATAATAATTTATAGTAATAATCCTTTTTTAAAAATAACATAACGCCTACAATAAGTCAAAATCAACAAAAATGTCTACTTAGCTAAAAGGCGCCTTCATAGAAATGCCGCGGTAAGACGTAGTAATTCGGCTTACCTTTTCCATACGAATCGTGTTTCATTCATACTTTGGTATTGGAACATTTTCAAGTGATTTCATTCATAATTACTCAGATTTTTGGTGGCGGTTAAGACGCTCCCGAGCAGCTTATTTTGCATGTGATTGGTGGAAAGTACAAAACGTCACTATGATTGACCAATGACAAGCGACAAGTATCTAAACAAATTAATATGGCCGATGGCGATTCTGTTTACAAGTGCTTAGTGCATTATTTGTGTTTTTCTTTCGTTTTATTGAGTTTTTACTCGATTTTAGCGTAATAACTAATATTGATATTTTGTGTTGAGTCTGTATAGTGTATGGTTCATATATGTTTTAATTACGGTGAGTTCTATAAGCCATTATTAAATTTGCGTATTTTATTGAAGTTGGATTGTATGCAACTTTGTTTTCGAAACTTGCATAAGTCAAGTAATTTGTAATAAAACTTTCTATTGAAATTGTGTGTAAGTGCTAAATTAGAAAAATATTGTGTTTGTTTTCATTTTCAGTGAAAATGTTTATAAGTTATTTTATATGCGTTTCCTTGACAAAATTATTTTACGCGTATTAGCTTAAACAGTTTATTCGGACTGGAAGGAAATATCGAGTAATGCTGTAGGATATTGTAATTAAATTTTAAAACCAGTAAAATCATCTTCATATTTCAAAATTTTAATTTAACTTTGATAAATAAAAAATAAATCAATCTCTTCAATAAGATAGCAAACGAACTACGAAGTTTTTCAAACACTTGTCACTAGATGGCATTGAGTTTACGTAGTAATAATAACTCAATGCTAGATGGCGATATTTATTAAAATAATGATTTAATATATTAATGTAAAATTAACAGAAGGGAAAAACGAATATTTAAATCTCACTAAATTATGTTTAGGTTGAAATTAATTATATTTATAATGAATACAAAATAAAATAATGCGGCCTTAGATCAAATCGCCGTACTTTCACTTTTTAAATGATGCGTAATGATTTCTCATAGATGGCGTCATTAATATTTTTATATTATTTTAGTAAATATTAAATATATTGACTATTCTGCTATAACTTTACATAAATTAAAAAAATAAACAATGACATAAGACTTTATGAACACTTTTTTACTTTTTAATTATTACGAAAAAAAATCTTAACTACAACATAACGGATACTTACGAGGTACTAGTACCTGTACTAGGTACTTTTGCATCGCATGTATTTATTTAGTTTTTGTCATTTTTTTGGACAGCTTACCTCTGCTAAAATTTCACCCTTCGCCACTGTTCCCTTCTGTTAGTCAACCGATTTTTTTTGTTGTTAGAAGCTATTAACAAGTTTCAGCGTTATCAATAAAAAAATATCGAATTGTAAACACTATTTATAAAGTACATTCACACAATTGAAATGATAAGTAAAGAATCTATTCAAGGTTTCAAGTTCAACCCAAGCCATTTATGAACTTCGCTTAAAAAGGTCGACGCTTAGTAATCAGAGAATGAGAAATAAATTTCATTTACAATGAACACGTACGAACAATTATTAATAGTGTCTATACTATTATCACTACATATTATAAAACAAAGTCCTCCACTGCATCTGTCTGCCTGTTCGCGATAAACTCAAAACTACTGTACCGATTTTCATGGCGTTTTCACCTATTGATAGAGTGGTTCTCGAGGAAGGTTTTAGTATATAATTTGTCAAGTTTTTGTATACATTACTAGCGGAACCCGCGGCTTCGCTCGCACTTAATCTAGGGACGAGCCCGAGCGAAGCGATGACGAGTCTCCAGTTATAAGTAAATAAATCTATTATTATTTAATTATTTTTTCAGTGTGTATTCGCCGCACTCATAGTCACTTAATGAACCATTAGACCGTTCTTCAGTATGGAGATTCTCGACTTAAAGGTTCATTAAGTGACTATGAGTGCGGCGGTATGTTACATAATAATTTATATTCATAGCTTTGCGCGGGCAGAGCTTATGTAGAGGTGTGGACTCCAAAAAGGTCAACGGGATATCTTGTAAAGTTTGGTAGCGATCTGAAGTTTGGAAGCGGGTGAAACCGCGGATTTTGCTTGTAGTAGGTAAGTATATTATTACATTTACTTTAAATGTGCCCTTCAGTATCTTTAAACTAAAACATTTCTAAGGGTTCAATATCCTAATCACTTAGGTACTTGCATTATTTTTAACGTCATTCTACCAATTTACTTTAATAGTTGGTAAAATATTAGAAAAATTATCTTAGTCTATCGACATGTTTGATCGAATGTTATACAAACACTGTTAAGTGTAAAGTTCAACTGCCATCTATGGCGTATCACAAGTAGTGTTCCGGATCTTGGCCTGGCATAATTTCTTATACCAATTGGGAAAGCCATTTACTTTTAACTTACGTTTAAGAAATATTCTGTCCATTTAAGATAGATTCTTCGATACATTGTATCTGGAGTCCGATATAGGTATCTACTATCTACTCACAAATGTACAGTAACGAGATATGTATTAGAGATCGTATTTAAAAAAGAGTTTGATGAAAATTGCACGTTTTAGTCCGTAATGAAAAAAATATATAAAATAATAATTACATAACTGAAGGGTACAGGGGCAAAACAAGAAATGTCACAAAGTTATAAAGTTGAAAATGATGGGAACATTAAGATTTTGTCGCGTATTATTGATTACAACGTTAATTAAAAAATAATAATCTGGTGACATTTCTTGTTTTGCCCCTGTACCCTTCAACTTATAGGTTTAATAATAAAAGAGAAAATAAACCTGAGTTTATTATACCTAAGTAGAAGAAAAACAAGTAGTAAAAAATGTTAATGCGTTGCAAATGAAAATATAATAAGTATTTATTCTATGACAGGAGGAAGAAAATACTTTGCTTAAACAACATTAAAGCAGCGTCTAACAGCATCAGTTTCATATTTAGGCTGAAAAAACACTTATCGGTTCACAGAACTTTTTATAATTTTAAACAGAAAAAGGTTCTATAAAGATAAATATCATATTTAATCTATGCTAGCTAATAAATAAAAAAATACATTTTACTTATTTAATAGATACACGAAATATTAAGTTTATTAACATTTATTTAATATTTAATTTAAATTAATTTAAACAATGCACAAAACTTCGGTATTTTAATAGTATGTCGCACCTAAGCCTGGATTATCCCCTCCCGTTCCCTCCCTTATTCCTCTGGACGCGGGAGAGGGACGGGACGCCGTCAGTCAACTAACGACGTTTGTACAGATATCACGTAAAGGTCAAAATTTGACCCCTTGATTTCTAATTAAATAGTGACATTTTTTAATTTATTACCGTGGTAATTATATAACTAATATGATAATAAATAAATAAATGAAAACAAATTGGCTGAATAAGTTAACACCTTGTTCTATTATGTGTGTGTAGAAAAAAATGAGTACGTTTTTGAAAATCGAAATAATTGTGATTGTGTAATTTGAACTGATTAAAATGGCGACTCTTTCCATGAATATGTTTCGTGTTTATTATGAAAGTTCTCTTACTGGATTCTTATAAGGTAATTTTAATTTATTGTTTTTTTAAACATAATTTAAACAAAGAAATATCTATATTTTTTTATCAAAAATAATGTGTTAATGTATTTTGATATTGCGTATTTAATAATTATTATTTCTATTCTTTTACTAACTTATGTTTGACGACACGTTTAGCACAGTTTGTAATGATCGTACCTACTTGCTTTATTAGCGCGGTGGTCGCGGGTTAGAGTCCCGTTCGGAACTTTCATTATAAGGTGATGAACACAAATCTATACTTCAATCATGGGTGTTTATATTTATTACGTGTGGATTTAAAGTTAAAAATGTTTAGTTTATTAACTATATGAAAAAACGCAAGTCGTAGCTTACCTACCACTTAGTGTGCTTTTCATTTATCACTAATCGTGTAAAATATTATTTTAGACTAAGTTAAAGAATTGTATGCACTAAAATTGTTGTAGACTGTAGTTAATCTATAAACGAAACATTCGTGACCTCGACCCTCCGAAATTTTTGACATGGACACGAAGTGAAACTTCACTATAAAATGCTAGATTCAGAGGATTTTTTTACCTGTTAGAGTTAATTAGAATATTGAGGATGATATTTAAAAAATAATAATTACTTATTTATGCTAATATTATAAAACTAAAGAGTTTGTTTGTTTGGTTAAAAAATTCTATTTATGATGGATAGCCCATTAATCGAGGAAGGCAATGGGCATACTTATATATAGGTACCTGATATTATCACGCTGCGACCTAAAAGCGGAACATCAATAAAAACATTTCAAAAACGGGACAAATATTCCTTTTGAGAGCTAATACGTTGTTTGCACTGCGAAAACGGTTAAAGTTGCGAAAACATGATGTTTAAAAGGATTTTTAATATTCTAAACAAAGGCCGCGACAGCTTATGTCTATCTTTTAAGGTTCACTCAACAAACTTTTTATGGTAAGCAAATTTGTGTTGCAAAATGCATTATTTGCGTTAATTTGAATTAAAAACAAAGAAATTTTTTATAAATAGATTACCTTCCTATTAGTAAATTCGGGTTCGGCCGTCTAAACGCGGGTGGATTTGCCAGAAATACTAATTAAAAAAATATAAAATTAAAATATAAAATAAAAAGTATCTTTAGAATCGATTTTGATAGAAATTGAAACATAAATTTCACAATTTTTATATTATTACGATGACTCTGATGCAATTTTGTCTTTACATCGAGAGTTGCGTGTAATAACCTAGTATATTATTTTACTTTTTGTAATATTCGATGTGTTGTGACATTGAATTAAAATATTCAATTCAATGATTAGTGTGACGTCAAGCAAAAACTACTCTAGGTACAAGTACTTTATCGTTCACAAAAACTAAGTTTGTTTTGCAGTGGCCAGTTATTATATACCTGCATATTATAATATTATATGCTATTTATTTCCACTCTCTGCTCGGTGGTGTAGTGGCTAGCATGTACGGTCACACATCGGAAGGTCCTGGGTTCGAGTCCCGGGTCGGGCCAAGCTTAGTTATTGAATCTTTCTGTTTCGTAAGCCTCAGTAACAGCCCGAAGTTGGGAAGTTGGCGGTGGTTCACCCCCGTGCCGAGGCAGAGCACGTAAAGCCATCGGTCCTGCCTTAGCTCTCACTGGTCGTGTCGAGTAGTCGTCCCACTGGAGTATGAGAGTGATAGGAATAGAGAGTGCACTTGTGTCCGCGCGTACACTCGTGCACTATAATATCTCCTGCGTAGTTGGCCAGTCTCAATGAGATTGGCCGCCATGGCCGGAATCGGTCGGAGAACATTATTATTATTATTATTATTTATTTCCATTAGCGGCTATAGTATCACTGCGAAAAAAAAAGAGAGAGGAAGGTCGATAAAGAGATGGATGGATTGTGTAAAAGAGGATATTATGCATGTAAAAGGGGTGGATGTTACGTTGACGAATGATAGAGGAGAGTGGAAGAAGAAGACATGTTGTGCCGACCCCACACAGCGTGGGATAAGGGCAGGAAGAAGAAGAGGCTATATTATTACTGCAACCATTTACTAGGTCTATTGTGATCGCCATATTCTACACTAGAGGAGAACACTGAACCCTGTAACGTAAAACTGCACGATTTTTTTCAGGGTTAAACTCTGAAAGTTCATCTGGGCTTAGAAAGTGTCTTAAAATCAAATGTATGTCTCAGAATTACGTTTTTCCTGAATAAAAGTAACCTATGTAGGTACTATTCCAGATTAAATATAGGTGTCAAACATTCAGATCCATCCATCATTAGGAAATAGATTTATTGTAGAGTTCTAAATCTTGTCGACTTGCAGTTAAATTATTTTGTCTTTAATCTATCCGACGGCACTGTTCTTCTTACTTTTTTGTAAAAGATTGATCCCTACATACGTTAGCATAGATATCTCAGAGGTAAAAGGTATCCTATATGTTATCCCGGATAACTGATAACAGATACTCATATAATGATAATGATGATGTCCTCCTGACCGATTCCGGCCACGGCGGCCAATCTCATTGAGTACATCAAAAAATCTATTGTTAAAATTTTTGTCTGTCTGTTTGTTCCGGGTAATCTCTGCAACCGCTGGACCGATTTTGATTGAACTTTCACTCGCAGATAGCGAATGTTATGAGTAACTTAGCCTACTTTTATTTTAGAAATTTTATTTACTTGAACTAGCGGAACCCGCGGCTTCGATCGCTCTAAATCTATATAAAAAGGCAGTGGTAGTCTAGTGAAAAATCCGGGACTAGCACCTCTGAAATTTTCACATGTGAAATCATTTATAACATAATTTCGGAAGACATGAGTCAGTCAGCCCACTCTTGGCCAGTAGTGGAGTATGGCCTGCTTCTTCTTGTACTGAAGGGAGGCCCATGCCCAGCAGTGGGACGTTAGAAAGGGCTGAATACGAAGTCTGCGGTCGCGGGTTCGAGTCCCGTTAGGGATATTCATTTGTTGAGCACGAATGTTTGTATTCCAGTTATGGGTGTTTATATTTATAATATGTATGTATTTAAAGTTATATAAGTGTAGTGTACCAACTATCTAGTGTCAGTAGCACAAGCCTCGTAGCTTTCGGAGATAAATCGGAGATAAATGGCGTTGTTGTAATAATGTACGATCATATTTTATTTTTTTTTTTTTTTTATGTGACAAAGGGGGCAAACGGGCAGGAGGCTCACCTGATGGTAAGTGATCACCTACGCCCATGGACATCTGCAACACCACAGGGCTTGCAGATGCGTTGCCGGCCTTTCAGGAAAGGGAGGGAGGGAAGGAGGAGTGAGAAGGACGGGAAGAGGGATGGGGAGTGGGCCTCCCGGACTCTCACTTACCGGACGAAACGCGACAGCATAGCTGCTACTTCACGCCGGTCTCCTGTGAGAGAGTGGTACTATACGGGGCGTGCCGGCCCATTCGGCTGCTACCCGAAGGTAACAAGCATAGCACTACCACGTATAAAGTATCAAATAGGGATTGAGGGTAGGTGCGTTGCCATAATATACTTACCCAATTTAGATAATTTCTTCATTTTTGTAAAAAATAAAAGTATTTCTTGTAGTAACTAGTTTAAATTTCAAGAAGCTATTAGAAAATTCCGGGATACACCGGGATGCGGGATTCAAAATAACCGCCAGCCCAAATAGTGTCGGGTTGCATCTGAAAACAAAGCTTTGTTCCCGTTCTCAGTTGACGTATGGCTTTTGTTCTTTGTTTCAAATTCGACTGTTAATAATAATTCATACAGTTTATTACTCTCGGTCGATGGCCCATAAATGAACCTTTTTTATACTAGTTAAAGCTATCGGTTTTGGTTGCATTTTTAATGAAATTAATAGAATTTTTTTTAGATTACACTAGCACTATACAAGAAAAAATTGAAAATTGAATGACAAAAAGACCAGTAAAAGGTACGGAATCTTTGCCTGTTTTTATCGAAATATATAGAGTATGTCTGTTTTTAATTTCAAATTAACAGCTTTACACTAAATACATATGAATGTACTTATATAATACTGCTCTTACATTGGGAAATCAATTTTTAAAATTTTTGTCTGTCTGTCTGTTTGTTCTGGGTAATCTCTGAAACGGCTTGACCGATTTTGACGGGACTTTCACTCGTAGATAGTTGTTGTAAAGCATAACTTATGCTACTTTTATTTTAGAAATTTTTGTGCTAAAAAACTTAAAATTAGTCAAAGATCACTAGTATTACATACAAATGATACAATAATAATTATTCAACCTCTACGTACTTGGTAGCCGTGGAGTACTATGGCCTGATCCTCCTCGCATTGTAGGCCTACGCCCAGCAGTGGGACATAAAAAGGGTAGAATACAGAATATAATAATTTATGAATTGCACATATAAGTCAAAAGCAGTGGTAGCCGAGTAATGCGCTTTCTCAAAAATGAGTGAAGCGAGCTAGCTCTGATATTTTCATGTGCAAATCATTTCTATCCTGATTACCACTTGTCTTACGGTGAAGGACAACATAGTGAGGAAACCTGCATGTCTGAGAGAACCTAGCAAGTTTTCGAAAGATATTTGAAGTCTACCAATTGCGCCTAGCCGTAGGAAACTATGACCTGATCTCCCTAGCAGGAAAGGGAGAGTTATTACAAACCTTCTAAAACATTTTATGTATGCATAAAAATAAATTTGAAGTGTCTGTTTGTCATAAGACCATAATTTTAAACTCCTCGGCAATCTGTCTGTCTATTGATCCCGTTTATCTCTGTAACAGCTGCACAGATTTTGACGAGACTTTCACTGGTAGACAACTGACGTTATAAGGAGTAACTTGGGCTACTTTTATTTTAGAAATTAAAAGTGTAGTTAGGAGTTCCAATAAAAAAAATGGAGACCTACCTATATTTTGACGAACCCGAGCGAAGAAGGGGTTAGGGCGTTAGTTAAAAATACCATCACAATACTTACCTGCTATACTGATCAAAACCGAGTAGGCAAATATTTTGAACTTGATTTTAAATGTTGGATCATCTTTGACCTCGTTTCTTTGTTTGCTATCAGTTCTAAACATATTTTTTGTGTTAATTCAATAATTATACAAGGCATTTTTGTACATAACGTAGAGTTAGTTCATTGGTTACGCGTATGTTTGGATAACCAAGAGGTGTGGGTTCAATTCTGAGTGAGCTAATACTTTTGTCATACATTTACACAGAAATAAATAATTTAAAAAAAAAGATAAAATAACCCGGAAATCATGTTTCGAATAGATCATTAGCTCTATAGTTGTTAGTAATATCGATACCTTAATTTGCAAGTCGGCTAACTCCGTCTGACAAAATTTTTCAAAGGCTTCTACACTACAAAGGTTAAAAACTTAAACTGAATAAAGCGGGTTTGAATCCCGGGTCTCTTTTTTTTTTTTTTTTTTATGGGACAAAGGGGGCAAACGGGCAGGAGGCTCACCTGATGGTAAGTGATCACCTCCGCCCATAGACATCTGCATCACAACAGGGCTTACAGATGCGTTGCCGGCCTTTCAGGAAAGGGAGGAAGGGAGGAGGGACAAGGACGGGATGAGGGAAGGGGAGTGGGCCTCCCGGACTCTCACTCACCGAACGAAACGCGACCGCATAGCTGTCACTTCACGCCGGTCTTCTGTGAGAGAGTGGTCTCACACCTCTAATATCTTTATAATCGAATATTTTACAAAATGATTACCCATTATCTTACGATGAAGTAAAACATCCTCAGAAAACCTACATGCAGCATGCATCTGAGAGAACCTAGCAAAATTTCGAAAGAACGTGTGTCATTTCGCATTCGGCCAGTGCAGCGTGATGGACTATGGCCTGATGCCTCTCGTACTGAATAAAGGCCCGTGTCCATCAGTGGGACGCTAAAATAGACTGAAAACATCTTAAAAATGGGCCAAAAAATTGGTTTACAATCGACGAAGATATCGCATGCAATACAAATTGACTTTGTAGATGGATATACCAAGCAACGTCTTTCGGTATCAGTCAGTATACCTTAATTTACAAATCGGATATTTCAGTGCACTTTTTAAAGGCACATTAAAAATTTTATATTCTAAGTACGTAAATTATTTATATAAAAAAGTCTAGAATTAGAAAAAATAAATATTCTTTTTCTAAGTTCGTTTTAAGTATTTCTTATCATAATAATCATTTTCATTAGCTTTGGAAAATTTAGACGATTTATTGACTAAGGTATCAATATAATTAATTCTAAGCGAAAATCGATTTTGTCTCTACGTAAGGCACCAGACCGTCGGAACCACAGATCACATCACATAATACTATATCTACTGTCGGAACTACACACATTTTCTCAGATGTACGCGAATATGAGATATTTTAAGTCCTTACTTCCTTTCTAATATTATAAATGGGAAAGTAACTTTATCTGTCTGTCGCGCTTTCACGCCAAAACCACTGAACTGATTTAAATGTTTAGTACACAGATAGTCTAAAGCCTGAGAAAGGACATAGGCTATTTTTCAAGGCGAAAAAAGGTCTGTAAGGAGATGAAATAGGGAATGAATGTTTTTTCGCGGATTCATTCTTAATAACAAAATATGTCGCGAAAATCAAAATATCCTAAAAGAAAAACCGCAAAGTTTTATTTCATTTAAGCACATGTTAGATACGAGGCCAATTAACATACTTATAATCGATTAATTAAACAATACACGATTGAATATCCAAAGTCAAAGCTTCAATGAGAGCTTCCGAAAGCTCTCTCCCCGAAAGTATCGAGACCCTTTAAAAAACGAACATCAATTAAATTGACAAACAATCGAAATGCAACGTAAACAGAACCTTAGAGCCCTTAAAGCCGTGGGGTGCAAAGTGTAGATAGGACACGTTCTCGGAACGCGCTGTGATTGGCTGTTGACAGTCACCCCCACCCGAGATCGACCAATCAGGTGCGAGCGTAAACACCCCCCACCCCAAATTTCGATTTTTTAAACGTACTTAAAAGGTGTTGTTAAAAGCACATCAGTTTTTGTCATTTGTGTAGAATTTTTGAATGGTTTTGTAATTTATAGTTATTTTTTAGGTTTAAAAAGTGAGTTAAAATAAGAGATTATTGATTTTAAAGTTATTTTTCTAAAACATGATATATTAATGTATTTTTATATCCACGCTAATATCAAAGCCTATAAAACATAAAGTCGGCCAACGGACGTGACAGCCAGCCCAAGTTGCCATACACTCGCTTGGGACATTAGTGTATGGCAGCTTGGGCTGTCACATCCGTTGGCCGACTGTGTTTCATAGGCTTTGCTAATATTATAAAGCTGTTAAAATTTATTAAAAACTAGAGACTCTCCCTCGCTCCGCAGTCCGCTTGGCTTCATCCCTTGGTTTTAACAGTTGCTATAGATTTCTGAGAAATGACAAATTCAGCATGAAACTATTACAATATTTTAGTGAACGTCATGAGTCTACTATCTAGTCTAGTCTAGTCTACTATCATTTTATGATGTCATGAGTCTACTTTATGATGACTCGCAGGCTTATTACGTATCTAGCAATCCACCCGCGATAACGAAAATTGTACAATAATTGCTGTCCGATCGCTAAATCGTTAAATTTATTAAATTCATTCGTAGTTTTTCATAAATTCATTTGTTTTTGCATTCATTGATTTGGTAATTGTTTGTATATTCTATTAATGGTCTTTTAAACATAAGAAAGCTTACCTTTTATTAATATAAGAATTAGATTAAGCATTCTATTCGCATCCACTTCATATTAAAATCAAAAAGAGCTATTTTAAATAAATTATTAACCTTAGTAAGTTTGTTGAAATAGTTTTATTAACGTGTGATAAAGGATAAAAATAATTTTGAGGGTGTTATGTTATGTTAAAAGTCGGTGGAATTTAAATAATAAATTTTCAGCTCGGTAGGTTAAGTTTTTTTTGCATATATCCTGCACCTAAAACTCACTTATTTTTTATTAGAAAGCAAAAAAGTGATATTTATTCGTATAAACCGACAATTGTCGGACGAATAATATTTTCTTTATTCATCCGATTAGCGGACGACTAGCAACAGCCAAAAATAACAGTATACGGTCTTTGTATTGATTATAATGAGTATTTCCATAAGATTTTTCAAAAAAATTTCCATGTATTGTACAGATTCGACTGAACTAGAATTTTATTATATGTATAGAATACGTCTATACGTATTCTAAATTAAATTAAATAAATTCTATAATTTACTCAATTGAATACGAAAAATGTTCCCTTCAAAGTACAAACTATGGATAATCCCTCAGTAAATGGTGTTTACTTAGAAATTATAACCAATCTCAGCTCAAGTGTGCGCGTGTGCATTATTATCGTATTAACTAGGGATGTACCTCGCACGCGGATAACATAAACATATTTTTTTTTTTTTTATGGGACAAAGGGGGCAAACGGGCAGGAGGCTCACCTGATGGTAAGTGATCACCTCCGCCCATGGACATCTGCAACACCACAGGGCTTACAGATGCGTTGCCGGCCTTTTAGGAAAGGGAGGGAGGGAGGAGGGAGAAGGACGGGATGAGGGAAGGAGATTGGGCCTCCCGGGCTCTCACTCACCGAACGAAACGCGACAGCATAGCTGTCACTTCACGCCGGTCTTCTGTGAGAGAGTGGTACTATACGGGGCGTGCCGGCCCATTCGGCTGCTACCCGAAGGTAACAAGCATGGTACTACCACTATCACTACAACATCTAGACTATTGTGTTTTTTGCATAGTGTTGCGCTTGGTTTTGTTTGCGGGTTTGTTCGCGCAGTTTGTTTATGTATTTACGTACCAATAATAGGTTTTAACCTAGCTTATATGGAAAGGATAGATTATACACATAGGTCTATACAAAAAATCTACAAAGTAGAAAGTACTTTACTTTTAAAAATGATATCATTTCTTTTTTTTATTTGATTGGTTTGTTTGGATAAAATTGTGTAATGAATTTTTCTTCTCAACTTGAAAAACCTATGTTTTTTTCCTAATAGAAACTTTTAATTTGTATTTACTTGATGGTGCCATCAAGTTTTATTTTTATGACAAAAAGAACAGATTTCCATAAAACTTGCAAATGAACTAAATTGTTTCCTGAGGAGTGAGGTTGGGATTTAGGCCTTTTTTATCCCAGCTTCATTTCTCGAGAGCGAAGCCACGGGCAATAACTAATATAATAACTTTAAAGAAAAAATACTACAATCAAACTCAAAACATATTTTCAGAAATGCGAGCGGTCAAACAAATAAACATACAAAATTAGTACTAGCGAACTCAGATTTCCAAGTGCCCAAGAAAAATATGTTGTCCTTCATACAAACTCCTCACACATTTTAAGAACTTACAAGCGACTCACCCTCGCTCCGCTTGGTCTCGTCCCTAGATTTAGCGCGTGCGAAGCCGTGGGTTCTGCTAGTAAATGTATACAAAAACTTGACAAATTATGTATTTATATTTAAACCATCCTCTAGAAGTCTCTCTCTCTCTCTCTCTCTATTTTTGTGGTGAAAACACCATGAAAATCGGTTTTTGAGTTTATCGCGAACATACAGACAGACGCGGCGCGGCGGAGGACTTTGTTTTATAACATGTGGTAATGATGGCTTTTCTATAAAAATCTATAGATGACCCAAAACTATGTAATATTATCCCATAGCTCCACACGCATGTTCATCATCACTATGCAATTTCTTAATAGATGATGATGAACCTGTTTTGTTTCATTTGCTTCATTTTCTGTTTTATTTCATTAAAATTCATTTGATGTTTAAGTGTGTAAACTACAAAATTTGGAAAATTAATAATGAAAATCATAATTCCAAGTACACATATTTTCGAAAAATCAAAGATCAGGCAGTTAATGTTAAATAAAAAAATACTTTGGAAACAATAAACTTAAGTATACTGACTTTTGAGACGTCGAAAATTTTTTAATTTGTTTTTCAAGCAAAAGCAAACCCTGTAATGTCCAATTTTTTTTACATTCCTACAAGCAATTTACGTAAATCGTTCAAAAAACCTGTTAAAAGCTCGCATTTGCAAATGAAATGGTACCACCATATGCAATGTTTGCTTAAAAGTAGCAAATCTGAGTACGCACTTGAGTGGCCGCGTGCGTTATTGGCGTAAGTAATGCAGGGTGTAGGCGCTAATCCCGGGCTATATTTGGATCCCGAGCGATTAGCATTAAGTAACAGCCCTATGCTAAAACTTAGTTGATAAAGTGTAAGTGTTTTTGTAGCTTATCTAAATATTTTTTAATATTATGATGTATGTATGTATATAATAATTTCCATAGATATATTGGCAATTTTTTTTAATTAACATTTAGTGATAATGTGGTCTCTTTTTAGGACTTTTTGCAATATGCCTTTGACATTTTTAAATATTATATCTACAGGTACTTAATACTTGTAAAATATAAGTAATTCAAAGTTGAGTATTTGTCTGGCTGTCTATGGAATGCATTACGAGAAAACCACTCAACATATTTTGATGAAATTTGTTATGTTGATAGCTATCCGGTGTGACATACGTATAGGATATTCTTATAGACTGCGGAAAAATAACTTATCGCTGAGAAATCTTTAGTTTCTTATCGATAAAACGTATGACTGTAGTTACATAATATAATTTTAGTATAAAGTACCTAACCGCCGCACTCAGGGTCACTTAATGAACCATTAAGCCGTTCTTTAGTATGGAGATACCTACTCGACTTAATGGTTCATTAAGTTACTCTAAGAGCGGCGGTAAGTATGTTATCTATAAATTGAATGAGTTAGATGATTAGATAAGAAATGATGATGAGACATGTTTGTAAATTGATTTGTGATTCAAACCCAGGTCTTCCAGATCTGCAGCAGTACCTACCTACATGATATCCACTAAACGGAGCCCATCAAACTAAGTAAATCATTTTACTTTACATCGTGGCAGTTAACATTAAACAAAGATAATACTTATACTTAAGTATAAAGAACCTCTTTGTTTTGAAGTTGGTTATAGTAACATTGTGTGGAGTAAATTTATCTACATATAAACACGTACAGTCAGACAGTAGACATTTCAGGTGTTATATAGGCGGGGCGTAACCACGCCTCCACGCACACTTGGTCACTTGCCAGCCAGTTGCGACGGCTTCCATTTTTGAGTTTTTTGGCACAGATTAATTATTATGTCACTGTCATAATGCAGATACAGATAATTTATTGAAGCTTGTAGGTTATGGATCAAGAAAAAATGAGTACCTCAGAGTTAGGAGTTACCTACGTCACATTGTAATTTGTTACATATTGAGGCTTAGACTCGATTTTTGTTGGTGCTTCTTTTTATTTATGGTATTTTATAAAAAGTGAATATCAAAATGAAAATCTATTTTAGCAGTAAATAACACACCGCGTCATTTTAGACTATCCACTAAACTTAACCGACGCGATGTAATGTGTTTGACAATTTGTTACCAATTAGTTCATAACACATTAATGCACTTGTATATCAAAACGAAATAGCCTTTTGGGAAACTGTCAACCACAGGTCACATAATTTAAAAATATTAATATCCGTCTGTCTGCGGTGAAATAAAGGAATAATATTTCATTCCTTTTAGAATCATGTTCATACTATCGATGATTGAATGTTATATGACGGCTAAAAATATTTTCACAGTTTTTCCATGCTCAATATATTATAATCAATAGTGTGGCTGTATAAAATAAGATCGTCGAAAAAAACATGAAAAGCTCTATGGTGAACAGATTTAACATTAACATAATGTATAGACTATAGACTAAATTTTAATCTTGTTCTTAAATCATTACGCATAATAAACGACTTGCAATACACGTATAGAAATCGATAATAAATCAGATTGCACAAAAAGATCGTATATAATAATCGGTACGTGACGTTGCAAGCGTTAGCAGTATTACGATGTATTGTCTATGGCATTTGTTTTGGCGGGAAGTGGATGCGGGTGAATTGTCTTTGACAAAAAATGTATAAATTTTATTATGGTATGGCTGTTTTTTTTATTAAATTTGTTTTATTGGAAAATATTTGATTCATTTTTGTTTTGATATTTCCGGTGTTACCAATGTCAGGAAAAACTGTTTTTTTAAAACATGTTTTTGGCAATTTCATTTATAAATATTTATGTTTATGAAACAGTCACACAAAAAATTTATGGTCACACAAAAATTTGCCTGCTTAAAAAATAAATTAAAAATTTGGAAAAAAGGTCCTAAGAAGAACGTAGTAAGATAATCATACCAAGAGTCGTAGCAAGTACCTAATCCTATCTACGTCTTCAACTGCGTAATAAACTCAAACCAAATAACTTATGAAGATAGAGTCCGCCAAAGCAGTCAGAAAATACCAACCAAAGTGTTAAATTTCTTCAAGTTTAACTTAAAACGTAAAGCGTTAATTGACGTCTAAAGTATAGTTGTAGTTCAGTTTAAAATTAATATTTATTTAAAATACATGATTTTTTTTAATAAAATATAGTAGGCTTCTTTGTTTAATAAAACTTATAAAAACATGTTGAATTACATTGCTCACCTTTCTATTAGACGAAATAACGTCACAAATAATAGCCCATAGACAACTATTTTTTTTAGTTTTGCATACCACCCGCTAGCAAAACAACAATAATTAGTGACAAAAGTCATTCATTAAACAGCCGAAACGCGTGGGAATGGTTAGACCAACTACCGTGTCATTGAAACGACACGTACAATTAAAATAATATGAATTTAAAAACCTTTATTACCTACAATATTTTTACTATTTTATCTAATATACTGATGACACGCTTGGTTCAGTTTGTAATGTACGCAGGTTCGAGTCCCACTAAGGGCATGCATTTGTATAATAAGCACGAATGTTTGTCCTCCAGTCCTGTGTCTGTTAATATATTTTTATAGGTAATATGTATGTATTTAAATTCATATACGTGTAATGTCTTAACTATCTAGTATCCATAACAGAAGCCTCTAAGCCTACTTTCGAATATATAGCCTACCGACTATGAATGCTGTGAATTAAAACAAAATAACCGATATAGAATAAGAGTATTCTGATTTTAAACAACCTTATCATTTTAGAGTGATATGATAGATCTCATCATGTTAGATAATAACTCTGTCTTTGACCTTGATATTCGGTGAGTAAAAATTATATAAAACGTGTGGAGTCGCATTTTAGGCACCAAGTGTGATATTTCGAACATCCGTGTGATTTTATTCGGAGGTGCTAAGGAACAAGTTTACTCACCAACATGGCTGCCACGCGGTCTGGCAAACGTATTTTACTATTAATCATCTGTGGTTGAATTTTGACAAAATACATTGATAAAATAATATATTAAGTAAATAAAAATTTTGTTCATTTGAAAACTTAAGAATTTTAACCAAAATATCATTGATTTTAACACATTGAATGCTGACTTGGTTTCATGTGATGTCACTAAAATGTTCTATTTTTTTTCTTGTTTAAATTGTTATATATTTACTTTAATTGTACTACCATATAATTATACATCGGAAATAGGCTCGTTAAATAAAAAAAAAAAATAAAAAACACGGCACCGTGTAGTTGGCCACCGGTACAGTGTGAGGCCAATTACACGGCGCCGTGTAATCGTTAAGTTTGGGTTTAAGATCAATTAAAAAGTATTTACTTTGTGTTTAGGGAAAAAAAACAATACATCTATAATTAAAAAAACAGTAACTTTGAATCAATGACAAATGGAAATACAATATTAAACTGAATGTGCTTCACAAAAACACACAGTGCAGTAACCGGGAGATTCTTCGGAGAGCTTCTTCACTCGAACAATCACTGATATCATCGGAACTTTCCTGGCTCCGATGTTTTTAGCACTAACTCTTGAAGTAGTCGAAGAACTACGACGTTTAGAAGGATCAGGTTTAGTGTTCATTTTGGCGGGTAAACACGTATATGATAATCGTTCGTAAAAACAACAACACTCATGCAAACAAAAATCCAACTGTAGTTTTATCACGATCGATGTATTGCCCGTATAACCGTGATACTAACGTATGCTTGCCACAAAAGCCGAAGCCGTACGGACTCAGAAAAATAGCGGGTGAAATGCACGGCGCCGCGCGTGTAGTCGGCCCCGCGCACTATACACGGCGCCGTGACTCGGCAGTGAATAAGTTAATACTGAAACACCGTTTGGTATTTCAAACACAGATTTTTAAAATTTTCATAATATGATCCATATCCAGATAGTCTCAGAGAAAGGAGCGTCGTCGAGACTCGAGACAAACAAAAAGCTTTCTATCTTTCTAGAAATATAGCTATATATGTACATTTTTTAGTTATAAAATTATAAACGTACTAACACTTTAATATTTAAAATTATATCCTATGTGTTTCTCTGATGTATTAGCTATGTTACTGACTGTTGTAAAGTTTCAACCAAATATTATGTTCAGTAATTTTTGCCTCGGAGAAGTAAAACGTACATCCAACCCCTCAAACTAGCTCCATTTGCTCAATAGCTTATAAAAAATTGCATTTATTGATAATAATAATAATAATGTTCTCCGACCGATTCCGGCCATGGCGGTCAATCTCATTGAGACTGGCCAAGTGCACAAGTGCACTCTCTATTCCTATCTCTCTCATACTCCGGTGGGACGACTACTCGACACGACCAGTGAGAGTTAAGGCGCAGGACCGACGGCTTTACGTGCTCTCCGAGGCACCGGGGTGAACCACCACCAACTTCCCAACTCCGGGCTGTTACTGAGGCTTACGAAACAGAAAGATTCAATAACTAAACTTAGCCCGACCCGGGACTCGAACCCAGGACCTCTCGGTGTGTGACCATACATGCTAGCCACTACACCACCGAGGCATTTATTGATAATGTTTTATACAAACTATTAAGAAATAAATGATAAACTTGCACATATTACTTAATTTTACGCAAATGGATTGCAAGGTTTGATTAAAAACTATATAAAGTATAAAGGAAGTCGCCATTGTATCTGTTTGTCCTCATAAAAAAAAATTAAGCCTAGTGAAAATATACTTGTAAGTTGTTGTTGTTGTTGTGACCTGTTGAAAATCTGTTCAAAATTGGCAAAGACATTATCTGAATTGAATCTAATTGAGTATCCACTCATTAGTAACGTTAAAAATAAAGCCGGTCGCGACAACGAGCTGTCGTTGGTGTGAAAATAAAATGACAATAAACTTCAATATATTTTAACGTGTAACTTTTTATGCCCTTGTACGTGAGTCTGAATAAGTAGAGGCTGTACTTAAATAGGTCATCATGTTATATGGATATGCTTGTAAGCTTATACAATATATGTACATATAAAGGAATAGTATAAAATGTAACGCGCTCACTTGGATAACCGAGTGATACGGGATCGAATCCGTGTGCGATGATTTAGTGAACAAATGTATGTAACACCTTATTTTCTATAATTACTATTTACAAAGCTGAAGAGTTGATTTGATGAAGAGAGTTGTTTGTTTGTTTGTTTGTTTGTTTGTTTGTTTGTTTGTTTGTTTGTTTGTTTGTTTGTTTGTTTGTTTGTTTGTTTGTTTGTTTGTTTGTTTGTTTGTTTGTTTGAACGCGCTAATCTCAGGAACTACTGGTTCGATTTGAAAAATTCTTTTTGTGTTGGATAGTCCGTTTATCGAGGAAGGCTATAGGCTATATTACATCCCGCTACGATCAATAGGAGCGGGAAAAATATTCCTTTTGAGAGCTTTCGTTGCGTGCGCTGCGTAATCGTTTAAAGTTATACAAAAATCATGTATAACGGAATCGTTCCTATTAAAAGTTCTATAAAAAAGTCCGCGATAGCATATTTCTATCTTTTAAGGTTGACTTGCTATAACCTTTTTATGGTATTCAAATTTGTTTTAAGATAATGGATTATTTGGTAACGCATCGCTTGTATAACCGAGTGATGCGGGTTCAAATCCGGGTCTCGCACCTCTGATATTTTCATGTGTGAATCATTTCTATCATGATTACCACTTGTCTTACGATGAAGGTAAACATCGTGAGGAAACCTGCATGTCTGAGAAAACCTAGCAAGTTTTCGTAAGACATGTGAAGTCCGCCAACACGCACTGGGCCAGCGCGGTGGACTATGGCCTGATCCCCCTCGTACTGAGGGAGGCCCGTGCCCAGCAGTGGGACGTTAAAAAGGGCTGATGATGATGATGATGATGATGATGCATTATTTGCGAAGGTGTTTAATATATATGATATAAATCCTTATCCAAATAAATAAGTTATTCATCACATATTTACTTTTGAATAAAATTGCTCTTGGCATCATTTCATTCATCATCATCAAAATAATGATCACTTTTATCAGCCTTTAGAACGCGAGCGAAGCCGCGGGAAAGGCTAGTAACTTATAATTATCGTGAGAGATGGTGTAGGACCGAGAACCTGACATGTCCTCCGCAGAACAGCTGGAGTGATATCGCAAACTGTACAATTCTTTGCTGTTACTAAGAATTTTTTGAAAGAAAGGTTTATTACCATGTACCTTACATGGCATGATCCGATACTCAAACCCAAGACCTTCGTATCTACAACCGTACTTGATAGCCTTAAATCAGCATATAATATAAAATATCTACCATACGTGAACTGAATCCGCTCTTATATAAGCGTAAATACCTTTCCACTGTGCTACAGTGACAAAAATCGTATATTGTAAGGTGCTTGGCATCCACTTGTTGACTTTGGTCAGGGTTGCTTATTCAGCAAACGGTGTAACCTACAACCTTCACTAAATGTAGGTCATAGCTTTAAAATATAATTGATATTTCGTTTTACGATCGTTTGAAATGGCAACATTGTTGTAGAGGTTCGAAAATACTCGTATAAAAATATGAAAAAAGAAAAGTTTGTTAGATAAGTTAAGTTCGAATCTCGGTTAAGGTTCATTGAAAATTAAAAAAAAGTTTAGTAAGAGCGTGGAAAAAGATGGCGTTGAGCATTATTAATAGAACAAGAAAGAGAAATAAGCATGGTGGGTAAAACTATTACACGCTTTTTATTATTTACTAGCGGACCCGACAGACGTTGTCCTGTCCGCATGCGCAAAACAACGTTGCCTAGCAACGACTTGTTTATAATTTAGTATGTCATTTATTTTCTAAATGTATAAATAACTAATTAATTCAAAATATACATTTTGTAGTGGACCGAATTGTGAATCTAAACCATTCTCGAATGCACTCGAACACGCACAAAACATTTCATCAAAATCGGTCCAGTCGTTTAGGAGGAGTTCAGTCACATACACACGCACACAAGAAATATATATATTAAGATTAAGATATGTATAGCAATAAAGTGTTATATTTTAAACAAAGGACGACGATATTGTAAAGAATATTTTACCTAATAATCACTATCAGTAATGAGGACACAGTACCTTAGACCATAGACCTGAAAATTTAATAGAAGTGGCCGTTTTTTTTGCTATAGCTACTTACTGTTACATTAAAAGTTTGTGATTATTTAAATTTAATTTTAGTTTTACAGTTTACTAATAAGTGACGAAAACATTGTGTTTAATCGATGAAAAGCCGTTTTTAGTTTATGTTATATTTTAAAATTGGAATAATTTTAAGTATAAGCCATATTTTGTACGTATACAAATAAATCGTTCAGTTGAAATCTATGGAGCCATTTTCATGTGATATTATGATATATAATAAATATGAGTACATACAAAAAATACAGATCAAGAAATAGTAAATAATTCAATTATTATTTAAAAATTTAACTAATTTAAGAAATTAAAAAAATTATAAATACATAAATATGAAGAAATTATAAAAAGTGATCGACACTTCTAAAATATTTCTTCAGGGTATACACTTCGTTCATTACACATTGCAAAACGCCTGACGCCGCGGAACTTTGACATTGGCTTTATTAAAACACGGAAGAATAAATCTATATTGAACTCATTTTTAAAACCTCATTAGTGATTATTCTTCATTTGAAGTTGACAGTTTGTATCGCGCGCTTTTCACGCGCCATCTTTGTTTTAAGTGAAAATGGTGTAAATAAAATATTTAAGGACTAATTGTGTTTCGTGTTTATGTGTGAAAATGAAGATACCAGGAAAAATGGGTGGGTTTAAAATATTTATTAATCTGTTTAGAAATCTCAAAAAAATCTATTTTACTTAGGCTTTCCTAAAAATATTATGTAATATAATCCAAAAATAAAAATGAAACCAATTTTGTTCAAAATTCGGTAAAACGGGATGGTATTTTTGACCCGTTACTTTTAAGCACAATAAGATGGACTTTTGCTTTTTCTTTAATTTTATTAACGAGTTACCGATAACCATTATAAGTAATAACCTTGTAACATTTCTTCTGAATTGCTGAACTTTATATTTTACGAATTCAAAAGCTAATATACTCGTAGTACTTTTTAATATTCCAAGTTAAAAAACAAAAAACCAATTATATATTAATTGAATGACTTTAAATATCGAATAGACTTTGTTATCATTTTATCCGACTTTATAGTCTAGACAAAAAGTGCCTTTTTGGTCCACAGCACCCGTTTTCGAGCGTATTTTCATCCCTCTGGGAAAATTATAAATATTGGCCCTATAGTTCCGGAAGTCGTAACTTTTTTTAGGAAATTTCCTCTTCTTTTTTAAATCTTTTTTAAATTTGAAAAATCTTTATTAGTTTTTGAGATATTTGCAAAAAACTAAGCCCTTTTTTTAGTAATATGTTAATAACTTTTGCAAGTTTTGCAAGCGGAACTTCATTTTTTTCAAAAATCATGTAGATGCCATTCCGAATCGAATGACGCCTCAATCATAATTTTCGGAGACTGCTGGAACAAGTTGACCAAAAAGGCACTTGTTGACTAGACGATTATTTTAATTTAGCCTGTTAACATTATTTAATTTAGCCTGTTAATAATATTTATTTATTTGATATTTGATATCGAAATCTCAGGGAGATTATCCAGTCGTTTTCGGGAATGATTCTTAACTACTTTGTTGCTTATAAACTTTTCACTTTATGCGAATATTTTACAATTTAAATATAGGTATCTCTTCGGACTTTTCGCGGTTTTTTTTAGATTTTTGGTCTTGATATTTCGAATTAGATACAAAATCAATGTTTGGTTTGTTTAATTTTACACATCTTTTACCAAAAATGAAATATGTAACAAAAAACTCAAGAATATGTAACATACTTTATCGTAAATCTTGCCTCTGTGATGTCCTATATAAATTATTTGTATAACTTTGAACACGTTATAATTTATTCTAAGTTCACTGGCAACTTTTAATGAGGTATACTCCTAAGCTTGCCGTTTAAGTATCGTCTTCAATAACGATTAACTTCTATACAAACATTCACTCTTTAAAATAAAATTAAAATAGTTAATAGTTTACATAGTTACTTTTACCTAAGTAATAGACAAAATGTATTCAGCCCGTTTTAACGTTCCACTGCTGGGCACAGAACTCCCTTCAATACGAGGGGGGCCAAGCCATAGTGAAGCTTGAAGCTGGCCTGGTGCGGGCGAACTTCACATGTCTTTCTAGGTACCTACTCTCAGACATGCAGGTTTCCTCACGATGTTTTCCTTCACCGCAAGACAAGTGGTAATCATTTTAGCAAATATTAGAAATATCAGCGAGACCCGGATTTGAATCCGCATTACTAAGGTATCACTGGGCTGCAATGCCTTAAATTTTTATATACATATAATGTTTTTCCTTTGTTATTCATACCAAATGAATTATTTTCGTAAATCATTTATTGAAATAATGTGAAACTTTTATCTATTTCTTGCTAAATTACGCTTTTGGGCAACGGCTTTGAAATATTTATTAATTGTTACAAAATTTAGTTCATATCTGTATAGATAACGTCAAATGTTACGTAGCTTTTTTATGTAAATTAAATTACCCTTTGACTTTTTGATTCTGCTAATATTGATCTGCTTAAAAGGTACTTTTAAGGTTTATGCTATACGCGAAAATATTAAATATTTCAAGCAAAACTGTCTTTTTCGGATTTTTAAGCGTATTTATTTAAACATATTTTGGTTTCCGACGTTTTGAATGCTTTACAGCAATCGTTGGTGGGATAGATTAAGGCTTTAGAGGCCTCGAATGCGTTATATGTATACGACTCTTGTAACTATAATAATATTAGCGACTTACTCTCGCTTCGATCGGATTCATCCCTAGAATTCCTTGAATGTCTTATTTATTCATATCTAATCGAAAGCCTTAAAATAAGTTTCAAAAAGCTTTAAAAATGACGTTATTTCCATAAAAAGTTTCATCGCCTATTTCAACCCTTTACAGCCATTTCTTCACATTGAAAAGTAGCCTATGTCCTTTCTCAGGCTCTAGACAATCTATGAACCAAATGTCATTCAAATCGGTTCAGTAGTTTAGGTATGATTTAGTAGCATACAGACAGACAGAGTTACTTTCACATTTATAATATTAGTAGGATAATGCCTTTGACACCTCTAAAACCGTCGTCTCTCCAATGACCCTGATTGCTAAAAGCTGTAAAGGATACGAAACGTCGAAAACTAAAAAAGTATCAGAAAAGGTAGTTTTATTTGAAATGATCTGTCTAAATAGAAAAAGAAGCCAATCCATAAGCCCAAGGGAAGCTATTGCGGAAACTACAAATTCTAAAGTTAAGTGAAAAGTTCTTGTTTTTAAATAAAATGGTAATATTTCATAGTTAAAGATGTATAATGCATATTATTTTTTAAAATGTTTCCTAGTATCGAAGAAGGTTAAAAAACCTCGGTATATAAAAATCTAGGAATGCAGTAACTATTGTATTTGTAATATAGAAAAAGTACGTGATATTTTATCAAAATAAACTTGTAATATGATGACTTAATAATTTATTATTATATTTTAATAATCTGCATTTAATAGCCTATTTATTTATGAAGAGATTTAAGAGATATGTCTGACATCACCATGGGCGTTGCGTTGTGCGCAAATGATCCTGCGACGCTCCATTGCACTGCGGTGCAGTGTTCCGCTGAGGGTTTTATTGAGTAGGAGCACCGAACTAAAAGCAAGAAGGGCTCTGACCTTGAAAAACGTGGCAAAACTGCGATTACACAACCGTACCGACAAATACATGTTGTCTCTTGTACTACCGAGTAAAACTAAACGTTCGTTCTCTTTCACTCAAAATGACAGAATATTGTTTCAATGGCGAATGGTGTGCGCTCACGCCTTTCAATGTGAATACAATTTAGAGCGATCGGAACACTGTAGGGCCCTTCTTGCTTTTAGTTCGTTGAATAGGAGTGTACCAGTACCCTGCTAGTTGACAGTCCTCAAAAAAAATAGGTTGCCTATTAAGAAGTGAAGCAATGAAAATCGATGACACGTTTGGCTCAGTTGGTAGTGACCCTACTTTCTATGCCAGCGGTCGCGGGTTCGAGTCCCACTGAAGGCATACATTATTGAGCACGAATGTTTGTACTGCAGTCATGGGTGTTTATTTATAATACGTATGTATTTAAAATTATATGTGTAGTATATCAACTATCTGGTATCCGTAACACAAGCCTCGTAGCTTACCACCGAACTAGATGGCTCTGTTGTAATAATGTCCCAACATATTTATTTATATTTAATGACTAGCGACTACTAGGTGTAACCTCTGTAGTATAGTTTAAAAATGACGTAATTTCCATATTTCTATTTCCGCTTTCATTCGACCGTTATTTCTCCGATTCACTTTGCAGAACGGACTACCACGTAAAAGCCTTTTTATTTTTCGGTTTTTTTATATAACCTATGACACTCAGCAATAATGTGGCTTTCTATTGGTGAAAGAATTTTTAAAATCGGTTCAGTAGATCCCGAGATTACCCCTTACAATTTAACAAATATACAAACACACAAACTTTACTTCTTTATAATATTAGTATAGATAGGTACCGTTTATTTAAGTCATACCTACCACTCAAACAAAGTCAAGGGAAATAAATTGTGTAATAACCTAGTACAATATATAAATACCATTTTATAAAAACAAACATATCTTATATAAAACCTTTAAGAAAAAGAAAAAGTACATGTTGATTTAAACCGGAGCGCGGTCGGTAGCCATTTTGACCATAAACAAACTGTTATAAATGGCCGACCTGTCCCGTAGGTTCTTCTAAGAATAACACGGTATATTTGCTCTCGCCAAACATTATGGAGGGAAATTGAGATTTTTGATGGACGGTCGTAACTTCGAATCCTTCAAATCGGCTTTTACATGTGTTTAAATTGATAAAATCGGCAGAATAAGATCAAAAGCTAGACAAAGCGTTTTTAATTTTAGTAAAGTACTTATTACTTAACCAGTAATACAACAATACTTAAAAATGTTCTTTTTTAATATTTATAGTCGCCATAAAGATCAGATTTTTAAAAAAGGTAAAGTTT
The DNA here is from genome assembly GCA_951802675.2 of Boloria euphrosyne. Taxonomy (NCBI): domain Eukaryota; kingdom Metazoa; phylum Arthropoda; class Insecta; order Lepidoptera; family Nymphalidae; genus Boloria; species Boloria euphrosyne. Next base: position 2,334,222 of record OX637895.1, read on the forward strand.
TTGAAAATCTGTTATAATAAATTTATTGTAAGAGTCTTGTAATAAAACTAAAATGGTATGCAGTAGGTATATAATATATATATATATATATATATATATATATATATATATATATATATATATATATATATATATATATATATATATATATATATATATATATATATATATATATATATATATATATATATATATATATATATATATATATATATATATATATATATATATATATATATATATATATATATATATATATATATATATATATTAATTGAAGGGTACAGGGGCAAAACAAGGAATGTCACAAAATTATTATTTTTTTAATTAACATTGCAATCTATAATACGTGGCAAAATCTTAATGTTCCCATACTTTTTAATTTTATGTGACATTCCTTGTACGGTGTACCCTTCAATTGTTATATGCTTAATAGAGCTTAGTTTTCTAAAGTAACTCGTAGTTAGGCTATTTATTTGCCGTTCGTATCCATAAGTCAAAAGTGTCTTGACCGATTTGAATAATACTTTTCAAATTTTGACGGGAGTATGTCATTTTAATATAAGACTATCATTATATGACTATCATACATTTCATATAAGACTATCATACAGTCATTACTAATTAGGTATAGGTCAATCTAAAAAGCACAGCTAGAAAAGTAAAAATATCATAACTGCTTATTTTGTATGGGAATTACTACCTATTAAGCATACTAAGGCAGTGTTCCGCAAACTTTTTATGTTCAAGGTACATTTAGGAAAACGAAAACTTTTGGAAGTACACCATAATTTAAAAATCAGTTTTTAAGTAATATTAATCAACATTTATTATTAATCCAAACGAGTATTGGCCGAATATTGGCCTTCACCAAACACGCAAAATAGGCGCAACTCGACTAGTTGCGGAAACCAGCCCGCTCATACCGTACCAAATCCCTAACCAAACCAAACGAAACAAATTGCTCGTGTTATTTACATTATTATATTATGTGGAATAATATTTTTACCCTCACTTACTTACAAAAAATAAGTTTATAAGATAACCTTATTTTTCCGAGGCACACCAACTAGTGACCACGGTACACCAGTGTGCCGCGGTACACACTTTGCGGAACACTGTACTAAGGGACGGTGTCAGGCGAAGCAAGGTTCAGTCACTAGTCAAAATATATAATTCGCATGCAAAAAGTCGTTATAAAATGTTATAGAATTTAGAGAAAAGTTTTTTAAAAATTATTACAATAGGTGAAATCCTTATTGGAACTTTTGTACAAAACTACAAAAAATTCCTACGTGATTCACTAAATAGGTACATTTTAATAGAAAATGCAATAAAATCCCACCTACTAATGGTTATTTCGTGACGATTGAACGTTTACACTACAATAAAAACAAATATGCCCTTTAAATGCGTACTAAAATTTAGAAGAAAATCAAAAAAAGCGACCATCATGCGTACGCGCACGTCCTCTAAAGCTTTATAGATCGGTTTTGTGCGTGACATATCCGGAATTTTTTCGATGTGGCAACACATTTTTCAGTCGAATTACGATTATTGATCTGTTTTAGTGTTTTTTGGAGTTATTTTTGTATGGAAGGGTTGTTAGTTCCGAATTGGATTTCGATGTTTAAGTAAAAACTAATTTAGGCAAAATAAAAGGGAAAATTGAACGAAATTTTAGATACTACAAGCGAGTCATCCTCGCTCCGTTCGGGACCGTTCCTACGTACTCGTAAGTTAGTATACATTTCTCGAGATGACATATTTTACGCCTTTAAAAGTATCCTAAACAATAAACCAGTTAACTCGCTAATCGCTATCATCATACTAATTTTCATCAAAATCTGTTTAGTGGCTTTCTCGCGATGCGGTCGCAGACAGACAGAGAGACAGTCAAACTTCTAAAAACTATAGACTCCGCCTCTAAATCGATAATAATAACAATTTCAATAAGATTCAACATAAAATACTTATTGCAAATACAGATTCAACTCATTTACAATAAAAAATAACTAAAAACATTTTCCGTTAATGAACTCGTATCCGTCGACCTACTACAATAAGCTGTTAAACTGCCACTGTACCATTAGGTCCTGTATTTCTCATAAGCTAAGTTATAAATGGGTGAAAATATTATTGGTTTTGCTAAAATGTAACAAGTAACTAAAAGTAGGCGCGTAAAGACTAAATATGCTGTGCGTTATTACAAATAAAGGTGTGAACACATTGGCTGTTTTCTTCTATACCTACATATAATAAAATTCTAACTTAGCCGAATCTGTACATTACATAGTCTTCAGTGTTCAGCCCTTTTTAAAGTCCCACTGCTGGGCACGGGCTTCCCTCAGTACGAGGGGGATCAGGCCAGCCGCCAGAGTCCACCGCGCTGGCCTAGTGAGTGTTGGCAGACTTCACGTCTTTCGAAAACTTGCTAGGCTTTTCTCGGTCATGCAGGTTTCCTCACGATGTTTTCCTTCACCATAAGACAAGTGGTAATCATGTTAGATAAGATTCGCACAAGAAAATATCACAGGTTCGAGACCCGGATTTGAACCCGCATCACTCTTTTATCCAAGTGAGCGTATTACCACTGGGCTACCACCACTGCTTAAATATTCTTGGAAAAATTCTAGTGCAATAGTAGGTAATAATATACTTACTTAAATACAGAGGACGATTTTATAGTTTTTAGATTTTTGTCTGTCTCGAAATTCATTAGGAGAAAATGACTGGTCAGATTTAGGTGAAATTTAGTATGACGATTGCTGGTTATTTGAGTCAATCGTTAACCCGAGTCATAAATATAAAGGATACTTTTAACTACGGGAAAATATCTTATTTCTGAGGAATCTTTACTAACCGTTCAATATAATTCAATTCAATTATTTCCTTTAATGGCTTCCAGGAGAGACATTTAATATAATATAGGTACATCTTCTACGAACGTTAGTCAACCATTAACTGCTGTGGTAGTGCATATATAGCACGAATAACACAAAGACGACCAGTCTAGGTCAGATTGTGTGATCCTACTTGTTGTGACAACGGTCGCGGGATCGAGTCCCGCTGGTGGCATTCATTTGTGTGATGAACACGAATATTTGTACTCCAGTCATGGGAATATTTAAAATATGCTATCGAATAATTAGTATCCATTACACCAGCTTCGTAACTTACCATGGACCATGGGTGCTAGGTGTTGTTGCAACGTACTTTTTTATTTTTTTTAAAGACTAATGTGAACTAAGCCTAGCCGTTATAGATTAAAGTACCTACGTGCCTACACTCCCTGCTATTTACTCGCAAAGCACGTACTCGCGATTACTTACATTGTTGCGTTATGACACATGTTGTACATTGTGTTGGGAGGTACATACATACATATCTTCACGTTGACTCCTTACTTAGCGATCTGAGGGAAAATCTATAATGAAATACGAGCTAGACGAATATCTATTCCTATCGTCAGTGATTCTTAGATAGGTAACCTATTGTAAATGTAATTGTAAATGTAATCTGGAAAAAATTATGGATTGTTTTTGCGGATTTATTTAGATTTTTGGTTCGTGCTACGTAGAATGGTTAGCATAGTCTAGAGACCTAAGGTTTCAGATGTGTCAAAGGTCGAAGGAAATTTCACAGATAGACAAAAGAATCTAAAAATATTGATTCGATCTCTATATCGTAAATAATGATAATTAAATACGATTGCTTAAAACATTTACAGATTCTCAGAAGCTTAGCATATATACAGATTTTTAGGTAAAGAAATGAAAATCAAAGTAATTGTTGAGGACATCGCGTGCCACATATTAAAAAAAAAAAGTTTTTAGTACCTCTTCCATCGAAGTCAGTCGAAAAATGCCACATTACATGAATCCATTTAAAGTAAAACATAAATCGGTTCATTCAGCCAGATGTCGTAACAGTTTTGTAAAGATTAACACCGCCCCACATAATTTCTGTCGTTATACACAATAATCCTATAATCTAAGAGGGAAAGCAAAAAGCGCTTGATACATTGCTATTTCCTGTGATATATTGTGTTTTTACACCTTTTGCATGTTATTTATTAGAAAACTAATGTTGGGGATAATTTTTTTTATGTTGGCTGTATGCAGAATGATCATAGCCTATTTTTGTTAGAGAAGTTACTTCTGACCTTGCTGTACGTATGTCGCCTAAAGTTTATGAAAATTGTCGAAATGCTTTTGTTTTTTTTTTATGAAGTGTATAATATCATGACTGTTTGTAATAGAACAGGTATAGGTATATTTATTATTACATGTTATCATGTATTGTTTTACGAAGTGTCTAGTGTCCGCTAATCAGATGAATAAAGAAAATATTATTCGTCCGACAAATGTCGGTTTATAAGAATATCTATCACTTTGCTTTCTAATAAAAAAATAAGTGAGTTTTAGGTGCAGGATATATGCAAAATATAAAAAAAAAATAACCTTAACCTACCGAGCTGAAAATTTATTTTTTAAATTCCACCGATTTTTAACATAACATAACACCCTCAAAATTATTTTTATCCTTTATCACACGTTAATAAAACTATTTCAACAAAATATAAGAAACAACAAAAGCCTCGGTCACAAAAAATCAAACACCAAGAGTCGGCTGTCGGACGAATAAAATTTTTTTATTCATCCGATTAGCGGACGACTAGACACTTCGTTGTTTTAATTTCATTTTATGCACATTGTATTATTATAAAATGAAACATTAACAATTTATCCGTAGGGGAATACATATCGAATATTATTAAACGTCCCACTGCTGGGAGTAGGCCGCCTTTTAGTACGAGGGGTGGCCACCACGCGGCGGACTTCATATATCTTTCAAAAACTTGCTAGGTTTTCTCAGACGTGTAGATTTCCTCACGATGTTCTCCTTCACCGTAATACAAGTGGTAATCATGTTGAAAATGATTCACACATGCGAGACCCGGATTTGAACCCGCGCCACTCGTTAATCCAAACGAACGCGTTACCACTGTCCAATACGCACGTATTTATATAACTATGTACCTATATAAATAATACTAGCCAGTGTTTTTAACTATTAATTTAAGTATAAGTAATATTTTCCAAACACAATTAATTTTGAGGCTGTAAAATTTTTTTCATTATGCAAAAATATTTAGTATAAAAAAAAACAAAAGCTCCGTCGCCGTCGCTGTTTTCCCGCGCTAACAATGACGTCCTACTTCCGACCTGTCACTTTACAAACTCATTCAAAGCTTACGCCTTATTGTTTAAAGAATAAAAATTATTTTGTCATTTTTGTCTACACAATTAGCTTAATTTGTTATGGATATGTGAACAAAATATTACAGTTTATTGATGAGGCGTGGGAACGATGACGTTTTCTTAAACAGGTAATTGTAAATGAATAAATATTCTTATATATAAAAATCGCAATCACAGTGTTTGTTATCGAACTCCTCCGAAACGGCTTGACCAATGTTTATTAAATTTTTAGTGTATTATATTTGGTAGATCTGAGAATCGTCGGTCGTAGGCTATTTTTTAGTCACCTAGGTGATAAGGGTGGCACTCTCCAGTTTTTTCATATTTTATTTTTAGACCAAATTGTTATTTTTTTATGATTTGGCTTAAAAATAATATACATAAAGCCCTACATTTGCAGTTTTCTACCACCAATCTCTCGGTAATTGCTAATAGGTATATAAATAAATTAGCAACCCACCCTGGCTTCGCTCGGGGTAGTCCCTAGGTGCTCCGTGCCAAAAAAGTTTGTAGCACATAAATCCGTAATTAAAATAAATAAAATTCTAAAATAAAATTATTTTAAGATACTCCTTATAACATTAGCTATCTGCGTGTGAATTTTTTCCTAACGATGTTTTCTTCCACCGGTAATCTAATGAAAATGATTTTAGTTTAAGAATAACAGAGGTGCGAGATCCAGGATCGAACCCGCTCCACTCGGTTTTGTAAGTGCGTTACAACTGATCTACCACTGCCTTTCTATTCTATTATTAAAATCCTATTCCCTAATGTATTCATACCCACAATTCTCACGCCCAACGCAAATTACTAGCTGATTACGCACCTCTTCGTGAATGGCACTACAGGTGTCTACTACGATAGAAAAAAAAAGACAAAAATAAACAAAACACAGTAAAACCTGCTTAAGACACGTGCGTCCGTCTTTGCGGCTTAGACAATGGTGTTATAAAAAAAAAACAAAGAGTTTGGCGCGAAAATTCATTGACTTGTCACTTGTTCCCACGAATTTTTTTTGGGAATGACCGAGTAAAGGTGTTATTGAATTAGTTATTTATAATGAGATATATTTTTCATGACTAATATTTAAATTTTTGTATAGGAATAATCTGTGTCACTTAACTTTGAGCTTTCTTGTCTGCTTTAAAGTTCTTCTTTTATTCTTTATTTTAAAAAGTATTGATTATAGAAACCTTGCCACCCTTATAAGAACTACAAAACATCATCAGTCATCAGCAGCTCTTTTAAAGTCCGACTGCTGGGCACGGGCTTCTCTTCGCTACGAGGGGGATCAGACCATAGTCCACCGCGCTGGCTTAGTACTTAGGCGGACTTCACATGTCTTTCGAAAACTTGCTAGGTTCTCTCAGACATGCAGGTTTCCTCACGATGTTTTCCTTCACCGTATGACAAGTAATCATGTTAGAAAAGATTTGCACATGAAAATGTCAGAGGTGAGAGACACGGAATTGAACCGGCATCACTCGGTTATCTAAGCGAGCGCGTAACCACTGGGCTACCACTGTCAAAACCATATCTATTCTATATTCTATATAATCTATATTCTATATAATCTATATTCTATATAATCTATATTCTATATAATCTATATTCTATATTCTATATAATGTATTCTACTTTGTTAATAGTAGTTGTACAATTTTATACTCTATCCTTCCTCGACTCGATAGAAGCGAAGTAAGAATGTTGTTACAAACACAAAGACACGGATATTAATTATTTACTTAAATGTTTCAAATAAATACATTCTGATTGTCTCCTTCCGAACAGAATCCATTAAAATATTAGTTAAAATATAACGTTTTCGGTCCTTAGAACGTGAGAGGAACCGTGCGAATTGTTAGTCCTACTAATATTATAAACGCGAAAGTTTGTAAGTATGGATGGAAGGATGGATGGATGGATGGATGTTTGTTACTCTTTCACGGAAAAACTACTGAATGGATTTTAATAAAACTTTACAATAATATAGCTTATACATCAGAATAACACGATATTGTGTGAATTAAAAGTTTGTAAAAATTGTATGCTAAAGGGGGTAGATAGGGACGAACCCGAGTGAAGCGAGGTTGAGTCTCTAGTATTGTATAATTGGCTAAAAAGTCCTTCTTATCAGGTAGATTTTACCCATCATGCTCGGGTATTCCCGGCTTTTACTTTCTAGGATTAAACGACTGCTTATAATAAGATAATCTTAAACAGATGTCATTGTTACACAAATTAGGTTAAGATAATAATGCGTGAAAAGTAAGAGCCACAGTGTTCAATAAGCTCTATGGTATGCAATATGGACAATGGACATCTAGGTATACATAGTTCTATATTAATATTTTTATTCCCCTAGGTTCCTAGGGGAATAAAAATAGCCTACGACCTATTCTCAGACCTACGAAATACACAAAAAATTCATAAAAATCGGTCAAGCCGTTTCGGAGGAGTTCTATAACAAACACTGTGACACGAGATTTTTATATATTAACTAACAATTGCCGCAGCTCCGCTCGCGCCAGAGGGATGAAAATTTAGGGTTATAAGAATTCTTTGATGCTAAATCATAAATTATGTGAAAATAAAAATTTTATCTAAAAATAATAAATAAATACGTGGAAAAGGCCTTCCTTACCACGTAGGGAAGTAAAAAATATCCTACGGAAATAAAAAAATCATGTAATCGGTCAAAACTCCTCCAAGGAGTTCGATAACAAACACTGTGACACGAGACTTTTATATATTAGAAGATACTTTAAAAAGATCTATATTTTACAATTGTTTTAAATATAAGTAATAATTTAAAATAAGATTTACGCACCAAAGCTCAAGTTGGTTAAGCGCAGGAACAAAAACGACACACGTGCGCTAATCCCGGATCCGGGTGGAATCCCGGTGGTCTGCTCTTCAAATGTTAGAAGGATGTTATTTATTAGCTACAACACTACAATCCCGGCTTTTCTTGTATAATTATTCTAAAAGTTTCAGTCAAAATTATTATTAATGCGAAAATATAGATATTCATGTGCAGAGCCGCCGTTACCAGCGTCATGGGCGAGATCTTCTACGGCGCCCCTATATTGATAAACTTCTAAGTCCTAAAAAAAGTCAACTCCACTGTTTCTGTTCACAACATATACATATTTTAGGTGGCGCCCCCGGCCTCTCGTATCTCTCTTTCCTCTCAGCCGCCCTGAGGGCCTAGACAATGTAACAATCGATTAGCGAAAGCGATAGTAGAAAAGTCCAAAATATATGGGTTTGACATATGACTTAGATATGTCACGTGATCTGTTGTCAACGAATAGATAGATGATGGTAGACAATGTACATTCATTTCAATAATTATTAGTGATTTAAAGTTCAAGATGCATACGCTGCGTTTAAGCGATGACGATTGTAGAAATCGAATCGCTTCATAACGAATGCCGGTTGTCTATAGGCCCTGGGCGGTCGCCGGGGCGACCTCTTCGGTGACCTGGGCGGTTGCTATCTGCAAGTGAAAATACCGTCAAAATCGATCCATCCGTTTCAGAGATTAGTCGGAACAAACAGACAGACAGAAAAATATTTTAAAAATTGATTTTTTGACGCTAGTAGGTATCGTATATACCTACTTTCATATGCATTTAGTTAAAAGCTGTTAATTTGAAATTAAAAACATAGATATATTTTTAATTTTAGATTTAAAATGTTTAAAGATGGACTGTGGAAACTTAAAATAAAATAATTAAAAAAAAACAATGTAGTAATTGACTACATTGATTAATAAAATTGATTGTTAGTAGGTAATCGCAAAATAAAACTTTTTTACTAATGCATATTGAATTAGAGAATTGAGGTACTTATAAGGAAAAAAAAAACAATAATTTGTCGATCTGTCTTTTTGTTCTGACTAATCTCCGAAACGGCTGGACCAATTTTGAATGGACTTTAAGTGTTATAGCTGATGTTACAAGGAATAACCTTAGCAATTTTAAAAAATAACCAATGTTTCAAAGTGAGGATAAGTCGCTGGTCTATAATAATGTTATTAGAAGCTAAAGAGATATATTTTTTTTTTATTTAAACACGCTAATGTCTGGAAATGTTAGCCAGACTGAAAAAAATCTCGTTATATCTCTAATATATAAAAATCTCGTGTCACAGTGTTTGTTATCGAACTTCTCCGAAAAGGTTTGGCCGAGTTTCAAGAAATTTTGTTCTGTATATTTGGTAGGTTTTAGAATAGGTCGTAGGCTAATTTTTATTCCCCTAGATGTTAAGGGTGGCCACCCTTTACCCTTTCTAATTTATTTTTTTATTTTTACACCATTTTTTTATTTTTCACTTTATTATGATTTCGCATCAAAAAATTCTCATAACCCTAAATTTTTATCCTTTAGCCTAAATAAAAAACACTATTAAGAACGTAATACAATAGTAACGTTGTTATAATATAATAGTGGCGTTGTTATAACGAATTTGTTCGTTCGGAATCAATAACAGGCAAATTTAATGTTGTACAATTCATATTAAGGGCTGATCTAATGATGAAAGTTCAGAAATTTTAAACTTTTAATATCAGCCAGATGTAATAATTACTTTCTTTTACTAATTATTATATTTATGATATATCTAGCGACTCGCTCTTCGCTTCGGATTTGTATCTAATAAAATGCCAAAATAAAATTCTGCCTCTCGGAACTTCAGGTACACCAGCCACCACCACCACGTATAAACCGTTTTTCGGTATAAAGAAAAATAACCTATTGTAGACTATGATCTATTTTTATGCCAAATTACATACTAATCAGTTTAGCACCGCCTGGTAATTTTTATCAGAATACCGTAACAAAAGGTTAGTACTATGTATTAGATAGCTAAAAAATTCGTCGTAAGAGTATTTTATATACTCTATGATGATCTGTCGGGCTTTTTCAGTCTCAAGAACGCCTAAATAGTCTGACTTGAACCTTGGTCTATAAAGGATTTAAACCGACTTTCTAATTCAGTTTTCGAAGAAGCTCTATAATATAAACGGCCGGATATCCGGCGCTCCGGCCTGTTAACTTGCCGGATATCCGGTATCCGGCCAAAATACGTTTCATCTCTAATTATAATGCTGAAAATGGTACACACAAAATGTAGTCCGACCCGGGATTTGAACCCGCATCACTTGGTTTTACAACCTCGCTACCACTGAACCGTTGCTAACAATTTAATCCATTCTATCTAAATGCGGGTACAAACATAAAGACATCATCTTTTTTTATATATATTGTAAAGCCACCATATGACCGTTGGGACAATCTTAAAGCCGCATCGAATTGCACATTGATAGCTGATATGTAAATTAGTTTTTTATTGATTCCCTTTCAAGTTACAGTCGTGTTCGCGCATTTGACTGTTGTTAAATCATTCGTTATAATATAAAGCAGAAAACATTAAATATATATTTTTTTATTATTGTCTGTATGAGTTGTTCATTTCGTGTGTAGAGAATTTAAAAAAGTATATCTTTGGCTGTATATTTGTTTCGTTTGCCTTTCATAACTATGTTAGAAAAAGAAATAGGTAGATCTTGAAATGCCTAGATTAGATAACATTAATAAATAATTTTACATTTTATTTAATAAATAATTTTATATTGTAATTGTTTTAATTAATATTTTTAGCAAGTAATGTGATTGTTAAAAATTTGAGTCGAAAAAAAACGGATCTCTACCAAAGCGCCTGCAAATTACTCTAACCCTCCAATGACAGCTTTTAGCAACCGAAGTCCAAGCCAGATAAATAGCAGTAATAAGTATATGACGACTCGTTTGGCTCAGTTGGTAGTGACCCTACTTTCTGCGCCAGCGGTCGCGGGTTCGAGTCCCGCTAGGGGCATTCATTTGCTAACCACGAATGTTTGTACTCCAGTCATGGGTTTTCGTATTTATAATATGTATGTATTTAAAAAAAATATATGTGTAGTATATCAACTATCTGGTATCCGCAACACAAGCACGTTACGTAGCTTACTGCGGAACTAGATGGCGCTGTTGTAATAATGTCCCAATATATTTATTTTATTTATATTTATTTATTATATGTATATCACAAGTTAATACATACTTTTAAATAAATATGTATATAATAAGAATCTCGTGTTACAGTGTTTGTTATCGAACTCCTCCGAAACGGCTTAACCGATTTTTATGAATATTTTTGTGTATGTTTGGTAGGTCTGAGAATAGGTCGTAGATTATTTTTTATTCCCCTAGATGATAATTCTCTCTCCAGATTTTTCATTTTTAAATAAAACAAAAAATAGTTATAACCCTAAATTTTCAACCTTCTACAAAACAATCCCTGTTCCCTATTTTCTAAAAATAGTTAGAACGCAAGCTGAGCCTCGGGAATTGCTAGTAAATATATAATAAAGGCGAAAACCAAACTGTACGAACAAATGAAAAAAAAAAAACATTTTTTCAGACCTTTTTGAATTTAATATTTATCTTTATAGTTTCAGTGACTCGCTCACGCTGTGCTTTTATTCGTTTTTAGGTACGCTTTAACGAGTAGTACACATTTATCAGAGGTATTTAATAGCAGTAAAAATATCATCATAGAAAATTTAATTTCGATCATCGACGTAGGGTTGCCAGCCTTTGTGTATTCTATAGGTAGAATTTCGGAGAGTATGCGCAGGAATTACACGACCTAATTCCCCCATCTACTTTCCATCATCGGACGACCCGACAAACTGCTGGTCTCCATCCTTATGTCGTGGACATTCCAGCCGTCCGGACGAAGCGTTTACTAAACGTGCGGCTAAGGATTGGAACAAGCTGCCTGCATCAGTGTTTCCGTCCGATTACAATATGGGTGTCTTTAAGACTAGAGTGAATAGGTGACTACTGAATTAGTGCGACTTACCATCTACGACTGCCACTACTACTACCACTTACCATCAGGTGGTACGTACTCAAGAACTAATTCAGAATAGTATAAAAAAAAACATCTAATTCTGTCCAGTGGTTTTTTCGTGATGCAGCATGCAAAGGCATGGAAAAAATTCTATGAACTGTAGATTCCATATCTATATCCAAATTTTCCAAAAAATATTCAATGAACAGATTCGACTATTAAAGTATAGATTATTTGAATTAATCTAAGATAGTTTTAAGTACTTACTAGTAGTAACGAAATTTGCAACCCCTTTAAAAAAACCGTTGCATAACAATAACCTGTCAACGTCAATACGGGTGTCATTGTTCCCAATTGTACCTGTCGCTGTTTAGGAGATGGACAGTCAGTTCGGATTCGAATCTGTTACCGCGAGGTTACTCGGTAAATAGTTATGAAATACCCGTGTAGACGAGTGCTTGATAAATATATGGACTGTAATGTGGATTTTTGTAAGTTTTTTTTTTTAATTTTTTGGTATATATGCTTTTGCCTTTTGGCCTATTGGGTGATAGTTAAGTATATACAAGAACGTGTTTAGAAGGTAATTTTGAAATAGTATTTTTTGTGTTATACGTAGATTTTTTTTGTTTTATTATATAGTTTTTTTTATTGTTTTATTCTGCTTTGGGTTCTTTCAAATTAAAATAACTTTTTATTTTATTTTTTATACTTTACGGTACAGTAAGTAGTCTCATTAAATTCATCATAGTTGTAACTGTGTGCATACATTATTACATAATGTGTACAATAACAATTCCTGCTGGGGCAATGTCTATAACATACCAAACAACCCCTAATATTACTACCTGTTATAATTTATTCTAAAGTCACGAGTTTTCGTATCGGTATCAATCAAAGTAACATACGCAGAAAAAATTCTTTTTTTCACAATAATTAATTATAGAAGAAAGCCTACGAACACTACCTAGTTTAATTACTTGCACAGCCTAGAAAGCCTTCATTACAAGTCAAGTATGACCGCAGTATGCAAAATAAGAAAAATTATGCATTCCCCTGAAAAAAATCCTAAAACATAAATATTTATACGAAATGAGGAGCCCTTACCTTTGCAATTGACGGGAAAACAACATCGGTATGAATTATTTACGATAATCTTAACAAATGACTTCACTTACAATATTAGTGCACCCTAAACAAAGTTGTGAAGATGACATATGGTTGCGTATACGTTGCGAGCTTGGATTCTAGGTTTTTAATATATTGTATACTGGCAAGCCCAACTTATGCTGGCCGTAAATTAAAAAAAAAACGGTTTTTATAATTTTCTAATAGTGTAACTTGAGTTATTCCTTCTAACATTGGCTTTTTGCGAGTGAAAGCCCCGTCAAGATCAGTCCAGCCGTTTCAGAGATTAGCCGGGACAAACAGATAGACAGACAGACCGTTTTTTTTTAAATGATTTTTTATGTAAGTACTTTATATACTTTACTTTATATGCTTTTAGTGAAAAGCTGATAATTTGAAATTAAAAACAGACTGATTATTTTACCTTGTTTCTTTGTTTTTTTGTTACGGTTTCACGCCTTAACTGTCGATTTCGATGAATTTTTAATAAGAGATAAATTAGATGTTAGAGAAAGTCATATTTCGTAATAAAAATAATACCTAAAAATGAAACTAGCTTTTCGGATTTTGTCGCGAAATTATTTTGATAATTGACTCGTCTCGACTTTGACTCGGTTTAATAGATTTTGTAAACCAATGATTTTTAATCTATTATTCTATCCACAGCTCGTCGCAAGGAGATCCGGCCGCACTCCTTAAACGCGGCCATCATGAAGGAGAAAAGCAAGAATGCAGCAAGATCGCGTCGGGAGAAGGAAAATGCAGAATTCTTAGAACTGGCCAAACTCCTGCCACTGCCTTCTGCGATCACGTCTCAGCTGGATAAAGCATCGGTTATACGACTGACTACCAGTTATTTGAAGATGCGACAGGTTTTCCCAGACGGTAAGGCCAGTTTTTGTAGCGTTTTGTATTTGGTATTATGAAAATTAGGCTCTGATGGAATTTTCTTCTTGCAGATTACATAGAATATTAGCTTCATCCCTAGTTAAAAAAAAACCACAAACAAATTCCACGAGTAATGTAGATTTTCCAAAAAAGTAGTCTATGTGCTATTCCAGACTATAATCTAAGTATCTCTGTGCTTTTCATCCTGATCCGATCAGCCGTTCTGGCGTGATTCAAATCACAATTCAAATTGGTCCAGCCGTATTTTATTTTTAGATAACAGCAATAGGTTTTTTTATATAGATGTTTCTATTGATATCCTCATTTTAAATCTAACACAACGTAAAACAAACAAACATTCGCAACTAAAATCACATTCAGGTTTAGGAGATGCCTGGGGTGCAGCGCCTCCTCCTCCACAGCCTCGAGAGCTGACCATCAGGGAGCTTGGCTCCCATTTACTCCAGACCCTCGATGGTTTTATATTCGTGGTAGCTCCAGATGGAAAAATTATGTACATAAGTGAAACGGCGTCTGTTCATCTAGGATTGAGTCAGGTAAGTAAATTTGAATTAGAAACTCCTTATAATATTATCAAAGTATATGAAACATATAGTCGGCCAACGGACGTGACAGCCCAAGCTGCCATACACTAATGTCCCAAGCAAGTGTATGGCAGCTTGGGCTGGTTGTCACGTCCGTTGGCCGACCATATGTTTCATAGGCTTTGATATTGTATATGTATTAGGTAGTAATAAAACTTCTAGATATTCCTTGTATATAGTATTTTAATTAGTGACTGAATATATATTATTATTAATTAGTACTTGATAAGCAGTGGTAGTCCAGTGGTAACGCGCTCGTTTGGATAACTGAGTGATGCGGGTTCAAATCCGTCTCGCCTGTTAATCATTTTTATCATGATTACTTGTCTTACGGTGAAGGACGTCGTGAGGAAACCTGCATGTCTCAGAGAACCTAGCAAGTGTTCGTAAGACATGCTCAGTCCGCCAACACGCAGTAGGCCAGCGCGGTGGACTATGTCCTGATCCCCCTCGTACTGAGGGAGGCCCACCCCCAGCAGTGGGACTTTAAAAAAAGGATTGAAAGCAAGACAAGACAAGACAACTAGTGACTTACTGTGGCTTCGCTCCGGTACGTCCCTAGGTACGTGCATATAACTTTGCTGCAGTTTATTAAAAGAATCTTTTTATTTATTTATTTATTTATTTATTTATTAAAAGCCAGTCAAAAAGTTCATGTCAGCATGATTTTTTCCGACATCATCAACAATAATACTTATTTCAGCAAATAATACAAAATCGACACCTGATCTTCTTCATGAGTGGCTCTATGTAGTATAGGTGGAAGCCGCATGAAAATCCGTTCAGTAGCTTTCGATTTATCACGAACTGACGGTAAAGAAAGTCAGCAGTTCCAGCCTTATTCGTTGTCACATTCCATTCAAGTTATACCTATATTATATAGGTCTAGTTAAAGAGTTGTTAGTTTGTTTGTACGACAATCTCTAGAAGTACCCATTTTTGTCCAATTTTTAAAGTTCTTATTCAAAAACTTATATAGGCTAAAAGCTTGTCCTGTATGCGTTCAGCCCTTTAACGTCCCACAGTTGGGGGTGGGCCTCCTTTCAATATTATGAAAGGAATCAGGACATAGTCCACAAATGACCAAATGCAGGCCAAAACATGTCTTTCAATTTGCTAGGTTCTCTCAGACATGCATGTATCCTCACGATGTTTTCCTTCACCGTAAGACAAGTGGTAATCATGTTGGAAAAAATTCAAGTATGAATTAATTTGTAGGTGGAATTGACTGGCAACTCTATATATGAATACATTCACCAAGCAGATCATGAGGAGATGAACGCTGTACTTAGTTTGCAGCATCCGCATTCGTATCTTGGACATCCGTCTATTGGGTAAGTAAGAATCATGTCTTGTAATATAATTTGAAATATATTTTTATTTTTGAGATTTTTTACTACTAAGAACATTTGTTTCAAATATTTTTTGATTTTAAAAATAATTATATAACAAATACAAATAGAATTTAAATAAATAGAATTTTAAATTTTATCGAAATCCGTTCAGCCAAGTTGTGCCAGCCAGTGTCAAGGACTAACAAACATAGTTAAATAATATTTAAATAAATATTATGTTGGTACATTAATATCCAGCGCCATATAGGTCCTGGTAAGCTACGAGGCTTGTGTTACGGATACCAGATAGTTGACACACATATATAACTTTATATACATAGGTACATATCTATATTAATAATTCCGTGAAGGGGTACGGTAGACTCGATCGAAACCTTAGCTGAATAATAAAACATGAAAAAATAAACATTTCGAGTCGACAACATATATCCGCAAAATTCGGATTGTCGAGTATTTCGTTTAATTCTAATGGTGATAACAGACAAATCGCAGTCGCCATATTGGCCACTCAAGCGAAACGTCACTGACATCGGATGACACCTGTGTTGCCAGAAGGTTACATTTCTTACATTTTACGTAACTTTTAATAAACTAATAAAGTGTAGGTCACATACTTTAATAAAAATATTTAGAATTTAACTTAATACATTTTATGTAATAATTAATAATGTAATAATTCAGTTTGTTTTTCATGTTTATTATTCCTTTAATTTGTGTTCCAAGTGAAATTATGCGTAAGTTATTTTAAAAGCGTTAGGTAATTTAACAACCAATATAATTTGAAATATAATAAATAAACCCCCCTATGTACATATATTACGTTTAATTTAGTAGTTCACTTGATAAATCCATACTAATATTATAAATGCGAAAGTAACTCTGTCTTTCTGTCTGTCTGTCTGTTACCTTTTCACGCCTAAACCACCCAACCGATTTTGCTGAAATTTGGTATGTAGATAGTTTGCATTCATGAAAAGGAAATAGGCATATTATTTTTTGGAAATTCAAATTCAAATGGCAAAGTTTGTATGAGAAAAATATTTTTATTGCACATTTTTGCATGAAACTTTGAATTAATGCTTTTTAGTACAAATGATGAATCACGTATTTCAGGGTTTTTCGAAATTCCCCCCATTGGGGGTTAAAGGGGGTGGCTAAGTTTGTATGGGAAATTTAATACTATTGAAATATTTTGCGTGACACTGAAATAATGCTCTGCAATACAAATTATGAAATACATATCTAAGCGTTTTTTGAAAATCAACCCCTATGGGGGTTAACGGGGTGGCACAAGTAACAGTATATAAGCAAAAATGTTTATTTTATTCACTCTTAGCGCGAGCGAAGCCGCGGGCACCGCTAGTTATAAATATAAACACCCATTACTGTACAACCATTCGTGGTCATCACATAAATGAATCCCGTGGGAATAGAACCCACGACCTAACTAATATTAGTCTAATTATTTCCTCCAACAGTTACCCAGTAGGCGGTACTTGGAGTCCAAATGTAGACATTGAATGTGAACGTGCCTTCTTCATACGTATGAAATGTGTTCTCGCGAAGAGGAACGCTGGTTTAACTACTTCTGGATATAAGGTAACATTCACAAAAATGTATTATATATTTTAAATAACATGATTATTTTTAGGTTTTATTTAAAAATCGGTTAAACCGTCAGAAATGAGTGTAATTCCCATATAATAAATAAATATACCTACTCAAGAATATTTTTTTATATCATAGTATAACTCTACTGTGTAGAGACTAGAGACTCAACTGCCTCGGTGGTGTAGTGGCTAGCATGTACGGTCATCAACGAGAGGTCCTGGGTTCGAGTCCCGGGTCGGGCCAAGTTTAATTATCGAGTCTTTCTGCTTAGTAAGCCTCAGTAATACGGCTGCCCAATTTCAAAACACAGTAACTAACATTTAAAATTTTTTTTCAATTTTTCTTATTAAAAAAAAGTTTGCCCGCCAAATTGATGAAAAATTTGATTTATGAATAGAAAATACTTGAATATAAATATTTCTAGCAAAAAATACTTAAAATTAAGGTCTTAAAGTTGTAAAAAATGCAGCAATACTAGAAAAAATCAGGTATAAAAATTTTGCAGTTACTGTGTTTTAAAATTGGGCAGCCGAATAGCCCGGAGTTGGGAAGTTGGCGGTGAGTCACCCCCGTGCCTCGGAGAGCACGTAAATCCTGCGCCTTAGCTCTCACTGGTGGCGTCTCGTGTCGTCCCACCGGAGTATGAGAGTGATAAGGAACAGAGAGTGCACTTGTGTCTGCACTATAATATCTCCTGCGCAGTTGGCCAGTCTCAATGAGATTGGCCGCCATAGCCGCAATCGGTCGGAGAACATTATAAAGTAATAAAAAAAATCTTCAAATGAGAATCGAATAAGCGGCTTTGGTCTTAGAAGACACACCCTTACATCCCTGCATATACAGTACCAAATTTTTTTAAGATACTATTATTAATACTAGCTATTTTAAAAGTATCCTATATTGGTCCATTGGTTTTCTAGTGATTGACACAGACAGACAAACAAATATTCTAAAAACTATAGATTCGGCCTCTGTATCGATAATAATTACTATTTCAATAAGAATTTCCAAAAAATATTCAACGAACAGATTCAACTTAGAATTCTATTATAAGTATGTATAGATGTAGAATATACTCCCTTCATAACAATAGTCGTGTATAATTGACTGGTACTAATTAAAAAGGGTCTAAGTAAGGGATGTGGGAATTAATTAAAGAATAATTTTGCATTTCATATGTAAACTAGCCAAATACTTAATACTAGTGGTTTAACCTAGCTTTGTTTGCCATTTGTTTTTTTATCGAAATTATATTTTTTTTTTGTTAAATGAAGTAATCTTTCATATTGTTTGTAATATCAGTCGGGAAAGTCCCATCAAAATCGGTCCAGCCGTTTCGAAGATTAGTCGGAACACACCGACTGACAAACAAAAATTCGTTGTACGTTCTCACTGAAGTCATTATTATCAATACAGAGGCTGAATCTCTATATCTTTAAGATTTTCTGTCTACTGAGAAAACTACAGAATAAATTATTATGAAATAAGTATTTTTTTTATTGAAAATATTATTTTTTTATATTTTTTTAATATTTTTTGCATTCTTATTAAAATAGTCATTTTGATCGATACAGATGAAAATTTTTGGTCTGTCGGTTAGTGATCATATTACTGAACAAATAATGTAATTTGATATGATAAAAAATACCTTATCTCCCAGAAATCTGTATTAATTAATAATAATATGTTGGGGCATTATTACAATAGCGCCATCTAGTTCCGTGCTAAGCGAAGCTTGTGTTACGGATACCAGATAGTTGATATACTACACATATACATTTTAAATACATACATATTATAAATATTAACACCCATGACTGGAGTACAAACATTCGTGTTCAACAAATGAATGCACCCGGGACTCGAACCCGCGACCGCCGGCGCAGAAAGTAGGGTCACTACCAACTGAGCCAAACGTGTCGTCGAATACGTATTATTATATTTGGACACAGTTATGCAGACCAGAACCAACCCACAATCTTAGTAAAAGTTAAGTCTACAGGTCTAAAATTGCGTGTTTTATTTAAGCTAAAAAGATCTAAGCTATCTAACGATTTTTTGTATGCAAAAGACACTGTCAACAAAGATACTAACCCACATTTCGTTACAAAACTATGTCCATTTTTCTAATTAATACAGCTATTTCTTTTTCCTCTCAGGTCATCCACTGTTCAGGCTATCTCCGAGCGAGGAGGTTTGGGGACGCCACCGCCCCACTCGGGCTGGTGGCGGTGGGACACTCACTACCACCCTCCGCGGTTACGGAGCTGAAGTTACACTCAAACATGTTCATGTTCCGAGCCTCTTTGGACATGCGACTTATATTTCTGGATGCTAGGTAAGTTGGCTTTTAGAGTTTCTAATAGTGTAAACTCTATATAACGACACTCAAGGGACCGTGCATATTTTGACGTTATAGAGAGTTGTCGTTAAATAGAGAGAAGAAAAATCTGTATAAAAATGAAAATCTGGAAAAGAAAATGCTTATTTCAGACTACATATTATATTCATATCTTGCGATATTGAGGCATTTTGGTGATAAAGAAAGTATTTTGCCAATAATTTTGCTGTTTCCAGAGCTTCTTTAATGCACGGCGGAATTTTTACTTTTACTAATTTTGACAACTTATAAAGTTCTATCTATTATTTTATTTTTATCGTTATTGAGAGTGGGTGTAATGTTAAATAGAGTGTATCATTGTATGGAAAACAAGCTAAACCAACCTAAGCAAAGTGATTTTAACGCTTTAGGGAGTTTGTCGTTAAATCGAGTTACGTTACATGGTTTTTCACTGTATTTGGGACTAGCAAATCACCCTGACTTCGCTCGGGTTCGTCTACATTTAGCGCGGTTAAAGCTGCGGGTTCCGCTAGTTAAAATAAACGAAATTTCTAAAATAAGTAGTCTTAGTTACTTATAACATTCGCTATCTGAGAGTGAAAGTTCCATCAAAATCGGTCCAGCCGTTTCACAGATTAGCCGGAACAAATATACAGACAGACCGGCAAAAAATTAAAAATTGATTTTTCTATGTTAGTACCGTATATACTTTCATATGTATTTAGTGAAAAGCTGTTAATTTGAAATAACAAACAGACACTTCAATTTTATTTATTTGTATAGATATTTACACAGTCTAGTTCCATGGTAAGCTACGAGGCTTGTGTTACGGATAGTTGATACACTACACGTATATAACTTTATATACATACATATTATAAATGTAATGACTGCAGTGCAAATATTTGTGATCATCACACAAATAAATGCCTCCAACGGGATTCTAACCCGCACCACTGGCGCAGCGAGGGTCACAACAAACTGAGCCAATTTCATATAAAAATAAATTTCAAAAATAAATATTAAATACGAGCGACTCACCGTCTTCGCTCGGGTTCGTCTCGTCGCCTTTAGCATAATTTTTTTAAAAACTTTGAATGTCTTACCAATTTATATAATATAATCAAAAACCTAAAAAATAAGTTTCAAGCTTCAAGCTTTAAAAATGACGTAATTTCCATACAAACTTTCATCCCCTATTTCAGCCCCTTACAGCCCTTTTTTCGCCTTAAAAAGTAGCCTATGTCCTTTCTCAGGCTCTAGACTATCTGTGTACCAAATTTCATTAAAATCGGTCCAGTAGTTTGAGTTTATTCGTTGCATACAAAAATACAAATCTTTCCTCTTTATAATATTATTATAGATCTCAGCTCTTCACAGCACAATTTTTTCTGAGCCCATGTAAAATTTTAGATTGCACACGAACAGACGCACAGACGTACAGACGATTAAAAAAATTAAGTTAGTTGATACTTGCAGAATTATTGAATACTTATCTATACTAATATTATAAAGAAGTAAAATTTGTGTGTTTGTATATTTGTTAAATTGTAAGGGGTAATCTCGGGATCTTCTGAACCGAATTTATTTATTTTTTCACCAATAGAAAGCCACATTATTGCTGAGTGTCATAGGTTATATAAAAAACCGAAAAATAAAAAGGCTTTTACGTGGTAGTCCGTTTTGCAAAGTGAATCGGAGAAAAAACGGTCGAACGAAAGCGTTTCTTACGCGATTATACCTATATATGGAAATTACGTCATTTTTAAACTATACTAAAGAGGTAAACACAAAAAGAAAGAGAAAAAGTTAATTGTATCAAAACCTGTCTAGTGGAGACAGGTTTTGATACAATTAACTCTTCTCGGTACAACCTTCCAGGCTGATGGTAGCTTCCTCATGGATAGCCATTTGTTACTTTAAAAACAAAAATTAGTTGTTAAAACTGCCTTTAAAAGTCAATAATGATTAATTTTAATATAAGCAAATGCACGTAAAACTGCATTCGAGTGCTAGTTTCGCAATAAAATAATAAAAAATAATTTTGCGAGTGTTAATAATAATATAGCGGAACGCGACTCTAAGCGATTTCACACAGCGAGGGATGTTTGTAGTCGATGAAAATATATCGATTAATCGATACTGTACCACAATTTGATGATATGTATGGCTATACTTGTTGTGCCAGCGGTCGTGGGTTCAAGTCCCACTGGAGACTAAATACCGCGCACTACAAGCTAATTCGAACGGTAATGTAATGTTGCAAATGATTCGCACATATCCGAGATTTGGAGCGACTTCACTCGGTTTTCCAAACGAACACGTTACCATTTATATGTAAAAAAAAAAACAAAAAACCATCTAACCAACCAATACTTCTGTAGACTCTCGCGAATATAGCACTTAAAAATACTTTTTTGTTTAGTTTTTTTATACACATTTATTTTATTTTTTCTTGATAATTTATTGATAACCACATAAATAAATGTTTTTAAAATAATAATAAAATAATTTACTTTTTTAATGATGGTATATATAATTTAAACTACAGTCAATAACGTCCCCACTCTAATGTCGATAACAATTTATATGGCATTCCGAGAAACGTATCGCCGTGGAACAATACATTGCGATTTGCCAATGTTGACCGTTGTGTCGACGCGATGTTACGACACGGCTTGAATAATTTTTTTTCTTACAAAAATGATAATTAATATATTCTATAGCTAATTATAAATTATAATATGCATTTGAATATTGTATAGATTAAATATAAAACAATGCAGTAAGAGTCTGTTTTAATCGTAATAAAAAAAACTTTATGTGTTTAATTACTTCATTAATATCTGTAATATTAAAAACAACTTATTATTCAGTAACTTGTTAGTCCTTTTAAAAGTCCTACTCCTGGGCATGGCCCTCCCTTCAATACGAGGGGTATCAGATCTTCAAAATTTTATTAGGTTTTCTCATTAATGGGTTGAGGGCGATTTTTTTCTAATAAAAAAAGTCTAAATATAATATCTGTATAACGTGAAGTTGTGGTCGCCCTAAAAATTCGACCATAATTAATAACTAATAATAATAATAAACGAATTTAATATTGTTATGTTTGACATTCAGTGTGTCAAAAATACGGTTTTTGATTTAAAAAAAAATATTAGCATTTTGGACTCCTTTTCTGAATAAGATCTAAGTGTTTAAAATGTCATACTTCTCCGTCCGCGCAATTTTCGTCAAAACGTGTACAAAGTTTTTGCTTCACGTATTAATATATAGATTTAAACGTAAGTCAGAACTAAAACTTAACGCGAAGACATATTCTATAGTCTTGTCTGTGAAGTCTGTAGTTCAAGATATGAATTCCGACACTGTGTCGACACCTATGGACAGACTCAGTCCGACATTTATAGTTCACGCCAATCAGCGTCGTTGTTAACCGACTCTACAATGCCCTTTCCCCGAAACATAACTATCGATAGCTAAGTAAAATATCACATGGACAATCACTTCAACTTACGACCAATGGTTAAAATGTTAACTGTAGAGTTAACTCGGTTAGTTTTAATGATAAACGTGCCCTTTTCAACGTCCAATTGCTGAGCACAGGCCTCCCTTCACTACGTATCAAGTCATAGTCTACCGCGCTGGCCTAGTGCGTGTTGGCGGAATTACATGTCTTACGAAAACTTGCTAGGTTCTCTCAGACATGCAGGTTTCCTCACGATGTTTTCCTTCACCGTTAGACAAGTGGTAATCATGTTAGAAATGATTTGCACATGAAAATATCGAGATGTGAGACCCGGGATTTGAATCCGCTTTACTCGTTTACTCGAGCGCTTTACCACTGGGCTACCACTGTCTCTACTACCTATTAACATCGATAACATCTAAGAACTATTCAATTTACCTTATACGTAAAATCACATCAAAATCGGTCAAACCGATTTCATAATTCAATCAGTCTTTCCAACTAATAGACATATTTATGGCGATTTCTTGACAGAAAAGCGTAAAAGCTATTCTTTTTCGTCGAGAATCGAACCCAAGATCTCTAGGTCTATAACCATTAGTGATTAGACCAATAGATTAGTACAAATCAAACATAGATACAGATTTAAAATACTTAGAATAAAAACAATATTGTATTTCAAAATAACACCTGGTGAACAGATGTTTGAAAGACGACACCTTCACAATGTAAGGCAAGATTTAGTGATATAAGGATAGATTACTTTATATGGTAATGCTTTAACAAAGGTACAAACTAGTGCTGATTCGCGGTTTTGCGTGTTTTTTTACGGAATACTGTCTCGGTGGTCTAATGTCTGTACTGACGCAAATTCTGAGGTCGCGGGTTCTATCCTAGACTCAGTAACAGCCCGGAGTTGGGAAGTTGGCGGTGTTTCAACCTATTAGCCTCGGAGTGTCGCGTCGGTCCTGCGCCGTAACTCCCACTGTTCGGGACTAAAGAGCACGAATTCAAATGGACTTGAACCCGCAAGCTCTGGCACAACAAGTAGAGCTACCACCTTTAATAACAAATCATATAAAATAATTGGATAATTGGACGACTTTATGCAAAATAGATTCAACCATAAAAAGTTATTTTTAAGAAAATACGAGTTTTAGTAAAAAACAAGACCGCAGTTTTGTTTTTAAATATTGGGTAAGTATTTTTATCTAATTCCTTAAAAAAAGTTGATATGTAGGTGCCATTTATGACAGTAACTTAAATAACGGTTTTTGTTCTATGGCTCCATTTTGCATAACTACGTCTAATTACCACTGTACCACTACGGTCATTTCAATAAAAAATAAAAATAAAAATGTGTTCTAAAGTTATAAACATAAAGTGCATTTTACTTTAAAAATAAGTAGAGAACGTGATAATAACTTTTTACAACTTCCGCGTATGTAAAAATTTTTGTTTATCTTTCAAATTTCTATTAAAACACTTTATACTGATTGTATTTTGCTTAAATTGCAAGGTCACAAATGCGTTTAATATTTAAAAGTTTGAGTAAGCATATATCTACATAGTATAAAACAAAGTCGCTCTCCGCCGTTTGTACGCTTAGATCTTTTAATCTACGCGACGGATTTTAATGCGGTTTTCAGCAATAGTCATAGATATAGTGATTCAAGAGGAAGATTTGTATGTATTACATGCATCGTCTCGTCTCGTCTTTAGCCCTTTTTAACGTCCCACTGCTGGGGGTGGGGTGCTCTCTCAGTACGAGGGGGATCAGGCCATAGTCCACCGCGCTGGCCTAGTGCGGGCGGACTACACATGTCTTTCGAAAACTTGATTGGTTCTTTCAGACATGCAGGTTTCCTCATAATGTTGATGATGTTTTCCTTCACCGTGAGACAAGTGGTAATCATTTTGGAAAAGATTCGCACATGAAAATATCAGAGGTGCGAGACCCGGATTCGAATCCGCATCCCTCGGTTATACAAGCGAGCGCGTTACTGCTGGGCTGCTGCTGCTGCTGACCACTGCTTATTACATGCATATTATTGTCGAAAATAGCATAATGTTTGTGCGGGAATGATTCGTTAGTTACAGTATATAATATTAACTAAAGACTCGCCCTCGCTTCGCTCGGGTTCGCTTAGATTTAGCGCGAGCGAAGCGACGCGTCACGGGTTCCGCTAGTTATATACTAAAACCATCCTCGAGAACCATTGGTGAGAACAGCATGAAAATCGGTGCAGTAGTTTTTGAGTTTAAAGCGAACAGACAGACAGACGCGGCGGAGGACTTTGTTCTATAATAGTGCAGTGTTATTATGAAGTCGAAGCAAAAGAAAAACACTAATAAGTGGAAAATAATAAACTGATGATAGATAAGTGGTTATTACTATTGTTGGCCAAATTAAATTATTACAAAAAATACTTGCATAAATGTGTGTACCTACTTATATTTAGGTAATAATGTAAATAAATAGGCATAGGTAAATATGTTGGGACATTACGCACAGCGCCATCTAGTTCCGCAGTAAGCTACGAGGCTTGTGTTACGGATACCAGATAGTTGATACAATACACATATATAATTATATAACTTTAAATACATGCATATTAAAAATAAACACCCATGACTAGAGTAAAAACATTCATGCTCAAAAAATGAATGTCCCCAGCGGGACTCGAACCCGCGACTGGCGAGCAAGTAGGGTCACTACAAATTGAGCCAAACGTGTCGAAGTATAGCGAATTACCCTTGCTTTACTTGGATACACCCCCAAGTACGGAAGCTGATTGTTAAATCAAAAGGACACTTACTGAGCATTTTTCGATATTTTTCTATACAATTTGAGATCGAGGGGCGCTAATTGGCGGAAGCTATCACGTTTTTGTGTCAACACTTTTTTCGCATGACGTGAAAATAAGTGCTCTCATACTCGAGGGGAATTAGGAGCATATGCTTGATTGTTTTTTACCCGACTGTTGTTGGAGAGGTATTGATTTTTAATATGTATGTATATTTTGCTAGGTATAGAGTAAAACGAAGGATTTTTGTTTCGTTTTTGCTACAACACGATACTTAATAGTTAATACATTCTAAGTTGTCAAAGAATAATATAAATAAATATAATAGGACTTCAACAAACAGCGCCATCTAGTTCCGTGGTAAGCTACGAGGCTTGTGTTACGGATACCAGATAGTTGATACACTACACATATATATAAATAAATAAAATAAATAAATATGTTGGGACATTATCACAACAGCGCCATCTAGTTCCGTAGTAAGCTACAAGGCTTAGGTTACCGATACCAGATAGTTGATATACCTACTACATATATAAATTTTAAATACATACATATTATAAATATAAACAACCATGACTGGAGTACAAACATTCGTGATTAGCAAATGAATGCCCCCAGCGGGACTCGAACCCGCGACCGCTGGCGCAGAAAGTAGGGTCGCTACCCACTGAGCCAAACGAGTCGTCATATATATGACTTTAACATACCACATACTATATATACAAACATTCGTGTTCCTTCTCAACACACAAATCTACCCCCAGCGAGACTCAAACCCGTGACCGCTGGCACAGTAATATAACATACTGAGCCAAACGTTTCGACACACATCGTCTGATATATAATATTTTGATTACAGAGTGGCGTCTCTCACAGGCTATGAACCTCAGGACTTAATAGAAAAAACACTATACCACTATATACACGGCACTGATGTCCTACATATGCGGTATTCGCATTGTACGCGTAAGTAATAATTATTATTAATAATGTACCAAAATTTTTTTTTTCCACGGGAAATATACTTTTTCCGGGATAAAAAATAATCTATGTGCTGTTCCGGACTTTAATCTACATCTTTGTAAATTTTTTTCCAAATCTTTTTTTCCAAAACCGTCAGATTGAGTGACAAGCATGAAGCATCCATTCAAACCTTTGCATTTTTATCCTACTAATATTATAAATGCGAAAGTTTGTGAGTATGGATGTTTGTTACTCTTTCACGCAAATACTACTGAACCGATTACGATGAAATTTGGTATGTAGGTAGCTGAAGACCCAGAATATCATATAGGCTACTTTTTATCCCGGAGTTCCCGCGGGATTGACTCCTAATATTTAAAAAATTAACGCGGGCGAAGCCGCGGGTACTGCTAGTTATTTATAATATTGCTAAATTCTAAAATTACCTCAAAAGGTATACTTTCCAATAGGATCTTACGATTAATTATTAGACTTTACACAAGTGATGTGACATGCCTTATAATAATTGGTTAGGTTTAAAAAAGTAGAGAACTTGCTATCTCGTTTTTAATTTTTATTGTATTTATACAGAAATAAAACATTTCGAACGGAAATATGTGAATTTGTTGACATTTCTTAAAAATCTAGCGTTCGTTTTACTAATATTTTAAATATAATATATATTTTTGTATATTTTTTTTACTTTTTTTTTTTAATTTTGATGGATTTTTTGTGATTTAAACGATAGATATATTTACATGGCATATAACATTAATTTATTAATTTAAATACATACTAGAAAAAAGAAATTTAATTGCCACATTTAAGAAAAAAAATTATTTTGTTTTTTTTTTATAAAAAAAATACTGTTGGACCGTTTGTTTTAGTTTTATTTAAAATGTCATTTTTGTTTTTTTTACTGGTACTATATACAAAGTGTGCAGATTCTACGCGACAATGACTAAATAAATTCTATCTACATTCCCAAAATCTACGAAACAAATTTTAAATGTCACATGGTCGCGTGAATAAAAATAAAATCGGTTAAAAAAAAACTCATTTCCAGTGCTAACCAAAGGGCAGGTGACGTCAAGATATTACCGTTTCCTCACAAAATCCGGCGGCTGGGTGTGGATGCAGAGCTACGCGACCATCGTCCACAACTCGCGGTCTTCGCGACCCCACTGTATTGTTTCTGTCAATTATGTTCTTAGGTGAGTTGAAATGTTTTGTTTTCAACCATTTATGTCCCACTGCTGGGCGAAACCTTTCCTTCCAGAATGTTCTACTTTTGGCGATGAATTTTCAATCCTTTTAGTCTTTTTAGTCTTTTAGTTGGTTTTTTTAGTCTTTTCAAATTTTCAAAACAATTAGTTAGGTGTTATTAATAAATAATAATACATATCAAAATTTATTAATATCCGAAAAGCAATGGACAAAGATATTTGAAAAAGTGTGTAATTTCGAATTGTGTTGAACTTTTGTATATTTGAAGGGTACAGGGGCAAAACAAGGAATGTCACAAAACATTCAAAAAGTTGAAAAGTATGGGAGCATTAAGATTTTGCCACTTATTACAGATTGCAATGTTAATTAAAAAAAATATTTTGTGACATTCCTTGTTTTGCCCCGGTACCCTTCATTTCAGTAGCATGTGTTACTACAGATCATATTTTATCTATGTACAAAATTTTAGCCAAATATATTTAAATGCTTGTAACATTACTCATAATTCCTCTGTTTACTTAAAAGCGAAATATTAATTAACAAATTTTATTTCAGCGACATCGAAGAAAAACACCTAATACTAAACATAGATCAAGGACCCCCAAAACTAAGCAACATAGATGTCCCCCAACCCCCAACAACATCCCCCCAAATGCACAGACAGACGGACAAAATTAATAACATAATTAACGAAGAATTCAGCACCGATTCAAGCTATAATTATCCAGAATACACATGTCCCGTCATACCTCACTATGAAACCCACGAGGAGTACCACCAAAATGGCTACCAAGAGCTTTTCTACGAAAATTATACGGAACCTGAAATTATTCCGAATAATTATGCGTATCCCCAAAACCAAAGGCCGTTCTCAGCGAGCTCCTCTTCATGTAGTTCAATAGAAAGTTCGGAAATAAATCAATATAATTACACGAATCTAATTTCCTTTTACAACCCAAATCAAAATGGCCGTCAGGTTGACAGTAATTTTGGCGGGAATTTCGGTAAAATGACGCCTCCAGTACAAGATGGCTACACTAGTGTTATTGTAGATAATACTCAACAGTTTCATCATGGCGGATCGGTTAATGAATTTGTGCATTGATTTGTGTTTTTTTTAATGGATGGTACTTATTTTTAATTTTTTTCTAAGTCATAGAGAATTTGATTGATGAATGTTATTAACACGTCGTGAGTAAAAAGGTAAAAATAAATATTTTTAATTGCAGTTGTAGACTAAAAATATTTAATTTATTTTTAATTTATATATAAAAAGTTTACTGTTTATTTTTCAGATGAGCAATTTCACTTTTGTCTTAAAATATACGCCTTATATCTTTGTACTTACGACATAAATTATAAAAATGAAAAAAGTTTTCAACGTTTCTTTTATAAAAAGGCAAAGGTATCGATTTATTCAGCATATAATATGATAAAATTAATTTATAATTAAGTGCCAAATTACTGATTAAGTTATACATAATTAATGAATAGCGAATATTAGACATTTTTTTGTGAAAAGTCTTAATTTAAATATGGCTCTTTTATTTCATGAAAACAAAAGAGCATGTATGAAATAAAAAAATCATTTCAAAATTAATGACAAAAAATAATGAAAAAGTCTCTAGAATTCGCTATAACTATAGTATTATCAGTTATCACTAGGTATAATTGTAAATATTGTAAATAATTGTAATTCTTATTTATAAATAAATATCATTAATTTATTTCCAATTTATAATCGTATATCGTGTATAGATAATAAAATTATGACAGCTATCCGGGTTTAAACTTTTTCCTTTAAATAAAAAAAAAAGTAGAAATAAGTCTATGGACGCCAAAATATCAAGTTAGTGACAATAATAGTATATATATGTATGTGTTAAATGTAAATAAATAAATTTAAAATAATGCATTTAAATAAAAAATACGGACGAAATCTTAAATTATATGCATTACAGAAAGTAATTCAAGATCCGACATTTTGTTATTACACCTGTACAATGTCAAATGTATAGATAATCAAAAATAAATGAAATAATAATGTAATTTATTATATTACTGTTCTCAAAAGACTTCATGCTGCTCGTTTTTATAAGAACACGTTTATTTGAATAAACAGTGATTAATTCAATTCAATTCAATTATTTCCTTTAATGGCTTTCAGGAGTGCCGTTTGGGTACAGTTGTGAGTTGACTTCGCCAACAGTGATTAATTCAATTCAATTCTCTTATTAATGGCTTCAAGCGTGACAGTTGAGCACAGATTACTTCGCCAGTGTCACGTAGAATGGAGAAGACACGAACACTGATTAATATTTTACAGTTTAAAACGTCAGACGAAACTGTCAATGTCAAACATCACATGTCAATCTGACATTCGCTTTTAATTGAATTATTATATTTTTTATGCATTCTATTAAAAATTAAACCAAAAATTCTACGTGACATTGGCGAAGTAATTAGTTTTAGTGTTCAACTGTCACGCTTTGAAGCCATTAACAAATAAATTGAATTGAAACCAAATTATTGAATTGAATTGAACTTATTTTTTTTTCAATTTGCAGTAACTTAAGAGAGCATTTCAAGATTAATAAGTGTTCTATAATATCTGTCTTAATATTTTAACCTAAGACCGGAATTATAAGTGAAATTATCTATTCGGATTTTGTCACAGGACCAGGCTGTAAAGCATTCGAAACGTCGAGAACCAAAAAATCAAAATAAATCCGCGACAAAATCCGAAAAAATAGTTTCATTTATAATGTCGAATATTCGCGTAAACCTAAGAAAGTACTAAGACCGGAATATAGAACATTGTATTACAAAAATAAAACGAGTCATCTTGAATCAATTAATTCAAAATAGACTATGTAAGAGTATTAATACGTTTTAGTTTTAAATATACGAGTAATTTTTATTTTTAATTCTATTTTTCTGTACATACTAAATTTCGTTTGTGATATTTATTTAAATAGATATGCCTAAGACGCTGTATCAATTTATTTGTAATAATCAAGTAATTTGTTTACATAAACAGGTTTAATCGAAATTTGAAACTTGCATTTTTATTTTCCTCCTAATTTTAATAATATATTTACCTAATATTTACTGTCATATATATTTAGACAAATTCAATTCAATAACTACCATACAATATATAATTTATGTCTAATTAAAAGCCAAAAAAATAAGTTTCAAGCTTCTGGCTTTAAAAATGACGTAATTTCCATACAAACATTCATCCACTATTTCAACCCGTTACAGCCCTTTTTTCGCTTCGTATGCTGTTGCTTTCGCTGTCCTTTTCACACTCTAGAGTCTAGACTATCTGTGTACCAAATTTCGTTTAAATCGGTTCAGTAGTTTTGGCGTGTAAGCGCGACAGACAGACAGAGTGACTTTCGCGTTTATAATATTAGTAAGGATGATAACTATTTTTGACCGCAACAAACTTTTAATAAAAAGTACAAGCGTCATCTGTGAATACGTAGTACAAACCACCTATATTAAGCCTAATTTAGCGCCTATTACATGTGGAATACCACAAGGTTCAATTCTAGGGTCTTTGCTTTTTCTAATATACATTAACGACATAAATCAATTGCCGATTTTTGGAGAAGCAAAGAAGCATTCGGCTATAAACGCTGAGACATAGACTCCATACATCTATACATACATATAATATACCATATACCATATAAATAAAATTGAAGTGTCTGTTTGTAATTACAAATTAACAACTATTCACTAAAATCTAAATGCATATTAAAGTATGATGTGGTCATATATCTAACCTCTTAGAATTGTTATTTTTCTAAGTCTGACCTAACCTAACCAACCTAGAAAGAAACATTCTTAAAATTAACCTTATGAACATATTAAGTATATATCCAAAACCATAGAAAATAGTTATTTACAATACAAGCACATTCACACAAATCTATTGAAAAACGAAAGTGTGGTCAGTGTTGGCGTTAGTAGGTACGAAAACTATAGTTTTTTGTTATATAATTTTCCTTAAAATAAGTGAACTATTGTTCTTTTTGGGAAATAAAAAACATCTTTAAACCTAAACCGATGATGTGATTCCTAATTTTTAAATAAAATGACTCCTTAATTAAGGAGACATTATTTTTTTTCCAATCACTTAGAATTTAAAGTAATATATTTCTTTTCTTTTATAATTTTTAAGTTTTACACAACTTTAATAACGATACATGTAACGCCATCTATTGACGACTACAGTAGTTTTAGTCGTTTTATTATGCCAGTGCCATCTATTATCTAGTAGTGAAACTATTATACCTGACACAGATTTTTAATACGAATAAAATTCAAAAATATATTATATAGGTATAATTAAAAAAAATCTTATAATATATAAAAATATCGTGTCACAGTGTTTGTTTTCGAACTTCTCGGAAACGGCTTGACCGATTTCTATGCATTCTTTTTCTGGTAGGTCTGAGAATAGGTCGTAGGCTATTTTTTATTTCTAATTCGACGGAATTCTGACAACTGCCATTCTTTGACAATTCATATATCATAAACCTTTTTTGCTTTGAATTATTTTTATATATTTATTTATTGTAAATTATTTTTGTTTTGTGCATTCAAAGCTCGCTAATTAGAATGTCTATATTTTTACCTAAATTAAAAAGCAGATTAGTACAACATATCTCTTGAATGAATAAAATATAAATAAATGAATATATTTATTAATCATTATCATTTATATCATCATTGTCGTCATCATCATCCACCATTGGATGATAAAGAAATCATACACACTATCAGATCATGAGGAGGTCAATTTTATCATCTTCTTTAAATAATTTGGTTTCAGCATACTTGCCATTTTTGAGCTGTGATATTATTTATGCTCTCTGATATCAATTGTTTATATATATTGTAAATATTCTGTTATATTGGCTCTAACAAAAAATGTTTATAAAGATTTGAAATGTTTACGAAGAACAAATGAAGAGGTTTTCCTAAAAAATGTTTGCAGCTAATGAATTATTTGACAGAGATTCCTGTAATAGAAAAATAATTTCTGATTATTAATTTATAATTTAAAATAAATCATTAATGATTATTAATTGTGACTGCAATAATATGATAATAAAAAATGTTATTACCATTTTACAGTTATTTCTAATTAGTTTTTCTCATTGAAACTTTAAATTCCAGAAAGGTTTATTTTTTATTTTGCTAAAATGCTTTCCGTTTTTATTGACAATGTTTGAATTTTGGCAATACTTCTGAAATCTCAGAATTCCGTCGAATTAAAAATCAGAGTAACAAAGATGGCCTATTTGGATTTTTTATTTATTTATTATTTGGCATCAAAAATACTTTTAACACTAAATTTTCATCCTTCTACCACGTGAACGTGAATGCGGGCGGAGCCGCGGGAATTTCTGGTATCAGTATAATTTAATATCTATTTATTATTTTAATTATGCATCCATGCTTTCAATATACCATTAATCATAGATAATATATAAAATTATGTTATATGTAGTCTGTGGTCTTTGAAGAAGATAAAATTATTAAGAAAAATAATTTTTATTTATATACTGTGAAAACTACTTTTGTTTGTTTTCCATTTATTTATTTAAAAAAAATATTAAAAAATATGTGGCCTTAAGTAAGCCCCCTTATCACTGACCTCTATAATACCACTGGACTGGCTGTTGTCAACATGCTTTTGTGGCTGCTTGATATTCGCCATTTTGGCGCTGTCGAACGTAGCGAGAGTTTGTGGTACTAAAACTAATGATGTCAATATCAGCGAGCAAATATCGATAACTTTTAATAATAAGTTTTTACAATCAATAAAACTGTTTCAAATAAAGGTTTTTATTTTTTTATTTTTATTAATCAATAACCGTATCATTATAATTACTACTTATGTTATATTAACAACGAAAATGCAAAATTACTTTACAGAAACCAAACACTTCTCGCTGTCATTTGCAATATACGTCAAAATTAGTTCTCGGGACTCTCGCTAGTGGCGCTTCAAATGGACACAAAAAATTGCTGTCAAACGCTTGGATCAGCCTGTCCGGTGGTATTATAAAGGTCAGTGCTCCTTATTATATCATCGCATTTTTTAGTATTTTGTAAATAGTTATCTGTTTATAATTGTTCATGTAAAAAAAACGTTTGTTCTTACTTCACATTGTTTATATTTAGTTTAATTAACATTTTTAATTATTGGCACTGCGCATACGTCAACTTTACGTTTAAGCCACGCGGTCTTTTATAGGGAACGTGCACAACGAAGGTGCTGCCGACTGGCGTCACCAATACGAATCTTGTATTGTTATAACAAGTAAACGAGTAATTTTATGAGTGAAAATTATTATTCTAGCTAATCTTAATGTATTGTTGCACTAGCGATTCACCCTCGCTTCGCTCGGGTTCGTCCCTAGATACCCCCTTTAGCATACAAACTTTTAATGTCTTACTTATTTCATATTTTGGATTTTGTACAATTCACACAATATCTTTATAAATTGTAGCCTATGTGTTATTTTGATGTATAAGCTATATCATTGTAAAGTTTCATTAAAATCCATTCAGTAGTTTTTACGTGAAAGAGTAACAAACATCCATCCATCCATACTTAAAAACTTTCGTGTTTATAATATTAGTAGGATTTCTGGATGTAGTAGGATGACCGATACATCCACTAAAAACGAAAATAAATCAAATAGCGTAAAATTTTATTACTTTCCACATAATAGTACTCTCATGCCTTGGTTATGTGAAAAACGCAAAAAATGATAAACGCAATAATTCAGAAAATTATTTCCCATTATTTTCACGTTGTAAACATGGTATATTTTAATTTGTGCGACAATTTTGCCCGTTACCACCGCCTCATTTTCTTAATTTACTATCTCTTCAACCTCCAATACATGGCGGACCTCGATGAGCTTTTGACCTTTGGTATTTTGGTAAAGCTGACGATCATTATTGATAGACCGGAAGCTATATTTTAAAACTTTTATCGTATTCAAAATTAATATAATTCACGGAATAATTTTGTTTAAATAATTGAAAGCACGATAACAGGATGTGATAAGTTTCCTCTACTGTCCGCATAGTGTCTCTTTTGTCGATTTAGTGCTGCCACCTATAGTTCGTGCACGTTCCCTATAAGTTTATCCCATAGATGAAAAATAAAGGTTTATCCTTATAAACAATTTTTATTTATAAGCTCGGTTAATTTTTGTATGTACATCTATATTGGAAACACTAAATTATTATATATATTATTTCAATATATTATAATCTATGTAACTGTAATTAATCTGTGGTTGCTTTATCTTCCTGTTCCTGTCTAAAAAAGCTGAAACTAGAGTTCCCAGTATATTATCTATACTCTTTGCTAGAGAGCATTTTTTTATATATTATGTACAATGATATTTTAACTATAGATATGTTATACGCTCACTAAACAACCGAAAAAAGTGTTCCGCGCTGCACACATACACACTTTTCATTCAAGGTACATGTCAAAATGATAGAAAGGGGATAGTCGATAAAATCAATAAGAAAAAAAGAGACAGCTAGTGTTGTCAATTGCGCGTCAATGTAAACAAACATTAGTCTAGCGACCGATGACATATCAGAATATTAGGCAAATAATTGAAATATATTAATAAATCGAAGTATACTGCGTTCTTACATGTGGTATGAGATTCCTTGTGTTTTATTAACTTTGGTATCATAATTGGTGCATTTCCTAAATACACAGGATGGCATTTTTTAAATTTTGTAGCAGCGTACCACTCGTCGCCATGCGGTGACACAGACTAAAGGCAATACGTCCTAATTAGGATGTTTTCGAGTTTTCACGATTGCGCGCTCATAACATATCTATAGTTAAAATATCATTGATTATGTATAATGTATTATGTAGCAAATAGCAATATACTCTATGGTTTATATATGTAGCAATATACTCTATGCTCTATGGTCATAACATGTAGCAATATACTCTATGGTCATAACTTTGGTGGCAAATGAAACTAGTGCTTTCTCTACATTTTTGTGCATTTCGTTTTACTCCGTTTATAGTTTATACTAGATATTCTATATTTTATCATACGTATTTTAAACACCGTTTATTGTTTCCTTTAGATTTGGTAAATAATGTCAATTTAGTCCACCCAATGTTTCTGTCATTTTATAGGTATCTAAAAATATTGGTTGTAGTAGTTGTTTTAATCACGCAAATGTAGTAGTTGTTTTAGTACTTTACTTATTTTATTCAATTTCAGTTGTAATTATTGGGTCTTATGCTTACTGAAATCAATGTTATAACAATAGTTTTAGTCAAAAATCAAAATATCTTTTTACCACAGTATGATAGAAATTACAACCGAAGAAATGAAATAAATTGTTCTATGTTTTAATGAAACAGTGGAAACAACTAGAACAGCCATAAGAATGTAGATGAAGGTAATTTCTTACTCCAATTGATTATTCTTTTTTATTTAATACTCCTCTCTTCTGATCCTGTATGGAGGAGGTGCCCAGCGGTGGGACATTAAAATGGCTAACACTTCTCTCTTCTTGAGAGATGGGTATTGCATGTTTTTAATTTGAATTATATTGAAGAAACTTAAATTGGTGAACCTTTAGATCCTGCCTTTCCAGCCATTGTAGATGGTACAGCAATGTAATTAATAGTACCTGATGGAACACTTATCATTCTTTCAGGAAATTCTCATTCTTGAAAAAATCTAATTATAACTGTATATTGTGTACATTATATTTTGTGTTAATGTTTGGATATTTAATTATGTTACAAAAAGTTTTTATTATTTTTTAAAAACTATAAAATAAGGCTAAGATTTTTACAGATTACAGATTTTATATTTGACAGAATAACCAAATATAAGTTATAATAGAGGTAAATACACTTAAAATTATTTACTTGAAAGTATTTTATAAATATTTTAACTTAAACTTTACTTACTTTACCTGATGTTCTTTAGTATGGAGAGTCTCAACTTAACGGCTCATTATGTGACTATGAGTGCGGTGGTTAAACCTAAGTAATGCTTTGGTCAGCATTCCCTTGATTTTTCCTCTTAACAGCTTGTTTCTAGGAGAAGGCCTCTGCTAAGGTTTTCAATTTGTTTCTGTCATATGCCATTCTGGGCGTACTACTTTCTTAATATTGTCTTCTCGTCTCCTTGGCTGTCTTCTTCTACTTATGCTTTTTAAATTTATGAATAGCTGGTTTTAATTACATAGTTCTATATTAAGTTTAAAAAGTAACATTAAAAAAAATCAGTTATCTTGTAGTTCTTTAATATGCCAGTATTGTAATGGTCTTTTTTGTGGTATCTCTATCTTTATTGATTAAAAATACATTTTTTATAATTTTGTAGTAGGTACCGTAAAATGGGGTGAAGCGGGTAACTTTTGAACTTTGTTTACAATTTCAATTTTAATATATGAGAACTTGACAAAATAAGATTGAAGGTTTTTTTAATGTTCCGAGACTCTAAAGTTTATTAAAAAATACATAGTTATAATGTTTGATTAACAAAAATCAGAGAAAATCGTAAAAAACTGGTCAAACCCGGTTCACCCCGTGCTCGGGGTGAACAGACTCAGAACTGGGGTGATGAGGGGTTTAGGCTAGGGTTGTCAAAAAAAACAATGTTCCATATTTAACCAGTCTTTAATCTTTGCAGTTAGGTAGGTAACAATTTTTACACAGAAATAAAAAATCAAACCACTAAATAAATACCTAACAATTAAGTACTTATTTTAAAATCAATCTCATATAAAACAGCTCCATAAAAAATCTTTCACTCTTATAAATGGGAAAAAAACGTTTTTTATAAAATAAATCCTTACAATTTTTAAAACAAACAAAAACAAAATTGACTTCTCGCTTAGTGAAAAATCTCTTGCTCTTATAAATAGGAAAATAACGTTTTTATAAAACATATTCTTACAATATAAAACAAACAAAAAAAAATCTTCTCGCTTAGTTAGTAGGTCCATAATATTAACCTAACATTTAAGTACCTATTTTAAGATCAGTTTCTTAAACGCAGCTCCATAAAAATCTCTTATTCTATTTAATCGGAAATAATCATTCTAGAAATATCCTTACAGTGAAAACGAAGACTTCTCGTTTAGTACATAGATCCATAATATAGATATTAAACCCTTGCACCAACATCGCTAGACCTACTCATCTTCTAAAATCTTCATAATTTCTTCAGCATTATTAAAGTAATTTAAACTCATTTCCGAACCTCTTCGGCTTGGGATCGGAGCTGCATTTGGAGTAAAAAACAGTTTGGGTTTTTTTGTTGTGCACACCATATTTTTATGTTCTGTCTTCTTTTTCTTTGTAAGAATACGATTCGATGTAACTATTTCGTCAGATAATATTTTGACCTTAAAATCCTTTATAGCCTCTTTTTTGTTTACTTGTTGAATGCTGACATCTTTGTCTACATTTGTGTCTTGTTTCGTTTCTGTCTGTTCTATCAAAATTTCTTCTCTTCCAACTAATAGATCATCCTCTAAAACAATAGGCATCGATTCTATATCCATGTCAAGAATCTCATTCATAGTGGAAGTGCTAGCACTACTGATTGATGGTTTTAGAGGTATTTGTGTATTTAAGGACAAAAGAATAAATTTTTCAATAACGCGACTGTTTGAAGATTGCCGTTTGGACTTTTTTCCTAATCCTTTTTTTTTCTGCACTGATACAATATTGCTTGTAGTTTGTTGCTCATCTTCTTCGGGTCTATTTTCACTATTTAATTCATCCGGACACACACTTCTACCAGCTACAACATTTAATTTCTTTTTCTTCTTTGGTTCAGTAATATCCAAAGTTACATAACGCATTTCTTTCAAATACTTCACAATTGACTCGTTTACAGCATCCTGGGCAGTCTCATCAATTTCGGCATTTGGAAGGCGAGATATGACTTCTTCACTATTTAAAGGAACAATACCAGTTTTTTTAAAACCAGAACGGATATTGGATTTAGCGTTAATATTAAGCTGATTGATCATTAGCTTCAAAAATTTTTTAATCAATTTATTAATTTTATTTATTTTATAACTTTTAGCAAAATGCATGCTGAACTGGATTCATCTGTCAAACGGATTCTAACCGAGTTTTTAATGTTATTCATCTCTGAAAATGATGACTCGCAGGCATAGGTAGATGAAAACATTGTTAAAATAGCCTGAGCCAGCTTCTTCAAACAGTTAAATGCGTCTGATAACGCATTCCATGTTTCCCGAATTTTGTTATTAGCATTTTTACTTAACACATTGAATGCCAGCTACGCAATATTGCGATGCTAGGGGCCAAATACGTAATACAACGTAGCACTTTCTTACAATTTAAATGGGTATTTGCATTATTAGGCCTCCTGGAAAGGACGTTATTAGGTTCGTTGGCATCTCAAATAAAACATGACATGGAAAAAAAGTAACTTTATTATTTTTAAACTATTCTAAACACAACATTTATAAGGCACTAAGAAGGCCCAAATTACAGTATTATTATGAGATCAAAAATTGTTTTATAACTAAAGAGATCGATAACTAACGATATAAAAAAAAACAGGAACATGTGAGAACATCAACAGAATTTTTATCCAAAATTATACAAAACGAGGATCGTGTGTGTGTCGAAGTGTGGTAGGTGTAAAAACAGTTTACAACACACAAGGCAGGCTTTTCCGGACAAGTAGCACATACAAAAGATGACTCCTTGCGTTTTTTATTTTTAGTGCAGACACGACAAGGCTTCGCTGGAACAGCCTTCTTAGTAGGTGGGAGCTTTTCTATGAAATGGAAATCTCTCAAGGGAACACGACTTTTACGAACGGCCGGCGATGCAGGTGGTACAGAGGGCCCAGGCAGAAACGGCGATGGATCTGCTTGAATTTGTGCAGGGCCAGGCCGTACTGGGGGTATTTGTGGTCCAGGTGCTTCTGCAGCTGTTGGAGTAGTATCGCCACAGTTCAGCCCCAGTAGATATTTGATAAAATCTTCCCGAAACTTCAAGAGCCGTATTTTGGATGTCCGGTTTTTCAAACGTAGCAACCTATGCGCGTTTTGTACGTAAACCTCAAAAATGTGCAGTGCTAATTTTTTGTACCATCTGAGTGTCTTTCTGAGGCAAGAATAATATGAGACCATCTGGTCCCCTCTGTCAACACCAGACATGCCTATATTATAATCCGCGACAATGTTAGGTTTTAGTGAGACTTTTCCGTTTCTGTTCCTAACGTTCACAAGCTGAAGTTGGTGCTTATTTGAAATCACCAGAACGTCACGTTTGTCCTTCCATTTACAAACAGTGATATCGTTACAACTTTTCGCAGCTAACTCTCCACGCTTCAGCTTGGCGTTGGTAACATCCTTAGGAAGATTCTTGCGCATTTTTCGAAGTGTCCCACATATATATGTCTTTCTTTCGCTAAGACGCCTCGTCAAATCCGGAGAGTTATAAAAATTGTCCGCGTATATTGTGTGGCCTTTTTCTAAATATCCTTCCATTAGATCTAGAATAACTTCCGTGCTGTGCAGAACGCCAATCGATTTCTACTCATGATTTGTCTAAAAAGTGGCAAATTATATAGTGGATCTAACATCCAATAATGGGCAGTTGTAGGTAACTTAGTCAATCCCATATATAGCAACATACCAACAAACTTGCGCATTTCCGTGATGGTGGTGTCTTTCCACTGTCTAAGCCGTGCGTGTTTTTGTAAAGGTCCGGCCATGCGATGAGCGTAATTGTTAGTTGCTTGCACCATAAATTCATTAGAAAAAAATAGATCAGAAGAAGTAAAATTGGTCTTTATACCTGGTTCCCCTAAAAACAGAAATCGTTGCGGTCTTGCTGAATCCATTTTCCACTGAAACTCTGGGTCACAAGACGGCCCGTCGACTCCAGGCGTTGGCGCGGGCGATGGTGGTGGTGCTCTTCATCGGACTCATCAGTCAAACCACTCTCAGTTGAAGTATTTTCATCCGGCTCAGGATCGTAATCGTCACCGGACCCCGGAGAAAAATCCCCGTCATCTGACGATAATTCTTCATAAAGAATGGCAGTAATTTGATTTTCTTGTGGCGGTCGCCCGTAACGTATATTTCGACGACCATGTAAGATACGTCGATTCGATTGGCATCCACGTGGCTAGGTGAAAAATCAACCTAATTCAATGTGTATTTCACTGCACGTGTCGCGCGACACTAAGGATGATGCATTAATTCGATCGGGTGGCGTGATCTAGGTGGGAAAGGGATAGAAGATGAAATGGTCATCTACGTACGCACCACACATACATTTAAGCGGGGTGCCGAGTACGTAGTGTTACGTAGATGACCATTTGTATGGTGGGAATCAATAACGACCTGAAAATATATCTGGCACTCAATGTGTTAAATTACTTGTCAATCTTTCAGTTTCAATTAATTCCAACTCTTTCCTTGTTTCAAAAAATTTTTGAATCCATATTGAACTAGATTGGAAATCAATCAGCTGCATTTCAAATTCTTCAATTTCCAACCAATCGAACTGAGAGAAGTTCAGTTTATGAAATGACGTCAAATCTGGGTACATAATGAACTTGAGTATTACCGACAATTCTTTGAACTGAGAATTAGACGTGGTTTCAAAATTACTTATTTTTGTAACTAGTTACTTCTGTTTACAGTTAATAGCGTTGGTTAGTTTTGCGTTTGTATTATGTTATGATTACGAATATGTAAAAGTTTATAGGTATTATAATATGTATGTTATGCGCGTAATTTGAGTATACATAATAATATAGGTAATTTTGTCAATTGAACTTCCCTTCATACTTTTCCAGGCTTAGGACTGACTGTTTTCATTTTTAAAGTTATTTTTGTGAATTTTTCTAAGACAGAATGCAGGCGTATTTAGAAGTTCATTTGATTTTATGTACAGGTTTTTTGTTCTATTTACAGTTTTACAATACTTTGCAGTTTCATTAAAATATTTACACTTTGTATCGGTTTGGATCCAAATTAACATTTAAATAGGTTAGTTGGGCCACTTTATGTGTTTTCAGACGGGTGCGTCGTTCGTTTATTGTAAGACCGGTTTTGCTAAATATTCGCTCACAAGGAACG
This sequence comes from Boloria euphrosyne, assembly GCA_951802675.2. Lineage (NCBI taxonomy): Eukaryota > Metazoa > Arthropoda > Insecta > Lepidoptera > Nymphalidae > Boloria > Boloria euphrosyne. The sequence goes on from OX637895.1 coordinate 2,376,973, forward strand.
GAGGTAGCTACTATGTTCCCGTATATTCGTAGCAAAGCGGCTAGGTTGAGATAAATATGAAGGTTTGAGCGCCACCATTCCAACGGAGAATTAAATTTCCCGTGTTCATTAAAGACTGCTAAAATGTCGTCTTTTATGTAAGCATCCACTTCCCTTATTGCACGTGATAAAGGTGTGCCACTGCTAGTCTGTTGCTGCTTGCCTACTATTGAGTCGAGAATAGACCACGGCGAAAATTTGTCCTTGGTAATGGGTTCTGCCGCAGGAGACGCTGAGGGCTGGTCAGAATAATACCGCTTATTAATAATAGCTGCAACCATTTCTTCAACTTTTTTTTTGTTTTGGCAGCTTCTTGTGGATCCGAAAAAACATTCAATTTATAACGGGGGTCCAGGAATGTGCAAATTGTAAAAGTATCGCTTCTCTCTACCCCTTTGAAGCGCGTTTTTAAACCAGAGTGAAGGGCAGAAATCACTGATTTTGTAATTTCTGAAAAACTTTCTCCCATGAGCTGGTCACAAGATCCTGTTAAACACCTGGTCATAACTATGATTGTGCTGGCTGTAATGTAATTTTCTCCACTCATCGCTTTAGTGGCTTCATCGAAGGGTTTTAGCACTTTGCAAACCTCTGCTAACATTGTCCACTCCTCGTTTGAAATAATGGGAAGATCTTTTTTTAAAACGGCGATTGTGGCACGAATTTAGCTTTCGAGCTCCACAAATCTCTCCAGCAATTGATGTGTCGAATTCCATCTTGTTGGAACATCTTGAATTAGACGCTTCGGTATTGCATCAGGATTTTCTTGAGTTTGTGCCTTCAATAACCTTTCTAAGGCACTGGTGCTAGTTTTAAAATGGCGAAGTATGCATTTCACCTTATCGAGCTTGTCTTGTATTATTCGTAGACTGTCTTGAACGATAAGATTAAGCGTATGTCCGTAGAAGCCGTAATGTTTCCAGCCCAAATCTGTAATTTCTTTTTTCACATTTGCTGCATTGTCGCTAATAACAAAATTTACTTTATTTGTTATATTACACTCTTCAGTGGTCTCCAGTAGTGCATTATGTATATTCACACTAGTGTGTGGGCCTTGGAATCCTGCACATTTTAATAAAAAAAGTTTCATTTCCAATTTTTCTGTTATATAATGGCCAGTTATAGCATGTAGTCGTCATTAACTCGGGATGTCCAGAGATCCGTAGTCAAACAAATGTTCTCGATATCCGTGATTTCTTTTTTATTTATTTCTAAGGTTTTCTCGTATAGGTTTGGTATTAAAACGTTAGAAACCGTTTTTCTTGACGGCAGTTCATATCCCGGTGCGAACTTTTTAAATGCTCGTTCTTCAACTAACGAAAACGGTTGGTAACTGTCTATAAATAGACCTAATAGATCGTTGTCTATTTTTCTTTTTGTTTCAACGGAAATTCTTTTCGCCGTGCCATACCTGTCAATTCGCTGTTGGGTTGGACGGTGGCTTGTCGACACCGTGACAGAGGGTCCAGGCACTGATGAAGATGCCTGCTCGGTAAGAACTCCTCTATTAACTGGTAATTGCTCTGAGTCAGTATTTGATTTCGGGGCACTACCACGAGTCAACTGAGAGGTTGATACTCTTTCATACGCATCGAGGTGTTTTCGTTTTAAATGGGTTTTTAAATTTGCCGTCGAGGCTTTATAGCTATAAATTTCCGCGCAAGTATTGCACTTTGATTTTTTGTCTGTACCATCAATTTTTTGAAAAAACTCCCACAAAACACTTGAATTAGCGCGCGTCATTGTCAATATTAGTAGGTACCTTTAGACAATTTTATACAGTCTCAAACTATTTATCTAAGTAAGTACCTAAGTGTTATTGTCCATCACATTACATAATTTTTATGATCCACATAATCCACAAAAATCAAATTAATCTATAATCAAATTATTAATTATTTATTTACACTGCGTACTGAAATGTTTATTTATACCTATTAAAAATGTTTATTCACAAAGAAAACTATACTTACAGTCATGTAATAATATTAAAAAAAAGCAAAAAGTTTCTAAGAACACAATTCAGACTCGAGACAGTAACATTCGTCAATAATCCCTTATTTACTTCTTCTCTACTTAACTCATAACTGCCTAAAATTCTATTTAAAAATAGAAACACGGCCAACTGGTCAAGGTCGCATTTTCTTTTAAAAAAATATCATAATGAACTTTAACTCTCTCCGATTGCATATAAATTCGCATGTGCAGTTGCATTTAAAAAAAGACGCACCGATTACTATATCGCCATCTCTTTTTGTCTTGCGTGTAAGCCATACCTATCCCGAAGGGACTCTTTACTCTCGTCGTGCGAGTCGTATATCGTATTACGTACCTATAATCATCAATGATATTCTGTTCAAAACGAAACGCTTACGCGTGCTCCGGTCGTTGTGTGAGTGTCAACTGCGTACGTAAAATAATCGTTACATTTTTGTCCACGAAACTGGGTATTCGATTATCAGCCTCGTAAGCAGTTTCTGAAACTGATTACGCGCTACATACATAACGTGTCTAGGTAACCCTAATAGCATAACGTGAAGTCAATTCGACTCACAACTAATCTGTACACGATAACAGAACTGTTTTTTAATATTTCAATGATGTGTGATATATTAAATGTTTTAAGGTATTTAAGAAATGAAATAACAATATATAGTAGTAGTTTTTTTTAATATCATACTTAAAAACAAACTAAATTAAAAATTCGTAGAAAATTAAACATAAATTGAGTATCTCTTATTTTTTAAGGTAACAATGAGTCGTCTAGTAACAAATTGCACTTATTCTTTGAAATAAAATAAACAGAAAACATGAAATTTCAAGTCTTTTTTCCATCCATGGTTTTGCTAAGTCGGTGCTCAACTGCTTCATAAATGCCCGTCTATTTAATGGCTTTTCATTTTTAGATTGCATATTGTGGCAATAAATAACATAGCTGTTGACATAAGCCATATTCAGCATGCCATAGAATAATGCCATAGGCCACCTATTAGTTTTTCTACTACATGACATCTGCGTACACATTTGATCAAACGAATCTACACCGCCCTTTGTTTGATTATAAAATTCAATCATATCCGGTTTTCCGGAGCTAGAATTGACGACACCATCTTCGTCACAGGATGACAACAGATATACGAGTACCATCTTCGAAGGTTTAGGTTTATATGACAGTAACGTTAGCGGACCGTCATAACAAAACATAGAAGTTCCAATGGCCCTATGCTTTGTGTTTTTTAGCTCTTCCGGTATTTCTCTTTTGTTTGAGCGTATTGTACCTACTATCGTCAACTTGTAAGGTTCTTTGAAAAGAGATTTAGTCATAGGTACGGACGTGAACCAGTTATCGCACGTAATATTCCTACATGATCCATGGATACTCTTCGATAACTCTTTCATAAAATATTCTCCAAGAGGGAGTCCATTTGTTTTTGTTCCTTTACCCATATAGGGAATGGCGTCAAACATATATTTTGTGGAACTGTCACATATCATAGGTATTTTCAGGCCATATTTACTGGGTTTGTTTGGAATATACATTCGGAATGGACACCGCCCTCTAAATCCCAATAGTTGTTCATCGACAGTCACATGAGATCCTGGTGTGTAGTTTATTCTGCACTGTGTAATAAACAAATTCCAAAGTTTTTTGATAGGAGCAAAAACATCTAGAGAGCGATTAGTAGGACGTATAGATTTGTCATCAAAACGGAGGCATGCTAGAAGAAATACAAATCGATCTCTACTCATAACGGATACGTAACGTGTGCCAGAGAATGAGATATCAAACAATTCAATAGTTGTGAGATGATTGTTTTTCATTGCGGCGGTCAAAGTCAAAATTCCTATAAAAGCTTTTTTTTTTTTGAAAAAGTTTGTGTCTCGGAAGGTAGCAGAAACATCATTCGAGGTACGTTTTTGTCTAATCTCAACATTAGTCCATGTTACTATTTCTTCAATTATTTCATCAGTAAAAAATATATTGAAACACAATAATGGTTGAAATAGGTTTTTACACATTCTCGTAGGGCCTCTCGCTACTCGTACAATATTTATAGCGGAAGTTCTTGTCTGAGTTCGCCCTTTTACTGTAGACCAGCAGTGGTTGTTTTTTCCCTTTACAGATCTTTGTGGCAATATGATTATCCGATTTGTCGTCGAAGTCGAAGGACGAGGTTCTATATTATTTGATATACTTTCGCTTACCCCCGAAACTTCTTCTGAAATAGACTCGTCTACTAAATCATCCTCATAATCACTTTGTACTTCATCTGCACTCAAATTATCCTCTTCGTCTTCACTACATACATCAACAGTTTCTGACTCTTCCTCCAACAACAAATTTTCAATTTCTAAATCTTTCAGTGACCGATACGATGTCATCGTTAAGTGGGTTTAGCCGAGCAATCAACTTTAAAACCTAAAACAAGAACATGATCAAAATATATTAAAAATAAAATAAAAAAATCGATATAATATAAAGGCACGTTAAAACTAAAATGTCACGAATCACATAACGTGGAGTCATTCTGACTCACTGTGGTGCTATATCTACATAAATAAAATGCTTACCTGCGACGCATGTGCACCATTCGGGACCTCGGGCGGCGTACTGAGTTGGCTCGCACAGACAACGCGATACATAAAATGGTTGGAGAGAGAGAGATGGAAATGTTTGGAGCGTGAGTCGTTCTGACTCACGTTATGTATCTAGGGTAAATAACGCTCACCTCTACTGAGAAAATATCCCTGAAAATTCCTTGATTAAAGAATCAATCGCAGAAATAAATTCTTCAGTAAATTTTTCTTTGTCCTCTGTCTGTTTAGCCTCAAAAGCGCGAATGAGATCTATCATGACAATAATTGTTTTGTTTGTCCCTTGAAGCTTTACGTTTAATGTATTTAAATGTTGGCATATGTCTGTAAAAAACATTTTGAAAGCCACATAACGTCCAACAACTGTGTTCAATTTTCCCCTCATTTTGCAAAAACAGTCCGATTTCTTCCAAGCAATCAACAAATCTTTCAAGTACATTCCCGCGACTCAACCAGCGAACATTATTATACATCAGTAAGCCATTATACACCGAGTTGACTTCATCCAACAAAGCATCGAACTTTCGCTCGTTTAAAGCCTGTGAAGAGATGAGGTTGACTATTTTTGTAACTACCGCCATTATATTATCAAGGGATGTTAATGGTACTTACGTACTAATGATGACACACTTTTATTTTGCTTTTATTTTTAATGTGCTTATATCGTAAAAAACTATTTTCTTTGGCTTTTCATATAATAGGTTCATAAGGTTAATTTTATGACTCTTTCTTTCTAGGTTGGTTAGGTTAGGTTAGATATATGACCAAAATATCGCACGAGCCGAGCGAGCGCAGCGAGCGTGCCGCGGCAGCGGCCGGCGAGTGCCATAGACATGTCATATTGAATCTATGTTGAATTCAATATCAATCCATTTTCCACCACATAATTCAATTGACTAGTACTTAACTACTTTGTTTTTAAATAATTTTTTTGATTTCAAAAGTGTTTTTATGGTAGTTTTCATCATATGGTCATATATCTAACCTAACCAACCTAGAAAAAAAGATTCTTAAAATTAACCTTATGAACCTATTATTAAATTTTGACTATGGCACTCGCCGGCCGCTGCCGCGGCACGCTCGCTGCGCTCGCTCGGCTCGTGCGATATTGTGGTCATATATCTAACCTAACCTAACCAACCTAGAAAGAAACATTCTTAAAATTAACTTTATGAACCTATTATTAATTTTCGATTTAAGATTTTACGATATACGCACATTCACACAAATCTATAGAAAAAATAAAAGTGTGTCATCATTAGTACGTAAGTACCACCACTCTTAGCACATAAGGCTTGTTGGTGAATGATGCAGTGGAATTTAAAAATCGAATGTCCTACGTCTGTTTAAGATAAACTTATGAAACCATTTTTTTACCCACCATACTTGGAGCACCATCAGTTGTTACAGAAACATTTTTTTTATATCAATTTACTTTTTAGCAAACGAATTTTTAACTGCCGTACTAATATCTGTTCTCTTTGTAGTTGTTAGCAACGATTTTATCGCAATTAATACTTCCTTAATGACGTTTGACGAGCAAAAACAGGTAAACGTGCAGATTTAGTGACGTCAGTGCTTTCGTCAAGACATAGCGATATAAAAGATCGTTAATGTCAATTTTTTTGTTGATCTGTTATATTTTCGGCCAGTTTTAAGATTCTTTCTTTCATTGTGTTTCTTGATAGAGGAGTATCTTTGATGCGCTGAATTATCTTATCTTTATTATCGAAATCATCAAAAAGAGAGGGCGCGCATGCTAACCAGGCTTCCTTCGAAAACTCTCCTTCTTGAAAAGGTTTACTATGCCGAGCAGTGACATTTGCAGCCGCGTAACTTGCCGCGCTCGTATGACAATTTTTGCCAACAAATTTAATCATAGATGTTGACTGTTTATTTCTGTCATTCAATGCATTTGCAATTAATTCTTTTTGCTCTGCTTCGCTTTTTTGACTTCAGATTTGTGATTTGTTTCAAAATGCCGTTTAACAGACGATGTTTTACATATCACTGTTCCAGAACATAAAACACACACCGCTTTGTCACCTTTACTAATCATGCCGTATTTGAAGTCGAGAATTTTTAAGCATTTCAACGCTTGGATATCTGTGTCGTTAAATGTAAATCTTTTTTTCATTTGCTTTGCTGCCTCTATATAAAATTCTTTACACTTTATATAGAAATTGTTCAGGCTTTCGTCATCCAATTCTCCTTTATCACGTCTTGATCTGACCAGGTGCGGAACCATCCCTCCAACGTATATTTCGTTTAACGCCAAATGTTTTGCTACGTCTGTGAAATCGACACTCAAAATTTTCTCTTCTCTCATATCTGATAAATTCCTCGTTTCACGTCGTTCTAATACCGTGAGGTCCAAATATTCGGGTTTAACGAAGCACTCCAACAATATTGTGTAAGCAGTAAAAACTTTTTCATAAAGTAAATATACTTTTGGTGTTTCCGATTGCATTTCTTTGTTGAGTTCTGTAAATATGGCCAACGCAAATTTCAAAAATTCTAGATAAAGCTCTGTCGTTGGTTCGAGGGCCTTGTTGAGAATTGTTCGAGCAGAAAGTAAGCGATCCACATGGACAGCCGCTTGAAAATATATTTTTATGGCCGGCAATTGTTCTAGAATCCTGTTAACGACCTGAATAAGTGACAACCATCTTGTTTGGCTAGGGTGAAGCAGCTTGTGTGGCTTAATGTTTGCGAACGCTTGAAATGTTTTATAGTCGCCTATACGTTTTTGAGAATTCTGTATATGATTAAATACTTCTCTACTGAAGTCTTCTACACCTCTTGGCAATTTTTCGCATGCATACGAGGCACACAGGCTGAATGAATGGCATATGCACTTTATCGTAAAAAGATGAGGTATATCATTTTTTAAAAGTGTTACCAGAGGATGATTGACACCAAACATAACGTTAGCACCATCAGATGCATAGCCTAACATATTGGTTTTGTAAGGTATGTTTTTCTCGATAAAATACTCTATGATTTTACCATGCAACGCTGTTGCTGTTCCATCTTCAATGGGTATCAGTGTGAGAAATCGGTCTTCAACTTGAAAATTATCGTCCACTGTTCTTACAATCAACGCCAAATGTTTAATGGTAGATTTATCCGTACTTTCATCCACAAGCAAAGAAAAGTTATTTCCTCTTAAATTCTCTATCAGGTTTTTTTGCGCAGTTTCTCCAGTTAGCTTTAGTTCTGCTCATTGACAGTTCCTCTGCAACTTTAGAATCTGGACAGACAGCGCGTATTAATTTTGTCAAATGGGACTGTTACGTTGTAACAAGGTTTTGGAAATGTAAAGTAGATACATATTAAAATTTTTACACACAAACAAACAAAAATTATTAAATATAAAATTAATACATATTAAAACCTTTACACACAAACAAACAAAACTTTGAAAATATAAAATTAGTACATATTAAATCTTTACGAACAAACAAACAAAATAACTAGTTGTCACTATCGTATGAAAGCCGCGCGTTTTAACTAGCGATGCATCGAAATGACCATATAAGGTCATTTGTTGGCGTACAACGGGCTAATTACCTGCAAATGTTTCTATCTCGCTCGGTTCTAAAAAGTTCGATCATTACTATCCCTGTTCCACATAGAATTTTCTGGAACATAGACAATAGCTTGAGGCGTGACTTGCTTCGGTTGATCTATTTCTTTCCATATCTCCATCTCATCTCACACGAACATTCTAGACTCTGAGCGTACGATTGTCGCCTTAGGGAGGGAGTAGGCCGTTCCAATATAAATACGTAAAATCGTAGTCGCGAGAAAAAAAAGAATTCGACACCAAAGTTCGCACGACAATAATTATGATCGTGATTTATTTGTTCTCATTTTAAAAAGTATTAAAATCAGTGTTTTTGCTAATATAAAAAATAAAATGAAAATTAAAAGCAATTTGTTCATCTTCTAACCCCCCTGGTAAGTTTAATATAATTAATTCTATAGTTTTGCTTGCTATTTACTAGTTCTTCAACATTTTATAAGTGTAAAGATTGCTATGGCTATATATATATTTCTTAATTGTGGCTTACTACGTAACGAAATGTGACATTGCGTATCTTAAGATTAGTAAAATATAATTCTATCTACTTATTCGATCATTCCAATAAGTTTTAAATATGTTTCACCGCGTTTATTTTTCTTTATTAACATTCTATCATCAAATCAATTTTTTCCAAATCAGTCCAGCCAATTTTATAATATATATATATATATACATCATATTAATAATATATTAATAATCTATTTAATACCACTGTGTATTCCACGCGTGTGTTTCTTTTACATAGGTAGCTTTTATGTAATTAATAAGAACTTATTATTTGAAAATATTTATCTTGTTTAAATCCTTATTTAATACTTTTTAGTCTATTAAATTGCCACCTACAAATTGTATATTGACTATGGTCAATTGTATATTATGATATAATTTATAAACTTGTAGTAATGTAATTAAAATGTTTGTTCGTTTAGGCTTTATAGTTAATTGTATGATAGTTTAAAATATTATATATTATAAACTATATTTCCTCGTGTATTAATAATATGTATATTGTAACAAAAGATAGGATAAGAAACATTTCTCGATGTACCGGCGAAATAAATATCAATGGTCATTGCTTCATTCGACATATTTATTTATAACTGCCTACAATCACTATAACTTTAATTAATATTGTAATTTATTTTTTTTTGTAACTCATAACGTAGTGGAATGGTGATCGTCCGGTATATAAGTAGTTGAGGTTTGATTCCGAGTTGGGTATTATATAATAGAATATTTGATTTTTTCCGAATTTATTTATTTTATGTTTTAACCGGATTTTAATCTCACCACTCCACTGTATTTAATTTTATTGCTTCACGAAAGATGCCGACGCCCACTATTGGTCACACCTGTGCCTGGGGGTCGGATCTTTCGTGCTTCAAGTTTTTTATTCGACGCATTCCAGGAAACTGGGGGTCCACAGTTTGGATTGAAAAATTCCACAGTTGGATTGAAAATTCCACCGTGTGGATAGAACATCCACCCTATAGATGAAAAAGTAAAAGGTGCGGACCTGAGAAGTTCCCCGTACATCTTGTGCACGACGGGATGCACCTTCCTGTCGGGACGACTCCAGCTGTTTGAGGCCCTTCGATAGTAACACCCGGTGCCACAGGGCACCTCCCTCGCCTCCACGTGTCACCGCGTCGATAACTTAAGATAAGTCCCCAGTGCACATAGGTGATTTTATATGTAACATAGTACGAAAAAAGTTTTCTGTGCTGAGAACCCACAGTTCGGGTATATATATATTGATATTTAGTATTAATTATTAGTATTAATTCTCTTATGTGATTTCTCATATTTATCTTGTGAATAAACGTTTGTATTTTTCGTTTTGTTGTTTAATTATTTGTACCCGCCGTCAGGCGGTCGTAACAAAGTGGCGCCCACGTTATATAAGGCAAGCACAGCGAAGTTTTTTCGTACTTTTATGGTGTCGGTATTTTTCAGCTCCAGGTGGTAGGCCTTTGCGGACGAGGCCGAACGGGGTAGTACCACCGACCCGTTTCTCCTTAAGAGGAACGGGTAGCCGCTTATTGTCTTCTGGCTCCGCCGGGTAATCAAACAACATCTCCGATTACCCACATACGCGTGAACTGCACAGTGGGCATATTTTTTTTTTACATTGCATTCTAATTTTTGTGCAATTACATTTATTTTTTTTTATTATTTATATTTTGCAATTGTGTTCGTGCGTAATTGACATTTCCTTTCAGGGACTTTTTTTTTTGGTGCATTTATTGCATTCATAATTTTTTTATTTGTCGCAAATCATTTATTGTTTTGTATTTTTTTTTTCTTTTCGCTCTAGAAAGCTAATAGCGGTTACGTACATTATTTACATCGTTCTCAATTTATATATTTTTTTTAACAATTGCCCACAATTGTCACATTCCGTCGCGTATTGTTTAAAATATTTCAGTTCACTAATTTTATATCAACTAATTGTTTTACAAAATATTAATTAACTTAACTTTAATATATATTAAGCCATTTTAACCTTAATATAGGTGTCTATAATATTCATTTAAATTAGCTTGAACTTAATCAATTTCTTTAAAAATAATATTGCTTTAAAATGGACCGTACCATTAAATATTTACATTTAACTAAACCGGAGCTCACGTATGAAGTAGCCATACGCGGCTTAGAACCTAAGGAAAGGGTTGAGGATCTTAGAGTGCAAATAAATAAAATCGTTTCGGAATATCCTGCGGACTCAATTTTTGACTCATGCTATGACATAGAAACAGATATGAAATAAGTTAACGCAACTTTTAGCAAAATAATAACAAACTTAGATACTTTAGACAGTAACCCAGATAACAAACCAGTTTTAGATCGTACTCGCTCTTTAATTAATCACATTTACTTCCGTTTAAAAAGAATAGAAAAACCTACAAATGAAAATTTATTAATGCTTTTTGAAGATATCGTCGAACAGTTCAATGACCTCCAGGTTAGGTTTAATAAATTCACAAACAAAAACAAACCGTTAGTAGTAAAAACTTCAGTTCTGGATAGTTTGAATTTACCCAATAGTCCGTACGAGAGGAAGGAAACAACATGCACAAATACGGAAGTAGGTTGCGATAGGACTTCGCTTTCAGAGATTCTAAAGACAAAATATGACGGCAAATCCTGCGTTCGCGCTTTTATCGCTCGCTTAGAAGAGCTCAAGTTAGCACGAAATATTTCGGACGAGCGGATGATGCGGTTAGCGCCAGAAATTTTTACCGGGGAGGCCATGCATTGGCTCAGAAGCGTAAGAGATGGCATAGGTTCGTGGCAAGAACTGTTATCATTGCTGAGAACGGATTTCGACACTTTTGACTTCGATTACAAAATGATGAACGAGATCCGTTCACGAAGCCAAGGCGAAGAGGAAAGCATAACTATTTATCTAGCGATTATGCATGGTATGTTTTCGCGACTTTCCGGACCGGTGCCAGAGGCGGATAAATTAGAAATAATTCTCCACAATATTAGGCCGTGTTACGCAGGAGTATTGGCTACAAATCCGAATATTTCTAGCATTTCCGAATTACGTGAAGTCTGCAGAAACTACGAAAGAATTAACGCTCGTTATTCCAACTTCAAGGAACCTTCGAGTAACCCTGGTTGCTCATTAGCACCAGAATTTAATTATCTTTCTATTAAAACAAACAAAAATAAATATAATTCAAATAGGTTAGCCTCGTTAAACTCAAACAAAAAATATTGTTTTAAATGTGGCCTTCGGGACCACACTACTTTTACTTGCCCTAGGTGCAATTCCAAGAAAAAACCATTCGTGAGTCCTTTCCAGTGTTACAGATGCGGCGAACGCGGCTATAAAGTTACAGATTGCCCCAAATGTAAGGACAAATATAGTCCGCCTTCTAAAGTCCTTCAGACAAATACTAAGGAAAATAATAATAATAATAATAATCCAAAAAACTAGCCAAGGAAAGTTGCGGTCAGTTTAACTTCGATCAAAAAGACTGGACCAACTGGCTGACAACTATAAAAAATTTCTTTCGCACATTCAAGGTCGCTACTATTTTTAATAAATTACCTCTTAACGATCCTCGTCCTTATGTTACGGTTTCAATTGCTAACTATCCTAACTTAAAATATTTAGGTCTCTTAGATTCGGGTTCTGCTATTACAATTCTAGGGAATAATTCCCATTTACAACTTTTAAAAGCAGGGTTCATATTAAACACTGCTGAGATTTTAACAGTTACGACTGCAGGCGGTCAGTCTCATCATTCTATTGGAAATATTTCGTTACCTATAGTTTTCGAAAATATGGTTAAAATTTTAAACGTTCACGTAATACCAGATATAGATTCGTATTTGATTCTTGGCATCGATTTTTGGAAAAAATTTAATATTTGCCCTAAATATTTACCTAACTTAGATTTTATTAGTAACACAGACCCTAAAGTTTATAATATTACAACGTCTTCTACTTCCTCACTAGGCCTTCATTCTTATGACACGTTAGAGCCATCAGAAAAAATAATCGCGAATAGTATAATTGAACAATTTAAAAATATCTCTTTTGAACGTATAGGCTTAGGTAGAACATCCCTAATTACCCATAGGATCGACACAGGAGATGCACTTCCTATTAGGCAGCGCTCGTATAGGTTATCGCCGGAAAAACAAAAAATCGTATCAGAGCAGGTAGACGAAATGTTAAAACTCGGCGTAATTTCACCAGGCGAGAGTCCGTGGTCTTTCCCTGTCATAGTAGTAGAGAAAAAAGAGGGTAAACCTCGAGTATGTCTAGACAGCAGGAAGCTTAACTCGGTCACCAAAAAAGACGCGTATAGCCTGCCGTATATATCGGAGATCTTAGACAACCTTAGGGACGCTCGTTTTCTGTCATCGATTGACCTGTCAAAATCCATCCAAATTTGGCAGATTCCATTAGATGAAAAGGACAGAGAGAAGACTAGTTTTTATGTCTCGGGTCGTGGAACTTTTGTTTTTAACGTAATGCCTTTTGGATTGACCAATGCACCAGCTACACAACAAAGATTAGTGGATACCTTATTTGGACCGGAGTTCGAGCACAAAGTCTTCTGTTACTTAGACGACATTATAGTTATTAGCGAATCGTTCCAGGATCACGTATCCCTGCTGCTGCGCGTATTGGAAAAACTTAAAAAAGCTAATTTATCAGTTAATTTCGAAAAATGTCAACTTTTTAGAGATGGCTTAAAGTATTTGGGCTATGTGGTTGACGCTGAGGGTCTCCGCACAGATCCACTAAAGGTGGAAGCCATCCTCAATTTTCCAACACCAACCACGAAAAAAGATGTAAAGAGATTCCTAGGAACTGCGTCTTGGTACAGACGTTTCATACCGAATTTCAGCACCATTGCAGGCCCCCTAAACTCTCTAACATCAACTAAGAAGTCTGCCCCACCCTTCAGATGGTCAGCGGAAGCGGAAGCGGCCTTCACGACACTTAAATCATGTTTGATCACAGCACCGATTCTATGCTGCCCTAATTACGACCTTCCTTTCGAAGTTCACACAGACGCCAGTAATTTCGGGTTAGGCGCTATGCTCACCCAAAATATAGATGGCGTTGACCGCCCTATAGCATTCAGGAGCCGCTCTTTAACGGGTCCCGAACGCAACTATAGCGTTACAGAAAGAGAAACTCTGGCTGTGCTGGACGCTCTCGAACACTGGCGCTGTTATTTAGAGAATGGTAGTGTTTTACGGTTTACACTGACCACTCAGCTTTAAAATGGTTTTTAACATTGTCCAACCCTACGGGTCGTCTTGCCCGCTGGGGTCTAAGGCTCTCTGCCTTTAATTTTATTATTAAACATCGTAAAGGTAAAGATAACGTAATCCCAGATGCATTATCTAGAGCTGTACCAGTAGCAGGAATTAGTGCCACAAATGATCGCGTTTACATTACCAAGGACGACTGGTATCTTAACATCTACAACGGTTGCTTAAGTTCGCCTACTAGTTTCCTGAACTACGTGGTGACGAATGGGAAATTGTATCGTTTCTCCAAGGGTAACAGCCCACTTACATCCGAGTTCGAATGGAAGGAAGTTGTTCCTAAAGAACACCGCGAAACGATACTTAAAAATAACCATGCTGATCCCACTGCGGGACATATGGGAATTTTTAAAACTTACCAGAGACTTAAATTACGCTATTATTGGCCAGGTATGTACGGCGATACTGCTAAATTTGTGACAGCTTGTGATATATGTACTGCATATAAATCTTCTACTCATACTACCCTTGGTCCACTAGGTAGGCATAAGGAGTGTAGCAGGCCATTTCAAATGATCTCCATAGACCTTGTAGGCCCTCTACCAGTTTCCCGTAAGCAGAATGCTTACATATTAGTAGTTTGTTGTTGTTTTTCTAAATATTGTTTACTATTCCCTTTAAGGAGAGCTACGGCAGAAATTGTCGCCAAAAGTTTGGAGGAAGGTGTTTTCCTCGTGCATGGCATCCCACAGGTGGTTTTACAGGACAATGGAGTGCAATTCATTAGTCGCGATTTAGCTAAACTTTATGAGTATTATAAAATTCCAAAAGTGCAATACACGCCTAAATATACGCCCCAAGTAAACACTGTGGAACGTTATAATAGAACATTGATCACCACCATATCAACTTTTGTAGAAGATGACCACAGAACTTGGGATGTAAACTTACGAAAGATACAGTTTGCTATGAATAGTGCCGTTAATGAGGTAACCAAATTCACACCAGCGTTTCTAGTGTACGGTAGAGAACTCGTTCCATGCGGGTCGCATTATTCTACAGATGTGGACCCAAGTGATCTGGTGCTCTCACCACGCGATGAATACGCGGAAAACCTCGGCTGTTTGGCAAAAATATTCGACAAGGTCCAACTATCTCTTTATAACAGCCATGTCAAAAGCTCGCGACATTATAACCTACGAAGGAAAACCGTAGATTTTAACGTTGGAGACATTGTATGGAAACGGTGTTATTTCCAAAGCGATAAGGATGCTCATTTCGCGAAAAAACTAGCTCCGAAATTCTTGAAATGCAAAATAATAGCCAAGCGCTCGCCATTGGTCTACACTGTCGAAGACATGTCTGGAAATAATTTAGGAAACTGGCACATCAAGGATTTTAAGCAACACTCCTCTCCTTCGTAATTTTTGTTTTCGGTAGTATGTTTTTACACTATTATACTGTTTCTGATCTTCATATCAAGTTATATTATTATGTTATTATATTACGTGAATTATATACGTGGATTTATCTTTACATTTTTCGTTATGTTTTGTGGGTTCGACTCATTTTTTATTTTTTTTTTTTTTTAGTTGTTAATATTATAATATATTAGCATTCGTTTATTTAATCATGTATAGGCAAATATTAAATTCAATTTAATTGCGTTCGGTAAATGACTATGTTTGTCTTTAGCGGATTAAAACAAGCCTACACGAATTTTGATGTTTTTGGGGAGTTTTGTTTTGTTGTGTATGACTTCTTTATAGGTCTACACTAGTTTTGTTTTAATTGCGTGTGCAATTATTTTTTTTAGCGGAGTATGACAGTTTCTTGGTATAGGTCTACTCGTCTGCTGTTTTCCTTTTCGTTACAGCGGGTCGTGACTGTAACAAATTCGCTAAAGACTAGACATACTCACAATGCCTTTCAGTTTACTTAATTTTGTTCTAAACAATTGCTCACATATTTATCATAGACGTCACGTTAACAGTTCGATTCTTGTTCCTTGTTACGTAGTAATTCAGAATATCTGCTTAACAATTTTTTTTCCTTTTTTCTCTCATTTACAATAATTTTAAACTAAAAATTTGTTTGCGCTTCGGTCTCTGTCTACGTTTGTCTTTGATGAATTAAAATAAGCCTACACGGAAGTTGATGTTTAGTCGGGAGATTGTCTTTTTTTTTTCTTTTTGCATTTTACACTTTATAGCGGGTTATGAGCCTTGTATGGGCATAATTCGTTTATTGTTTTGCGTTTTGCGCATTTATAGCGAGTTGCGACCTCTTTTATGGTTCTGATCCGTCGTGTTGTTTTGCGTTCTACGCGTATAGAACGTGTAATTTTCTCGTTACAGCGGGTCGTGACTGTAACAAATTCATCAAAGACCAAATGTATTTCACAAGTGCCGATTCGTTTGAATGTTTCACGTTACAATATTCTTCTTCATAGACGCTCTTTGTTATGCAGTGCTGTGCTCGAGTCCAATCTTTTAATAGATTTGTACTCTAGTTGTATGGTAGTCTGATGATTATAAATTTCATTAGACAACTGTGACAGGTTGTATGCTAGGTTGTATGGTAAGTATTTGTTAGTGGACGTATGAACGTGTGAGACAGTTACTGGGCGGTTCTATCCTTTTTAGGCGCTTACCGCAGCGGATTTTACTACGTAAAATCCTTTCTCTGGGAGAGGGGGTATTGTTACGTTGTAACAAGGTTTTGGAAATGTAAAGTAGATACATATTAAAATTTTTACACACAAACAAACAAAAATTATTAAATATAAAATTAATACATATTAAAACCTTTACACACAAACAAACAAAACTTTGAAAATATAAAATTAGTACATATTAAATCTTTACGAACAAACAAACAAAATAACTAGTTGTCACTATCGTATGAAAGCCGCGCGTTTTAACTAGCGATGCATCGAAATGACCATATAAGGTCATTTGTTGGCGTACAACGGGCTAATTACCTGCAAATGTTTCTATCTCGCTCGGTTCTAAAAAGTTCGATCATTACTATCCCTGTTCCACATAGAATTTTCTGGAACATAGACAATAGCTTGAGGCGTGACTTGCTTCGGTTGATCTATTTCTTTCCATATCTCCATCTCATCTCACACGAACATTCTAGACTCTGAGCGTACGATTGTCGCCTTAGGGAGGGAGTAGGCCGTTCCAATATAAATACGTAAAATCGTAGTCGCGAGAAAAAAAAGAATTCGACACCAAAGTTCGCACGACAATAATTATGATCGTGATTTATTTGTTCTCATTTTAAAAAGTATTAAAATCAGTGTTTTTGCTAATATAAAAAATAAAATGAAAATTAAAAGCAATTTGTTCATCTTCTAACCCCCTTGGTAAGTTTAATATAATTAATTCTATAGTTTTGCTTGCTATTTACTAGTTCTTCAACATTTTATAAGTGTAAAGATTGCTATGGCTATATATATATTTCTTAATTGTGGCTTACTACGTAACGAAATGTGACATTGCGTATCTTAAGATTAGTAAAATATAATTCTATCTACTTATTCGATCATTCCAATAAGTTTTAAATATGTTTCACCGCGTTTATTTTTCTTTATTAACATTCTATCATCAAATCAATTTTTTCCAAATCAGTCCAGCCAATTTTATAATATATATATATATATATATATATATATATATATATATATATATATATATATATATATATATATATATATATATATATATATATATATATATATATATACATATATATATACATATATATATATATATATATATACATCATATTAATAATATATTAATAATCTATTTAATACCACTGTGTATTCCACGCGTGTGTTTCTTTTACATAGGTGGCTTTTATGTAATTAATAAGAACTTATTATTTGAAAATATTTATCTTGTTTAAATCCTTATTTAATACTTTTTAGTCTATTAAATTGCCACCTACAAATTGTATATTGACTATGGTCAATTGTATATTATGATATAATTTATAAACTTGTAGTAATGTAATTAAAATGTTTGTTCGTTTAGGCTTTATAGTTAATTGTATGATAGTTTAAAATATTATATATTATAAACTATATTTCCTCGTGTATTAATAATATGTATATTGTAACAAAATATAGGATAAGAAACATTTCTCGATGTACCGGCGAAATAAATATCAATGGTCATTGCTTCATTCGACATATTTATTTATAACTGCCTACAATCACTATAACTTTAATTAATATTGTAATTTATTTTTTTTTGTAACTCATAACGTAGTGGAATGGTGATCGTCCGGTATATAAGTAGTTGAGGTTTGATTCCGAGTTGGGTATTATATAATAGAATATTTGATTTTTTCCGAATTTATTTATTTTATGTTTTAACCGGATTTTAATCTCACCACTCCACTGTATTTAATTTTATTGCTTCACGAAAGATGCCGACGCCCACTATTGGTCACACCTGTGCCTGGGGGTCGGATCTTTCGTGCTTCAAGTTTTTTATTCGACGCATTCCAGGAAACTGGGGGTCCACAGTTTGGATTGAAAAATTCCACAGTTGGATTGAAAATTCCACCGTGTGGATAGAACATCCACCCTATAGATGAAAAAGTAAAAGGTGCGGACCTGAGAAGTTCCCCGTACATCTTGTGCACGACGGGATGCACCTTCCTGTCGGGACGACTCCAGCTGTTTGAGGCCCTTCGATAGTAACACCCGGTGCCACAGGGCACCTCCCTCGCCTCCACGTGTCACCGCGTCGATAACTTAAGATAAGTCCCCAGTGCACATAGGTGATTTTATATGTAACATAGTACGAAAAAAGTTTTCTGTGCTGAGAACCCACAGTTCGGGTATATATATATTGATATTTAGTATTAATTATTAGTATTAATTCTCTTATGTGATTTCTCATATTTATCTTGTGAATAAACGTTTGTATTTTTCGTTTTGTTGTTTAATTATTTGTACCCGCCGTCAGGCGGTCGTAACAGGACGCTATATTAAACGAAAGATTGTGCTCTGCAATAAAACAAGCCATCTTGATTTCACCTTTTTTGCAGCTTGTGAGCTCGAAGATAACATTGATGTTAATAATGGTTGTTTTACTAACATTTTACAATTATTGACGTGTTTTTTGAGCTTTTGTGGCGCAGTAATTCATGAATTCTGCATTTTCTATCACAATTACAAGATAAACAGAAGAAATACTTGGTACCTTTAGCACTTTTCTTTAGCCAGCCTTTGAACTTTTCATCTTGTAACCACGAATCAATAAACTTCTGTTCATACTTCAAAGCTTTCTTCCTAGGAGGAGTTTTGTCGGAATCTGATTCTTGGCTACTCATTATTAAATAATAACTTGTTCGCTTAATCGAGAAACAACTGTGAGTAACCTGTTTATCTAACTTTCCTGGAAAGAACTGGTTTAAACTTTAACCTAATCGAAAAACCAAGACGAAAAATTATCGATATTCAATAGACAACTATCTCTTTTACACTCAAGAAAGTATAAATGTAGCTATCCTTTTCATTGTGTGAACGGTGCCGCGTAAGAAAACGGGAATTTCCCAACCAGAGCGCGCGTCGAGTCTATAAAATTCGGATACACGCATAAACTATCAAAAAAAAAAAAAAACAGAAAATCGTACTAAAACAGAAAACAGTGTTGTTATGTTAAAAACAGTTGTGTCGCGATCCAAGCGTGCCATTGGTTCGCCTACCCTGAACTAGTACATCCTTCAGTGATGTCATTTCTATGTACAAGAAATAATGAAAATTTATGACAGATTAATTATGTTTTAACAAATTTATAAATTACATATTCAAAAACTCAAAAAATATATTTTCTAATGTTCAAATAGGGTAAAATACCCAATAGGCAGCCTTTTAGTGAGTAATTAAATTTAATTTACTTATTAATATTTTAAAAATGAAATTTAAATACACTAACATCAGCAGGCTGAATCAAATATGTTCATTTGGTGGATAAAGGATAATAAATACCGTTTTCGTGACAATATTCGCTGAGACGCATTGTTATGTGGTTCTTGTGGCCATCAACAAAAATGAGAACAGGTTTTTTTTTTAATTTTTTCTTCTTTCACCCTTATTTTTATTTTTTCTTAGTTCTAGACCTTTAACAATATAATTGTAAAAATTTCTAATTTCATCCAACCTGTTTCTGACTTTCCCAATAACCATCTATCAGGCATACTGTTAATAACATCTTTTGGTGGTCTTACGTACGGAAAAATACACAAGGAAGTAAAATTTTCCCGGAAGCTGATATAAATATAAGGACAGCAACAGCTTCTTTTTCCTTGCCTTTTACAATTTGGTAGACATTTTTGTATCCTCTTGGTGTAATGAGTCTTGGGTGATATATAAAAACTAATTTCATCACCGTTAAATATTCGGTCAGGGTCGATCAAAATATTTGCATTTGTGTCTTCTAAATGCTTCATAAGTTCAGCAAACAACTTCCGAATACCTTCTTCAGTTAGAGCGGCTCGACCCTTTGATATATTTTCAGGTGTTCTCTCGCTTAGTTCAGGATTTCGTCTCAGAAATGATTGGTACCATTTCTTCTCTGGTCTATTATTTACAAATGGGCTTGGTCTTTTATCTTCAGATATAATATTATGGACGGTATTGAGGAGATAATCACGTATTAATGGGAAGCCACATTTCGCTAATGCACCACCACCACCAGTCTTTCAATGTACTTTTTTCAGTTTTGGTCAGCACTGAATCTTGTGGAACCTCGATTGGCTGCGCTAATTTTTTCATTACTTTTCTAATCGCCGCCATAGCCCCTGCCAATTGTTCTTCTTTATAGTGGTGGATTGGTCTCTTAGACATGATGGAAACCTAAAACAAGTGATTTTCAATCTAAAATAGTTGCATAAATTGAACTCTGATTACTCTGAAAGGCTTTAAGGTGTCCACCGCGCTGGCCTAGTGCGTGTTGGTGGACTTCACATGTCTTACGAGAACTTGCTAGGTTTTCTTAGACATGCAGGTTTCCTCACGTTGTTTTCCTTCACCGTAAGACAAGTGGTAATCAGAATAGAAATGATACGCACATGAAAATATCAGCGATTTGAACCCGCATCACTCGGTTATACTCGGTCATTTTTCAAATCAAATCAAATCAAAAATATTTTTATTTCGTAGGTAAATCACATGACACTTAAAATATGTCATTTTTGTTATAAAATCGTTAGAAGAACTACCGGCTTTGAATAATGGAATGACTTTACTCTGCTTCATCAAATCAGGAAACACCATTGTTAACACATAAATTAAAAATGACAACCAAATATGGAGCAATATAATCAGCTATAGAGTGAATTATTTTAACCGAAAAGCCATTAAGATCGGAAACCTTTTTCAATTCTAATGGTTTAAAGACTTTCATTACGTCATTGAGATTAACATGAGAGATTTTGAACTCTTTTTTACATTCATTTACATTAGACACAATTAAAGATTCAGCTAGAGTGGCAGATGACTTTAGAGATCTGGTGGTGGAAACTGGAATATCAGCAAAAAATCTTTCAAAAGCATCCACAACTTCTTAGTCTGAATTCAAGATTTTATCATTTTTATCATTTATTTGTACTAGAACTATATTTGGACATATATTTTTTTCGTTTATAGGTATTATGCAAAAAAACGAATTAAATTGACTCAATATATAATTTGTCTGAATCAATGTGCAAGTAGAACGTATGAAATTGTCTTTTAATATTAGTTATGACGAGGCTGAGGCACGCGTAAATAAATACGTACGCGTTACGTTACGTTACGTACGTAAATAAATACGCGTTTTGTGGGAGGAGCTAGGAGACCCATGTTACTGGGCTTACCTAGTTTGAGCTTCTGTCTTCCACTTATTTAGACTAACTACATAGTTTAATATATATTTAAGTGATACTTATTTTCTATAAAGATTATTATTGATAATATATTTATTATTATGGTTTGTTGCACAAAGTTCCTTATAAAGCTTAATAGTCGAAATAATAGAAGGGTGGATTGCTCCTGATTATATAAATAATATGCTAGTAGTTTGTCTAAAGAGACTTTTCCCTCTAAAGAGCCAACTGATTCAAGAATATGAATTGGAACAGTCGAGATTTCTTTAGAAACTTTCAAATCAAAAAAATATTTTATTTGTAGTATTCAAATAAGAGCCTGTATAGATTATCATTTATGGTCGGAATAGGGTAGAAAGGGGTAATGGGAGTCACTTAAGCAAGAATTAGAATACACAAGTTAAAATTAACAAAATCTTTATTGCAACCACCTCATAATAAAATTTACTTAATTAGCTATTGTTGGAGATCAATAATTATCACAATAATCATAATTTTTGGGAAATATAGAAGTATTAAAAAAAACTGTTTTGACTCCCATTGCCCTGAGGTTCGGGTAATTGAAGTCACCTTGTGGGCAATAAGGATCATAGAAAAATCTAGCAATAATCGCAAATATTGTCCTTGGCAGACTCCCACCCAGTACAATCTGCGTGAGCCCATAAACTACATGAGGTGCACCTGTACCAAACCTCATTATTTTTGCCAAATTCGTTGCAGATTAAGCATACATTTCCTGCGCCGCCGTTAGCATCATCTAGTTCATCTTCTTGACACAAATCATCTGTGCCCACGTCTGATACAGAGGTATAAGTTGATTCCTGGAGAACCTTTCTCTTTACTCTTTTGGTCCCCTTTTCTGGCACTTGCGTCTTCTTTCCTTGGCCCTTGTCCTTAGTTATATTTTTTCCCTTTCCCCTATCTTTATCTTTGAGTGGGCAGATTCTTTCCTTTTTCTTATTTTCTTTTTCTATTAAGCTTTCTTTTATTGGTGTAGATGTTAAAATTGTTGCATGCTGCTTCTTGCGACCTTGTCTCGTATTGTGAGTATTGGTTTTCTCTGGCAACTTAATTAGTTTCGACACAATATCAAGACTAGAGACTGTTAAATCAACTTGACATGATGTGCTAGGAACTGGTGAATATATTGGGCCAGGTGCTGTTGAAACAATTTCCACTGATGGGTCAGGGGCTGGGCAATTGACTGAGCTAGAAGTTCTTGGTGGCGTCGTTGGTGGTGGAGGTGAATTATTTTGCATTGATGTGCCAGGTACTAAAGAGCTTTCTAAACCTGGTGCTGAGTTATGAATTTCCATTGATTCATCAACGTTTTGAATGGCTGTAGGTTTTGCTGACTGGAGCAATTCGGCTGGTAGAAAATCTTCTTCACAAAATACATCAGGGTTCATCGGATAAATACCTGTAGCTCTAAATCCTGCCTTACCTTTAATGATGGACGCGACTGAATGTACAAGTAAAGACGTAAATAAGTAACGGACAAGTAGATCGATAGTTATAATACTTAAGATAAGAACACACGGTGAAACGCAACTGCAACGAAACCCTTTTGAAATTATTGATTTGAAACCAGTTTCAACCATTTTCCACACGCAGCAACCACAATCATTTCGATTTTCTTTGAGAACAGACGTCTGCAAAATGAGTTCTTCGAGTGACGAAGAAATTATGGTTATGTATTTGTATCTTCGATAAAGAAGAAGGCGCAAAAGGAGAACTATGTGGATACATCCCTATATCGAGAAGAATATCAACTGTCGTATGTTTGTGGTTGCCAAAGAATTACAAGAAAGTGATAGAAAAATTTTGAATTGTTATCGTATGAGCAAAACTACATATCTTGAACTTGTTGAAATAATGACACCTCAGTTGCAGAAACAGAATACTAATATGCGAGAATGCGTGAGTCCCCAAGAAAAGCTATTAATAACACTTATGTAAGTATTTTAAAAGATGTATTTTTACCAATTATTAAAAATTAAGTTTTAGAATTAAAAATTAAATGGGCTTAGACATTTTAGGTATGTAAACAAAGCATTCATACGAAGTTTCCAAAATTCACATCTTGGTTCACAAGAGTGTATTCTGTAGAGGATGTTCCGCTGAAATCCTGAGGATTAGGTGTTTGTACTGGTTGCATAGTTTGATGAATTTCCTGTAGATATTCCGCTGAAGTCCAAGGGAATAGGTGTTTGTACTGGTTTCTCATATGGACTACCATGTTCTGTATACTGCGATATTGGAGAATATATTGTTTGATTGGACGTTTCATTACTTAACGTAATAAATTGACCGGTGCTGCACTTTCAGGCGTAGTAGAAGATGGATTCAGTATGTCATCAACAAGGCTTATAGTAGCGTTAATACCTCGCTGCAGACTCTGCCATAAATCATAATCGGACTAGGGATGTGCGTTAGTTGCGCACGCGCAAGGCCGCTATCGATAACCGAATCATCAAGGTTACGATGCGAAATATACTGCATTCATTAAGTATGCAGGGTAACTAATGGGTACTAATGTGATTAACTAACTAATTATTAAAAACTAAAGAGGGTAATTAGCAAATATGTTTAGCCTATTTAGTATAACTATTTTAGTTTTGCTGTGCTATTAAGTATATTTAAATCGCTACAAAAATAAATTAGATCATTACGTGTCAAATAAACGTGTTTTTATTTCTATCACCCATTTATAAAGATACAAAAAAAAAGAACTATCGATATCACCCATCGACTGCAGTAATGCACAGCGTAGTAATGCACAATGCCGTGCCATAAGGCCCGTGAGTGGGAAAGAGAGCGAAACACTCGAATGATTTATGGCCGAGTCTGCAGCGAGGTATTAACACTACTATAGTACACGTCTCTTGAACATTTTGAATTGTTGGAGATTCATTTCTCTTAATTCTGGTGCGAGACTATTCAAAAACGACATAACAGAGTCCATGGAAGTCTGAGATACAGTCAAGTTTTTAGATTTCTGTTTTAAATAATTAATAAAATGTTTATCGGTCTCTTGCAATGAATACTTCTTCCGTATTAGGTTGGAAGGATGTTGGGTTGGATTATCAATATTATCTTGTGTACTGGAAAGGGGAGGTTCTATATCACAGCGCTCAGTAGGTTGCTCAGGCTCGGTAGGCACGTCGTCTGGCAGATCGTTTGACACACCAGATGTATTTTCTGATGAAGTGGATGGCAAGTTCCCTGCCTCAGGTGAATTCATCGGTTTTACATATGGCGTTAAAAAATGCATATGATCAAGTAAATAGTACGGTTTTTTCCTTTTTCTTCCAGAACCACTTGGCAAAGGTTTCAGATGTCTCATATAAACAACACGTAGATTTCGCCATTTTTCTTTGCAAGCAGCACCTGCGAAAAAAATGTAGTAAAAAAATCTATGTTATCTGTTGTCTGCCACTGTTATTTTTGTGTTTATTGGTTTTACCGATACGTTGTTTTATTTGTTTACAGGTATTTAGGAGGTACATCTAGTACATATGTGGCATTGGGCTTATACTTCGCTAGAGGAGAATCCACAATTGCATCGATTGTGGCTGATACTACAAAAAATATGGGATTCTTTAAAGAATAGATTTATGCCGGTTCCAGACCAAGATAAGTGGAAGCGAATTGCTGAACGAAACTATACTCTGTGGAATATGCCTA
This sequence comes from Boloria euphrosyne, assembly GCA_951802675.2. Classification (NCBI taxonomy): domain Eukaryota; kingdom Metazoa; phylum Arthropoda; class Insecta; order Lepidoptera; family Nymphalidae; genus Boloria; species Boloria euphrosyne. The sequence continues at coordinate 2,402,519 of OX637895.1, forward strand.
ATTGTTTAGGCTCGATTGACGGAAAACATTTTAGAATAAAAAAAATCCCAAATACAGGATCTACTAATTTTAATTACAAAAATTATCATTCTGTAATTTTAATGGCATGTGCCGATGCTGATGGTCTGTTTACAATGATAGAAGTGGGATATGCAGGTAGAAATAGTGACGCAGGTATTTTCAGAATTTCATCTATGAAGCGCCTTATTGAGGAAGATGCACTAAATATTCCTGCACCAGGTCCTTTGCCAATGCCATTCACTTCTATGCCAGAAGGAATTATTGTTGGCCGTATAGCCTCAGCTTTTTTGCCTGCTTTACACAAATACTTTCTTAGATTTACGCGAATATTCGACATTATAAATGAAACTACCTTTTCGGATTTTGTCGCGGATTTATTTTGATTTTTAGTTCCCGACGTTTCGAATGCTTTACAGCAATCATGGTCACGGGAGAGACTAAGGTATTTGACGTCTCATAGGTTTATATACTTGTACAGGTTGTTGTTTGTGGGTAGGCACTGTCTGTAACAAGTATATAAACCTATGAGACGTCAAATACCTTAGTCTCTCCCGTGACCATGATTGCTGTAAAGCATTCGAAACGTCGGGAACTAAAAATCAAAATAAATCCGCGACAAAATCCGAAAAGGTAGTTTCATTTATAATGCTTTACACAAACTTTTGGGGTGTCCCGTGTCGGAATTGTAGTACAATTCACCACGTACCAACACACTTCCTCAAGTTTTGGATCTTCGAAGAATAAATCTTTTACACAGAGACATTTTGAAGTGGATTTGAGCCGGTGTTTTTACGATACTTTGTATAGAAGTTTTCCAGTCAAGCACCGGCATATCTCTTAGTTTTGTAACTGTAGAGTGTTGACTGATTTCATCGACGTTACTCTTCTGGAGAAGTGATGACCTCCATTTTTCGGATACTTTTTTCAATATTGCCGAAAACTCGATCAGGCGGCATGAAAGAATGGCCTGTCACGGGAAACACTAGTTCCATTTGCTTTATTTGTCGATTTTCCAAAATCCAACGCATGCACATGGAAATCATAATTAAATTTTTTTTTGGCCTGCACATCCATCTGCTACTAAACGGACATGGTTTACATTAGTCAGGTCAGTTTTGTTGAGCCTATCGTATACAGCGGAAGCTATTTGGTTTGAACCTTTAGCGTATTCATTTTCTGTCCAGATGTATGCAAATGTGGTGTTTTCATTCAAGGGATCTTTCGATGAACCCTGGACTACTGTAAAATTATATAAATACAGCTGTCTGCTGTAGTAACAACTCTGGTCGGGCAATTTTGGAAGTACCAAATTCTTTTGGCAATCAAATGAGAACGTAATCATTTGCTTTTTTTATCTTTAAGTAATTTAAAAAATGCTTCTGCTCTTAGTTTGTGTATCCGTTTCTCTATCATCAGTTGGTTTTTCTTCGTTGGATCATTTTCGTTTTTCAGTTTTTCTTGAAGTTCAATGAATTTCGAGCATACATCCGTCCTTGGACTCCCAAAACCAAGATTAAAGTCCTCATTAAAGATAGATCTAAAGTAAGATGGCTTGACTGGGCTGTTAGAGTGTACTTGTTTAAAAAGTTTAAATAATTTTTAACATTGAGTTCATAAGGTAGGTATTTACGTTGCTGCGACGATCCTCTGCAATAATGTGCTTCAACGCATTTTAAAGACTTTAAAAACCCATGAACTGATTGTCTTTGTGCTGCATACTTCTGTTTCTTGTGGTCACCGCCTCTTTTTTCTGTAGGAACCCGACCAGATTTAAAGAAGTTTTGCATGACGAAGTGAACACGATATTTCGTTATCTTTAGTGTATATAAAATACTTTCTGGCAAACTGGAATTGCCTTCTAAAGTGATTTTGCGTAAATTGTGAATTTAATCGCATAATCTCTACTTTTTCTCGTGTTTTTTATGGGCCGCTTTCTGACTGTTTTCTTCACTGAACAGCACTTTAATATTGACGCATCTTGATGAAGTTTGATGGGTTTTGAGTAAAACGATCTATGAAAATGCACGAGATCTAGTATTTTTAATTGTTTACACGCAAATTATTTGGTGTTATGATTGCAGGTTATGTTTTCTGGCAAAGATTTCGCCGAGTACCTTTGAAACAAGTAAACGTGACCATTTACGTTATAGCCTATTTATTTTCATTGTTTGCATTATAATATACCTAATTTAAAATACATATTTTATAACAGAATAAGAATAATTCACGCTGAACAACAAAAAAATCGATCGATCGGGGAACATCACTATTCTAGGCTAACCTGTCAGTTTTCGCTTTGTTCGCCTTCCATTTCTCCGGCTGTTTTTTACGCTTTTTTCCTTTCCCTGGCAATGCTTCTGCTACAGGCACTTCCATTGCACTTTTTATTTGTTGTTACACTAGTTTTTAATCAGAAATAGATGCGAAATCCTATTTAATTTCGATAAAAATCACACGCAAACACTGTTTTGTATGAAATCCGCCATCTTGTTATTTCGACAATGTAGACCTGTGATTGGCCAGCCGCAATTTTAGCTGTGTTTGTTTCCAAACAGTGTGGATTTAGCTACCTTTGGTTCTGAACCATTTCTTTAACGTGAATTTTGGCTGGGATTTAGCTGATTTAAATGCCAAACAATTTTGTAAATTTATTCAAAATAGTATGAAGATTAAGATGGCATTCACAGTTAAAAACGACTTGTTCTGGATACCTAGCTACCTTTGATTCTTTACTACTCAGTTAAAGTAAATAAAAGCAGCACTGCAACTGTGTCAACTTATAAACGCTCCGATTCGGTTGGTGCCAACCATATTGGAACCGACATAGCAACCATTCCAACATTGCTACAGATTGTCAGACGGTTGGCCTTCCAGTAAAGGTGCGCAAATCATGTCCTACAGAGGATCGGACATGGAACGATTCCTTTCCTTCTCGGAACCATGTTCAGGAAACATGTTCGCGGAACTATTTAATTCCACCGATTCAAATATGGCCTTTCGGTTCTTGATTTCATGTCCGTGTGATTGGAGATATTATAATATTATGATTGTACAATTTTTTACATTATTATTTTGATTTTGTTTCTGAAAGAAAATTGAATGAAAGACGGCTTTATAAGGTCTCGTTAACTAAAATAAATGAAGAATGGACGTTATAGTTTAACACTTTTATTAGGTACCAAAACGTTCAGTTGATTTACCTTCATACTTTTCAGGCTTAGGACTGTCAACCAAGAGCTAGATAAAATTTGGCACATGTAAATTAGATAAAAGTTGGCACATGTATGATACATTTACGTTGTAAAAAACACGTCAAATAATACTAAACAAGAACTTTTGCACTTGATTGGCGTATTTATAAATCAACTGATTATATACATCATTAAAAAATACTAACAAATTACACAGGTATTTACAGACATAGTTTAAAAAATATTTATACATCATTCAAAAATATTAACAAATTACACAGGTATTTACAGACATAGTTTATAAAATATTTACTTACAATTTACAAATGCGTATAGGTCTAAGGAATATTTACAAACATACACAAATATATTATACTGAGATGGTCAGAATCAGAAAGTTACTGGCATTACTGACTATTATTGGCAAATCTTTCCTGTCAATGCTCTTTTTGATTACTGCCAATAAAGAGCAGCATTGACACTTTTGACGCCTTTAGCCGCCTTCTGCGGCTTGTTAAAGTAAGCCCTGCCTTTGAAAATATTCGCTTACATGGCACGGATGTGGCGACGATGTTTAATCGTTTGATAACGTAAGAGTACAAAAGTGGGTAAACCGATCTTCTGGTAAACCACCAAACCAGGGGATCTTCCAATCTGCTTATAATGGGCTCTTGAATGAATTTATCAATCTGCACTATCCCGGCTGCTACTGTGTTTTCCGGAACGAGGCGCGCTATCTCTTCATCAAAATCATTCCATATTAAGGGTGCTGTAGAAGACGATTTTTGTATTGATGTTGTCAGAGGTTGAGACATCGACTCTGTTGCCGCTGTTAGCAAAGATCCTACTCTCACTTTCAGGGTTGTTAATGCGCTTTTATATTATAAATGAAACTACCTTTTCGGATTTTGTCGCGGATTTATTTTGATTTTTAGTTCCCGACGTTTCGAATGCTTTACAGCAATCATGGTCACGGGAGAGACTAAGGTATTTGACGTCTCATAGGTTTATATACTTGTTACAGACAGTGCCTACCCACAATTTACAAAAATTTTGAAAATGGCATCAGAGTACCTTATAAAATTTTAATTCTAAACATTTATATTTAAATTTAAATAATTTAAAAAATAATAATTTATAATTATGGCAATATTATTAACTTATTTTTAGCTAGTATTATTATAATTATTATAATTTTTATTTTAATATTAGTTATTCAAAAGTATTATGTAGTGTTGCTATTCTAATAATATGTATATTTTCTTACTTATAAATCTTATATTCTCTTTTATAATTATAATCCTCGCGGAATCCTTTCCCTTTAAACCTAGCGTTCAGTATGGTGCTCTCCGCCTAGAGTGAATTTGTTTCTATTGAATCTAATCGCCGGTGAAGCTGCTCGTCCAAAGTTCGTAACAAATTGCGAATCTTGCTATAGTAGCTTCAGCTTGTAATAAATGATATCTTATTTGCTTCAAATCAAACAAAAACAAAAAAACAATTTGCTGTAAACTATGACTTTGGACAGGCTAACTGATTTTTCTGTCGATACCTCCACAGTTACTTCATAGAATATTTTTAAAATCGGTATCGCTGTCTCAATTGTTGTCCAGTCTTCAGGAGTTAAAGCTAGGTCAGCCCTTACTATTGCCAATGTAGCAATTAATGCTTCTTTTATTTTAACCACTCGGTCCAACATTTCGTAAGTGGAGTTCCAGCGCGTACAAACATCTTGCTTTAATTTTAGTTCATCCATACTCATTTGTTTTTGTATTGATTTAAGTTTGTTGAGGCCGGTCGTGCTCCTTTGAAAATATTCAACTATACGCTTTACTTTATATAGCGTGCCGGAAATTGTCTCAATGCCGGCTTGGACCAACAGATTTAGGGTGTGAGCGAAACAAGCCATTGATCGCCAGTTTCCTAATTTTACTGCGGCAAGTATGTTCGGGGCGTTGTCGCTGACTATGACTCCCACTTTTTGCTCAATGCGCCACTCCTTCAATTCATCTTTTAAGAACTGGCAAAGATTGGCGTCCGTATGGCTTTCGTCGTACCGTATGCATCCGAGCATATTTGCGCACAACTTACCTGTATCTGGGTCAATATAGTGTGCGGTGATCGCTATGAAGCTCTCATTGTTATCAGAGGTCCAACCGTATGTGGTAACACTACCCGCGACTGCCTTCGAGATTTGATTCTTTACTTCTTCCTTTAGCTGCAAATATATTTGAGGTAAAATGCTTTCGGATAGTTTTTTTCGGGTGGGCAAAGTGTATGATGGATTCAACATTGCGACGAACCTCCTGAACTCTGTGTCGTTGACTAAATTTAAAGGATGATATTCTTTAGCTATCATTATCATCAACTGTCGGTCGATTTTAGTTTTTTTATTAGGTGGCAGAGGTCTTTGAGTAAACCCATCCATTTTGGATTGTACAGACTTTGCTGTACGTACTGACGAAGAAGAGGGTACAGACACTGACATTGCCTGTTCGACTGCATCGGGAATGTTGGGATCCATTTGATCAGATATGATACGAGGATCAACAGTTTGCCGTTCCACTGGGGCCATAGATATGCCGGGATGCTTTCGCTTTAAATGCCTACTTAAATTGCCCTGGCTCCCAGAAGTGAACGAAATTGACTCCGAACAATAATTGCACTTTCCTTTTTTGTTAATATCGTCATTTTCAAAATGGTTCCACAAAACACTAGATTTCCGTTTAGACGCCATTACATACAATCTAAGAGAAACAACACTGATAAGGCTGAGTGTAACTATTTCATGAAATCTTAGCCTTATAAGCCGTTTTAAATGGTCCATAAATTGATACATCCATCGGTTGAATTCTGTGTGATCCGTGTGGTGGCAGGGACAGCAGGATGATGTTGTTTGATTTGCAGAACTCATAAGCTTTTAGTGATATATGGCTGGAATGATTGTCAAGAATGAGAAGAATGGGATCTTTTTCCGAAGGTTTCGTATGATTTGCAATGTGCTTCAACCAGTCTACAAACAAATCTTCATTTATCCAACCATTTTTTGAACAGCGGTAAAGTGCACCTCTTGGTCCATCTGTTTCTAGTGCTACAGAACTTCTCTGGCGGGGATAAATCAGCATAGGTGGGACAAATATTCCCGTCGCACTCATTGCACAGACAGCTGTAACTGTTTGCCCTCTTTCACCACTGGTTATCGACCCGACTCTTTTGGCCTTTCTCTGCCACAATTTTGCCCGCACAGACGTCATTCCTGCCTCGTCGACATTAAATATATTTCTAGGAGGAAAATTAAATTTCTCCATCAAGTTGCAGCACTGATGTCGTGTTTGGAGGTAGAAACACCAGGGTTATGCTTTTCAAGTCTTCAATATGGGGATGTGCAGGACAGTTGTCAACTAACAGCAGGATTTTCTTGTTCTTTTTGTAAGTTCACGATCCCATGTGCGTACCCATTTGGTAAAAATGTCAGCAGTCATCCAGGCTCTTCGATTGCTCTCATAATCCACTGGCAAATGCCGTACATTTTTAAAACATCCGAGACGTTGAGATTTTCCGATTACGAGATTTTTTTTTTAACTGTGCCACTCATGTTGGCTGCCACAATCACAGTTATTCTCTCCTTTGCTAATTTTCCTCCTGTACATTTTTCACCTTTAAATTTCAACGTCTTGTCCGGGGTTAATTTATAAAATAGCCCGGTCTCATCTGCAATAAAAATTTCATCATCTCTAAATTGTGCACGTAGAGTAGGCCAAACTTTTTCTAACCAATCGATTACATTACTCTGTTGAACTGACAAAGACTCGCCAGCAATCTTTTTTTTTTTATTTCATTCTGAATTAGTGCTTGACTACGTTCCACCTGATGGTAAGTGGTAACGTAGTCGTAGATGGTAAGTCGCACTAATTCAGTAGCCACCTATTCACTCTTGCCTTGAAGACACCCATATTGTAGCCGGACGGAAACACAGACGCAGACAGATTGTTCCAATCCTTTGCCGCACGTATAATAAATGACGAAGCGAAACGCTTCGTCCAGACGGGTGGAATGTCCACGACGTAAGGATGGAGACCAGCCGTTCGTCGGGTTGTCCGATGATGGAAGGGTGATGGGGGAATTAAATCGTGTAATTCCTGCGCACACTCTCCGAAATGTAACCGATAGAATACACAGAGGCTGGCAACCCTACGTCGGTGATCGAGGCTGTGTAGCTTGGCTTTTACCAGCGTAGGGTCACCTATAAGTCTCTGGGCACGCCTCTCAATCGAGTCCAAGGCTGACAGATGTCATTTCGCAGCACCAGCCCAAATGTGACTACAATATTCCACGCACGACCGGACTTGAGCTTTATATAAATCTAGAAGCTGTCCCGGCGTGAAATACTGTCGGACTGTTACTACTGACGATGTTGTGTCTTACTTTAAAACGGTTTATCCAACTCATGGAGCATGTGAAATTTTGCATTTCTAACTGTCTAGCAAAAAAGTTTGCTTTCACTTGTAGAAGAGGTCCATTAACGGGTATCCATTATAACGTTTGCATTTCAAAACATTGGCATTAAACAGCGGCTCGATCTTATTTTTATTCTTCTTTATTGTGGATATTGTAGAATGAGATACGTCAAATTCCTTTGCGAGGGTTGCATTTGAATCACCGGCTTCTAATCGGTGTAATATTGCACTTTTTTCTTCAATTGTAAAACACTTTCGCTTCACAGAACTCATTTTGTCGTGCTTTATGAACTTGTCATAACAGGTGATAAACACTAACTGTGATTTACGCGCGCCAATAAGGAGAGATTAAGCGCGCGGGGCGGGGTAAAGTTGAGGTATCGGTGCGTAGGTTGTGTAAATAAAACATTGCGCGTCGTTTTAACCGGAAGTATTATCATAAATTATGGTCGCTATAAGCAGTTGGTCGCTTAAACCGGAGTCGCACTAAGCGGTTATATTTTCTCAGTACCTAACTATGAAACCTAACTTGAGTAAACATTATCGTCGCTAAAATCGGTTAGTCGTTATATATGAATTCTACTGTATTATAATAATCATCATCATCAACAGCTCATATACGTCCCCACCAAGGGGCTGGATCCTACCCTGAATTAGGGCGTTCAGGTCTTACTCAACCACTATGGCCCAGTGAAGTCGACCAACTCGTGGTCGACTTCACAGTTCACACACAATCGTAGAATTTTTCGCAGTAAGGGCTCCCACACAAAACTGCGATGCGATGCGATGCGAATTCGCATCGCAGGAACTTGCGATGCGAATTTCTGCGATACGATTAGTGCGGCAAACCGTTTGGTAGGGCGACCATTCCTTCAAGTGTAGTCAGCCGTACTGGACGTGTTTTTGATGGATCGCAAAAAGATTATTGCACTGCTGTTATTGTTAAATAGATATAAAAGAAAAAGAAGATTCTGGGTTCATCCATTTATTACGATTATGAACTCTGATGGGAACTATTTTACTCAAAAGTACTATGCGTTGAGAACTGAAGAAGATAAATTTTTTGACTATTTTAGAATGAGCATATCTTCATTTGAAGAGCTTTTGAGTTTATTATCACCATGCCTTCAAAAACGATCGTACAAGGGAAGAATTCCTGTTATGCCTTTGGAAATGCTGGGACTGACTATCAGGTAAAGTAAAACAAAATTTATTTATTGACATTTTAATTGGTTTTTTTTTTGCGAAAAATCAAATTTGTGATTATCAGCAGTTAATAGTAATTAATATTATGTAAAATCAAATTCTTCTTCCGTCGACAAAGCGCTATAGGTAGAATAATTATCACTAGGTGAATTAATTTGATCTTCCCCTGCGTTTGATGATTGTTCGTGTGATAAATGTAGAATTGGTGTTTGGTCTGCATTTGATGATTGTTCGTGTGATAAATGTGGGCGTATCGGTGGTGTTTGGTTTGCAAAATGTTGAGTTTGATAGCCTGTGTAGCTCTGGTAGTTGCTAGGCTGATAGGAGGAACTATAAGGTGGGTAGCCTTGATATGCCGGTTGAAGTAAGTCTGTTAAAGTTTGGAGAACACGACTTTGAAAAATAAGTGTTTTGTTCTCATCCAATTTTTCCAGAGACGGTAGAATTCCCTTAAAAAAAGACAAGTGCCTGTTTTCCGGTTCCTTTAAAATGTTAACAATTTCATCTTCAAACTCGTTTGCCTTTCTTTTTCGCGGCTTCTGTTGGTATCGTCTTGGAGATTTTTCAGATCTTGCTTGATTCTCTTGCCCAGGTGGTGCTTGCATTTCCGTTTCATTAATGCTATCTGTTGTCTCATTTTGTAAATTTTTTTTAAGAAATAATAACTGCTTGTACAGATGGTATTCTTTGGTAGATTTTGCTCCTGTTCCAGATCGCTTTTCGTCTTTAAGTTTCTTTACGTACTTTTTAAAGGTATCGTTGATCCCTCTCCATTTTTTTAATACTTCATTACCTGTAAATTATACAAAATTAATCAATAAAAATACATTAATGTAGAAATATCCCTATGAAATTAAATATATACATAAAAGAAACCATTCATATGTTTAAAAATATTTTATGTATGTATTTAATGTCATATTAGGGTAAATTTTTAATTGTCGCCACAATTTTTTTTAATTTTCTATTTTAATTTCAGATTTTTAGCAACCGGAGAAGAATTCAACGATATGCATTTAAACTATTATAGAGGTGCAAGTACAATAGCGAAAACAATACGATTGGTGTGTAACGCAATATGGGATCGCTGTTTACGTCAAAACATGCCTGAAATAACACAACAGCTGTTTGAAGAAATTAGTGCAGATTTTGACAAGAAAGCCAATTTCCCTAACTGCATAGGAGCCATTGACGGCAAACATATTCGTATCCGTAGTCCCGCAAATAGTGGATCACTGTTTTACAATTACAAAGGTTATAATTCAATTGTTTTGTTGGCTATTACTGACTCGAAATACAGATTTATCTACGTGGATATAGGAGCATATGGAAAGGAAAGCGACTCCACGATTTTCCACAACTCGAAACTTTATGACTCACTGATGAAAGGTAGCTTGCCCATACCAATATCGAAGCCGTTGCCAGGCATTCAAGAACCGGTCCCGTTTGTTTTCATAGGAGACGAAGCTTTTTCCATTTCAAATAACGTTATGCGCCCTTATTCTGGCAAGCATTTAACCGTTAAACAAAGAATATTTAACTACCGTTTGAGTAGGGCGAGGCGATATGTCGAGTGTGCTTTCGGCATACTAGCCAACAAATGGCGAGTATTTCATCGACCCCTTAACGTCTCAATTGATTTTGCAGTCGATATTGTCAAAGCTTGTTGTATATTACACAACTTTGTACTGAACCGCGATGGATTACAATCCCCCGTAGAAATGATCATAGATGATTCTGAACTACAAAGCCTACAGACGTTGAATGCAAGAATAATGAGTGCAAATTTAATAAGAGACAAGTTTTCGAATTATTTTTCTAGTGTCTTTGGAGCCTTGAAGTGGCAATTAAAAAAAATTTGAAATTATAGAAGTACTTGCTTAGTTCTAAATAGATATACAGTAGGTACTTCAAGATAAATAATGGGCATAGGAAAACATCAGAAATAAGTAATAACAATTTTAAAACGTAATTTATTAAAAAAAAACACAATTCAACTTTATAAGCAAACAAAATAATTGTCAATGTCATTCATAAGAAAATCAAAATAGGTCAGAAACACGACATTAGTCGATGCTCATTATTTACTTTGTCGTACTGTACACTTTATTGCACTGAATTACATTTATTCATAGAAGTACGAATAGCGCGCCAGATTCTGGAAGCCCTCTTACACGCGCGCACGCTATTTAATTCATACTTATATGCATTGATTGTATTGTTGTAGAAATAAAAGTACTTACCAAGTTTTGTTTTTTCACTGTTTTCTTTGTTTTGGAAATTTGGAAACAAACTTTCACAGACGCTCTTCCACGCATCTTGCTTAATAAATTTATTTTTATAATGTTCATCACTTGTGTCCCAAAGGACGGGACGCTCCTCAATTAAAGATATTAAAAAATCTATATCATATTCCGCCATTTTTTTATAAACAAAGAAGGCGGCGCAGGCGCCGCACGTCTTTCTCTAAAGCTGTCTCAGAGCGGACTAAAATGGCGTCACCAAGGATGACGTAATATCGCAGGAATGTGCGATGCGAAGCAGATCGGAAATTCTTGCGGTGCGTTCGTGCGAATTCGCAGATATTTGCGATGCGATGCGAATTCGCGGTTTTGTGTGGGAGCCCTAATACTTTAATACGACTGTAATACTACATGTCTATTGTAGATTTCAGTCAGCGTAACTGGCTAACATCACCCGAAGAAAAGACATTTATCACTTTAATTAAGGTGACAAACGGTATTTTAGAAAACTATAGCGGGTCAGCGTGACCGGCATCAGGCGACAGAAGGTATTTTTGTAAATCATATTTTTTTACAAAATAAACAAAATATTAAAAAGCCGATCAGTTAGCACTCTGGAAATCAAGTGAGTATTGGTTTAATGTAATAAATTAAAGACTTCTTATTTTCGACGGACGAAAAATTCTAACAAAATGCCGCGAAAACTGACGACGCGACGTGCACTCCAGCTACGCGTGTAATCGGAACCACAGAATACTAATACTCCTAACGGAATCGGAACTGAGTGGCGACCGGCGAGGCGCGGTCGGGAGCGATCACGCCACCTTGTGTACATGTACATGTGTGTGCATTTAGCGCGCCATTTTCTACGTAATAGTAAAGTGACTGGTATTGTCTCCGGGCTTGTGTTACCCGCTCTTACCCTACCGCAGATGATATACTATTATGTTCATCTACAAAAACTTGTTGTAATTTTGCTAGTACTGTTAATTTACGATGTTTAGGGATATCCTTTAAAAATGGTAAGAGGCTCATCAGAAACTGGGCATCAGGATCGTTTGTACTTTCTCGAAAGCATTTTAACTTTTGCTCTTCAATCTGCAATAGTCTTATATCGATTTCATCTGGCTTACGTCTTATGACTTTTTTTGGAGATTTAAATATTTTCTTTGGAGTTAATTCGCTATTTGGTTTCAAAGATGGACCGGGGGACGCCAAAGGCAGAAGATACTCGGAACATGAACTTCCATTTGCACTATCCTCACCATTAGAAATCTCACTTGTACTTGGTATGCTACTTTTAAGATCCCTTCGAGACATCGTATTTTGAAGAAATAACAATCTCTTAAAATTTATTAGATTCGCCATTTAGATTCAGGTTCTGTAGCAGCTGCTTGACCAGATTTTTTATTGTAATTTTTTTTGAGTTCTTTCCCGAAAGTGTCTATTAGTCCTCGCAACTTTTTTTAACTCATTTTCGATGACCAATCGATCAATTTTTTAAAACACGTTTTGTACCACGACAATCCGTAATTTAAAGGACCTACACCTTCTAGGGCTATGTTCTCAGGGTTGTCGAATTCCGGACAAAATGATGTTTCCTGATCTTCTGTAGAGATCTAGACGCATATGTCTTGGCAGATTTGGGATTGACAAACTTTTTCCACAATTTACTAAACATAATGGTGAAACTTATCCCTTTAGTTTATCTTAATTTTTGAATTTCGTTCGTGACTTCAGATGTTGCTCTAGTTATACCGAATCTATCGACGAAATACTTTAGGAATATTGCGCTGGCTAACTAAAACAGTCTTTTCAGAGGTAAGTCGTAGGCGGCTTGTGGAACCGCTTTTGTGCCCACTACTCTCGTCAAAAATGATTTTGCGGCGTGAAAGATATTGCTTACCGAAAATTTATTATGATCGAGACCGTACGCGAGTTTAAATATTTCAAAGATAGACTTTATAAAAAAATATTTAATTAAATACTTTTTACAGTGTTTCTTAGTCTATCTTATAACTAAGGACTAAGGTGATGTGAACGATGTGGCTCGTCAGCTCGCGGGTTATATACTTCTCCTGCGGGGAGGGGTCGCGACAGAAAGCTCCACACGACGATTTCACTGGAAAGTGCTAATAGCTAATGTTTCCTTTATTATTCTTTGTTTTTGAAAAAAATTAAGTTATTTAGTATTAAATATTTAATTTTAAATTTAATTTATTTATAAATTGGCCGAACTATGAGACTAAATTATAGGAACAAAAATTATGAATTAATATTATCGCAGGGACGTGAGATCTTGCTAACCTGGAGCGGAATAAATATCTAAAGATTTATAAAATTAGGGCTCCAAGATATTACTCCGTCAAGCGAATGATGTATTTAGAATAAAACAAAGAAAACAGATTCACTCACCATATATTATTGTATTATAATTTCCACTATACAGGTTCACTAAGGCTTTACATAAAGAGATTCATATATCAAATACACTAATAATCTATATTCTATTCTATTATATAATTAAATTCATAAAAGTTAATAAAGTCTTATATGTTAAAGTAGGAGTTTCACAAAATAATGAAAAATAAGTTTCATTAGAGTATACAAATGCTTCACTGATAGAACATAGTCTTAGGTTGATTAAATATAAAATAAAAGTTCACAATACCGTAAATGCACAGTATGTCACCCACAATGTTTGGTGATAGCCGATGAGAGCCCAGGTGTTTGTCAGAGTCACGATGAATACATAACTGTATCAGCTAGGTACTCCACTGACCTCCACTCATCCTCTATAGCAGCATCATATGCCAGCATGGCACAGTAGATATGCTTAATATATCAAATACAAATTCCTACCCACATTAAAAATTGAAGTATAAAATATTTCAGATATCTAGTATATACATATATTCTAATTATATGAAATTGAGGTTACTTTATCACAATTAAGTTTATATCATAATTATCTTAAGAAAAGTTCACCGTATCTTATAAAAACCTCACGGTATCCTAAAAAGACCTTACGGTATCCTAAAAAATTCACTGTATCCTAAAAACCCTGTGAAAAAATTTCACAGTATTAGTGATATTCGGAATTTAAGTTTTAATTAAAAGAAAATATATAAAATACACGCAGGTGAGAAAATATAATGCGAGTAATAACCAATATTAGGAAATGAAACGACCAAACGAATAATTTATGCTAATAAACCAAATTAATCTTACCGGATAAGATGAATATATAATATATTAGAGTGCCCTCTTTTTATGGAGATGCCATCCCTAATTAAGTTACAATGGTTCGGACTGACGCCTAAAAACAAAAGAACAGAACACAATAAAGACAAGAGCAACGCTTAGCGCAGAAGATTATTAGGATTCAACTCACCAGACCAAAGTGATTCGGCCTCTTTCCAAATTCTGGATGCCTCCCTTTCCGAAAGTTGGTGACCGAATGCCCTAGGTGCCACAACGATTTTTCAATTCAATTCGAACCAAAACGTTAATGACGTCAAACATGAATCGTCCAGAAACATAAAACTTATGTCTGAAGATGAGTTGCACTCATAAAAAAATACAAAAAGAATAAAATGAAAAGAAAGGTTTATCGCCTTTAAGAAGAAACCTCATATTTAATTATTATTAATAGAAACTTTATTATTATTATAATTATTTTAAAAAGATTCCAAATTATCCAAACGTAGGCTCAGAGATAGGCGTATCCGAATGTCATCAAACAGAACGTTTCAATTCACACCGAATAACTCATACGGTTAGCAATAAAGATTAAATAATACTAAAAATTATATTTTTCTTTAAATAGAAAATCTACAAGATAAAGTTGCAATATACATAATAGTATTAGGTTAAATCACTTTTAAGATTTTATACTATAAATACAATGAATGAAAAATATTGAAAACACATGACATTCAATTTGAGGTTTGACAGCTCTAACCTGATCTGCGCGTGCGACGAAACGTATTATTAAGAAATTCATTGTTTACATTTAGGTTAAATTAGCTTTCTAGTTAAAATATATTTAGTTAAAGCACTGTAAGGTTAAATAGATAGAAAGAAGCAATGATTATGCAGTGAATGGTATGTGAAATATATATTAAGTGAATACAATAGGATTTCGAATAGATAAAATATTGACGAAATAATGCTGTCTGTTTGAATCTTTTATAACGGGGTTTGTCAATAAGCTCAAATAAGTATTTAGACGATGCGTGTAAGACCATGATGCGTCACATCTAAAGCGTATGTTAACATACTTCACCTTATCTTTATAAAAAAATATAATAAGCACCGAGATGATCTATAATGCCTTTATTCTGTATTAAAGATAAATGATCCAGTCGCGACTTTGCCGTCTTGCAGTCATCGTATTTGCAATATCTGTCTTTATTCTGTCATACGTTGAATAAAGCAATGTCATAAATGGAGTTTTTACATTGCATTGCTCTGACACGTTGAATCTACAAAGAAATTTATTAGTTCCGTTTATATTATCGGCATTATACATAGCTAACCCTTTGGCTTTAAGTGCAAATTTATTATTTGCTCTTTTCCTTATTCCTCTTCCCTCACTGATGAACAAAATAGGTACATATATAGCCTTAATATGGCTATTTACAATACAACTCACCGTCATAGTGACGCATTCTTTTATTTTGACATTAATAAATTTATTAATTATTCTAGTCTTACGGCCGGTTCACACATGTCTCCGTTTTACTGTTCCGTTTTATCGTGTACGTTTTTTTTTCGTCGATGGCGTATGTAGTTGTATGAGCGACTTCACACATGGCACAGTATTCTGTATACAGTAAAAAATATCGTTCCGTAAAAAATTACATTCCGTTTTGTCATCGAATACTGGACGACGGAACAGTAAAAACTATACGGATACGTAGAATTTTAACGGATAGATACTGTGTGCGTGGCGGGCGGTGTGTGCGGGGTGTAGGAGGGGGAGTGATGCGACAGGTTTTGTTTGATTCACATTTTTTATTGTAGATTCCTAGAGAACGCGCGCGTGCATTGTGTGTAATAATTATTATAATCACTGATCAACCATGTCAACCAAGGAGTGGGAAAAGTTAATAGACAAGGAAATGTTAATTAGTTTGGTGGAAGATAGGCCAGTCCTTTGGGACAAGACGCTGGATAAATACAAAGACAATACTGCAAGTATTGCAGGTTGGCGCGAAATATGCATTATTCTAATGGAGGATTTTGAGGCTATGGAACAAAGACAAAGACAAGAGTTCGGTAAGTGTCTGTTTTAATATTTGATTATGTTACCGTTAAAACTAGTTTTTAGATAGAACGCGTTTTCCCTAGTTAAAACTAGTTTTTACGAAATACCTTTCTTAAAACTAGAATTAACTAATGCTTTAAATGGATATCAGTTAAAACTATTTCTTACTAGACAACACGCGTTTTTCCAAACCGAATCAGTTAAAACTATTCTCAAAGTTCATTCTACCTTACAGTGGCGAAGGGTCCATACAAGACGATTGCTACCGTCTTACCTTTTAAAAATCCAAAAACTTTTAAATTATTCTACATCATATTTATTTTTAAATTAACATGATTACTACTTAAAATAATAATTTATAGTAATAATATTTTTTTAGATAACATAACGCCTACAATAAGTCAAAATCAATAAAAAATTGAAGTTGAAGTTGAATTGTATGAGACTTTGTTTTCGAAACTTGCAAAAGTCAAGTAAATAAATATAATAAACTTTGTATTAAAATTGTGCGACAAGTGCTAAATTAGAAAAATATTGCGTTTGTTTTCATTTATGTTGTAGTGAAGATATTGAGTTTTAAATGCGTTACCTTAACAAAATTATTTTACGTGTTTTAGCTTAAACAGCTACGTATTTCAAAAAACGTATCTACGTATTTCATTATTTTAATTTAACTTTGTTTGATAAATAAATAATAAACCAATATCTTCAATAAGATAGACGAACTACGAAGTGGTTCAAGATGGCGGTATTTTTATTAAAAATTGATTTAAATATAGCAATATATAATGAACAGCAGAGAAAAAATATTTAAATCTCACTAAATTATGTTTAGGTTAAAATTATACCACGATAGTTTGTCTTGCAATAACAAGTAGATCCTCATCCTGTATGTTAACGAATGATACATAACAATGTTCCTTTTTTGAGTTTTATGGTTGTTTTCTGTTAACTTGTTTGATTATATTATTTAATTTTAATTAATATTGTCACCTTGGCAACTACTTTTTGTCGATGTGCCCTATAATGTTCCTTTAGTGTAAGACAAGTTTAAGATTAATATTGATACTAGGTACATAATATTATGATTCTGTATCATAGATCTTTTTAATAAATATTTTTAAAACTATATCTTGTTTCTAATCCCAAATTAGTTTCTTTAGTGCTAGTTTTAACTGAGGCTCGGAGTGACAACTAGTTTTATCTGAAAATCAAATATATTAGTGGTAAATTCTAGTTTTGACAAGCTATTTCTAGTTTTAACAAAGGCATTTCGTAAAAACTAGTTTTAACTAGGGAAAACGCGTTCTATCTAAAAACTAGTTTTAACGGTAACAATTACATTCTAAATAGCTTCATCCTGCCATGGAACTGATCCAGCTTCGGACATGAAATAGTTCACGAATTCTGTTCGAACTAAATTAGCAGTATTACCACCTCGTGTTCTTACTTCATGGGGTAGGTTTTCGTAACTAAATTCTTCAGATACGTTGTTATCACTGTTTGAGCCCTCCTTGTCCCTTATAAAGTTGTGTAGAATAGTACATGCCTTAACAGTCCATACAGCTGTTGTTTTATCGATGTCTAGAGACCGATGGAATATTCTCCACTTATTAGCTAAGATACCGAAGGCACATTCAACGTATCTCCTAGCTCTAGTCAAACGATAGTTGAATATTCGCTTATTTTTGTCCAGATGCGTCCCGCCAAACGGCCTTAGTAAATTTTCGTGTAATCCGAAACCTTCGTCTCCAATGACCACATAAGAAACTCGCGTTTCTGAGTCTCTTGTTAATGGGCATGGTGCTGGTATTTGTAGACTGCCGTCTAGCATCATTTTCCAAAATGTTGTCTCCTTGAATATTGATGAATCGCATTCTTTTCCATAAGATCCGACACTGACGTATACAAAGCGATAGTCGGAGTCTACGATCGCTAATAATATGATGGAAAAAAAATCCTTGTAATTGATATACAGTGAACCGCTATTTAGTGGTTTTTTAAGTCGGATATGTTTTCCGTCGACAGCTCCGAGACAGTGGGGAAAATTAGCTTTTTTGTTAAATCCACTTGCTATCTGTTCCCATTCGTCGATTGATGTAGGAAGTCGCATAAATTTTTCACTTAAATTGTTCCATATGCATCTTGAAACTTCTTTAATAATGTTGCTAACAGTCGATACACCAACGCGATAGGTGTAATGAAGATCTTTAAATGAACACCCGGATGCTGCATACCTTAAAATATAATTAATTGTTTTATTACTTGTTTTAGGAAAACTTGTTATGAAAAAGTGGAGACAGATGAGAGATGCCTGGGTAAGAACACTAAAAGATAAAAAAAATTGCAAGACGTCTGGTTCCGCTGTCTCAAACACGAAGCCCTACAAATACCATAATCAGATGCTGTTTTTGAAAAAAGTAGTTGCTGCTGGTGAAACGCACGAAAGCGTCTCTGCTAAACAAACTAAAGAACACACCGAAGATGACACCACGACATCGAATGAACCTACAAACGAAGATGACAGTGTGACTACAATGACACAACTTGACAATGACAGTCAAAAGGACAAACAAAATCTAGCCCCCCCGCCAAAACGCAGAGCACCAGCCAAAAGAAATTTTAATGAAATTGACGCCAAAATGATGTCCTACATTTACTATCAGATAAAACCGAAGAAAGTTGAGCAGGATGATCGCAATTTATCGTTCTTTAAAGGTATTTTGCCGTCCTTGGCTTTGCTTGATGATGACCAAACTTTGGAATTCCAGTCAGGGGTGTTAAGCCTATTACAAAATATTAAACATAAGAGAGTTGGCCAGTCAACTTATGACTGGTCAGCCTATACACAAACATCTGGTGCTAGTCACTATCAATCGCAGGGCTATTTTAGCAGACCACAGCCTACTGATAGTGCACTATCGCCAGTACAACCTGAATACAGTGATGCTAGCAGACCACAGTCTACTGATAGTGCATTATCGCCATTACAATCTGTATACAGTGATGCTACGTTAGATCTGTCTGAGTTTTAAAAATAAAAGTACGTACCTTAAAAATATCGCTAGTTTTTCTTCTGGGCAGATACTTTTCCTCCAACGAGTATCTTGCTTTTTTAAATCCTTTTCCAATAGTTTAAGAAGTTCATCAAAAGTAGACATTGACATACGAAAGTAATTGAAAAATTTCGATTCATCACCTCGTAACTGACTCATAAGTAAACTGTAAGCACCCTCTCTAGATCTTTGGGCCATAAGTGGATGCTGCCAATAACGTCGAATCTTCCTTCTCCGACGATAGTACCAATACAACACGACAGCGTCCATCCTTGTAGAATAGCGGCGGTATACTGCGAGTTTTCTGTTCACACATCGCATCCAGTAATGACGGATTCGTTGAACGTTATACGGTGCCTATGTGTGAACAGAGCATAAATTTATGACGTATCCGTTAAAAACGTACCAGTAAAACGGACTCCCATGTGTGAACTCACTCTTAAGGTGACAAGGGATACTTTGTATCTACCTTTGTATTATAAGAAGAGACTTGCTACTTTAGTAGCTTATAATATACAAAACCCAGTTGTACATTGTACAACTAAGAACATTGCCATTATTAATAATTCATTGGACAAAACTAATGTTTCTATTGAAAGTGCTTGTACTAGTTTAAACTAAATATCAAGACAAAGCCTAAGTCTAATGGATTAAATATTGTGCATCAAAATATACAAGGCTTAGGTGGCAAAGAACTAGAACTGGAACTTTATCTTGTGAAATACAATATTCATGTAATATGCTTAACTGAACCATGGCTTAAAAAACATTGTAATATTTTAAATATTGAAAATTATAATTTGACAAGTTCGTTTGTTAGAGTGAACGCTACTCGCGGTGGCTCTCTTGTATTAGTTAGAAATGATGTAGTTTGCAAGGGCCGACAAAACATAGTGGCACTCTCTGTCGAACGTTGTATAGAACTATCCTGCGTTGAGACTCAACAGTATATTATATTATGCGTGTACCGGCCCCCCTCGGGTGACTTTGACATCTTCGAAAATAAGATGGACGATGTCCTTAGAAATCTTAGTAATAACAAAAAATCAGTAGTTGTGTGCGGCGATTTTAATGTAGATATACTTCAAGTAACGCTTCTTAGTAATCGCCTTATAAATTTGTTTAGATCTTACGATTTATTTAATATTTTTTGCGAACCAACTCGTGTTACTAACTTTTCTTCCACATGTATAGATAATGTGTTTTATCAAGGAGAAGTGCTTGATAAATCTATCATTAAAAACTTGAGTTCATGAACATACAAAAGATTTTCGTACACGTATGAATGTATACGGAACTTAGATAAAAAAACCTCCATTTTTATAATATTTGTCTGTCTGTCTGTTTGTTCCAGCTAATCTCTGAAACGGCTAGATAGATTTTAATGAGACTTTCACTCGCAGATAGCCTGAAACTGCTAGATAGATTTTGATGAGACTTTCACTCGCAGATAGATATACTTTTATTTTACGCAACGAAATGTCGACGGGATTGTCCATTTCTATTTCGCTGCCGCTGTCGTCCGGCTCTGTGAGCTCGCGCTCAATATCGGCATCTGCAAAAAATATTTTATTTATTTATCACTCATTTGTGTGTGGTAACTGAAACAAGTGACTTACATCGTGCCTAACAGTTACATCACAACACATATTGTATGGAACACATCATGTATGGAACTCACTGATATCGTCGGACAAGGTGCTTATGCCCGACCCCGGCTTCGTTCTAGAAGTATTGGATTCTGAAACATTTTATCAAAATTTTAGTCTAATATCCACAAAAAACATCAAGCATTTTTTTTTAAACGGAACTAACCAGGTGTAAATCCAATCACCTCAATTTCGGCCCACACAGGGTTGGAAGGCGCTTCTGTGACCTGGATAACATCTGACAGCGGAGGGAGGCAGATCTTGCGTTTTCGTTGATTTTTTTGGAGGCGTATCCTTAATGACATCTTCGTCACTTTCGTCGATGGTCTTTTCTGGAATAAAAGAGTACAATGTAAAGTATTGCGTTACCTAACGCAAAAAACTGATTTCAGCTATTTTAGGAACCATTAGTCTTACCCATGAGAGGATTCGGAACACCCGAGTCCACCGATTGCACCGCCGGCACTGTCTCGGCTTGGCTCGTTTCTGAAATTAGGAGAACAAAGTTTATGTATTAATATGTAATTAGATATACACAACAAGTAATTATGAGATGACGACACGTTTGGCTGAGTTGGTAGTGACCCTACTTTCTGCGCCAGCGGTCGCGGGTTCGAGTCCCGCTGATGGCATTCATTTGTTGAGCACGTATGTTTGTACTCTAGTCATGGGTGTTTATATTTTTAATATGTATGTATTTCAAATTTATATGTGTAGTATATCCACTATCTGGTATCTGCAATACAAGCACGTAACGTAGCTTACCACGGAACTAGATGGTGCTGTTGTAAAATGTCCCAACAAATTAAAATTAATTAAACAATTAAGATGCAGTACTTTACTGCACATACCATGACAACGCAGCACCTCCCATGGCTGAGGTTTTCTTGGGGGAGGAACAGGTGGCACACCAGCTAGGAGTGGGCAGGGGAGCCAAATTCGGGAGTCACTGCTCTTTCCCTTTCCCTTTCTGTGGTTAATAATAAATATACAATAAAAATGTAAAATAAGTTATTATGATTGAAATGGTAGTTACCATGAACATGTTTGTTGATATATACTTACTTCAACTCTGGAGCATCTGGCAACATAAAACTGCCCACTTGTTTTTTTTTCCTTCATCTCCGCCAAGACCTTACGCTGATCTACAGATAGCTTGCTTCTATTTTTTGCATCTTGAGCTTTTGATGCCCTCAATGCCTTGAGGTCATCCACTAAAGACTTTGGGCTAAAATATAATCAAATAGCTAAATGTTGCATGAACATATATTATTTATGTATATAATATTATTTACTTCTAACTCATGCCTTACATCTAAAAACTACTGTGTGCTACCAATTAAAGGAGAGTACATCATTCTAATATTAACAGTATTTACAATTTGCTTATAAATTAATTATATTTACTTATTTAATGGTTTTACAGTCAATGTGATAACATTTGTTATAACTTGTAATTATATTTATTTTTGTTAATATAAATATATTATACATTTGTCATAAATTAAAATTATTAACTTAAAATTGATAAAGACTATACCGCAATTGCTCTCCCGATGGGCCGGGAGTTGCGGTATCTTCACTTCTGGTCACTGAACTAAACAATAAATAAAAACATATACATTTAGGTCAAACGCATATCCCACCTTGTTTGGCTTTGCCACAGCTGGGTAATTAAAGAATGTCAAAAGACACAAAAATAGTATTATCAACTTATAAAGTACATACTTTGCAGGAAATGTGATTTTGCGTACACAGCGTGGCTTTTTTGGAGCAGACATGTTCACAAGCAAGCTAAAAAGAAAGCAAACACCAATGTTGTTACCCACATGCATCACCACCAAAACATAAAAGGAAATATGTAAAATTATTTTCAGCCAAAAGCTTCAAATTCAAATTACAACATTTATTTCGCCCATATCCACAACACAACAAAAAATAAACAAAAGAACAAAATATATACAAAAATTGGTTAACAAATCTAAATAAATAAGTAAAATAGAAGTTACAAATTACTATCTTTTACAATTCCCAATATTTAAAAGAAAAGTACTATATAATTATTATAAAATTGAAGATTAGTAATGTTTTATACATATTTTATTCAATTATATGTTTAATTTATACTCAATGTGATTAATTATTTATTTATACCCAATTTTGACTTTGTTAATATATAATTAATTTTTATTTTTAACATGTAAGTATTATTTAGATACTAATATTTATTTTTAGTTATTACTGAGAATGATGGTGGTTCTACTCCAAGCACACCATTGCAATCTAGAGCTGGAGATAAATTTAGTAAGATGGAGATAATACGAAAGAAAGGAACTATGCTGACAAACAAAGGTAATTAATTATCACCATAATTTATAATTATATATATTTATAGCAGTTTTTTAATTATATTTTTGTTTTAGATTTAACTGACCATGACCATGGACCTTCTACAAGTGGCATTCATACCACACCATTATCACAATCTCAAGTCAGAGAAAATTTAAGCAGGATAGACATTTTAAGAAAAAGGAAGGCATCTGCTCTCTTTAACAAAGGTACCTAAATTATTATTTCAAGTCATTTCAGTTTCATATCTTTTTGCGAATTCACAATTGGCTTATAGTAATATTATATTAAACTACTTTTCTTTTTTCCAGAAAATAATACTACTGAAGAACTAGCAAATAAGAAAAGTAAGACAGCAAATGAAAGCTTCAAAATATTGTCAGAAGAGAAGTTGGAGCTGGTTAGATTACAAAAACTGTCATTGGAAATGGAAATAGAACATAAACAAAAAATATATGAAATAGAGTTGGATAATTTAATGAAAAAAAAAAAGAATTTAATGAACAAATGTACAAAAAAGAGCTTTTACTTAAGGATTTAGAACTAAAAAAGAAACAATCAGAGCTATAATATTTTTGTTTTTATATTTTTTTACAATGATGCAAAATATTCCTCTATTAGTAGTCTTCGTTGCAAATTAGCACTTTCTCTTCCATACCGTTCTGGTGCAACATCATCATCCCTAACTTCCATAGTAACAGGAAACTCTTGGTATTCAGGGGGTATGTTTTCCTTTTGTAATATAGCTAAATTATGAAGTACAGCTGTTGCTATGATTATGCCAGGTACTCTATGAAGGTGAATACTTATGCCCCTGGATAATATAGGGAATCTCCTCTTCCATATTATACCAAATGCCCGTTCAACCACATTCCTCGTCTTTATTTGTGACTCTTTGTAAAGTGTCTCACCTCGTGTATTCACATTATTTTCTGACAGAGGTGTCATCATAAAGTTAGTTTGGGCATAGCCACTGTCACCTAGCAACAATTTATCATTATATTTGCCCTGCAAAAAATTGCGTTTTAATGCACAGTTATCCCAAATGTTGGAATCATGTGCTGATCCATGCCACCTTGCCACAACGTCTAAAAACATAAGGTTTGCAGCAGCTACGTATTGGGTGTTTATTGAAAATATCCTTTCCTATTTCTATATATTTCAGCGTTATCACCACCTGGAGATAATATTCTCACATGAGTGCAATCTAACGCTCCAATTACTCTAGGGAACTTTGCAATTCTATAAAAATCATACACTGTTTTATTTTGCTCTTCTGTTGTGCTTGGAAATTTTATATACATCTTATACAATAATGCAATGGCATGAGTAACACGATGCACTATTCTACAAGCTGTGCTTTCATGTACACCAATAATGTCACCACAAGTTATTAGCTGACTTCCTGTCGCATAAAATCTCAGCGTACATAAAAGTTGGTTCATGGGAGTGACTGATTTGATCCTGCAAAACAAACAAAAATAGCTAATTAGCTACCTATCTATTTATTGAATATTCATTAATAATACGTACATTTTTACTTGTTGCTGGTTTTTAATTTGTGGGCCTATTTGCTGTAACAAAATTGTAGTGGTTTCTTTCGTTAGACGAAACCTTCTGAAGAATTTGTCGTCCGAATACATTCCAAATAAGTCTGCTCTCTCAAACAATTCCCTCGGTCTGTTGATATATTCTATAATCTCCTCATCGTCGTCAGAATACAATTCCCACAAATCCATCTTACAAACTTCCTACCGAACTCTTTAAAATCTTTTATAAAATAATAGTAAAATTTCTATAACTTCAAAATGATGACGCGCGATTGCTACTAAACGTATTTAGCGACGCTAAATAGCCATCTTTGGGTATTTACTTTGACAGTTCGTTAAACGTGATTAGTGCCTAAATTTTTGTTGTGCAAGACGCTTAATATAATTGTACGAAACTAAATATAAACTGCACCTACAGTACATTTTAAGTCTCGAAAAAAGCCAAACTAAGTTGTGTTTCATGCTAGAAGTTTTATATATGTACGTGTTAGATGTTTAAATTATTCGAAAATCACAAATAATCAGGAATAAATACTCACAATTTATAAAATATCTTCAAACTGAAATGACTATGCAACACCACAGAACGACACGTTACGCAGTACGTTTACTTGTCAATGCATATTTTTCTAGTAAATTTTACGGAGAAGCGAGACAAATAATTCAAATTGGCCTTAGAGGAAACAGGATAGCTATAATTCACCTTATTCGACTACGAATGCCATGTCAACCTGTAGTTGACATGGGCAATTTAGATACAAAACGCATGTCAACCAGTAGTTGACATGGGCAAAATAGGGTCCGAATCCATGTCAACCAGTGGTTGACACGGGCATTTTGCGTAGAAAACTCATGTCAAGTAGTGGTTGACATGAACATTTCAGCAGGTAATAGTAAAGTGACTGGTATTGTCTCCTGGCTGGTGTTACCCGCTCTTACCCTACCACAGATGATATACTATTATGTTCATCTAGAAAAACTTGTTGTAATTTTGCTAGTACTGTTAATTTACGATGTTTAGGGATATCCTTTAAAAATGGTAAGAGGCTCATCAGACACTGGGCATCAGGATCGTTTGTACTTTCTCGAAAGCATTTTAACTTTTCCTCTTCAATCTGCAATAGTCTTGTATCGATTTCATCTGGCTTACGTCTTATGACTTTTTTTTGGAGATTTAAATATTTTCCTTGGAGTTAATTCGCTATTTGGTTTCAAAGATGGACCGGGGGACGGCAAAGGCGGAAGATACTCGAAACATGAAATTCCATTTGCACTATCCTCCCCATTAGAAATCTAACTTGTACTTGGTATGCTATGCTACTTTTAAGATCCCTTCGAGACATCGTATTTTGAAGAAATAACAATCGCTTAAAATAACATAGATTCAGGTTCTGTAGCAGCACTTGACCAGATTTTTTATTGTTATTTTTTTTGTGTTCTTTCCCGAAAGTGTTTAATAGTCCTCGCAACTTTTTTTAACTCATTTTCGATGACCAATCGATCAATTTTTTATAACACGTTTTGTACCACGACAATCCGTAATTAAAAGGACCTACGCCTTCTAGGGCTATGTTCTCAGGGTTGTTGAATTCCGGACAAAATGATGTTTCCTGATCTTCTGTAGAGATCTAGACGCATATATCTTGGCAGTTTTGGGATTGACAAACATTTTCCACAATTTAGTAAACATAATGGTGAAAGTTATTCCTTTAGTTTATCTTAAAGCCTCGGCCAAACCTGCGCGTCAGTAAAGCGGGACGCGGGACGCGATGCGGGAGCGTCTGCAAAGCGAAACTGACGTGCATACCTGCGCGACTGCTGCGGCGCGAATCGCCAACTTCATTAATTGATGAACAATCACTGAAGACGCGCGACTTTATCTGGTGTAACTACTAAATTGTTGTGGTGATGACATCCTGGTACTTAACATCAGAGTATGACTCTGATGAGGAAGACCTTTTATAGCTTGCTCTTGCGGAACAAACAACACGGTAAGTATTGTATTTAGTGATTGAGTAAGAGCTCACAGACGAGCGACAGTGTGTCGGCGACAGTTCGCGACACTTGTCGGCGACGGTCGCCAACTGTCGCTGACCGTCGCCGACCAGTTTAACTTAGTTATTATTACTTACAGGAAAAGGTTATGGGTACACGATATTAACAAGGAAAGAAAAAAATATGGGGAATACCATACCCTAATGAGAGATTTACGAAACAGCCCACAACGGTTTTTTATCTATTTCAGAATGCCAGAAGCATGTTTCGATGAAATTTTAGAATTGATTAAAGAAGACATAACAAAACAAGATACAAAATACCGCGAAGCTATTTCTGCAGAGGAACGGTTAGCAATAACTTTAAGGTTAGTACCTATTTTTGCATCTGCTCACACCCAATTTTGCAATATCTCTATAACCAAAATTATTTCTGACATATAAAAGTCATAGGTTAAAGAAAAAAGACTAAGATTTAATCATGCAGAGGTTTAATCATTTAAAATTATGAAGTCAATATAATATGAAAATCAGATTTAAGCCGAGAATGTTTTTAAATATTTCGCTGCAGTAGAATCACCATCAGTATTTACTGCCTCTTCATTCAAACCGTGCAGTTCATGTTCACGAGTTGTAACCACAGCCTCGGCTGTTGTCTCGTCTGAATTATTATTATGAATAATCGGTTGTAAATTAACTGTTGAACTTGTATTAGGAGTGTTGGAATAATCGGCGTAATTAGAAAAGTTTAAAGTTGCCGTAGCCGCAGATGATGTCATTTCTGTGTTACTGTTATTAATTAAGTCCAAAATATTTGGTGCACTTGTATTGTAAGTATTAGAATAATTGCCATCATCGGAAAAGATTGAAGGAGTCGATGAATTAGTGTAAGTGTGCGAGACACGTGTGCTTTCATCGATCTCTGCTAATTCTTCTTCTGATATGATTTGAGCTAGTTTCATTTTTATAATAGTCTGTCTACGGAGCGACAATCTCTTAACACTCTTTGCATATCCAATAAATATATGTTCCAAATCGTCCATTTGTGATTGTGATCTCTTTTGTGATTTCCTTTCAAAATATTCTAGCACTTGGTTGACTGGCGTGACTTTATTGTTATTTTTTTGCGTAAGAGTGTTAGATCCAGGCGGAGTATTTGAAATAGGTGCATTTCGTGCAGCAATGATCTCAGCCTGTGATGCAGAAGTTTGTGTTACCGGTTGTGATTCATTATTCTCAACTGCAATATTTTGGGCATCGTCGGTTTGATCAATGCTTTCGTTTTCAGAGGGATCATTAATATTATCTATTGTTTTAGCAAAAGTTAAATGTGGTTTTAGAAATTTCAACAATCCACTTACATGCCCGTGCCTACACGACAAATTTGGGAAGCATCGGCTAACATGTTCCACGAACGGTGGCAGTTCCCAAATTGCGTGGGTAGTATTGACGGCAAGCATGTTACCATTAAAAGTCCTCCAAACAGTGGATCTAACTATTTCTGTTATTTGAAGAAGTTTTCCATAGTACTTCTGGCAATAGTTGGACCAGACTATAAGTTCATTGGTGTGGACATTGGAGGATATGGAAAAAATAGTGATGGAGGAATACTTGAAGAATCATCAATGGGACAAAAGTTGTCAAACAATTCGCTAAATATTCCGCCACCTAAACCTCTTCTCGAGCAAAATATACCTACGCCTCATGTTTTAATTGGAGATGAAGCATTTGCCTTGAAAACATATTTGATGAGACCTTTTCCAAGGCGGTCAGCAAGGGAGGACAATAGTAAAGACAATTACAATTATCGACTTTGCAGAGCAAGACGTGTCGTAGAAAACGCTTTTGGTATTCTAGCAAAAAAATGGAGGATATATGATAGACCCTTAGAAATAGATGTTGAAACTTCTAAACTTGTTGTAAAAACAACTTGCATTTTACATAACTACTTGATTTGTAAAAAGGCAGATACTTTTTTGCATTTATTACCATCTCCTACGACTACGGTCTTTGTGAACTTTGATGTCGATGTAAGAAGAGCAGCTAACGTTCCTTTCCAAATACGTGACCGTTTTGTAAACTACTTTAATAATAATAATATGAATAATAATGCTGTGTAAAAAAAATATAAGACGTGGATTATTGCGATTTCCTAAACATTTTCGTAGCCGTTTGCAAACGGGCTATTTATACCTACAATATGCCTCTGCGACATGTATACCCAGTTCAAGTACTTGCGAACGTGAGCGACGTTGTCATTTCGTGCAGCGTACCTACGCGCAGAGACTTTGGTTGGTTGTTTATCAATGAATTTAGAAAGAATTGTGCTTCCTTGTTTCAACCTCCCCCGTCCTCATATAATTATAATCGGATATTATATACATATTATAGAGAATATACTATAAAATTAGTAATGAAATGTGTTTTATTTACTTATTATCCATTTCAAACACCGGACCGATCAAATCCCATATTTTATCCTTTTTTCGTAAATTCTTATAGTGTGGATTTTTCAAATCATATAAAATAGGATATTCTCTTACTTTTTCTATAAACAACTCTGTAGTATCTCCTGTTGTAGTCATTGTGGAATTAAATAACAAACAAACTCGCTCACAACACACGTCTGACCACTGGGCCTCAAGTCTGCTATTTTACATGCAATTGTCATTGAATTACAATGCAATTTTAATTCAATTACCATTGGTCCAAAATTTGGTAGTCTACTAAATTTACAATGGTCGATCAATGGTCTTGTCATTGGATTGTAGTTGAATTGTAGTAGAAAGGGAATCGGTATTGCCATTAGCAAAAAGCGTTCGCCGAAATTAATTTTAAGCTAGTTTCGATTATAATATTATATGTTATTAGTTTATGTTTTAAAGACTAAATATTATGTAAAATGATCATAAAAAGCCAAAAAGATAAATTTTAAGTGCAATCTAAAAAATAAAACTAATAATAGTAATTTTTGAGTTTATTCATTTCATACAAAAATACAAATCTATCCTCTTTATAATATTATTATAGATTAGTATAGATTAATATGAAAATCAAGTATACTTAGACTATAGCTATGCCTTTAGGGATAAGTAATGAGTGAAGCAATGGTTCACACACTTCACAACTTAAGAATATTGGTTTATAAATAAAATAAATAAATAAAAAAAGCCTTTTATTACTGAAAAAAATTGACATTTATACATTCATTCATTGTATTTTTTATTCAACTAAATTCTTTTTTAATATTAATTCACAACATTTCACATTAATTTACCTTACATTATTAATTTGTCTATAACTATTATTAACATTAATTCACAACTCTTGTTTACATAGTATTTATAAATAGGATATTAATGCTAAACTTATTTTATTAAATTAAATACAATGTGGTCAGTTCTTTTTGTTATAATTATAGGAATATTATATTAATTATAGGAACCTATGTGTTTTGTTTACAACTTGTTAATTGAAAATTAAGAAAAAAAATTTTTCTTTAAGAAACATCTTTAAGTTTATTCAAGTATGTAATTACTTAACTTATTTATGTACATAAGATATTACAATTAAATAACAATTTCCTCATTATAATAAGTTGATTACAAATTACAATAATATAAAGTAGAAATAAATTTTTATTATTAAAGGTAATTAATGTTACTAATCAAAATTAGTTATTAGATTAAATTATAAGATTTCATTATTAATAATTTTATTAGTAGTTTAATTTTATGTATGTATCTATTTTTTTTTAACTTTTAGTGTTTCTCTATTTTTTTCAGTTTGCCTATGGGCAAAGGCCTCCTCTAGCTCCTACCATTGTTGTCTGTTGTGTTGTGTTCTACTCTTCACCATTATGATCCTGCTGTGTCTTTTATTGCTAGAGGGTGTTGGTCTGGGCGTTCCGCGGTGACCAGCCGTATTGGGATGTTTAAAGGAGGCAGCCATTACTAAGCTTTCTTACGGTGCTTATTTCTGTTGATTTCCTCTGTTCTATTTATAAATGCATACATTGTAGTCTTATTCTTTTTAACTGCTTTAGATAAATTTACTTGGTCACTTGAGTGTTGAGCTGGTGGTGGGGATTCAGGTTTTCTTTTCTTGTATCGGGCTGAAGGGTTTGTACCATATCCTTTCTCTTTACTGCTAAGTTCATAGTATATTTTGGGTAATTGACCTTTGTTTCTGTTTGGGTTTAGAGATACAATTTTATCATATTTTAGGATTACTTTCTCTCCTTGTTCCCTTCTCTGTATTCTTCTAGTAGTAGCTTCCTTTTTTCTAGTATATCTGGTGGAATATCTTCATTTATGTAGATTGATAAGGAGTTGTTTAGCTCCTTCTTGCTCTCTAGTAGGGCTAATTTTCGGCCTAGTGTAGTAAAAGTTACTAATATAGGTCGTACATTCTTATCCCTCTTCCCCAATCTTTTCACTAATTCTATATCATTGTTGTTATACTGTATTTCCATTAATTCACTTATCACTTATTAGTTTCTTATATTAATCACTTTCGCTTTAATTTCACTTATCACTATTCACTTTTTTTGCATATCTTCTTCATTCGTGGCAAGAGATGATATTTATTTGGACGTAGTAAAGTATTTTTATCATTTTTATACACTTTTCTTGCATTTATAACTACTTAAACAATTATAATCATATTATTTTAACGAGACCGTGATAATATTGGTTTAGGTGACAAATATGCAATGACAGCACAATTGCGCATCAATGGTAGTTCAGTGGCGTTCCATCGGCTATAATGCAATCACAATGACAGCACAATTGCACATCAATGGTAGTTCAGTGGCGTTCCAGTGGTCATTAGAACTGTCAAAATATTAACAAACTACGCAATTCATCCGATCATTGACTTGTCATTATGTACGGGACTACCAATTGTTTGGAAATGTATCATTGAAGAGTCATTGAAGTGTCAGTGACAAACCATCGGAAAACCATTGAATTAGTAGACTGCAAAAATTGCAAAAAATAGCAATTACAATGTCATTGAAAGACAACTGTGACACAATTGTAATAGCAGACTTGAGGCCCTGGACGCGTGCGTCCCGCTCTGCCGACGCGGCCGTCCCGCGATGCGGTCGCGTAGGTATGCAAAGCGCCATTAGATGTTAGCGTCCGTCGCGCGGTAGACGCTCCCGCTTCGCAGTCGCTTTGGTCGCGCAGGTTTGGCCTCAGCTTAATTTTTGAATTTCGTTCGTGACTTCAGATGTTGCTCTAGTTATACCAAATCTATCGACAAAATACTTTAGGAATATTGCGCTGGCTAACTGAAACAGTCTTTTCAGAGGTAAGTCGTAGGCGGCTTGTGGAACCGCTTTTGTGCCCACTACTCTCGTCGAAAATGATTTTGCGGCGTGAAAGATATTGCTTACCGAAAATTTATTATGATGGAGACCATACGCGAGTTTAGATATTTCAAAAATAGACTTTATAAAAAAATATTTAATTAAATACTTTTTACAATGTTTCTTAGTCAATCTTATAACTAAGGATTAAGGTGATGTGAACGATGTGGCTCGCCAGCTCGCGGATTATATACTGCTCCTGCGGGGAGGGGTCGCGACAGAATGCTTCACACGACGATTTCACTAGAAAGTGCTAATAGCTAATGTTTCCTTTATTATTCTTTGTTTTTGAAAACTACCGGATTCTTATAAGTCCATGGTGTGGTTACTGGAATGTGATCTAATTGCTTATTGTCTTCATATTCAAAGTTTATATTTTTACCAAGTGTGGTATTCTGAGTGGCTTGACTTGCGTACAGGGTTATGTCATTCACCAATTACTTCGGCGCCTTGAACCTTACTAGACGCATATGACTTTCGTTGGTGTCATATCCTTCAGCCATCCAGTCGTAGCATTGTACGACAACACTATCCAAATTATCAAACCACAATCTCAGAGTAATCTCCTGGTGAGATTAATACACTTTTAGACGCATTTCGTATTATTTAAAAAAATACAACAGGATTTCGAATAGATAAAATATTGACGAAATAATGCTGTCCGTTTGAATCCTTTATTACGGGGTGTGTCAATAAGCTCAAATAAGTATTTAGACGATGCGTGTAAGACCATGATTCGTCACATCTAAAGCGCATGTTAATATACTTCACCTTATCTTTATAAAAAAAATATAATAAGCACCGAGATGATCTATAATGCCTTCATTCTGAGTCAACATTTTTGTATTAAAGATAAATGATCCAGTTGCGACTTTGCCATCACTTGCAGTCATCGTATTTGCAATATCTGTCGTTATTCTGTCATACGTTGAATAAAGCAATATCATAAATGGAGTTTTTGCATTGCATTGCTCTGACACGTTTCTACAATGAAATTTATTAGTTCCGTTTATATTATCGGCATTGTAGATAGCTAACACTTTGGCTTGTTTTGAAGAGAGTTTCTGTAAAGTGGCGATTGCAGCTTTGCGTGAACGATCACGTTGCTGGTCATTCACAGGAATGATGGGAGCGCACCAATAAAAATTTACCCTACTAAAAAACAAAGTGTGAAATAAAAAACATTGATTAAAACAAACAAAAAAAAAACAAAAATAAAACGAAGCTTCATATACATGGGTCTGCATTAATACTGCCCCATAACCTATGCTACTTGCGTCAGTAATTCAGTTGCTAAATGTTCAATCTCTGTTTTCAAAAATTTTGAAATGCCCGCGGTTGTAAGGCAAACGAGCACCTGACGCAATAAGCCTAGTCTTTCTTCTACCGAAACTGATAGAATTAGAACATCATCAATGTAATTAAGAACCTTTCCAGTGTCTGTCAAGTGTTTTAGAGTACGAGATATAATCCTCTGGTAAACTACCGGTGTATTGGTCAAGCCATAGGGCATTTTCAGATATTCGAAATGACCTTTTGGCGTGACGAAGGCTGTTTTCTTAATTGATTCGTCATCTTTAAGGGGAACTTGGTGAAACCCAGTAGCCATATCAAGACTGCTAAAGAACTTACTATTGCCTAATTTATCAATATGATCATCTATAAATCTGTTCTTAATATATATAATCAATATCATTTTCTTTTTATTCCTTCATTTAAGGCACTGCATGGCTTACAACAGAAGGGTTAATTGATATGTGTTTGGAAAACATTTTATTCACCCAGTTACGAATACGATAGCGGCAATATCTTATGATCGTTATAAGGACGATTAGCTAGTGCGCAATAACTCTTCGTCGCCACTCATACGTCTCGTACTAACAATGGAAACTAATAACTCATAAACTAATGGAAGTAAAATCAACTGCGTCCACGTTTGTTCAGATTTTAATTCTAAATTGACCATCAAAACGTAACGAACTCGCAGTAAATGTTGATATAATTCAGCTTTACATGGTAGTAAACTTGATGGGTCAAAATTGTGATTTTTTTTTGATTTTTTAGATCGCTTAGTGTTTGAAAACAGATGGAACCGAACGTCATTGACGTTTTAAGAACACAAATTCCGTGAATATGACAAATTAATTTTTATAAGATCTTAAATGTCTCATCCAGCAATTCTTCATCATCTGTTATAACATTTTGACAGACTGACTGAAACCGTAAACAAACGCGCGAGCATCCCCCGCGTTTAAGTCTAATATTACCATTTGGGCAATTCATGTTCATGTTAATTTGGCTTTTTTTTCAATAGCTTATATAATTAGTTATACCGATAAAATGCGGTAGTGAAAATGTCCAAGTTGTTAGTTTGACCCATATACATAGGATTCATCGATATATAGATTTAAAAGTAGTAACTAGCTTACTTGTTTTTTTGTTTAGATATAAGCTTACTTGTTTTTTTTTCTTGGACATATGTATTGGATAACCGATTTCTTAGTTTTAATCATACAAAACCAAATGTAGAAATGACAACAAATGTAGAAAAGCAATTGGTTGGATTGGTTGTTGAAAAAGGTTGAATGCATGTTTTGTAAAATAGATATTCATTAAATGAAAAAGAATATGATCTATATAACCTCAGAAAACGTTTTAATCAATGTAAACGTGTTAATGTAAACGTAAAAAACAAGTATGAAATAAAAAACACTGAATTGAACATAACACATTGATAAAAAAAAACATTATTTGTTTAAAATTTCTGTTTCTGCCCGTCACGTCAATTCAATGTTCTTTTATTGCATAAAGAAAAAATATTTGGCTCCCAAAAATATTGATAGTATTACATTAGCTGCCTGCTCTCTGTTCTAGAAAACAATTGATATGTTCATCATGCAAAGTAGCGTCGACTTTGAAGATATACAACAACTTGTTATGGTACCAGGATCATGGAGGGCAAAACTGCAGTAATGCTTCATGCTTCTCGATGGGCATAAGCAATAAGAGATGCCTAAGCGCAGCCTTTTGAAATTACAGAGGCGGTACCGTGGCAAGATCATATGATATAAATTCATAATCATCATTTCATTCTCTGCCTATATGATATAAATTAATAAGTACAGAATGTTGTACTTATAATAAAATAAGAAAAATCAACTAATAAATATTCTATGATATAAGATATGTTTTACTAGGAATTAAGTGTGTGTTTAGTTATGTAAAAAAAGACCTCACCAGAATACCTCCCAAAGGAATAGGTTCCATGTACCCGCCAGTCTCCACGGAAAGAATGCATTACGTGAAACAAGGATGTGGATGGGTTGTACGCAGTAGAACCGGATCGTTTTGAACTAATTTTTTTTTAATTCGCTGTAGTAAAAAGATGTCAAGTTTCGTTTTTATTATTTTCAAAGTCAAAGTAGGATTTTCCATGATGGTTAACAAATCTTGATATGCATTATTACTTGCCATATTGTTTTTGTATTCTGATGATCGTGGATTCCGATATAAAATCACATTTTTCAACGTTTTTTCATCGCCTCTGCGAGATATTTTAAGCGTCAAATCGTGCACGCGCACCTGATGCGAAAGATTGCTCAACAAGTATTGCTTATTAAGCAAACCTATTCAGAAGTGCTAAAAGCACGCCCCATTCCACCCGCGCTCCTGCAGCGCGGGTTCGGTTATGCCCAAAAATCGCACGACCGTCTAAATTTAAGCAAACTCAAAATAAGCATGCTCATTATTACCAATGTTACGACACACAAGCTACTAAGAAGCATTGCTCAATAGTGGCATGCTTTCGAGCTAGTAATGAGCATGTTTAATTTTTTTTCAGAGTTAGTAGTTCTCCTGCAAGAAAAAATTGATGCACTTTCATCCTTATAGCCGATTTTTCAAAACTGTCCAGCTTGTCAATAACCGATTTCATTTTTTTTAGATTGTGCCTTTTTTAATACGGTATGAGAATATCTTTACACTTCCAAGATGCGAAAATTAGTTCTCTTGCTGAATTCTGAGATCTTGGAAGATTTTTCTGTCGTTCTTACATATTTGTAAGTATTTATTATAATCTTTTGTTCTGCAACTAATGGAGTGGTAGGTTTTCTTTTTTTACTGGAGATGTAAGGTCTAAGGAAGGAGGAACTTCCTGAAGACAGGTCTGTAATTGATACATGATTTGTCGTCCATCTTATTCTCTTAGTATTAGCTTCTGAAATAAGGCTACGTTTTTTGTAGTTTTCATTTTGTCTTACTTATTCCTTCACATTTTTTAACGGGAATAACCACGTTTTATTTAGGGTGATGTCATTGGGGTGTGTGGGGGATTAAATTTGAATTTCGCATTTATTTTATTAATTATAAAGAAATAAAGAAATTTAGCATATAAATATAAAAAAAAAAATTGATGAAACACTTTATTAAAATTAATTAAATGCTAACGTGGTTTTTCAATGCAATGCAAATGCAATTTCTACATTTGACTTCTTAAGAACTATTCTTGGGTCTGTTACGACGACATTGTACTTGCTCAAGAACCGTATTGCGTCTACGCTGTTGGTTGGATTCCAGGTGGTCTGAAATGCTGCTTTAGCAAAGGATGGAAAGCAAAATTGTGTAGCGAGCAAAATGTCTTTCACATTGAGATTTTCCTTTCTGTGTATTGATTGAAGGATTAATCTATGAAAGTGAGTAAAACCATCTATTAGCTCATGATAAGCAGTCAGAGAAAATAAAACAGTATTTTCACAAATCACTTTATATCATAGATTTTACAATTATCACTGTTAACTTTCTATTAAATCAACACACTTGTTATTGTAAATATTTAACAACGCTTTAACATTAACACTGCAGAAAAATAGAGAGAGATTCAAACTCGAACAAACCATTTATATAATATCCGCCATCCCCGTCAACTCTCCTCTACTCGCCTCACACTTCACACCGCCACACTAGCGCCTCCTCTCCAACACCCGCTCCTAACTTCACTTTACTCGTTACACTCATTTTTGCGAGTATTCTGGATAAAGGAATTTTAAGAACTCTCTACAAGTATTACCGGATTTAAAATCAAATATCCAATGTGAAAGAAAGCCTCGTTTAATATATATGAGTTTAGTAGTCGAAGTGTAATTTTAGATCGTAGGGCTTTTTGTTTTCAAGTTTTCTAACAATAAGTTGTTATGAATCATATTACTAGTAATACATAGGTATGAAGGGATGAGATGAGACAAGAAATAGAAGTTAGGTTACACTATTAAAAATTTCTGTAGTAATTTTACAAAAAAAATGTTAGAAGTTTTTACGCACCACAAGAAAGTAATACTATAATTCCGTTTTGTAAATTTACTATACAATTTATATCAACTCAATTTCGAAAAATTACATAACTTTTTTATAAATTTACCAAACGACTATCGGAAATTCGTTTAGCGAAATTACAATACAAATAGTGTAATTTTACCAAACAAATTCTGTTAAAAATGATTTGTCATTTCAAAATCTATTTTAATTTATTATATAATTCCAGTATTGAATATTAATCTGTTTCACAATATGTGATTTGATTAGACTAATTTTATTGAAAATCTTTAGTCATTTATGCACTGTGTATTAATGTTATATGCTATGAATCTCACTTCAACTCAGTCTGAAGAAATTTTTCAATGTCCGCAGTTTTCAACATGAAGCATTTTGTTGCTTCGAGAATTTTTTTATGTTAAAAAACTGCATAAATGTCTCAAGTTTTGTCGGATCATAATTTAAAATGTTTATTCACACCAGATTACTGAGAAGGATTAAATTTAGATAATTTAATTGTTGAAAAAAGGATGTGATTTACAGGCTTCTCGTCGAGATATCAAACTAAATTATTTACTACGTCTATTAAATTAAGAAAATCTTTTATTACATATAATAATGGAGAAATTACTATAAATTATTTTTTAAGCAAAATAACTGATAAACAATACATAAGTATAATTTATTATCAAAGATAATAATGTATTACAATCTATACTTTATATTGCATATACATATTAAAACTTACTAAATGTAAACTGATATAAGTAAAAGAAGAGTAATCTTAAATAAGTGGCATAACTTAAAAAATATATTTTTAAATAGGGAGTAGTTTAAGAATATAATGTAGGGGTATAATCTTTCGTAAGCTTTGAGACTTTGGGATTTATTTTCGTCCCCTTTCGTTTTCCACCTCGTTTCGTACCTTTTTCAGGATTTATTTCCAAAAATAATCTGAAAATTAAATTCAATTATTAGTTAATCTCAAATAAGATTTTTACCTAATGCGTACATGGAATATCATTTGATAAGGTATAAGAAATTAATAAAGTATTGAGTTTTTTAAAGTAGTTTGTCTTTAGTGTAATTTAGTGAAGACAGGTTTTTGAAAATAACCTTACGATTTATGCTTTAGAATGTCACTTATACAAATTTTACTAGCATCAAACCAGTCTGATAACTATTAAAGTATCATCTTATTTAACCCATCAACGGGCGCGGGGACAATATAGATTTATAACAATTGAAAATCTATTGTGTCTCATATGTTCGCCATTGACGGGTTAAGTAAAATTTTAAATGGATATTAACAAAACAATTGTTTCATTTGATAACTGTGTTTTAGTTGGGTTGAAAAAGTATTGAAAATTACTGTCAATCCAAGAATAATCTAAATTTTTTACACTCACCGCTCAATAGCTTCAAGTGTGCCTTCGATTTCAGGGGGTTAAACAATGCTAAATACATGCAACATAGCATAGGAATGTTGTCAATATTCCTTTAGTAAATGATGGAGCATGTATCATTATTGACTTATTAATCACGATATGATATATCTTTCCAGAGTCGTGTAAATCTTTTCCTAAAATAATAAAAACATTTTCATAAGCAAAAAAAAAAAAAACAAATCATCAAAATGTATATCTGTCGAACAATAATAACGCCAATTTATGTCAATGATCAGATGACTGTAGATTTGAGAATTCTGAATAATTATTGATATTAAATAAAAATTGATTATTATGTTCTTACCATCAATTTATCTGATTTTAACTCTCAATAAACGGTCTTTGATTACAAAAAAATCCTTCCTTCAAAGGCATTGCAAGTAATAAATAACAAATCAATTCGTCTTAAGACGGATCGGCGCCGGATTGTCTCAAACTTCTTGAATGTTTATCGAAATCTAAGTAAAACTCACTAAGTGTAGTTTTCTCAGTAAATTTTAGCGTGACAAGTCTTTTTCTGGTCAGTAGTCAGTCAGTATTCCTTTGGATAGGTTGTTGGATAGGTTTGGATGTATCTTCGAGTTTCTTTATTATTTGTTTTGGCGACTGTAAATCTTTGATTAATTCAAGATGGCTGTCGGCAATTTTCTGGCTTTTGTTTCATCACTCGATACTGATTGTCTTTTCTATTTCTTGTAATAAATTGTGCTCCTCTAGGATAACCTTTATTCGGTAAAACCAATTACTAAAGTCGGTGCAAAAGGCATTATGCCGAAATGATTTTTCTCTTCGTCTTCCATTTCTTTTTTCTTACCTCAGTTTCTGTTGTAAACTGGGTGAACAGGGTGTGTAACTGGGCCCATTACCTATTGATTTAATAAAATGCTGGCTTCTTATTTATAATCAGTTTATTTCTTGATGACACAGTATTACAATAATATACATTTCTGGAGCACACGTACAAAACGTTTTTCTTATTATTTATTACATTACTTGACAAAATACTAGAAGTCTATATTGGAAAACGGATATGTACTATTGACAATTCAGAGTTGCCACATACCAAGTTTATAATAAACAACAATTTCGTCGTTTAGTAGGAATTTGTTTAGGCATCTTGTAATGTTTATAAATTTCACCATATATTAACTTAAGTCTTAAAGGGAAACCACAGGAAATTACTAAATTCTTAGAGGTAAAAGTAGAAAATTTTACAATATGTAAAAAAAATAATTTAAATTTGCATATGCAATCACTCCACTGAAACGCAACACAGTCTTAAGTCGATTAACTATAAAATAAAAAAGTTCACAATACCGTAAATGCACTGTATGTCACCCACAATGTTTGGTGATAACCGATGAAAGTCCAGGTGTTTGTCAGAGTCACGATAAATACATAACTATATCAGCTAGGTACTCCACTGACCTCCTTCCTCTACAGCAGCTTCATATGTCAGCGTGGCACAGTAGATATGCTTAGTCTATCAAATATAGGTTCCTACCCACATTAGAAAATTATAGTGTAAAATATTTCAGATAACTAGTATATATACATATCCTAATTAAAGGAAATTGTGGTTATTTTTATCATAATTGAGTTTATATATTATATTTGTATCTTAAACTATCCTGAAAAATCGATCTTGTACAGAGTTCACCGTATCCTAGCAACCCTGTGAAAAGATTCGGAATCTAAGTTTAATAAAATAAAAGGATATAAATATACGCTGGTGAGAAAATATAAGTAACTTACCACATTGTAAATATGTGGGGTCAATTGAGGGTAAATATTCCCTTGGTACCGGAACGGATTATGTTTCATTTAAAGAAAAAAGCTGAGGAACGAGAAATAGCAGACATTAAGAAATGAAACGACCAATCGAATAATTTATGCTAATAAACCAAATGAAATCTTACCGGATAAGATGAATATATATTGTGGAAGATGAATAGGAAAGAGGATGTTAGAGTGGGGAGAAAACTATAAAAGTCGATGCATAACCG
Source organism: Boloria euphrosyne (assembly GCA_951802675.2). NCBI lineage: Eukaryota > Metazoa > Arthropoda > Insecta > Lepidoptera > Nymphalidae > Boloria > Boloria euphrosyne. Next base: position 2,443,642 of record OX637895.1, read on the forward strand.
GCATCGGGGGTAGTTGTATCTTGACACTTATCGTGGTAGCATTGTTAGGTCGTTACTCTGTCGGTTTATTTTTTAAAATATCATTGTTGGTAGATTAGTTGTCTTTTTGGTTAGTTTAATTGTGTTTTAGCGTTTTCAGATTATTAAAATGAATTGAGGTCAATTTAGTAAGCTTGTGTTTTTAAAAAAAGGCTCACTTCTGGTCTAAATTCACAAGATCAGAAGTGGGATAGGTCCTGTTTCGCCCACTACTTTTGTTAGCGCGTGCTATTTGTCGGTTGTTTTTATTTAAAAGTTTTATCGGAGGGTACCGTGATATTGGTGTATTTTCATTGATTTTAGTGATTCGTGTTTTGTGTTGGTCGTTGTGTATAGTTTAGTTTTGTTTTAATTGTCAGGCTTAAATTAGAAAATGAAATTACTTTTACGGTTATTTTTAGATCGTATTTTTTTATTTTGTCAAACAACCAGCGAAATCGCAGTGAATGTCGCCGATGTAGATTGTAGTCCTCGGCATGAGCGTGGCGGTAGTCGCGATCTGTGTTATAGTAGGTGCTGTGCTTTATACCAGGCCTTTATAGAAATGTTAACTGTAAAAATGTTTTTACTGTTTATGTAAAAGATGCTTATTTCGTGTTTTCGCATTGGGGTTGACACATTCAAGGGAAGATGTATCTTGCGGTCGGGGTTAGCATGTCTCGTAGGTCTTTGTACTAGGATATGCTGTCCTGGTCGAGAGATGCACTTCAAGTGGGGTACGGTTTCATATTATTGGATGCTGTCTTGGAGTGCGCTCAGACATGCGATCCTAGTATATGGGACATACCTTGTGTAGCTTAAGATTAATGTGTGTGAGCTCGGATAGTGTCTTGGAGGTTACTCAGACATGTCGTCCTGGAGCTGTGATCATACTATGAGTTGGCCGTTGCATATGTTTTTGCAGCAAACATTAAACGTATATTTGGGGGTAGGTTGGATTGAAACACGCTTTTATAGGTACTGATTTACACACGCAAAGCTATGACATGGTTCTCTGGCGAGTCGTGAGGGTGCACTCCCCCGACGGGTCCTGCCCCGGGTAATTGGTACAGATATCTGTTTGTTTTACATCCACTGTGCTTAGGTTATGCTAGGTAACGTATATTTGTGGTTAGGTTGGGTTGAAACATGCTTTTATAGGTACTGATTTACACACGCAAAGCTATGACATGGTTCTCTGGCGAGTCGTGAGGGCGCACTCCCCCGACGGGTCCTGCCCCGGGTAATTGGTACAGATATCTGTTTGTTTCACATCCATTGTGCTTAGGTTATGCTAGGTGAGCTTAGCCCACGAATTTTGGAAATGCACTTTGTTTTTTTTGTCTGGTGATTTTAATGTTTATACGGCAGTAGATGATGAGAGTGTGATGTCTATAGCTCTTGGCGTCATTCTGCTTTTCGATGTCGAGGTTCTATCTGAACTCCCAAGGTTAGAATGTGAAGAAGCCCGGGGACGGTCTTCTGTCAGGAAAGGCCGTGTGGAAGATGAATAGGAAAGAGGATGTTAGAGTGGGGAGAAAACTATAAAAGTCGATGCATAACCGGCATCGGGGGGTAGTTGTATCTTGACACTTATCGTGGTAGCATTGTTAGGTCGTTACTCTGTCGGTTTATTTTTTAAAATATCATTGTTGGTAGATTAGTTGTCTTTTTGGTTAGTTTAATTGTGTTTTAGCGTTTTCAGATTATTAAAATGAATTGAGGTCAATTTAGTAAGCTTGTGTTTTTAAAAAAAGGCTCACTTCTGGTCTAAATTCACAAGAATATTTTATAATAATGTGACATCTTCTTTTTTATAAAGACGCCATCTTTAGATAACTTAATTTGGTTCGGACTGACACCTAAAAGAACAGAACACAATAAAGGCACTGTTAGCGCTTAACGCAGATGGAAGATTATCAAGATTCAACTCACCAGACTAGAGTGATTCGGCCTCTTCCTAATTTTTGACTCCTCCCTTTCCGAAAGTTGGTGACCGAATACCCTAGGTGCCACAACGACTATTTCAATTCGAACAAAAATGATAATGACGTCAAACATGAATCGTTCAGAAACATAAACTTCATGTCGGCAAATGAGTTGTACTCATAAAAAATACAAAAGAAATAAAATGAAAAGAAAGGTTAATCACCTTTACAAGAAACCTAACATTTCTTTTTATCAATAGAAAATTTATTATTCTTATAATTATTTTAAACAGATTCCAAATTATCCGATTGTAGGCTCAGAGTATCCGAATGGCATCAAACAAATGACATTCAATTTGAAGTTTGACAACTTCAATATGATCTGCGCGTGCGACAAACGTATTATTAAGAATTTGAATGTTTACTTTCATGTTAAATTATCTTTCTAGTTAAAATATATCTAGTTATAGCACCGTAAAGTTAAATAGATAGAAAGAAGCAATAATATGCAGAGAATGGTATGTGAAATATATAAGAAGTGAAGTATTCGTATGATTAATTAATTAGACAACTGCCATCAAGTTAAAGGTTATGATTTTCCTGATAACATATAAGAAATTTTTACCTTTAGGGTCTCAGGTAACACCTCAAAGTGTTACAATCTTAAGAACATTTTGTGATTATGTTATTACTTTTTTATTAGGACTTTTTGTAATAATTATAGGTAGTTTACAGTTACATTTTTAGTACTATCAGTCATTTTTAGTTTTATTTTTTTTTTGTATTTTTTCTACTACTATTTTCTTCTTATTAGACTCACAGGATTTATTTTTTATCTTTATCGTTTATTTTTTCTTTTTCTTCGATTTTACTTTTTTCTGTTTCTAACCATTTGCTGCTAGTCAATACAAATACAGATTTGTTTGCTAGCTGTCTACCTTTGTGTACAGGTGTCTTAGGCCATAATAAACTGGACTTTAAATTTGTTTTTTCTGGAGTGTGATGTTCGTCAATGTTTCATGTCTTCGTATTGTGCAGACAGAAATGACAGTGATTCTTCAATTGTTTTAAAGGAAGACGTTAATTTGGCGCTATCACTATTTCTATGTATCCTATAAAAACTAGTTTTCCTGTAGGTTCTTGTTGTTTTTCCAACTACAAGGCTGTACACATTTTCTTGCTCGGTGCCGAAATTTGTAATGAAAATAGCAGAGTCAGTTTGGATTACCCGGTGTCGGAGTACGGCGGTTCACCTTGTTCCTATGATTCGATCACGACCTTGATCTATTCCGATGTTTGTAATCTCTTTTCCATTGACTTCGTGACCTGGTTTCTAAATTTTTTAATTTGTCGCTCAATTTACTAATTTCTGCTATCACCTGGTCATCACTTCGTGGTAGCACGCTATCGACATTTTGTACCGGCTTCAAATTTTCCAAGATTTTGTCTGCTATTACTGCCAATGTTTCTATATCCTTGTAATCCGTGACTGCGAATACGCTTCGTACCGATGAAGGCAGATGGCATTGCCACATCACTGATTGGGTGTCGTCAGTTACGCGCCCTCGGGCTAGGTCTTGCATTTTACGCATTAGCTGGTAGGGTTTCTGGTCTCCCAACTCCATTTGTCCTATGAGTTTCTTAATTTGACGATCCTCGGATTCTTCATAAATTGAAATTAATTTCTGTTTTAATGTGTGTGTTTGCGGATGATTAAGAAGTATATGTTACCTGCGCTATAATCTCTTGACTTAATTATGAAATTAATATTTGAAATTTTGACTCGTCTGACTTTTTTTGTGGTAGTAAGACTGCTTCCGCTTGAATAAACCATAATCGAGGTGCGTTTTTCCAAAATTTCGGAATTCTTGCTGTTATAGGTACTGCCGATAACGCGTTGTACTCTTCAGTGCCCATTTTGGTGTTACTCAAAGACATTTTTGATAGTTGAATTTAAATTTATTTTTACACGGTATATTATGCCGCCTACCGACCGTAGTTAAATTGAGTTGCCCGTATTTTAAACACATTTTATTCACATACTTACATAAAAAAGTTCACAAAAGTTCCTCCGAAAGTTCTTTCTTCGGGGCCACCAATTTAGTGGTGTGTGTTATTGATGCGTGTTCGTGATAATTAAGTATGCAGAGAGATAATGAAACGTCCAAAGTCACATAAATATATTATATTGACTATAAGTCTCTGATATATATATCCCTAGCACATGAGCACTTAGTACTTATTCACTTAACAAACGAATTAATTAATTAGTCAAAATATATGTATAATACATAATTATATTACGTATCGGTAGGCGGTTACGAAGCAACTGGGGTTTGTGGCGCGATGCACTTGCTATATAGTTAAAATGTGCGCGTCAGCACTGCCACTACATAGTGATAGTAGTATATATAATAATAATTTAACTATAAATATCAACTTTGCAAAAAATATATAACACAGATTTTACTTACGTGAGAAGGCGCGCGGTGAGTAAATTGCCGCCTGGCCACACCTGATGGTAACAACCTTATCCTCTTGCGGCACCCCGCGCATTGACGATGTCCAGCTTTTCGGCACCAGTTGCGAAGCGCAAGCTTAACGGACAATTATTACACGAATTATTAGCATTTTTTGACGAGGGCGGCAAAATGTTCATAACGCGCCCACTCTAGAGTAATCAATAAATATAAGTACATGTACACATTTATATTTTTTTAATTTAATATTATTGTTGATAGATGTTAGTAAGAAAGAGTTAATGTGTAGTGTATAAGGATAAAAAAAACAAATAAAATATGTCTTTGAACACCTTATTTTATTTAATATCTTAAAAATATACTATTAAAATTTTACCGATAAAAAATATCATTAATCACTTTATTTATAGGTTACAATATAGGTTTATGCCAATCTCTTATATGGAAGTTCCAGGTTGTGAATAATGCATTATTATAAACTGAAAATAAAAAAAATAATTAGAATTATTAAAAATAAATTTAGACTTGTATGAGGCAAAAAGTAAAATTTTATAATTATTACTTGTTAAAGTATTCTGCAATCAAAGTTCTCTCTCTGTACCGAATGTTTCATCTGCGCTATCATGCTCTGGTACTGCATCAACATCAGGAATTTCTACTTCTGGTGGTACATCCTCTAAGTTTTTAAGCCGACAAATGCACAGCAGTTGCAGTTATTACTGCATTTGCTCTTAAAATACTTAAACGCATTGTTAAAGACACAACTGAAAACCTACGTTTCCAGACTCATAAACATCTGAAATCAAAATATTATATTGTTTAATTACAAAGCACAGAAATACCTAGTTGGTATTTCTGCCTCATGATAGTATATTTACATTATTATAATACCTATAATTTTTTGTTTTATTGTGCTAATTATAACTTAATTTCAATAGTTACTAACCTTTCAATGCAATTTCTTGTCCGAATGTGGGCCTCATTATAAAATTGTTGGCCACGGCTTTGAGTATTTAACAATGGTGTCAAAAGGTATGGCTTCAATGGATAAGCACTATCTCCAAGTAACCACCTATTTCCAAATAATCCACTTTCACATTGAGCTGAAGTAAATGAGATAGGTATATTATTATAGATTCAGTATCCATATATTTTATTATACATACTTCTTTTCTTAGAAGGCTTTGCAATATCTCAACATTTACGCTGGAAAAATCTTGCCACGAGAAAAAAGAATATATATTTACCGCCTGACACGTGCAAGAAGATATATTGAATGTACATTTGGTATACTAAGTAACAAATTTAAAATCTTTAATCGACCACTGAACGTTAGCGTGGATTTCAGTGTGGATATTGTAAAAGCCTGTTGTGTACTACATAATTTCATACGTGAACGTGACGGTTATAATTTTCATCATAGTTTGAGTATAGCTGGCTTAGAAGATCCTCCTGAAGATGCAAGTTTGATTTCGATTCATGAAAATCGTTCACAATTAAGCGGAACTGCGATACGAAATATGTATACTGATTATTTTACTATCGATAAAGGTGCTGTATCATGGCAAGATTCTAAAATTTAGGGTAATAGGGAATATGCGTGTCGTCTAAATTTTATAGCTGGGCACCGTGCCACCCGGCACATTGTCGGAAGAGTTGTCCGGCTATTTCAAAATCAATGTACCGTTGACAAAAGAAAAATAAATATATATATATATATATATATATATATATATATATATATATATATATATATATATATATATATATATATATATATATATATTATAACCAGTTAATAATTTGAAACAAAATGGTTGTTTTATTCTTAATTTTACATTTACATTAAATTCTACTAACTTAATCTCTTTTATTACTATATATCTATATATATTCTAAAATTCTTAAAACAAAATAAATATGCTCAGTCGTATAGAAAGGGTTCCGTAATATTATGTTATCGAAATTTAACAAAAAAAATAGATAATATTCTTAAAGAGTATACCACCAAAATTTGAACCTACAAACAAAAATATACTAAAGTCTGTACTGACCTCTTCATCATATAATTCACAAATCACCTGATTCAATTACTCTAAACATCCACCGGGCGTTGACATTCTTCACAGGAACCGAGCAGTAGGGTCTCCAGCTCAGATTCCAGGAGGTATTTAAATTCTAGATTCACAGATCTAGGCTTCGATGATTGAAGATTAACGAAAATGACGGAATGAAATCGAAAATATAATTTAAATTTTCTTATAATTTTGTTTCGAGTTTGTACTCTTCCAAAGTAAGTTTAATAAATCTTCCATAAATAAATTGTTGTATTTCAGGAAGTTATTAATTACATATTAATAACTATTTAAAGGACATATATAAATGCAACAATAAAAAAAAAAATTAAAAACCCTGAAACAAAAGGAAACACGTGGTCAAAATGGCGGAATCGTAACCTACGCCAATTCAAGAGAATGGTTTGAATTCTTACCAGAGTAGATTATATATGTGAAATCTCTCGTTCCCACCATCCCCGAAATCAGATTAAACTTTTAATATATATATATACGAAACATGAGGAAGCTGTAACAAAAGACGAATTATATGTTATATCCATAGGCTAATACAAACTACAAAAAGGAAAAGTCCCACCAAAATATTGAAACCACTCACCATTTTTGTTGAGATAATTATTTATGACAAAATCATTTTGATTTCTCTATTATAAAAAAAATACGCAGGCGGACCTGGCCAAAAGAATTCCGAAACTTGAATCTCCTGCTCCTCTCCCTTCTCCGAATCATGATGAAGCAATGATGACAATTATTCATCCTGACAGTGTTGCCACTCTAACTTCCCAAAACAATTACCAACCGAAAATATCTATATTTTCTTTTATATATAAAAACAATTTGACAACTCCCTACTCCATGAAATTTAATTTATTATATAAGACGATGATTAATCTAATTAATAAAAACGACTCTGAACCTTAAACGATGTAAAAAAATAAACAACACATAGCAACCCTCTAAGAACGCCATCTAGTGAGCTTACAAAGCATCACTAAGCAAAATCAATACTAGGATCTATAGTAGTTCTGCCGTTAGATACAGATGTCGCCATGCTATAAATTTTTACTACGTTACAACCGTTAGACAAATAATTAACTCGTTAATCGCTAATCCGTTACTTAAAAATGTTAGCTTCGTTAAATTCGGTGAGTTGAAATAGCCATTTTTAATAGAGAGTTTTACCATCAAATAAAACTTACCTATTATTTTTTCATCAATATCCGGAATCCATCTTGAGTCAAGCACCTGTCTCTTTTGCCTTTTGTCAGTGTTTTCACTTCCTCTCCGCTGGTGGCGCTCCCTATACTTACGTATTGGCGCCAAGAATCGGCAGCGCGCACCGGGTGACCATTTGATTTAATCATTATAGAACTCATGATGCACCAGGTAGAGCTTACCTGGATTCCGGATATTGATACAAAACAAATAATTTGTATATTATAATATTATTGATGTTAAATTTTATGCGACTTAGTTTTCGAAACTTGCTTTTAAGGTCAAGGTACATTTGTTTGAAGTATTACATGATTATTACATGAAATGTATTTAGTTAAATTCTTAATATTTTATTAAAACATAAAAATGTGCTTCAATTCACTTGGGCATACTCACCTCCTATGTGTTATTATTCTATGCCCTATTACATACCGAAGATGCTCGCGATTACGTTGGCTATGTGATTGTGTTGTGTATCTATATGATTGTCCTATTGAAATAAATCCTACCTGCCAAGTTTTTTTCTTTACTCGTTTTTTCATGGAAATTTTGATAAAAAAATTGACATAATTCATCCCAAGCATTTCTTTTTAAAATTTTGTTTGCATATTCGGGCAGCAGTGCATTCCATGTAGCTGGACGATTATTTATTTCCAATATAAAGCGTTCGGTGTCGAAAGGTTCCATTTTACACCCAAAATACACGTGCAACACAAAGTAAAATCTTATTGCAAATGCGGCGCAGGCGGCGCGGTGGCGTCAGGCGTGAGCGCGCGCCCCTCCTCCGCCGCTTTGTACGCGCGTATACGCGCTTTTTTATATCGCGTTTGAAGCGATACAAACGCAACTATCGGCATCTACGGCGCCAAAAGCGCGCGTTCCGGAAACGCGCGTCGTCTGCGCGTTAAAAATATCTCGTGTGCTTACCCAAAAATATCTAAGTATATATATATATATATATATATATATATATATATATATATATATATATATATATATATATATATATACTTAGATATTTTTTTGCAGAGGTCAGAAAAGTTGCTTTTAGAGATCTGTCCAGGGGTATTGGTCTTCCATATTTTTGTATATAACCTATAAAAAATGAGGTTTTAAAAAATAAATAAATGAGGGAATAATTAACGGAGTGAGGGAATGATTTATTATTATATTATAGTAAAAAACAGCATGTAGGTACAAATGAAAGAAATTATATTTTTTTTTAATATATATCAAACAATGAAATATCATATTCTAAAGAAAATCAACTCAAAACTTTGTACTTATAGAAAATGACCAACATAAATATATATAAACCCAAAAAAATAACAAATATACACTTCTCCAAAACTTAAATTAAAACATCTTCTGAATATTTATTTATTAAGCATTAATTATTATTAATATTAACCTTAATTAGTCTTTTCTTGGAATTTTTGGTCTTTGAGATCAATGAGTTATTCAATCTTAATTTTAACATGACTTGTAGAGTCATCTAACTCTGTAATAACGTAATTCCCCCTATTAAGTAACTTTGGCGGCTTTATTTTCTGTATCACATCTTCCCATTTATATAATTGCTCATCTTTAATATTAGGTCATCTCCAAAACTTCACACCTTGCTTCATGCACCTAACCATCAAACCCTCTTCAAAAACAGATAGAACTTCTCCGGGATACTTTGACGTGCCCCATTTAATCAGGACATGATCTCCAATGGTAACATTCTTATCACTGTCGGAGACAACAGTAGATCCCTCATTTTCTAAATCAATTGTATCATTTTCTTTTAACATTTCAGTATGATCTTGAATGCGCGAAGACAACGCTGAAAACATTTGGTAATTATCCTTCATTATATCCAATTCCATTGACTTTTGAGGGGATTTGCTACGCCTCTTAGTAAATCGATTACTGCGGTGTTGTTGAAAATACCCCAAATGATAGTGGGTACAATCTTCTTCGCAATCTATGCATGAAAGTCTTCTGCACTGTAAAGTGTTGTGAAAAAATACGAACTGGCGTATTTTTTGTGTTCCCCGGAAAGTAGGAATAGTCTTGGACTGTTTTATGAGATCATCCATCAGCGAAATATCTGCTGTGGTAACTTCAAACAATAAAATAGAAGGACACCTGGATTGAAGGATAGGTTTCAATGAATTCAGGTCTACGATATCACGGCCTTCTGCCACGACTTTATCAGCTGTCCGTTTCAGGGTTCCACCGACACCGTCAGGCGCTCCCTTACCGTGCCCGGGTTCAGAATAATGCCATGAAAAGTATGTGATTTCTGGATAGAGATCTTTTAGATGGCGACACACCATTTCGAACATAAATTTATTTTTGTATTGATTAACAGGCCCATCACTCAACATATGTAATCGAGAAATAGGTAAATGTTGTGTTTTTATCCACTCAAATATGGGTTTTAAGTGAGCCCAAACATCCATAATGTCATGTCTATTGTCGCTAGAGAGAGAACAAAAGGATACAGGTTTGATTGCATTATCCTTGCGCAAGTAAAGCACTCCTGTATGCATTGTTATCTGCTTCCTTCCTCCACTAAAGTGGACAGCTTGTATTTCCTCGCTATACTTACAGCAATAGTTTTCACTGTAGTCTACATGAATTAAAATGTCGTTTATTGTTAAAGTTAGTTGTTGTTGTTGTTGTTGTAGTTAGTTGTTAAAAAGTTAGTTGTCGTTTTTCTTTATATTTTGAATGGCCTGATATTGTTGTGCTATAGTGCCAACATGTGAAAAAAAAGTGGTAATGCTGCTTCCAGACTTTGAACAAGCAATTTCAAATTAACCCTATACTCTTTCTTCACGGGTTTACGAACTGTCTTTTTTTTCCCATCCTTTTCATATGAACTGACTTCATAAATCCATTGTTGATAAGTCACAAACTGATTAGGCATTGGTAAATAGTATTCCAAAGAGCGTTCCTTGCAGGTTGAACATTCCCTGAATAGACATTTTGTGGAATGCACATCGCAGGTTATTGTTGCTAAAATTGAAGTCACGTTACGATATTTCAATGCTTTGACTTCATGCAATTTAGATATCATCAATTGAATATTGGCATGCTGTATGCATTGACAAGTATTTCGGGTATTCACGTTTTGCCAAGTAACCCAAAAGGGTCTGAATCTGCAAAAGGTTGATAAGCTTATCTTAAAATTGACCGTGCTTAAAAACTTTTTATATAAATTATGAAGTGTATCATATAAAACACGCTTTTGTTTAGTTTTACCATTTTTGGATTTAAGATAGTCTTTTTTCCCCGGGCACATCCTTGAGTTTTCATCTTTCTCCAAAAATTTAATTACATCGTCCTTTACCTTCATCATTTTATCGCTTATTTTTCGAGGCTTTTGTCTTTTGAAAGTATCATGTTTAAAAAAAGGCGATCGCGATCGATGCGATTCGACGCATGAAGTAACTTATATTTCTGCAATGATTTCAATTTCAACATTTCGTAATACTTTTTCTTTTTTTCATGTTTCTTTCCAAGATCTTTGTAACTAGTCTCTAGATCTCTTGTTAACGCTTCTCCAAAAAGTAATTTCTTCTTCACACTCTCAGGAACGTTTACATTCTTTAGAAGCGCATCTACTTTAGTTCCAGGTGATTCTGGGTCAGTTTTTTTTGTTTTCATTCTCAAATATCTCTTCTTATATTTTTCGCTTAACTTCACTGCATTCTTCAATTTTTTTTTCCAAATTTGCAATCTTTGCATACAAAATAGCTCGTCGCCTTCGCATCTGTCGTCTATTTCGAGCAGCTACATCTTCTTGAATTTGCTGCACAACTGATACTGGACTTGATGGAGGTGTATCATCAATTATTCTTTGTAAATTTTGGTGTGCTATAGCTTTTTTATTCCTATAAACTTTACTATTTTCTTTCCATTGTTTTCGCTTTTGTCTAAGTTATCTAGCATTCATATGAATAACTGGTTTTACTTGACCTTTCTCTTTTTTCTTTAAATATTTTAATCTTTCTTTTTCCCGCAGTTTTTCCAAAGATTCAGTATTATTTTTCATTTTTTCTCGCCTTTTCCTATCATACTCTTTCTTTTTTAATTTTTTTTCTGCATCACTCAACTTCTTTTGTCGTGCCATTTTGCTTCCACATACATGCACCTGTTTTAAATTAAATACCATAAAATACAAGTTGCAAGAAATAAATAAAAAAACTAAAAAAACCGCAGAATACTGGATAAATCATTCCCTCACGCGGCCGTCATTCCCTCACTCCTAAATACAGTGAGGGAATGACTGTGAGGGAATGACGAATTTTAACTTAAGCTACAAAAAAACCGACACATAACCTCAATTTGCTTGTTACATTTCGAATATGTATTTTACTCCCAAAAACGCATAAAACCAACAAATTTTAATTATAGATATTAAAATGCTTAATACATTTATGTAACGTGAGGTAATGATCGTCATAAATTTAACTTTTAACAATTTTTCGCAAAATATTTTTTTACACAAACTCACCTACGGTTGAGAAGAAATCGCCATCTTGAATCATTTGAAAGTGTTGCCAGGTACTAAAAACTTAAGGTTGCATTCCTAAATATCGTTTGACACGTTCAGAAATCGAATATTCGTAATAGGATGAAGGAATGATTTTATTTAGCGGGACATATTTAAAATCGAATTATTGTTTTTATAAATTCGTTGTTGTAAGATGGAAGCTTTTATAGACAATAACAAACATCTTTGTTATATATTTGCATAATTTTATTATTAAGAATTGATATATTTCAGATAAATATGCATTTTAGTAATATTTTTGAACTAAGGGACAAGGTGAGGGAATGATTTTCACGGTAACAAAGTCTTTATATCTTTTTTGTCTTTAGAGGTAATACGTTTTCTTTTTAGACAATAGCGGTATAGACACCTACCTAACGGGGTTATATATATCGCCGAATACTCCTTTTCAACTAGTTCTACGTAATCAGTTGCGTCTGCTCGGCAATCTTTCACTGCCTCCTCGTGCGTTAACCCCTTTTCTCCATCAAACACGAATGAGTCCAGCCATAGCGGATCGTTTGTTAATGCTGAATTAAAGTGGATTGCTTTACGGGCTGGGGGAACTCGCGGCTTGCGAATTTTGGTCGTGGACGGGGGAACGGTTTACGACGTATATATAATATATATAGCTAGCTATATGTGTATATAAATAACTACTGTTACGATAGATGTCACATATTATTCAAGCAGAGGAGGGTATAATAAGATAGACAAACACTCGAATTCATAGTCGAGGTAGGGGTTTCTCTAGGGTAAGTTTCAGTCGCCATGTGACGAATTCAACTTCTTTATAATTCATAAACAAAAGAATCCCCTATTTAGGCACGTGTGGGCCAGATGTGGGTGTTGAATGTTGACTGACCGAATTTCATGAACCAAACAGTCCGCTAGCCGGTTTCGTGCTATTTTATTTTTATTTTGAGACTTCTTGTGTACCTAGTATTTTAATTCGTGAAAATGGATATTGAAAGTGACTTAACTCTTATCGAGAACCTGAGAACTGATGAAGCCCTGCAGCGTGAAATGCGCGTAATATCTGTGCCCAAGCGATATATTCGCAATCACCTGAACCCTTTGGAATTCTACAGCGATATGGAATTTCGCCGTCGATACAGATTTACAAAGGATACCCTGACTAGGAATATAATGCCACTTTTAAAATTAAAGCGGAATACCAATCGAGGCCTACCTATACCACCACTCATGGCTGTTCTGACAGCACTACGATTTTATGCTACAGGATGTTTCCAGGTTTGTTGAAATATAATACCTCCTACATTAATGGTTTTAATACCTAGGTACCTACCACGAATTTGAAACAGACAATAATACTTACCAAAATATTTAATTGCAGACTGTGTGTGGAGATATGGTTTTCATCTCTCAACCTACTGTGTGTCGTATCGTAGCACATATATCAAAAATATTATGTAGTCTACTGAATCAGTATGTGAAATTCCCTTACCTGGGCCAGAGAGTGACGCCGTCCACCAAGCATTTTACAATATCTCTGGAATGCCAGAAATAATTGGGTGCATTGATGGCACACATGTTTCTATAAATAACCCTGGAGGACCTTATGCAGAAATTTATAGAAATCGAAAATCTTACTTTTCTGTCAATGTTCAGGTAAAACAAGTTTATATCTTTAGGCCCCAACTCATTACTTACATTATTTTATTCAAGTACCTAATAATTGGTATAAGGTTGTTATACCAATTTACTAATTTATAATTACCAGTCAGCTTTTAAAAAATAAAGCCTATTTCTTACCTATTTCATTTATTTAAGGTTGTTGGAGGACCAAATTTAGAAATTTTCGACATAGTTGCTCGCTGGCCTGGACGGGAACATGACAGCAGGATCTTTAATAGCAGCTCAGTTAAAATAAGATTTGAAGAAGGTTCAATACAAGGGAAATTGCTAGGGGATAGTGCTTATGCGAGTGAAAGTTATCTACTAACTCCCATTATTAACCCAACTCCTAATTCTTCTGAGGAAAGGTACAATAAAGCTCAAATAAAAACAAGGAATTCAGTCGAGAGATTGTTTGGCATATGGAAAAGAAGATTCCCTTGCTTAAATAAAAGGTTGGGTAACAAAATAGAGAATGTACCTCCAATTATAGTGGCTTGTGCAGTACTACATAATCTTGCAATAAAATTCAAAGATCCACAGCCTCCAGCAATCCCTCAACGAGTAATGCCCCAACCAGATGAAACTCCAAGCAGATCAGGTATTTCGGGACTTGCAGTGAGACGGGGAGTTATCTCAAGACATTTCTCTTAATTTGATTACATCAGGCATGTAATTTACATGCTTGAGTTCATAGTGTGTTCTCATCGCTAAATAATAATTTTTATTGTGAATTCTTATTTAATAAAAATGAAACACCTTTATGTTTGTTTAACATACCTTGCCTAAATTACCTAAATAAATATCATAACTGACATATAGATATTCTTATTTAGTCTTTTTTAACATTCCTCAACACATGATAATATGAACTTAATTAAAATAAATACTATCAAAAGATTACTGGATATATTATAAAGTAAATACTTATTACTTTTCAATATATATAATATAATATTTAACTGTGACAGTTGGAGCTTATTGCAGATAGTGAACTCAAGCTTTGATGGCTGTTTAATTTACCTGTTGAATTCATTATTGCTATGTATTATTATTTTGTAATATACAATCATATACACACACAGCTCAGATCAGAGTAGATATATACATATTTCTCTCTTCATTGGATAAATGAGTTTTCCTTATATTGAGATATAATACATTCACTAAATTAATAATAAGTAGGTATAATAGAAAATAAAACAACAGCAAAATATAGTAATTACCTAATTATTATTTAATTAATTATTTAATAAAAGAAGAAACTAACTGACTGACATATCAAACCCCTGTATGGAATCCGGTAGAAAATTAGAAAGTTGTTTCCTAAAATTTCTTATTTTACAGCTTATTTAAATTCTTCAATTCAATTCTTCTTAGTTCCCTCTGGTGTTCTAACTTCTCTAATTCATCTGTTTCCTTAATTCTGTTCATTTCTTTGGCGTGTCGCAGATTTTCTAAAGCTTGTTTTTCTTCAGTGAGGAGAATTGAACGGCGCAATATATAAAGATCTTGTTGTTGTTCGCCTTCTTTCAAAACATTTTTCTGTCTTGCAGAAATGACATTATTTGCAGTTGGTCCTGAAATAAGACTTTGATTTAGGTACTCTCTATGTAGGTAACTCATAAATAAATAAAAGCCTTTATTTTCGCAAAAGAACTTACATACTAAAACAGGAATGTATAGGTACAGAAGATTACGTATTTGTTATTTTACTTAAAATATAACTAATGATATCTACACACGTTCTTAAATTGTAATTATGAAAATTTTACTAAAGCACTTAAGGTAACTCATAGCAGGTAGGTATTACTTGGCAACCAAATATAAAATATTCAATATTACCTAAACGACTTTGGCGTACTGAGGAGTTTCGGTTTAGTAAAACTGACTGACACTGAGCTGACTGAATGTGAGACTGCAACGGAGTTGTGTCTCTCTCTGGCCCACTTGCTACTTCAGATATTGTAGCAGTATTTAAGGACGGACTCTCTGCATTGATGACTATTGCTGTGAGGAGAAAGAAAATAGATGTATTTTGTAATGATAATAGTATTGGGTAAATATGTGTCTACTGGAATTATTATAGTGGTCTAAGGAAAATCAAAAATGTTTTAAGTAACACAGTATGTTTCATTTCTAGTTTCTCTCCGTTATACAGATTATTTTGCAATCCATAATCAACACTAAACTCACATGAATTTTCGAGCTGCAGATTTTGCGTGTCCCATCCACTTTGTGTTATATCTAAAATATAAGAATCACTTGAAATATAACATATCATTTATTATATCACACGCTAGTAAACCAATATAAGCAAAATTTAAGTATTATGTCATTTAATTTGAAATCCATAAAAAAAGCAATTACCTAATTGTCTGCCGAGCATTGATGAATTGCAGTCTTGCAAAACTGCCTGTGACCGCACAGGTGTTCTCTCTTCTCTTCTTCGTACAGGTGTTGTATCTCTATCTAGACTGTTTCTGTTTTCAGATATGGTACAATCCATAGGTAGACTTTCTGGCATCGATGTTGTGACTATTGCTAAAATAAAAAAAATATAAATTATGTAATGCCTGTTTAATTTCACGGGAAATAACACTAACATAACTATACACTAATAAGGATCTTTATACAGTAAATAAGAGTAATAAACATAATCAACTTCAATACTCACTAAAGGAAGTTTGACTATTTTGAGGATCCCATTCACTTTCTGTTTTAGCTGAAAATTTAAGTTTCATGTTATTTGTTGTTTAATAAAGCTGCATATCAAAATTTAAAAGCTATCAAAATCTAAGTTTAATCTATTATTAAGTACTTACAAATCTCAGTTTTTCTTTCTATTTCAAAGACAGTGTCACAATCAACTGTGTTTGGGATTTCATACATCAGATGTGGTACCACCTCATCCACTCCTGGTACATAATCTTCGCTGGGAAGTAGTGGACTGCCGCCACCTGTTGCCATTCTGGACTTTATTTCTCCAGTTATAGCATCTTTTCTCATTTTTTTTATCTTTTCCCAACATCGCTTTAATTGTATACAATCACGCTATGGAATCAAATTATTTTAAAAATTAAAAAAATATTATTATCATAATAAATCTATCTCCTGTTCTTCTGCTACACATAAACTGAATCCAATACTCTCCTATTCATGAATAATTCGATAAGCTTGAATTTACTTTAGTATCACACTTGTTCTACCTACCAACTTATAATTATGAAGAAAGACAATACCTTACCTTAGTCACAAAAGCGTGGCAGTTGTACTTTTTCGTAATTCGGTCCCAAGCCTCATTCTTTAGCTTATTTGTAGATTTGTTGGTCCTCTTATTTTCAACAACTTTTTCTTGTTTTAATAGGGACACTAGTAACTCTTTTTCTTCAGCAGAAAATACTATTTTTTTGTAAGAATCAGACATTTCTAAAATCTTTAAACACTAATGAAAGGAAATGATTTGTCAATTTTTCATATAAGTAGTTTATATTTTCACAAAATAGTGAATAAGTCTAATACCTACTGTACGTAACACAAAACGCGCGAATAAAACAAAGATTGAAATTGTTCAGTGTGTCACTGTCAAAGTGACATCCATAAAGAATTTTCATAGACAAGATGTAAAACAATAGAATTCAATAGACAATATTGACTGGAACTTCATTCAGCTAGGGGACTCTCCAGCGATTGTTTATGAAACATGAACAACGCCTATTCAACATTCAACCCTTACACAAATGCTGAATGATGAATGTTGGGGGACTGTTCACCACCTGGTCACCCTTCGACTATGAATTCGAGTGTAATACATGTTTCTCTGTAGGTACACACAATTTACATATATATTCTTTAAGAGCTGCTTAATGTGACTATTATTTTACAATAACGCAGAGTGCTTTTGGTTGTATCTATTTTAGGACGAAACAGACCAAAAACAGGCCTGCTATAATAGTTCACTTGCTCACTCTCAAACAGAAATGCCACATCCACGTCCCGCTGAAAATGATGATCTAGGCCCTCTGTATTGTCTACATACTATACCTCGCTGCGGTGACTCCACCTCCTCCTCTTCGCATTGATCCCTGAGAATATCCTGTATTTGTATGTCCTCGATTATATCCTTACCCCTCTGATAGTTCTTATTTTACACTTATTACATTGAATTTTTGTGTGCCCAAGTTGAACACACAAAAAACACAAAAAAGCATGAATAATAGGCATATTTCCTTCCTCACTCATATTTACCTTTCTCTTTTTCTTTTCACCAAGTAATCTGTTTCTGACGAAATCAAGTTTAAGTGTCTCCTAATGTTTCGAAAGCTGTAATAATTCCCTCATATGACTGTGGCATTGAAAATAATATGTTATTTACCTTCTCTTCCTCATTTAAACTGGCATCAGCCTAATTTAGTTCGGAGAATATTTCTTCCATCATATTTATATGCTGCATTAGTGAATTTTTCTCGACGTACATACATGATATCTGACAATTTCCTTCTTAAAAATATTTTTGACCTTACTCCTCTTTTAATCTAAAATTTTGTTCCGAGCTTGTTAACATAGCATAGGCCGTATTTTTTTATATATTCAATGTGACTATCGGCCACGCCTGCAATCAATAAGGCTTGAGTCTTGTTTTCGCGCGCCATGGTGCCTTCAATTTGGGCGTGTACTTTTCATCTTCAATTGCCGCTAATACTCCACTTTCTCTCAAAATACTCTTTATACGAAATGCCCACGTTGTAAAATTAACGCCTGCAAACGGAACCATAGAAAATCTATCCTTTTGTTATAAACTTACGGACGCCGCGGCCGCCATTGCTGAGCTTCTTAAGTACAGTTTTTTTTCTTGAAACCAAAACCACTTTGCCTAGGAACATAACTACGCTCTGCTGCCACTAATATGATTTTGAAACAAACACTTACTTTTATTCATCTTTATTGTTCTTTCACATTAAGTTGAAACTTTACAGGCATACTTTTTTACAACAATTTTTTTAACACAGAACCACAGATAAAGGCTATAGAGTAATTATAGATAGTGAAGTTTGTGTTTCTCATTAAAAACCAGTAAACCGGTTTGGCTTTTATCTTCTGAAATCGAGTGAGTGTTCTGTGAAATCTGCCGCTCCTAGGACACTGCCACCCCTAGGCCGCGGGCTATTGACAATTCCAGGACAGAGGTAAGGGTAATTGCTATCCCTGCCATCTAATAGGAAGGTCATTTATACCTTTGCGATAGAACTCTGGTGATCTAGATACGATAAAATATGTGAAAGCATTTTGTACTGCCTCCTGTGAAGAAAACTTTTTATCACGTAGAAAATTGTCCAAATCACGAAAAAAATGATAGTCCGTTGGAGCAAGGTGGAATTTGGAGGGCGACGAATGGTTTCTAATTGCAGTTCCTGTAGAGTTAAAACGGTTTCTCGTGCTGTATGAGGTCTCGCGTTATCATGGAGCAATAATGGTGAAGATCGATTCATGAGTCGGGGCTGTTTCACTGCTAGTTTTGCTATCATTGTTTGGAGTTTTTAAAGAAGAATTGTTAAAGTCTAGAATCATATATTTATGTTACTAACATCTTTCATTTGCTTTACTATGTTAAAATACTGTTTTGTATTTGAAAAAAAAAATAGTAAAAGAAAGTAACTGCTCTCAACTTGGACAACTTGCTCCATTGGTGTGGGTAACACTGCTACTGGCAAATTTGATGCTACAGGTGGCTCAGGTGATCCAACCTGAAAGATGAAAAAGATATAATTAAAAACATAATATTTAGAATATAATAGATATAAAGGCAACATAAATGTAAATGGTCCTAGTGGGTAATTAATTGCACAAGGAATCCTAGCTAGGATATTCTTATGTACACGATTAAGTGCATGTGTATATGTTGTGTATGAATCATATAAAATTAATATATTTGACATGATAAATTTGTAAGCTAAGCAAGCAGTGTCAGAAACGTAGCATGCAGAAATTAATTTGTTTCCTACATTACGTTTCCATGGGAAAAATGTGCATAAATTTAAAGCTAAGGTAATCAACTAATATATAAAAAATAATTACTTCTAAACCAACTTCTTGTACTGAAACTAGACCAGTTGCAGCCTGGGGTCCTATGATGCTAAGGATTCGCTGCTCCTGGTCAGTTAAAATTAATTTTGAAGCTGGCCCACCACCTGTGCCACCTGCAGCTCGGTGAATTTTCGATGCTTTCCTCTTTGTGTTATCTTTGAGGTCACTCCACACCTTTGCATGCAAAATAAACTAAATTTTTGCATATCAAACAAAGAGTATTAGGTAATGTAACCCAATGTTTTAGGATCGTAGTTAAGCAGGATGCACAACTTACAAACAAAGGAATAAGAAGGAACGCAGCATGCTGCATGCATAGTAAAGTAGTTGTAAGTTGGGTGAAACTTACCTTTTTCCACTTTTCTACCGGCTTGGAAGTCCCCGTCGTGTCCCAGTTGAGAGCATTCGTCAGCTCTTGCCATTTGTCTATGGCCCTTAGCCTGCCGCTAGGGTGCCATCGCTTGGTTTATTTAAGTCACCATTTCTAAAAAAATATGTGTATGTGATCAAAACAAATTCTCTAACGCATTGGTAGATATAATATAAAGAAAAGTATAAATATTATATATATTATGTATATTCTTCTTTAAGAAGAAAAGATTGATACATACCTCTCCATAAAATCAATCATCACTTCGAACTGCGAAGCGCTGGTTCTCATCATTATTTAATTTATTATTTTATATATGTTTAAAATTTTAGCAACCGCGAAAACTATGTTTATAACTTACTTCATCCAAAACGTCAATTTATACAATATCGAAGGAGAACTTTTGTCTCTTTTAGTTTGCCGGTGTGTAAAAGAGCTGAAGCGAATAAAGTGAACTTCGTTCAATCGAGCTACTCGATGGTCGAAATCGTGTAAACTATATTCGAAAACTTTAACTCGTACTACCGATTACATCGAAAACCATATTGTAACAAACGCACCTCAACAAACGGAACGATAGGTGGCTTCTTGCCACATTTGGGTCAGACCAGAAATAGTCTGCCGATGTAATCGATGTTCAGGACGTTCATAGGCACGCAGCAACAAAATATAATGCACTCACGTACCTTAGAGAATCGATGATGACTTCCACTATCGATTGGGCACACCAGCTAGTTAGATTCTGAACATCAGGTCAAAGTTGTGGGGGTGAGAAGATGCTATAATAGGTATTTCTCGATAACTGCGGTGGCGGTCGCGTCAGGTTAAACGACGCGACGTGCGTTCGCGGCGCGTTCAAATATGTAACTCTCGATTGCAAACTGCCCTCCAGCTTCCGTCAAAATTGTCAACTCACGGGCAGTGAGCGCATGACAGCTTTATAGGGCTGCGTTTTGTTGCTGCATAAACCTACTCACGCAGAACATCGACTACAACGTTAAATGTTCGTCTGTTCGTGTCTGTTCGTGTTCGCCAACTGTGTGCAAAAATATGGCGACCTTACGTTTCTCCGACGTAGAATCGCATTGTAACAAGCGAGAACATTTGGAAGTTTTGCCACGACTTTTTCCATTCCGCGGCATTGTTCTGACTATCCGCTTTTGATATGTTTAACTGCGTGATATTGGTGAAAAGGGGTGGTTGCGACCACGTGTCGGCTCCCGGCGTGCCTCGACTCTTTTCAGGATTTGACATTTTATTTTATATATTTTATGTATATTTCGATTTGGTATTTAATATTTAGTATATTTAAGACTGATTAGATGGTTTTTTAATGACTTTTACTAAATTATTAAATTTTATCTTTTAATGGTTCGCAGGAAAGTGGACATAAGGTGCCAATCAAACCACCAATTGTAAATTCATGCGACGTTTCAATCCTTTATTGGACCATCATCAGGCATCTTTACATGCAGCAGTCAATCGACATCTCTTCATTAACATTCTATTATTATGTACGATTTTAAGTCCAAATGCATTATATATTATTTTGAAGTTATGTTTAAAGCTGTATTAATTTTGAAACTTTTTTTTTTAATTTATATATTACAACATTTAAATTAAATTAGGTAACAATATGTACAATTTTAAGTTCTTAAGTTTTTAGGTTATACATTTTCAAGGCATCAGGCTCTCAGAATTTGATTATTAAACTGCATCTTTACATACATTTTGGTTTTTTTTTTTTTCCCTCCTATGAAAAGTGGCTTCGACCGTTAACGAATAAGAGTTAAAAAATTTAAAAAAACTATGTAGAAAATGGAATTTAACATAAATTAATTAAGATATACAAGATGTATTGATTCTACTACATGTGAGACACGATAATTAAAGAAATTTTAAGAACAAAATGACAATATAACAAGCAATAATGATTAAATAGAAATTAGAAAAATACATGTAGAAAAATTAAAATAGGAGGGAAAAAAAAAAAAACCAAAATGTATGTAAAGATGCAGTTTAATAATCAAATTCTGAGAGCCTGATGCCTTGAAAATGTATAACCTAAAAACTTAAGAACTTAAAATTGTACATATTGTTACCTAATTTAATTTAAATGTTGTAATATATAAATTAAAAAAAAAAAGTTTCAAAATTAATACAGCTTTAAACATAACTTCAAAATAATATATAATGCATTTGGACTTAAAATCGTACATAATAATAGAATGTTAATGAAGAGATGTCGATTGACTGCTGCATGTAAAGATGCCTGATGATGGTCCAATAAAGGATTGAAACGTCGCATGAATTTACAATTGGTGGTTTGATTGGCACCTTATGTCCACTTTCCTGCGAACCATTAAAAGATACATAAAAAATGGACACAACGTTAAATAATTAAATTTTATTTTACACTTCTGACACCATGTTGTAATATTACTTTATTCAGAGACCAAAGACACAAGACTAATGCTATTGACATTGACAGTTAGAACTTATATTAGTTTATAGACTATACAACACTCCTGAGACTTCTAGAATTGAAGTAATGAGAAAAATTAAGATTTCATTCCATTACTTTCACAAATAAAGTTTTGGTAGTGAATAAAGCTTGTTGCAAAGCTCTGGGAGAGATGAGGAATGAAGATAATCATCATTCTACTATGATGAGTGTTGCAAAACTAGGGAATCTCCCAGCTTAAATTGTAATTACTAAAAAAAATTTTTGATTTATTTGATATCTACTTTTATTTGACTATATTTCATTCAATTTCCTCTCTCTTCTAATTTCTTTTAAAATAACTCAGGATGACTCAAATTATGCAGTCTTTCAAATATCGCCCGGCGAAAATTAACCGGCACGAAAGGACGTGATTTTTCCATTGAAACATCACAGATTAACTGAATGTTAGTCCACGGATACTAACTTTTTCTAAGCGATGGCTTGAACCTTTTTCTTGTAACATTAGCAGCTCTGGATCACTATAGGAGGCGGAAGCTTTTCATGGCGTTAAAGAAATGCATAGAGCAAAGGCTTATGATTAGTAAAAATAGTAACTAGGGTTTGGGAATCCCCGACAATTTCAAAGTCCCGGGACACGAGACAGCCTACAATCAAAGTCTGGGGAATTCCCGGGACTTCGAGACTTTTATTTTTTTTTCGTTATTTTGATTTTTAGGTCCCGACGTTTCGAATGATTAAACAGCGATCATGGTCAAGAGCAAAATAGTGGAGGAGGAGGAGAAGGAGGTAAGTGAGATACCAGGGGGGAGTGGTCAAATTGCAGGGAGCTCGGCTCAAGTTGCAGAGATCTCGGCTGCTGTGGATGGGAATTTCATCTGGTCGGATGATACATCTTTCTCCGGTCAGAAAGAAACATGATACCAACGTTTCACGGCCCAACTTTTGACGACCTTGCCAGTATCCATATTTTTAAAATTCTGGGATCGGGAATTTATGAGGATAATAGCAAAAGAGACTAATAAATATGCGTGGCGGACTATCGCATACTTGTCGGACCTTGACATCGTTAAAGGAGTACCAAAGTATTTGGATTCCTGGATCAATGTCACGGTCGATGAAGTCGTGTAGATATTTTGCCATTTTGTTTGTGCTTAATGAAATTGAAAAAAGAATGGGCGCTATCGAGAGAGTATCTCCACTCGCCATAGCAACTGTATTGGATCCCAGGTATAAAAAAATTCACTTCAGAGACTCACTTGCTTGCTCTACAGCAGTCGCAATAATTAAAGACTTCATGAAAAATACTACACAAAATATTGAAATCAGATTCTGATCAATCTTAAAAACAAGAAGAGAGCTTTTTCTTACGGGATAATCATCACAAGCTAGTAACCAAGACTTGGAAATCATCACAATCTGAAGATGCAATTTCTGATGAATTATCAATCTACTTGTGTCGTCCAGTAGTAGGCAGGCTCAATGAGAATCCTTTAGAGATTTGGCAAGATCTACAAATTCAATTTTCTAAGCTTTATAAGATTGCCTTCAAATATTTAACTATTCTTGGAACTTCTGTTCCATCCGAACGATTATTTTCAAAGGCTGCTCAAATAGTTAATCAGCAAAGAAATAGAATGAAAGGTAAAAGATTAAGCAAACGGTTATTATTGCAAAGTTAATCTAAAGAGCATTGGTCTTAATTAGGAAGGTAAAGTGAAAGTAAGTTTTGGAGATACCTAGATTGAAACTAGTATTAAATATGTCTTTATTTTTTTTACTGTTTTGAAGTTTTGTGGTATGTAATAAAATATTTCTATTAATTTGTCGTTTTTATTTCATTTGCAAATGTAGGTATAACTCACGTCAGTCATCTCACCACTATTTTCTTAGTATTACATTTCTATTTAAGGAACACTCATAGAAAATCACTATCATTACACTACTAGTTCAACTATGTTACTCTAGTCTCTGATCCTACATTCACACATACAAAATCAAGGACCACCAAACTTTGCCTTTCCCTTGAAAGAGGTAATATTAAACTTTAGTGGAAAGTATTCGATAGTAAAAAAATTTCGATGTTTTCTAGCGATGTACCGTAATATGCTCTAATTTGGCCTACCTAGCCTAACATTACCTATATAGATTATTTAAACGTCTGTAGCGCCGTGTGACATTTCTGTCACAAACCGATTCTTGGCCATTAATAATTAAAATATTATTTCGAGTCCATTTTGTGGCACTGTAACAAACCGATGTATCGACTTAGTGTGACACAAATAATGTAGATGGCGTAAGTGCCGCGTGACAACACTTGTTTGTCGCCCACACGTTCTCAACTACCTACTTGATTTTTACAAATAATCAAAAATCTGTGAAAAATAGAAAAACGCGATAAATACTGTGTGTGTGATAAACTCATAATATTTTGGTATGACAATAGTATTTATGATTTGTTATCAGCTTTTTTACGATCTGAAATACAAAGTTTTATTATGCGTTTTTCAGGCAAATTTCTTTAGGCAAATTTCGTCTAGGACGTCTTTTAGGTCCTATGTTCATACCACATTGAATCCATTCTGCTGTATCGTCGTATGATGTCTTGAATGAATAAACATCAGATCCCTTAATTTTAATTAGTCGATTGTCCGACAACTTGACAGTATCTCCATTAAGATTTTTGTTGAAATTGATAGATAATTGATCAGTTAAATCCTTTTAATCAATAAAATCTGAAAAATTCAATTCATGGACTTGGATTAAGGTTTGCCTTTTCTTTTAGCATTCCTTCTTAATTGGATATATTGATCGGGAACGTATATAGGGCCTGTTTTATTAGCATTTTAATAGTCTTTTCAAATAACTGAGTGAAGGTTGTCTCCTTCGTTTTGGGTGTGACCTTTCACTAAAAACTTATAGGTAATTGAATTAATTACCAATGTTCTTTCTGCATACGTATACATGCTTAGTAAGTATCTGAAAAAATAAACATTCAAATATTGATTAATAACAGTATTGACTAATGTTGATATAAGAATTAATTCGGTGCACTTAAAACCTACCTATTCTTTTGCTGACCACAGCAATTATCGGAATAGAATATAATATTTATGAATTAAATACTGCTTCGAGTTTCTGAAGATGGTCTTCGAAGTCACGCCCCACAATAATAATGTTATCTAGGTAAACAAGGCAGGCTGCTCCTAGTAATCTAGAAAGTACATGTTCCATCAACCTCTCGAATGTGGCTGGTGCATTGCATAACCCAAACTGTCCACTTGCTAGTAGTCACTCTTTAAATCGCGACTTGAAAACCATTTCATACCACTGAGAGTGTCTAAGGTGTCGTCGATTCAAGGCAGGGGATAACTATCCTTTTTGTTACGTCGTTGAGCCTGTGGTAATCGACGCAAAACCTTGTGTGATCCATCCTTCTTCCTTACCAGTACCACTGGCGAACATCAAGGACTAGTGGAGTGTTCTTTGATGTTATTCTTTCTCATGTCTTGGATCATGTCGTCAACTTCTTTTTCTTTAGCCCATGGAATTCGTCTAGATCGTTGTCAAATAGGTGTTACGTTCCCAGTATTAATTTTATGCTTAACTAATCCGGTTCTTCCTATATCGCCGTCATGTTTGGAGAATAAATCTGAATATGTTATCGATCGCTATGTTGTCTCAATGCCTAACTTCACGTTGTCACAATAGTGACAGTACTCATAAATAGCTAACTTCACAGATACTACTCACCGACGGCAGCGCGTTGTAAATTCTACACATTTTCAGAGACAGGCGGGTAATGCTTTAGTATGAAGCGATGGTTCTCCTGGTCTCTAATCTCTATGGTTCTACCAATAAAATTGACATAGTTTGTCATAACTTACATTTATGTCGTACTGACTCCCGACACGTTCTCACTACGCGAGGCGCCCCGCACAAGTGACAAATACGTCGATGTTTCCGAGTATCCTTTTGAAAAATACGTCAAATACCTAATGACATTCACTCCATCTATCGAAAACTACCGAAAATGTAATTGTCATTTTTGTCATAGAAAGAACTTTCGAAATATGAACTTATGACAATCAAAAGTCATTTCAATGCAAAGTCAGGATTAACTGACTTTTTGAATTCTTCATCTGATAATCCTTCTCTAATTTTTTTGTCCTCCTTAAAATAGTTGAGGACAGCAGTCAAGGACCATTCTTCAGTAATTTGTTGTTCAGGCGTGTATGGTGCTGTGCGCTCATGAAATATTCCTTCACTAACCAAATATGATTTAAATTCATTGTTTACATATTCACGTCCGTTGTCTGTATGCAATATATGAGTGCCATGACCAAACTTATTTTTCACTATTGCATTGTATTTCTTAAAGCAATCCAGGACATCACTTTTGTGCTTGATTATAAATACATGTTTATAGCTTGTAGCACCATCTTTAAATAAGACGAAATATCTTGCTCCAGATACAGATGTATGTTCTGTGATGAACCTTCAGGAATTTTGTCTATGTCTCTTTCGAGTGCTCTGGCAGTTGTTATTTTTAGACCTTCTGTTGGTGGAGACACTAATCTGTAGCTTGAGAGTATACCGGTTGCCATCACACCCCGCGTAACAAGTTCAACCTCTTCATCCACTTTCATACCGAACAGTTTATAGTTTCTAGTCTTGGTGTCATATGTCCATATGCCTGATCTTGCTTCGAAATCTACTTCGTACCCACCAGGAATCACGAACTTCATTGGAGACATTTCTGCTGTAAGTGGGTCTCTATGTGCGAACAAGTATAAGAAACAGATTAACGGTGCACTTTTACTTCTTTGCCTTACCATGTTGGCCAATATGATTCTATTCAACTTCGATATTGACCTTCCTTGTTCCTTTATAAATTTGTTTAAATAAGCATTTTTCCACTTAAAGTCATTTTCCAGTATTTTCTCTACCACAGCTTGTGAATTACGGTACAAGTATGCGAATGCATGTTTTACAGTCTTTTTTATATTCTGCGAGGATATCATGTAGGGGGAATCACACACGACCTCTTCTGGCAGTGGATGTATGTCTTTTCTGGTGTAGCCAAGCTCTATGTCTGTCCTGTTGACACGATAACTATTTCATAGTCATCTCTTAGCCTCATTTGATATACCCCAGTTGTCATATATTCCGTTTCGTTATTGAAGTTGAATGCTTTCACCACATCTACATTTTTCATCCTAGGTATTTCCGAGTATTCTTTGGGGGTCATCCCAGCATTCTGTGTGGTTCTTTGTTTACAAACGCTCTTATCTGAAGCATGTTTCTATTCTGATTCCGCGACGTTGTCTCTGTGTATCTATACTTTATGTATGTCCCCACCTCCATTTACATAGATAGGAACTCCCTATTAGTCGTGAAGTTGCAGGACATTTCCATCAACCATGGGCCATTATGGGTAAACTTTCCGTTTATGTCCCCATATTTAAAGCTTACCTATCAGCTATGTTTCCTATAGTGACTTCTCGGCAATCGGAAGGCATTGGACATGTTATCAACCCATCCTTCTTGCATTCTAGTGTGGAGCCCCTTTCGAATAGTGCTTTTAGCCACACATACACGAGTTCATTTTTATTGCTTATCAGGTCTAAGAAATCCACAACTTTCTTTTTCATTATTGTAGTATTGTAGCAAATGTCTTTGATATCTGAGATACTTATATTTGACAGTTTTGCTTCAACATATAGGCATTTTATGAAGTTTTCTAAAATGGGCTCCCAAGAAGTGTTAGTGTCCATATTTATTATTTCTATGTTACTCACAACGAAGTTGTTATGTAACATAGCATGCTTTATAGGCACAAGTTTGGATCCGAAATTGGGCAATATCGGCAGGTATCTTTCTCTTGGATCCATTGCGTTAAGAAGAACTCTAATTTGCCTGACCAAACCAATTTTATCCTCCATACTTATGTTAAACATCTCTTTTATGTTCTCAATCTCTTGTGTCTCCACTCTGGAATCTGGCAATGTTAGGTCACTAAAAAGAACTTCTTTCAGGGCAGCTGTGCGTAGATTAGGAGGAATGTCAACAATGGTTGCCTTGTTCTGACGATTTGTCTCTGAATGATGGGACTGGGACTTTTATAGCTCCTTCACTGGGGACAAGACTATGCTCTATCCACCAATCGATTGAGTCAAGCCTGGCTAGGATCTTTCCATGCCTGTGACTGTCGTTCCTCATTTTTCCTGAAGTCTGCGGGAACAGATGCATAGGCATTTTGTGGTGTAATGCTCTTTTTTCATCTACTATAATAGGAAATTTTTGGTTCAGCGAGCACATTGCTGTAGAGAGAGGGTTGGGATCTTTTGTACACTTTGACGATCTCTCTATTAATTTAATGTGGTGGAGTTTCCTCTTATTTATTATTTCAGCGCTTTTTTTGTTAAACCTCAATATGTCATTTACGGCCTTCATAAGTATCTCTTTCTTCTTGGCATTTCTTTCTTTTTTGTTTTCCATTTTAAAGTTAATTATTACAAGGATCTGTTGATACCTAAATTAATTTACGTTAAGTTAATAATTACGTTTTAAGTTGATACGTTAAACTTCATTAAAATATTTCATTTCTACGATAAAAAAACCCTGTGATTGCTTCTAATGAGTCGTCCTTACTCGTTAGTTTATATAGTTAATACTGGCTAAACCTTAAGACATATCAAAACGATGTACTAAAAAATTGTAGGGTGTTGAAATGTTGAATGTTTATCATTATAAGGAAGAGCAAAGCAAGGAGTCATCCTCATAATCAGAACAAGTCATCGCTCTTAATAAAAAAAGACGAGTTAAGTTCTTAGGTATTTATGGCTTAACCGGTCCGGAATTTCAACCGTTTTCCGAGCCTTGGATATTATTATTTTTAGATGTATTAAGACCCTAATTTTTAAAAAAAAACAGTGTTTTCGATGCTGGGAAGTACTGGGTTAATGTAAATATTGTCATTTATTTTGCATGATTTATTTTATTTCTATTTTATACGC
Organism: Boloria euphrosyne; assembly: GCA_951802675.2. Classification (NCBI taxonomy): domain Eukaryota; kingdom Metazoa; phylum Arthropoda; class Insecta; order Lepidoptera; family Nymphalidae; genus Boloria; species Boloria euphrosyne. The sequence continues at coordinate 2,473,482 of OX637895.1, forward strand.
AACACGATGGAAATTATTAATTAATACATTTAAAACACATACATAAAGAAATTTACAAAGAAGTTATACTTCTTAATAACAGTCGATAAGATCTCATTGTGAAGACCAAAACGACTTTCATATCCGACACTGTACTTAAACAATGTGCCAATTTGATTGCTGTTCATGGCCGTCCTTTTTCAATGTTACACGACAAAGCATTCCAAAGTTTAGTAGTTTTGATTCCGTGAAATACAGCTACTATTAATGCGTGCAATGTTAAAGAAAATGTGCACTTATTGGCTACAAATAAAAAAGAGCAATTAGCAATAACTTTACAAGACAAAATTAAATCTTTGAAATTAGACATCGCTTCTCTTGCAAGGAGAAGTTTTTTAGGAATTAATTGTCAGTCTTTACACGAAAGTCAAGTTGTATTAAAATAAATTTCAGCGCCATACTTCTGAACATCTCAAAGAATTACTAATATTCAATCTTTAGTGATTTCGTATGAATACAGAAATCAACAAAAAATATATTGCATTACAACTGACTGGAGCTCATATGATAAAAATGAGTATACTTCTTAATGACATAAACCATTTCGTTAACATTGATTTACCTGTGGTTACACAATCTGACCCCAGCATTAATCAATCAAATAGTTATTTTGATTTTGAAAATTCTTCAGATAACATCAACGTTGAAGAGGCGTTTACCGCATAACTAACATTCTTAAAACATAGTTTACTCATACAAGAGGTGAAGAAGCTGAATACAAAAATGGTATAGTAAGATGTGCCGCACACATATTTCAGTTAGCACTGTGTGGCGAAACATACATTTATTTTCCTCGCAGACTCCAAAGTGGTGACCCCGACGTGATATGAACACGCAACATGGCTGAAGAATGGTCCTTGACTGCTGTCCTCAACTATTTTAAGGAGGACAAAAAAAATTAGAGAAGGATTATCAGATGAAGAATTCAAAAAGTCAGTTAATCCTGACTTTGCATTCTTGAAAGTTCAATACCCGGTTCATACTGAAACAATTGATTAGAAACAGAAACAATATGTGGCATACAAGAAACCAATAATACTACCAATATACCAACTAATGTGGGACTTGTCTAATGTTTCTGATGATTTCTTGTGGAAACCAGAATTTCTACCTAAACATACTTACTACAATGAAGAGCCTCTATCTATAGATCTAGAATTTTTTATCATGATGTTCTTATTAAGTAACAATCATATTAGTAAAATAATAAAGAAATCAATGAGTGGAATTGCTGACTTTCTGGCTATGCTTAGAGAGGAATATGATATAAATGATGAAGTTAGAGCCTTAGGAACCTCAATTGGGTCAAGAGATATTACTTTACCAAGAACTGCTGGAGTTATATATTATATGGATGCCTTCCATTGCAGTGAGGCTGTTTCATGAGAGGTTAGTTAAATAAACAGTTCCCTATTCTTCTATCCCTAAAGTAACTGATCCGCTAGAAATTGCAAGGACAGCTGGAACAAGCTAAATAATTTCTTCTGCAGTTGGAACTGAAGAACTGACACATCCAATTTGTTGCCCGTTCCTACCATCACTTCATCCTAGGAAAACTGAAAATGCAACACACATCCATGCTCTCATGCTGTATGTGGCTATAAAGTTAGATGACATCATACATAAGGTAATATTAAATAACGATAACGACCAAATGGTGCTTGGAATGTGCAAAGATCTGAGCTAGCATTATCCAATTTCAACATCCAAAAGCCAGAAAAAGCATCAAGATGTGAAAAATAAGAAGCACCTTTCAATATTGACCTAATTTCATCTATACTTTTAAGAGGATAATGTTCTCTCATTGTATATTTACTGAAATTCCTAGGATCTAGACATATTTGTGACTGACTTTTTGACACAGTGATAACGACAGAATCATTATAAATTTCATTTTGATTTGTTGAGGTTGGTAATTGGTTACTAATTTTTGCATTTCATTTTTCACACCTTCATCTAGAATATGATTAATGTTAGGAAAATAGCACAACTCATCATAACTACTCATCATACAACTCATCTAATTATCATCTGTTGGGGCAATCCATACTACACAGTCTTTCATACATGTTAACATTACGCAAAAAAGTGTAACCTAGAATAATCTTCCAAGGAATTGAATCCATAGGAACATTTTTATATTTATAATTATCTACCACTAAATCTAAGGTAGTCGCACCGCGGGCTTTAGTATAACCTAACCCAGTTAAGGCAATGTTCATAATTTTTTGATTTATGGGAGCACTTAGTTCGTCGAAAAAATCATTAGCTAATTAGCACACGTCACAACCGGAATCTATCTATGCACTTGTCGTTTTATCGCACAAACTTACAGTTTTCAAAGGCTTTCACGATATAAATTTTCACTTAAAAGTTTGCTTACATTTTCTTCATATACAATGCCAATGTTACATTCTTTTTCATCTTCCATCTCTTTCGTTAAATTAGAACAAGCTTTGCCTAAGCGCGGGATCTCCGACGATATCCGACGACGACGATATCCGAGCGCTTCCGAAACGATGACGCCATGATAGAATGCGATGCCGAAGCACAATTTGATGACACTACGTCGATTTTTATTAGCCTTATTATGTGAATCAATTATTAAGTTGTTTTGAAATGTAGCTTTTTTTTATAAGTTTCATATATGTACTTTAATTTTTTCTTTAAGTTCAACGTACGTCAATGCGCCATAAAGCATAATTTTATTAATCTCTAAGTCTTGAATACCTTAGATAATATATTTAAGGCGATTAGCGTCGCCAATGGCCTTGACAAAAATTTTACTACGATCAAAGACTATGCTACCGCAGACGCGCCTCACGCGGTATAGATAAACTGGTATATACTGTAATTAATGAGAGACTCGGAGATGTAATAGTAGAATTATCTTCTATACATATTTTAAAATTCTGACTTACTCTTGAATCTATTTATAGATTTTTTATGAAAAATCTTTTTGAAATAGTTATTAATAATGAACTTATATATATATATATATATATATATATATATATATATATATATATATATATATATATATATATATATATATATATATATATATATATATATATATATATATACAGGGTGGCGACGCTTGACCAACATTCCTTTAAACTGCATGTAGGGTGAGATGATATAAGTCGATAAAAATTATCAATTTGAAAAAAATCCTTCAAATAAAAAAGTGCATTTTTCAAACAAAATAAATACAATAAAAATGGTCATCAAAATAAACACCATTACATCATAAGTTTATTGACCCTAGCTTAAGACGGCAACATCGCACTGTCCCCGAACACTCGTAGGTACTACTAGCCATTGCGTCGTTTGCAAAGAATAAATAATTCGCAGAAATGACATAGTGTATGCCTTAAGTTGAGTAAAATAATTTATCTTGATAGTAAGTAAATAAAGTGGCAGGCAGTGGTAGCCCGGCGGTAACGCGTCGCTTGTATAACTAAGTGATGCGGATTCAAATCCGGGTCTCGCACCTCTGATATTTTCATGTACGAATCATTTCTATCCTGATTACCACTTGTCTTACGGTGAAGGAAAACATCGGTGACATCACATGAAACCAAGTCGGCATTGAATGTGTTAAGACGTATTAAGTACTTGAACTTGTTACAACTTTTGCTAACTTATAAATTAATCCTGCTAAATTAGAAGATGGATTTGACAATACGATATTTAAACCTCCGTTAGATAAACAAATTGGGTCATTTGAAAAATAGCTTTGACGCTGAGTCTCGTTCCGCACACATTCCATTAATATATGGAAAATACTTTGTTTTTTTAACTATTTTTTTTCTATTGTACTCGTTGTTAGTTCTAGTTTGCCTCTAAACTGCTACTTAACATTATGCTTTAATGTAAAAGTGTGTTTATTATTTTGGTCTTTTTTGAGTAGTAATGTGATTTTTTGTAAGCGCAGTTTTGTGATATAAGTATTTGTCCCGTATGATATGTGTATCATACAAAAAGTATCCTAGAGTTTGTTTTAAGCTAATGTGAAAATCCCCTGACTTTTAAAAGAAACTGAGTGCTCTTTATAACTATAGTATATATAGCGGTGAACTATGACCTGATCCCCCTCGTACTCGGCCCGTGCCCAGCAGTGAGATGTTAAAAGGGCTCATGACAAAAAGTAAACAAAATACATGTAATTCATCACATAAGATGTATTTAATGTAGTAAAAAAATCAACAGTCTTGTTGTGGTCATTGAGTTATTATGACTACGTATAGAGTGGGCGCCTCAACTAGATTTATTCAAACACCTGTATAGGCCGATCGGCATATACGCGTTTAGTCTGTGCCGAGCGGCTGCGGTAGCTTGACGCATTGGAGTAAAAATTATTACGTCTAAATATGCCATGTGTAGTGACAAACCGTTCAGGAAAATCAAATAAAAGTCAAGAAGTGACTTTTCACGCGTAAGTTTACTGCATTTTCGTTTAATCACGCTTAATTTAATAATTTTGTATAATTTTAAAGTCATGCCGACGCGCCATGCGGCGGCGGCCATGATTGTTGAAATCAAAGAGTAAAAAAAAGGTCTACGCAGAAGTGACAATATCGAGTTGCTATGTTAATTAATACAGATAATGAAATTATTTTGTAGTTCCCTATCAAATAAAACATTTTATATTATTATATATATACTTTTTTATTAAGCTATTGTATTTACAGAATATAAAACCTTATTGGTGTTAGGTTTTTTCGTTACGGAATTTCTCGATTCGGTCGCCGCGCTCAAAGCCCGCGATAGAATCTATGCAATAGCTTAAAAAGTAATTGTAATTAAAATAATTAGTTGTATGCTCATTAGGCAGAATATAAACAAAGTGTCCGTGTCCCTTCTGCATAGTAATCTATGATGCGGTCGCCTCCTCCCCCGCGCCCCGGGCGGCCGCTAGTGGCGAACAGATTTTGTTCGCGGCGTCTACTCTAGTAGATTAAGATCCCAGAGCGTTCTGACATAACTTATTTTCACATGGATGAAACCTTCACGACTTAGTAGCGTCTAGTACTACTTTAAATACCTGCCTACTTGTGGAGCTTGCCCTGTGACACCTGGGCAGGTACCAGGTGAGAAAGGTAACTAAAAATATGACTTATCTTACTTAAATTTGTATGGCTGATTTTTATATATATATTGTAGAATATTATTCTAAACTAGAATTATAAAGTGTCAGACACTTTTAATGGACCAGAGCTTTTGTCAGACGCTTTAAAGCTCGACAAAAAATTAATGAACTTTACTTATTTTTTCATGTCTGACTTTTAAATATGTTATTCAAGTAACTATTACAAAGTTATATTTCATCAGTCAGACACATTCAAGTGACCAAACATCCCCTAAACACAATAATATATACACACCTGAAGTACCTACAGAATATAAATTAATAAAAATATTCGAAAAGTAAAGCACCTACTGATATGTGCATTGTGTAAATATAGCGGAAATAATGGTAGGAAGTTAAATTTGATCTTAAAATTAGCGCCTATGTTACTATTACTATAAAACTATATTCCTACCAACATATTCCCTCAATGCTATTAAATAACTACATGTAAATTAAAAATAAAATGAATAAAAAAACCTGTGCAAATTCTTATATTTATTTGATACAAACAAAGTTTTTTTTTTGGTCAATAACCCCCGGCGTCCTTAGAAGACCTTACCAAAATTTCATCAGATAGAATATATAGTTTAGAAATGCATAAAGAACAAACATACAATCTTTTAATTATTAGGGCGAGCGAAGCGAGACCAAACACTATCCCACAACCAGAGCGTTTTGTGGTACACTTTACTGAAAAACAGTCACGCCTATAGATTTATGCTTTAACATAGTAATCTAAGTTCACATCTAGATGTGTTATCTGTCAAAAGAATATATTATATATCTGAAATCGCTGGACTGATTTTGATGATTTGCTAGTATTATAATAAAATTCTAATCTATTCGAATCTGTACATTAAATATTTAAATTAAAAATCTTATTATATTATTCTTTTATCATACAGGTACAGAGGCTAAATATATAGTTTTTAGAATTTTCGTCTGTTTGTCTGTCTGTGACGAGAAAATCACTGGACACGTTATGATGAAATTTGGTATAATGATAGTTGGTTATTCGGGTCGTCAGAAATATATACTATGAGTTATAACGTATCCAGTAATATATTTAATTTCAATCTAACAATTTGGTTTCCGGTCTGTAGAATGTGTTTTTAGAACATTTTTTACATAATAATTGTTCAGTACTGATATGATTTCTCAGAAAGAACAAATCCTGCAGTAAAAAATATCCTTTATATTGACCTGGATACCTCTATGACCATACTCAATTTCATTAAAATTTGTCTATCGGTTTTCTTGTGAAACAGTCACAGTCAAACTGACAATTTTTTTTAAAGAAAAAAAGATTCAACTTGACAAATATATAGATATACATTTTGCATGGGTTGAATCTTTTTATCTTTTTTTTTAATAAGGGATCCTATTGAAATAAGGATGCAAAAATCTTGGATTGAAATTAGTAAGTATTTTCAATACATTTCAATTTTTTACTCTGAGAGGCATGCGCATAGTGCTCTCGCGCTCGCACTCCCGGCTGAATAATTTTGTGTTTATTGTTTTGGGGATGTTTGGTCACTCGAATGTGTCTGACTGATGAAATATAACTTTGTAATAGTTACTTGAATAACATATTTAAAAGTCAGACATGAAAAAATAAGTAAAGTTCATTAATTTTTTGTCGAGCTTTAAAGCGTCTGACAAAAGCTCTGGTCCATGAAAAGTGTCTGACACCTTATAATTCTAGTTTAGAATAATACTCTACAAAATATATATAAAAAGCAGCCATACAAATTTAAGTAAGATAAGTCATATTTTTAGTTACCTTTCTCACCTGGTACCTGCCCAGGTGTCACAGGGCAAGCTCCACAAGTAGGCAGGTATTTAAAGTAGTACTAGACGCTACTAAGTCGTGAAGGTTTCATCCATGTGAAAATAAGTTATGTCAGAACGCTCTGGGATCTTGGTATATAGTAATAATAACTCAATGGTTGTGGTGGTTATACTTTTTAGTTGATTATAAAAAATGATTCATATCAATTTATCACCTGGTAGTTAAAAAATAAATCTAATATGTAATAAAAACAAGAAATGATTTGCAAATGAAATTCTTGTACAATTTCCATATTATAAATTAACATTTTTCAATATTATTAAATACTAATTTAAAAGTAGTTTTTACAGTGTATTTTTTGTTCTATGGCGCAAAAATCCTTGACAGTCGCGCCATTTTGTCCAATCGGCAAAATTCAAAGAAAAACAAAGACACGTGTAAGCACCACCGCCGCCGACTGATACAGAGTAGTTGCCGACAATAATTAAATTAATTTATTCTTCTTAATAAATTTAAGGAATTAAATTAATTTATTCTTCTTAAAACATTTCCTTTAGGAAAACATTTATAAAATATTTATTTGAACTAATTATTACTATAACATTTTTTTTAATACTAAAAGGCCTAAAAATACCAATCATAATAATATTAAAGTAGCATTTAAAAAAAGCAATAAAATTACCGCCGCTACTACGATTACTCCGTGCTTCAAATGTCGGCATTGCTTTGAAAAGGCGGCTTAGGTTTTTAACTTTTTTCTATTTATTTAGTTGGCTTTAAAATGTCGAAGTGGGTACACGTGAAAAAGGGCTGATTTTTAATGAATCGACCCAATAGTTGTGAAAGTGAAAATTTTATACCTAATGTATTAGTTTGAACTTCCTTTAAATCTTGGCGCGCTTTTGGCTCTAAAATAGTGAACTATTAAGCCCCAGCGTCTCTTGGCGATGGTATTTGGTACCTGGTCTGGTCTAAGTCTTCAATAAACGTTCATATCCTGGCCACTTCCACGCATAATTGCCATTGCCAGGGTACGTAGGCACGAAGTCATAATTCAACGGTCAACGTGTCAACCGTTTAATAACCGAGAGAAGCTACAGCATCAGGAGCTCTGGCCTGGGGCTACCTACCGCTGCGCGTACCTATCTAATACTTGGTTTTGAGGAACTGATTGGTAGAGGCAGGCCAGTGTCCAGTCCCTTCACCTACTCTTACCACGAACAAGACTTGCTTTTATTGTTGTGTGTGCGTGTAGTAGTTACGAGATACAGTTTGCTGTATGTAAATTTAATTGACATCTAAACTCGAGTGCCAGTGTACCTACTTAGTTTTAAACTTTGTCTAATATCTATGGACTGTGTCTTACATAAAATATTTGTAATATGCTCGTACGTATAGTAATGTTCTTGTAATTTTAACAGAATGATTTATGTATAAGGTGGATCACCCATATTCGTGTCGAATTAAAAACTTGTGACTACATTCTATGACAGTTTGAATGTATTTTATTATAATTTTTATGGGTAATATTTAATAGGTATTACGAATATTTTAGCGAGTGCCTATGTTTAAAAATTGTAATTAATGTTATTTTAAAGAGTAGGTACTTTTAAGATATTTTACGAAAATAAACATTGTTTCGTTTAAAGTATGTAGCGAGATGTGATAGATTTTAATTTCTAGTGAACGTTATTCAATATTGCATCATTCAATTTATGAATTTTATACCTACTGTAACTTTGTGTATTATTTTAATCACTGTTTGTTGTGTGAATTGATAGAGGTTTAAAAACATTTTAATGCTACATGGAATGCCTTATAATTTGTAATAAAGTAGTAACTAAAAATATTATTTAGTTTAATTTATTCGCATAAAGACACATAAAATAGAAAAGTTCGTATTTCGATAAACAGGTTATATAGCTCGCGCCAAACTTCTTGGCCGTCCCGAACTAGGCTCATTTCATTGCGCAGAACACAAAATCAGGTATTAGCGGGACGCACAAGAGCTTGGGGGCAGGGCCACACCCCGCGCGCCCGCACCGCTCAGTGAGTGCTACGTCCGTACACAAATCATGCACTTGTTGAGCTCTGAGAGTACTGTCGCGTTCAGAATTCGTTCGATCGTTTCGTTAATTTGTTATAGTTTTTAGTTATTGTTACTTGTTGTTATTGTTAAGAGTTATTAATATTGAGGAAGAATATAAGAAAATGTGATGTCATTATAGATGACCTAACTGAAAACATAATAATTCACGTGAGCGATAATGAATCAGATGAAGAAGATTTGGATATTTTTTGAGAAGAGAGTGATTCGGATGCGGAATTTATGGAAGGTGTGGCCCCATTGTGAATATAGTTTTCATTTATATTAATGTTTTTTATTTACATTTATCCTATTATTACCTAACCTATATGTTTTACAAATAACACATACATTGTATATTAAATTAAATAAAATAACCTATGAAATAAACACGAACTTTATAATCAACAAATAAAAATAAATTGACATAATATAATAAGTATTAAAAATGTTAGATAACGAAAATTGTTTGGTTGATTACGTATTGCCCACTCGACTGTACCATGCGCAAGTTCGGACTCGCGGCTATATTCAAGGCGGTCACAAAGTTTGGCGCGGGCTATATCATAACTAGATTTTGGATGGATGAATTTGCCTACTTTATGGGTCACAAAGCCTTGGGAGGTCGGGGGTTCGAATCCACGATAGATAACATTTTTCTTTTTTACTTTTGCTGCTAATTTTATTTAAATAATGTTAAGTATTAATACCACCAACAGAACTTTTACTTCTTTCTCGCACGCATATTTTCTTGTCTCTCGTAAAATTATAGGTACTTACATCAAATAAAAAAGTTTGTAGGCATTTTGATAAATAAGTTTCAGGTTATAGGTACCTAAATAGGTTTTTTGAAAGTGAAAGAGTAATAAGTAAGTACCTACATAGTGCAAAATCGTGTTTGCGAAGCACGACGCAGAAAAATAATTTTCCGTCTTTGGATCATATTGGCCCACAGAGCTAATAGAGGCCGAGATTTCGAATCCCGGTTGGATTACATGTTTCTAATTTATTATTAACTGTAAAGAAAAAAATATTTTTACTAAGAGTTCCCCATACATCTAATATTTAGATAGTTTTAAATTTAATAATACTTAAAACGAATTCTTCAATACTTATTCGAAATCGCTACGGCCACACCATAATGTCGCATTTGATTGACAAAGGGGCTTGTGTTTGTTTTGCTTTTATGTTATTTTGATTTTAGTTTAGTCAAGTTTAGTGTTGTAATGAAATAAAGTCGCTTTTATTAACGACTAGGACTAGGTCACTAGGATAAAGACTTCTTCGTAATAATTAGTGAAATAAATTATCTAAAAGAAGTGCAAAAGTCAGTGACTAGGACCTACTGACTACATCTGTGCGATGACAAAATATTTACGAGTAGGTGTCGTCGCGTAGGTCCATTATTGTCAAGGTGGATGGAACAAAAAAATATTTAGTGGTGTCAACGGTTCTTACGACTTACGAGGCAGTGTGTAGGTATGTGTTATAACTGCATAGCTAGTAGTCAAGTATCTACGAATTACCTATTTAGCGCGCGTACTTAAAATGCTTTGTTTTTCGTTACTGATTGGTGGTAGAATACTAGTTCCTGCAACTGTTCACAACCCGAACCTTATTTGTTCAAAGTGTGGACAAATGTATTGTTTTAGTCTACTTATGTCGCAAAAAGCTTTGGTTACCTAACTCCTAAACTCTCTTATACAACTTCTCGTGATATGGTAGGTTCCATAGGTATCTGAAGTACCTAAATGTCTCCCTAACGCCCGGTTTACACGTATTAAGTAGTTAACTGACTTTTAACTTAATTTTAAGTGATTAATTGCGTGTAAACAGACAATTTAATAGCAAGTCAAGTAGTTAACTTAATTTTATTATTTTATTTGTCTATGCTATGTGTAATAAGATTTCATAGATTACCTATCTAGGTACGCAGTTCCTATACATCATTATACCTACCTCGTAATGCGTAACAATTACTAAGCTTTAATTTGATATTGATGATACCTACTTTCTAGTCTATTCTATTGTAAACAGTCAATAATGTACTTTAAGAAAATAAATTTGCTGCAGTTGACTTAGATTAGTAAGTAATGTTGTCATACAAAAGTGTGGAGGTAGTTTGAGGTAATTATCTTATTTAAATAATTTAAAATTATTCGTATGTCGAAAGTGATGAGGTTTTTAAAATTATTAAATGATGCGATGTTTATAATAATAAGTAATAAAGTAGTCGCTAAAAGAAAGTTCGGTTAATAATTTCTCTCCGAAAGACAAATTGAAAATTATTTACTTATTTGCGATTTTTTGTACATAAATTTCACAGGTACATTTCTTATAAACCTAAGCATTTTAACTAACTTTAGTAATTGATAATGTTGTTACTATGATTAATATTACACCTAATTACATGCCTATTGACTTTCGCGCCATAAGTAGGTAATTTGAAATCTTTCTTTAAATGTATTCGGAGCGGCAACGTCGCACAGTATTTCGCCGTCTAGGGAATTACATGCCTATTGACTTTCGCGCCATAAGTAGGTAATTTGAAATCTTTCTTTAAATGTATTCGGAGCGGCAACGTCGCACAGTATTTCGCCGTCTAGGGGTGCATGACCTTAGCGTACTCCGCTTGCCCGTACATATGATGGTTTAAAATTTTAAAAGGAAAAAAAAATTCCTGTGGCTTTAATTTTGAATATTTTCAATTAGTTTTTTTTGTATTCAACTCGTAATTTTTTATACTATATGTGGTTTCAAGGAATGTTGGTCAAGCGTCGCCATCCTGTATACATATATATATATATATATATATATATATATATATATATAATGTTAAATCATAAATCTATAGGCGTGACTATTTTTCAGTAAAGTGTACCACAAAACGCTCTGGTTGTGAGATAGTGTTTGGTCTCGCTTCGCTCGCCCTAATAAATAAAAGATTGTATGTTTGTTCTTTATGCATTTCTAAACTATATATTCTATCTGATGAAATTTTGGTAAGGGTCTTCTAAGGACGCCGGGGGTTATTGACAAAAAGAAAATAACTTTGTGTGTTTCAAATAAAAATAAGAATTTGCACAGGTTTTTTTATTCATTTTATTTTTAATTTACATGTAGTTATTTAATAGCATTGAGGGAATATGTTGGTAAGAATATAGTAATAGTGTTACGACTTAGTATTCGTGACAATTAAAACAGCCGATTAAACTACTAAAAAAATAGACACTTTAATTATCCAACACCAATTACAAAAAAAACACACTAAATTATAAAATACAATCGCACTATGATCACTTTAAATCGCACTCGTAGATCACTTCGATGTTTCGCTTGTATCGCTGATACCAAACTGACTAGTCGCGGCTCATACCCGGCCTTATATAGGGGCCTCGGATTCGGTACGATTCTAGAACCTTCGACTGTAGAAACTTCCAGAATGTTCGAGTACATTCCGGCCCCGATCGATCATAAATCGATCGATCGAGATTGTTCTGGAAAGTTCTATCATCGAAGTTTCTAGAATGATCTTAACTACTAGTTCCGCCACTCGATACTAGATGGCGCTAGTGGTACGTAACGTCACCATGTGCCGAGCATTAATCGTTGCGCGCAACAATAGTAACAAGGGCTCTAATTTTAAGCTCAATTCTAACTTCCTACTATTATTTTCGCTATATTTACACAATGCACATATCAGTAGGTCTCGTAGGTAGGTTTGACGACTCGTTTGGCTCAGTTGGTAGTGACCCTACTTTCTGCGCCAGCGGTCGCGTGTTCGAGTCCCGCTGGGGGCATTCATTTGCTTATCACGAATGTTTGTACTCCAGTCATGGGTGTTTATATTTATATTATGTATGTATTTAAAATTTATATGTGTAGTATATCAACTATCTGGTATCCGCAACACAAGCACGTTACGTAGCTTACTGCGGAACTAGATGGCGCTGTTGTAATAATGTCCCAACATATTATTATTATTATAGTAGGTGCTTTACTTTTCGAATATTTTTATTAATTTATATTCTGTAAGTACTTCAGGTGTGTATATATTTTATTATAATACTAGCAAATCAGTCTCATCAAAATCGGTCCAGCCATTTCAGAGATTAGCCGGAACAAACAGACTGACAGACAAAATATTAAAAATTGAAATTTGAAAAGCTGTTAATTTGACATCAAACATAGACACTTCAATATTATTAATATGCGGGTTCAAATCCGGGTCTCGCACCTCTGATATTTTCATGTGCGAATCATTTCTATCATGATTACCACTTGTCTGACGGTGAAGGAAAATATCGTGAGGAAACCTGCATGTCTGAGAAAACCTAGCTAGTTTTCGTAAGACATGTGAAGTCCGCCAACACGCACTGGGCCAGCGCGGCGGACTATGGCCTGATCCCCCTGTTACTGAGGGAGGCCCGTGTTATAAAGGGCTGATGATGATGATGATAGATGTATAAAGATATGTATTTGTGTGTATGTATGTTTGACCAAGAATTGCTCTGAAACTAATAATCGATTCGTCATTGATTCTTTTTATTTGCTATTTCATTCAACAAAGGGAAAAGTAAAGATAACATCAAAATCAGTTCAAGTAGTAGATGCAAACCCTCGTCAGTAATTTTTAAATTTACCTTTTAGTATTTTTTGAGGTCGTTTATTTTTCTATTCAGTTAGATTATGAATCTAATTAGATTCACAATAATAAGATATTTTTTTTAAAAAATCTTTAAACTTTAATTCCTTCACATATTCATTGTTACAGTTTCTTTCCGCTAATACTTCTAGACTCAAAGGTGAATCTTCTGTCTTCTGTATTTCATTTTGATGTACTGTACTCCGTTCCTCATTTTCTTGTTCTACGCTTCGCTCTGCATTTTCTTGGTTTATATTCCGATGATCATTTTCCTGATGCTTCCTCTTTGTTTTCTTTACTTTTTTCTCTTTTTCTTTTATTGCTTCTAATATATAAGTTGGGTCTCTTATTTTCAGGAAACCTTGCATCTACCAATTCAGGCAGTAAACATTTTGTGTAAAATTTAATTAATTTTGGTTTCATCTTATGCTCCCAATAATTGTCATCTTTCATAATTACTTCGGTTTTTATATCATAATTTTCTCCACACAAAATAGCAAACAAACATTTTTGTTTTTTTGTAATATGGAGCTGTCCCTGTACTTGATAATACCAAAGATGGGTTTTATTTATAATTAGTTCGTCTTGCTGATTTATTTTGTAAAATGGGAGTTTTTTACTTTTGACTACATTAATGATATTTTTTTATATGCAGTAATTGGGCACTTTATTTCCACGATAGTTTCCTCATCAATTACACCATCGGGAGTTGCTCCAAGGTAATTATATTCGTCATCTATAAACAGACCACATGGATTTATTTTTACATTTTGTTGTATTTCCAGTTGTCTTAGCCCCTTTTGTTCATTGTCTTTTCCATGTTTGATAGATTTAACATGCGCAATGGATTGTTTGTACAAAATATCTTTCACAACATTTTCGCAGCTTATATTATCTCGTCTCTTTATTATTTTTCCAAATTTTGATGCCGTCAATATGTTACGCCTTAGCTCGAGCCATTCTCGAGCCATATTTATAATATGTATTCTTGTGAATTTAGACCAGAAGTGAGCTTTTTTTAAAAACACAAGCTTACTAAATCGACCTCAATTTACTTTAAGTATCTGAAAAGGCTAAAACACAATTTAACTAACTGAAAAGACAACTAATCTACCAACAATGATATTTTTAGAAACAAACCGGCAGAGTAACAACCTAATAATGCTACTACGATAAGTGTCATGACACAACTACCCCCCGATGCCAGTTATGCATCGACTTTTATAGTTTTTTCCCCACTCCAACATCCTCTTTTCTGTTCATATTCCACACGGCCTTTCCTGACAGGAGACCGTCCTCGGGCTCCCTCATCTTCTAACCTTGGGGATCAGAACCTTGACATCGAAAACCTGAGTGACGCCACGAGCTATAGACATCACACTCTCATCATTGCTGCCGTATAAACAATAAAATCTCCAGACAGAAAAAAAACACAAAGTGCATTTCTAAAAACTGCTTGTCTATATTAAGGTTTTAATTTGATTCATTCGTGGTCTAAGCTTACCTAGCATAACCTAAGCACAATGGATGTGAAACAAACAGATATCTGTACCAATTACCCGGGGCAGGACCCGTCGGGGGAGTGCGCCCTCAAGACTCGCCAGAGAACCATGTCATAGCTTTGCGTGTGTAAATCAGTACCTATAAAAGCATGTTTCAACCCAACCTAACCACAAATATACGTTACCTAGCATAACCTAAGCACAATGGATGTGAAACAAACAGATATCTGTACCAATTACCCGGGGCAGGACCCGTCGGGGGAGTGCACCCTCACGACTCGCCAGAGAACCATGTCATAGCTTTGCGTGTGTAAATCAGTACCTATAAAAGCGTGCTTCAATCCAACCTACCCCCAAATATACGTTTAATGTTTGCTGCAAAAACATATGCTACGGTCAACTCATAGTATGATCACAGCTCCAGGACGACATGTCTGAGTAACCTCCAAGACACTGTCCGAGCTCACACACATTAATCTCAAGCTACACAAGGTATGTTCCATATACTAGGATCGCATGTCCGAGCGCACTCCAAGACAGCATCCAATAATATGAAACCGTACCCCACTTGAAGTGCATCTGTCGGCCAGAACAGCATATCCGAGTACAAAGACCTGCGAGACATGCTATCCCCAACCGCAAGATACATCTTCCCTTGAATGTATCAACCCCAATGCGAAAACACAAAATAAGCATCTTTTACATAAACAGTAAAAAAAATAATAATTTTACAGTTAACATTTCTATAAAGGCCTGGCATAAAGCACAGCACCTACTATAGCACAGATCACGACTACCGCCACGCTCATGCCGAGGACTACAATCTACGTCGGCGACTTTCACTGCGATCTCGCTGGTTGTCTGATATTACAACAAAATAAAAAAAAAACTAAAAATAACCGTTAATTCAAATCATTTAATTTTCTAATTAAGCCTGACAAGCAAAACCAAACTAAACTATACACAGCGACCAACACAAAACACGAATTACCAAAATCAATGAAAATACACCAAAATCACGATACCCCCCGAAAAAACTTTTAAACACATACAACCAAAAAATACATACTACACGCTAAAAAAAGAAGTGGGCGTAACAGGACCTATCCCACTTCTGATCTTGTGAATTTAGACCAGAAGTGAGCTTTTTTTAAAAACACAAGCTTACTAAATCGACCTCAATTTACTTTAAGTATCTGAAAAGGCTAAAACACAATTTAACTAACTGAAAAGACAACTAATCTACCAACAATGATATTTTTAGAAACAAACCGGCAGAGTAACAACCTAATAATGCTACTACGATAAGTGTCATGACACAACTACCCCCCGATGCCAGTTATGCATCGACTTTTATAGTTTTTTCCCCACTCCAACATCCTCTTTTCTGTTCATATTCCACAGTATGTATTTAAAATGTATATGTGTAGTATATCAACTATCTGGTATCCGTAACACAAGCTTAGCTTACCACGGAACTAGATGGCGCTGTTGTAATAATGTCCCAACATATTTATTTATTTATTTATATTTTATTTATTCGCTGCATGAGCTTTGAAGTACTGTGTCTCTTTCAATTCGTGTTTTTTCTTTTTTCGTCTTTACTAAATTTTGTAAAAAAGCTTGCTTCTCCTTTTCAAAATTATATATGATAGCAAGCAGGCGATTTTTTGTACAAAGTCAAAGCAAGTAATTTCTGCTCTAGATTGTATCTCCTTTCCTTCTATTTTCTTCGGCAATAAGTTAGTTGACTCTGTAGCAACACAATGAACGAGTTGCTCAATTTAAAATTAAATAATTTTTGAACACTTTCATCTTCACAATTTTTTTTATTCTATTTATTTTTGTTTTCACCTTCAATCTATTTCAAAGTTTTGTAAAGATTTAATTTTATTTGTACAAATTCTATATAATTTTTGTTCTTTTTCAGACAATTCACTTAATTTACTTTTATTTAAATATTTCAAAATTCCTTTCTGTTTCTTTTTAATTTCTTTAATTCTCTTTCTAATGTTTCTTTTCTTTTTAATGTTTTAATTCAGTTGTCTCCTAAAAAAAAGTAATTTAATATTATTAAATACTGTAAACAATTTACCAAGGTTAAAATAATAAAACTGAACAAATAAACCAAACAAATTAATATGATAAAATAAATCGCAAATTAACTTACCAAAAGTATAGCCTGTTCAGCTGCATTGCTACCGTGCTGAGTTGATGTTCCAGCTAATGGGTGGTGAGTCACATCATGTTTGGCTGCAGGATCATCCTATGAGGAATTAACCTGAAAAGTAATAAATATTCAATTGATAATCAGGTAGGTTATATAGATATATAGATAGATATATAGATTGTGTGGTTGTATGAAACCACGGTAAAAGTAAAACTTTTTTCACTCTGCCACCCCATTAGGGATACAGCGTGAAGGTATGTATATGCTCTGCCATCCCTGTTAGGGATACGGCGTGAAGGTATGTATATGCTCTGCGCGCGACATGCGACATGCAACACACAGACCAAAAAGTTTGAGACGAGCGACATGCGACATGCAACAAACAGACCAAAAAGTTTGAGACGATGTAATAAAAGTTTCACTTTAAAAAATAACATTGATCAACATTGACTATAAACAGTCTTATAGTTTTTCAGGGCTTCATATGTCGGCTCTCTGGTCGGGCTATACGCGTAAGGTTTTAGTGGAGAGGAAATGATAACTTCGTAGACTCAATTAAGTGTATATTAATCAACAATTAAGGCAAAGAGTAGTTTAAGTGAACCGACCCGGACCGTGGTTGCGAGTGAACTGCCCAAGAATACGGAGCTTTGTAAAAATTAAAAGATACTACAGCGGTCGGTGTCGGCTAACTTAAAAAGACAAAAGTGAATACCCAAAACAGAAAGCAATAAAACAATAACAGTGAAGCAAGTAATAAAGCAATTACAGTAATGGTACATGGGTACAGAGTTATGAGAAACAATAAACTTTTAAATATTAACTTACACAAATAATCGGCATTGCAAAGAACGAATACAAAGGTAAACAATATAATTGTCGAATAAGATAAAAGAAATGGTAATAAACTCAAAGTAAAAATATTTTCTAACTTAATGACTACGGCCTTATAATAAAACACAGGCGTGAGAAATACTCGTACAGCTAAATTACAAGCTTAAAATTAAATACATTATTTACAAAGTTATTTGGTATAAGGCGTAATGTGGGACGTAGTCACCACAGGTACCCCCTTACCAGTAATTCAGGTGACAAAAAAAAATAATAAACAAACATATACAAAAATAACGAACTATAGTAATGAAATATGAAAATACTGAATTACGAAAAATCACGCCAAACCAGCCTGGTAGTAATCGGGAAAACGAACGCGTCTACCAGACCGGCGTGGAACCGCACGTTGTAGGTTCACGTCCGATGAATCTGACGTTACACTATTAGGGATCGTCTCAGGCACGGCGTTCGAATCCGAATCATGATTCATGCTTTCTTCCTGAGGTTGCCGGTTACTATGAACGAAAAATTCGAGTGGATCATCGCTTACGTTACTATCGGGATGATGTTCCGGTTCCCGCAACACGTACGCTGGCTTGAGCCTATCGACAGATACCGTGGTCTCGCGGCCACGAATGTCTAGTACGAAGGTTTTGTCTGTCCTGCTAATTACCCTAAACGGCCCATCGTACGGCTGTTGTAATGGTGCCTTTACCGTATCGTTTCTAATGAATACATGACTACTTGTAGCTAGGTCTTTATAAATAAAGGTACTTTTCTTGCCGTGTTGCGTACCAGAAATAGGTCTGAGCTGGTTGAAGTTGTTACATAGCTCTTTAACAAACTCACTCGGTGACGTACTACGCGATGTACCAGCCGTTAGAAACTCTCCGGGAAGGCGTAGGCTCTGTCCGTATATTAATTCCGCGGATGTAGCTTGAAGGTCCTCCTTCCACGATGCCCTAATACCTAGCATCACAGTTGGTAGAATTTTCGTCCAGCTAGAGTGCCTAGAACCGTAACATTTTATTGCGCTCTTCAGCTGGCGGTGAAAACGTTCTACCATACCATTAGAGGAAGGGTGGTAGGCACAAGTCTTAAAATGTTTCGTACCTGTTAGAG
The DNA here is from genome assembly GCA_951802675.2 of Boloria euphrosyne. Lineage (NCBI taxonomy): Eukaryota > Metazoa > Arthropoda > Insecta > Lepidoptera > Nymphalidae > Boloria > Boloria euphrosyne. The sequence goes on from OX637895.1 coordinate 2,492,809, forward strand.
CATTAAGTTCTCTAAACAGGTGTGATTCAAACTGTCGACCCCTATCGGTCGTTACGTTTAACATGATGCCAAACCGTGCAATCCAATTAGAATAAAACGCGCGAGCTACAGTCTCTGCCTCTTGGTTCTCAATAGGAATAGCTTCCGGCCATCTAGAGAATCGGTCAACGCAAGTTAAACAATAACGGTATCCCTCAGAATAAGGCATTACAATTATGTCTATGTGTACGTGATCACAGCGTGACGACGGCGGCGCGAAAGTTCCGGGTGAGGTAATGACGTGTCGATTTACTTTAGATTGTTGGCAATCTAAACAAGCTTTAACCCACTGTTTACAATCTGAATTCATGGACGGCCATACAAAACGTCTAGACACAAGTTTGGTAGTGGCTTTACCTCCCGGGTGCGAATTCCGATGTAGCTTAAGGAAAGCGGTCTTTCTGAATGGCTCTGTAAGATACGGCCTTGCTACCTGCGTCGAAACATCACAATAGATAAGCTTATTACTACCGGGTAATTGAATAAGTCGTAACTGCAATGACGAACAATTGTTTTCGATTAATGACTTAAGTTGTGGGTCATTTCTCTGTGAAACCGCGAGAGATTCCCAATCGATGTCGCTATGAATGGATTCGATACGTGAGAGCATGTCAGCCGGTATATTCAGCTCTCCGCTAACGTGACGTATGTCCGTAGTAAATTGACCAATAAAGTCTAAGTACCGGAACTGCCTAGGCGTGCATTGTTGCTCTTTCTTCCTAAAGGCGTAGGTAATAGGTTTATGGTCTGTGAAGATACTGAAGTGACGCGCTTCGATATAATGTCTAAAATACTTAATACCAGCATAGATCGCTAGTAATTCGCGGTCGTATGCTGAATATTTCTGTTGAGCTGTGGTCAATTTCTTTGAAAAGAATCCGAGCGGTTGCCAACTGTTATCTACCTTTTGTTGCAAAGTCGCTCCTATTGTTTTCTCCGAGGCGTCCGAAAAAATAGCTAACTCGGCGTTAATAAGCGGGTGAGATAACAATGCTGCTTTGGCTAGGCTTTCTTTACACGTTTTAAAGTCCCGCCTCGCCTCATCTGTCCAAATAACAGGTGTCTTGCCTTTTTTACTACCTATGAGGTCGTTTAGGCTGGCCTGACTAGCCGCTGCGTTAGGTATGAACCTCCTATAAAAGTTAAGCGTACCTAAGAAGCGTCGCAACTCTTTCGCGGTGGCAGGTAGCGGGAACGTACGTATCGCGTTTACTCTCTCAGGTAACGGTCGGGTACCTACCGTTGAGACTAGGTAACCTAAAAACTCAATCTCGGTTTGACCAAACACACACTTTGCCGGGTTTATCACAACACCGTATTGTCTTAATCTATCAAATACAGTCTCTAAGTGTTTTAAATGTTCGGCTTCATCACTTGATGCGATTAAAATATCGTCTATGTAACAATAGCAAAAGTCTAATTCACGTAACACTTCGTCCATAAATCGTTGAAACGTTTGAGCCGCATTCCGAAGACCGAATGTCATATATTTAAACTCAAACAGTCCGAATGGCGTAGTTATAGCTGTCTTTGGTATATCGTCCTCTGCGATCGGTATTTGATTAAACGCACGCACTAAGTCTAACTTTGTAAACACTGTTTTACCACTTAAGCACTGTGCAAAGTCTTGAATATGTCGCACTGGGTACTTATCCGGTATCGTCCGGTCGTTCAGCTGGCGATAATCACCACAAGGCCGGTGCTCCTCCGTCGTGGCCTCTCCAGGTGTAGCCATGGCGAACGGTGCGGGTGTCTCCGGCTTACCGCGTACCGGTGGCTTCGGTACCATGACAAGCGGTGCAGCCCACGGGCTCTTAGATGGTTGCGCAATGCCTAACTTCACCATCGTGTCAAACTCTTTCTTAGCTGCCATAAGGCGATCCGGTGCCAGACGTCTCGGCTTCTGTGCTACAGGAGGCCCTGGTGTCACTAAAATATGGTGTTTCGTGTTGTGTTTAACTTCTTTCACGATTCCATCCGGGCGCGTAATATCAACGTACTTTGCTAGGAGATCGTGATAAGGTGTTGTGCCGTTTACCGTTTTAACAGTTGTTTGTTTACACCCAGCCACGTGTCCTTTAACCGTAAGCTGAGTGATAGCGTCAACAATGCCTTTGTTCCTTGCGTCGATCATTAGGTTATAGTGTGCTAAAAAATCCATCCCGATGATTGGCGTAGATACATCAGCCACAACAAAGACCCATGGGAAGTCACGTCGCAGTCCGAGGTTAAGGGTCAAGGCGACAGTACCGTATGTTGCAATCGGTGTTCCATTGGCGGCCACTAGTTCATAGGCAGAGACTTTGCGAGCCGTATGAACTAATGATTTCGGATAAACACAGAGATCCGCTCCACTATCGATTAAATATGTCACCTTACTGTCAGTGTCCGTTATAAAAATGCGACGCGTTGGATTAAGCGGGATGACGTCACTCGCCGCTAGTAACTCCCGCCGGCGTTTCCCTGCTGCGCGTGTGGTTTAAATGCACACGGTTGCACGCATTTGTTAGCCTTCGGTCCGTGTTTGAAGTGGTACCAACATAACCAGCCCTCTGGTCGGGTCCTCGATGATGATCGCGAGCGTGCATGGCTGCGTGAGCGCGGTCTAGCATTTCGCTCTGTGCTATAAATGGAAGCTTGCAGTTGTACCATGTTCTTTACCAGCTCTTTTATTGACGACACCTCATGCTCTAGGCGCCCCAAGCGTTCATTCGCGGGGTTCGCGGCAGCGACCGCTGACACGGTGGACGATGGTCTCGCACATCGCAGCCTCATATTTTCCGCGACGAGGTCTGCGATTTCCGCGAGTGTATCTAGCGGCGTATCCCTCTTCGCCACAATAGCCGCCTGCATGTCGGATGGTAAACTTTTCGTCCAAATGACACGAAGGACGTCGTCGGACATAGCGTTACCTGCCTGGGCTCTCAGATGCCGTAGAAACTGCGATGGTGTACGATCGCCGATCCCTTCGCCTTCTAGAAGTCGCTGGGTTTTAACGGTCTGCGATTCACCAAACCTCTGTATAATACTTTTCTTTAACTCCTCGTATTGTTCCGAAGTTAGCACCGAGAGGTCAGCTATAAGGTCACTAACCTCCCTAAGTGCGTGAGCGTCCATTTTGCTTACTATGTACAGACATTTCTCCGTTGGATCCGTAACCTTTGACATTCGCAGGAAGCTCTCGGCGCACTTCATCCATGTCTCGGGGTCAGTCGTGTTAAACTGGGCCATCTGTGGCCATGTCACACGTTGGCCGACGGAAGCGTTGGGCTGACCAGTTCCGGTCATTTTAAAATTACTATACTACCACTTAAACTAATGTCACAAATTGTCAATTAAATACAATAGTCTTTTTCACTAATAATAACTCCGCGGCGCGAAACAAAATCCTAATAAACCCAAGCGCACGTTAGACAACAGAAAGATCACGTCGGGGTCACCAATGTCGGCGCTCTGACTGGGCTATACGCGTAAGGTTTTAGTGGAGAGGAAATGATAACTTCGTAGACTCAATTAAGTGTATATTAATCAACAATTAAGGCAAAGAGTAGTTTAAGTGAACCGACCCGGACCGTGGTTGCGAGTGAACTGCCCAAGAATACGGAGCTTTGTAAAAATTAAAAGATACTACAGCGGTCGGTGTCGGCTAACTTAAAAAGACAAAAGTGAATACCCAAAACAGAAAGCAATAAAACAATAACAGTGAAGCAAGTAATAAAGCAATTACAGTAATGGTACATGGGTACAGAGTTATGAGAAACAATAAACTTTTAAATATTAACTTACACAAATAATCGGCATTGCAAAGAACGAATACAAAGGTAAACAATATAATTGTCGAATAAGATAAAAGAAATGGTAATAAACTCAAAGTAAAAATATTTTCTAACTTAATGACTACGGCCTTATAATAAAACACAGGCGTGAGAAATACTCGTACAGCTAAATTACAAGCTTAAAATTAAATACATTATTTACAAAGTTATTTGGTATAAGGCGTAATGTGGGACGTAGTCACCACACATACTTCAAACGAAAACCTTTATCACTTTGTTGTCCATCTGTACATCAAGACCTTTTTTTTCTGAGGAACGCATAGAGATATCAAGTTGAAATTTAAATCAAATAATTGGGTATAGTCCACCGTCTCTTTCAGTAAAAAAATCAAACTTGTAGGTCAATGCAATCAAAAGATATGACCATTTGTGTCACATGTTTTAGCATAAGAGCAAAAAACATAGCTTATTTGATTTTGATGAAAGCATTAAATCCAACTGTGCAGTAGTGTAACAGCGTTCATTATCTTTAGCAACTCTAAAGTGGAGTTCTAAACGTACCATTGCTCTAAAATTTTTATTATTGCTTCTATACGAGCCATCCAACGTGTGCCTGATAATTTGTCAATTTTCAACAGTGTCTTTCCGACTATAATTTTATACAATGATGCATAATCTGTTTGCCTTTTCGAACTGGAATGGAACCAGTTGTGACACTCATTAATAATGAATTCAGGATGGGTAAGCTCTGCATGCATATTCAGCGGCAAGGTGTAATGAGTGTGACACACACTTAACCACCTTTAAATGAGTCACGGATTCTTTTCAAATGGAAGCAAACGAATGGTGTTCTCCAACCATAACGTTCGCTCCATCGATGCCGACACCTACTAATTTATTAACATCTACGCCATCTAATGATAACTGATTCTTAAAAGCTCTCGTAAGTGTATCAGCATCACCGGCATTTACCTCCAACAATTTGTAAAATGTGGTTATAATTTTGAGTTAAGTTTGGCTAAAATATCGTATCATCATATACAACATTTTTTTCGTGTCTTAAATATCTTTAATTAAATCACCGAGCATAGGTACAGGACGATATCACATTTGTTATAAATCCAGTACATTTTTTGAGATGCAGCTTCATTTCAGTTAGTAAAACAGACGATTTATCTAAAGTTGAAAACTTAAGATTTATCTAAAGTTCCAACTTCAATATCAATAAAATCTAATTAATACATTACCGCCAAAAGGCATAAATCCATGTCCATCCATATAATCCATAATCGGTAATAGCAGGGAAAGAACTATAGAAAAATTAAAATGTAGGTAATCCTCCATTTCACTATAAAATTAATGTGCTTATGAAATACTATATATTATAACCTAAAAACATTGATAAATTCTTAGAATAATAACGCGTAGGACGCATAGAAAGATAGATAGATCATACATAATTTTGCTCAATTATTGTTATAACAGAATAGCGGCTCACGAGGCAGATAAATTATTTTTGACCCCGTTTAAGCCTGACATCATATAAATAAATTTTAAATATCTTTATTGCACTATTTACAATATACAAACACTATATTTTATTTACATACGTTTGTGCAACCGTTACGTCTGCTGACTGCATGCACTTGCCCTACATTTACCAACTCTGACCATAGAAATATATAGGTAAGTATACCTATGACATTAACGACATCTTAATAATATCTTATATAGACATTCTTAATATATATCTCAAATATGTAATTACTAATAGTATTACATTTGATTGATTTAGATTATTAAAATTATATAAGTGATAAGAATTTGAAATAACATTATTTTAATTTTTATATGTACGTTTAACTATAGTAATATATTTATTGTATGTTTAGTCATATTTTATCAGTTTTATATTGGTCATGATATTAATTATGAGTTATTGCGATTCACTCTCGTTAAGGAATGCATTGTAAGATCATAACCTGAGATACAGGTTTTTAACCTAGTTTAGGTACGTCCCAAGAAAATGTAAACTCTAATTTATCTTTTAAGCAAATAACGATGTAGTTTTGGTGATAATAATATAATAAAAAAATAAAAATATTAGAATGAAATGTGTCACGTAAATACAACCAAAGGCACGCACACATACAGGCAAATAGATTTACCTCGAAATGTTAGTGTAAATAAATAAAATAAAAAAGTAAAAATGCTTTTAGTAACAATTATTAAAAAAAATATTAAAAGAATTTATTAATAAAATATAATATCCAGTTAAAACAATAATATCTAATGTTATATTTGTATAAATGTAAATAAGAAACAAAAATAAAAAGTAACAAAAGTGTATTGGCAAAAATCACGACCAGTTCTTAAATGATTATTGTTATAAGGTTTGGCATCTCCTCGAGTTTAGACTCTACGTCTTTTTCCATGGGTAGCTGTCTGTATATCTGTTTCTAATATTATTTGCACATTCTTATGGGAACTTTTTCCAGTGTGTCCTCCTCTTGTTCTAACACCTCGTTTATGGTATTCTCTAATAGGCAATGATGAGTCAATATTTTCGGACGATGTCGAGGGCTCACAATATGCGGTAAAAAGTTTATATGAGTTCGAAGGTTCACTATCACAACCTTCTTGAGCAACAATATCAATTACAGCTGTTTTTGAACTAGAATATGATTTTAGATATTTTCGCTACACCAAGATTTAACTATTCCACTAGAAGATGTAAAAAGCACTGGAGCCTGGTTGAATAGTTGTTGTTTACTGAAATAAATAAAAAATATTAAAAATTTAAACTTAACAATGATCCCAAAGTCAAGGTAACAAATGCAATGTTTACCTTTGAAAAGAATTGCCATTGCCTCAATGGCAAATTTGAGCATCGTGACTCAACAGAATTTCGCCGAATAATCTATAAAAAGAACTTGCCCTTTTTCGTTTTAAAAGTGGTCTACTACTTTTGACTCTGGAATATTTTTGGTATTATCTAGTACCTATATGATATTTGTATTGTCTATCTGATTTGCTTGCTAGTATCTGAGTATTTGCTGGATTTGTTAGAATAAGTAATTATAAGATTATACAAACACATCGTGATTCGATTACTAGTTTCGGAGAAATGCGTGGACAAACATACATACACCTATAAAATTTTGTATATTTGCTTGAAAACCCCTAATATAATAGATTACCTTTTGTAAATATCTTGCAGTTCCAATAATATTACATACATACCAGTGGCGAAGGGTGAAATTTTAGCAAAGGTAAGCTGTCTAAAAAAATGAGAAAAACACACTGCAAATCAATGCGATGCAAAAGTACCTAGTAGGTACTAGTAGTACCTCGATAACACCCTTGTGTTGTAGTGAAGATATATTTTTTTCTTAATAATTAATAAAGAAAAAATCTTAAGAAGAACATTTTTTTTAATTTATGTAAAATGTTATAGCAAAATAGTCAATACATTTAATATTTACTAAAATAATATAAAAATATTAATAACGCCATCTATGAGGAATCATTACGCATCATTTATGAAGTGAAAGTACAGAGATTTGATTTAAAACCGCATTATTTTATTTTGTATTCATTATAAATATAATTAATTTCAACCTAAACAATTTTGTGAGATTTAAATATTCTTTTTTTTCTTTTGTTAATTTTGCATTTTAATATATTTATATTATTTTTAAATATAAACACCGCCATCTACTGACATTTGTTTGAACAACTTCGTCTATCTTACTGAAGAGATTGATTCATTATTTATTTATCAAACCAAATTAAAATTATGAAGTATTTAGATATGTTTTACAATAGTTTTAAAATTTAATTATTATATCCTATAACGATACTTGCTTTCAGATTGAATAACCTGTTTAAGCTAATACACGTAAAATAATTTTGTTAAAGTAAAGCATTTTAAAATAACATAAAACATATTATCACTACCACATAAATGAAATCAAAGAATAAACAAGGAAAACAAACATAATGTTTTTCTAATTTAGCACGTACGCACAATTTTAATAGAAAGTTTTATTACAAATTTGAAATTACTTCATTATAATACGCAAATTAATAATGGCTTATAGAACTCACCGTAACTAAGAAATATGTGAAACATACACTAAACGAACACTACACAAAATGTCTTTATTACGCTAAAATCAAGTAAAACTCAATAAAACAAAACAAAAACATAATGCACTTGTAAACAGTCGCCATATTAGTTTGTTTAAAATAATGACAATTGACATTGCTCACGTCGCTTGTCATTGGTCAATCATTGTGACGTCTTGTACTTTCCACCAATCACAAGCAAAATAAGCTGCTCAGGAGCGTCTTAACCGCGACCAAAAATCTGAGTATTTATGAATGAAATCACTTGAAAATGTTCCAATACAAAAGTATGAATGAAACACAATTCGTATGGAAACGGTAGGCTGCAATACTACGTCTTATCGCGGCATTTCTATGAAGAATCATTTTAGCAAAAAATACATTGGCCCCGCAATTTTAGAATTTCCAAAAAATAAAAAATGTGCTGTAATGTGCCCGGCCGGTTTGTGCTATTATGTGCCACTAATTAAAAAAAAAATAGCACAAAAAAAATCATTTTTATGATGTGGTCCTTTTTTTCAAGTACAGTTGGCCCCGACATTTTGGTGTATCGGAAAAATTAGAATTGTGCTGCGGTGTGCTCAAGACGTGCTATCGTGTGCCAGTGTTGAAAAAGAAAAAAAATTAAAATGTTGCATGGCCATATTATGGTGACTCCACAATTTTTGAAATTCTAAGAAATTGAAATGTGCTGAAATGTGCCCGGTATGTGCTATTATGTGCCACTTAAAAAAATAAATTAACACGAAAAATAAAATTTTTAATTAAAATTATTTTATGATTAAATTTAATAAAATAATCGTATTCACTTGTTAACACATAAATTTCTGCAAAAACTTGATTCGAATTCCCCGCAAAAATAACAATAACAAAAACCAACGTCTGTTCAAATGTGACAATTCTTTAACTACTGTAACAGTGTTGCAATATGAGAAATATAATCTATATTGAGATAATTTAAGAAATAGCAACATTTAATGAAACGCACTTTAAAAAATGATACGTAAATATAACATTCACCAAACGCAAACGGGTGCGTTGTAGGCATACCAATAGAAAAATCTGTCGTTAAATTTCAAACATGGCCAAATCCATCATAACTTAACACATAAAAAATATGTGTTTCAATTATAAAATATTTTAAAAGGCTATTTACACGTTTTTTTAATTTGTATTATAACATTTTAATGCTTAATTAATATTAAAAGAAAACCAATACTAATAATTGCGCTAGTTTTTCTTACATAATGATATTATGTTTGGATATGGCTTCGTTTGATTTGAACCTACAGGATTTGACTAGATTTGATTTAACTGACCATGGAGTTGGATAAATTTGATATGACATCGCGGTCATAACGTAATCAGGGATGACACAAATAAATGTAGGTAGGTATAACGACCAAAAGTGTATTTTAGTAAAATAAGGTAATAAAATCGAATAATCGAAGTGGTAGTGCCATGCTTGTTACCTTCGGGTAGCAGCCGAATGGGCCGGCACGCCCCGTATAGCACCACTCTCTCACAGGAGACCGGCGTGAAGTGGCAGCTATGCTGTCGCGTTTCGTCCGGTAAGTGAGAGTCCGGGAGGCCCACTCCCCATCCCTCTTCCCGTCCTTCTCCCTCCTCCTTCCCTCCCTCCCTTTCCTGAAAGGCCGGCAACGCATCTGCAAGCCCTGTGGTGTTGCAGATGTCCATGGGCGGAGGTGATCACTTACCATCAGGTGAGCCTCCTGCCCGTTTGCCCCCTATGTCTCATAAAAAAAAAAAAAAAAAAATAACGATAAGTAACACTCTTCTATTTTTACTCTCTCTATTTTTATTTATTTATTTATTTAAGTGTTTATCAACCATTTCATGGCCATTCCTATTACCATCATATTTTTGTTCTGGCCACTACATCCATCTCTTATGACATTTTTGCCACTCAAATCAATATTATTTAAGCAGTGAAAAAGACTGCTACAAATTTCATTTGACCACTTCGAAGACTCATTTTCTATCCAAGTATAGGCATATACATCATCTTTATTAAATTTTTGTTGATGATCCTACAACTACAGTGATATTATAAATATATAGTTGTCTCGCGTAATAAGTTGCCTGATCGGGTAATTTGGGCAATGGAAGATTTTTTTGGCAATCGAAGCTTATTGTGATCAAATCATCGCGGTCTTCTTTTAAATAATTAAAAAATGCTGCTGGTCGTAATTTATGTATTCTAGATTGGGTCATTATAGAAACTCTCGTAACAGGATCTTTTTTAATTTTTAGGTTTTCTGAAAATTGAAGACATGTAGAGCAGACATCCACCCTGGGACTGGGAAGCTAGTATTAAATACAAGCCTGAAAAGTCCCCTAGTCACTCCATAATCAGACTGTGTCTGGTAATTGTACGGTCGGCCAAGAAAGTGGTGTAACACCCTAAGGTTGAATGCCGTTTGCAGATTCATAGGTGATAAAGATTGGTTTCGCTTGCAGATCGATCTGACAACTTCTATTGCCGTCCTTATCTGATTATTGACAACGATTATTACGAGTACTATTTGTAACATGACAGCTGCTCTTAGTTTGAACTTGATGAAACCAATGACGTAAATTCAGAATTGTAAACAACAAGTTACATAAAATTGTAAAGGCACAAGGCGAGTCCACAAATCGTCGATTAAATGGAAAAAGACATTTCTCTTAATTTTCTAAAAAAATAATATAACAGACTCCTTCCAGTAATACTGGAAGGAGTCTGTCATATTATTTTTTTATGGATAAAGGACCTTTAAAAAATTATCGAAAAAAGTGCCGCGAATTGTTTTTGATTATATGGAAAATTACTTTCCTTGCTAGAAATGCCACCTTTTTTATAATTAAATTCAAATAACAACGATATCTTTCTTAATCTTTATGTAAATACCTTTAAAATGATATAATTATAACACTTACGTGTAAGTATAAAAATTAAAAGGAAAAATTAATTTAAATAAAATTTAAAACTTAAATGATGCGTGATAAAATTTGTAATTTGATATTTTTAAATAATATCACTTGTATATTTAATATACCTACAATTTCTGTAAATTTGTAATTCCAATATGCATTCGATTTATTTATTCAATATTCAATTTCATCAATATTCAACAGTTTATTTCAGGATAAGTTTTTATTTTACTATCGGAAAGAAAAGCTAAAAATAGATTTATCCTTTTATTAAATTTCCACAACCACTGTTAAAATATTTAATATAAAAAACATAAACATAGTCATATGGTAACAAAAAAAAGGTTGAAAAAATTTAAAAATTAGAAACGGGTGTAACCGCCGTTGGACTCTATAACCTCTAAAAGACGAGACCTCATTGAACCAACAAGCCGTGAGCAAATATTGGTTCCCCGCATTTCCTCCCAAATAGAATCACAGTGACTAATAATATCTTGTTTGGATCTTTTATTTTGACCATCGTTGCTAAGTTGCTAATAAGGTCCCAAAGATTTTCTATCGGGCTGAGGTCCGGTGATCTTGAGGGCCACGGATTACCCTTAAGTCAGTGTTTGAACGAAACCAGGCTCTAACGATCCTCGCATTATGAATTGAACAATTATCTTGAACATAATCAAATTGTGGCACTTCGTTTCCGGGTAAACATTACGGACTGTCGGTAGCATTGTATTCTGAAACACGTCGATATAATTTACAGCCGTCGCTCGAGGAGATAGAGAGCACAACTCTCCTACACCATCAGCGCTCATCCAGCCCCAAATATTTACGTAAATTCGACCTGATTCTCTATTTGGGATTACATGATCATCTCCATACCGTGTTGAATTATATCGCCAAAAGTGAAGACGTCCATGCTGACTGGATTTAAACGTTTTTTCATCACAAAACACTGTTTTAGACCAATCAAAATCTAAGTACTCTCTGGCGAAGTTCAGTCGAGCAATTCTGTGAGCATCCGTCAAATATATTTTCTTAGCGTAATGCCTGTCATGCAACCCCTATGTAATGTAGATTATTCCTTATTGTTTGGACACTCACATCGAACATCTCCGCAAAATATGTTGTCGGCTTAAAACCATTGATTTCATATTCCCGTCTCATGAATTCTCTATCATTATTGGAGAGTGCAGGCCGGCGACCACTTCTTCTGCGATCCAACAAACTTCCCTTCTCTCCTTCACGACGAATCCAAAACCGGACACAACGTCTCGATATATTCAATTTCCGCGATATCGCACTGATACTGCATACCTCATTAAATTGGGCAATTATTTGTGCCCTCTTGGCAATGGTCAAGTTGGCAGGCATTGAAGATGATATTTATATGCAGTTGAGTGAAAAACACGGAAATTATAACGATTTTAGAGGAAAATAATAAGAGAAATTATTTAAATATATTTGACAAAATGTCAATCGTTAGCTTTCTTAAAATGGAATTTGGTTGTCTATTTAAATAGTTTTTATTACTTGTGTTTGGAAACATTTAAAATTAATGTTCTTTTTTTTGTCACCTTGTCACCTCCTCGTCGCTCAATGGCTGGTTGGAAATTTTCAAAATATCTTTTTTTGACTCCTTGCACCCTTCCTTTTTTCATTCGAAGAATATTAAGAAATGTTTCCCTGCACACCGAGACCAATTTACCACTTTTATACCGTGGTATAAAATATTTTAGTGTTAATATTTTGGGTGCTCTAGTAAAAGTTTTTGTTGTTGTTTACTTTTGTTTAAATAAAATGATTTATGAAAGTAATAAAAGTCGTTAGATTTCAGTGACTTGCATTGGAGAGCTTTACTATCATGCGAACATTGGGGTGCAATTGGTAATATAAATAATAAATATAATAATAATCTTTATTTTAGGCAGAAACCCATAATAACACAAAACACATAAAACACATAAAACCTATAAAAACACATAAAAGAAAACACATACAATTTATCTATTCTAAGAGTTAGTAATACAAAAATAGTTAACCTATGTTAGCTAATAACTAGATTGCCCTACGTGCTAAGGACACACAATAAGCATGAGACCCATTTAAGTCGGTCTCGTGGCTATATGAACATTATTCCATTTATTTATTACTGACATAGATACAGCTCGCATAGTATACTTTAGTTACTTTCATAGTATTATGTCATATGGTATCTTATTATGGGGAAATGCAGCTACCGTTAATACAATTTTTGTCCTGCAGAAAAGAGCTATTCGTGCAATTTATAGTTTAGGCCCTAGAGTATCATTAAGAGATAAGTTTAAAGAAATAAAAATATTGACTGTTGCTTCTCAGTACGTGTACGAAAATGTTATATATGTTCATAAAAATATACACGAATTTCTCAGGAACTGCGACATGCATAGTATTAACACTAGGAGTAAAAATAAACTTGTAATGCCTGTGACTCGCTTACGACGAGTCAGTAATTCTTTTTATGGACAATGTATACGCTTATACAACAGGATCCCAGAAAACGTTCAACAAGCTTCTATTGCCAAATTTAAAAAAATTGTGAAAGAACGTTTGTGTACTAAAGGATATTATACGATTAACGATTTTTTAGAAGATAGTACGCCTTGGGAATGATGTGATCGCCACCAGGCTGTTTCAACCTATAGAATTATTGTTAATTTCAATTTAATTAAAAAAAAAAAGAAAAAACACTAAGACAAAAAAAAAACAAAAAAAAAATATACATTAGTCCCGCTGAGTTTCTTTCGCCAGTTCTTCTCAGGTCAGTGGTTTCTTTCTTCCGAACTGGTAGTAGACTCATGACGTTCAGTAAAAAATTGTAATAATTTCATGCTGAATAAAATATTTTGAATTTTGAATTGCCTCCAGAGAGGGCTGTCAAGCTTGACCGCCAATGTGCTAAGGAGGGTGTTGGAGCTGCTCAATAATCTGCTCATTACAGACGCGGTACGCTTGCGTATGATCGAGCCTCCGCAAACATTGCCGACGCACTGCAGTGTCGAGGCTTTCTCAGCACCGCCCTCAGCACATTGTTATATTGAACCCTCAGGCCACTGTAGGCCCGCCTCGTGTAGTCCGTCCATAGATTGCACGTGTAAAAGGATTGGCAAAAGGCTTTAAATAAAATTATCTTCACTTGTGACGTACAACGTGCAAATCTACGGGCCAACTTGTTGCCCCTAACCGACAGTGCCCTGCGCTCACGTTCTATATCAATTACATCATCCAGGCGTTCGGTTACAATGTGCCCGAGATATTTGAACTCAGTTACCTGCTTCAGGGGAGTCCCACATAGTTGAAAACATGGTTTGTAATTTAATGGATTGTTCTTTCCCCTGAATGTCAAGATTTCACTCTTTTTGGAGTTGTAACTGAGTCCATTCTCCTCCGCATAATCTTCACAAATTTTCATTAGCTTTCTTAGTCCACTGACCGAGGGGCTCAACAGAACCATGTCATCCGCGTAACTAAAATTGTTCATAGCTACTCCATCGATGGAGCAGCCGACACCGGCTGTGCTGAGCCTCTCTATCAGCTGGTTCATATAAAGATTGAACAGCCTGGGTGACGTCAGCCCTCCCTGCCTCACTCCACACTAGACACACAAACCAACACTAGAATACCTGAAGCAAATAAACTATAACTAATAAAACTAACCCAGTGCGTGGTGAAGTTACATTACATATTATATAAATCCATCTTACAATACCCACAACCATTATAATTTAAATTATAAAAAGTTTTCAAAAGGTTTTATTATGCAAAACTCACAAATGCTTTAATAATAATGTTATAGACCCAACGCAATACAAAGTATGAGACAACCCTAGCTGATAACTACCATGCCAAAGGAAAAAGTTACAAATCAAAAATTAGAAATTACTTACAACTTAATTGGTCTTTTCATTTCGTTTAATGATTTTCTACGATACAGTTTTGTTTTTAGTTTTTCTGGCGGTGATTTCTAGCTATTGTATTGTCCATTTTTCTTATTTAAATGATTTAAAATCTTTGTGAAGCACTTCTTTCAACTACTCACAGTGACAAAGAATGACATTTAAAATGGCTTCCGAAACATCAACACTGTGTTGTGATTGGTCGAAATGGACATGCCGCGTTTTGTTTTAAAGCCGTAGATGGCCAAGTTTGAAACAAAATAGGAAATAACGGTCAAATTTGTTCCATTTTAGAGTGGATTTGGACGCGTTTGAATTGACAGACCATTTTTAATGTACTATCATCTTTTTATATAACGTGAAATTGTAAAATCGCATGTTAAGTGGAGATAGCCATGTTTGAAATTTAATGACTCAAATATAAAACGCATACGGGTGCGTTACTGGGTAACTGGCATGGAATGGGTTAAGCTCGTAATCATAATAAATTATGTTACACTAATAATAATATAAATTCTAGCGAGAAAAAGACTCCAAAATTCCCCATAATTAATTTTCTTTCCCCAAAAATTTCCCCAAGGATTTCATTTCCCCAAGAACGTTTTTTCCCCCAGAATTGCGATAAAATACCCCAATCTACCAACGTTGTTAGGAGGCGCCATTCAGTATCGACTATCTGAACTATTTCTTGCACAAGATTGGGAAAAACAGCTAATATGTCAGCAATTGTTTTCCGATCAATTACTACCCTCGGATCTAGGAACTCAAGCTTTTTGAAAAGCGCCATTTCTCCTTCAAGTGGAAAACGTTGAAGCAACTGTTTAATGGACTCTATATAAAACTCCAAGCAGCGAAATTTGAAGTTCTTGATACTTTCTTGGTCAGTTGTCGTTGTAGCTAAAGAAGCTGCAACTTTGGCTCCCAAATACCATTAAACGATGGGTAAATATTTACGCGGGTTCTTGTAATCAATATATTTGTAGTCGTCTCGTGGAATGAATTCTTCTTTCACATAACATTCAAGATTTCTTATTAGAGATATTAGAATTATCCGACTGCATACATTTATTCAAAATATTAAAAATTTCTAAGACGAATTCCATAAACTGTAAGTACAATTTATTGATGGGGTCTTCCAACATGGCGGAAAAGTTTTCGGCAGTTTTATTGCGATTCGTGAATACTGTTGAAGACTAGACTACTGAATATATTCTAGGGGACTTAAAATAAGAGTGGACTGTATAATAAAATGCTGGTTTATTGCCGTTATATATTAATTAAGAGGCGTCCGTCGGCGGTGGGCTTCCAGAGTGCGGCCAAGCTGCGACTCATCATCATCGGCGCGGCTCCCCCACTCTCGGCAACGCGGCCAGAACCGGTTCCCAAACAAATACAGCATCGCGAAAGTAAAATCTTAACGCATCGTATTGTTCCAGCAATCTAGATACGACAGCCATCTAGTTCTATTCTTATGTTCTTATGTTCATCCAGCGTCTAACCGCAGCCATGTAGTTTGCGCTGGTTAAAACGCGCATTGCATTGACATTGACATCATAACAATAGCTTGTAGCGCCAAATTTTGACTTGGTAAGAAAGCTAGGTAGGTATACTACCTATATATACAACTTCTTTTCGATGATGATGAATGTTGTTCATCATAAATTTATATCTCTGACGTAAACAATTTATTTTAGATTTTACGTTTCTGCTTAATAAGATTGGCCCTCATATCTCAAAGATTGATACGAACATCAGACAGTGCATTCCAATTCAAGAACGATTTGCCATTGCACTCAAATTTCTGGCTACTGGAGATGTTACAAAAGCCTCTCATACTTATTTAAATACTTATTTATTTTCAAAACAAACAGTTTTAAGATACGTTGACGACGTCTGCCAAGCCATAAGTTACGTTCTTTATAATATTTAATACAAGAAAAGTGATCCATTTTAAGACTAATTAAAAATCTTTTAGTGCTGATGTATCTGAAGCCTAATTGGTACTTGGCGATTAATGTGGATTTGCAAAGGTTTGAATGTGTGGTGCTTATGAGGAAGTATGTGGTGATGATTGCAAATAATTGGGGCTCTGGTAGGCCGGCGACTGCTATGCAGATGATGGTTGAGGATTAAATGGAGCTGGAATACTTGGTGAATTCTGTGGAGACTGGGTACTTGGCGAGTATTGTGGATTAGGAATAATTTGAGTGAATGGTGCTCAGGGGTGTAGCAATGCCCTTGATGGGCCCTATATTAAAGTATGGTTGGGGGCCCTTACTGCGTTGAAGCCCTTATGGAAGGTGAAATTTTCACAAAGAAACCAAAGCACTTGTCACTATCACTACATAGTATAAAATAAAGTCGCCTCGCTGTCTGTCTGTCTCTATGAATGCTTAGATTTTTAAAACTACGCAATGGATTTCGATGCGGTTTTTTTTAAATGGATAGAGTGATTCAAAAGGAAGGTTTATATGTATAATACATGCATAATATAATTAATATTATGATAATTAATATTATGATAATGAAATAATAAAACAGAAACACTGATCATTTTAGAGGCTTTTAATGTGATGTCGTCAATAAACACATTTTTTTTGCACTTACATTGGAAACGCTGGCTAAACTCTTCGAGATATCTCTTAGGAATAACCCACAATAACCATTTTTTATCCTTTACGTCTTACGAGAAATAATGGCTTATTTACGAAGCGATTTATAGCAATACAGCATTGATGATTATCCAATTAAGTACCTTAAATATAATGTGCATTTAATATAGATCAATATGGTCCCTAACAGCATGCAATTTAAATGAATATTTTCGAAGATATTACAAATTTAAAATGCAGGGACATAGCTGTTGCGGCGGCATCAGCCGGGGTCGCCCTATATATATATATATATATATATATATATATATATATATATATATATATATATATATATATATATATATATATATATATATATATATATATGATATGGCGAAGGGTGATATTTTAGCTGAGGTAAGCTGGACCAAAAACAAAGCACTCACCTTGTGCTGCGCTGTAGGTCAAATCATGGAATATTTTCAATGTATTAATTTATATTCAATGTAATGTCATGTAAGGTTTCATTTTCATCATACAACAAAGTTGTTCACGAGTGACTGATTCGAATACAGTGTCGTCAAAAGATGTGTAAAACTTTTTGCCAAGGCATTGTAAGACATCCGCCAAATCTACGCCTGCTTGCTTGTAAGAATAAGTAACGAAACAAACACAGAAGTAATTGAAATACCGAAAGATGTATTAATAGTTTGATAACACAGACACGGATCCTTAATTGAAATCTATTTAATTTACATCTAATTATATTCAAAATCAAAATATTTTATTCAGCATAAAATTATTATATTTTTTTACTGAACGTCATGAGTCTACTACCAGTTCGGAAAGAAGAAGCCGCTGACCTGTGAAGAACTGGCGAAAGAAACTCAGCGGGACTAATTTTTTTTGTCTTAGTCTGTTTTCTTTTTTAAATTAAAATAAAATTAACAATATTTCTATAAGTATTAAGTTGAAATAGTCTGGAGGCAATCACATCATTCCCAAAGCGTACTAACTTCCAAAAAAATCGTTAGTAATTTTATTTTATTTTAGTTATTTGTAATATAACAATACATATTATAATAAAAATTATTTATATTCTTAGGCAATACGGCGGTTTTTTTTTACAAAATGAGCTAAAATATCATTATAAAAATTGGATTTACTTTTCATTTTTATTAGCAAATGTTTTTCTATCGACATTAAAGCCAAATCAGACAATCTCTGCTCTGACTGGCTATTTCGTACGTAAGTATGAATGCGTTTCAAAGCAGAGAATGACCGTTCTGCTGAAGCAATTGAAATAGGAAGAGTTAAAATTAAGGTGCAAAGAGTCAAAACTTGAGAAAATACGTTACACAAAGGTGAGTTTTTGAGATGCAAATATAGCTCATATGCGTCTAATTTATTAAGTGTATCAGATTCCAACAAAACATTAAGTTCATTTTTTAAACCAGTAAAATCAAATAATCCCGGGAAATTTGTGATTAAGCATGAAAGTTTATCTAACGGAAATGATTGCTTGTATTGTGAATATTTGTATTTATTAAGTAAATCAAGGAAAGTGAGCTTAGAAAAAGATCTATACCTTTGAGCAATCTGAATTTTGATATGATATATATCATATCAAAATTCTATATATATACGCCGTATAAATGCGCTTAAATGCGGTTTTAGGATCCGTGTCTGCGCACATTCGACGTCGTAGTCGTGGTGGTTCACAAATTTGTTGTATGCTTTCAAAAATAGCATCAAACGAAGCAATAAACTCTACGGAAAGCCAATTCTCAAAAAACTCAATCTCGCGTTTGGCCACTTCAATGTCAACTTGCTTGTTTTGAAGCAAAGCAAAAAGGACGTAAGTTCTTTTAAAAATCTCCGAGAAAACATGTAATAAAAAGCAAAATTGCATATCTTCTAGTTTTAAGACAAGGCACTCAGACATTGAAATCGATTCGCTGTCCCATGATTCTGGTGAGACTAAAATAGAATTTAATGTCGCGATTATATCAGATTTACAATTAAAAATTACATTTATTATTCGAGAGTGATATTGCCATCTAGTTTCTGAAACTCCCGGTAATCGACGATCAGCAATTTCTTTTAAAAGATTAGAACGTTTCGAAGATTTATTAAAAAACGGACTATGCTATTAATGTGACCAAAAAAGGCTTTTAATTCAGGAATAAATTCTAACGAACGACTTAATACTAGATTTGAAAAATGAGCATAACACGGTATAAAAACGGCCATGGGACAGGTTTCACGAATTTTTACTTGTACGCCTCCGTGCTCTCCAGACATGAATGCAGCGCCGTCGTAAGATTGACCAATTAATTTATTCTTACAATTATATTCATCAAGAAGGTTTAATAACAATTTGGACAAAATGTCGGCATTTCGACCACCGCTAACATCAAAAAAAAAAACAGAAAACGCTCTTCTATACCATTATTAGACAAGAACCTTAAAATTATAGTCAATTGTTCCCTATGACTGACGTCCGGCGTTTCGTCAATCATAGCTGCTACGAATTCGGCTTTATTTATTTCCAATTTAATTTCATTGCGCATAGCAGAGGCGATACAATTAATTAAATCATTCTGTATATCACCTGAAAGGCCAGAAAAGGTCAAATTTGATGCACATGAACATTTTTCTAAATGCAAATCAAGAACGGTATCATATTTGCTTAAAAATTTTAAAGTTTCAATATAATTACCACGGTTATCCGATTCTAATTTCTCATTGTGACCGCGAAAGGGTAATTCTAATTTTCCTAATAGAATAATCGTATCAATCAACCGCTTCATTAATTCGCGATTACGATCAACTTTTCTGTTATAACTTTCAAAAGAATTTGAAAGGAATGTTTCGATCCTGCTTATCCCGAACTCATGAATTAACAGGCTGCTACGAATGTGTTTCTCAGTCTGAATATGTTTTCTTGCAGAATTTGTTAAATTATTTAAATCTGAATAGCCCGTTTTGCTCCAAACTGAACTAGAATCGGAGAACAATAAACAAGGAAAACAAAACATTTTATGAATTTTACAACTACCAGTCATCCACGTATATTTTTCGTAAATAGTTTTATTGAAACGTCTAGTAAAACTATCCCGTTTTTTATAAATAATATTCATGTTTGGAAGAGCATGGCCTAAGTTGATTACATGTTTTTTATTTTCAAAACTAAGTTTAGAGAATGAATTAGCGAGCAAGTATTCAGTCAAACAACACTCAATATGAATTAATGCCATTATAGTTATTAAAACTCACCGCGATTTATAAATTTGTGAAACACACACAGTACAAAATAAAATAACGAAATTAAATATCTACAACCGGCTAAAGTTAAAGTAAAACTTATTGAAAACTAATAAAACTCACAAGCACGCACTTGTCAATAAACAGCAGTTCGCCATATTAATTTAAATTATTTACTTCAAATAAGAACATTTCTAGTGACGTCTTTTAATACTTTTCGACCAATCGGGTGCCGAATAAGTCGTTTCAAAGCAGCTTATAATGCAATCAAAATTTGAGTAATATTCATTCATAAGAATGATACCACGTGACAATGTTTGGTATAAAAGTATGAATGAAATATTATAATTTAGTATGAACACGGTAAGCTAAAATACAACGGCTTACCGTCGCATTTATATGAAGACATACCTAAGAAAAAAGAAACGCAATTTGCGCTCCAAGCGTGACATTGCTATTTTATTTTTTAGGCGTTATAATATTTGAAGATATAAATGTATAATAAGTAATTTTGTTTAATTTGTAATAAAGTTAATTAGAAATAAAATTAGAAATATTAATTAATTAATGGAATTCTAAAGGGTAAGACGGTGGGAATCGTCTTGTATGGACCCTTGGCGAATATAGATGTAAGTACCGTAGTAAACATCGGCTCCTTATTTAACATCATTTTTCAAATAAAAAACGTAACTTAAAGTGTTTAGTGAAGTGATATCATACTAATAAACAGTGAATAAATAGTTTCTAAATATAATCACGACTTAAAACCAAAGTGATAACAAAAAGTAAGTGAAACACAGTAATACCAACAAAGTGTCATTGATGGTAAAATATTGGTCCAGACTAAAAGCTTATAATACGTAAGTGTCAAGTTAATTTAAAAAAATATACAATAATTACATAGTACAGTTTTTAAGTGCAATTACAATCCCACAACCTCAAGAAAAAGGAAAAAATATTTTCTACAAATTATAGTAACTCGGGAGTCGTCATATCATACAACGCCATCTAGACGAGTTAGTAATCAATACATAATTTTGCGAGCAAAGGGAATTAATAAAGCCATCTAGCGGATCGTATGAAAAATTAAAAAATATAATCAATAATCTTTTCTCTAATTCACTGATTTTACGTAGTACCCAAAGAGGGCGCTTTTAAAAATATGGAAGAAATTAAAAATATACTGAAAATGATGCAGGAGGAGATGAGACGACAGAAACAAGATATGCTTGATATGAAAGAAGATATTAAAAATGCAATAAATAATAACATAAATGAAAAGTTTAAATATTTAGAGTCAAAAAATGAGCTTCTTGAGCAAAAATTGGAAACACAAAATAACGTAATAAAAAATCTTGAGAGATACATGAGAAGAAAAAATCTACTATTTTTTGGCGTTGAAGAACGTGAGAAAAATTACTACGAGTTGGAAAAAAATATACTAGACATAATAGAGAATACTATAGACATTAAATGCGATAAAAATGACATAGAATCTGTACGAAGATTAGGAAAAAAGGGAGAAAAACCTAGACCTATAGTAGTAACACTGCAAACGCTAGGGTTAAAAATAAAAATTCAAAAAAAACAAGAAGAACTTAGATACTTCCCCCTACTACATTAAGGAAGACTTTCCGATAGAAGTACTAAATAAGCGTAAACAACTACAAAAGGAAGCAGAAAAAGAAAGAAACCAAGGAAAGAGAGTTATAATAAAATATGACAAACTTATAATATTAAATGGGAAAAACAAAAATATAGATTCGCAAGAGATGTATAGTAAGAAGAGAAATCTATCTGAATCACCGGAGATTGCCTTGTGTTCTACCACACAAAAACAAAAGAAAAAACAACCCAATAAAATAAACAAAACTAATAATATGAGTAACTTCCTTATAAAGAAATCAACTTTAATTAATTCGGAAAAATGCCTCTCTCCTGAACAGCAGTTATAATTTAGCATAAAAACTAACCGTCAACCTCTCCCGATTCCCCAAGCCGGCTGGTCACCGTGGGGAACATAGACCATTACCCCCCACACCCCACCATCAATCCAAGACAAAACAAAAACTAAAAAGTTAACCGAAGATTGAACGTACTCGTATGTAGTTATGGAAAAAACCCTGGAAAAAAAAATGAAAGAAGAAAATTGGGTCTAGATTATAAAGTAGGGAAAGAATATCATATTATACAAAACTGGGGGAGGCCTACGCCTATGAGGCGACTACTACCTAGTTGAAATTCAAAATAGAGTAAAAATCAGTAATTTATGAAAGTTAAATGAAAATATTATGTTCTTGCAATTGCTTAAATAAACTTTTCTATATTTTGTAAATTTAGAGTGGCAATAAATAATATAATAATTACATTTAAAATAAAATCAAGACATTATAATAATAGATAGAATATTAAAATAAGAAAATATTAACAAAGAATAAGTAAAAATAATATATTCATGATATTAACAATAAAAATGTAATTATTATAT
Organism: Boloria euphrosyne; assembly: GCA_951802675.2. Lineage (NCBI taxonomy): Eukaryota > Metazoa > Arthropoda > Insecta > Lepidoptera > Nymphalidae > Boloria > Boloria euphrosyne. The sequence continues at coordinate 2,515,967 of OX637895.1, forward strand.
CACGCATGCAATTACAACTACACAAACTTTGTTTTTTAGTATAAAATATATTTTTTTTGTAAAAGGTAAGTAGAAAATAAAGGCTTTATTATATATATATATATATATACAGGGTGGCGACGCTTGATCAAAATTCCTTTAAACTGCATGTAGGGTGAGATGATGATAAGTCGATAAAAATTATCAATTTGAAAAAAAACCTTCAAATAAAAAAGTGCATTTTTCAAACAAAATAAATACAATAAAAATAGTCATTAAAATAAACACCATTACATCATAAGTTTATTGACCCTAGCTTAAGACGGCAACATCGCACTGTCCCCGAACACTCGTAGGTACGACTAGCCCTTGCGTCGTTTGCATAGAATAAATAATTCGCAGACATGTCATAGCGTATGTCTTGAGTTGAGTAAAATAATTTATCTTGATAGTAAGTAAATAAAGTACATGAAATTCATCACATAATATGATGTAGTTAATATAGTAAAAAAATCCAGTCTTGTTGTGGTGCTTATACTTTTTAGATGATTATAAAAAATGATTCATATCAATTTATCACCTGGTATTTAAAAAATAAATCTAATATGTAATAAAAACAAGGAATGCTTTGCAAATGAAATACTTTTACAATTTCCATATTATAAATTAACATTTTTCAATATTATTAAATACTAATTTAAAAGTACTTTTTACAGAGTATTTTTTATTCTATGACGCAAAAATCCTTGACACTCGAACCATTTTGTCAAATCGGCAAAATTTATGGAGGGTAGAGATAAGGAGAACCGACTCAATATGGGGGAAAGTTGAATAGGTGTCCACTGCATACTGAAAATAAAGTTTCCATTACTTACCACAATAGCGCTGGTGTGCAAATAGTTTCAATATGAACATAGCTGTTATAAATGGAGTGAAGTTAGTTAAGTTACTCAAGTCAAGTAGTAGTTACTAGTTAGTAAAATATTAGTATACAAAACCTCAACTATTTACGTAGTCTAAAAAAGTTTTAGTAAATATAAACAAAATACTACAGAGAGAAAGCGTAATTTTATTAGTGTGAATTTTTTAAAATAATTATCAGTGATTTTATTGTGGTGATAGTTATTATACGATATAAAATAATGGGAAAAAGTTGTATTGTGAAAAGTTGTCCTAGTGGACGCAAACTAAAAACTACGAAAAATGATTCGTCTCAGCGTCTGTCTTTTTTCCAACCTTCTGTACGTTGAGTAATTTACTTTGAATTATTTATTTATATTACGACACCCTGATTGAAAAATCAAATTTAAAACAATTCAATCTATGCAAAGTGTATATTTATATAGTATTTTTACTCGAATTTTTTTTTATTATTTCAAATTGTTTTTTAATCATTTCAAATTAGATTTATTAATCAGGGTTTAACGCTTCTTTAATATTTAATCAACACATTTATATTTTAGTATTATATAAATTTATATTCACAGACACCGGCGAGATTAGACAAGTGGCAAAAGTGTTTGGGTATTAAATTAAAAGCCACTAATAATATTTACCATCTTCATTTTAAAGAAGAACATATAAAATTGTACGACAAGTTTATCATTAATGAAGAGGTCAAGATTTTTCCAATGGTAAAAATAAGGCTAAAACCTGAAGCTTTGCCAACAATCGAGCATCAATTTATTCCTATACCATTATATGAGCTCCAAGCAAGTATTATTGATCAACCACAAAAATCAACTTCATGCCACAATCACTGTGAAGTCGATCAGCAGGATCGTATGCAAAACAGTTGCATTGAGCAACAGGAATTATTAGATGAGAATATTTATAATAATGCTACAAATTACAGTCAACAAATAGAACAGGACTTGGAAAAGTCTCTATTGAGTCAGCAGTTATATGACAGTTTAAATAGTCACGTAGAAAACGAAACAACTGTAAAACCAATAGAGATTATAGGAGATATCCAGAAATGTCCAATGTTACCACAGTTTTGGATGCGTGTAGATAAACCAGACGGACTAGAATTTCTGCGAATGGATCCATCAGCCAAGAAAACAAAAAATCATATACGTCTAAACGAGGATTTATCATTTACCGTAAGTATTTATTAATTAATGTATGGAAAAAGTAATTAACATTTTTAGTCATAAAAATCATTAATAGCAACTTTATTGCAGGTTATTTTTTCTAATGGTGAAGAATTGTCTCTTGACGTTAAAATTAATTTTTTCAAAAATATTTGCGAGTTCTTAAAATCTGTGGAAAGATGGCCATTATGCGTTGGTACTCAAATAGACAGTAAAAATTGTGTAAAGGTGTGATTATAAGTGACGATGCTTATCAAAGAAATCAAAGAAATCCAAGACGTAAATAATGTTGAATTTTACGGAAACGCTTACAAAGCCGTAAATCAACTTCAATTGTTTTAGAGGAAAGTACTGCTCTAAAACGGCGGGCTACAAACCTTAAAAAACAAAATAAACGTCTGAAGAGAATGGTAAGTTGAAAAAAAAAAACAATATTAGTAGTGTAAGTCTCAATTGTGACAATTTTCAATTGGAATCATCTCATACACTATTGGTATTTTTTAATTTTTACTATACTTTAGAACGAATTTGTCCATAAATATTCTAAATATTTTCTTGAAAGTATTGATCATGTACATATCAATTGTAAATTAATTCTCCTGGTAAAGTATTCATAATGTTTAGATTTGTAAAGTATTTTTTTTTACAATAGTACATTTTGTGCATAAAAATTGTACATTTATTCTGTTGTTATAATATTAAAGATTTGTACATTGCTCATTGACGATTCGTTGAAATGATAAATTATTTAGGTTCAAAAAATTATAAGAATGCACACCAGAATATAAATTTTGTACCGTCTAACAACAAATTAATAAAATTATTAAACCAAATCTTTTTTCTTAAGTTATGTAGATTAATTAATAGTTATGAATAATATAAAAAAGTTAATTGTTTCAGAAATAAAAAAAAATCACATATTATTATTTATATGTAAACAAATATAATTGCAAATTGTTTTATAAGTCAACGACGACGATTTATATGCTTTATTATTTATTTTTAGAAAATTCGGCTAACAGATAAAATCTCTATGGCCAAGTCTAAGTGTGCTCAAAAATCACAAGCTGTACTACAAAAAGCTATCAAAAATTTACCACTAGAATTTCAAACTGGTGTAAATTCCTGCTTTCGCTGCAAAGAAAAAAACATCAAATGGACGGCGATATACATTAGAATGGATTTATGAATGCATGTTGATACGTTTAAAGAATCGAAATACGTATCAACTTTTGCGGAATAGAAACATTTTGCCTTTGCCATGCTTAGAAACATTGAATAAATACATTCGAAAAATTAGCTGCTCTGCTTACGGGTTTCAACCGGCTACTTTTCTTAGCCTAAAAGAAAGATGTAAAGCAATGACAAAAGGAGAGAAACGTGGAGTCATTTTGGTTGACGAAATGAAATTAAGTGAAGGCGTTCATTTTGATCAACATTCTATGAAATTCAGTGGTTTTGTAGATCTTGGGCGGAAGAATTGAAAAATAAAACAGCAGATCATGCCTTAGTTTTTAAGTTTGTACCGTTCAGAGGAAGATGGGTTCAAGCTTTAGGCTGCTTCCTTTCTAAGAATGCTTGCGAAAGTAAACCACTGCATAAGCTTATTTTAGAGTGTATTGTACTGATGGAGAATAGTGGAATTTGTATTGATGCCGTAGTTATGGATGGTGCATCGTGGAATAGAGGGGTTTGGAAAATTTTCGGTATAGACGACAAAAACATCAGCTGTGAACATCCTTTTGATAGCTCACGGCGATTGTGGATGATTTCAGATTTTAATCATTTAATAAAATGCTTCCGAACATCAATTTTAGATGACAAATTGCAGGAATTCCAGGTACAATATAAAGTAATGGTATATCCTGTAAAGCACAGAAGATTATTATAAATAATGTTATTTTTGTTACAGACCCCTTATGGAATAAAAAAAAACATTGGGAAGCTTTATTAGAAGAGGAGAATTATCATCAACCGAATATGAAAATAGCTTATAAATTGACACCTGCTCATTTAAAACCTAAAGGCTTTCAGACAATGAATGTGCCTCTTGCAACACAAGTATGTAAATTTTTTTAATGTAGATTTTTAGTATTATTGAATAATTAGATTAAAGACTATGGCCGAGATTAGATCAAGATTCTTGTTTGCTTTATTATATATTTTTCAATTACTTTCTTTTAGGTGTTTGGTCATGAAGTATCAGTAGCAATGGCCCATTACCAAAATGTTTGCGACAAGATGAAAGATTCAACACCAACGCAAAAATTTATTGATATTGTTTATAATTTAATTGAAGCAATGTCATCACGTGTGCCAAAAAAAGCTCTGTACTTGAAAGAAAATTGCTGTCAAAAACAAGTAAGGACATTTATTGAGTTAAACACAATATTTAAAAATTCAAATTTTTTAGGTTTCATTGATAAAAAATTACTTGAGAATGTTCTAGTACAGCAACCATGAGAATTGGTATACAAAACTGTCAGGTACTCAATGAGTGATAATAATATATGTAATCTGTAGAGATTTAAAAAATCACAGCTTATATCTTTGATAAATATTATTTTAAAATGATTTTTTAATTTTTTAGCAACTACTGCACTTGTAGTATTTACTGCATGATATTTGTTATCATAATTAGTTTAGTTAAATGCTGCATGCCATTCAAACGACAAGTGTTCACAGAAACAACAGAAGTTGTAAAGGAACAATGTTTTTTTGTTTTTGAACCCGTGTTTTGTTGGAGTTTTAAATGTTTTACAACTAATTTGAATTTTACTTTTTAGGCAATATTGAATTTCTTACAATTTCTTGAAGATTGGGAGAAACTAGAAAAGAAAATACCTGTATCGAGGAGTACGTTACTAGGATTGAAAGTAACATTGCAGGCAACACTGCAAATATTGGAAATGCTACACATGGAATGTAATTATGAGTATTTGATGACAGCAACTTTGTCACAAGATCCTTTAGAGGTAATTATACAATATATATCACTATAATTGATTTCACTCATTCCAATTATTTATGAACAATTATTCATTTGAAATTTCAGAGATTTTGTTCTGTTATGCGACATTCCTGCGGAGGAAACGACCACCCTGATCCAAAAATGTTTGCCCAAGTGTATCGTTTGGCTTCTTGTTTTTCTCTCGTACGTCCTCCAAAAGGATCTAATGTTTCAGGGAAAGACCTGCTAAAAAGTTTAATAGGAGCTAAAGAAATTTTAACTTCTTCTAATAAAGACAAGGAAATATGGCTTCAAAATATTGATAATATGTTTGAAAGTGCTGAACCATTATTGGATGGTTCTTCAACCGATGAAAACCATGATTACAATGAGGCTGTAACCAGCGATGCCGTTCAATCATACATTGCTGGTTACATAGTTCGCAAATTGCGAAAAACTACGAAATGCGTGAATTGCTTACAAGCTATACAAATGTGTGCGGCGGATGGTAAGCAATTACAAAGAAATGATGTCATTAATAAAATGGATTCATATGGTGGACTCATATATGCGAGCAATGAATTATTTGATTTAACGAAACAAATAGAAAAGTGTGTTTTAAGAACTATCAGTAAAACTCTAACCAATGTTGACACGATAAGTCAAATATCGCAAGAACTAAAAAAAAAAGTTTTAAAAAGAGTAGGGTGCTTTCAACATGAAAAAGAATTAACTATCAAAATCATAGATTTTTATGTAGTAATCAGATCTCATTTTTTGGCTAAATCTGAAAATAAACGCTACGAAGCTGCCAAAATTAAGACCAAAGCAAATAGAAAAAATGCCAAACTACTATCATAACTACACAAATTGTTATTAAAAAATATGTTTAACTATTATAACTATTGTTGAAGATGTATTAGTTTATTTATATAATTTAATAATATATATTCGTAGAATTTCTTTTTGAACCCGTTTGTTTATTCATTTTACCTTACAACTTATTTATAAAATCCCATAAAACTGGTTATTTTATTTTTAACAAACAAATTTTTCATATACACTGCGCATGCACAGATGACAGCTATGGTGCATATTATGTAAAAAAATGAGCTCACTGAATTTGACCCAACTTGTTTTGATTTTCAGATTTTTTTTTTATTTTTAATTATTATGTTGGATTTGCTGGTTGTTGACCACAGAAATTATCATAGAGTAATGAGTATATTGCTACATATATAAGTAAATTATAATGTCTTTTTTTTTAAATAATATGCACCATAGCTGTCATCTGTGCATGCGCAGTGTAGGCGTGAGGTGATGGTTTGCTTATTAGATATAAAATAATTAATAATTGGGAATTCAATTGTTTTTATGATCGAACAATCACCAATAGTCGTCGAACAAACGTTAATTGATCACAATTAATTAATCTGAGCGATAAAAATAAAGATATCTAGTAAGGGTGTCCAACTTAAGGGTGTGTGGCGTTTCCGTCACTTGTTTATCACAACACTAATAACTGTATAAGATATGTATATGTATATACTATAGACCACTGTATATAGGTTATGAAATGAAACACAGTACTACTTCACAATGTCACACACACGTCCGCTCTCTGCGGTGGTTGGAGTCCGAGTGTCAATGCTGACACTTTTCCCCACCACCTAAGGTCGGTGTGTGCAACTACCTTTATTATCAAATATAAATCATCACATCTCTCCCTTTATTTATATTTGTTTTAATTTTAGTATTTTCATTGTTATTATAACTGCACAAACAACTCACACAATTAAATTTGTAAAAGTATTATTAGTGCAGTATTGGGCAGTGGTAGCCCAGCGGTAACGCGTCACTTGTATAACCGAGTGATGCGGGTTCAAATCCGGGTCTCGCACCTCTGATATTTTCATGTGCGAATCATTTCTATCATGATTACCACGTGTCTTACGGTGAAGGAAAACATCGTGAGGAAACCTGCATGTCTGAGAAAACCTAGCAAGTTTTCGTAAGACATGTGAAGTCCGCCAACACGCACTAGGCCAGCGCGGTGGACTATGGCCTGATTCCCCTCGTACTGAGGGAGGCCCGTGCCCAGCAGTGGGACGTTAAAAAGGGCTGATGATGATGATGATGACTCGTATTATTTATATTCTTCTTCCCTTCATTTCCATTTACTTATTGCCAAATCTTTGACAATTCATCATTATCACTAAGTCTCCACTGGCCTTTTTCCTTTATGAATTCCTTTGAAACTCTTGTCCAGTCTCATATATTTTTAACATACACTTGTCCTCAGATTCCTTTCCTATATTACATAGTATTACGTTCCTTTCTCTATTTTCAGTCTTTTCCCTTTTCCTTCATTATTTTATCATTATCTCTTAAGTATTTTTCCATCAGTGTCCTTGTGTTCTCTTGCCACCATATTAATATAATTAAGTCGGCAATCGCTTCTGCATTGCCATCATACTGGAATGCCTTTAGTGCACGAACTCAAGTAATCGTTTGTGTAATATAAGGGATGTAAAAATTTTATTCCCTTTTAACATGGGTGTTAACATTACATACCCAAAGCTCCGTCGTGTTTCATGGTGTGATTAAACGTCTTCAATAATTTCAGTGTTTACTGCATTAAGTATGTAATCTAGAAAAAGAATCTGCAATGTTTGCTTACAAGGTTAATACACAACTTTTTGATATAAACTTGTAATCGAACGACGCATTCAATCTTGGCACAAGGTTTCAGACCAAATACTCCTAATGACGTGTGACGCCAATGTCTCTTTTTCTCTTCGACAATACTGTTTGCCACCCGTGTGAAACTCTTTATTTCAGTGAGCTATAAGCCGTGAGCAATATTAATCGTCAGATCGTTTTATTATTAGATCATAATATTGTAAGGTCTTAATTTCGTATACAATTTTATTTATATTTATACTTTAAGAACCGACTCCGCTTGTTCATATGTACTTCATTTACTTTTGTATTTTTACTGTCTTTAACAAAACGATAAAAATTTCCTAATCGGTTCCGATTTACAGACTAGTTATGCACTTTATACACAAATGAGTAAATACATAGTTGATTATTCTGGTTCTGGTTATAAGGTTACTACCTTTGTACTACTTTAATATATTTATCTAAATGCTTTTCTCTTTTACAGGAAAGCTTGTGATCTAAGAAATAGTTGTTACATTATATTCAACGCATTTATCTAAATCTTTATACTCAAAATCATCAACTTCCAAAAGTTTAAAATGTCACCAATATTTTTACTCATATGAATAGAACAATTTAATTTTCTCAGAGATTAATATTTATTAAAACTTAACTTCAAACTACTTCTTTTGAGTAAGTACATCGCAAGTTTACAGGCAAGACAAGTAACACGTAGAGGGTGTGTGTGTGTGTTATCCTGGCCGATTTCGACCACAGCGACTGTTGGTACTGGATTTTTTCTTTTTAATACGACTAAGGGTTACGTCGTTCTAACCTTTGGTGCGCTCTTAGACGACTCGCATAACCGACTTTATTCACGAACGTACGTGCGCATAGCGGACACTCAGATGCACCGCCGACATAATTATAGGTGATGGCCACTGGTGGTCGTGCCTTAAGCTCATCTCTTTTCTTGTCGAGCTCGTTGCGTCGCTCTATTTCAAATGTATTTACCTGGTTATATATGAGCTGGCGCCACTCAGGCCGCTGTGCTGCCTTTGCTTCCCACTGAGAGGGCTCTATTTTGCACCGTTTCATATGTCTTTTCAGAACATCTTTATATCTTAGGTACTGGCCACCACTTTTACGCTTACCGTACTGGAGTTCTGAAAAGAAGATGCGCTTTGCCAGCCTGTCACTCGACATACGAGACACGTGCCCACACCATCGAAGCTGCCGCCTCATTAGATAACCTTCAATACCTCCAACCTTTGCGCGTCTCAGAACATTTGTATTTCTGATTTGGTCTGACCATCGGATGTTCATGATGTCTCGGAGACAATTAAGGTGAAATCTGTCGAGTATACGTATGTGCTTACGGTATAAGGTCCATGCCTCAGATGAGTACAAAAGGCTTGGTAGTACTATACTCATATAAACGTTTATTTTCGTGGAGAGCCTGAGATCATGCGAGTGAAATACTTTGGCTCGTAGTTTGCCACAGCAGCAGCATTTAATCTGTTGTTTATCTCAGAATCTAGATCACATTTTGAAGTTATTGTGCTACCAAGATACCTAAACTTCTCCACGTGTTTCAATGTTTTAATGGTTTACAGAATAACGACATCTTTACACGGGATTAAATATGCTTAATTTTACGAAATATTATTAATAATATATATTTTATATTACACTACTTACTTATTTTAGATAACTTTTGTTTTATTTATTTTTTATTATATTTATATATTTATGTAATATGTAGTAAAACCTTAACAATTTAAGATAATTAATTTTGTTTTATACAACTTATAAAAATATTATTCTGAATAATTTCTAAGCCACAGACCTGAGAAGAACTGGCGAAAGAAACTCAGCGGGACTAATATTATTATGTTGTCTTAATCTGTGATTTTTTCCAAGTTAAATTAAATTTTGCAATAATTGCTACCAGTATCTTCATTAAGGTCCGATCATTCCAACTATCAACCTCCAATTACACATTCCAATGTTGTGTTATCATCCATGTATATTGTATATATTATATGTATCATCGACATCGGTTCATTTGCTGGTTTAATCACCTTTTCGTTGATCTTCTTATCTTCCGCTTCTAAATATTAATTTTGCATAGTGGCCTACATTGGCCTATATAACCTATATAAATAAACCCTAACATGTATCACTGTCACTTATTACTTCCACATCGTCAATACTGCTTACTACTAAAGCATTAGTTTCTGCAATGATTTGATCACAAAATATTAAAATTCCAATTATTAGTATTTTTTCCTTTAAGTGGTAGTGCCATGCTTGTTACCTTCGGGTAGCAGCCGAATGGGCCGGCACGCCCCGTATAGTACCACTCTCTCACAGAAGACCGGCGTGAAGTGGCAGCTATGCTGTCGCGTTTCGTCCGGTAAGTGAGAGTCCGGGAGGCCCACTCCCCATCCCTACTCCCGTCCTTCTCCCTTCTCCCTCTCTCCCTTTCCTGAAAGGCCGGCAACGCATCTGCAAGCCCTGTTGCAGATGTCCATGGGCGGAGGTGATCACTTACCATCAGGTGAGCCTCCTGCCCGTTTGCCCCCTTTGTCCCATAAAAAAAAAAAAAATCATTTGTATTACTCCGTTTCTCAACAATTAATAAATTATTTCTCTTCTTTTCTGTCTTTCTCCATTCCTCCCACTCTTTACACACTAACAGTTTACATACATTAAACACTAACAGTGAAAGTTGATTCAAAATTTTATTAATTTATCGGAATCAACCGTGTACTCTGAGGCACGGGGTAAATATTACCAACTCGGGGATATTCCCGAAGATCCACCGGGTAGCTACTACTATAGTAATTACACCAATTTCAAATAAAATATAATTGTTTGTATTCAAGACATTATCACCATCAAACAGATTTTCATTCTCTCATTCATTTTCTGTCTCATTTGATTTTCCATATAATATCATGATTTCGTATTAAAACCATTTTTTCCTTTATCAACCAAGTATCTCAGTTTACGACTATCAGACGATCTACTAATATTGTAGCATCAATCGACCTTTCAGACGATTTACTAATATTGTAGTTTTCGAGTTTTCACACGATCTACTAATTAAATATCATAGTACCAATCGACTTTTCAGACGATTTACTAATTTTGTAGTACCGATCGACCTTTCGGACGATCTACTAATATTGTAGTACCGATCGAGTTTTCACCCGATCTACTAATTTAATATCATAGTACAATCGACTTTTCAGACGATTTACTAATATTGTAGTACCGATCGACCTTTCGGACGATCTACTAATATTGTAGTACCGATCGAGTTTTCACACGATCTACTAATTAAATATCATAGTACAATCGACTTTTCAGACGATTTACTAATATTGTAGCACCGATCGACCTTTCGGACGATCTGCTAATATTGTGGTACCGATCGAGTTTTCACACGATCTACTAATTAAATATCATAGTACAATCGACTTTTCAGACGATTTACTAATATTGTAGCACCGATCGACCTTTCGGACGATCTGCTAATATTGTGGTACCGATCGAGTTTTCACACGATCTACTAATTAAATATCATAGTACAATCGACTTTTCAGACGATTTACTAATATTGTAGCACCGATCGACCTTTCGGACGATCTGCTAATATTGTGGTACCGATCGAGTTTTCACACGATCTACTAATTAAATATCATAGTACAATCGACTTTTCAGACGATTTACTAATATTGTAGCACCGATCGACCTTTCGGACGATCTACTAATATTGTGGTACCGATCGAGTTTTCACACGATCTACTAATTAAATATCATAGTACAATCGACTTTTCAGACGATTTACTAATATTGTAGCACCGATCGACCTTTCGGACGATCTGCTAATATTGTGGTACCGATCGAGTTTTCACACGATCTACTAATTAAATATCATAGTACCAATCGACTCTTTAGACGATTTACTAATTGAATTTTGTAGTACCAATCGACTCTTCAGACGATTTACTTATTGAATTTTGTAATACCAATCGACTCTTACGACGATTTACTAATTGAATTTTGTAGTACCAATCGACTATTCAGACGATTTACTAATTGAACTTTGTAGTACCAATCGACTCTTCAGACGATCTACTAATTGAATTTTGTAGTACCAATCGACTCTTCAGACGATTTACTAATTGAATTTTGTAGTACCAATCGACTCTTCAGACGATTTACTAATTGAATTTTGTAGTACCAACCGACTATTCAGACGATTTACTAATTGAATTTTGTAGTATCAATCGACTCTTCAGACGATTTACTAATTGAATTTTGTAATACCAATCGACTCTTCAGACGATTTACTAATTGAATTTTGTAGTACCAATCGACTCTTCAGACGATTTACTAATTGAATTTTGTAGTACCAATCGACTCTTCAGACGATTTACTAATTGAATTTTGTAGTACCAATCGACTCTTCAGACGATTTACTAATTGAGTTTTGTAGTACCAATCGTCTCTTCAGACGATTAACTAATTGAATTTTGTAGTACCAATCGATTATTAGAAACTATGCATTTTAGATTTATATTATAACAGCTGATCACGTGCCTTTTTTTTTAAATTAACATGTAAGATAGAAGAAACACATTTAAACATAATTTTAACGATCACTGTTATGTTATAAACCATTTCCAAATAACTATAAACGAATAAAAGAAAATAATGTATTAAGCATTATTTTATCATCTTTTTTAATATATGTATTAATTGTATAATAACATTTCACTTTCCATATTTTTATATATATTAAATGGAAACCACACAACTTAGCACGATTTTAACGATCACTTTATCAGTGCTTCTATTTAATATTATTTAATTTATTACGATTTTCTTTAACTTCACTATAAAGCACTGTATCTATTTCACTTTTCTCTTTATAATTGAGAGTACCAGCAAATACGCAATGTTTTACGCATTACAAAAGCTAAGTTGCCCTCTTTAACGGTTACCATTAGCTTTTATATCGATTAACCGAAAGTTAAATCTTAATTATTTTTTATAAAACGTCTAAGGGATCAAATACAGTATTTTAATTTCAAGTTATTCAGTTTAATTTCTTAACTCACTTACAATAAATAAAATAATATTTTGGAATTATTGATCTAGTAATAAGCTGTAAAATTGTTCCAGTCACATACTATTATTATTTGTCCAATGCAAGTAGAAAAATCAATAGACACTCAGTATTCATTAATTTGAAGTAATCAAATTACTTCTTATTTATTTTATAATAAATTGTTATTATTTCTATTTATGTATAATATCTTATTACATACAATTTTAAGACCATACGAAAGCTAGTTTAACATTCAGTAATTAAAATACACTCCGAGATTAAAAAGTAAAAAGCATTTTAAGCATTATGATTTAAAATTACAATATGAATTCATTTGAATTTCATTACTTTAAAATAACCTACTACAATATTTTTTTTTATTACAACAAAAGAAATTATATTACATTATAGAAATCCTTTGTCATATAAATGACATAATTCTAAGCCATAGATCATTGGTATACTGTCCATTTGTTTATTTTTTTATTTTTTTGTTTATTAGAACAAAAACTGAACAAATAATGTAATATTTACTTTAAATACTATTGTCATGTAAAAATACGTTAGACAAGAAATTTGAAATCTAAAAAAAAGGCACTTTATATTGCTGTGTTGTTGTCTTCAGCATTTTTAACGTCTCACTGCTGGGCACAGGTCTCCCTCAGTACGAGGGGGATATTTCATCGTTTATAGATTTATCTTATTACTTTTTCTTTTTTTTTTTTCTTTTGAATAATATATAATTTCACATACCTTAATCCTCGTCGCCATTTGTGGCGTTTCCGTCACTTGTTTATCACAACACTAATAACTGTATAAGATATGTATATGTATATACTATAGACCACTGTATATAGGTTATGAAATGAAACACAGTACTACTTCACAATGTCACACACACGTCCGCTCTCAATGCTGACACTTTTCCCCACCACCTAAGGTCGGTGTGTGCAACTACCTTTATTATCAAATATAAATCATCACAGGGTGAACATTTGTTTAATTAATTATAAATAAATAAAAGACGAACAAACAATTTTTACATTCGAACATTAACGAACAAACGACGAACAGACAATTAAAAATAAAAAAAATCCGAAAATCAAAACAAGTTGGGTCAAATTCAGTGAGCCCACCTTTTCGTGTACGAGTTGGTCCTCCTTATCATATTTGAACTCAGCTAACTTCACTCCATTTATAACAGCTATGTTCATATTGAAATTATTTGCACCCCAGCGCTATTGTGGCAGGTAATGGAAACTTTATTTTCAGTATTTTACTGCCACTTTTTCGTGAACGAGTTGGTCCTCCTTATCTCTACCCTCCATAGCAAAATTCTAAGAAAACCAAAGACACGTGTAAGCACCGCTGCCGCCGACTGACGCAGTGTAATTACAGACAGAGCATTGGAGTCATAGGCGGTAACGAAGTTATAGCGATTTCGGAATAAGTATATAATTAAATTAATTTATTCTTCTTAAAACATTTCCTTTAGGAAGACATTTATAAAATATTTATTTGAACTAATTATTACTATAACATTTTTATTAATACTAAAAGGCCAAAAAAATAAAAATACCAATCATAATATTAAAGTAGCATTTAAATAAAGCAATAAAATTTCCGCCGCTACTACGGTTACTCTGTGCTCCAAATGTCGGCATTGCTTTGAAGAGGCGGCTTATGTTTTTAACTTTTTTTCTATTTCTTTAGTTGACTTTAGAGTGTCGAAGTGGGTGCACGCGAAAAAAGGACTGATTTTTATGAACTTTTCGATCGATTTTTACGATCTTTTTATGATTTGCAACATGTAAAAGTGAAATTTTCATACCTAATGTATTAGTTTGAACGTTATATCTGGCGCGCTTTTGGGGTTTTTAAATAGTGAACCCCCGTCATGGCGATGGTATTTGCAATAAACGTTCATATCCTGGCCACTTCCACGCATGGTTGCCAAGGTACGAAGGCATAAGTCAATTCAACGGTCAACGTGTCAACCGTTTAATTAATGGGAGATGATACCAAACGAAGCTACAACATCAGGAGCTCTGCGTGCGTACAATAGGTACTATGTATGCAAGCGGTATCAACGGCTATCTACCGCTGCGCGTACCTCCTACTTGATTTTGTGGAACTGATTGGCAGAGGCAGGCCAGTGATCAAGACTTGCTTCTATTGTTTAGTGTAGTTACCACTTATGTGATAGATTTAATTGAAATCAAGACTCGAGTGCCAATGTATCTACTTAGTTTTAAATTTTATCTGTGGACCGTGTCTTACATACAGTATTTATAATATGCTCGTAGGTATCATAATTTTTTTTTTATAAACAATTTTAACAGAATAACGTTTTATAATTATGTGGGTCACCGATATCCGTGTCAAATTAAAAAGTTGTGAGTACATTCACAATTTGAATGTATTTTATTATTATTATTATAGTCGATAGGTTTTACGAATATGTTAGCCTATAAGTGCCCATGCCTAATAATTTTGCAATTATTGTTATTAAATTTTTAGAATTTTTACTTACTATTTAAAATAAACATTGTTTTGGTTAAAGTATGTAACGATGTAATGTAACGAGATGTTTAATTTGATTTCATATTGAATCATTCAATTTAAAAATTTTATTCTGTAATCTTTTAAAAACTATGTGAATTAATGGAGGTTTAAAAACAATTTAATATCACATGAATGTCTTATAATTAGTAATAAAGCTAAAGTAGTAACTTAAAATATTATTTAGTTTCATTAATTGTTCCGTTGCTTAAAGACACATAAAATAGAAAAGTTCATATTTTGATAAATAAAAATGTTATAACTAGCTTTTTAAATTGATGAATTTGCCGCCTTTATGGGCTTATTGGTCCTCATAGCCTTGGGAGGTCGTGGGTTCGAATCCCGTTTAGATTACATTTTTAATTTTTTTATTTAGCTGTAAATTTATTTAAATTAAAGTAAAAGTATTATGACAATCAAGCTTTTAACTGTCTTTCACGCGCGCAATTTTTTTCTTGTCTCTCGTAAAATGATACATCAAATAAAAAGTTCGTAGGTATTTTTATAAATAAATTAATAGGTACCTAAATAAATTTTTGAAATATGAAAGAGTTGAAATATGTTTGTGAAGCACGAGCAGAAAAATTAGCCGCCCTTATGGGCTTATTGGCCCGCAGAGCCATTAGAGGTCGTGGGTTCGAATCCTGGTTGGTTTACATTTTTCTAATATGGTGTTGCTGTTAATTTAGGTAAATCAATTTTAAGTATTAATACCACCAACAGAACCTTATAACATAATACCTCACAAGCATTTTTTTCTCGTAAAATCAAACAGAAAAGTTGTTACCTAGTACCTATTTTTGATAAATAAGTTTCATGTTATAAGTATTTTTTTTTTAAAGAGAATGAGTATCTAGATACTTGTGTAAAATCGTGTTTGTGAGGCATGAGGCAGATAAATTCGCCGCTCTTAAAGGCTAATTGGTCCACAGCCATGGGAGGTTGCGGGTTCGAATCCCGGTTAGATCACATTTTGCCAACTTACTTAAATTAACGTTAAGTATCAAGACCACCACAAAACCGCACAACATATCAATTTGAAAACAAAAGTACTAAAAATTGAAATATGTTTTTTCAAAAAAACATATTTAAAATAAAAAATTCAATCAACATAATATTAAAAATTACTGACCTCTAGAAACAACGTCAACCTCGCCATGGCGCTGCAAACATATTATACACATGACACAGACACCTCGACTTGACTGACACTTAGCGCGGGAATATCAACAGTGCAACGTAACGGTGATATTAAAAGTACCTCAAAAATATTTTTGATTTCTCCCCAATTTCCCAAACTTATCTAAGTAACCTTTTAATCTCAAATTTATAAATTTTGGAAATGGCCTCCATTTGCTTGCATGCATACCTGACATCTTCTGATAATATTTTTAGCCAATTTTTCATCGAGATTATCATGGCCAGCCATTTTTTTTAATTCATCAAATGCTCCAGTAATTCTTTCTTTTAATTCTAATAAAGTAGTCACTTCTTTCTCGTAAACACGATTTTTTACGTAACCCCAAAGAAAAAAATCCATTGGGGTTAGATCTGGTGACCGGGCTGGCCATCTAGAAGGTCCGTATCGCCCTATCCATTGATCTCCAAACATTAGTTAGCCGTTCTCTAGTAGCTACGACTGAGTGAGCTGGTGCACCATCAAGCTGGAACCATAGGCGCTGATATGCAGCTAATGATAAGTCATCCACGTAGTCAGATATTGGGCCGTCAATAATTTCTAGAAACTTCGCCGCATTAAGGGTCTCATCAATAAAAATTGGACCGATAATTGAGTTACCGTGAATCCCAGCCCAGACATTTACAGAAAATCTGTACTGATGTTCACTTTCACGGATTAGGCGAGGATTCTGTTGACTCCGGATGCGCAGATTTTGTAGATAACATGTATAGATAATGTGTTCTGTCATGAGGAAGTTCTCGAAAAATTAATAATAGCAAATTTAAGCTCAGACCACTTGGGTCAAAAAATTTCAATATCTAGCGATATCATTAATACTAAACAAAATTTTAAATGTAGACCCGTCAATGATTATAAAATTAACGTCTTTAAAGAGAAAGTTACGCAGCAATTACTTCAATTGAACATGACTGTTGATAGTCCCAATTTTTATTATAATAAAGTATTTAATATACTATTAGAGTCTTTCAATGACGTATTTAAAGAACGTACTATAATTAAGGACTCTAAAATGAAATTTAGCGACTGGGCGACAGTTGGTATATACCGAAGTAGGCATAAATTGTATGAATTATATAGTATGAAGCAGTGGAATCATGACCCAACGTTCCATAATCGGGTAAGAACTTATTCAAAAATTTTTAAAAATGTTTGTTTGCAGGCTAAGTCTATACACATTAGAAATAAAATTTTAAATTCTGACAATAAAATTAAAGCCACTTGGGACGTGATTACTCGTACGGCTGGAAGATCAAAGCCTGCTAGTGAACCTATCCAATTGCTAATTGATAATACTACAATAAGTTCCAATGAAGATGTTGCAAATTCATTTCAAAGTTATTTTTCGAAAATCCCTGAAAACGTGACATTTTCTTTAAAATCTTCTCCTACAGATGCAATAAATTCTTTAAAAAATCATACTCATCACTGTGATCACCAATTTAAATTTTCATATGTAGATGCGAATGAAATAATTAACCCGGCGGGAGTGTGGTGAAGAATTCTTACATCTAGTATGTGGCGGGGTATGACATGCCCAAAACAAAACTGTCCGTATATTATGGTTATTATTAAAAAGATGTGAAATTATATTTTTTTTAATTTACTTAGGGATCCTTGAAGGTGGTTTTAAATAAAAAAATGGATATTATTAATTACTTTTAATAATTTTCGTTACAATAATTAAGTCACTAATTTTTGGTAACAGAATCATAGCACTTATTCTAAAGTTGTACAACTTAAAGTAATTTAACTCAAATAAAAAAAAACCTCTGAAAACTCAAAAAACATGCAATCTTAAATTAAATAAACAAAATAAAACTTAAGTTATAATTTAGGAACACTTTAAGAACTAGATTCAAAATAAGCACAATTTTTGCAGTAAAATATCACGTGTTCAAGACAAAAAGCTTTTCTACTTGCACATATGTGTCTTGTTTTGCGTTTTATTTAGACTAGCAATATACAGCAAGCCAATAAATGCATTAAGTTCAGCACACGTTGTCTCTCTCATGAAGTATAGCTTATTGGGTTCTTTGCAATTTGCCTGCCGTCTCAAGATTTCTTCATTTTAATATTTCAATATATCATTCTTCATTTCCGCTGTAAAGAAAATATCCCAACACTCCGTTTCAGTTTTGACTTCTTTTACTAATCCTTTGACTCCGGGACGCTGGTCCACTATATTTTCCGACCGAGTTCGTATATTTGTATGTGGCACCTGCTTGTACCATTTTTGACCATCTTTAGACCTGTAATGAGGTGCTTGAGCATGAGCAGATAAGCGACGGGTCCTCAGAGTTGAAAGAGAAATATTGTCATCGAAATCCTGATCACCATTACTTCCTAGGCCACCATCATTTAGCTCCTGTTCCGTATCAGATTCTAAATTATGCTCGCTGCAATGATCACTAACATCTGTCGAGCTCGATTCATCCGCAGAATTTTCTAACACATCATATAACAGAAACCTAAGCCTTCTTTTACCACCAGCCTCACCCATGTTTGACAAAATCTAAAAAAGAGCAAATAATAACATTATTAATAGTAAATACCTTTGTTACAAAACGCACACACAAACTATGTGGCGGGGTATTACTTACCCCACGTAACTTTGCGCTCGTGTATCTCCAACGCTGGTTGACGCACCACTAAGATCACGCCACTATCCCCTCACGCATATCCTCACCTCCAGCTACACGAAGCCACGTAAGCGTCACATTAAGCAATACAATTTTATTTCGATACAAAGGAACTATGGGGTATGTCACACCCCACCACACTCCCGCCGGGTTAAGATATCTAAAACTATTAACCCTAAAAAAACTGGTGATTTGTGGGGCATGTCTGTTAAATTACTTAACACAATAATAACAAACACTGCACCACAATTGTCTCTTATTTTCAATAAATGCATAGATAATGGAATATTCCCTGATCTCATGAAAATTAGTAAAATAATACCTCTTTTTAAAAATGGCGAGAAAAATGACCCTGGCAACTATAGACCTATTTCTATATTGCCATGTATGAGTAAAATCTTTGAGAAACTTATTTTAAGCCAACTTTTGATTCATTTTAACATAAATAATATCTTCCATAGTGAACAGTATGGTTTTACTAAAGGCAAGTCTACAGCTGATGCGGGGGTTGCGCTTCTTAGACATATTTATGACGCTTGGGAAAAATCACAGAATGCAATTGGAGTATTCTGTGATTTGTCTAAAGCTTTTGATTGTGTGGAACATGAAACTCTTTTGCTTAAATTAGCTCATTACGGGGTTCGTGGTGTTGCTCTTGATCTCATTGCATCGTATCTTAGTGGTAGGGTTCAGAAGGTCGCGGTAAATAATGTCAATTCTTCAGGGTCTCATCTTAGAATGGGTGTACCACAGGGATCTATCCTGGGTCCATTTTTGTTCTTAGTTTATATTAATGATCTCCCATTTTATGCCGACAAGTTTTGTGATATTGTACTCTTTGCGGATGACACCTCCTTAATTTTTAAAGTTGATAGAAAGTCAAATAATTACGACGAAGTGAATAGTGCATTATCGCACATACTTCATTGGTTTAATATTTATAATCTGGCTTTAAATGCCAATAAGACAAAATGTATGCAGTTTTCATTACCTAATGTAAAAAGACATAATTTTAACTTGTTTCTTAATAAAGACATACTAAATATGGTAGATTCCACGGTTTTCTTGGGATTTACATTAGATTCAGGTCTGCAATGGGGTCCCCATCTCTCGTCTCTTGCGAGTAGACTGAGCTCCGCTGTTTTCGCTGTTAGAAAAATCAGGCAGCTAACTGACGTCGATACTGCCAGACTTGTCTATTTTAGCTACTTTCATAGCATTTTAACGTATGGTATTCTGTTGTGGGGTAATGCTGCGGACATTAAATCCATATTTATAATTCAAAAAAGGGCCATTCGGGCTATTTATAACGTTAGCGCTCGGGATACTCTCCGCGAACATTTTAAAGAAATTGGAATACTTACGGTTGCTTCGCAATATATATATTGTACCATTGTATTCGTTCGACAAAACATTAATTGCTACTCAAAACACAGCGACAAACACGGTATAAATACAAGAAATAAGGATAAACTTGTAACACCCAGTTTTCGCCTTCAAAAAGTAAATAGAACTTTTATGGGGCAAGGTGTACGCATGTATAATAAAATTCCACAGTCCATATTGAGGTTGCCTTTGAACCAATTCAAATCTAAAATTAAAAATACATTATTGAATAAGGCTTATTATACTATCGCGGAATACTTAGAAGATGTAAATGTGTGGAATTAATGTCTTGTTGTGTCTCACGTAGGATAAATAGAAAAACATTGTAATGCAATAAATATTGTAATCAAATATTTTTGAAAAGAGCAACTGCTGAGTTTCTCGCCGGCTCTTCTCGGCAGAACAGCATTCCGAGTCGGTGGTAGCTTACTCCCAAGTCCCAGACTTACAGACTGACATTTAATTTAAATTTAAAGTTTAATCATGTAAAAATGACGATTCAAAAGAACTTGTAAAAGTCTATTTGAATAAAGAATAATTTGATTTGATTTGATTTGTCTGTTCCATATCCCATTACGTGTGAAAGTGCTCTCATCGGTCCACAATATGTCCATTAGAAAATTTGGCTCGTCACTAACTTTACTCAATAACCATTCACAATAGGCTACTCTAACAGGCTTATCTCTATCCAATAGAGCTTGTAGTTTAAAGTACTTTTAAGCTTTTTGATTGTCTTTTTTTAATACTTTATGTACGGTTTTGTGGTGTACTTGGTTTTGGCGAGCAGCCTTACGGAGACTCATATTTTTTTTTTTTTTTTTTTTTATTTAAAGACCGTTTTCCCCGAACAAGTCAGTGTCCAGGACCTTTTTTACAATTTTAATTATTACAGAATATTTATTTAAAAACCTGAAGGGTTTTTGTATTTTCTACAAACTTTCTTACATTTTTAACTAATATACATTAAATTGAGTGAAGACCTGAAGGGTTATAGATTTTTACATTTTATGCAATTTTTATCATTTTACAATTTTGCATTTGTTCTATAGCGTTGATTTTATATATCTAATAGTGCGATTATTTCCTAAACCAAAGATACAGTGATCGTTATATTGTTCTATGTTAAGTTTTTACAGTTCAGAGAAGGCTTTTCCTCTATTGGTATTTTAATTTTTGATTCGAGTAACAACTCATTTTATAATATTATTATATTTACCTTAGTCTATTGTATTATTATGCTATTTAATATAATGAATTATGTCTATAAATACATACATGATATGCTTGCTAAGAATTCAATCTTAGCTTGCCATACATTTGATGGTAACATTTTAGTAATTTAGATTAGAGTCACAGAGTACTTATACTATATATTTACAAAGTGTACATAATAATATATTATACAAATATATTTATGTATCTTATTCTATGCTACGCCTTATTTACTATAATTGTACTGTTTATATTTTTTTTTTTTTTTTTTTTTTAGTACTATTTTATTACTTTTATATGCTTATACTCTATGTCTTAATATTATGATTTTGTGTTATGTTAGCTGTAATTAGTGTATATATTGTGTATTGTGTTGGTTGTGACGTAGGGATCTTGTTTGTTCCCCTTTCGCTTTTCCAACTTGCGGCCGAAATTAAGTAAATCTTACTTCCTGAGTATCGTACATGATACTCTGCGCTTTTTGTCTGATGCTACTTGGGTTTTGCTAGGCGTAGGCTATACTGGACCTTGCCAGTGCGTCCCACCTGTGCCTCACCGGACACACAGTGGCAAAGGCGTTATGGCTTGTGTCGGGCATCTTCGCGTGCTGGCAGTTCTTGCATGTAGGTGGTTGTTCTGCTAATTTGGCTGGGCACTGGTCTATCATGTGCGGGCCAGCACAGTGGCTGCACAGATCTGTAGTCTCTGTGCACCACTTTTTCCCATGCCCGAACGCAAGACACCTCGAACACTGAACCAGGGGCGACAGGTCGAAGACTGGCACTCTGTACATATCCACGAAAATTTTTCCCTGCTTAGTGAGTCTCTGCCACACACTTGGTGAGACTTCCAAAACCACATGGTTTTCATGCGGGTTTCTGGCCTTCCGCCTGTGTAAACCCTTCAGTTTTGATAATCGCTCACGAATATCAACCGCTCCCTCCGATGTCGAGGTCAACACAAGATCACCCTCACGATGCTCACGCAATATAAATGTAGTTTTCCCACAACCCGGTACCCCAACTATCATGTCGATCTCGGGCAGATGGAAATCTCCCATTACTAATTTGATATCTGCAGTCGACGATATTAAATTCGGCTCCTGCATTAGTACCGTGAATTTACCACACAAAACCAAACGATCTGGAGAACTAGCAGAAACCTCTTTATCACGTATGTCCTTTAATTCCACGAACGATTTTCCGTCAAAACAAAACGAATACTCGATACCTTTCTCTGATACGAGAAGCCATTCCTTATCGAAGCGATCGTACACAGCAAACTTCTCTTTATGTGATAACATGTATCTACGCGCTTCTATAGACAAAGGTTGACTGAGTTTGGAATATGTTCTACTATAAGTTGCTTTCGCAGTACCGACAACCGTTTTCCATAACTCACGAATCTCGATCATCGCGTTGACCTCTAAAAATCCACTAAAAATTTAGGTTCATGGACCGGTACGGGAAACACAGGATTAATTATTGGTTTCCAAAATTCGTTATCGGAAGGTTCGGCTTTTATAGCGTTTCTCCCGACAGAAGGATCCGGAAATTTAAACTTTGAATACACAACGACCATTCCTAAAAATTCTTCGTTAATAAAACTCTTAATAATCGATATCCTATCATAAGATAATTTTGAGATTTTGTTAATGATAACAAAATCTTCATCCAACATCGTCGTCAGATCTATGTGCAATATTTTCGTTTGTTCATGTGTTTTCTTTATCAATGATGTTAAGAATATCAAAAATTCACCACTAATGTCATTAAAATTTACATACAAATTTCCATCGGTTAAATTTGGTTTAACATCCTTATTAAATACGACCCCTTTCGACTTATCGCAATCGCGATTTAATACAGTGAACTTCAAATCATCCTTATTCAGTCGACTACGGATAGGTAAATCTTTAATAAATTCGTTAATCATGACATCATTGTCGCAGAGGACGATAGGAGATTTCGGTGCGAGCACATTCTCCTCTTTCTCCGTTATAGGTTCTAATAATTTAAACTTCTTTAGTCGTTTATACGATTTCTTGATTGATTTATCATAAATTGGTTGTTCACCAGCACGCGTTAGATCAGCTATTTCAATGAGTTTACTGCGAGATTCAACGTTAGTGGACTTATTACATCCCATTATAGCTCTATCGACGAAATTGAGCTTATTTGTTTTTATATTATTTTTACTCTTGATAGAAGAACCACTCTTTTTCTTTCCAAATATTCTATTAAATCCACGGTCAATTGATGGTACTGGAAATTTATCACCGATGAATTTAGATATACTAACTATTTGTTCAGAAACTTCTGTTCCCATAGTGTTGAATTCGCTGTTTTGTATTGTGACTCGTGATTGAACTCCATCATCAGTCGACTTCTGTGAAATTTCGACGAGAGGTACTTCGACCATGGTCTTTCCAACAACAGACACATTGTGTATGACTTCTGAAACGTTCGCGAATTCGTCGGTTATTACAATACTAACATCGTTACTCAATCTAGTTGAATTCAATCTCTTATCTACGAAATTAACGTTGATAACGGCTACATCATCGCAATTCTTATCGTCAATTCTAATTTCGTCGCAGAACGCGACGGTGTTACGATTAATACTACTATTGGTCGATTTGGTCATAATGTTAACATCATCGAGCAATTTCTCTATTGCAGGTGAGCAAGTGACATCCCCATCGTCGATAACTGATACATCCACACTACGGTTTTCATTTTTAATTAATGCAGTATCAATCATATCATCAGATAATTCGTCACAAGAACCACAATGATCATCGATATTATTGATAACT
Source organism: Boloria euphrosyne (assembly GCA_951802675.2). NCBI lineage: Eukaryota > Metazoa > Arthropoda > Insecta > Lepidoptera > Nymphalidae > Boloria > Boloria euphrosyne. The sequence continues at coordinate 2,540,599 of OX637895.1, forward strand.
TCGTCTAATACATTCGCGTTGTGAATTAAATCGTCTAACATCAGGACAGGTTTAGATTTTACTTCACCATCACTTGTGTCGCATGGGCTAACATTTTCTATAAATCTACCGTAGTCAACGCGAGAAATATCAACGTCAGCCAATTCCATATACTCAGTTACGTCGTCGATCTTATACACTTCGTCAAGGTATTCAAACGCAGGTTTCTCTACTTCTACGACTGGTTCATTCACAATTGTTGATTCTGTATCAATATTAAGTGAATTCACATCATCAGTAAACGCTGGTTCGTAATGTTTGTTACGTAAAACCAAATAATATGTTTCAGCAAAATCGTCACCGTAAATACGCGGTTTATAACACAATTCATCAGAGTATAGTACAAATCGCACACGAAAGTGCAGTGAAGCTAAAGTTATTTCTGGTTCACCTCCCCATTTGTTTTCCGACGTTAACACATCTATGAGTTCAGGCAATATAGTGACCGGGAGGTCCACGATCTTATTACTACATAACAAAGTTTTCTTCAGTTGCGCTATTGTACCCGAAAATTTTAGAAGTTGTCTAAGACTATCAAACAAGCAATTGCCGTCACCGATGGACTTACCTATCGTTAATTTTTCAAATGCTAATATATTATTAGATTCCGGACGCCCTCCTAGTAATTCAGAACCCGACAATGGTAAATCAACCGAGGAATCGTCGCGATTCGATTCCAACGTTCCGTTTGAATCACAAGACTCGATCATACACGCTTCTTCAGACAAAACGCAGTCGCGATACACGTCCTCTGAATCATCCAAAGGGAAACATGGGAGATAATTAGTTACTTTGGTGTCTAAATCTCGCATATCACTTTCAATAATAGTAGTAATATCGACGAACTGCACAGCATCGCATATATGTACGGCGTAATTTTTAGGCTGCGCGGACCACTCGATCAGTTTCTTGAGAAAACGTTCATGAAATGATAGACCCATGTTCATCGGTCCAACGCCCTCCAATGCAATATTCCCAGGATTATCAAACTCTGGTACAAAACTTATCGTTTCCTGATCCTTAGTCTTTTTAGCATTTGGAGTGACTATCTTCCGCCAAAGTTTACTGAACATCATACAAAAGTCTATACCTTTCGCCTCTCTTAACCTTAATATTTCAGTTGTAACTTCAGAAGTGGCACGAGTTATCCCAAAACGGTCAACAAAACACTTCAAAAATATCGCACTGGCCAATTGAAATAATCGTTAAGACATAACACCTCGTCTTATCGCCTCCACTGGTGACAGGAGAGCTGGCTCATTTTTCGCCCAAAGAATCGGCATTGCCATTCAACGGGGGAATGCAGCTAGCATTCTTGCCACTATTCCACGCGGACACGACTTGTACAGTAATAATTAAGTGTACATTTGCTTTGTATATATAGTTAAGTTTACTTGTAATTTCCTTTACTGTAAATAAATGAAATTATATTATGTAAAAAAAAAAAAAAAAAAAATAATCGTTTAGGTGGCATATCGTAAGCAGCCTGTGAGACAGCTTTGGTCCCGACGACTCGTGTCGCGAAAGACTTAGCAGCGTGGAAAATGTTGCTGACAGAAAATTTATTATGATCCAATCCGTACGCATATAACATCACATCATTCACAAGTTTCTTGGGTGCTTCAAATCTCACTAACCGCATATGCCGTTCATTAGTATCATATCCCTCCGCCATCCAGTCGTAACACTGAACGATGACGGTGTCATGATTCTCGAACCACAACCTCAAGGTTATCTCACCCGGCAACACACCCTTAGAAGCGTTTTTAATAATTTTGAAAAACACAACAGAATTACGCATCGATAATATATTCACGAAATAGTGATGTCCGTTTGAGTCCTTTATCACGGGATTTGTCAGTAAAGCTAAATATGTGTCTAATCTATGCTCGTACGATCACGACGCATCTCCTTTAAAGCTCATACTTACATATTTCACTTTGTTCTTATAAACTATCTTAAAATACGCTCCTAGATGGTCAATCACACCTTCGTTTTGCGTCAACATTTTAGTGCTAAAAATGAAGGAACCAGTGGCCACCTTACACGATCCGGCCGTCATCGCGTTAGCGATATCAGCGGTCGTTCTATCGTAAGTTGAATGCAGAAAAGTCATGAAAGGTGCTTTCACTTGACACTGCTCAGACACATTTCTACAATGAAATTTTTGTGTACCATTCATATTATCACTATTATACAATTTCAAGGCTTGAGATTGTTTTGATGTCATCTTTCGCATAGTCGCGATAGCCGCTTTACGTGACGCATCTCTCTGTTGATCGTAAATCGACAAAATAGGAGCGCAGCAGTGAAAGTTCGTTCTACCTCTCGATATTTGTTTGAAAGGATCACCTCCGGAATCTTTAACAAGAACATCGTATCCTTCAGGTATTGGTACATTGTTTATTCTATCTAAACCAAGACTCATGATATTTATCTGCTCCTCAATAATACGCGAAGCAGCAGCGAACGCGTGAGGGTGAAATATTCTGTGCTTAAATTCGAGTGACAGTTCTGGAAACGTGGTGGTAAGTACCGCTTCGTCTTCGGCTGACAACTTATGCACAATAACAAGTTTGTCTTGTTTGTAACAGGGATCAACAAGTTTCTTAGCATCGGATATTATAGCGCTTCGTATCATCTCAGATAACGCACTCTCTCCTCCGGCTAAATCCCTCGCGATCACCTTAGCAACTTCGGCATTATAATCTAGTCCAGCCTTTTGGCAAATAACCGGTACTGCTGAAGGTAGAATCGAATAATCATCACCACCAATACGATAATCCAGATGTCTGTACATCTCGTATACGTCAACAAACCTCATAAACTTAGATTTTTTTGATACGTGTAATAAACCCTCACCACTGACGTGAGGTTTTCTAACTAAATGATCTGGTACTATATATTTCTTTAAATAATTACATAACATATTAACTTTCGGAAATTTACCAAACCTAATCGCTAATTCTAATATATTCCTAATACTTAAACCTAAATCATAAAAATATATTAAATAACAAAACCCGTTTTTCGTGAAGAAATCATTCTTCACCAAACAGAACTTACCTGCTTCTACAACATTTATGTCCACGTATAAATGAACACTCTGGAGAACACGGACCAATTGAGGCGACAACTGATCCATTATATTTAAATATTCAGGCGAGAATACTTAAATGTGATTAATTTCAGGCGAGAAATAATCTATAACATAATATGAAACGCACCACTTTGACGCATGCGACGTCAAAAGATAGTAGCGATTCGTGTTGAATGCTGTCGATTACCGGAGACTCATATTAGAATTACGAGCGAAGTCTCGTAATATTTTTTCTTCCTTCTTGATAGATACTTCGGGCTGAGGTGTGTCTTTGTGACATGGGACTAAACACAGACCATCACGAAGTCTTTGTACGGCACGTAAAATAACTCGTGGGTCTGAGGGATATACCCGTGTGGTACCATACCTTTCTCGGTATGTTCGATTACAGTTTTGCTGGCATTCTCCATAAATCAATATCATATCTGTGTATTCAACAGATGTGTAGATATGCGCCATTATATAACTTACACTAAAAGTTAAAACACTAAAAAGACTATACTAACAAACTAATAAAACTAATATAAACAAATAAAAATAACAAAACTAATTAAAATCCTATTCACTAAATAATGTCCTATCACTATTACTTAAAAGTCACAAATTAAAAATAATTAAAAAACTTATTAAAACTAAATAAAAATAAGGAAACAAGAAATTACACAATAAGCAAAAAATATCTAAATGAACATGTAGTACGATAGGGCATCGGCGAAGTACTAAGTAAAAATCAAAAACCTAAATAAATTATTAAAAAGCAAAATCGATAATTTTACGAAATAAATCTTTAAAATTAAATTACTGTAAACAAAAAATCGATTGACTAAGTTTTAGCTTTACCTATGTAATTTCTGTCATCTAATAATTAATTAGGTAGCTTTAATAATAAAACATACTTCAATAGGTACTTCTTATTTTACTGCATCGCAACAAAAATATGATTTAATTTAAATATGCAATTTTAATAGAAACCGAAAGGTTTTATTTTACAATATTAAAATCGATATTTACATTTTATTTTTTTAAATCGGCGAAAGTCAAAGACTAAAGAGACGTTTGCACTTTGTAACGCCGCGCCGCTGCAAGCGATGGCGGCGCTATGTGCGAACTATACCTATGTATTTGAGATCTATTTCGAAAAAATTAGAGTATAATATAAATATTTATTAAGATAATAGAAATACTAAAGTATAGCAAAGTTAATGGAATGTGGAACAGTATGAAATCGCTACGGTCATACCATAATGTCGGAATTTGATTGACAAAGGCGCTTTGTGTTTGTTTTGCTTTTAGTATTAGATAATTTTGATTTTAGATTGCTGTAATGACAAGTTGCTTTTATTAACGACTAGGATAAAGACTTCTTCGTAATACATAATTAGTGAAATAAATTATCTAAATGGATTGCAAAACTCAGTGACTACTGACTACGTCTTTGCGATGACAAAATATTATACCTACTCGTAGGTATAATATTTTGCTATCGCCTATATTGCCAAGGTAAATGGAACTAAAAAACATTTAGTGGTTCGGTATCAACGGTTGTTACGATTTACGAGGCAGTGTTCTAGTACAAGTAGCTCTGCATATCTGGAAGTAGGTATACATCTAGTAGGTATCTGCGAATTACCTATCTATCGCGCGTACCTAATGCTTTGTTTTACGTTACTGATTAGTGGTAGAAGAGTAGTTTTGTAACTGTTCATAACACGGACCTGACACAAATCTATTGTTTTAGTTTGCCTACTTCGGGGTTCTTAAATGAGTACAGGACTCTGCGTAGATGTGTCTTAAAATTCACATAGGTAAATACCTAATATGCCTTTTCATTAGTTAATGCTAATATCATCGTCGTGATATGCACGTGGTCGATAGGTATCAGAAGTAATAATAACATGACAGTCGTAGGTACATAATTGGCCTATTTTGTTTTGTGATTGTAAAAATACCGTTTTCTTTTATTTTTATCGGTATTGAAGTAGACTTGGAAATAAAGTTTTATTTACTTACTTTCTAGTCTATTCTATTGTAATTATGACAGTTAATAATTTTGTACTTTACGAAAATAAATTTGCTGCAGTGCCTAGCAATACGGTGCACATTATGTCAGTAGGTAATGTTATCACACAAAAGTTGTACAAAATTTGGTGGTAGTTTGAGCTAAATATGTTATTAAAATAATTTCAAATTTGTAATTATTCGTATCTAGAAAGTGATGGGGTTATTAAAATTACGTAATGATGTGATGTTTATAATCATTAGGTATTATAAAAAATTTGACCCTAAAAGAAAATTAAAAATAATTTATTTGGATTTTTTGTAAACGTAGTTTTCTTATAAACCTAAGCATTTTAACAAACTATAGTTGATTGATAATGTTGTTACTACGATTAACAGTACACCAAATTACATGACTATTGACTTTCGCGCCATAAGTAATTTCTTTGTTTAAATGTATTCGGACTTCGGAGCGGCAACGTCGCATATCATTTCGCCGTCTAGGAGTAAATGACCTTAGGGCCTAGACAATGTAACAATCGATTAGCGAAAGCGATAGTAGAAAAGTCCAAAATGTATGAGTTTGACATAAGACTTAGATATGTCACGTGATCTGTTGTCAACGAATAGATGATGGTAGACAATGTAAATTCATTTCAATTATTAGTGATTTAAAGTTCAAAATGCATACGCTGCGTTTAAGCGATGACGATTGTAGAAATCGAATCGCTTCATAACGAATGCCGGTTGGCTATAGGCCCTTAGCGTAATTCGCTCGCGCGTACACGTGCCGGTTTAAAATTTTAAAACGAAAAAAAATTCCTGTGGCTTTAATTTTGAATATTTTCAATTAGTTTTTTTTGTATTCAACTCGTAATTTTTTATACTATATGTGGTTTGAAGGAATGTTGATCAAGCGTCACCACCCTGTGTGTGTATATATATATATATATATATATATATATATATATATATATATATATATATATATATATATATATATATATATATATATATATATATATATACAGTCAGTAGTTACAGTCAAAACTCATAGCCGGTCAAAACCACTTTTGACTGCAAAAATCAGTCAAAAGTGGTTTTAACCAAGAATGTAGGTCAAAACTACTTGTAACTGATAATAGTAAATAAAAAAAACTATAGATAATATAATCGAAATCGTTTATTATTAAAAAAATGTAATGAACATTTTAAGTAATTATTAAGAATATTATCTTGAAATAAAACAAATTGGACAACGTTTTATTTGTCTACTACAATATGATTGGAGACTTAAATAACAAAAATAAAAAACTTAAACTTATAACTGCTGTATTTGGATCCTATTTGTTTGCACATCCAGAACTGTTATGACACTTTGAATTGCACAGAAATCCTTTTTTCTTGCACAGACATCTGCTACTCTTACAACCCTTAGAACACACACATCGTGTAAAACCTTGCCCGGTTCCAGTAGCAGATTTCCTTGCAGCAATTCTTAATGTGATGACGACGTTTGGCACTTCTTCCAGGCAGATGAATTTTTCAATACATCCGTCAAATTGAGATCTGTAATAAGATATAAAATAATGTGCTTATACACATTTACTTATACTTAAACTCACTCAAATACCTACATACTGGCTCTCTCTCTCTCTCATGTACCCGCGACGAGCACCCGCACACCTTCCTGCATATCCACACACCCACACACTCACTTGCACACCCACACACGATCACATGCACATACACATACTATCATCCACTTTGAAATAATAATAGGTAATTACTTGCAGTATATTTTATCCTTTGTTTTATATAGTTGCTCAGAAGTGACTTCTAACACACACACTCTCTCTCACACACACCCGCACACCTACCCACACATCCACACACGCATACTTACATCCACACACACAACTGCACATCCACACACGCTTACAGTCACAAACACATACTTTTGTATACCTTGATAGAAAAAAAAGGTATTTACTTGCAGTATAATTTATCCAATATGCCGTCCCTTGTTCCAATTTCGATCATATTATAAAGTTGATCAGAAGTAACTTCTAGTACTACTCCGAGAATGTTACGTAAATCAGCTTTGCCTTTGCAAAAAACAGAAACAACCACTGCCAATTTGCAATTTTGGCTCAAATCACCTCTCCTAGCAGTTGGTTGTGGAGACGCTCCAATCGAGTCAGCCTCGAAGAACGTCGACGTACTGTCTCTGACAGGTTGTAAAACCCAAGCATACACCACTTGGAACACCGTCGGCAGGCAATTAACTCTAGCCTACAGACGAACAAAGAGGACAACAGCAACCGAGAGAATAGTGCCCGATTTGGACGGAGGCCTAATAGTAGATCATACTCACGCTGCAGTTGTAGCCTTGGGGAAAACTGCTGTTCGAAAAATATATGATGGAAGATATGGCTTTAACACTGCCACTGGAACCCTACAGACTCTCACAAAACATACTCGAGCAAAACGATCTATTGATGACGAGTTGGCCAGTACAGCAGACTTGCCACCCGACGACGGAACTAATGTTCCTAGAGAAGGAACAAGTAAGAAACCAGCTGGCATTCCGGGTAATTCATCATCTAAAAATAATTCTATCTTGTCTACGCCGTCGGCCGTATCTGATCCTCGCTCTACCTTTAATTACAATAGTAATGCTGATAGCTACTTCGGTGTACTGGATGTGCCAGTCCGAGTCGTCACCACAACCAGTTACAGAACATACAACGAGCCTGAACCAACCCACTCCCCTTACTCCAACCAACTCTATGAACGACTTGTCGAACCACATGCCACCGGTGCTCTCGCCTCGATGGTGCGGGCGCCCAACGTTCGCGATGCCGCCTCCCTTGTGAGTTTAGCTAAATATGTACGCACCATAAATACAACATCTAAAGAAGTAGCTGCCCCTACTCGCGCACTGTGTATGATCCATGCACTCGATCGCTCCGTACAATGTTCTGATCCAAACAAATTTTTAGCTATCAGAAACTTCAATTATGATCAAACATTAGGACCAGGCATAACTACAAACCCCGCTTTTCAACGCTTAAATCGCGGCCAAATCGGAGCGGTGCCGCTAGATTTAGCCATTCAAATGACTATAAACGAACTAGAACCAGTAGTCATCCCCAATTTTGAGTATTCAGGCTTAGACGATACTTGGGCTATGGTACCCGTTCGACAAACCGCCCTAAACAACAGCTCAGCCTTGGCATTCACCATCTGTCACGTAACAACCGAATACTACGCTGGTATGGTCAATTATTATTCAGTTGGAACCTTATCTACACCCGAGGGACAACAACCCATTCCCGTTACGATAACAAATATGCCTAGTGCTAGTATATAGTAGTGCTGCGATTTTTGGTGATGCTCTCAGCCCCAGGGGTAATTTCAAATCCAGTAATTCTTGTATTTTTACAGCACTAATTGTGTCGTCGGTAAACCATGTATATAGAGTTTTTGTTACATTGAGATTTTTTGGTAATATAGCTTTTATTGGAGCTGTTGAAGTTTGTATTAGTTTGTCCAGCTTCTGAGATGCATCGCGGATATTCATTAATGTTATTTGTGGTGTTCTTTTTACTGCTATGGATCGTTTCAAGATCCCCAAGACTTGTAAGAATTGCTTGGGGCGGTGTGTTATATCGCGTAAGTAATTGATGGAAGACCGACAGTTAGGATCGGACCATTCCATTAGTCCTCCACCACCACAGCTGACTGGGGTGCGTAACCAATTTTCCCAATCCTTTGAGTTGACTCCAGGAAAGTGGTATATTAAAGAATCGAGCGTCATTGAGAACATGAATGAATGAAAATCAGTGCTGGTGTGATGCGGTAATAGCTCTTTTCGGCATAAATATTTATAAACATAGATAAACACAATGTTTTTGTATGAAACTATTGTTTATGGTTTCAGAAAACCAAATATGGATATTAAAAGCGAAAAAAGTTACCTAGAGTGACCACTGTGAAATAAGTAGGTATTCTTTACAATAATCCCAGTATTTTTATTCAAGAACAAAACAAGAGTATTATATCATAAATAAGAGTATTATAACATATTTTTAGAGGTTTTTATTTATGATGATCTTCAAAGCATGTCTTCCCGTCTCGGTAACATAGAGGAACTTTACATATTTTGCAACTCCACACTGTACGAACTGGCAAACTTTTAGTACTGCAAATGCTGCAACGTCTTTTAGTGCCTCTGATAGGTTGGTGATTCCCAATGGCTTGTTTTATTGCTAATAGCACTTCGGGTTTGTGCTTTTTTATAAAGGAGCAAGTAGGTGAACTGGGTTTGCTTGACGTGCGCGACAACCCGTTCTTCCTGGCGACAAAAGCTGGTGCCAACATATCCTGGTACACATGAAGTCTAAAATCTTTCAGACACAGTTTTTCTAAGCAAGAATTAGGGCCCTGTTGAAGCTCTTTGTATATAATAAATGCATGTACTACAGTACAATCCAAAAAGTGAAAGAAAATTCTATGCCACCATTTTTTTTGATTTCCGATCAATCGCGTAGGTTCCTTTGAGTTGGTCAAACTTATCAACAAAGTTCATATTGTCATTATAGTCTTTTCTCCAGTCTTCTCTGTTCTCGTCACATGTACCGTATTTTTAGGATCGTGAAAATTTGTAAGCAGATATACTGAACGTTTGTCTTTCCATTTCATGTACGAAATCATTTGATTGTCACTAACACGATAGTCATAGTCACCTCGTTTCAGTTGGGCATCTGGCTTCAAAGTTGGAAGGTGTCTACGATTGTAATTGACTGTTCCGCATGCATATATTTTTTTTAGTCGTAATTGTACTTGCAATTCATAACTGTTAAAAATATTGTCGAAATAAACTCTGTGGTTCTTATCTTCTAACCCTTCGCAAAACCTTTTTACGACTTTGCCTCCTAAATTAGTTTCCGTATTGCTTCCCGTCTTACCTGCATATATATCAAAATCTAAACAATCGAAGCACACTTTGTCCAGACCTTATACCCTCTTTTGATGGGCTTTTTTGGCATATATTGTTTCAGTGTGCTTCTGCCTTTGAATTTGATCATAGATTCGCCAATTGCAATCTTTTTACTATGATAATAATTAATTTTATAAGATTTTCTAATCATTTCTATAAAAGGACGGATTTTATATAATCTGTCATAGTTAGGATCGTTTCGAGAAGGCATCATGTTACTATCATTTAGATGTAGGTTACCTAGAATCCATGAGAAGCGATTGAGTGGCATGAAAGATGATATATATTCGTCACGAAGATCCGATGAAGATGACCAATAATCCCTGTAACTCGGGCTCTTCTTTATACCCATTACCAAATTCAAAGCAATAAAAACAGACATTTCATCCGTAGTAACAGGCTTGAAAGTCTTACCACTTTGTTGGGCATAAAGATTTGTATGAAACGTAATATGTTGTAAGAGCTCTTCCGTCCAGAGAAATTGAAAAACTTTTAGCGGAGTCAGCAGTTGATGCTCAGCCAAGTTACTTATTCTTTCCGGAAGGTGAACAGATGGTGTGTAATCGTCGGGAGCTAAAATTGAGTAAGCACGCTTCCATTTGGGGGTTGCTATTTCAGGTTCAGGTAAAACTGGGTACTCAGAAGTTGATGGACAATCACCACGAAGAACAGCGAGAGGGACGACATCATCAGGTTCGAATTCTCCATCTGAAGACTGTAGTGGAATAGCAGTGCTGGTAAGCATTTCATCAATTTCAGGGTTGTCTTCGTCTGAACCATCACCGCCAGCATGACTATCTGTATCTGAAGGTATTTCTTCGTACAATAACTTAATAATGTTGGCATCCGTTATCTTCCTCTTTGACATCTTCCTAAAGCAAAAATCAACAACTCAAATGTATTTACAAAAATCAACCAAAAATACACAGTTACCGAACGGTGGTTACCGCTGGTAACCACTTTGAATAAGTAAGTTTATGGAAAAAATACGAAATAAAATGTAATGATTTTACACAAAATATAAAGTATAAACTTTATTCAACAGAAAAAAACATACAGTCGTAACATTTATTATGATTTGTACTTACCGCTGTAAAAACAATCACACGAATGGAATCCTGCACAATCATCAACAGTCAATTGAATATAGTTAGCTTCGTTGACCGTGGCGCCAAAAGTTTCGTACACAAAACTCAACGTTGATTATCTCACTATTGTCGTAGTACAAACGTTATCGACTAGATGTCGCTGACAAAGTACTACAGCGACTTAACTACGTGGTCACTTCAGGTAACCACCATGAAGAAAAGAGATAGTCTATTGTACAATGTTAACCAAGAGTGGACCAGTTCTCCAGGACCTTCATATTCGTAGTTATTGATCCAAGGACTAGCGTATATCAAACTTTTCACCCCCAAGGCTGGATATCCCAGCACTCCAAGGTCTGAGTACGTTTTCCTTAAAAACTCCCCGACTGGCCCAACTGTGGTTTTGTCCATGTTTGCATTTAATCCAAAAGAGTTGAAAGCGGAACATAACGTTTCTTTTGACAGTTGTTTTGAGTTTGAAGCCAATATTAGATCGTCTCCAAGGGCCCCGTCCACCATTGCCCCTTCAGTATGTGTTTTTTCAGTTATCCATTGAGCGGCTAACCAACTCCCTACAGTACCTATTAAACTGGTGAGTCTCCACCCAGACAATAATCCACTCTCCCATTTCCAGTAGTGGTCATTCCATTCTATTTCTAAGTTGTTGAGGTTTTCTATTTCTGCGTCGGCAACGACCCGAGTGTGATCATCCAGCCCACCCAACCTGTGAACGATCTCAATTACCAACCACTTTGGTATTGAATGGTCAAACCGCATTCCGTCGACACATCTGTACCAAGCGTATTTAGTTGACATAAACATAGGGAGCCAGGAGGAACCAGCTATTGGACTATTAAGTATTTTTTGTTCCCCCATCGATATAATAAGTAACACTGTCGTAAATATGAGTCCATTGGGGTTGTGATTATTGGTCTAGTTTTGCTGGCTTCTTCTTTCAGAGCGACCTTTGCTCGTGAGCTTTGTGTGACTGCGGTAGAATATAAATTGTATTCTTTATTGAAAGTACCATCATTGTTAACCATTTGCGAAAAAGCCCAGCCCCACTTCGTTTTATATTCCTCGCCAAGCAAGATGGATTTTGGAGCTCCACCACTTGTACCCCAACGTATTAGATCGTTGTAGTACTCTTCAGGCGTGAGGAAAGTGGCACTAGGCTCACCCCACAGGGTAAACAATTTAGTAAGTTTTTCATTAATCCAAATTTTATCAAACAAATCTATTTTTGGACTAACCCAATTATTAATATCTGTGATTATGTCTTCGTTTCGGTAAGAACACTTGCCTCCCAGCTGATAAAGGTGACAGAATAAACTATACGCCGGTCCCAGTTGTTCGTCTTAACAAAAAACACCTCGCTCAAATTTTTAAAATTCTTTCTGACAAAAGTCCTAAAAGTTGTCGGGAATGAGGGACTTCTTGAAGTTGAAATTAATTTCAGAGGCAAGCCTGGTTAGAGAATCAGCACAGGAAATTTGCCCAGCAGCTCGAAGGGCTTCAATGTATAAGTGTATACCTGGGGAAAAACTATTAAGTCCCAATGAAGGATGTTCGAACTAGCGCTATTCTGACTGCTCGTTCGGGCGGGATGGCTGCACCGCTAGAGAGATTCAACTTGGCTCGCCACTGTATGAAACTAATAAGTGGATACGGGGAGAATAATCCCGTGTTTTCGTTTTGTGGTAGGTCTAGTAGATCATATTCATAGATGAGGTCCCATGCACCACCTGGTAACAGAGAACACAAGCCCGGCAACGATGTTGGTATTACCAGATCATTAGTGGCTTCCTGGATCTGCTTGTTGACTATTTGTACCAAGGTAGTATCATCCTCTTCTGCCCTAGTTCCTGCCCAGTCTCTCAGGGTAAACGGTTGCTGTGTTAGATGAACAGATGTTGAGAAAGCCAAAGCTGCAGCATCCATGGTCATCCATCCAGCTATCCCGCTTGGGCTAGTGAATCGGTATTTTTGGTGTCCTATTTCTATCAAGTTGGTTGCTATCGCCAACCGCATAGTTAATGTTGCTGTTCTATAACCGTTGACCAGTATGGATGGAGTTCGAGTGCCCCACACCGCATTGCGGACGGTTTGATTTTCGAATACCTTGTTTTCAAACAGCGCAGCCACACACCCGGAAGCATATCTGTGTAGTGGGGATAACATTCTAAAGCAAAAACCGGTAAGTAAGCGGTAGGTAAATAATAAATGTATGGCGATAGCGGACAGAATGGAACAAAGAATTGTTTCGTAATTGTTAGATAATTTTACGTTATGATATGTTTATGTGTTATGTAAGTACAGTAAACGATAGAAGGTACAATCACGAACTAAAAAATGGTATTTAGGCTAACCGAATGTATCGAAAGGTCCCGGGTTTCGGCACCAAAAAAGATGTACGCAAACGGACGCGGTTCTTTTATAATAACTCTCGCAATGCAATGTCAATCTGCATACAGTCTGGATCGAGTATGAATCCACACTCGCTGGTAAACAAACGGTACACGACTTGAATATCTGAACATATGAGATATCATGCAACTCACCTCAGCAGGGACAGCAGGAGCGGAGTGGTTCTTGATCTTGATGATAATGAATGCGACCTTTATGATACATGCTGGCCGGCCACGTTTTAAGATGAACTCATATTCCTCTGATTTCGCCACACACAAAACTTCACAAAAAAATTCGTTTTAAGTTCGATTTTCAACGGCCGCACTGGCGACGCGTGCAGTTAGATGATAGAAGTCTCCTTTTGGTGTCTATTGTTAGCCACCGAGGGCGCTCTCATTGGTCAAAATACGCAAGCGCGCACCGCCCGACCGAGGCGACAGTTGACATTGCATTCGTGGACGACAAGCGCGCGGAAGTTACAAATTATAGAATATCGTTGAAAAACGGAACAATATATATATATACTTCTCATCAAAAAAATCGAAACACCTTGAAAGTTTATGTTTTGTAATGATTATCACTTTTTTTGTATTATTTACTAATAAATAGCAAATGTCGCTTAATAGTGAGTTTTATAAGGTTTTCAAATTCTAATGTTATTGCTCTAAATTCAAATTAAATTTTCATAGGCTTTGTGTTTTTTTATTGAGTCATTTTTATTGTGTATTGAGAACGAAGGTAATGAATGAAACAACACACGTAGGTGAAAAAAAACCTGAAAAACTTTTAATAAATAACGTTTAATAACTAGTGTTCCCTCTTCGAGCTCTAATCACCGCTTCCATCCGGTTTTTCATCGATCAGATGAGAGTTACGATGACATGCTGTGGGATGTTGTCCCATTCTTTCTGAATGGCACTTTTCAGTTGGTCAAGTGAGTCTGGGGCAGGATCTCTCGCTCAGATTTGCCTCTTTAGTTGATCCCAGAGATGTTCAATTGGATTCATGTCCGGGCTCCTTGCTGGCCATTCCATTATGGAGATACCGACTCCGGTAAGGTAATCACTTACGACGCTCGCGGTGTGGGCTCTGGCGTTATCGTGCATAAATGTGAACCCGTTGCCGATAAAGTGTGCATAGGGCATCACATGAGGCTCTAGGCACTGTTCCACGTATCGATGACAGTTCAAAGCAGGTAGACGTGGCCCAGACACGAAGGCAAGTTCTGTCTTACCGTCGGCGCTGATTCCTTTTCAAACCGTCCACGAACCACCACCATAACTAACCCTTTCTTCAATGCAGCATTGTGCAAAGCGTTCTCCATCTCTTCTGTAGACCTTGTTCCTTCCGTCGTTACCATAGAGCATGATTTTACATTCATCAGAGAAGAGAACTTTGATCCATTGGAGGTATGACCAATTTAGGTGCTCGCGGGCAAAGTCAAGGTGCGCTCTTCCATGGTCTGCAGTTAATTTCGGTCCATTTGCTGGCTTGTGTGGTACCAGTCCATGTTCCTTCAACCTTCTTAAAATTGTAGAGTCACTTACAGCGACCCTTCGTACAACTTCAAGCTGCTGCTGCAGTTAAAATGCATTAAGGCGCCGGTTTCGTAAAGAAGTTGATAGTTGATCTCTCTCAGAAGTGACCCTATTCTTGCCAGATCCAGAACGGCTCGTGAACATACCAGTCTCTCGATAGCGGTTGTAGACTCTATGAACAGATGACAGGCTTAGATGCAATGTTCGAGCCACAACACGCTGACTAAGTCCAGAATCCAGCAATGCCACCACTTGGGCGGCTTCTGTGGGCGAAGTATCCATAAAAAAGTTTTATTATAAATAAAACTTTTTCAGACGTCTTAAAGTTACAGTAAACAAATTAAAAACAAAAACGTGAAAGATAAACGCAAATTTTTAGCTTTTAAACTTGAAATGTTCTCCTGCTGTAGACTCACATTTGTCTCAAAATAGTGATTCATTTCATTTAGAGGATAAACAAATGAAATTCTAATTTCGAATTTTAAATTTTCGCTTACCATTGTAATGGCCAGATTGCCAGCTATACAATAACGTTTTTTTTTCATGGAATAAAAATTCTTTTGTATTTAATTAGGTGTTTCAATTTTTTTGATGAGAAGTATATATATATATATATATGAAGGACGGGCAAAAAGGATATGTTAATTTAAAAATAAAATTGAAAATATATATTATAATCATATTTATTCTTAGCTTTGGCTAATAATTCTTTGCGTCATTGACGTTTATAATAATTAAAGTTAAATGGAAATAAAAATAACGAAATTCTTCTTCAAAATTGAAAAAAAAAGTCAACATTATCCGTTTTGCCTTATCAGGGCGGGCAAAACGAATACTGATTAGAAAACGCATTTTAATCAAAACGATCGTCGCAAAACGTCCCACGTCCCGAACATGAAGAACAGGCTTCATGTGTCCTCTCTTGGCAGGTCCCACATTGTCTCCAATCTTCTCTCGGAGGGTCAACATATTTTTCTTTGCATACGGTGCACAGGTAAGATGTTATAGTTTTTCGTTTGTTTTGTCGTTGTCTTTTGACAACGGATGGACCTGGAGCATCGATTGGAGCTTTTCTTTTTGCAGCTGCAGGAACTTTTTTTTTTTGTTTTTGAGTGATGATTATAGAAGAGCTAGTTAAGATTTCTGACTGTTGAGATTTACGTCCTCGTGTACTCTTTCGAACTGTTCCAGTAGGTATGGGCCGGATGTTTTGTAATAAATCCATGTCGGAAACATTCGCTGGTTGTGCTATCGTCTCATTATTTGGCTCACTCTTATCTTCAGAAGTACTTTGTTGACTTTCTTCGTTTTCATTTTCAATTATTTGCTCATTTTCGTTTACATTTTTATTATCGTAAATTTCAGAAGGTGCAAAATGTTGGTCCTCAAAAATATGCCCATTAAATGGATGTATACCGCTTGCTTGGAACCCACTAATTGCATTAGTTGGTACAGCTCCTTTTAAATATGCTCCTGTAAAAAGGTTTCGCAATGTCATACTGATTAATGATCCGACCAGGATGTTGCTTTTGAAAATTATTCACTTCAATTACGAAAATTTTTTTTATAGGCCCATAAACTGCCACATCTAAAGGTTGCAACTTATGAGATGTATGAGAAGGAGTAGATAAAAATATCACATGGTTTTTTTTTCTCAAATTCAAGAGCTACATAACTTTTATGCGATTCGTGATTATACAATATTAATAGTGCTTTGTTATTTTCTTTTGTACAAACATTTTCAACCAGTCCAAAAATTTTTCAGAGTTTACCCATCCGCTATTAGTGACTGTTGCTTCTGAACCAGGGGGGAGTACCATCCAGCAATCTTGAATTAAACCTCTTTCTTTTAAATATGAAATAGGGTGGAATAAATGACCAGTCGCGCTGTAGCAACAAACTACGGTCGTCAAAACTCCTTTTTTATTGCATGAAACAATTCCAACTTCTTTTTTACCGCAGGTAGACAGGACTTTAGGTGGCTTAGTTGATGAAGTTCTCACCCCAGTCTCGTCCATATTAAAGATCATATCTGGAGGGATAGCATATTTTTCTATGACTTCTTCGTTCATTTCTTTCATAGAGAATAAAATGAGTTGACAGCTTCTCGAATAAACCCTTTGACTCTAGCTAAAGATGTCGGTTCAGGTGATCTCAATGTCAATGTCGGATGACGAAGTTTAAAATTTTTGAACCATCCTTTCCCAGCTATATTGCCAGAAAAATCTCCAGATTTCCCTTTAACTTTAGCAAAATCTCCAGCAATTTTCATAAACTCAGGTCGTGTGAGTCCATAAAAGAGAGAATTCATTGCGTGGGTATATTTTAAAAGTATTTCTTCTTCCTCCGGCGAAAAAAAAGTTTCAAAGCGGCCCAGTTTCTTTTTTGAAGTTCCTTTATTCATATGTCGATGCAAAGTTGCATACGGGATACCATATATTTTGCTTGCTTTAAGTTTGACGTCTTCTTTGCTTCTTGCATTGCCTTTTGAAAATTTTCCTCTGACCAACTGGCACGATCTGTTTTTCTTTTATAGCTATAAACCATCTGCAACAAGTATACTATGCTAAATACAATATATAAGACAATTAAAACTTAATTTAAAAAAAGTGTGTATGTACTTACGTACACGCGTTAGAAGTTATACCTCTTTAGCATATCAAAACAAAAATCTTTTCAAAAAATTTTATCACTTATAATCACAGTAAATTATTATAATATTATTTTATAATATATTATAACTAGGGGCTCACCCTCGCTTCTCTCGGGTTCGTCCCTAGGTAAGTGTTTTATATATTTACTTCGCACCACCTGGTATATATTTGCTGATTTAATTACCATTGCACGCACCATGGCAACGGTTATAACTGATATAGCTAACTTCTGAAACATAAAGTATCCGTTTTGCCCGTCTGGTAGTTTTATAACATAACCTTAAATTATTACAAGCTACAGCGATAAAAAAAAAATAACTTGATTATTTCATGTTCATTAAGTATATATTCTATTTAAAAAAAAATTATTTGCATCGTCCTTAACAACATTAAACTAATCTCTGTATACTTACGGTTAAAAATTTTATTTTTTTTCCTAAATTTCAATATTTAAAAAAAAAAGCCACAAGTATGTGAGACCGATGCTTTGTCAACAACGGTGCGTGTAGTTATATAATGGAATGATAGATGACAGTCTAAAGTATTTCTACCGACCGACCAGCGATTTGAAACGATTATTCATTTTACCCGCCCTCTCCGTCTTGCCCATCCGTCCCCTATTGGAAATTGTATGATAGTATTTAAAACCATATATGGGTGATTATTCAAATTTTGGTTAACTTGGTGTTAGCAGCTATTTTCACATATTTATATCAATTTTATCCAATATTTGAACTACTAAGCAATATGCTAAAGTTCATGTTATTTGGTCACTCACTTTGGTTTATATCACAATATTCTTTATTAGTAGGAGAAGCGATTTTCTCGCTTATCCTACTCTAAATATCAGTCCCTAGCCATGTCAGATCTCCCAAATTCAGCAAGCATTTCAATTAAAAAAGTGTAAACGTTAAAAAGTATCAGGCCCTAGCTATTTGCGAAATTCAAAAATATGCGACATCTAAACATAAGGCGTTTTTCATA
This sequence comes from Boloria euphrosyne, assembly GCA_951802675.2. Taxonomy (NCBI): domain Eukaryota; kingdom Metazoa; phylum Arthropoda; class Insecta; order Lepidoptera; family Nymphalidae; genus Boloria; species Boloria euphrosyne. Next base: position 2,559,414 of record OX637895.1, read on the forward strand.
ACTATCTCATGCGAAAGCATCGATGTTAGTGCGGTCACCGACTTTGTTGCGGAAACACGTGCTGTTCCATTCAAACTCTCAGGCCCTAGGTAAGTCGTTTCAAAGTTAGTTAATTAATAATTGATCTCATTACTTATTGTAAATTTGGGCTTTGTCTGCCTTGATATTTTCATCACCTGCTGGTTTTGATGTTTATTGCAAATTATAGGTTACCTTTGATTTTTTTTGATTCGTCAGTCCCTAGCCCGTCAGGCCCTCGTCGTAAAAGTGACTAGGGCCTGACGTCCGATCTAGAGACTGACTTTTATAAAGTTTGAACAGGCAAAAAGAAAATTGGAAAAATAAATAACGACCCCGTTTTATTGGTAGAGTACATAGAAAAAGAACCACAAAATATCTTACGAAAAAAGAAATAGGAAATGTGTTAAGGAAATTACATTGCGTGAGCTCAGAAGAGCTCGAAAGACATGGGTAGCCTACTTATTAGATTGTAGATTAATACAAGAAAATGTTAGAAGTGCAAATAAAGACATCGACCAGATACGCCGCCGTCATCCGCCGAGGACAATAATCCTGAGGTTCCAGTTATAAATAATGAAAGAAGAGTTAAGGCTAGAAGAAGGAGTATTGTTCAACGGAAAAAAACAAAATAGAATTATACTACAAAGGAAGGACTTACTCATTGATAATTTGAACAAAACGCTTGCCAGCGAACAACAAAGAAACAGAAGACTGAAATGTACGATAATGAAAAACTTAGGGACTATAACGTACCAAAGCGATAAAGATCGGCTTCTAGTGATATTTTCACGGAAGATGAGTGCCATTAGCAAGCATAAGCCAGGATGCGCATTAAAAGTCGAAAACGAGCTATGGTAGTGAAGATTATGTTCTAGCCAAGTTAATACTTTCTTAGGTTGACGCGAATCTTTGACATTACAAATGAAACTATTCTTTCGGATTCGCTATCAACCGTGAAAAAGCCGAAAAGATAGTTTTACTTACTAGCCAAGTTAATTATGCCGCGATTTGCTCTAAATGTGATGGTAAAGATGAAGAGCTAACAATTACATTCTTTAAGGTTTGTAATGATGCAATGATGGCACAGAATTTCAAATAAATGAGAATGATATCGCTGATGTGCCTTACGAAGATATTTTAGAAAAACTTCCAAATCCTAACCTAATAGTTTTATATTTACATAATTAAGAAACCTGTTAACGTTTACGAAAAAGTATAACCAATAGTAATGTGATTGTCTTTGTTATTAATTAGAGAAAAAAACTGAATATTATGTACAAATTATAATTTTGTTATTTACAAAGCTATTTTTTACATATAAGTTGTGGAAAGTCAGTACTACTTACCATACAAGATAACTTATATTTTGACTGTTTCTTATAATAATTAATAATATTTTATCAGTATTTTGAATGTATTCAGTTAATTTTGCAATAAAAATGTAATTAAATACACTAATCGTGTTTAGCGTCAGTCCCTATCATGTCTCGTCAGTCCCTAGAAAACTGATTTCAAAGAAACTTAAATTTCTCTTAAAATACTTAGTAAAGTGACTAGCCCTTTCAGATGCACCAAAGTAGATATTATACCCACAATATAGAATTAGAACTTTAATGATAACCGTCTAAAAATGGTCACTTGATGGGGCACCCTAGCCTTGTCAAAGGCGTTGGTCTGGAAGCGAGATCTAAGGAAGCTATTGATCGCGAGTGGACCACGCTACCAGGCTAAATGCCCACGGCAATGGTGCGACAAAGACTGGTCAGCGGTGGAAGCGTGTATAATAGCTATCTGCAAGTGAAAGTTCCGTCAAAATCAGTCCAGCCGTTTCAGAGATTAGCCGGGACAAACAGACAGAAAAAAATTCAAAATAGTTTTTTTGTTGCTAGTACCTTTATTTTCATATGCATTTAGTGAAAAGCTGCAGTTGATTAGAAATTAAAACGAGACACTTCAATTTTATTTATATTTATAGATGTTTAGATAATTGAATACTGGTACTGAATTGAATTGTAGTACATGGAAATTCCCTTCATTGTGGAAATATTATATTTAATCCTAACAAAGTTACATGGGTGAATTTGGCTTGGCATCCAGCTGCCCACAAGATAGTATAAAAACTTAATACAATGTAAGTAATAATAAGCTTCATAATAATATTATTGCAAATGATTATTTTGATGATGTAATTGTAATCACATAAATATGACATTATTTATGTTTTGTTTCTCCACAACCTCTGAACTATAATAGACAATTTTCGACAGCTATTTTGAAGTAACGGGGATTCACTTTGATTACTATCAACTTGGTTCCTATGTGGCTCTTGCTGATTTCTTTCTGTTTCCATATCAATAGATGACAGCTCAGGTACAGAAAGCCTAGATCTATTGGCCATATTATGTAGGACACAGCATGCGTTGATTATTTTTGCAACAGTATAGTGGTCATAATGCAGCACCTTGTGAACCAGCAAACAACGCCAACGGGCCTTTAATATTTCTATGCACCGTTCAACAGTGTTCTTGGCTCTACAATGAACATATATAGCATTCCTCTGGAGTTTCAAGAACAGCATTGACAATAGGTGTCAAAAGCCAAGGCCTCAATGGGTACCTGAATCACCTAAGAAAGCAAAGAAAATATTAACAATAAATAATTAAAGTTTTGATCAAATATTGGTTAAAAAAGGTTGCATCAACATTTAAAATGTTTAAATCACTGTTGCAAATCTGCAAACAATACATGTATAAATGTGAATATTTAAAACTTAATTAGCATGTTCTTTAATCACATACTATTGAACTTACTATTTGGACATTCCTGGAATGGTAATGCTTGCGATTGAAGAATCTTTCTTCATATTCACTCGGTCTCACCAGGGCAACATGAGTCCCATCAACACAGCCAAGAACCCCAGGAAAGCAAAATTGATTGTAAAATCTAGAATACAAAAATTATTGTACAAAAGTATGACAATAATTATTAATCTAACTTTACCTTCAATTATTGAAGACATATATTTTATTGTTTCTGTTACACAAAGTCAGATAAAATAATAAAGTGAAATTATAAAGATGTTTAGGAAGAAAACACCCAAGGATTATACTCTTAGCAGACAAGAGGTTCTGCCACGGGAGAAAATTGATGAAATATCAACAATTCTCGAGTGCAACAACTTGGATGCAAGGAATTTCAGGAATACAGACCATATTTCCAGTAAATTCCAATCTCAATCATTCTCAATCCGTGGTTTAGATGAGCCACAATACTTTAAGATTGAAACAGACTCCATGAAAGGTAACCGTGAGTTCTATTCAATAACTAAGGTCATCTTTGTTTATCTGGGTTTATATCCGAAAGATAATGGCCTCATATCATTCAGACTAAGATCTGATGCATATAGAGATGATGTTAAGAAAACAGAATTTGAATCTAATGGTGGTGCTGGCACAATACGGGGTTATGTTACGGCTATGAATCATTGCATAGCCACAGAGGATTCTGACACTTTGTTCACGGAAATCAAAGTGATGAAATCCTCTATAAGGGATGCCATTATTGGTAAAGTTTACATGTTGTGGGAGTTTGAAGAAACAGACATGCCTTTACTATATAAAGACCCAGGTGTTGTACAGTTTTCCTTCAAGGATTTAGATAATCGTGCCAATTTAAACAAAACTGCTGATACAACATGGAAATTATTTCAAGAAATTGCTAGAGGGAAAAGAGCTTTACTTTCTGTCACTTCTGTCTTGAATAAGAATTATGTGGAAATGACAAGCCCCAAGCTGATGGTGGATTTGGAATCCTCTAAGCTTCCAAAATTGCCTTCTGCACCTGTTGAAGAAGAAGAGGATTTGAATAAATCCATGTCTAGTTTAAGGAACCTCATGCTGAATTAAGCATGGTTGTATAGTTTAGTAGGTTAGTTAGTTTTTGTATATAAATTAGGTAAAAAAAAATTCGATATTGATAAATACGACGAATATTCTTTTTGGACACATTGAACAGCCATTTCTACATCAGAGTCCGTTTTAAATCCCTTTTTTTTGAAATGTGGATTCAATAGCGTTGATATAATACAAGGAGATCTGTTTTCATATGGTTTTAGTCTCGAGGCTATGGATGTCTTTATACTTTCGAGAACAGGCCTTGCCAAATCTAACACCGGCTCCAGCTCTGCAAGACGTAACGCCATCCCTTTTATCAGAGGAATTATTAGAGATAATGTGACATATTCTTCTCCTTCTCTGGTTAAAAAATCTTTTCGACTTCCTCTAAAAAAGAGTATTCTTCGGCGGTCAAATTTGGCGGTGCATTCGGACTTTGATTAAGAGCCAGTGTCAACTCGTCTCTTACTTCCCTTATTCTGCTTATCATATGTAAAGCGCTGTTCCATCTTGTCTCGACATACTGCACTAGTTTCAATTCTTGTTTATTCAATTCTCGCTGATACATTTTTAAATGGTCTGAGGCTATCATGCTATGTTTATGAAAAGTCACAATCGCCTTACCTTTAATATTGTACAATTAGTAAAAGCATATTTTATTATTAAATTTAAATTGTGTGCAAAACAAGGCACATGGCGTATCTTTAGATTTTCTGCGACTTTTAGTCAAGTCAGTAGAAGAAAAGTGTACACGGGCATCGTGGACAAGAGACCAAGGTGCAAGAATGTCAATCACAGGGTCCAAGTTCGAGTCCCGGTCGGATACAAAATGTTTACTTTTATTTTATTTTTTGTATTTATTCAAGTTTTTCGTTTTTTTATCAAAAAAATACGATATAACAAACAAGAACTCGGTCGCTCAGGTACTAATAGTAGTAGGACAATACAGTACTACAAAATTTTAGCTGTTTACCCTGAAATTGAAACCCTGTGTAGAATAACAAAGCGAGATTTTACTTATTATATTTAAAATGCAAATTTAAATTGTAATACTCACGGTAGAAATATTATCAGCATTATGATGCCCTACAATAACTTTTGAAGCCAGTAAGGCAGAAACCAGCTTCTTTTCTTTTATTAGAAAAGTTAAGAAGTTTAGAGAAGTTAGTAGGCGTATGCACTTCACTTTCCACTCTCTGAAGCGTCTCCAATTCTTCCTACCCTTCAAAACCAAAATTATGCTTGCTCATTCTCTGCTACTGCCCATTCTCGACTACGCCGATGTATGCTATTTGGATGTGACTGAGGAGCTATTGAATAAGCTTGAGCGTCTCCAAAATCTCGCTATACGCTTTATCTATGGTCTGCGGAAGTATGATCATGTCTCTGATTTCCGAGCTCAATTAAAATGGCTCCCTATCCGCCTTCGCCGTGATATGCACATCCTTACTTTTCTGTTTAATATCCTTCATAATCACAACTTTCCTTCTTACCTTCGTTCCCGGTTCAACCTGCTTCCGACTCCGACACGTTCCAGGCGGCCCTGCATCACATCGATGCTTGAGATACCGAGAAGTAACACCAAGTATTTACAAAATTCATTCCCGGTACGTGCTGCAGTGTTATGGAACAAACTCCCCAAAACCTTACAAGAGAGCCCTTCTACCGCCGCGTTAAAAGCCAACATAAAAAAATTCATTCTAGCACAACATTGAACAATACTTTTTTTCTGTTTGCATCATGTATATTATATATTTATATTTGTATATATTGTATATATAATAATGTACTTTGGTATGTATTAGTCTATATTATATACTTTTATTATGTATTTATGTAATTCGTATATTATGTAGGTATATGTAGTGTATAATTTTCTATATTTAAGTATACATTTAAGTTATTCTTTTAATGTTTATAAATTGTTTACTTTTTAATTTGTCTTTGCACTTTTTCTTTCTGTCCCGCTATGCAACACTATCTCCCACGCACATGGGTTGACTGGAAGAGATCTCTTATAGAGATAAGTCCACCTTTGTCCACGTCACTTTCTATGTATTTTTTTTCTTCATGTATTTTTTTTGTGCAATAAAGAATATTATATAGATGACAAGTCAATGCCAGAATTCCTTGGTTGTTATTAGATATCCATATATCTGCAGTAATTGCCATATAACGGGTATCTTTTAAAATACCCATCATTTGGATTTTCATTCGCATATATAATTTTGTAAGTTTGGAAGTCGCGGTTGATCTCCCTGGCATTTCATAGCACGGATCTAAAGCAGTAATGAATTCTTTAAAGCTTTCGCATTCAGATAAACGAAATGGCTCTATATCGATAGCAATCATTTTGACGAATAAATTATCTAACATCTTCTTTCTTGATGAATTTTCCCAATATTTTGCTGTACAGTTCTGTTGCTGGCAGTCACGATTTTCCACTTCACAGTTTTCTTTCTCAGAGGGCGAATTACTTAGTAAAACTTCAGGATGTTTTCGTTGTAGGTGATCTTTCATATTTGATGTGTTATTACTATACTTATATTCGCGCTTGCATATTTTGCATATAACTTGACATTCATCTTCTTTCTTTTTGTCAAAGTATGTCCACATTGTTGATTTCCTTTTTTTGGTAATGTAGATTGGTTTTCCATTTTTTTATATAAATTAAATATATATTTCGAGCACAGGTACAATTAACTATAGAACTGATGAAACTTTTAACATATAGTCACTTCACTTTGTTTTTATAAGTACTTACCCTAATTGACTCTTATTAATGTTGCCAATTTCATAAAAAATAAAATGTAACCCTGTACATTAAACTTTAAACCAAATAAAATTAAAAAGAACTACTTTCAAAATATTTGCAATGCAATATGTATATTGTGACTAATAATAACTATCTGACCTGCAAATTGTGTACAATACTATTGAAAAATAAGCTACTATCTAATAAAAGAAAGAAAGAAAAATAAGCGAAATGCCATCCGTCAGCCTTGGACTCGATCGAGAGGCGTGCCCAGAGACTTATGGTGTATATAGGTGACCCTACGCTGGTAAAAACCAACCTACACAGCCTCGATCACCGTCGTAGGGTTGCCAGCCTCTGGGTATTCTATAGGTTACATTTTAGAGAGTGTGCGCAGGAATTACACGATTTAATTCCCCCATCGCCCTTCCATCATCGGACGACCCGACGAACGGCTGGTCTCCATCCTTACGTCGTGGACATTCCACTGGTCCGGACGGATTTATTATACGTGCGGCAAAGGATTGGAACAATCTGCCTGCGTCAGTGTTTCCGTCCGGTTACAATATGGGTGTATTCAAGGCAAGAGTTAATAGGTGGCTACTGAATTAGTGCGACTTACCATCTACGACTACGTTAGCACTTACCATCAGGTGGAACGTAGTCTAGCACAAATTCAGAATGAAATAAAAAAAAGACCCTAATTACGCGATATTAAAAACTGTCACTCGTTGCTTACTGAAATCGAATGACTATAAATACTACTGTATCGTATATTTTTGTTTCTACCAATTATTTATTTTTTAAATAAATATTTACACAATCATAATTCTTATAATTGTATTTTTACTTTTGAAACAATGCTACCCAAAATCTGTGTGCAAGATATGTAATAAGAATTTAAAAACTTCAGACAATACGAGTAACCTTCGTGGTTATTTAGAAAATAAACATTCACAGCAATGGGAAGATAGTGAAGTACCAAGTCAGAAAGCAAGAAGAGGTAGTAACATTACTGATTATATAGAGGTAGATGCTAGAATTAAACGCATATAATTTGATTTAATTAGAATTAAAACGCCTGAAATTAGGGATTTAAATGATGATCAATTTTCTTCAACATCAAACAACGATGCCTATGCACTTCGAGCAGTTCAGGTAAAATTTGTTATATTTTAGTAACAAAATGTATATGAGTGAAGCCATGTTTATGTTATCTGTTATTTTCTAATGTCATTAAATGTCAGTTATTAACAGGAAGTGCACCTTTTATTAGGTTATGGGCGAATATCCTTATTTTTCTTAAGTAATAGTATTACAGTTAAAGAAAAGTGGTGAACTTTCGTGTAGATAATGGCTGTGAACTATTTACAAAGTGTTCCTAAGCTTAAAAAAAGGGACAGTTATGATGAATTTTGCGGCAGAGAACTTGTTAATACTAGAAGGCATGATTCATTACATCAAGCCAATGCCTGGTACCGAAACAAAATGTGCACAAGAACAAAGGCGAAGCTAATTTTAACTATCGATTCCGGATTGTACGTTCATATAAAAGAAACTAAGACTTCGATGGACTTGTGGAAGACTATAGTCGAATGACATTCATTTCCTTTCTTTCCAGAATTTTAAAGATTTAAAAGCTTTTGTTGAGAACCAACAAAACAAGAAATTAAAAATACTGCTAACTGATAATGGTGATGAGTTCTGTAACAGTGTAATGAAAAACTATTTAACCAAAGAAGGTATAATTCATCAAAAGACGACAATGTCGACAACAATAAATTCGATACAACTGCAAGTAATACTGGTAATAAGTAGCTTGTACTTTGCTGAAAAAATAAATTCCTATTGCTTGTAGACATCACATTTTGGAATAATTTGAACTGCAACATTCGGATCACTTTTGAAACTGTTTGAACGTTTTAAGAATCAGTGGAAAATTTTCAATTAAATTGATTTCCTAAGTGGATAGACTACTGGCCCATGTACAAAAATGGATGGGTCATATGAACCATAAGGTGACGTATATAGGACGATATAAGAGCATAAAATAATAAGATTCAGCACTATGCCGTCACTTGTAAGCTGTCCAACTGAGTGCTGCTGAGAATTCAAAAGTGCAGGTAGAGTGAGTACATTTTGGTCATATATTTTTGTACGGCATTTTTACCATTGATAGATCCATGAAAAATAATATGAAAGCGCGCAGTGCCGTAAAAAAATGGTGCGCCACAAAGTAGGTAATTTTTTTGATTTTCTGACAATTTTCAGGGTAAATTTGGTCATTTGATTCTGTACGGCATAAGTTTCATACTGTTTCAATACAGCTTCTAATCCATTATTCCGCAACGCCGTACAAAAATCATGCGACAAGGGGAAAAAATCGAGGGTTGCAACCCCCTCTCTTTTCGTGGTCCGGGGGGTATATTTCCCTTATAAAATTATATTTAACATCTATATGTTTTGTTCGTTTATGATAAACAGGATTGTTAATTAATCTGATTGCACTTTGATTATCTACATTTAATGTGATACAATCATAATTTTCACCTAAATCAGACAGTAGCTGTTGCAACCACAATATTTCCTTAGCACATTCACTAGCAGCTACAAACTCAGCCTCTGTGGTGGAGAGAGCAATGGTTTTCTGTTTTTGACTGGACCATGTGATTGGTCCTCCATTCATCATAAACAAATATCACGTACACGTTTAACAGAATTTACATGTTGTGGACTTGGATTATTTACATATCACTTTGACTTTTTTGAACCATGTTACATGTATATTTTATTAACAAAATGTATATGAGTGAAGCCATGTTTATGTTATCTGTTATTTTCTAATGTCATTAAATGTCAGTTATTAACAGGAAGTGCACCTTTTATTAGGTTATGGGCGAATATCCTTATTTTTCTTAAGTAATAGTATTACAGTTAAAGAAAAGTGGTGAACTTTCGTGTAGATAATGGCTGTGAACTATTTACAAAGTGTTCCTAAGCTTAAAAAAAGGGACAGTTATGATGAATTTTGCGGCAGAGAACTTGTTAATACTAGAAGGCATGATTCATTACATCAAGCCAATGCCTGGTACCGAAACAAAATGTGCACAAGAACAAAGGCGAAGCTAATTTTAACTATCGATTCCGGATTGTACGTTCATATAAAAGAAACTAAGACTTCGATGGACTTGTGGAAGACTATAGTCGAATGACATTCATTTCCTTTCTTTCCAGAATTTTAAAGATTTAAAAGCTTTTGTTGAGAACCAACAAAACAAGAAATTAAAAATACTGCTAACTGATAATGGTGATGAGTTCTGTAACAGTGTAATGAAAAACTATTTAACCAAAGAAGGTATAATTCATCAAAAGACGACAATGTCGACAACAATAAATTCGATACAACTGCAAGTAATACTGGTAATAAGTAGCTTGTACTTTGCTGAAAAAATAAATTCCTATTGCTTGTAGACATCACATTTTGGAATAATTTGAACTGCAACATTCGGATCACTTTTGAAACTGTTTGAACGTTTTAAGAATCAGTGGAAAATTTTCAATTAAATTGATTTCCTAAGTGGATAGACTACTGGCCCATGTACAAAAATGGATGGGTCATATGAACCATAAGGTGACGTATATAGGACGATATAAGAGCATAAAATAATAAGATTCAGCACTATGCCGTCACTTGTAAGCTGTCCAACTGAGTGCTGCTGAGAATTCAAAAGTGCAGGTAGAGTGAGTACATTTTGGTCATATATTTTTGTACGGCATTTTTACCATTGATAGATCCATGAAAAATAATATGAAAGCGCGCAGTGCCGTAAAAAAATGGTGCGCCACAAAGTAGGTAATTTTTTTGATTTTCTGACAATTTTCAGGGTAAATTTGGTCATTTGATTCTGTACGGCATAAGTTTCATACTGTTTCAATACAGCTTCTAATCCATTATTCCGCAACGCCGTACAAAAATCATGCGACAAGGGGAAAAAATCGAGGGTTGCAACCCCCTCTCTTTTCGTGGTCCGGGGGGTATATTTCCCTTATAAAATTATATTTAACATCTATATGTTTTGTTCGTTTATGATAAACAGGATTGTTAATTAATCTGATTGCACTTTGATTATCTACATTTAATGTGATACAATCATAATTTTCACCTAAATCAGACAGTAGCTGTTGCAACCACAATATTTCCTTAGCACATTCACTAGCAGCTACAAACTCAGCCTCTGTGGTGGAGAGAGCAATGGTTTTCTGTTTTTGACTGGACCATGTGATTGGTCCTCCATTCATCATAAACAAATATCACGTACACGTTTAACAGAATTTACATGTTGTGGACTTGGATTATTTACATATCACTTTGACTTTTTTGAACCATGTTACATGTGTCTGGGACCACTGTTTTTATATTTAACTCATATAAGTTATTTTCTTTAATATTTGCACTCATCACCACATTATTGTTTTTATAAATCAGGGCACTTGTGTCTTTCTTTACAATAGTATAAAATTTTCTTATAATCACCTCTTCAGAGAATAAGTTTCTCCCTAGACTTGGAACATACAACACATCATTCAGTTCACTGGTCTCCCACTGTTCATTGACATATCTCTGTATCATCACTTTTCCAATGCCAGATACTTCCACAGATTGTTTATTTCCTAATGTCAATGATTTTTGATTACATTCAAATAATTCCACAAAGAAATCCTTTCTAAATGTCATATGGGCAGAGGCACCACTATCTAAAATCCAAGTATTCTCTTCAGCATTACATGAATTACTTTCCGCATAAAATGCTAACATATCTGCACCTTCTTGCTGAGGTTTTCTAGTCTTGGACTGTTTAGGAGCACGACATTCTCTGGCGAAATGTCCCCGCATGCCACAATTATAGCATTCGAACCGATGTTTATTTGCTTTATTATTCTGATTTGTATTGCTCTGGCTCGCTACTTGTTTAGTTTGTTTAGGTTTTATTTTCCACCCTTTATTGGCAACAAGGAGAGCTGTCTCCTGTTCCTCTTCACCTGCTAAGCTCGCCTCTTCATCCAACAAACGAGCAGTCAGATTAACAATAGTTTGATGTTTTGAGTCCAATGACATCCATGCTTGTCGCAATGCTCTGTACTTGGAAGGCAAAGTTCCCAATATTTTTGTTATAATTGCCATGTCACTAATAGCTTCACCACTTTCCTTTAGCTGTTTAGCTAATGTTTCCACTTTTGAAATGTGTTGAGCTACACTGTCAGTCGGCGACATCTTGTATTGATAAAATTTTTCGTGGATCAACATCTTGCACAGTTCACTCTTTTGTTCATATATTGATTCTAATTTTGACATAATCTCTAAGGCAGTTTCGCAATTTTCTATTAAATTAATTTGTTTGAAATCCATTGAAGAGGTTATGATGAACATTGCCATGCCGTCACTTTTCAACCAGTCTGTACATTCTCCTTTTGGTTTCGGTTTCGAAATATCTATTCCCTTAGCTTTTAGAGCACATTTTATCTGAAATTTCCACTGACGAAAGTTGTTTCCATCAAATTTTTCTAGATTTATTGACCGCATGGAATCCATTTTGAGGTTATTTTGCCAATGACTTTCAAATACGATTGTAACTTTTTCTTTGCTAATTTCTTCTGTACTTCTACTTTCAGAGTTTTCTGGGCCCATAACCTAATGGTTATATGGATTGAAAAACTATGTATTCGGTGTACATAAACTTATTTATTGTCTAAAACCAGTTACTACTTGCAAGAACACTCAGTTACAACCATAAAGTAAACCATAGAATGTAAATTATTATAGACCTAGTGTTGCCACCTACTGTGATATATTTTATCTTAAATTTTTATATCTAATAATGGATCTATCGATGGTAAAAGTGCCGTACAAAAATATATGACCAAAATGTACTCACTCTACTTGCACTTTTGAATTCTCACCAGCACTCAGTTGGACAGCTTACAAGTGACGGCATAGTGCTGAATCTTATTACTCATATTTTATGCTCTTATATCGTCCTATATACGTCACCTAATGGTTCATATGACCCATCTATTTTTGTACATGGGCCAGTAGTCTAGGAGATGATGAATCTGATACGGTTAAATTTATTATTAATCAGCTAAAAACAAAACAACCTCGCGACGACTATCGAGAATTTTTAAAATTATCTTTGCTGTTCCTCGGAAAAACGACTGATTATAATGACATAACGATACGTATTAACATGCCAAGAGCTTATCACAGAGCTAGATGGATGGCAAAAATTATTTATTGCCTGAAAATATACTTCTTTCGTAATCAATTCAAACTATCATATACTTAAACACTATAGTTTATTAAACACTCGAATTGCGCGGACGTGTGCATTATATTTAACAAACCTTTTAAAAATATTTTACAAATTACGTTAATTTAATACATCCGAAAGTGATACTTATTAACTAATAAATTATAAAGTGAATTGAAGAAAACAAAGTTCATTTTACCTACGACTAATCTATACTATCTGTACATTATACATCTTACGAAGCTCCCCTCACTGCCTTTGGTAAAGAGGACGGCTGCGATTTTTGTTTGGTTGAATGCGCTAATCTCACAAACTACTGGTCAGATTTTAAGGTTATAGGCTACATAACATCACGCTGTGACTAATAGGAGCGGAGTAGTGAGGTCCAACATGCGCACGGACGACGTCGCGGGTGGAGTGCTAGTTTAAAGTATTTGTAAAGTTATCTTTAGACCTTGCTTTAGGAAGTTCTATGAGGCTATTTCATGAAGTATAGTGCTGGGTAATCATCTTGAACATTATGGCTGGTGAGCAGGACAGAGATCAACCTGGGTAGTTGCGCTTTCACCCACAATTTATTTCCGCAGTCAGTCATTTTCAAAGATGTTTGCCTGTCTCGTCTGTACTACTGTTTCTTATGTGACACCCCAATAAAATTAAGTAGGTACTCACCAGTCAGGTTGAGAGTTGGTACAGCTCCAAATATTAGGCGACGCCCTGCAGTTATTTCTTCTGGTTTGAAGTGATAATCACAAACCCGCTTGTTATTATAAACCGTCATGGGATCGATATCTTGCAATTTTTCACTCAAAACGGCAACCCAACTAGAATTCCATTCATAGTTGTTTATTGAATGAGGAAAACGATGTACATGAACATCTAAAACAGAAGATTTTGTCATGAAAATTTAATGTCTACGCTAGCAACTAAATAAAGCTATGTACAATATACTCGTGTAATTCAGGGTTTAGTAACGTTTTAGAAACACTTACCAAGTTTATCACATCCAAAAATGCAGGACTTTTTACGTAATTTTTTTGTGTCTGAAGACATTTCGGTGAAAAAATTAAACGAGTAACAACAAGCAACAAAAACATAAAATAACAATAAACAACTAAGTAACAGAAATCTTAACAACGCTAAATTAGCAAAAAACAATAACAAAACTGGGAAAATGCAATTTAACAACGAAAATTTTCCGAGAACTTGAAAGCGTACGAAAACGATATCGAATATAACCGTTCGTTGACCGCTATAAACTGTCAAACTGATGTTGTTGTTTTAAAATTTATCCCCAATAAGGAAAGGCAAAGGACTATAGTCCATACAGCCTCTGTCAAACTGAATTAAAATTTCAGCTTTCTTCTTTAGCCAAAATAAATCAGAAACTTAGTCAAGAATATAGAAGTGCAAAAAATACTATTACTAACTACAAATACAATACAGAAAAAAATATATAAATTTAAATACAAGAAGTGGTAGTGCAATGCTTGTTACCTTCGGGTAGCAGCCGAATGGGCCGGCACGCCCCCCTCTCCACCTCCTCCCCCCTCACAGAAGACCGGCGTGAAGTGGCAGCTATGCTGTCGCGTTTCGTCCGGTAAGTGCTCCCTCCTCCCTCCCTCCCTTTCCTGAAAGGCCGGCAACGCATCTGCAAGCCCTGTGGTGTTGCAGATGTCCATGGGCGGAGGTGATCACTTACCATCAGGTGAGCCTCCTGCCCGTTTGCCCCCTTTGTCCCATAAAAAAAATACAAGCAAATTCTATATTATATTATGCATAGAATGGAACGTATAATATATGATAGGTAGCTTCAACTGCCATCTAGTGTTTTAATAGAAAATTATCATGAAAGTTTGAATCCAACGCTAGTAGATGGCGGACCATTCTTGCGTAGTCCACAACAGCTACTTGAAGTGAACGCACGTCGCTCTGAATCAGCTTCGCGCTTGATTTCGCTAACTAATTAGTTTGCTATTACTTTCGTACTTCATCTTCCATACTTCATTTTTACCATCTGTATCTATACCTAACTGCTTATATTATTCCGTGCCTTCTGACTGTAACCTGCTTTGCTAAATAAACTGTATAGTTAACATTGAATGTGGTGTGATCATTTGCCGCCTTATCATCTACACATACATCTCCACACCCATATTGGTGACCCCGTCGTGATAACCACCCCATATTGGTGACCCGCTATCAACACGTGGAATATCTTAAAGAAAGTTACGCACATAATATATAGTAATAGCCGAACAAACAACGTCGAGTCATAAAGTCGAAGATTTATTTATTTATTTCAACCAAAAAATTACAGCAATCTTTAGAGGCATAACCTAATGCGATTGAAGTAATATTTAACTAGAACTAATAACAAGTAATGTGACCTTTGTGAGTTCACTCAAAGGTGCGTTAAATATGTCTATTTTATCCGCTACTCGATTGACATTAGTGAGGGCGCGCGTAAGTGGAGCGCGCTCCAGCAGAGCTGTGCGAGAGCGCCGCACTGCCAGCAGACGCGGACGAAGATGGTGGAAAGACATTTACACCTCACGACATTTGTCGTGTCGGAGTCCGTTTTGGCCCGAAGAGCACGCCGTGTGGATAGCTCTGGTCGAAGGCAGCTTCGCCTTATCGAAGATTAAAGACGATGAAACGAAATATTATTACGTCAGCGGCCAATAGGAACGTCGATACGCAGCTGAAGTCAAAGATATTCTCGTCAACCCGAATACGAAACATTAAAAACTGAATTTATTAAGCAACTATCATCAGCATCTAGAGAGAAAGAAGTCACTCAGCTCCTAATGCATGAAGATCTTGCAGACAGACGACCATCTCCATTTCTACGTCACCTGCGTCACTTAGCTGGTAGAAATATCCCGGACGGCTTCATTCGGACCATATGGACCAGTCGTCTGCCAACTAGCCAGCAGACAGTCATCGCATCGCAGCCCAAGTCTACATTGGAAGCGCTCGCAGACCTCGCCGACAAAGTGCATGACCTGGTGCCCTCGACGCCTCAGGTTGCGTGTGCGGATGCTGCTCCGGTATCACTGTTGGAAAAGCTCACCAAGGAGGTCGCAGAACTTAGCAGACAAGTCAAATTCCTCTCCACAAGTGGTTCAAGAAGATCGCGCTCGAGACAGGGAGGCAGCCAGCGCAGCAAAAGTCGTACTCGCTCACAATCAAGTTACCGCAAGTACCCAAACTGCTTTTACCACAATAAGTATGGCGACAACGCGCGCACCTGTGTCAAGCCTTGCGATTACCAGCAGGGAAAAGCCAACGGCGGTCATTAATGGCGACAAGCGATTGCCTCAGTTCTTCAGGTCGCCTATTCGTATCGAACCGAAAAACGAGGATGCAGTTTCTGGTAGACACTGGTAGCGACTTTTAAGAAAAATGCATTTATTTAAATTAATCGTTAAGTTATTTTGTTGAAAAATATCTAATATTATACGTAATATTTCTATATTTTCACTAATTGTTTCTGATATAATCAATATATCATCCATGTTACAAATAACTTTGCCAAATCTTAAATTCCCTAAAACTTTAACCGTTAACTTTTGGAAAATCGCCGGTCCATTACATAAATCAAACGGCATTCTTATAAATTCATAGTGACCGTCCGGCGTCACAAATGCAGTTTTATGAATGGAGTCGGATTTAACCCTCTCAATCTGTCAATGAGATCCTCTATGATCGGCATTGGATATTTAATATTTATCTTTTACAGTGATTTTATTTAATTGTCTACAATCTATACACAAACGCTTTTCTCCAGATGTCTTGTCTTCTAGTATTGCTGGATTTACAAACATACGGTCTTTGACAAACTGGTTTACTCGAATTTACTTCAATTTCCAACTCGACCGCACTAGTTCTCGCTTTAAGTCGCTAGATCTTTTAAAATACATTTACTATATTCTGAAAAAAGTTTTTCGAGAGTCGATTCATCTCAATTCTCTTTTACGTTACTTTTATCTATTGTTGTTACAATAAACTGCTGAACTGGTGAGAATGACAAAATATCACTTATACGTTTATACATAATACGCTTATCTTCCGTAAAATTTCTACCAATCAAAATATTACAACTAGATAATGAATCAATAATATACAAAACTATGTCTAATTTAATGTCATCAACCTTTAAATTAACAGATATGGTTTGAGAAACTTGAGAGCTAGACCCACTAGTGAAACCTATTAAATTAATAGGTGACTTGAGTTTAAACTTTTTGAATCATTTTCAAGCTTAAGCTTGTGCTTTAACCTACACACTTTTCTACGTGCCCTAATTTATTACAACAAGTACACTTAACTTTATCATTTAGTGTACAATCAAATCTTTTATGACCAGATTCACCACACCCGTAACAAACAAAAATATTTCGTGAACTCCCTTCATTGTCCAATACAGATTCTATTCTATTTTGAAGATTTAATTGTGTACTCAATGATTGTCGATTCTGAAACTAAGTTGAAACACTACTTTTTTGTATTATCATTTTATCTGGTTGCACATACATTTTTACGTGTAAAAATGAAGCTAAATCATCACAATACTTAAAATTTCCTAAACAAGTACACTTAACTTTATCATTAAGTATACATTCAAATCTTTTATGACCAGATTCACCACACCTGGTAACAAATAAAAATATTTTGTGAACTCCCAATGTTTAATTTTAAAATTAATGTTCAATCCAGATTATATTCTATTTTGAAGATTTCATTGTGTACTCGAAGATTGTCGATTCTGAAACTTAGTTGAAATTACTGCAACCGATACTGAAAACCTGAAAATCGATAGAACACAAAATAGAGAAGACACAGAAAATCTCTCTAAAACTGAAGTAGTGCGCTATCAACAAGAAGAAAAATTGCACAGTAAACCCAATCAAGAAAAAGAAAAATAGGGAACATCTCACACCTACGATAATGGAAATTATGCCATATGAGAAAGTCTTTAGAAGGAGGAAATGCACAAGATGAAGACTTACCAAGTTTTCCTGACAATGAAGGAGCACAACCTAAAAAAAAGAAAAGAAAAAGGGCTGTGATGAAGAAAAGTTATGTGGATTTTTTATCTGATCAGGAAGATTTCTTATGGGATTCCTCGTCGTGGAAAGAGACTGGTGACGAATCTTCTAGCGAAAGTGAACTTGATAATCCAACGAAAAGACAGAAGAAAAAGATCACAAGAGACAACAGCTGGTGAAGATGGTATAAGAAAAAAGAGACAGAACAAAAAAACTTACTAACTTAATTACTGAGTAGGAGTGTGGCTACAGCCCTTAAGTTATGCAGAGAAGATCTTAAGCTTCCTGATTTTAAAGATGCTGAAGCTACAGAGCAATTTGTTCATATAATGAATTAAATGTTTGATGTATTTAATTCTAAATCTATGAGACATTTCGAGTTACTAAAACCGCTTCATTTAGGAAATAAAGATTTAATTTTTTCATTCTTAGAAAAATTAAAAAGTTATAATATAGTCAATCTCAAAGTTCGCAATCGGTTAGCAAGCGCAAAGTTTCAAGATGTGGCCGTCCGACTTATGTAATTACCCGATATTTCAAACCAGTGCTTGATGCAAAGCAAAAGGGTTTATTTTAATAAATATTGACAGTTCGAAAATGATTTAACAAAAATTGATAGAAACTGAAGAAAGACTTCTTTACATTCTGTTCTACAAGCTAAGCCAGGACCACTTAGAAGTTATGTTTTCGTCTATTAGGATGCAAAGTGGGTTTAATGACAACCCGAATGAATAGAAACTTTTGTCATCTTGGATTAAAATGCTTATCTAATGGGAACTGTATTCCGTTAGAAGATGTAGCCATTTTAAATTGTACGTCTACCGCTGTTACAGCTATTAATTCAACCACGACCTCTTATAGGCACGAAGAACAGGAATACCCAATAGAACAAGAATTATTATATTAATTAGGTTCGCTAGAGTAACCCCGTAAAATACAAAAAGACACAGCAGAACTTGCAAGCATTCTGTATATTGTGGAATTCGATGATTTAAAAAAATAATAATAGGTTATATTGCTGGTAGTACACACTACGTTTCGAAAATATTAAAACGTGAAGTGGCTAAATAGTTTACTATCTAAAAAAGAATATGATTTCCACAAATTAATCATAGCAAGAAAAAAGGTGGATTGTGTTTCCCCTCCCAAAATGTTTTCGATATATACACAACTTGCGAAGTCATATTAAGAATAAAAAAACTATCCAAGGAAAATATAAATTTGGTGAGAAAAAGCCTGCATATCTATAATATATTCACGCAAATTTTAGGTTCTTTTGCAGGTAACAATACAACTTTTAATAACTTGGAAAATGACCACGATTATGCTGGTCATGGACATTAAGTTAATTTAATACGATTAATAATTGAAAAATATTAGAATATTAGGCTACTCATATTTGTAAAATGCATACACTGACGATGACACTGAGTTCTAAGCGCCAAAAATTTAAGAAACTCAACATAAAGGATTAGGTAGGTTAATGAAAAACCATGGAATATTTTTTTTATTTCATCTGGAAAAGTATATTTTTAATTCCATAGAAAAGTTTTTTCTTTTGTTTTCCAGCTCATTAATTCCGTTTTTCTGGTTTGTTATTTTTTTAATAAACATTCTTTACATTACTTTTGTTGTATTTTTCACCCAAGACTATCTATTCAATGTATTTATAAAATTATCCTACAAGCCTCCTACATATTTACAATCTTATCTTATTGTAAATAACAACATTTTTATTTTATTCTTATTTTTATTTACATCTATTTTTTATTTTATTTTAATGGCATATTACCTATATTACAGAGTATTAAGGAAGATTTTTAAAAAAAGTGTCAATACATCAGTCACGTACACATACTTAAAAAATGGTTACACTTTCTGTCCTAAATGCGTTATCTACGACCGTAAATATTCGTTTGTTCAATCATTAATTCCAAAACGCTTGAGTTTATTGTTTGTCGAAAGATGATATATAAATAATTCACTTTGATAAAAATACACACGTATTTTTATCAAAGTGAATTATTTGCTTTTGGGTAGGATAGGGTCAGCAAACTCTTCTAGCACCAGTTCGTGAATTTGCGTACTCCATTCATAGATTGCTTCAATATTTATTATTTCTCTTGTGGCTGAAACTCGATTTGAAGGTCCGCATTCAGATATTGAGGTTTGTAATGATTGTAATGAATCACTTTGTTCTCTATTTACATGTAATTGGGGATTCGATGGCAAAACATGAACAGATTTTTGAATGAGACCGGTTCGACGAAGGCTATCTGATCCAATAAGCTAACCGACACTGATAATCAGTTACAGAGTTAGATATATCTTCTAAAGTTTCAAAAAAAGGGGAATGCTCACGGTCAAAAACGAAACCCTCTTCTTGAAGAAAGTCACAATCACTGTTTTCAAAATCACAGACAACGTTCAATATCTTTGTCGCTTAGGTGCGCCATATGGCCACTTATTGCAGGTATATGTAAGATTTGAAGTAGGAACCTAATTCAAAAGTTATAAACTACCTACGAAAAAAACAAAACATTGACACAAATTTACTTTTTGGTTGATATTTGTTACAAACTACTGTTACCATAGATAAATAAATAATGTTGCCAAACTTTCTCATAAATTTCAATTTAGCGCCAAACTTTCATGTGACTCCTTAAAGGCTTAAAGAGTTGTGTTGTACCGGTTCTTGCTAACCTATAAATACACTATTAGATTGATAACTGATAAATGCTAAAATTACCACTTGATAGGTAATAGTGAGCACGCGCGGCTTACTTGCTAGCGATACGCGAACTGCTTTGATTTTTATGAATAAAATGAAATAATGAATGCGCGTGTCGCGTGAAATGATGAGTTGCAATATGTTGCAATATGTACGGTTGCACCGTACATGCTCCCAGGGGAGGTAAGAATAATGGATGCTATAGAGATGAATGATGGATGATTATGAATGAGACAAGGTGAAGCCATTAAGTCCTTATGCTAGATATTTAGAGTCCCTAAGTGAACTTTGCTTTTCTAGGCATTGGCGTAACACACTTATCCACATTAAGTTTAGAACTGTCACTGTTTATTATGTCTTTGCTACGAGTATGATTTTCAGTAACGCACTCAATGTCACAATCATTTTTACGCGCACTGACACTGTATGCACAATTCAAGTTTGAGCTCCCGGTAGCGAGGGGTTGCTCGACCTTGGGCGTGGGTTGAGCAGTCGCTTGTTAGACGCTCGCCACCGCCGGGCGTGAAGGCTGCTTGCTGCGAACTCGTCGTATCACGAAGATGATTCCAATTAACACCGTTATTCCCAAAATCACGTATATTAAGGTGTAGTGGTGAATGTCGTGATAAGAAATGTGATTATACGTGCTTTCGCTACCTTTAAGACTGTTTATTTGCTTCTTAAGGTCATCTAATTGCTTGTCATGAGAGGGAGGTAAAGTTTTGGTCAAATTTGTCAGGATACTGATATTTATGACATGGTTGATAGGGTTGAATTCTGCTTCGTAAAACTTTGTCTTCATATGTAGTACGCTAAGCCTTCGTTATGGGAGTAAATGGTAAAATTTTCTGTTTTTATTAGGCACCCTTGTTCAATGCCGAGTATTCCAGATTTCTCCAATCGTCCCGTTAACGCGTGATCTTCACATAGAACGCGAATATAGCAGGTGTCGCAACAAAAATATAAGTATTTGTTTAATTTATTGATTTCAGTCCACTCATTAGTACACGTACTTATGGTGATCTTGCATTTTCCTGTATTGGGATCTGTTTGACATAAGTTATCGTCATTCCTCAGGTGATAAATAGGTTTTTGTATATAACACAGGTACAACTCACTTCCGTCATGTTCACATGAATTGATGTCAATGGTGCTCAAGGTTAAGTAGGATTCCCTTTGTAAGTTGATAGCTACGTACTCTGCAACGGGCACTATATTCGAAAGATCCTTGGTAAGATGACTTGATATGGCACTTAGAGTGCTTTTCAGCTGATCTGGGGTTATCAAATGAAAATCGACCTGCCATGATAGACATCTATTACGGTATCTAATAATGTAGTCTGTATTGTTTCTAATTGTCTTAACATGTTACTCACGGCTATTGCACCCAAACTACATTCATTGCTTATCGTATTTTTTGCTGATTCAGTATTCAATAAAATTTCTAAGTTTTCAAGGTTCATAGAAAGTTGATTAAGCATTTTATGTTGTTTATTGAGGGATTCTTCATTTCTTTTTAAAATATTACACTGAACCTCTAAAATAGATGTTTGATTATTAGAAGTAAAGCCAAGTGATCCTCATTGTCTCTTGTTAATTGGATAATATCTTGTTTGTATTGTTCGGCGAAATGATCGTCGAGTACGCCGAACAGGCTGTTAGCGATATATCCGACACCATTGATAAGGCCGCGGCGCCGGCGCTTGTCTCGGCGCGTGCCGGAATGCTGACTAAGTAACAGCTGGTTATTGTATTCTAATTCCGAGTATTCAAGTTGCAGTTGAATTAATATTACATCACAATGGGAATCGCTTTTTATTTTTATACAGAGTTGATCTAAGTATTTTATGTACTTGCTGCATGCTGTTGTTCCTTGCCAATAGAGATTCATGTCATAATAAGAAATTATCTTCCATTCGTCTCTTATTAATTTCATATCAGAGATTTTGTCAAAATAAAGACCTTGATTATTCTTTATTTTTGTCACATTATATAAACAATGGCTTGTAGTTATAATGCTCATAAAAAATAACAGAGTCATTGATAATGATATAAAATTAGATTTTGATGTTTTCTTTTTACTTTGTTCTGACGACTTGTACGATACGTGCTCATGTTCACGTGTTGAGTTCACAGGTAATACAGATAGTTTTATTACGGGTCGCTTTATAAACCCACTCTTTGTTTTTAATGTGACCACCCTGACTTGTCCGTCGGTACCCGGATGTAGCTCAACGACGCGGCCTAGAGCCCACTTGACTGGAGGTAGGTTTGCGTCGTTGATCGTAACTATGTCATTGATTTTTATATTAGGCTGCTGATTTCTCCACTTCCTTCTTGAGGTCCATTGAGTAAGATATGTATTATTATTTATTTTCTTTTGCTTCAATTGATTTATGAACCGCAATACCCATCCAAAAACTCTTGTTAGCTTTTGAAAAGAGCTATATCTTGTTAATAACTCGTCGATAATGCTAGTTTCGCTTTTTTGTTTTGATACAAAGTTAACTTGCTTACTTTGTTTTAATTCTTCGTTCGTCGTGAAAGTCTTACTCTGGTTTTCTTGATCTTTATTGAAGTGTGATAACCAGGCTGGTCCCTTCCACCACAGGGCATGCTTTTTTAGCTGTTCAACACTCATGCCGCGACTAGCACAGTCAGCTGGATTTTCTGCTAATTTAACGTAATGCCAGTTACTTGGAGGCATTATATCGTTAATTTGACGCACTCGGTTCGCAACAAAGGGTTTCCACCTTCCTGGGTCTCCTTGGAGCCATGCCAGGACTACCATTGAATCTACCCATCCATATGTTTGTATAGTGTAATTATTAAGACATTCCTTGACTTTGTACATTAATTTAGCTAAGAGTAACGCACCGCTAAGCTCTTTTTTCGGCAAAGATAACGTTTTACTGGCGGGTACTAGTCTCGCCTTTCCTGCCACAAGTGATATGGTGATGTTCTCACTGCTTTGTATTTTGCAATAAATAACACAAGCGTAAGCCTTGTTTGAAGAGTCACAAAATCCATGAAGTTCTATAACGTTGCATTGTGGGGACGTTCCTAGCCATCTGGGTATGTGAAACTGGTTAATCGAAGACATGTCTTTCCTGATAAGTATCCACTCCTTGATAAGTTCATCGGATAGCTGTTCATCCCATTGAATATTAGATATCCATACTTTCTGGAATAACAGCTTTAATCTAGTTGATAATGGTGGTGATAACCAGCCCAGAGGATCATATAACCTGGATATGTCGGAGAGTAAGGTGCGTTTTGTTTGCTTTTTCTCTATCGGTTCTACTTGTGATTGAAATGTAAATAAATCCAGTTTCGGGTTCCATCTGATGCCTAATGTTTTTGTTGATTCCGGCTGTTTAAAGTCAAATAAATCTTGATTGCTATTAATATGTGTGTTTTGATAAATTTCCGGTAGATTTGACTTCCATTTTCTAAGGTTAAATCCGCCTGACTTTAATAATTGAATTAGTTGTTGTTGTAATTTAATAGTTGATTCAGCACAATTACCGCCGTGCAAAACGTCGTCCATGTAAAATGACTGTTGAAGGACGTGAGAAGCCTCTTGATAATTGTTTTTCTCGTCTTCGGCTAACCGTCATAGCGTGGCCATAGCTAAAAACGGTGTGGCCTTGGTGCCATATGTTACCGTGCACAGCTGATATTCTTTAACTGTATTGTCTGTATCACGCCATATAATTTTCTGTAGACTTTGATCTTTCTCGTTAATCCAGATAAACCGAAACATTTTCTCTATGTCCGCAGTGAAAGCATAGGGAAATCGTCTCCATCTCAATAACAAAGATTAAAGATCATGTTGACGGTTTGGGCCCTTTAATATGAGGTCATTGAGACTATGTCCCGATGTTGTTCTATTATAAATGACTTGGTAACCTTGTAAAGTTCATAAGCTTTTTCGTACTCTCCCCTCATGAAATAACAAGAGACCTACTTCCCTCCGTACTGAGCCGATCGTGATTATACTGATAATCGGCCCAATAAGATTCTAGGTTTTCTAAACGCCTCTTAAAGTAGTCTACAGACTTGCGTTCTGCTGAATCTTTTTTGATATTTGTAACCATTTTGCTGATGGCTACATGCAGTTCCTGCTGGTTTTCATAAATAGCTTCCGTCGTGAAAATAAGAAAAAATAGGCAACGATCTTACTTGGTAGCTCCTTGTCGGCTGCTTACGGGTCGTACTTCGGCAGAACTCCCGACACTATTTTATAACTCACTGTCAGAGTCCTTGATAACTCACTGTCAGAGTCCTTGTTAACCACTGGCAAACACTGAGTCACTTGGTTTATGATCACTTAACACACGTGGCAACACGTGGATATAGTCACAACGTGAGTCCGTCGCGTATAATTTAATTATTGATATTAATTTATACTATGCTATTGATATTATGTTAATTGATAATAGCTCGAAGGTTGCACCGTACACGTGTAATTCCAAATTGATACGTTTATGACTCCATCAAGAGTCATGTTTTTTTTTTGTTGTTTTTTTATATTTTATAGGCAATTAATAAAATAATAAAAAATATATTGATTTTGTTTCATTATAAGACCTAAACAATACATTATTACAAAAATACAAGTGGACGTGACAGTAAAAAAATGACCCTTGTATGGGGGACTGTGAACGTGTTAAGGCTATCCTAAATACTTCCGGGAGGCCCACTCCCCATCTCTCCTCCCATCCTTCTCCCTCCTCCCTCCCTCCCTTCCCTGAAAGGCCGGCAACGCATCTGCAAACCCTGCAGTGTTGCAGATGTCCATGGGCGGAGGTGATCGCTACCCATCAGGTGAGCCTCCTGCCCGTTTGCCCCCTTTGTCTCATAAAAAAAACGTTAGAACAGTCCGTACGGGAAAACCGCCTGAGCCTAAGTGAGTGTAGCTCCCATCGTCCATCCTCCTCTTGGTCGGCCGCTTTTCGCTAAATCAGCTTAAACATAGAGAGCCTCTTTTGATTAGAAGTACTTTTTTCAAACTTTACAATTATTATTATTAACACGTTCCCTGTGCGTGCACCACATGTGGGTCACGACTCCATACAAATTTGAAGCTTTTTTATAGTTTACACGTGTGATTTATTTTAATTTTTTTCGCATACACGTGTGAACAATAAACTATAAAAAAAGTTTGCTCAAAAACCGGGCAACATTTTTATAGGGTTGTCAGGAAATAAAAGCCTAAAGTTACTAAAAATAAATGAATGTTTTTTTTTGTAATATAGGATAGAAACAAACAAACAAATGTTTTGTATTAAAAAAAAATAATAATAAAGATTAATGACAAATAATAAACAAAGAAAGTACAAAAAATAAACAAAGAAAGTAAGATTGGTACTTTTAATGAGACGCATTCACGCACGGCAGAAGGCTTTCTTGCATTGGATGCATTCCGTATCAGTTTTCCTAGCTTTTGTTCTCGCCTGGGTTGCAGAGCATCCTCCTTCGACTAGGGCTTTATAGCACCCAGTGCAACGCCTTCTCGTTATTTTATCCATTCTTCTAGGGATTTTTGTAAGGTTATGGCTGGATATGGGTAAAGATCTGGAAGTAGATGATGTTATCGTCGATAGTCCTCGAGAAGGCGCTGCATCTTGTATGTTCAGGAGACGTTCTATTATAATTTCGTTACCTTTTAGTACTGGCATCTTATTACGATGATTTAGGTCCTTTAAGATTAGCACTGCATTTATAACAGCTATTTCCATCAGGTCACCAGCTATTTTTTTGTACCAAAAACAAGTTTTACAAACAGGTGAGTTATAACTAGCAAGTTGATCTGCTACATCTATACCTTTTTTGCCACGATTATACTCTAATATATTTTTTGGTTTCGGAATTGGCCTATAACCACTGGACATCTCCAGCTGATGATCATGACGCGTAGACATAACCAAGACGTCCCGCTGGTCTCTCCATTTCAGAACCGTCAAAAAATTATTTTGCTTCGCAGCAATTTCACCTTTGTTTAGGCGTGTATTGATCACTTCTTGGGGAAGATAGCGTCTATTTCTACGAACTGTTCCGCAAAAATCTGTTTTATTTTCTTTTAAATGTTTTGCAAGTGCAATGCTACTATAATAATTATCGGTTCCTTACTAATAATCTACCTTCGTTTAACAGTTCTCTAGCCAAAACAACTACCGTGGAGCCTGGTTTGTCAAGACCTTCAATCGATCTATCTTCTCCTGAATGTACCTTATAACTCCATGTATAGCCTGTATCCGTGCATAATTTATATGTTATCATTCCGTATTTACCTTTCTTTTGAGGGTTATATGTACGAATATTCAACCTTCCTCTAAAAGCAACCATAGATTCGTCTACAGCAACTGTATTATATTCCAGGTTGTAAGATTTTAAGTTATTTATTATTAAATATTTAATTTTAAATTTAATTTAATTAATTTAATTTATTTATAAATTGGCCGAACTATGAGACTAAATTATGGAAAAGATTATGGATTAATATTATCGCAGGGACGTGAGATCTTGCTAACCTGGAGCGGAATAAATATCTAAAGATTTATAAAATTAGGGCGCCAAGATATTACTCCGTCAAGCGAATGATGC
The DNA here is from genome assembly GCA_951802675.2 of Boloria euphrosyne. NCBI lineage: Eukaryota > Metazoa > Arthropoda > Insecta > Lepidoptera > Nymphalidae > Boloria > Boloria euphrosyne. The sequence continues at coordinate 2,586,785 of OX637895.1, forward strand.
ATTTAGAAAAAAACAAAGAAAACAGATTCACTCACCATATATTATTCTATAATAATTTACAATATACAGGTTCACTAAGGCTTTACATTAAGAGGTTCAAATATCAAATACACTAATTATCTATTCTATCATATAATTAAATTCATAAAAGTTGATAAAATCTTATATGTTAAAGTAGGAGTTTCATAGAATAGTGAAAAATAAGTTTCATTAGAGTACACAAATGCTTCACTGATAGAACATAGTCTTAGGTTGATTAAATATAAAATAAAAGTTCACAATACCGTAAATGCACAGTATGTCACCCACAATGTTTGGTGATAGCCGATGAGAGTCCAGGTGTTTGTCAGAGTCACGATGAATACATAACTGTATCAGCTAGGTACTCCACTGACCTCCACTCGTCCTCTATAGCAGCATCATATGCCAGCATGGCACAGTAGATTTGCTTAATACATAAAATACAAATTCCTACCCACATTAAAAATTGAAATATAAAATATTTCAGATATCTAGTATATATGTTCTAATTATATGAAATTGAGGTTACTTTATCACAATTAAATTTATATATTATATTTATATCATGAATATCTTAAGAAAAGTTCACCGTATATTATAAAAACCTCACGGTATCATAAAAATTCACTGTAACCTAAAAAAAACTTCACGGTTACCTAAAAAATTCACTGTAGCCTAAAAACCCACATTGTAGATATGTGGGTTCAGTTGAGGGTAGATATTCCCTTGTAACCGGAACGGATAATATATTGTTTAAAGAAAAGCGGATAAGATGAATATATAATATATTAGAGTGCCCTCTTTTTATGGAGATGCCATCCCTAATTAAGTTACAATGGTTCGGACTGACGCCAGACCAAAGTGATTCGGCCTCTTTCCAAATTCTGGATGCCTCCCCTTCCGAAAGTTGGTGACCGAATGCCCTAGGTGCCACAACGACTTTTTCAATTCCAACCAAAACGTTAATGACGTCAAACATGAATCGTCCAGAAACATAAAACTCATGTCTGAAAATGAGTTGCACTCATAAAAAATACAAGAAGAATAAAATGAAAAGAAAGGTTTATCGCCTTTAAGAAGAAACCTCATATTTAATTATTATTAATAAAAACTTTATTATTATTATAATTATTTTGAAAAGATTCCAAATTATCCAAACGTAGGCTCAGAGATAGGCGTATCCGAATGTCATCAAACAGAACGTTTCAATTCACACCGAATAACTCATACGGTTAGCAATAAAGATTAAAAAAAACTAAAAATTATATTTTTCTTTAAATACAAAATCTACAAGATAAAGTTGCAATACACATAATAGTATTAAGTTAAACCACTTTTAAGATTTTATACTATAAATACAATGAATGGAAAATATTGAAAACACATGACATTCAGATAGAAGTTTGACAGCTCTTACCTGAACTGCGCGTGCGACGAAACGTATTATTAAGAAATTTATTGTTTACATTTAGGTTAAATTAGCTTTCGAGTTTAAATATATTTAGTTAAAGCACTGTAAAGTTAAATAGATAGAAAGAAGCAATGATTATGCAGTGAATGGTATGTGAAATATATATATATATTAAGTGAAATATTCGTATGAATAACTAATTAGAGAATTGCCCTCAAGTTAAAGGTAATGATTTTATTGATAATGTATGAGAAATTTATATATTCAGGACCTCGGGTAACACCTCAAAGTGTTACAAGGTGTAAATATCTTTCGCGAGTTTTTGATAAAGAGATCTATCAATGGCTGTATTTTGAAGAGCCTTCCTTCATGTCCATCTAAATTGTTAGCAAAATGCCAGCATCTCAAAATAAGAGTAAGCCTGTCATACGTCATAGAAATCTCATGGAAAAGCGGATGATAATATAACTTATTTGTTTTCCAATAACATTCTGTTGTGGGAAAGTCAACTAATCCTGTAAATAAGTAGACACTAATGAATTATCGTATTTCATTGGCAGTAACATTCTTCCAACGTCTTAAACGGGATTTTGGAAATAATCCCAGTTGTTGCTGTAACTGAGCAGCGTATATATTGGTTTGATCAACCATCAATTGTATCATTTCTTCATCTACAATAGAGCAAAATATAGTCCACAAATCAGTACTACTGTCGAAGACTTGATTTTGTCGTTTTCCTTGATCAAAACCTGTAAAAACTTCTCTTTGTAAAGGTTTTATCTGAGAACTCCAAGCACTAGATTCATAAGCATAGGTAGGGGGTTGGCGAGCGGCAGTTTTGATTCTAGGCAACGTAGCAGGCGAGTTAGTAGACTCGTTAGTAATAAGCATAGGGGTTAAAGCACATTCAGGTAATGACATGCTGTGTTCCTCAACCACGGGCGTAGGCAGCTCTTCAATGCCAAGCAATGGCAGCAGGTGTTGTTCTGGCGAGGACACGACAGGTTGTTGGAAAGTAACGGAATTTGAAGCGAGTAGGGAGTCAGGTTCTTCGACACTATGAATAATGTAGTTTGTAATATTATCCACTATTTCATCATCTTCATTTGGTATTGCATCCAACTCACCAGATAAATTTATTTCCTCCAGTTGCTCGACGAGATCCTCTTCAACATCACTATCTTCTAACATTCGCCATAACTCCTGTTCCGTCAATGATAATGACGGTATTGGTCTTGAACGTTTCATGACTAAACAAGGTGATGAAAACAAAAATGAAAAACCAAATGCGCACGAGCCGGATTTGTGAAAGTATTTGCATGTAAAACAGCTGTTTGACAGTGACTTTGACAATTAGATTTAGTTGTTCACAGTTGTAATGAATGCGTTCAGTAAAAAATAATTTGTTTTTACTCTTATACCGTGTGTTGTACACATATGAGGCAGTAAATGTATAGTTCGTACGTGAGTGCACCACATCTGGGTCAATGAATCTATAGCTAGTACGTGAGTGTACCACATGTGGGTCACAAGTTTTTTATTTCTATAATTTATACAAAATTATCATTACATAAGCCTCTCTTTACATATTTCCACAAAACGTGTTTGCACGTGAGGGGCTCCTCTCACATTTAGTAGCTGCACTGTTAACGTGTTAATTTTTATAAATTCTCACACTTATTAGTTTATATAAATTTTTGATTATTTGATTTAGCAGAAATAAGAGGAAACACATTTAAGAACTTTAAGTGCCTACCATATTAATTTAAACAGCACTGTCTTTTAATCGGAATTGCTATATTTAAACTTTACAATAATAATTATTTTTTATAAATGCTCACATTTATAAGTTTACAAAATTATTTATAATTTAATTTCGAAGAAAAACCTACAGCTTCTTCAGATACTTCAGACGTGTTTATAAATGACTAAAATTGGAATTTTGTAGATTATAAATATTTACCGTATTCTTTTTTGGTGATTGAAATGGCATTTCCTGCATCAGTTTTTGTTTTAAATCCAACTCTGTTAAAATAAGGATTTATAAGGGTTGCAATCATTCATGGAAATCTTGTTTCATAACATTGCAATCTTTTTTGAACTGATGTTTTCATGGATGCAATTATTGATTTTGAAGAATCAAATTTTATTAATTTTCCATGGCGAACAGTCGTAAGCCTATTCCTTTTATTAGTGGAATGAGAGAGATTGTGACGTAATCTTCGCCCGATATTCCGATCTACGCAGTTAGGTCTAAGTGGTATTTGTATATTTTCTAATTCTTCAACGATTGCATATTTACTTGTGGTAAGGTATTCTAGTGCATTTGGAAACTCATTTAATACCAATGTCAGTTCCTGTCTTACTTCTAGAATTCGTTTGACCATGTAAAATACAGAATTCCATCTGTTTATTACAAATTTTATTAATTTTAATTCAGGTTTATTGATATCTTTTTGAATGGATAGTAATTTGTCTGATGCCAATGTACTGTGTTTAAAATGAGTGAAAATTATATTACATTTTTGTATCGCTTTTTCAGACCAGATTCTGCAAGTACTTACCTTAAAAACTAAATTTAATGATATGAATGATAATAAATTTAACATTGTAGCAGCGTATACTTAGTAGACAGTAACTAACTAAAGCTACAATATTGTCGACACGTCTCCACTCTTGTAAAACTCAATCACCCAAAAACAATTAGAAGGAAGTTTCTCTCCATTTCATTCAATTTCAATTCAAATTGTTTTAGTTTTCATTATTGACATACGTTTTTTAGCTCATCTACAATAACTTCTACGAGTACATGAGCCAATTTTCTTAAATTAATTTTATTCCTATTATAGTGATTTTTATCGTTTTCTTGCCGTGTCAATAAGTTTTTTCTTAAATTATTATTGACTTTTGGAATAAACATACTTTAACTCATAGGAACAATACCTCTAATCTTTCTATGAAATAAATTTTCAGCTGGTGAAGGAATAATATTTAAAATTGGAGTGTTACGAAACTCCAACAAAACTAAATATCCGTATTTAGTTACCTACCATCATGTAATGCTTTCAACAAAACCGTTTGACTGTGGATACCCAGTGTCCCGTCCATGTATGGAAAACATTTTTTTTTGATCTGCGTTTGCTTGAAAGTTGCGTTTTGAGTAGTAGTGAGCCATCTCGAATGTGCCATTTTTCCAGGTTGGCGGCTCGCTAGCTCAGGGGAACAGAACCAGCCATCACAGCATGACACATTTCGTAGAAATACTTTTGATCCATACTTACTTCTTTCACTAAATTATCGCGTAATTCTAGGCAGAGCTAGGCACTTCACAAAAAGACACTGGAGTGAGACTATTTTCCAATAGGTCCTGAATATTTTATTGGTCCAGATGTGCTTCCATCCAGAAACATAAACAAATGGCGAAGCGGTAATTCATTCGCATGAAGCATACAAGCACACCATTGCAATGGTCTCTTCAAGTAGTTTCCCAAGTATTGGATGACACCTCCTTTCCAACCTGTATTCGTAGCAGTACCATCGCACCCCACACAGATCACCTCTTCCGAGTTCAACCATTGATTTTCTAACAAAGATACGATAGAAGTGACGATCGCTTTGGCAGTACCACGACTTGGCTTCGTGTGTCCCAAATAAATCGATCCCGACTCTGTAAGAACTGAAATGTGCTCTTCCAAGATTTCTCTGCGGTGGTAACGATCACTTGTTTTATCGTTTATGAGTGTTTTGTCCTTTTGTCCATCAAAGTAAATATCTTGGCTGACCTTGGCCCGTGCTTTCGAAACAGCTCTATGGATTTTATTCAACCACTTCAATATTTTTTGATTATGGCAACAATTATATTAAAATTATAAATTAGTTTGTTATAGCAACTTTTGAATTAAGCCGGTTAAAGGTGTAACATGTTAGTAGTGTCTAGTTAACGTAAAATAAATAAATTCAAAGATAAGTTATTTTATTTTTTCCCACATTCGACCAAAAGGTTATGGGCTCAGACCTAAACCTTGGCGAGGAGAAAATAGCTGTGGTAAAGCAGCAAAATTAAAAAAAACTGCGGTCAAGCAGTGCAAACACGCGGCGTGGCATCAAAAATGGCGTCAGCAGAAGAAAATATTTTGTTGTACGGAAGTCTGAGATTGGAAGGAACAAGTAATTGGCATACTTGGAAATCCCAAATGAAAATAATACTCAAGGCATTAAACATATTTGGTGTTGTCGGCGGATCCTTCCGGTGTCCAGTATAGGATCTGGTGTGGCAAGCACTTGCCTTGAATTGTCCTTTTTTTAAAGTTTTTGGTAAGGATGGTCTATAGCGTTCGACTGGCGGGTAGCTGTCGCAATTACGGCGGGGGGCGCTACTCACTACTACCCGCACACGCCGCTCATTACGCATATAAATGCCCGCACTGACACGGCGGGCCACTACTCCTTTTATTCTCTTAACGAAAACTCCACGGTGAAGTGCTAGTAAACTGTCAAGGTGGCCACCAAGCAGATCAGCGAGCTGCACCAGGTAAGCGACTTGCTTTTATCCCGCATAGTTGTAAGCTATTTCATCATCCGCCATATACTTTATTAAAGGTTTTTTTTGAGGACAGTGTTGGATCCACGCGTATCCACGCGCTGGATCGTATTTTTGTTCCCACACCGCAAGGAGTGCACGGCTATTTACACGCCTGCCACTCCATCTTATGGTCCTTACGAGCCTAGGATAGGTATCAGCAATAATATTTGTTAAGTTATTCAACCCGCATTAATGGCCACTTTGTATGCTAGATTTTAATAATTTTATTTTACATAATAATTTGCTTGACTTATATATGAGAAACTATATTTTTTCTATGCCAAGCTTTGCGCGTGCTTTGTATTATAAAATAGAATATATTTAGCTAAAAAGAAAAATTATTTGTAATAAAACGACAATTATTTAATGTTGAGGGTAATTTAAGAATACTATGTTACAAAATACGCATTTCATTTCTCAATGCCCGTTTATAAAAGTAATATTGGAATGTAACTTATTATACATTTATACAGTAGCTTATGAATAGGTATACTGGTGTTTATTTAATATTTAAATATCATCATCGAGCAATCGTGAAATCAGTAAGTGGATAAGGTGTTTATTTATTTATTTTATTTATTTAATACTTTATTACACCAAAAGAAAAGATACAAAAATACAGTATATATAGCAAAAAAGACATTTAAGTGTAAAGGCGGCCTTATCACTTAAAGTGATCTCTTCCAGGCAACCTATATAATATGGAGACTCGTGGAGTTGCAAGGACACTGGATGGTGCAAAACAAAAATAATAATAATCAACTATATACATACTTAAAGAGATACATACTATAAGTTACATACTTATTTACATATATAACTAAAACATACATACATACCTATATATTAATAATATAAACTATATTTTAAAATAAACTTACATACACCATTACTTAAATATACAAAAACTTAAAGTGACAAATAGTAATTTTTAAGACGACGTTTAAAGATTTGCACAGATTTCTAAACCTAGTTTTATAATAAGGAGGGGTATGAGGATGAAAAAGGATAGTATAGAGAAGAGTGAGGATATGCAGATTACGGCGTTGTCTTATGGTGAGCCACTTGAGTTGCATTCTGTATTGTGAGATGTGGTCAAATTTTCTCAGTCCATAGACATACCTGATTGCCATATTTTGCAACCGTTCCAGTTTATTTAGGTGGATCTGTGATAAATCAGGGTAGCACGTATCTGCATAGTCAAGCAAGGGAAGGAGAAGGGATTGAGCTAGGGATACTTTGGTTTTTGTTGGTAGGAAATTTTTCCACCTCCTCAAACGCCCAAGTACAGCAAAGAACTTCCTACTTACCTCAGAAACCTGAGGCACCCAAGATAAAGTAGTGTCCATTATAAGTCCCAGGTTTCTAACAGAGCTGCAGAATTGCAATCTAGTCCCGTCAAATAAAATAGGAGGAAGTGAAGTCAAATTTATTTTGGAGACTTGGTGACGGGAACCAAATAGCGATACCTGCGATTTGCTTGCATTAACGAAAAGTCCGAACGACTTACTCCACGTACTTACTGTATTAAGATTTGAATTGAGATTGGCTATGGCATCGTGAAGATCATCTATTGATGTTGTTATTTAATATTTAAATATCTCGTTTCTTTAAATATTGAATCTTTATTAATAGTTCGAAGGTAGTAAGTGAAATTTTTGTAATACGTTTATTGTTATATACTGTTCATTGTATTAATATTTTAGTTTATAATGGCTTCCAATAAGCTTGAATTAAAACTTATGCAATTAACTGCCAAAAAAGAGGCGATTTTTGAGCGAATTAATCGTTTATATAATGTATCTAAAAATATTTCTAATTATGAGTCACGTTCGAATGAATTATTTTTATCTCAATCTGAATGTATAGGTGAATTGTACAGCAAGTTTGAAACAATAATAAGTAATAAGTATAAAAAAAGAATAGAATCCGTACAAAAGCGGTTCTTATGGCACATTTCATATCATAGTGGGATCAATCAATCTATTCGTAGTTATGAGGACCGACTTAAGCACTTTAAAATGCAATCCCTTTCTGATCGAAGACATTTGCTTGACAACCTTTTTCTGTTTAAGCTTGTAAGAGGCATATTTGACTCGGAATGGTTATTATCCCAAATCGACTTGGCTATACCATCAAGACTACCCAGACCTAATAATATTACATTATTTCGCGAAAAACTATGCAAAACCAACCTGGGTCATAATGCGCCTCTGAACAGAATTATACGTTCTCATAAGACGTTATGCACAAGCCATGATATTGATATCTTCTCTGATTCTTTATATAAATTTAAGAAAACTGTTAAATTTAAACTTCATTAATTTAATTAGTTATAATTAAAACTATATGTTATATAGAAGTAAATTGCATTTTTATGTTTTTGTTTTTGTCTATAGGAAGGTACCTACTTTGTTAATTTTTTTTTTAACTTTTACTTACCTACTAATGTCAGTCTATTATTTTATTCTATAAGTTTTTTTTTTATTTATGTTGTCATGTCATAGGAATGCAGTGTTGCTTTTAATTAGGGCATCATTTAGTCTAGTATTTTTGTCTTTCTTGTTATATATCACCTACTTTTGTATGAATGTATGCTCTGTTAGCAACCTATAAATAAATAAATAAATAAATAAATAATTGAACAAATAAACGAGTTAAAGTTTGAAATTGACAGAACCTCCCCAGATTATTCATGCTTGAATTCTATGGAAGATTTATATTCATGTATTAAATATAAACGCAATCTAATATTAGCAAATAGCAAAACATCTACATCAGTGCATAAAGCGGGGGGCATAAAATTACCGCAGATCGAATTACCGTCTTTCGATGGAAAAACAGAGAATTGGCCTATATTTTACGAGATATTTCGCAGCAATGTACATTTAAATACTAATTTGAATGACTCGCAACGAGTTCAATATTTAATTAGTAGGTTGAATCATGATGCTTTAAAAATAATTGCAGGCATTATTCCCACAGGGGACACTTATAATATTTTATGGGATAGTCTTGTCAAGAAATATCAAGATAAACGAAGTTTAGGTATTCATTATCTCAATAACATTCTGGACATTAAAAGTTGTGTAGGTAATGCTGTCAGTTTAAACACATATATAGAAAAATACTCCGCGTCTGTCTCTGCATTGAAACAATTAGATATTATTGATTTATTAGACTTTGTTATATTACATTGTGGTTTAAGAAAACTCGATTCCCAAACGGTACAACTATTCGAAAATAGCGTGAGTGGAAAGGAATTACCTTCTTATGAGGAGTTTATTTCGTTTGTGCAAAGTTACGTTAAGATTTTAGAGCGGTCACATAATAATAATTCAGTATCTACCACACGCAGCCGCAACGCTCTAAGTGCATCGAAGTCATTTGTAGCGAGCAATAAACCGGTTAGTGCTAGTATCGCCCGCTGCCCGCTATGTGAAACAGAACATCAGCTGTTTGAATGCGTACAATTTAAAAATATGAAGTCGCCACAAGTTCGTTTTGATTTTATTAAAGCAAAGCGCGGATGTGTGAATTGTTTAAGTCTAACTCACTCTTTAACTAAATCACGTAACGTTTGTAAAACTTGCAAAAAACAGCATCATTCTTTATTGCATTTTCCTATAGCGAAGTCGAACAGTGCGACTGATAGGTATGAAGCGACCGAGCACGTTAAAGACGGCTGCGCGCCCGCATGTTCGGTTTCATTGAGTGCAGCTATTACACCGAGTTCGAATATACTTTTGTCAACCGCGCATAGTAGCAGTGTAGGTAAACTTATAGTCAGGTGTTTGATAGATAATGGCTCGCAAAATAATTTAATTACTGTGGATTGTTGTAAACGGTTGAACGTTCCTATAATTAAATTGCGTAATTCGTCTTTGCAAGGTGTTGGTATGACCTCGCGACCTGTGCATGGGTTTATTAATTTGACAATAGAATCTCGGCTTAATCCTAGAACTAAATTTCATATCCATGCGTTAGTAGTTGACTGTATTACGGACAGACTTCCTGCCAAATTTATTAAATTAACTGAGGATATGTCACACTTAAACAATATACCGCTTGCTGATTTATCGTGGAATATACCGGGAGAAATCGATATTGTTCTCGGCGCACAACTTTTTCCTTATATTTATTTAGGAGATAGGGTAGAATCTGGTAACCGCTCACCGCCCGCTATATTAACTAGTTTTGGTTACGTATTGATGGGAGACGTTGAGTGTCATAGTGACATAATACCTACTACATGCAATACATCTTCGTTCACCGCGCTCGCTAACGTTGACATTGAGTCAAGTCTGCAGAGGTTTTTTGAGTTAGAAGAAATTCCGTCTCAACGTTTTATTAGTCCGGAAGAGTTAGAATGTGAAAATATTTTTATTTCTACTGTCATTTTTAAAGATAATAGATATTTTGTCGATTTACCGTTTTCGCGAAACCCCTCCGGTTTAGGCAATTCTCGCGGTGTTGCTCAACGTCGTTTGCTTGCGCTCGAGCGTAAATTCGGGTGCGTGCCAGCCCTGCGCGAGAGTTATAATAAAACTATATCGGATTATATTTCGCAGGGGTATTTAAGCGAAGTACCTGACTCTGAATTAATAGAGGAGGGTTATTATATACCGCATCACGCCGTGGTCAGGCCTGATAAGGACAACATCCGGGTCGTTTTGGACGCTAGTGCTAAGACGCATACAGGGCTGTCACTCAATGACATTTTACATGTGGGTCCTAACTTGCAGGCTGATTTGTTTTCGTTAATACTTGACTTTCGCATATTCCCCGTCGCAATGACTGCGGACATAAAGCAAATGTTTTTGCGCATAGGAGTAAATAAACGACATCGGAAGTACTTACGAATTTTATTTCGTTTTGATACTAATGAACCCATACGCACGTATCATTTCAACCGCGTTCCTTTCGGCTTAAAACCGAGCCCATACTTAGCTATGCGCACATTACGTAACTTAGCGTGTGAGCATAGCGACCGCTTTCCTGAGGCTTCTAAACTGGTAGAAACTCAATTTTTTATGGACGATTTCGTCTATTCGGTTCCTGATGAACAGATTGCGTCGCAATTGTCTCGCGACTTAATTAATTTATTAAAATTAGGCTCCTTTGACCTTGTCAAGTGGGCCACTAATTCACCCGCTCTATTAGAGGTTCTTCCCGAATCCCACCGCCTACCAGTAATGTTTTCTGGTATGAATAATGAAATGAATAACTTTAAAATTTTAGGTTTATCATGGGATCCCGCTGATGATTTATTTTCTTTAACTACTGTCACTGTAGACCATAAATGCACGAAGCGTGCGATTCTATCGCTAGTTGCTCGCTTATTCGATGTACTCGGCCTAGTGGCTCCCGTAATGCTCTACGCCAAAATTCTCATCAAAGAACTGTGGCTAGCTAAGATAGACTGGGATGAGGATCCTCCGGAATCCATCATCAGTCGCTTTTCATCCTTTACGCACGATTTCCCGTCACTCTCTTCTCTGAGGGTTCCGCGACATGTTGGCGTCTTCAGAGAAGCTACAGTGAATATCGTAGCGTTCTGTGACGCTAGCTTTAGTGGTTATGGCTGTTGTATTTATTTACACATTACTGACCCTAAAGGTAATATAACCGTCCGACTTTTATGTGCTAAGTCAAAGGTTTCTCCCGCCAAAATAACAACACTGGCGCGGTTAGAACTAGTCGCTGCGTTGCTTTTGTCTAAACTTTTCTACTTGGTCAATGAGAAAATTTCCGCTCGCGTACACGTTACAGGTGTTTACGCTTTTTCAGATTCTACCATAGCATTGTCGTGGATCCATTCTTCTCCTCATAGGTGGTCTTTTTTTGTAAGTAACCGTATCGCTAAAATACACGAAAATTTACCAGCCGCTTGCTTTTATCACGCGTCAGGGGAATATAAACGCCCTGTCACTAAACTATATCCATTGCCAACCCAATAGTACACTATTAAGCCTTATTTAGTATATTTATGTATATTTAATTACCTATAGTAAATTTAATCCATGAATATGCGATCTTGTTATTGTAACTGAAATTTAAACTTCTATTTATCTTTATACTATAATAATAATAATCCAACCGCGATATAATTCCTTTGAAATATGATAATTAATTACATACGCTATAATATATTATTGTTTCAAAATGCTGCTGTTGATTCCTAGATATCTTCAAATTACCACATTCATTAGCTTAGATCATCTATACCTACCTCAGTAGCTCTTTGTGGGGTATTATTATTTTTTTTGAAAGCTCTGGACCTTTCAAGGGGGGGGAGTATGGTGTGGCAAGCACTTGCCTTTAATTGTCCTTTTTATAAAGTTTTTGGTAAGGATGGTCTATAGCGTTCGACTGGCGGGTAGCTGTCGCAATTACGGCGGGGGGCGCTACTCACTACTACCCGCACACGCCGCTCATTACGCATATAAATGCCCGCACTGACACGGCGGGCCACTACTCCTTTTATTCTCTTAACGAAAACTCCACGGTGAAGTGCTAGTAAACTGTCAAGGTGGCCACCAAGCAGATCAGCGAGCTGCACCAGGTAAGCGACTTGCTTTTATCCCGCATAGTTGTAAGCTATTTCATCATCCGCCATATACTTTATTAAAGGTTTTTTTTGAGGACAGTGTTGGATCCACGCGTCTCCGCGCGCTGGATCGTATTTTTGTTCCCACACCGCAAGGAGTGCACGGCTATTTACACGCCTGCCACTCCAGGATCCAAAGTTACTTATCGAGTGGCAAAGGCAAGACGCCAGAGCACAAGGAGCCATTGTTACTAAGCTAACTAACAATGTTATTCTTCAAGTGCAAAATTGCGAAGCTGTACACGAAATATGGGAAAGATTATGTGCCGTTATCGAATAAAAAAGTGATGTCTCACTGCATATACTGCAGCAACAATTTTTCGAAATGAAATTAAATAACGAAGAAAATGTTTCAACATATATTGGTAAAATAGAGGACATGGTGTCACGAATTAAACAAGCTCAAGGTGATATTCCAGAAAACATAGTTGTGACCAAGATTTTGAGTTCTCTTTATTTTTTTTTAATAAAACTATAGACATTTCATGTCTGCATGGGACTCTGTGCCAACATTCTCATTCACAAACTTTCAATACTTTGATGTCGGGATTATTAATTGAAGAACAAAGAAACAAAATGTTTGATTAAAATTCAGTTAAGGAACAGGTAGCTTTAAATGCCAGTGTCAAAGATAGAAAATGTTTTAAATATAAAAAGCTAGGACATTACAAACACGAATGTAGGTCGAATACTGTGCCATACTGCAAACAGTGTAATAAAGTTGGACAGAGCTTTGAAAAGTGTTGGTATCGAAAAGACAAAACGTGACTAAAATAGTAACTGAGAAATAAAATGCATTTATAACATCATTGAATCTTTGGGCATTAACCTCAAAAGGTCCGAACAGTGACTGGTTCATAGATATACACATTATACTATGTTTAAACTCGCATCCATTATCTGATCTTATTTTCTTGACTTTATTACCTGTCTGTGTTTCTAATCTGTTTATATATTCAATTAACCTATCAGTCTCTTCACTTTTCCTTTACAACAAGTACACTTCACTAAAATGTGTAAAATCATCAATTATTGTATGATAGTAAATCTCACCTGTTAATGCGGGCTCAGTCACTGGTCCAGATATATCCGTATGTATTAGTTCACCGATACATTTTGAACCTGGCTTTAGCACTGACTTAAAAGGTAGTCTTGATGACTTGCCTTTCATGCAAGGTTCGCACGAAGTCTCGCTGTATGGCAGTTGCAGAAGTTTGAGCTGAGGCCTGTTGGCATGTCCTAACCTGATGCCACAAATCTTTAGAGATTAAACAATGATCAATTTGAAGTTTCATTTCTATGATATATAATTTATCTCTCAAGTTACCAACAACTCTAGGTTTTGTATTATTAATACTAACATTATCTTTATAAAATCTAACTTGTAATCCTTTTTAGAGCAATTTCCTAACAGACAATAGATTATGTGAAGAGTTCGAAACAATCAACCCTTCAATATCTATTTTAACTTTATCATTATAAACTAATTTAAGTTTACCTCTCTTTACACAGGTTAAGTATTGTACATTAGCAACATAAATCTTCATTTCCTTATCTAGTTGCACTATGTAAGTCATATATTGTTTATATTTAGCCATTATCATATATTATGTGGCTCCTGAATCTAATACTAAACATACACTATCATCACTTACACTTTGACTTGTATCTCTTGTAATGAATGCTGTAAATGTCAGCTGACTTGACTCCTCCTCTTGTGCTTGGGCTGCTCCGGTAGACTGCCATGATGCCCTGTAGTTTACGCCTTGACCTCTACTGTGGTTACCGCCTCGGGACTAACTTTGATGTCCTCGTGTAGACCGGCCTCTAGGTATACCTCGTACTGGTGCTGACTGTCCCATTCTGGAAGGAGGACTGGAAGGATCTGTGTCCTCTTCGACCACATTTGTAGCAAGTCATGAAGCTATATTTATCATTCTCTACAGCTGTACTTTCTTTACCTTTGAGTTTAAGTTCTGCATCCAATAATCTTCATTTGACAAAGTCAACTGAGAGTACTGTGTCAATTGATTCAAGCGTTGTGATTACTGTATCATACTTGCTGGGCAAGGTGAGCAATAAGTGACTCACCTTGTCAATATCCTTTAATGTCGCTCCTGTTGATTCTAAACTCGATGTAATATTGTCGAACTTCAAAAAATGATATTGCAGTTTCTCGCAAGATGTAGCTTTTATTGATAACAACTGTTTTCTTAAATGCAATTGGTTAAAGACGCTTTTCCTTTCGAAAAGTTCTTCTAATCTTTTCATCATCTCTGCTGCTGTCTGGCATTTTTTAATTATTTCAATATATTTGTCACACACGCATTGCGCAATCAGGCTGTGAGCTTTGATATCAGCCTGCAGTTCTTCTTTAGTTTCTGGCTTTATCTTAATTTCTATTCCCCTTTCTTCTAAAAGAAGATTCAATCGAAATTTCCATGTTGAGAATCCATCCTGGCCATCTTTTACTTTTGGTAGCAGCAACGCGTTGCTTGTGAGTCGTTTTCAAAATATATGTTCTTTTACTACTAAATGTTTGTCCTCATAAAAAATCTTTAAAAAAGTCAATCAAAACTAAAATCAAGACTAAAATCAATCAATTTTAAATTCCACATACAAATCTAAGCATAACTGCATATTATTCTTAATAAAAAGCAACGAATTACGATTAAAATCCTAGCATAAATTAAATGTGAAAATTAAGTAACAAAAAAACACCATGTACATTTTTAATGTCCCCTAGTTGGACGAGATTCGAAACATATTTTTAATCAGATTTTTTGTACTAAACTAGTTTTTTGTACCATAATTTAAAAAGCAATGATTATTTTTTAAGTTGGATGCATACACTATTTAAATTTAAGTTAAATAAACTAAGAATGAACATTTTAAAAAATGTCCCCAACAATCGTAACAATTTCGTGACACTGATTTACTGACATAATAACCAACTTTTTGTATCACGAAGAGTAGGACTCTAACTTTAATCACTGGCAACACTGGTCATGTCACGAAAAGTAACATCACAATGACGCGCCGCCATTTTTTTATCATTGAGACACGGCAGAAGTTCATTGTGTGGTGGTGAAAAAATTATCAATACATTTTCGTGACGAGATCTTCTCATTCGAGATTTTTAAGAATTCACCTACCGCAATTATAATATACTTAAATTATGACAAGTACAATAGATTACGCTTTCAATCTACTAGTAAACGTGATTATGTTTTGTGTAAAAATATTTTTTAGGTTATGTTTTACATGTTAGTGACGAACAATTTCCTGACATTTACTGACGTCAGTAAATTGTAGACGATAAAGGTGTGGTCTCATGTGTAAAGTATGAAAGTAAGGTATTAAAATGAGTTTATATGTAACGAATAAAAATAAAGGAGAGAAACGGTATTATAAGTCAGGTACCGCGCGCAAAATTAAATTAATAGAAAATAACTTTTTCATGTATACATAATGCTTCATTTTTATTTAATGCTACACAAAGTCTTCTAAAGTCAAATATTTAATATTTATTTTGATTTTATTTTCTCTAATAAATATCAGACTTTGCGTGTAACAAAAATTGGATTTGTCTAGAAAATAATAATGAACGCTTACCTTATTGCATTTAGTGTTGATCGCTTTCCCACCCACACTAGCGATACTTACTTTTGTTTTTAGTTTTATTCAAAAGATATCCAATAGCTTTTTTGGTTGCAGAATGCCACTGACCGGTGCCGAACGGCAAAAAAATATGTAGAAAAACTTAAAAAGCAAAACCCTGAAAAATATGAAGAAAAAAGAAAAAACACCTGGAGAAAGTGAAACAAAAACAAAAAAAAAATATCAACTCTTACTGATAGTGAAAAAGAAGCTCTAAGACAAAAATGGAAAGAAGCTAATGATAGAAGGGAAAGAAAAGAAAAAGCAAGCAGAAAACCTAAAAAAGGTAGAAGATTTAAGGCAAAAAAGAGCAATCTATGCAGCTAAACGAGTATTATACATAAAAGCACAAAAAAAACTTAAGCATGAAAATAAAAAGCTTCACAAAAAGGTGAGCAGAATGATGAAAAGAATGGTTGTAATGAAAAAACGCATTTATAGAAGCAACATATGTATTGAACATCTCAAAGCTAAAAACCGAAATCTAGTTACAGCCACTGATAACCAGCCTGTATATAGCAATTTTCTTGAAGAAAAAGCAACTCCGATGTCAAAAGCAAACAGTTTTGTTGAAGAGATTGTTATAAGAGAAGAGGATAAAGAAAAAGTAAGGCGAAAAGTTTTCGAATTAAACGTAATTTCAGAATCTTTAAAACTACAGTATACCAATGCAGACACAAACAATGAAAAAAGGGTACTCAAAAAGGTGGTTAACAACGATTTTGTAAAGAAATATAGTTTAACTACCAAACTATCAACAACTTTAGGGTTAAAGGGACGAATTAGAAATGATAATAAAGTGCAAGAGGCCAAAGAAAAAGACAATATTAAAAAAATTAAGGAGTTCTTTTTACGCGACGACGTCAGCCGTGCCACAGCAGGTCGAAAAGAATGCAAAACTCTTAAAAATGATAAACAACAGAAACGCTTTCTTTTAGATTCCATGATAAATGTGCACGCCAAGTATAAATCGGAAGGTGGAAAAGACTCTTACACTACATTTACTCGGTATAGATCATTTTACATAGTAAATCCTACTCTCAACGATCGAGAAACTTGTGCTTGTGTTATCAATGTTAAATACAGTGCAACCTTAATATAACATACCTCAATATAACGACTTCCTCGATTTAACAAATTCTTCGTAATCCCCTTGAATTGTCCATAAGAGTCAATATAAAATATACCTTTACATTGCGAACATTCTTTGCGTACAACCTCTTTATAACGAATTTTCAACTACCAAGAAAAAGTATTCATACCTCTAATTAACGAATTTTGCCAACCCAAAACCTTTATATAAAGTTTCCACCAATAATATAACTCTTAATCTTATAATGTGATTCATGTCTCGACATGTTTCGACACGCTTTTGTTTGTAAAGTAATCATTGTTGTTTTGATGGAAAGTAATGTAAACACCTCTGCTCGTCACTATTGTTAAAGATTTAAGTTAAAATGGCTCAGAAACGTAAAACGTGTTCCTTATCGGTCGCAGAAAATCGAAACATCATTAATTATGTTGACCAAAATCCAAAAATAAGTTCGGAATTCCCGCAAGTACATTGGCTACAATTTTAAAATTTAAAGATAAGATTTTAGAAGAAAGTGGTTTGAATGTAAACAGTAAAAGATTAAAATCATGCGAGTTCAAAGACGTAGAGGAATGTGTGTTAAAGTGGTTAAAACAGTGCCGAGACAAAAAATCCCAATCGGAGGCTCTATTCTTCAGGAAAAGGCTCAGCGGTTTGCAGTAGGATTGGGACATGAAGGGTTCCGTGCTAGCAACGGGTGGCTTCAACTTTTCAAAAAACGAAACGAGGTTGTTTTTCGAAAAAAATGCGTTGAAAGTGGTAGTGTTAATGAACAAGTATGTGATGATTGGGAAGACAAACTGGCAGAGCTGACCACCGGATACGATCCCGAAGACATCTTTAACGCCGATGAAACTGGACTATTCTATAAATGTTTACCTGACAAAACCTTATCATTCAAAAGCGATAAATTTAATGGTGGGAAAAACAGTAAACTTCGCTTAATAGTACTGCTGGGAACAAATTGCTGCCAACAGATTACACGTCCAACCATAAGGCTTGGATGACCAGTGATGCTTTTTGCAAAAGAGATGAAGAAAAAAAACAAGAAAATTCTAATGTTCATCGATAATTGTACTGCACACGGAGAAATTCCTGACCTGAAGAATATAAAAATAAAGTACTTACCTCCAAATACCACTTCAAAACTACAACCACTAGATCAGGGCATCATCCAAAGCTTCAAAATGCATTATAGGAAGGAAGTTGTCAGACGATTTCTTGTTGATGTTGAACGTCAAACACCAACTACAATTGACGTTTTACAAGCCATGTGGATGATCGCCAAAGCTTGGAATTTAGTCACTGAAAAGACCATTGCAAACTGCTTTAAGAAAAGTAGTTTAAAGTAACATGCGAAGATGAGGAGGACGGATTTACCAGTCGCAGAACTTGCTAGGACCTGGCAAAGAGTTCAAGAAGAATTACACCTTCAAGAGACTGACTTCGAAGACTTCGTTACCTTTGATAATGATTTAGCCATCTGTGGAGAACTAATTGATGCTGACATCGTCACATCTGTGTTGCCAGTTACTAATGCAGAAGCGGATGAAGACGAGGAAGAAGAGGGTGAAATTGGTGAGCATAACTTCACAATAAAAGATGCTTATAATGCTTTGAATACAAGAAAATCTGTGTTTCTCAAAAAGGGAGGTTTGAGTGACGATGTAGTGAAATCCATCACGAAATTAGATTGCGCTTTGGATGTCATAACTCATACCGGTGGTAAACAGACAACTATTACTGACTTTTTTTCTAATCAATGAACACAATTGAGATTAAGCTACTATAACCACATTGTTAATTCTTTTTGATTATTAATGTAAGACAAAAAATTTATTATCTACCTAATTGTTCTTAAATACATAGCAAATACATATAGTAATTTAATAAAAATGTGTTATCATTTATTAGTAGAAGTTGTTCGCTATAACAAGATAAGTACGTAATATTGAGGTGAATAAAACTATTTTACCTCTTTATAACGAATTTAAGACCAATCTAACCTCAACATAACAAAACCTCAGTTCAACGAATTACTTGATATTACGAATATTTTCTTGTACCCCTCCGATTTGTTATATCGAGGTTGCACTAGTATAATGTAGTATAGTTATGTATCAATATTTTGAGGAGCAACAACCCACTGATGAAATTGAAGGGCAGATTGTTTTGGAAAACCAGGCAAATGACGCATGTCAGGAGCATGATTTTCGCGATGGCGACAACCCGAAGAACCGGAGTTAGTAAAACTAAACAAACTAGGTATATAAGAAAAAGAGCTTAGTATGTGGGATAAATATAATATATGGAAGTAATATACTCGGGCAAGAGGCGATTTCAGATGGCACACCAAAAAATTTAACAATATTTCAATAACTCCTTGCAGGGAAATAATACTCACATATTACAACAGGCGGATAAAATCACTGGGTTTCAGAGGAAGTTGTTCTTATGGAAAAGACAATTAGAAGAAGATCAAGTAAGTTCTGACTTCGTTCGTTTCCCTGCTTTACAAGGCATTTTACAAGAAAATCGTCAGAAATCTTTGATCCTTCATTAAATATAATATTTACACAGCATTTGTCATCTTTAAACGAACATTTTGAAAAATATTTTCCCGAAAATCTAGAGCAATATGACTGGGTTAGAAACGCTTTTCAACCAACTCACCATCATATAGAAATAGGCGTTATTTCACGTCACTATTTACAATAACTGGCTACGGGGCTGAGTAGCTAGTTTCGAGTCAAACTTAACGTTTGATTTTCGTACACATGTTATTTTGTAAAATATTTTCATAAAACCTGAAACCATAAAAAAGTAATTAGAGTAATTTTTACAATATAATTTATATTGTAAAAATTAATATGATAATATATTAAATTAAATTAATTTTTACAATACAGTAAAAAAATTATACGTGAGCTTTCGAGCAGAAGCCGAATTTGCAATAATAGTGAATTTTCTAATGCTGCCGTAAATATATGCGTTTGTATTGCAACATTTATTTTCGTTCCTTTTTTTTCATTTTTTTTTAATATTTAACTATTATATCATTATTGAAAAGTTACGAAAAATGTAAAAAATGCAACCTTCTGGCGGCACTGGTACAGTGTGCTAACTTGCTGGTAGCAAAAGCAAAGCGAGCGAGCCGGGAGTTCCCGACTCACCCGAACAATTAAGTTCCAATGCGTAATTTTTTAAGAAAGAAATTTGTATTAGAGATTAGTTTGGCTAGGACACTATTTTTATATAATCTTAATAGTTCTGTTGGACGACTTTGTTGAAATACAGGCGCGGGAAAGAACACAAATTATTGAGATTGTAATATTGTTTATGTTAACTCATTACTATTTATAGTAGGGGAGCCCAAGATGCTAATTGTGGATTTACTAGAGCGTCGCGGAAACCTATAAGATACTGTAGATTAAGTAATTGGAAAAATAAATGCTCTGATAGTATTTCCACTTTCAGCAGTGGGGGAAGCGTCTACAGACTTTCAAAATTGTAAGAAAAAAATGACATGGACATGGAGGAATGATCAATTTGTAGGAAATAATTTAAAGTCTAATCTGCCCACTGATTTATTTATTTATTTTACAAAAAATGAAAGGGTTGCAGTATATTGACTGTACACAGGTAGTATAACCATTAGTCTTTTAATTGAAGACTCGTATGAAAGATTTGATTAAATATAAACTGTCTCTACATTATTAATAAAAAATAATATTTTAGTTAAAAAGCTAAAATTTATTTAAAAGAACAAAAACGCTGATTACCCTATTTAACTATATGGCTCCATCAGTGTCTCCATATACACGGTAATTACCGTAGATGCACCGTAATTTGGTCTTAATCTACCGTCAAGGTAATATGGTATTACCGTGTCATATTTCACCGTAATATTACACTAACTATTATAATTTATAATTACGTTACAAATATATTTTCATCACACACTGCGTAAAAAAAATCTCAGTCAACATATTATATTTCGTAATGGCAACAATGCTCTTTGTTGCTTGAAATCCCCGAATATTTAAACATCGATCTCCAGGCTTCACACACACTTAAAAACACCCAACTTGAGCAATCTATTTTCGATCTAATTTATACGTTCGGAAAGGAGTGAAATGTAATTATCAAAAGTATAAGTGTAATGGATGAATGAGTTTTACTTTTAGTTACGCGTTATTCAGCAGTCGGCGTTGTAAATACAACACAAACTTTTAAATCTACTGTTTCAAGTTCAACTCTTAGACAAATAGCTCTGCATATATTATATTGTCATATTTAAGTATTAGATATTTAGTTTGTTATAAAGTGATAAAAATATATATAAATTAATTAAATAAATTTTAAGGTGTAGACTTTTATCGTTTTTAAGTTTAATATTCGTTTTAGTTTTGTGTGTTAATAGTTGTTTCAATGGAGATTGACACTGAAACTTCCGATAGCGACACAAGACTAAGTTGTTCTACCAACACAGCTAGAATTGGAATAAAAAGGAATCATTATAAACAAAAGTTTAAAGCTGAATGGTTTAAACTAAAAGAATTTTCTACATGGATAAAGAAACATCCCAAAGATGAATATAAAGCGATTTGTTCAATTTGTGACTCAACTATCAGCGCGGAAATAAGCGTTCTTAAAAGACACGCTCGTAGTTCAAAACATGAATTAAAAGAGAGGTTATTAAGTTCCACTTCAAAGTCAACTGTGCAACCTAGCATAGATAGTGCATTTAAAAAGGTGCCAACGACGCTTGAAGAAAAATGTAAGGTAGCCGAAATAAAAGTTGCAACTTTCATAGCTGAACATAAAATATCTCACCAAGTGGCAGACCATCTATGCGATCTTATATCGGTAACTTTTACTGAACCGGAAGTTGCAAAAAATTTAAACTGAAACACACAAAAGCCCAAGCGGTCATAAACAATGTAATTGGTAGGCTCTTGACATAAAAGATACTAAGTTTTCAGTGCTCATAGATGAAAGCACCGACATTGGAATGGTAAAAACTATTTGCGTAGTGGTACGTTATCATGATTGCAATCAAGGTAAGATTGTAAGCCGCTTCTGGGACTTAATACAACTTTTTGAATCCAGCCAAAACGATTATTCTACGAACGCAAGTCATCTATTTAACTTGTTAAATATAATTCAGTCATTTGAAAAATATTTAGTCCCGCTGGACAATATCATAGGCTTCGGTTCAGATGGATGCAATACCATGATGGGTTGTAAAAATTCCGTATCTAGTCTATTTCGTGCAAAGTGCCCCAGTATTACAGTACTAAAGTGCATCTGCCATTCTTTGCATCTATGCGCAAGTGATGCCTCAAAGAAATTACCACCAGACACAGAAAAGCTAGCTCGAGCAATTTATAATTATTTTAAACTGAGCAGCACGTCAGGCAGAGTTTAAGGACTTCCAGTTGTTTTCGGACACGGAAGTGCATAAAATATTAAGGCCTGTACAGACCCGATGGCTCTCTCTGGCTTCGGTAGTTAATAGAGTCTTAGAGCAATGGGACGCGCTGCGACTTTATTTTGATGGCAAATGGCTTGAGGACAGCGAATGTTTAGACATACATAAAAGTTTGCTGGATCCTGTCATGAAAGCTTACTATTATTTTTTATCATGGATACTGCCGAAATTCACAAGTATCAATTGATACTTTCAAAGTGACTCGACGGTAATCATTGACATGCACGACAAGATGGCGCAACTTTATAGAGAGCTTCTCTCGTCCTTCATGCTACGATCTTACGTGCAAGCAACGAAACTCGACGAAATAGACCCAACAAATACCACCCATTACCTGAATTTAGAAGAAATGTATCTGGGACTGGGAGTTAATAAACAGATGGAGTTGCCAGAATTGTGAGATAAACACGATATTTTGCAAGAGTTCAAAATTAACTGCAGAAAATTTATCGTCACTGCTTGTGTAGGTATTAGAAAGAGATACAGTCTTAATGATCCAGTGCTAACTGCTTTGTCTAAATTGCAGCCTGCATTGTGTATGTCGGCATCAGATAATAAAAGGCTTCCCACATTATCGGGGTTATTTAAAATATTACCACGAGTTATTCCTAAAACACTGGAAAAGCAACAAATACTAGATGACGAATTGAGGAGTTTTCCCACTATTGCAACACAAATAAAAGATATACAGGATGTAACTGAAAAAGCTGATGTATTTTGGCACAAGGTTTGTTAATTTTAGTTTAACTGTTTGTTATTGATATTGTATCCACTACTATGTGCTATTTGTAATAACATTATTTTTTTTTCAGATTTCTCAACTCAAGGATATAGAAGGAAATAGTAAATTTAAAGAACTTCCAAAATTCATGCTGAATGTGCTTTCGCTGCCGCATTCAAATGCAGAGTGCGAGCGCATTTTCAGTCAAGTCAATGATATAAAAACAAAAAAAGAAACAAACTTTTAACCAAAACAATAAAAGGAAATATTTTCACCCAGCAATCAATCAAAAGAAATAGCAAAAACTGTGTTGATTTTAGGCCTACTAACGATATGTTGACTAAATTGAATAAATCTATTTACGAAAAAGATATTGTGATGTTAGGAGAGTCAGATTCAGAATAATAATAAGTTTAATTGTGCAATTTTTTTATTTTTATAATAATAATTATTTTTAATAAAATTTAAAAGCAAATATGTTTGGACTTGATTGGGTTTTAATGGGTTTTTTTTTCTTTGAAAAATTACACGGTAATTTACACGATACTGTTTTAGCTAATCTACCGTAATTTTATCTAGAAACGCCGTTTTTTAACCCTTGCAACACAGTAACAGTTTTGTTCGAGCCATAATTATTATGGCTCGAACAAAACTAGAATACGGTTGTGTTATATGGTCTTCTCATTTCAAAAATCACATACTTTTTTTTATCTGTGCACATACATAGAGTTGAACGCGTTCAGAAAAAATTTTTGCGAGTACTATCGTTTCGCTATAGAATAAAGGAACCTACTTACTACAATAGGCTAACTTCATTTAAAGTGCACAGTCTAGAAGATCGAAGTAAAATTTGAGCGATGCTTGCACAGATTACTCAGTAACGGCATCGATTGTCCAGAAATTCTAGCCAACTTTTTCATAAGTGTATCTCGTACCACCCCTTGCTTTAAGTGTGACCTTTTCAATACGAATCTATTCAGAACTGTGTTAGGCAGGAACTCGCCTGTACCACGGCTCGCAGCAACGTACAACTATCTTGCAAAAAATATAGATGAACTGGATATAAATTACAACTCTAGACATGAGTTTATTAGTAAAATATATAAATTCTTCAGTGATCTTTATTGTTGATCTC
This sequence comes from Boloria euphrosyne, assembly GCA_951802675.2. Lineage (NCBI taxonomy): Eukaryota > Metazoa > Arthropoda > Insecta > Lepidoptera > Nymphalidae > Boloria > Boloria euphrosyne. The sequence continues at coordinate 2,611,512 of OX637895.1, forward strand.
ATGCATTCGTCTCAGTCGACAATTTACTATTTATAACTAACTTAATTTTTTTTTTGGTTAAGCATGCTATTGTAAATTCATTACAATTCTATAATAATTTTCAATTTTTATTATTATTATGTATTTTTTAGAATTGAATTCAGAGTGGTTAGGCTATTAATTTAAACTAGTAATTAACAATTATTTTATAATAAAAATTTTAATGTTTAGTATATATGTTTCGCTTATATTATTGCATGATGTGGTAACCTGTAAGAAAAAGTGCATTAATCTCTATATTTGTAAATGCAAATAATGTACGAATCAATATTACTTTTGTTGGTTATCCTAAATAAAATAAAAATAAAATCAATAAAACTTTTTTAAAAGATAGCTCTTCTCCACAGAAAACATTTCTTATCATTCTCACTCATATTATAAAATAATAATAAATATAGCTCACCAAATTTTTATTACAAACAAGCCGGAGCTCGGCTTATGTAAATCGTCAGATAATATATTTTTTGTAATTCTGATATCATTACCCTTACAATATAAAAAAATCAACTGCGCTCGAGTAAGTCAAGGCATCGTTTTTTTACAACTTTGTTACCCTACCACTCCCTTAGGTTAAGCTTAAATCGCCAGATTAGCAAAGACACATTTGAGTATGATGATCGATGATCATTTATTTTTACGTGACGGGTTCGCCTGAGCGTACCCCCTTATATTAAAGACTGATACTGGTTGGGGGTACTTATTTATTTTTTTATTTATTTATTTATTTATTTGGTTTATCAAGTTGTACACAATACACGATTACATATATAGATACAACTTAAAAAGATAAACACCGCATGCATAATTATCGAAGACAGGAAAAGTTTGACAAAAAAAAAGGTAAATTTAAAATAAAATAATAAAAACTAAAATGACAGCAAGTTATAGAAAATAATAAATAAGATAATAACAAACAATTAATAATAATACCGTAATACAACAAACACTACAAAATTTTTGTTTCACAGCTGGGGCTACTTCATAGACAGTAATATTTTTTTAATTTTACTCGGGGGATCGGAAAATATGTCGCATTCTCTTGCATAATTATTAGCTAATCGACTAAGTCTTGGAATGGGTGAGTTAGCTCCTAGTACGGTTCTGCGAAGGGGAAGTGAGAAAGGAGAGATGGAATTACGAGGACATCTTGATGGTACGTTAATTTATTTATTTATTTATTTATTTATTAGGTTTACCAGCGAGTTTACATTAGAACTTCCTATACTTACAATAATTACATTACATGCCTAGCTAATGTAAAATCATTTAAAGGTAAACACTACATGCTAAATTCTCTTATTACTTGCTAAATTAATATTAAAAGTGAATAACAAAACCAAAACATTTTGTAGTAGTTGGATTAATGCATCAACTAAAACTATATGTAAATTAAAACTATGAATTTAGCTTAACAACTATTACTATTATTACTAGATTTAACATTTATTATTAATTATCGAAAGTAACCCATTACACTCAGGACGACTGACTTACTAGGTTGGTGGTAACTAAATTATGAAAAGTTTTAGGAGTATTAATATTGATGTCAATTAAATTACTATATTTGTTATATATTTTACATAAACGAGGGATAGTGCTGTTAGCGCCGAAGACTGTTCTAGTAAGTGGAGGCACGACTGGGGTAATAGCATTACGTGGATATCTACGTGGTACTCGGAAATTAATTTTACTAAGTAATATGGGGCAGTCTAACTTATTTCTTAATAATTTATATAAAAATAATGAATCCATTAATTATCTTCTTTGGTCGAGAGACAACATTTTAAAGTATTTCAGCCTGTTTTTATAGGACACCACTGTTTTGTGAATTTTTTCTGAATATGATAGATGCCACAGGAATCTTTTCTGTACACGCTCCAGTCTTAAGTAGTGAGCAGAATAATGTGGACGCCAAACAACGCTACAGTACTCTAAGTGACTGCGAACAAGGCTGTTGTAAAGACAGATTTTTGTTCTGGCTTCTTTAAAAGTTCGACCTTGTCGCATAATGAAACCTAATGATTTTGAAGAATTTTTTATTACGCTTTCTATTTGGTGTAGATAAGTTAATTTTCTATCAAGCATAACTCCCAGGTCTCTTATAAGCTCAACTTCCTCAATATCATTACCATATAACTTATATGTTGTTGGGATAATATTATTTTTCCTAGTAAATTTGATATGAAGACATTTACTGCAGTTGAGTTGCATGCCATTAGATTCACACCAGTTGGTAAGCCTATTTAAGTCGTTTTGTAATAGAATCGAGTCACCCGGTGAAAAAATGATTCTAGTTATTTTTAGATCGTCTGCATATAGATATGGTGTGGAGTGTTCAAAACATGAAACTATGTCGTTTACAAATATATTAAACAAGATTGGGCCTAGATGCGAACCCTGAGGGATACCAGACTTTACCAAATGGATTGAGGAGCTAAAGCCATTAACAACGACATAAAACGAGCGGTCCCTTAAGTATGATGAAAGCCATTTCAGTAACGGGCCGGAAAACCCATAGTATGATAATTTTTCAAGAAGTATACCGTGAGGAACTTTGTCAAATGCTTTTTTTAAAATCCGTGTATATGGTGTCCACCTGCTTTTGCATGTCAATAGCTTCTGACAATGATGAAGTGAAACTAACCAAATTAGTGGTAGTAGACCTACCTGGTAAGAAGCCATGTTGATGGTCAGTGACAAAACGCTTAAAATACATTTGAATTATTGGACACACTAAAGCTTCGAACACTTTAGCAAAAACTGAAAGAATCGATATGGGCCTATAGTTGCATATGTCATGCTCATCTTCACTTTTGAATATAGGAACAACCTTAGCTTGTTTCCATAATGCTGGAAAAGTACCCGATTTCAATGAGGCTTTAAAGATAAGATATAAAGGTAGAGTTAGGTTAGTTGCACAGTTTTTTATAAATGCCGGAGGTACATTGTCTGGTCCTGCACTTTTTGCAATATCAAGATTTTTTAATTTCTTAAGGATATCATTCTGATTAATGTCTATATCTGCGAAGTTTTCAGAAATGCCTAAATAGGGAATTTTTCGCAAAGAAGATGAGGAATCCAATAGACATGAACTATTTGAATCTTCATATACTGAGGCGAAATAACTAGAGAACATATTGCAGATTTCAACTCCGCAAGTAGATGTTTTTACTCCGTTAGTCATAGCAGCTGGATACGAGTTAGAATTACTACGTTTACTCTTTAGGAACGACCAGAATGCTTTCGGATTTTTTTGTATTTGTTTTTCAAGGTCTTCATTATAATTATTGTAGGCATCACGTGTAATTTTTTTACAACGTTCACTTAGCACTCTTAGCTCTATTTCATCCATTGGATTATTATATTTTTTAAATCGTTTTAGCATTTTATGCTTTTCTTTAATTCTTTTTGCAACCTTGTGATTCATCCATGAAGGGTACCTATTACTCTTAACTTTTTTTAAGGGACAATAATTTGTGATTGCAGTCTGTAATATCTCATAAAATACTCTGACCATTTCATCTATATCATCTAGGTCCAATAACATATACCAATCAATTCCCTTCAAGTAATCGTTAATAGAATCGTAATCGGCCCTATAAAAATTGTATCGGTTGTGTGAGGTATTTATCGTAAGTCTGTTGTGTCTCATATTAGGTATGTTTATTTCAAGGGGGGGATGCATTGGATCAATATTACTGATGGGGTTATAAGAGCAACTAACATAACACACAGGTAAGTCCACTAGTACAAGGTCAAGTATCTTTTGCCTATTATTAAGGACAGAGTTACATTGGCGCAGTCCATTTTCTGTAACGAAATCAAGTAAAGTCTGTGCTGCTGGGGAAAAGTTACAGTCGACTGAGTTTAAGGATACATTCCAGGTAATACAGCTAAGATTAAAGTCGCCAATTATACATGTTAACATATCATGTTGCTCTGAAACTCTATTACAATTATTTAAAAATATATCTAATAAGTTCTTATTTACAGGAGGTGGAATATATATACCACAGAAAGCTATGTGACGAATACTGTTAAGATGGGGCAAGTCTACCACCACCCACAAATCCTCACAATCGCTTTCCCAACTTCCAACTCTGTTTGAAATTATATTTTTTTTGACAGCAATTAAAACACCACCACCATTTAACTTAGTGCTAAGTTTTGCAGTCTCTCTGTCCCTTCTATATACATTATAACGTGTATCAAATAGTTCTCCGCTTGATATTGAGCTATTCAACCAGGTTTCAGTCAATATAATAATGTCATAATCATTTACTACTATGTTACGGTAAACATCTTGGGTTTTGGTTCTTAGTCCACGAACATTCTGATACAACATATTAATCGATGCGCCTTTTAAGCATTATGACACCATTACGAGACCTTAACTTACACTTTAACTTAAGCTACTAAGAAATTCCATATTTTTTACTATTTTATAATCAGAGTGGTCATCCTTGCGCATAAGTATACGTCCATTTCTAACCCAAACATATCTGTAACCTTTTTCTTTAGCTTTTAGTCTCGTCGCGGCATGCAGTGCTTTGTTCTCAGGGGACAGATGTTCCATAACATAAATTGGTTGTTTGTCTCCACTTGTTCCAATGCCAATGTGTGAAGTATTTAATTTATTTCTAGGGTTATTTTTATTATGTTTTATCACCGCAGCCAAAACGCCATCCCTGGTAAGTGGGGAATTGAATTGTACTATGACTGATCTCGGCCGAGTACTACGACGGTTTACCTTAGCGACTCTTGTAATATTCATAATTTTATCTGCGGTTATGTCGTAACCAATGGCATTGCCCAGTTGCTCTATAATTTTTATTTAATGCGTAATTGTGCTAATAAGTTGGGACAGTCACTAAATGCGGTTATGATTTTGGAAAGAAAAATAATATCTAAGGCATCTCTACGTTCTGAAAGCGATTTCATTTTGAAGTGCGTCAACCTATCTTGATATGAGTTGTTTCTGTCCAAGATACCTTCTGAGTGAGTGAGATGCCAAAGAAATCTCTTATCGATATGTTCCGTGCACGTTTTTGTAATATTTTTGCTAAAACTCGTATTAAGTATAAAGTGTGAATAGTGTAGTTCATATAAAAAACTGTAAATAAATAATTGTAAATCAATCATCATGTTTCGGTACAATTCTAGTGTCATGTGGGAGTTTTTCCAAAAAATAGCGAATGAAAAAAAGCTAAGTGCAACAAATGCGGTGAAGTTTATAGCTTTAAAACTTCAACCGCGAATTTAAAAACGCATTTGAAAAGGAAACATTTCGATGCATATAAAGCTGTTTCTTCAGCGCAATCAAGTGCAACAAGGACTCAAGGAGCAAGTTGTAGACAAGAAACCCTAAAGGATTTCCAAACTGGGCCTTCGCCGTCCAGTTCAGATATAACTTTAGCCACTACTTCTAAGCGTTAGCCGCCCTACACAACAGCGAATCGGAACATACAAAATAATACAATACGGAACGAACAAAAAAATTTCACAATCTCAAAAAAGAGTGATTGATAGTGATCTTGTTGATTTATTTATAGACAGTTATCACCCATTCTCATTAGTAGAAGAACGTTCTTTTAAAAAATTTGCCCGACACATACCTGGATACGAGTTACCAACACGAAAAACGATTTCTAACATATTAATCCCTACGTTATATGATAAAACGGTTCAACAAAAAAAAGAAGAAGTAAAGGATAATGAATGGATATCCCTCACCACAGACTTATGGACGTCTCGAGTCAACGATTCTCACATTGCCATAACAGGGCACTATGTATCGAAAGACTTAGAATTCAAATAATTTTTGCTTAAATGTTCATAGTTTGAAGACACGCACAATAGTGCAAATATCCAAGCTGCATTGCTCGAGACGACCAACGAGTGGGATCTTACAAATAAAATAAATTTTATTGTAAGTGACAATGCAGCTAACATAAAAAAGCCATAACCGACATAGGGTGGAAGCATTACGGATGCTTTGCCCATACCCTAAACTTAATAGTTCAGGATGCCCTGTGTCTAATCCAAACTACTTTAGACAAGGCGAAGACTATCGTCCGGCATTTTAAAACTAGCACAGTAGCGTTAGAAAAATTATTAAAAGCACAAACACAGGAGAACCCAGAGGATACACCAAAGCGGTTGATCCAGGAAGTACCAACGAGGTGGAACTCTACTTTTTATATGTTATGTCGATTCGTTGAATTAGAAAATTATATATGTGCCACTATCGCCGTCCTTAGGAAAGATTTACCAATTTTATCTTTAGAAGAGTGGAAGATGCTGAACGAACTGTGCAAAGTTTTAAAACCTTTTGAAGAAGCTACCAAAGCCATTAGTGGCGAAAATTATATGACCGCCAGTACCATCATCGTCATGACACGCTGTTTGAAGGATTCTTGTGTCCAACTACTCCTGGAAGGATTTATGGATATGACAAATAATGTTATTAGAGAACTTCGGACAGGATTAGACAGAAGATTTGAAGGTATCGAGAGAAGCGGCACATTTTCTATATGTACCATTTTAGACCCAAGGTACAAAATGAATGTATTTTCGGACACTAAAGAGGCTGTAAATGCAAAGAAAACCATAGAAGAGTTGGTCGCGGCTATTATTAGTCAGCAACTTGAAAAAAATGAAGCCCTGCAATCCACTTCAACTTTGAGTAATATACCAGTACGGGACAAATTCTCACCCTGGTCTATTTTAAATACAATTGTGGGTACGAAGCAAGAAGTAGGCACACCTTTGTCACGTGCTATAAGAGAAGTAGATTCTTACTTCAAAGATGATGTATTGCCAATGTTCAACGAGAACGGCCAATTTAATTGCCCTCTGAAATGGTGGCGACTAAACCGCCACATTTACCCCAACATTGCCATACTTCTCCGCAGATATGGTAACATAATAGCAACATCAGTCCCGTGCGAGCGGATATTCTGTAAGACAGGCCTTACTATTAGTAACCGCCGCACACAACTCAAAACAAAAAAGTAGCCCAACTTATGTACCTAAACGTCAATCTTGATCCTAAAAGATTTGACATAAAAAAATATCACGTATGTTACCCCGAAGGGTTTGTAGTATGTATATAAAAAGTGTAAACAGATTAAAAATTAAATAGTGTTAAAATATCGAAATAGTGTAAATAAATAGAAACAAAAACTAAAAATTGCAAAAAACATAATTACAATTGTAAATATTTTAAATCATTGTATATACAATCAAATTAACTTCTAAATACGCCTGCATAGCTTTCATTTAGTATAATAAATTATTGATGCAGTCAGTCCTAAGCCTGAATAAAGTATGAAGGGAAGTTTATTTTTGTAGTAAATCTAAGTTGTAAATGATGTAACTGCATAGTCACAAAAACTTATACATTCCAAAAACTTAAAACTTGTGATGTGTAATCATTTCATATTTTTTTCTCGTAAATAACTGTAACTTTGATAAAATGATCATGTTGAATCATTGAACAAATATGAAAAAAAAAACTAGTTACTAAAATCATGTGTTTTTTACTGTCACGACAACCATCAACACTGTCGACAGCAGAAGGAGAACAATTAATAGAATTGTCCTGTGACTCCAGCCTTAAGCTTCAACACAACAAAGATAAACTACAGTAAAAACCGTAATCAGGGATTACGGTTTTTTGATACCATTTGCATGCTTGAAACTGTAAACCAAGAGGATCATCGTCAGTATACCTAAAAGAACAAATAATAATATTATAAATGTCAAAAATTGAAACTTGTTTTCGTCATACCCTCATAGGAAAACTGAAATTCTGTTCCCGTTTTCAGGCAGCAATACGACGTGTTCTATCCCGCACAGAAAGATAAAAAAATCCTCTGTGCGCAAGCGCAGATGCGTGCTTTCTCTACGGGACAGAGAACGGCACCATTGCAACCTCAAAATGGAAACAAAATTTCAATTTTTAATGTACAAAAAATGTTCGAAAAATTTATTTCAATTTTACACCAAGGGAAAAATGTTATATTTTGCTCCCTAGGTGAACAAATGTACTTTTGTATACAAGTAGGATATAGTAGGGACGAGAGCTAGATTTTCGAAAAATGTTATATTTTGCTCCCTAGGTGAACAAATGTACTTTTGTATACAAGTAGGATATAGTAAGGGACGAGAGCTAGATTTTCGACCACCCGTATTTAATTCTTCGACTGTTTTTTCTGCCATATTTCAACTTTTCAATTTATTTTACCTTTTACTTTATTTTGAAACAAACATTATAATAAAAAAACGACGATAAAACAAACTAGTAACCTCATCGAACTACTCTAACTTTATAGATGTAAGCTAACTCAATAGATGTAAGCAAAGGTGTACTCAATAGATGTAAGCAAACCATACAGCCAAGGTGATGAATTCGTTCAAAAACTTAGAGAGATAAAAAAATCATCAAAAAGAACTGCGGTGAGATTAATAAAATATAAGCATTTTTGTTCCGTAAATATTGTAGAAAAAACAATTACCTAGAGAACTAAAGAGAAGTTTTGAAATGGCATGTTTTAATGGATTCAATGGACGAAAACCGGGCCCACTTCCGTGGGCGGTACAGGGAGGGCCCACTTCGGTCGTCAATGTGTCTTGCGGGTTGCTCCTGTAACAGAGATAAGACTAGGGCAACACTAGCTCCTGCCAATGTCATCTGACAGGAGGGGGCCAGGCACTTCCTGTGTGGGCCATGATAATAAGTAAGAAAACAAACTTATATGTTATAATACAATCAGTGTTTATTTTTAACATCCAAACATTACATGGCGCAGCCGGTAGTCGATAAAAGTCGATAAATAGAAACATAAGAAATTATAATGTAAAAACTAAAAATAAATCCGAATTTGTATTAGGACAAAATGTTTGGTTTAAGAAAGATGTTAATCATAGGAAGTGGTTACCAGGTACTATAATAAGGAAAAATAACTTTAGATCATATAATGTAGTGGATAAGGATGGTGTCAGTTATTGTAGAATATCGTATCACATTCGTGGTTAATTTGGTGGTTCTCTAGGTATGTTGTGGGGTTTCGGAGATTCCTCAAACTGAGAATTATTATTAGGACAGTAAATTGTAAGCAAATAGGTCAGCTGTAAATCAACATTATTTTGTAAGATTTAAGTAACTATGCATGTGTTTTGAGAAGTTTAATTTAGTTGTACTTTGGTATGTAACAGATTTAGTTTAATTTTAATATAAGTATTTTGACAATATGTTTTCAGTTTGTTTCATGTTATTTTTATTTTTCTTCCTTTTTTTTGTTGGTATAAAAAGGGATAGATAGAAGTAATAGACTATACATATGTAATTTGCTATTTGTTTTTTTTTTTTGTTTAAAAAGAGGGAGATGTAACAGAGATAAGACTAGGGCAACACTAGTTCCTGCCAATGACATCTGACAGGAGGGGGCCAGGCACTTCCTGTGTGGTAGGGGCCATGATAATAAGTAAGAAAACAATAAACTTATATGTTATAATACAATCAGTGTTTATTTTTAACATCCAAACATTACAGCTCCTGGTACTTAGTTAGGTTAAGAGTGGACTGTGGAGCAACCCTTTTGTCTCTGTGGTCTACTTCGGCAGACCTGCCGGGTCGTCGGGGCGTCGTAGTTGAATGCGTAAGTGATTCTGCGACGCCCCATTAAGACGGGTATGGTATGTTGCGTTTTAGTGGGTAGTACTGACTTTAGGCCATTGAATCCCACATAAACACATGTTTTCTACAGGTGGTATGCGTTAATGCATTTCCCAACTATAAAAAAGGGTTACCTAGTTACGTACTCTGTCTGATAATTGATGTTATAGAAATAACTTGTATAACTTATTTTCTTATTTAATTTCTTTACAATATTTATGCATAGCTACACTCTAGTGCCATTATATTTGAATAAAAACATTACCACTCAAGTTTTAATTAGCTCGTGCCACGTGCCTCGGATTTTACGGCTGACTAACTCAAGTTAAAAAATATCACTCGAGTCCCATCATTAACCACTATATTAGTAAAATGTAGTAATATGTAAAAAAATAAATCAATAAAAAAATGTAATACTTTCTTTTCACCTATTTTCCGAATTTCATGAGAAATACCTTGTTTAGGTATTTATTTTTTATTTAACACGTTTGATTGTTATGAAACAAAACTTAAATTCCTTCCACAGATAATCTAAAAGGATATACTGCAGCTGAAATCTAGATCTCATAACTATGCTATAGCACAAAATAAATAATTTTATATGATACTAACACACACTTTATTACTAAATTGTCACCATAAAACTGTTTAAGGTAACTTTTTCTTTACTATTTTTTTCCCAGAGGATATAAATCGTCACGCTTTTGATAATGTGGGATGTAAGGATAATTCACGTGGCCATCAAATATGCTTGACAGTACCTGACCCCACTGAGGATACGCATATTCATAATACTGGCCGGGATAAAGTTCGGCAGCTTTATGTATCCAGTGCACGTAATACCTTAAGTCTGTAAACACAAATATTTTGTCTTCATTGTATCTTATTTCAAAACATCCGATACCTATTAAAGTACTATATTCAGTTATAAGTGCACCGCCATTTTGAACTCCAGGAAAACCTTTGGAATTTTTAATACAAATAAATTTACCCCACCACTTGGGAATGTATTTCGAACAATCAACAACATCAGTTCTTGGAAAGACGTGGTAGAATATTTTGTAATTTTCATAAACATGTTCTAAGTATTCAAAACCAGATCCTGCCATTAACAGCTCAGGGTCCAAAGTCAGATGCGGAGACGTTAAGGATCCTGGATAGGCATACTGGTAGTGGTAGGGTCTTCTAGACCAAATATATATCTGATCTAAGCTGATAATTACAGCAACATCATGTCTGGGGACATGAGAACCCCTTGGACCGTGCTGGTGTTCCGGATTATTGCTTCTTGGGAGCACACGCATAGCACGAAAGACACGATACCTATAAGGTGTATCAAATTGACCTGCCCTGCCCAAGCACCAAATACGTAGTTCTTTCATTCTATCCATAACAGGTTCCAGAAAATTAGCTGCCGTGATAAGGATTCGGCGATTCATTAACGCAGCTGTACTTAGCGGAGTCATATCTGTAAGTATAAATACTATTTTCTAATGCCGTCCTGTATCTAAACGTAAAGTATAAAAGAAGAGCAAGGTAATTTAAAACACTGTGTTTTACAAGTTTTTCAAATAATATCATAGAACTAACTCAAGTGTCACTTCTTACGCCGTCTCCTAAACAATTTATTTTAGTTTATAGATTGCGTAAAAAACAAAATAAACAACAAAACATCTACTTCTTTCGTCATAGTTATTTTTGTAAAATCAATAACATTATGATATTTATTTATTTATTTATTTATTTATTTAATTATATCATAGTTGTTATAAGCTGGTTCACAAAATATTATACAAATACAACCTAAGGCACATTTCTAACATAACATGATATCAGCTGTTTATTAAATAACCGGTTAATGTATTCATATAAATAAAAAAAAACATTCACCTATAGATATACCAGCTATCATTTGAAGGCGACGACGATTACGAATATCTTTCCAGTCGAAAGAGGGATACCAAAACTCCTTAGAATCGTATTCTGTCCTTTGCCATCTAAAAAAACTCGTTCTTGGTAAAGTATCATCACGACTAGGACTTCTCGTAGTAGTTCCCATGTCCCAAAAGCAATGTGCGGACTGCAAAAGTAACTGCAGAAAAAATCTAAAAGAAAAATTAATTATTATAATATAAAAGATATTTGAGAAGCTATTTTATTATTTTACTCTCTTAGTTTATTTAGAAATTATTTATTGTAATACAATGTAGAGCAGTAAATATAATATTATAGATGAATAAATTGCAAGGGGTTACGTGAGAAGGTGACGATGACTAAAACTATAACTAAATAAGATCTTAACTTACATTTTTATCATAATTTAAACCAATATTTATTCAATTCCGACAAGTACGAAAAACACTGCGACATGTAGTTACAAATGCTACAAAATAAATAAAGCGAAGTTATAAACGCTTATGTATAAACATGAGAATATTTTATCATAACATTTTGAAGACAACGGAATGTTTATAAGTAAACAACTAACTTTACATATCATACATACAGTAACACTACGGCTATATTAGCGTAGCAATATGCAAGACATTACAACAACATTAGAAGGCGAGATCTGGTTGGAGTGCGATCGATTATCTTAGACCCAAAATACGGAAGACATAATGCCAAACACATTCTTCAATACTATCTTGGCTTTTGACAATTGCACGTTATTTTTTATTCTTTTAATACTGCTTTCTAAATTCTAGATTATTTCCAGGATGATTTAACTGCCACTAATACATAATTCACGATATTCTCCTAACCGTTAAGTTTAGCCTCTAGCAAACTTTGATTGAGACGAAGATTATCATTTCCGAAACCGGTTATCAATAAAAACAACTGACAATAACTTAGACACCGAAAAACACCAGCAAACGATGATTTAAATATCATCAAAATAGACAAAATAAACTTCATATATAGAAAAAGTTAAAAAAAAAGAACTAGACAAAAAAAAAGCAAGAAATTACTTATAGCGCGAAAATCAATAGTCGTATAATTTGGTGAACCTACTGTTAATAGTAGTAACAACATTATCAATCAACTATAGTTAGCTAAAATGCTTAGGTTTTAAGAAAACTACCAGTGTAATTTATTTACAAAAAATCCAAATAAATAATTTTCAATTTTCTTTTAGCGTCTAATTTATTATAATAATGATTATAAACATCGCATCATTACGTAATTTTAAAAACCCCATCACTTTCGAGATACGAATAATTACAAATTTGAAATTATTTAAATAACACATTTACCTCAAACTACCACCACATTTTGTACCACTTTTGTGTGACAACATTACCTAATGTAAACCGTATTGCTAGGCACTTCTTTTTTCACAAATTTAATTTCGTAAAGTACACTTTTTAACAATTATTAACTGTCATAATTACAATATACTAAAAAGTAAGTAAATAAAATTTTTTTTTCAAAGTCCACTTCAATACCGATAAAAAAGAAAAAATTACTGTATTTCAGTGCTTGTCCTCGGCTTGACCTTTCGGAGATTACCTTATCACTCACCTAACGTTACACAAATGTACGTACGATGTTCATTTATTGCGCGCAAGGAAGACCAAGGGGGATGTGAGGCGCGCGGGGCGCCCGTCAAGCGCGACAGACGGCGGCCGCGGACGCGTTCCTCAGTACGCTATTGTTTACCTATGAGTGCACATGTGCACTTTGTGAATACTAACGCTGCTGTAGCGTTCGTGTTATATAGTGTTGGATCACTCGAAATTCGCAGCCGTCGGCTTGAAATACGCAACCCTCGGCTCGTAGTGCGCAGCCGTCGGCTCGTAATGCGCAGACGTCGACTCGTAGTGCGCAGCCTTCGGCTCGTAGTGCGCAGCCTTCGGCTCGAAATACGCAGCCGTCGGCTCGAAGTGTGTAGCCATCCGCCTGAAATACGCAGCCGTCCGCTCTCATTAAGACGGACGTATACTGTACTATATACTGTACTTGTACTATACTGTATACTTGTAGGTACTATACTGTATACTTTCGCGTAGGGCATAAGCATGGCCGCATGATACAACGCTAAATGCTAAACTTTCGCTTTGATGTGCTACCTGGTGATAGTTTTCTGTTTGGTTCTAGATGGCTCAAGGAGGCGTTTTTGTCACTCCTCGATGTACCTACTGACAATGTTCGAGAGAACGACGTTTTGGACAGGTTAAAGCTGCTAGCCGAGGAGCACTTGCCGGAAGGCTGGACGGAGTGGAAAGTCGTAAAAGCAACTAAAGAGGAGGTCTTCGGCGATAATCTGGACCCCCAACTCCTAAACAAGTCGCTCAAATTTTGCCTCTACCAAAGAAAACTAATCCAGTAACATTTAATGACTATCGTCCGATATCAATTCTCCCATTCCTGTCCAAAGTTCTCGAACGTCTCATACACCAGCAACTCACTCAATTCCTTTCTAATAATAATCTTTATAATCCTCTGCAATCTTGCTATCGTCCTGGTCATAGTACGACTACTGCATTAGCTAAGATTACTGATGACATTCGGATGGGTATGGATACGCAGCAAGTCACAGTGCTTACATTGTTGGATTTCAACAATGCCTTTGGTACTGTTGATATAGACATTATGCTTGCTTGCTTAGTTTCTCTCAACATATCTCCTAATGTAATTGACTGGTTTCGTAGTTACCTGCTTGGACGTCGGCAACGTGTACGAATACAAGACTCGTATTCAGACTGGCTTCCAGTCAAGGCTCGCGTTCCACAGGGTGGCGTGTTGTCTCCTCTTTTGTTTTCTATATTTATTAGCAATATCTGTCATCATATCTCTTCTCTCTACCACCTCTATGCAGATGATTTGCAAATTTATTGCCAATCGAAAATTGCTGACCTACCTAAAGCTATTGACAATATCAATTATAACCTTTTAAAAATAACCTCGTGGAGTGAATCGTTTGGGCTACAATTAAATCCTGCAAAAACTCAAGTAATTATTATTGGCAGTCCCAAACTTATATCCAGAATCAACTTCCACACTCTTTCACCTGTAGTGCTAAATGGCGTAAGTATGCCGTACAGCAAAACTGTTCGAAATCTTGGTGTTATTATGGATAACAACTTATCATGGGTTCCTCAGGTAAGTGAGGTGAGCAGAAAGATGTTTGCTTCAGCGGCGTCCCTTTGTCGCTTACGGTACTTTCTTCCAACTTCCACCAAAATCTCGTTAGCACAATCCCTCCTTCTACCGATTCTTGACTATGCTGATATTTGTTATCTTGATATTACAGAGGAGCAATGAACAAAGCTTGAGCGTCTTCAAAATTTCTGTATCCGGTTCATATTTGGCTTGCGTAAATATGACCATGTCTCTGAATTTCGTGAAAAGCTCAAGTGGCTCCCTATCCGTCTTCGCAGAAATACTCATATTCTACATCTTCTTTACTGTATTCTGTTTGATCCATCCACTCCACAGTATCTTAAAGGGCGTTTCGAATTCCTTGGTAATTCCCATTCCCGTCATCTGCGTTCTGATCAAAACCTAATCCTAAAAATCCCTTCCCACTCTTCTTCCTATTACAGCAACTCCTTTAATATTATGGCCTCTCGACTATGGAACTCCCTGCCACGAAATGTAAGGTTTGCAAAATCATTATCAATTTTTAAAAAGCGTCTTAAAGAATATAAAGGTTGTATTTTATTATATATGTATTTACTCGTATGTATATATAATATGTATGTATATGTGTTTATATGTATGTATATAAATATATATCATTATCAGTACGTATATAATATCATATTATGTATGTGTATGTAAGTATATTATCGTATTGATAACTCTGTGTTCACGCCCCTTCCATTTCATACTTTGTTACTTCCTACACCTTAAGGAAGAAATCGCTGTTTTTAGCGATAAGGCCGCCTCTTGTGCACTTTCCTGTTATTGTATTGGTTATGTCTTCTTTTGTGTATTTTATGTTCTTTCTTTTTGTGTATGTTGTAATCTTTTGTGTGTACAATAAAGAGTTATTATTATTATTATGTATCCATCCTGGAACGCAGCCTCAAAATGTCCATCCAAAAACGCGACACGAAAATCGCGGAGGCTGTGTTTTCCCAACTGCGGAATGGGGCGGGGTCCTAAAGTCCCAATATAGTGTGCAGAATAGAGACTTGAATATCAATAATAATTAATTATAATAATTTTTAATTTTATTTTATTAATAATTAATTTTATTAAATTAATAATTAAACACATATATATGTCAGTCTCGGACCACGTTTCCTTTAGTATAAGTTCGTAGCATGTATCGCTAGTTTTAAGTCTTTGTAAATGTAATACGCCAAATCAAATGTAAATTTAAAAAAAAAGGCACGGGCGCTTAACGCCTGTGG
Source organism: Boloria euphrosyne (assembly GCA_951802675.2). NCBI lineage: Eukaryota > Metazoa > Arthropoda > Insecta > Lepidoptera > Nymphalidae > Boloria > Boloria euphrosyne. Next base: position 2,627,595 of record OX637895.1, read on the forward strand.
ATGATTTCATTAAAAAAAAAAACCTGACTTTTGATTTTTAGTCTGGTAAATGTAACTGAACCCATAAGTTGGGCTAGATTTATCGTGGAATGAAACAAATACGTAAAAAACAACTTACCGTAGTAGATAACCACTTCCTTTATAAAGAAACCTACCAAAAACCACAGAAAACAGAATTAAATAACTATTGCGCTCCGCGTTTACGCAAAAGCTCTACAGTTCAATAGCTATCAGTGCCATCTTAATCTTTTCATTGGAACTTAGGATAGAAGAACAATATTACGCCTGTCGTTGTTCGAAATAGTGATGATAGAGGAAGTTATTTAAATTAGTTGCAATAACCATATAGTTGCAATTACAAGACTCGACACCTATTTTAATAAAATACTGTGCTTTTCTGCTTCATTTTAATATTATTTAATTCCAATAATCGATATTAAACTGAGTCTCGCCTCCTGTGATATACAGGTAAGATGATGGTTACACTAGTTTGAAAGAGACGGACCAAGATTTATGACCTCTTTCTCGGTGCGATTTTCGATACACAGTAAGCCTTCCAGTTGTACGAAGTACTTACTAATTCCATGATTCTACGGAAGACACAACTATTTTTTTATAATCTTATAAAATGTTTACTAAATGTCGTACTTTGTAATTTAATTAAAGATATTATTTTTTAGTTTAGTTTCTATTCTCGCTAATTTATTCTAATTAATGTCACAGATCTATGATTCAAAGACAAAGTAGCGTATCGAAACATCAAAATGTTGTGTTCATATTTTACCTGTGGAAGTTGGTACTGTTAATATTTCAATTTTAATAAAGATAATGAGATTATAAATGAAACTACCTTTTCGAATTTTGTCGCGGATTTATTTTGATTTTTAGTTCCCGACGTTTCGAATGCTTTACAGCAATCATGGTCACGGGCAGGGGGGTCACAGTTAAAACATTTTATTTTGACAGCTTTAGTTCCGACCACACTGACATCTACTTTTTGGATCAACACACTAACGTTGGAATAACTGTGAAATGTCAATAGATGGCGCTAGCTTGCGCCTCGCCATTTTATAAGGAATTTAAGATGGATTTCTTTTTGTTTGCACAATTCACAAGTACATTGCGCTAACGCATCTTGTTGTGTTTTGTATATTGTGTTTGTGAAAGTGAATTATCCCACGTGCTGTTTGCTTAGCGTTGAGTCGAGTTATAATTCCTCCGCTTAAGCATTTATGTGGTTTTTTAAACATTCCGCGAAAAGACGCTTTTTAGTTACTAATTTTAGTTATAAAGTTCTTTTTGTTGGCGACTTGGACGCTTGTTTTTAAAAGTATAGTGTAGTTGTAAGTATATTTTCATATACAAAATGCGTTGTGTACTTGGTTGCGTTCGGAATGGTAAGTATTACATTTGTGTCTATATACTTTGATTATTCACTCATGGTCCCGTATTAAATAATAATTAAGTATACTCAGAGCTTAAAATATGACCAAGTGTCTATTTTGCATCATTCAAGTGAGGCTCGTTGAATATTTGTTATTGTTTGATTCTTTAACGATGGTAACTTGTTTTTTATAGATTCCCAAAACAAGAAAATCAATTTATTAGTAGTTTAGAGTAATAAGAGTTTTTTTGTGTATTTACAGCAGGATCTTCACTTCATCGTTTCCCTAACTTTATAAAATTTCCTGAGCAATTTAAAGCTTGGGTGTTTATTGTGGGAGGGAAATTAGAAAGACCTGAAGATCATTTAAAGTATAAGAACAAAAGAATATGCGACATCCATTTTACTAGCAAAGACCGAAACAGAAACAATCGCTTATCTGCTCTGGCCGTGCCTTCCCTGCATCTACCAAGTAAGTACTATATTTTTTTTGTACAGACGTACTTGTAAGGACACAGGTCGGAATGTAAACAGGCTTATGAGTGTCTTTACCTAAATATAGTAATACTACACAAGAAAAGATAAAAGGATACTTACAAATAAAATGGGTATAACACTTTTATATAATATACTGGGCTAATGTAACATAGATTAAGATTTAGACTCAAATACATTGTGTAGTTAAAAAAATAAGTACTTAATATATTATATGCTTAATGTTTTCAATGTGACATTATGAAGTGCAGAGTTCATAAGATCATGTAATTGTTCATGTTTAATCATAATTATAATATATCTTTACTTTGTATACTCCGTAAAGTACACAATCTCAATAAATTAATTAATTAATGGATTTTCTTACTATTGCAGTGTAATAAATTTGATGAAAATTCATTGGCATCTCAATTAACAGTTCAAACATAGAAAAAGGTATTACATAACTTAAATCATATACATATACAATACATAAACATATACAATATGTTACAAAAATAATAATAATATGAATCAGAATTGATATTTCTTATATTGTAAGATACCTCAATACTTATTACATTATCATAAGACTTCAATTCATTTTTTACTTGTAGGATAAGAGCTATTAATGATATAATTTAGAAATTAAATTGTAACTATATATTATTTTAATTTTCAGTTAAAACTACTGGTCAATCAGCTGTACTTTCGCCTGTAACTATTTTAGGTGAACACAATTATTGTACAAATCCATTGGGATCTATTAAACCGAGTGAGTATTTTTATCTACTTTTAAAATAGCTATTAAATTATTTACAGATATTACTATCAATATTTTCTCTGAGGGCTAGTACCCAGATCTTTCTCGAAATTAAAAGAAAAATAATAATAAAAAATCAAGTAGATTAAAATTTTACTTCTAGAGAAGCAATAAAGTGAGTTTTGATCATTTTTGTAAATTGTAAAATAATTAATTGGTAACTTTTATTTAACTTGCTTCTACAAGCCACTTAAAATAAATGTTTTTTTTATTTTATAAAATTAGTGTATCATAAAGAAACTAAATAAGAATTGTGTCTAGTAATTTATTATTATTTATGACCTAGAATCTAGTTTATTTAAGTATTTTTTAATTTTTTTTTGTAGATAGTGGTATGGTACTAATAAATGACAATATTGACAATGATCAATCCAGAGAGGGATGTCCAATGGAAATAGGTATGTGTTTATGATGCTTATTATTATTATTATTTTTAACTTACATCGACATTTTGTTTTATTTACTGTATATGTTTCACATATTAATTTCCGTGATTAAGCTAAATAGTGGTATACTTACCAATGTTAAAAATGCGAAAATAATGGCGTGGGTTAGAAGGACTACCTGACTTAAACAATATCCCATTGTTTTTTTACTTGAGGACAAGAGCTGCTATTGATATAATTTAGAAATTAAATTTTAACTGTATATTATTTTAATTTTCAGTTAAAACTACTGGTCAATCAGCTGTACTCTCGCCTGTAACTATTTTAGGCGAACACAATTATTGTACAAATCTATTGGGATCTATTAAACCGAGTGAGTATTTTTATAAACTTTTAAAATAGCTATTAATTTGGTTCGGCATTAAGTGATCAGTGTGATATGAAAGTGCTTCATACATAAGAATTATTACATATTGACATTGATTAGCGCCGACAATGACCACTGCAAAAATATTTATTTACATCACAGGTCCCAGATTTTTACTTATTCTATCCAGTAGATTAATAGGATTGCTTTTACAGATTATAGGAAACTGTAAAAATGGATTTTTAATAATTATTACTGCCTAAAATTTTCTCCTAAACAAATTAGATCGAACTTTACATACTTAGCAGCCCAAAACTTAACTATTTAATGCACAAATCTTTAAAAAAAATGTGCCCATCCATTCCAGTTCTATTACTTTTCAAATTAATTTAAAAAATATCGCCTGAAAAGCTTTTAAGGAAATCAACTAAGCAGTCCTAAAATTCTACTTATTTATTTTGTGACACAACAAGCTAAATAAAAAAATTGTCTTTCTTTTTTTTCTTTTACCTTACTTGTATAATATATAGATGTTTTTCTGGGTGAATGAAATTTTGCGGCTTCGAAAACGTGGCTTAAACTTTAAGGCGAAACTAGAAAACGCACAAAAAATGAGCCAGAATACAGCTTTTCAGAAGATCACAAGAAATATGACAAATCCTGCAAAGATTTTTACAATGATGCAGTTTAGAGAAAGTTTAAAAAATCCAAAAGGGCGTCGTTTTACGATGGAAGAGAAAATTTTGTCACTATCATTTTTTAAAAGAAGTGCAAAATGCTACTCCTTGCTTTCAAAGCAATTTGTACTTCCATCAAAAAAGTCCTTAAAACTCCTACTGTCATCTATAAAATTAAGACCAGGAATTAATAAAATTATTTTTGATAAAATTAAACATACAGTAGCCTCTATCAACGATGATAAAAAGGTATGCTCGCTGATTTTTGATGAAATGTCGATTACCCCAGAAGTTCATTATGATGCAAATCAGGATGAATTAAAGGGTTTTGCAAATAATGATCCTAGAAAATTTGCAGATCATGTATTAGTGTTTATGATTAAAGGCATTAAAGCCAATTACAAGCAACCAGTGGCTTATTATTTCACGAATGGTTTAAAAAAATATGAGCTAAAACAAATTATATATGATGTAATTAAAAACATTCAAGCCACTGGTTTGCATGTTTTGTGCAGTGTGTGACCAAAGCACAGTTAATGTAAGTGCAATAAATAGTCTGGTGGAGGATACAAAGTCAGAGTACATGCGGAGGGGTTGTGAATATCGATTTAATCATTTTAAAATTAACAATGAATTGATAATTCCTCTTTACGATCCCCCACATTTATTAAAGGGCATAAGGAATAATTTATTAAACAAAGATATGATATATACCGATAATCTCAATATTAAAAAAAATATTAAGTGGGAGTATTTTGAAAAATTGTATGCTGCTGACAAGCCATATGGGGAATTAAGGATCGCACATCGTCTTACCGACGAACATATTATTAGAGAAAAAATTAATAAAATGAAAGTAAAAACTGCAGCTCGAGTGTTTAGCCAAAGCGTAGCTGCGGCAGCTGAACACTTGACTGCTAGAGGTGATTTGACTCCAGAATGTCGTGACCTAATTCCCCTGGTTCTGATGTTTGATAAAGTTTTTGACTCTTTAAACAGCAGCACATTTAATATCCCCAATGGGAAAAAATTTAGGGGAAGTGTAAAAAGGAACTCCCCTCACCATTTACTCTGGCAAGAAGCTATAAAAATGTTCAAAACAGTAAAATTTCTAAAAGAAAAAATTTGTGAAGGAGAGGTGAGATTTATTGAGTTAAATGTACCATCAGTTACAAATTTCATTAAGACTTTAGAAGGAATTCAAAATGTTTGGAAAATCCTCTATCAAAAATACTCTTTTGACACGTTACTAACGCGTAATCTGAATCAGGACCCAATAGAAAATTTTTTCGGGAATATTAGAAGCTATGGGGTAAGAAATGTGGCGCCAAATACTATCGCTTTTGAAGGTGCATATAAATCACTATTATTAAATAATTACAATGCGCCACATTCCATACGATCCAACTGTGAGGAAGATAAAAACAAGTGTCTCCAGACAATAGATTTCTTCCTCACAGAAAAACCTAGCTTTGATATACCCGAAGAGAAAAACGACAACTTCACATTTAACCTAGAAACTATAGATTCAACATTAAAAGAAGACAAAGGTCAAAGTAATTATGTGTGTGGCTGGGTTGTTGCCAAATGTTTTAAAAAAATAACCAAAACGTGCAAAATCTGTAAAAGAGATTTAAATGAAAAATGTGAAGTTGAAGGAAACGCGTTAATAAGAGCAAAAGAGTTTAACAAAAGAAATAAATGGTTATGCTATCCGAACAAAAATGTGATAGAGGTATTCCAAGAAACACAAAGAATTACATGTTCATTTATAAAAAAAGATGTACCAAAATGTGGCCTCCAAAAAAATATTAAAATGATGTGTGAAACACTTATAATATATCCATTTACGTGTACCACACATCAAGCAGATTTAAAGGCCTATTTTGTGGACATCACCATTAAAGTTTTAATTTATAGCTGGTGTCGCTCAATAAATCGCATACTTAAGGGAAAAATAAGATACGATGAAAATAGTGATGATGAACTTAAGTTATTAGCTAATTTATATTTTATTAAACATAAAAAATATAATAAAAATACAAAATAAATTGCTTGTTTTTTTTTCCTCGTTGTTTAACTCCCAGAAAAAGAACGATATTGTAGCTCTTTTAAAACAAAAATATTATACTTTATTATTACAATATTTTTAGAAAATGAAAAACCCATTTCAGACCCCTGACCCGGTTAGGATCGAACCCAGACCTCTCACTAAAGAGGCCGAGATCGTACCCACTAGACCATCGTCATTCATATATAACTATATAGCTATAAATATATATAGGTATTTGACATTAATTAGTTACTTGAACCAAATAAGAGATGGCAGTGGCGCCGCTTCAATTTAGGGTGGCATTTTTTTGGGTAGAGTTGGTTCTCTATTCCTATATACTTACTGTACTCTGTGGTCACGGGAGAGACTAAGATATTTGACGTCTCATAGGTTTATATACTTGTTACAGACAGTGCCTACCCACAATTTACAAAAAATTTTGAAAATGGCATCAGAGTACCTTATAAAATTTTAATTCTAAACATTTATATTTAAATTTAAATAATTTAAAAATAATTTATAATTATGGCAATATTATTAAAAATTAATTAACTTATTTTTAGCTAGTATTATTATAATTAATATAATTTTTATTTTTAATATTAGTTATTCAAAAGTATTATGTAGTGTTGCTATTATAATAATATGTATATTTTCTTACCTATAAATTGTTTATGCTAAGTTGCATTTTATTATTTAAATTAATATAAATTGAATTTTGATTATTTTAAAGTATTAAGCAACACTACTGCAAATTAAAAATAATGTAATCAAATCAAAATATGCTTAGATTTGACAGATTCTTTTGAATTATAATTTTTTAAATTTTTTAGAATTTAGATTGAAAGAAAGCTACTGCACGGTTCGGAAGGCAGTTTGTGCAGAGAAGAACCGGCAAGAAACTCTACACTTGCTCTTTTTAAAAATATTTTAACAATATTGCAATACATACAATAATTATTATATATTAAATTTGACTACTTGTATCAAGATCTACACAGTATGAGCTAACTACATCCGACTGTCTATTATAATTACTTTATTATTATTAGATTTTATTATATTGATTACAGGATCCCAAGAAGGTGGTAATACCCAGCCGTCCTCTCTATTAAAGTTAGGATGTTTTTTAATTTCAATTGCCTCGCGAATCATTCTAGGTCGATAACGAGTCTCTTTCGCGAGTATTTGAGGGTTATCAAAGCGAATATAGTGGCTGGGGCGATCCAGACTATGTTTTCAGACAGCGGATGTAATATTGCGACGGTGCTTCACATCAGCTATGTGTTCTTTGATCCTAGTTCTAATAGATCTCTTTGTTTGTCCGATATAAGAGAGCCCACAGTCACAATCACCTGTTAAATAGAGTAAGGGAATGGTCAGGGTCGGGTTCGATCACGTTCAAACATATATCGGCTGTAAATCCACCTGGTGCGGATTTACCACCTTTAGTTCCATTTGAGTGAAGGGCGGGTCCCAAGCTTCTGTGGAATTTTTTTCGCAAAATTTCTCTGCTTGTACCCTCACCCTTCGATGCTCCTCGGTGAACTTCGGTGAACTGCGGCACTTCCCCACACCCTGGAAGGAGGCAACGGTGATTTTCCTTTGGAAGCCGGGGAAAAACACTTGGTGGTTGGTGCTTGGGAAAGCGTTGGAGAAGACTCACGTTACTAGACTCAAATATCACCTAGCGCCCAAGTTAAGCACCCGTCAGTTTGGTTTTATGTCCCAACGCAGCACCGAGGACGCCCTCTATACCCTGATAAATCACATTAGAAAAGATTTGATCAATAAAAAACTGTTGACACTTGTGTCCCTGGATATAAAGGGCGCCTTCGACAACGCATGGTGGCCGCGTATAAAAATCAGACTGGCGGAGGAACGAGTACCGATACACATCAGAGGGCTCTTGGGCAGCTACATGAGCGGAAGAAAAGTAAGAACGCGTTACTGCGGGGAGGAGTTTATGAGGGAAACGGAAAAAGGTTGCGTGCAGGGGTCCATAGGCGGGTCGATTTTGTGGAACCTTTTGTTGGATCCACTGCTTCGGGAATTGGAGGTCAGAGGGTTCTACGAGTATGTTCAGGCATTTGCTGACGACGTGGTGCTGGTTTTTGAGGGCGAGACAGCTAAAGAGGTCGAACACCAGGCCAATGTCGCCCTCGAACATGTGAGGTAGTGGGAAGTCTTCAACAAGCTTAACTTCGCGCCGCAAAAGACCAACGCGATGGTCATCACGCGAAAACCAAAGCATGACACCCCACGCCTCCACATAGGCGGAGTCGACATTGGCATGGTTACAGAACTCAAGTTACTGGGAGTTGTCTTAGACCAGCGCCTCACTTTCAACACGCATGTTACAAATGTCTGTAAAAAGGCGATAGCCTTTTACGCACAGCTTTCGAAAGCCGCAAAAGCGAGTTGGGGCCTCCACCAAGAAGTTATCCGGTCCATTTACAGGGCGGTCGTAGAACCTGTGATCATGTACGCGGCGGCCGTATGGGAGCCGGCAGTTAACAAACTGGGCATCCGCAAACAGCTGAACGTGGTTCAGCGGGGCTTCGCGCAGAAGTTGTGCAGGGCTTACCGCACCCACCTCCCTGAACTCAGCACTGTTTTGCTCGCTGGGATACTCCCCCTCGACCTGCGTGTCCGTGAAGCCGCGGCGCTATACAGGGCGAGGAGGGGAGTGCCCCAGCGAGAGATAGGGGATCGGGAGGTCGAGCGGATGTACCCAGCTCTGCAGTTACCACATCCCGCCGAGTACATCGACCTGAAGATCAAGTGCAACTCATGACCCATAACGGCCATGACCTTAAAATCTATACGGACGCAAGCAAGATTGAGGGCAAGGTGGGAGCGGCGCTATCCGTATGGAGCGGCGCTGCTGAAACCAAAGCCCTCAAGCTCGCTTTACCGTCTTTTTGCACGGTCTACCAGGCGGAGCTTCTGGCGTTATGCAGGGCGGCGCGGATGACTGCAGACAACTCGGCGGATTCTCCGAGTACTTGCATGGTTTCAAGCAAGGAGAGTCTATCGTGCGTCTGCGACCCTGGGTGTCCAGAGTCTGCCCTCCATGTACTCTTGGAGTGTCCGGTACATGCTTATGAGAGATACAACCTGGAAATAGAAATCGGACAAAAACTAGATATTAACGCACTACCTAAAATTATTAACGACAACCATAAAAGAGATATTTCCTGCAATTTTGTAGCAACTTATATTAAACCGTAAACAATAGAAATAAAAGCTAGTAAAAATATGTTAAACAAATATAGTGTAATATCAATAATTAGATTTCAAAATACACTAAGTCCACTTTTGACAGTTACCTTTTTTTTAAAATATCCTAATAGTCATGGAAGTTATGGATTCCACTATTTATTCAAAACGAGCCAAGTCCTAGTCGTTTTCGAGTAAAATGGTTACAAAAATGGCATTTTTTTTCAAACTGCTCTAAGTCCACCGACCGTGTAATATCAAATTGCATTAAGTCACATTGAACCAATCACAGCTTAGCGACCATTCAAAATGGCAGTTAGTTGTACCGCGAGCGTATTCGGTTCAAGGTGTTGTTAGTTGCGTTTTTAGTAAATTTATTAGAAAAAAATAAGAAAATTGATGGAAGTGATACCAATTGTACCTGCTAATAAGGCACGGAAGCGAGTGGTGCAAAAACATGAGACTAAACGAGAGAAATTGAAGCAAAAACGGTAAGTTTCTGAAGTCAACAATGTTCCTTACCATATTGTTTCCAGGGCAGTACTTTGTGTACGTTACCTACACACTGCAATTAAAGGCAATTTAAATTTACCTATAAACAAACTATTTTTCATATAAAATTGAACAATTTTTTAAAGTAAAAGTTAAACATTAAGTAATTAAAATTTTAATATATTTTTTGAAGTTATACTTCTTTAGGCGCGTTATGAAAATGAATTGATGTGAGTGAAATTTTAAAAAACCGGGACGCGAAAGCGACATGATAAAGTTGCCCCAAGCCCGCAATTAGAGGGCAACTTCACGCGTATTGGCAGGCTCTTCGCCTCTGATCACTGTTTTGATTCATATCATATTTATATTTTATAATTTAAATTTATTTAAATTTTAATTTTAAATATAATATATTTTTGAGGTTTCTCGGAGTGCTGATTGCGAAAATGAGGTCCATTTTCAAATCCAAGATGGCGGACATCCGGTTTTTTTTTCAATAATGACATGGGTGTCATTTTCGAGGTTTCTCGGGGTGCTGATTGCGAAAATGAGATCCATTTTCAAATCTAAGATGGCCGAGCTGAATTGAATATTTTGATTAATATTATTTACTATTCGTAAATATTAGTGAAAGAACTTGTGTTTAAATACACTTTTTCAAGTGCTCCAATATAATTAAGGTTAACTATCCGTATGTATTATTTAATGATGCCAAAGAAGTATAACTTCTAACGCGTGTACATAAGTACACACACACTTTTTTTTATTTATTTAATACATTACTGGATATATTTGTAGTATGGTGCGAATATTTTCGCTTTGACACTCGGAAATTCTCGACAATTATCAGAAGAGATCGGAACTACAAACGACACGACATACATTGATGCATATTCATAACATCCTACTAGGATATTATAGTCTGCAACCTTCTAAAACAGTAATGTAAAATCACCTGCCATAATGTCATTTTTAAAGTAGACCTATGAATAACACAAATGGTGCTTGATTTAATTATTACATTGCATTACTAAAAACACAAATATGAAATTAAGGACTTTTCTATACTTAGGTTTATTTTTATTTGTTTTAATATTATTGCTTTTATCGCTCATTAAAATCATGTTTATTTTTTTTCTTGTTTCCGGATATTCAGCACCTGGTCTTCCAATAATGAAAACATGTAATCACAATCGAAAACAAAAATACCAATGTCAGAATTTAAATTCCAGTGACGTTTTTCATTTTCATAAAAACTTTTACAGCACCAGTAACAAAGTAGATCAGGACAACTATATTCTAAAGTATTGCAAGACATTAGACAGTCAAAGAAAACGGCCCAGAAACAACAGCAGACCAAGTAAACGTATGTCAGTGCAGTATTATGTCCGAAAATATAAATCGGATAAATTAGTCAATGTTTGTAAGCAAGCATTTATTGACATACTCCGTATCAATTCAACTCGTTTGAGAGGCGTACTCAAGAGACATCATGAAACTGGCTTAATGGCTCGAGAGCGCAGAGGCGGAGATCGAAAACAATTCGAATTTAGAGCTAAAAAGGAAGCAGTTCAAAAATTCATTCAACGATTCCCACCATTAGAAGTTCACTACACTAGAGGCAAAGATACACAACGTGTTTATTTAGATCCATCGTTGAGTATTTCAAAAATGTTTCGGCTTTACAGCGACCAAGCTACTCCGGGGATGTCAGTGACACATTCATTTTTTAGAAAAATATTTAATAGATGTTTTAATATTGGATTCGGTACACCAAAGCAAGACATGTGCTCGACCTGTCTACAGTTAAAAGAAAAAATTAGGTATGAAAAATCTACAGCTGAAAAAGTAAAACTGATGACTACTATGCGTATTCACAAATTGAGAGCTAAAGCATTTTTTTCAAAATTAAGAGAAGAAAAACATGATATGATTATTAAAACACATGTAATGGCAATTCATAGACTAACTTTATTAAATAGGATATAGAATCAGGTAGACACATATAGATTAAAAATGTAACTTAAATGTGACAGAGATGGCACTATACTTTAAACTATTTATATAATAATATATTATTTTGATATTAAATCTAACATTTTCCCTTATCAAAATAATCTAAACTTTGCAATTAATTTACATTAAACTCCTTAAATGTATAATCCATTTTAAAGCAATGGCATACAGCCATCACATTATATTTTGAATTCCTAACCTCTTTACAAAATAGTTGTGCTTTGCACTACTTAATCCTTTTGTTAGTAAGTCTGCGGGCATTCATATGTTGGCAGATAAACTATCTTTACATGATTATTAGCTATAGTTTCTCTAATGAAATGATGACGCACATCAATGTGCTTAGTTCTCTTATGGAACAAATGGTTTTCTGTCAATTTCTGAGCTCCTTGATTATCGTTATACAAAATGATTACATAATTACAAAAATCTACAATTTCAGATATTAAATTTTTAAATAAATTGCCTCCTTACAAGCCTCTGCTATTGCCATGTATTCAGCCTCTGTGCTTGACAAAGCTACAGTCGGCTGTTTTTTACATTCGTATGAGATAACAGATCCTGAAAATTTAAAATAAAAGCCTGCGTAGGATCTCCTATCAAAAGTGTTTGAGGCCCAGTCTGCATCAACATAACCTTCTAAATTACTATCATCCTTAATAAACATTAGGCCATAAGATTTAGTTTTACATAAATATCTAAGAATTCTTTTTACATGCTTCCAATGGGTTAAAGAATAACAATTATTAAACTGGCTCAAATAACTTACACTGTAGGAAATATCTGGGTGAGTTAAAACACTTAAGTACATCAAACTTTCTAATAATTGTTGATATGGGTATGATTTACAAATATCTGTACTTTTTTCTAATTTTAAATTGTTTTCTATTGGTGTATCAACAACATTACAATTTGTCATATTAAATTTGCTCAAAATTTGATCTACATACTTCTCTTGATCTAGGGAAATACATCCATTTTCATAAATTTTTACTCTCATACCTAGACATTGTTTTATTTGTCCTAAATCCTTAATTTTAAATTTTGACATTAACAATAATTTAGTATCATTTAACCCGTCAATGGCGAACATATGAGACACAATAGATTTTCAATTGTTATAAATCTATATTGTCCCCGCGCCCGTTGATGGGTTAACATTTTACTACTAACGGGTGATTTTTTAAGCGTTTGGTTTTTCATTAGAAAAAAAATACCATAATATAGTGTTAAATATAAAATTTACATTGGGAAGTTAAAAAGCATCACTTGCCATTTATTGTTTAAAAATTATTTCATACAAATGTTGGCCTCAACTAGGTTTTAAATGATCCATACGCAAAGTCCAATTATGAGGTACTTTTTCAAGCATATCGGCTGGCATCCGAATTCAGCTTAAATATTCTCTTATGTACGCACCCTATGAGTGCTGGATGGTTTAATATCGAATAGTGTAAAATTGGTGCGGAATTTGGTCACAACTGCTTGGATAACTCGTTTCGAACCAGTTAGTAGGCCGCCTAGATAGTGCGATTTAACGGTCTTGGACTATTTTTTGTGGGGGTACGTGAAAACTCTTTTATATGCAGATAAACCAGTATCAATTCGAGCACTAGAAAACAAAATTAACGTGTTATCCGTGATATTCCAGCCGATATGCTTGAAAAAGTACCTTACAATTGGACTTCGCGTATGGATCATTTAAAACGTAGTGGAGGCCAACATTTGCACGAAATAATTTTTAAAACATAAATGGCAATTAATGATTTTTAGTTTCCCATTGTAAATATTATATTTAACACTATATTACGGTATTTTTTTTCAAATGAAAAACCAAACGCTTAAAAAATCATTATTTGTATTTGAAATTTAAATTGTATTTGAAAAAATGAAAAAATCATCTACAAAAATTGCTATAAGAATCTGCTCCTTTTTACATTTTTTAACAAACAGGCAGGGTTCTAATTTTGATCTTACAAAATTGGCTTCCAATAAACAATCATTTACTCTCATATTCCAAGCTCTAGCTGATTGTTTCAAACCATAGATTGCACGTTTTAATTTAAGCACATAATTATTATTACAATTTAAATTAGGTGGTACTTGCATATAAACATTTTCATTTAGATAGCCATTTAGGAATGCTGTAGTTACATCTAAGTGGGTAATTTGAAAGTTAAGTTTTACACTTAAAGCGAATAAAAGCCTTAAAGTCGAGTATCGAAGCACTGGTGAGTATGTTTCTGTGTAGTCCTGTCCATGTATCTGAGTATAACCTTTTGCAACCAGTCTAGCCCTATAACGCACTTTATTATCACTTTCGAACTTTCTTTTGAACACCCACTTGCACTGCACTACCCTATCTGCTTCTCTGCTATCTACTAGTTCCCATGCTTGATTGTCTTCAAAAGCCTATAGTAGTCGTCCATCATTGCCTGTCTCCATTTTTCTTTTTCTTTTACTGACCACTTCCATTGGCATTTCTTCCTTTATAATAGACTCATTTTCTATTTCGGATATGGATTGATAAGAATTATCCAGACTGCTTGATGAGTCACAGACATAAGTAGGATCTTCTGTGTCTATAACTGAGTTTTCTGATCGACTATCTTCTTCTGAATGTTTTATTTTCGCTTGTTTTTCTTCTTTTTCATTTTCATTTACTACAACCTGAGCTGTGTCAGAGTCTTGCTTCTCCATAATAATGACATCTCTGCTCGTAGTAATTTTTCTAGTTTTTGGGTTATATAATCTGTATCCTTTTACTTACCTTACTATAAATTTTTCAGCCTTTTTTATCCCACTTTTTTCTTTGTAATTTGGGAATATGCATCATTACCTTACTCCCAAATATTCGGACATGACTCAGGTCAGGTTTCTTACCTGTCCATTTTTCAAATGGTGTCATCATCCCTAAACTGGCAGTTGGTGTTCTGTTTTTTAAATATTTTGCTGTATGTACTGCTTCAGCCCAAAAACACTTGTCAAGATTAGCTTCAAACAATAAACATCTAGATCTTTCAACTATAGTTCTGTTGAAACGTTCCGAGACACCATTCTGCTCCGGAATGTGAGGATTGGTCTTCTGATGGATAATACCAGCTTGTTTCATGAAGCTCTCCATCTCTCTTGAACAATACTCCCCTCCATTGTCGGTTCTCAATATCTTTATCTTGTTTCCGGTTTGATTCTCAACTTTACTTCGAAATTCTCTGAAGTGCTGTATAACCTGGTTCTTTTCCTTCAAGAAGTAGACAAAAGTCATTCTGCTGGCATCATCTACAAATAACAGAAAGTATTTTGACTGACCAAGGGACTTGGTCTCCATCGGCCCACATAAATCTGAGTGTACTACATCTAATAGTTTTTCACTTCTATGGTTGGCAGATGGGAAAGGAAAACGTGTCTGTTTACCTTCACAGCATACCTCACAATTCTGAATTTGAATGTCAGCTTTCTTGTTAAAAGTTACTCCTACCACAGCACCTTCATTCATTTTCTGCAAGGCTTTGCAATTTATGTGGCCTAGTCGTCTATGCCAAAGTGCATTGCTTACTTGTAACTGTGCTGCTCCTGCCACTAACACATTTTTAGTATTTAATTTATATACACCGTTTATTTTCTCAGCTATTCCAATCAATTCATTTCTTTTATTGTATATGTGACAGCCATTTTGTATAAATATAACTCTGTTTCCTGCTTCAATTAATCTGCTGACTGATAGCAAATTTGTTGAGAGGTCTGGTACAAACAAAACTTCTTTCACTATGATGTCATAACATTGAGAATTGACTTTTGTTGTTATTTGAGTATCACCGGTGCATAAAACTGGAACAGTCATCTTGTTTGCTACAATTATTTCACGTTTCTCGTGTACTTGTCGGATATGTAACTATTTTTTCACGACTTGCCGTCATATGCGTGCTTGCTCCTGAGTCTATATACCATTCGTCGGTTTTGTAACTACCATTGAAAAATGCGGCACTAAAAGCAATCACGGTATCTTTCACTTTTAAATCTGGCATTTATTTTTGAAATGACCTATTTTCTTGCAATTGTAACATTTTATTTGCTTACGACCGTTTATGCTTGTGGCGTTGTTTGAAAATGACAGATGTGATTGGACGCCACGGTTAATGTTGCCATTTTTCGACCGCTGTTGTTTCGACCAAAACGCTGTGTTCGTTCCAGTGGTACCAACTTCTTCACACATATCAAGTAATTTTGTCTTAATGGTGTCAGCACTAATTACGATGCCCGAATGTTCGATCGCCATTATCATAGGTGAAAACTTATCTGGCAATCCCGCCAAAAGTAGTGATCCAATCCACTCATCAGTGATCTCAAAACCTGTCCCCTTTAATTTTTGCGCAGTTTCCACTATTTGAGACACGTAGGTTGTCATGGAATCGCAGTTTTCAAGACGTATTGAAATTAACGTTCGAAGCAAACTGATTTTTCGTTGATAGACCGTGTCATCAAACAACCGTTTTAATTTATTCCATACACCGGTCACTGTTGTCTCACTTTTAATATGCGCGTATAACGAGGAGTCAATAGTCATCACGAGTTTTGCTTTGGCTTTCTTATTTTCTGCTTCTGTGATAGACGCCGGCACATTTTCAATATCGATGCCCTCGAGTAGCATAAAATTGCTTGTCGCAAATGACCAGTCGTCATAGTTTTCACGGCCCTTAAGCCTCGATACATTTACTAAGTAGCCTGACGTCGACATTTTTCACTTTTGCACGTAAATTTATTGTAATTACACCGAAAAATACTTATGAAATGTGGGAGCGGCCCATAACCTATTAAAACACATGTAATGGCAATTCATAGACTAACTTTATTAAATAGGATATAGAATCAGGTAGACACATATAGATTAAAAATGTAACTTAAGTGTGACAGAGATGGCACTATACTTTAAACTATTTATATAATAATATATTATTTTGATATTAAATCTAACAATGATAACGTTAAGCTTTGATTGCCAGAAAAACTTGCCGCTTCCAAAAGTTCCAGACTAGGCTACTTATTACTCAAGACAATTGTATCTCTACAACTTTACGGTGGTCACAGGTTCATCTCACAGTACTCTTGACAAGAACAATGTAAAATCTTACCTATGGACGGAAAACATAACTGCAAAATTAGCAAACGAAATTTGTAGTGCAGTGCAGCATTGCTTGAATTCTCTTAACCTCGAAAATATAAGAATCATTCGACTCATGGCAGACGGCTGTGGAGGCCAAAATAAAAATAGTTTTTTAATTGGAATGGCTAGTAAATGGCTTTCAGAGGCACCGCTAACATTAAAGACAATAGAAATAATCTTTCCTGTTACAGGCCACTCTTTTTTACCTGCAGATAGTCTTCGCACTCACATAAAAAAAAAAATAAGAAAATTAGAATCAATTGTTGAGCCTAGAGAATACCGTGAAATAATTGCAGAACATACTGAAATTTTTTATTTAGGTACAGACATACCAGTATATGATTTACGATCTGCCGTGAAAAACACGTTAAAAAATCCTGCTCAATGGCATTTTCAAATCAGCAAAGTGAAACGAGTCATTTTAAGAAGGGGTAAAACAACTAGAAGAATATTAGTTCGAGGAGAAATATCGTACCAGAACGACACTGGTATTGGTAAAAGTGTGCTACGTTGGACGTAGCACACAGCACCAAGAACTATGGAGACATGTTACCCACACAGATGAGTTTAGGCATTGCTGTTAAAGCTGCCAAACTGAAAGACGTACGAAACTTACTAGTAAAGCATTATGGAATTGGTTGGACGGAAATGGAGCATTTAATTTACTACAAAAATGTTTTGGAAAGGGAGGGTCCCTTAGAAATTCGAGAAAGTGACGAGTGCTGTGAACATGAATTGGAGGAGATATTAAACTTCGTATAGTTTAATGATCATTTCATCAGTTTTAATATCTCCTCTCCAATTCATGTTCATTTTTTAGCATATTATTTTTTATTATATTCATTCGTCAATAATGTTTGTTATGTTTTTTAGATGGCCTATTTTTTTTTTTTTCAATTTAAGATTATTGATTCATAAATAAAGATATATAATATTTTTTTGAAAGAATTTTATAACCTTTATTAATCGCTTTTCATAAAAATCAAATTTTTACCGTGCAATTTTTGCGTACCTATTCCATGTATAATAATAAAGATAAAGAATTTCGTCAAATTTAAAATTACTGACAGGTTTATATACCTAATACATAGAAAAAAATATATATATACTAATTATTTACCTTAATCCGTCCCTTTTTCGTTTGATATTTCAAATCACTTCAAGTCCAGTACTCTTGTTCGTACAAAGTAAACTAAGTCCACTGGACTTGGCTCATTTTGATATAAATAGTTAATTTATACAATCCAAACAATATACGCATTTTCTTCGTAACCTTTTAACATTACACAGTGCTAAGAGAGAGAAGGAAAATAAAACGTAGTTCTGAAGTCATACTATTCAACATTAACAAAAAAAATATGAGTTGCTCCAATGAGGGGAAAAAAAACGGTCTGCACTTATTTGGATATTTTGGACATGGTGGATTTTGAAATCTAACGTCAAATATATTAGTGATAATATAAATAATCTAAGTAGTGTCTAAGTAGGAATAGTAGTATAAAATGTAAGTAGAAACTGTTAAGGATTATAAGGATAACTTACGATGAAAAAACAAAATCTATATTCTTCTTAAAATACAAACAATCATGGCGTGTTATTACATTTCGTATCGACCAAAAAGTGAAGACTAATATAATTACCATAGATAAGAAACAATAACTTAAAAACCTCTCAATGTTGCCTATTAATTAAAAATACTTTAATCATGAATATAAACCATTGTCATTACAACAGAAACTAAGTAGAACAGTAGCATATATAATTTTTGTCTGAAATAGAAATAAGTATATATAAAATGTAGATAAAATATATAGTACCAAGTAAAGTCTTCATAAGAAAATGCAAATAAGATCTAAAAACCCACTCATTATCCCTGTGTTAATAGTAAAATATGAAAACTAAGTAATAGATAGAATAAATGCGGATGAATGCTAGAAAGACAAAGTATGCAGCATAAAAGTGCGAGAGTACAGTCTCCTTCTAACATGTCGGAGGTAACGATTTAAAAAAAATAAAAATACGAGTCTCCGTAAGGCTGCTCACCAAAACCAAGTACACCACAAAACCGTACATACAGTATTAAAAAAAGACAAGCAAAAGGCTTACAAGTTCTTTAAACTACAACTACAAGCTCTATTAGATAGAGATAAGCCTGTAAGCCTATTGTGGATGGTTATTGAGGAAAGTTAGTGAAGAGCCAAATGTTTTATTGAACATATTGTGGACCGATATGCACTTTCATATGTAATGGGATATGGAACAGACAAAATCTGCGCATCTGGAGTCGACAGAATCCTCGCCTAATCCGTGAAAGTGAACATCAGTACAGATTTTCAGTAAATGTCTGGGCTGGGATTCACGGTAACTCAATTATCGGTACAATTTTTATTGAGGGGACCCTTAATGCGGCGAAGTTTCTAGAAATTATTGACGGCCCAATATCCGACTACGTGGATGACTTATCATTAGCAGCATATCGGCGCTTGTGGTTTCAGCTTGATGGTGCACCAGATCACTCAGTCGTAACTACTAGAGAACGGCTTACTAATATGTTTTGAGGTCAATGGATAGGCAGATACGGACCTTCTAGATGGCCAGCCCGGTCATCTGATCTAACTCCAATAGATTTTTTTCTCTGGGGTTATGTAAAAAATCGTGTTTACGAGAAAGAAGTGACTACTTTAGAAGAATTAAAAGAAATAATTACTGAAGCATTTGATACATTAAAAAAATGGTTGGCCATGATAATCTAAAAGAAAAATTAACTAAAAATATTATCAGAAGATATCAAGGGTGCATGCAAGCAAATGGAGGTCATTTCCAAAATTTAAAAATTTGAGGTTAAATAGATTTGAGAAATTGGCGAGAAATCAAAAAATATTTTTTAAAGTACTTTTAATATCACCGTTACGTTGCACTGTTGATTTTCCCGCGCTAAGTGTCAGTCAAGTCGAGGTGTCTGTGTCATGTGTATAATATGCCTTTTGCCTACTGTTTGCAGCGCCATGGCGAGGTTGACGTTGTTTGTAGAGGTCAGTAATCTTTAATATGTTGTCGTGGTACTTTTATTGTATTACATTGTTCACACTAGTTATGCATTTTTTTGAAAAAACATATTTTCATTTTTAGTTCTGTTGTTTTCAAATTGATCGCAACCTCCCATGGCTGTGGGCCAATTAGCCTTTAAGGGCGGCGAATTTATCTGCCTCGTGCCGCACAAACACCATTTTACACAAGCTACTCTTCCATCTTTCAAAAATCTATTTAGGTACCTATTCATTTATTTATCATTTTACGAGAGGCAAGAAAAAATTGCGTGCGAGAAAGAAAGTTAAAGGGTTGATTGTCATAATACTTAAATTAAAATTTAAATAAATTTACAGCTAAATTAAAAAGAATTGAAAAATGTAATCTAAACGGGATTCGAACCCGCGACCTCCCAAGCATATGAGGGCCAATAAGCCCATAAAGGCGGCAAATTCATCAATTTAAAAAGCTAACTTAAAATACGAATTTTTCCTTTATGTGTCTTTAATCGACGGAACAATTAACGAAACTAAATAATATTTTTAGTTAATTTAGCTTTATTACGAGTACTAATTAGAAGACATTGAAGTAGTATTAAATTGTATTTAAATCTCCATCAATTCACAGAGTTTTTAAAAGATTACAGTATAAAATTGTTAAATTGAAATACGTTCACTAGAAATTACAATCAATCAAATCAAACATCTCGTTATACTCGTATTACATACTTCAACCAAAACAATGTTTTATTTATTTTCGTACAAACTCTAAAAATTAAATAACAATAATTACACAATTATTAGGAATAGGTACTTGTATAGGCTAATATATTCGTAAAACCTATTGACCATAATAATAATAAAATACATTCAAACTCTTAATGTACTCACAACTAGTCATTGACAACGATGTCGATGACTCACATAATATGTTACTGTTAAAATTACAAGGACATTTGCGATACCTACGAGCATATTACAAATATTGTATGTATGACATTGTCCACAGATAAAATTTAAAACTAAGTAGGTACCTTGGCACTCGAGTCTTGACTTCAATTAAACTTAAGTACAGCAAACAATATCTCGTAAGTCGTAACTACTACACACACACACTAAACAATAGAAGTAAGTCTTGTTCGGGGTAAGAGTAGGCGAAGGGACTGGGCACTGGCCTTCCTCTACCAATCAGTTTCACAAAACCAAGTAGTAGGTACGCGCAGCGGTAGATAGCCGTTGATACCGCCTGCATCCATTGTATTGTAAGTACGCAGAGCTCCTAATGGTGTCGCTTCGTTTTCTATCATCTCCCCACGTTGACCGTTGAATTATGACTTCGTACCTTGGTAATGGCGACCATGCGTGGAAGTGGCTAGGATATGAACGTTTATTGAAGACTTTTTAGGTACCAAATACCATCGCTAAGACGAGGCTTTACTATTTTAGAACCCCAAAAGCGCGCCAGATATAAAGAAAGTTCAAACTAATACATTAGGTATGAACATTTCACTTTCACAACTATTGTTCCAATTCATTAAAAATTAGTCCTTTTTCACGTGCACCTACCTCGACACTTTGAAGTCAACTAAAAAATTACAAAAAAAGTTAAAAACATAAGCTGCCTTCTCAAAGAAATGCCGACATATGGTGCACAGTGTAACCTTCGTAGCGCCGGGTAATTTTATTGCTTAATTTAAATGCTACTTTAAAATTATGATTGGTATTTTTAGGCCTTTCAGTATTCAAAAAATGCTATAACAATGATAATAGTTCAAATAAATATGTTATAAATGTTTTCCTAGAGGAAATGATTTAAGAAGAATAAATTAACCCACGAGCACTCGCGCTATGAGCATTTTAATCACAGTAAATTTAAATCACGCGCCATTTTGTCAAAATTATTCGTACGTACATCGTTCATTTGGTAGCTGAGTTTAGTTCAGTCCCCCATCCTTGTATGCAGTTCACTTCTCGCCAGTGTGCGCCAGTCACTTGGACGAGGTAGTTTGTTGCGCCGTGTACCATCAGGCGGCGTTTTGCTCATCGCGCGGGTATCGACGTAAGTACTTTTTTTTACTCACGACTTAATTTTATTATGATTTTACATTACTGAAATAGTAATCTATTATGTATTTATATTATAGATGGATCGTGATCGAAGAGACGAACAAATTTTGGCATGGTTGACAGAGGAAGACTTAGAAGACATAGAGGACCCGTCTTATAGAGCCGATGATATTGAAAGCGATCGAGACAGTGAAAACAGTCATCATTCCACTAACATCGGAAGTAGAAGGTGAGGTTTCTCAAAGATGGGTGTACAAAATGGAACTATTATTATTATTAACACTTCGTTCCAATGTGAGAACAAGAGTTCACAACATTGTCGAAAAACAACCAGGGGTAAAACCAGTGGCTAAAAATGCTAACACTATAATGTATTGTTTTCTCCTCTTTGTGAGTGAAGAAAATATGCTGACTGATATAGTTCGCTTTACAAATATCCACATCAGTAAAATCAAGGACCAATTCTTAAGGGAGAGAGATTGCAGTGAGATGGATATTGTAGAACGAAAAGCTTTTATTGGTATTTTGTACATGGCTGGTATAAAAAAGATGAATCACTTAAATTTGAAAGAGATGTGGGACAAAGATGACACGGCACCTGATATTTTTAGAGCTATGAGTCGCAATAGGTTCCTTTTGTCGATGAGAGCTATAAGGTTCGATGACATAAACTCCCGCTCCGAAAGGTCAAAGTATGACAATATTGCTCCAATTCGTGAATTATTCGAATCTTTTATCGCAAAGTGTCGAGCCAATTACCAAGTAGGAGAGAACGTGACTATAGATGTAATGCTGGAATCGTTCCGAGGACGATGCAAATTCCGCATGTATATAACAAACACATCAGCTAAGTATGGTATAAAAGTATATGTTTTGTGTCATTCAAAGAATTTTTGTACAAGTAACTTAGAAATTTACCCGGGAAAGCATCCGAACGGTCCACACAGATATGATAATACTGCATCTGCAGATGTGAAACGTTTATCACAAGATATTTTGAATACAGGCAGAAATATTACGGCTGACAATTATTTTACATCGATTTCATTGGCCGACGAATTACTAGCTGCACGGACTACTATCGTTGGTACACTTAGAAAGAATAAAAAGGAAATTCCATTGGTTTTCATAAGAGCAAGGTTCTGGTGTCTTATGTACCAAACAAAAAGAATAAAAAAATGTTCTTATGATAAGTACACTTCATAACGACGACCGAATCGATCTAACTACTGGAACTAACGCGAAACCCGAAATTATCACCTTTTATAATAAAACGAAAGGAGGTGTTGATGTTGTAGATCGACTAAAAGAAGAGTATTCTGTGGCAAGAGTGGCATGTAGATGGCCGCTGAGAATATTTTTCACGATCCTAAACATAGCCGGAATCAACAGTTTAATCATTTACAAAGAAAGTACGGGTATAATCATCACGCGCAGAGACTACTTAATACAACTAGCTCTTCATCTAACACAGCCACATATCCAAAGAAGAAGAACCTTTATAAATATTTCATATCCTCTTTAGCAAGTGATGAAACGTTTTGTACCAGAATCAAAGTAACCAGAAGAAGAAAAACCAAGTGGTATCTGCGCGGTATGCCCAAGACGCAAAAATCGCAAGAAAAAAGAGCCATATTTACAGTCAAAAAATTTTATGTACCGAGCATAGTACATACACTATGTGATATGTGTAAAGCTCGCGTATATGACGTATATGGCGCAAGTATCATGGATTTTTGCAGCATAGATTAAAAAATACCTTGCAAAAACTACTTTATAATTAATATTTAATAATATTGAAAAATGACAATGTATAATATCGCTCACCGGGTGCAATAACGTCATAAATGCTAAAATTGGTAAAATGAGTTTTTCACAAATGATGTTAAGCATGCGTCTACTGCCGGTGCAACAATTTCATAAATGTAACTCTTAAAATGACCCACTGAGGACGTAATTGTCGTTGTGATTTTGGCGCGTTTTTGTAAAGAAAGTTCTAATTGGTCAGTTGCCCGCGACCCCCCGCAGCAAGTGGTTGTGTGTAGCAGCAACAACATCATATAGGTAATTATGACAAATGTTTCATACAATTTTGGGGCAATAATGACACAAGTAAACAGTTCTGACTTTGTAGTTCTATTTTCTATTACAAGCAGCAAGTTCGTTGTCATTATTTATTTTTTAGTCCAGATTTAATTTTACCCTTTAATTATATGTTTGTACGGTACTTACTAAATGCGATAAGTTTTATTCTTATTCAAAGCTAAAATAAAATTATGGAAGGACGAGGTAAAAAAATTGTACGGTTGCTCCAATTAAATAAAGAATGCAATAAAGAAGACAAAGAGAGTGATAAAGAGCCACGTAAGTTTTTGTCTTTTATTAATTAAAATTATTTCGAGTTGGTAAATCCGTACAAGAATAATAATAAAATAATAATAAACTTTATTGATTCAAACTAAAGAAAATATACATAACAACTTAGAGACAATTTTATGTGTGGCTGTTACAATATCAAAAGATCAGGTAGCCTCTGTTGCTGTACTAGGAGACCTGTATTACAGCAAACAGCGCCTCTCCCCCAAATATTACCGATCATTAATTAGCCATTTGCTAAAAGTTTACTAAGAATGTATTTATTTTGTTCATCTATCCTTCCTATTTTAAACCCTAATGATGGTGACATAACAAAACATTTAGTAGTGATTATAAAATTCTGGTATGGTATAAGATTTTTAATTCTGAATAATTTTTTGGTATGTGTTAATATTGTTGCACAGTTTACTTACTTATGGCCGGTTTCTGAGGTACTTTTATCGGTAGTTTATCTATTCGTTAACGCTATTGGCTCGATAACTTACAAAAGTGCGTTTCTGAACAACGCAATATACACTAAACTCCGTTTATACTTAGGTTAACTTAACTGACCAATCTGTGCCGTTTATCGGTTCCATAACTTTATTTGACGTTTCGTTCGCAAGTCGACTCATTACTTATAGGTTAGATTTTGTTTAATGCTTATTGTGTTTGTATTATTTTTTAAGTAAATTGCTGTTATACTTAGTAAAATTAAATAAAGATAAAACAATGATTAGTAGTAGCTCATCTGAGTCTGATTTGGAAATGCTGGAGTTTATTTCTCATAATATATCAATACCCAGAAACATAAAACGCAGGGGAAATCCGTTCGATATGTTTACGGATGAAGAGTTTAAATTAAGATATAGCTTTAATAAGAATGCTGTGGTACATCTTCGTGATATAATATGTCCTACTCTAGCTCCCGTTATGCATCGCAAATTGACATTGTCTGTGTTAGAACAAATTTTCATTGCGTTACGGTTCTATGCTACAGGTACGTTTTAATTATTGATTGGAGATGATATTAACGTTCATAAAACAACTGTGTCAAGAGTGGTCTTTAAAGTGAGTAAAGCAATAGCAAAGCTATCTAGGAGTTACATAAGTATGCCTGAAGACCTGAGAGAAGTAAAGGCACAATTTTTCAATATAGCAGGATTTCCAAATGTAATTGGTTGTATAGATGGATCGCTCATACCAATTCAATCTCCAGGAGGTGATCATGCAGAATTATTCAGAAATAGAAAAGGTTTTTTTTCTATTAATGTCCAAGTAGTTTGTGATCCAAGTTTACAGATCCGTGATATAGATGCCAGTTGGCATGGATCAACACATGACAGTACGGTTTATCACAATTCATTTCTGCGAGCACGCTTGGATAACAATAAGATAAATGGTCACCTTCTGGGTGATAGTGCTTATCCTTGTAGAAGGTATGTGATGACACCAATTTTAAATCCTTCCACAAATGCAGAAAAGCGCTACAATCAAGCACAAATAAAAACAAGAAACACGGTAGAAAGGAGATTCGGTGTTTAGAAGAGAAGATTTCCTTGTCTTTCCCAAAAGTTAAGATTAAAACTAGACCACACATTAGCCGTAGTTGTTGCAACTGCTCTATTACATAATATAGCTCTACAGCAAAATGATAGTCTGATAATTGAAGAATCTGCTCGTGAAGAAGACTTTGTTGCAGAAATTATTCAACATCCTCTTTCCTCTGAAGGAAACCATTTTTGTCGGTTATTGTTAGAGTAATATTTAAGGTTGGTAAAGTTTTTATTTTATACATATTTATTAATTATTAATATAGAAATATATACTTGTTTTATAATTATTGGAAGTCATAAAGAATACAAACAAATTTGAGAATGTACATATATTTTCTTAACATATCAACAAATTATAAATTAAAAATACTTTTCTTAAATTCCAGATCAATCTTTGCATTGACTAAGAGTATTCTCTTTAACTCTATATCTATGTCCATTAAAATTTTAGTTTTTTCTAATTTCATTTCTTCTTGTTGCCGTTGTATGTCTAATATTTCTAACCGTTTCATTGTTATACCATCTTCATTGATTTGTTTTGTATTTTTTCTTTTTATTATTGATGATGTGATATAACTTATATATTTTTTCTTTCTTTCAGTTAAAGAAGTCCAAATCCTCTTAACTTTTGGGGTGCTTAGGGTATCTCCTATATTTGGTGAAATTGGTGTTTTGGAACATTCCATTATTTTAGGTAGTAGGACTTCAGACACCAAATCTTCCTTGGCATCCAATACCATGTCAGTGACATCTTGTGAAGATGCAGCTTGTTCATCTTCACCTTGCGTTTTGGTTTCTATACCTGTAATGAATGAATAAATGAACATGTATAATATTTTATTGATATTTATTTTTTACCGAACGAAACGCGATAGCATAGCCACTACTTCACGTCGTTTCACGTCACGTGATTGCTTGTCGGACCATTCTTTGCTTAA
This sequence comes from Boloria euphrosyne, assembly GCA_951802675.2. Classification (NCBI taxonomy): domain Eukaryota; kingdom Metazoa; phylum Arthropoda; class Insecta; order Lepidoptera; family Nymphalidae; genus Boloria; species Boloria euphrosyne. Next base: position 2,654,592 of record OX637895.1, read on the forward strand.
ATATGGAAAGTTAACAAACCAATACTTGGTCGATCAATATGCGAAAATTGAATCTGAGAGATTGGCCTACATCCGTAATAATCAAACTAAATTGAGAGCAGAAAATTACGTTCACCTTCAGCATGCTTTACAGGCGAATGAACACAGCAACGGCATTGGACAGTTGGTTATACTACCTTTATCATTCACAGGTGGACCTCGATATTTACATGAAAAATCGTAGGAAGCAATGACTTACGTCAGACATTACGGTAAACCTGATTTATTTATAAATGCAACATGTAACCAAAATTGGTCAGAAATCAAAGAAAATATCAACACCAATAATTTATCTGTCACAAGACAAATACGATATAGTTAACAGAGTCTTACATCGAAAAGTACAGAAACTCCTGCAACTCATTAACAAGTCTCATATATACGGTCCGCCGCGCTGTCATATGTACACTATAGAATGGCAGAAACGTGGTTTGCCACAAGCCAGCAGATGTAGCTGGTGTGGTTAGTGAACAAAATTAGACCAAATCAAATTGACAGCGTTATTTCAGCTGAATTACCGGTTAAAGAAGAAAATCCTTTCCTGTGTGCCTACCATGAACTATTATTTTGATTCAATTGACGACCTAAAATGAACTGCTTTGTTATTCCATACCACGACGTCATAAGAGCTATCCAGTCTAAGTTGACGCCAAATCAAGTCGGCAATTGAATCGCAAACTGTTTTCGTTCGTTCATTTTTCGTACCATGAGGTGACATTTCAACCTAAATTGGATAGCTTACGTGTCAAAGTAAGCGATCCAAAGAAAGTTACTACTTTCGTGGCGTAAAGCGAGTCGTTTTCATAAAAACCTTAAAAGAAAGAGAAAATATACGTAATTCAAGGTATTTCAGTAGAATATTTAATGTTTTTTATGTGTTAAATGTAAAAAAGTGATTTTTAGATCTATCTTTAATTGTAGATGCCTGACGAATTAGTCATTTTTGAATTCATAGAAAATGATAATAAACAATATACATCGACAAAAAAGACATTTAACACGGGAACAATGGGACTCCTTTTATTTAGAAGATCGAGAATTTATTAAGCGAAATCGGTTGTCTAAACAATTGGTGTTAGAACTGTGTGATGAGCTGAGGCGTTTGATGAAAAAACCTTTAAAATCGACAGATTTAACAGTAGAGACCAAGGTAAGAGTCAAATTACTTATTCACAAAACAAAAACATTAGATGGTACACTAAAATAAGCTATCTGGATACATACACCTAACTACTCATATTTACAATGTATTAAAAGCATAAGTGAATTTAAAAAAATTAACATAAATTATTATGTAAGTAGTTCGAGTTACAATTCTATTAATATATATTTTTTTAGGTTTTAACTACACTATCATTCTATGCAACAGGGTCATATCAGAGACGCATTGGAGACATCAGTGCTCACTCTATAGCTCAGCAAACAGTTTCCTCACTAATAGCGCAAGTAACGGCTTGCATTGATTCTCCTGAGATGAGAAGGAAGTACATTACTTTTCCCAAAAAATTTGAAGAAAAAAATGAAATAAGGGCAAGGTTTATTTTAATTTGTTAATTTTATTCCCTGCCTATAAATAAACGAGGTAAGTCTGTTACCACTTGCTTACTAATAATTAATACACAGGAACTTAATTTTAGGTTTTATCAAAAATTCAACATCCCCGGAATTCCGGGATGCATAGACCGCACACAAATAGCAATAGTCAGACCGGTTGAAAATGAAGAAAGATATTTTTGTAGAAAACACTATCATTCATTAAATGTTCAGTTGGTACGTTTTTTTCAGTTACTGCATTGTTATTATACAATACTTGTATATAAAGTACTTATATTAACACTTTAAAAGTAGTAAAAATTCAGAATAACATTCAAGTATTTGCAATAAATAACTGTTTTATGTATTATTATTTAATTAACATACATATTATATATTTGTGATGCAGACATGCAAATTACTAATGTAGATGCTGGCTATGGAAGGGCAACGCATGATTCATTTATTTGGAATATGCACTGGAACACTGGAATAGAAAATTTAAATGAATCTACAGGTACTAGGTAAGGTTAGAAGTATATGGGTGTTATTCACGAAAATTGTACATTTTCTACTCTCTTCTCGTCCAGCTCGATTATTTTTTATTTGTGATTCCAATTTAAAGTTATGTTGCTATGCCCTAATTATAATAGTACAGAACTACGTTTAATGTTAATTAAAATTTTCGCAAAGGAAATATTTTTTTGTTTAACTTTGAATTTTAAACTGGGCCTGAAGTAATTTCATACAAGCAAATCGCGTCCTGTTTGCTGACAGTAACATAAAAAATATTTTAAAAAAAGACACGGATTGTAAATTATTATACAATGTTATATTTTGAAAGCATGGTTTTATATTTAACTGGATTATTATGTAAAGGAAAAAAACGGCGATGAATACGTATATTATTTATTTATTTTAATGAATGTCCAATATTGTATTCGTCTCTGTTATTCTACTCGGTTACACGGTTTATACAATTATTTCCTAACTCGAAATAAAATTACGTACTGGCAACATTAGACAGCAAAACTACGGTAACAGGTGGCGCGACCGTCGATTCTGCCATTTTGTTTCTTCACTTTACCGATCACTTTCGTGCATTACGTTGTATTTAGACATTTAAATTTGTGGAATTAGCTTTGTGATCTATCTGACTTCGGTAAGTACTTTCCCGTTTAGATATTAGTATGAGGAAAAAGCATGGTTGTAGAAGAAATACGTAGGAGGCATAAATGTGAAAACAAATTTTTGTCGGCTCCACAGAGTATTTTATAGGTTAGACTCATGCATATTGTTCATATATGATATTTCTCCGTTACTTTTCTCAGTCACGTAACAGATATGAAGAAGTAAAGCTGTGTGCATATAAATGAAATATGTTTGATACTAAAATTATTTATTTAACATCATATAATATCTAGAGTAATTAAAGTGACCTTTTATTTTTACAATATAATAATATTTCCATTTCACATTATTTAATGAAAATACAGCAACATTTTACTTTTGTTTTAGAAAAAATGCCTTTGACATCGGCGGAACGGCAAAAAAGATATAGAGAGCGTTTAAAGGAAAACAACCCTGAAAAATGGAAAGAACAAAAGAATAAAGACGCAGAAAAGAAAAGAAGAGACTATAAGAAAATATCTGAATTGTCGGAAACCGAAAAAGTTATAAGACGTGATATTTGGCGAAAACTGAAACAAAAAAAAAATAGACCAAAATGACAAAGAAAAAAAGAACACTAATCGTAAAGTATATAAACAAAGATATTATAAAATTAGCAAAGAAAATAAAAAGCTAGAAAGAAAAATAGATATATTAAAAAAGAAAGTTGATTCCCTGAGAAAGAAAGTGTACAGATATCAGATATAAATTGTTGTTGACTTGTCAGCAAAATGATAGTGATAATAAGAAAGAAAATGTTAACCCATCAATTCCGTCAGCGCCGACTTCTCCGATATCAAAAACGGAGTCTTTTATTCGGCAGTTAAAAAATGTTCCTTCGCCAGAAAAAGATAAAGTCAGAAGAGTTGTTCTGGAAAAAAACGTGTTAAGCGAATCTCTGACAAATTCATATAAAAATGCTAAAAATAACGCTGAGAGATATCTTCTTAAAAATGTTATTAACAATGATTTGGTGCAGAAACATAAAATGAAAACTCGTTTTGGTTACTGTATTGGATTAAAGGGAAGAACCCGTAAGTCAAAAAAACACGTAAACACCAAACATACACAATTAGCAGGAATAATAAGAGATTTCTATTTACAAGATGATGTATCTCGCACAACTGCTGGAAAGAAAGAGACAAAGACAAAAAAGAAAGTAAAAATGCAAAAGAGGTTTCTTCTTGATACCATTACTAATTTATACAAGAAGTTTAAACAAGATACAGGAATTAATTTGTCTTATACAACATTTTTAAGGAACAAGCCCTTTTACGTAATCACCCCGAAACTTTCAGATTGCGATACATGCGTTTGCAAGAAGCATTCAAATATTGAATTTAAATTTGCTTCCCTCAAAAGATTATCAGCATTAAATGAACAGAAAACTATAAACGATCTGGTGAAATCTTTAGTTTGCAATCTAAAGTCTCAGCAATGTATGTATACCCAATGTGCGATGTGTAAATAAAAAAAAATAACATATGATTTTGCTACAACTTCACTTGATGAGAAGGTTTCATGGCTGGAGTGGTCTATTAAAAACGTTGAATATAAAAAGAATAGTTTAATAAAGACATCTAAAAGAAACATAAAAGAAATCAAAAGTGGTACTTTAAAAGATTTAATAAGTAAATTTGAACAAGAACTCCAGCATTTTAAAATTCATTTATTTAATATCAGCCATCAGTACACCTTGTATAAATATATGAAGGATAGTCTTAAAACTAATGAAATACTTTTACATTGTGATTTTTCTCAGAATTACACTTGTAAAATGTATGAAGAGATCCAAGCAGTTAATTTCGGAGCCTCACAATATCAGCTATCTTTGCACACGAGTGTGTACTGAATACTAATTGTATCCTTATGAAACATATTTTCTCCTTCAAATTGTTAAAAGAAAATACGATTTCAGACATCTTTACGAACAGTTGTAAGAATTGAAAATGAAGGAAGATTGGTTGAAGCATCATCCAGTAAAATAGTTACACAAGGGAAAATTAGAAAAACAAGAAAGGATAAAATTATAATAGACAATTTCGATATTGGTATTCTAAGACGAAAGATTTTTATGCTTTGAAAAAAGAAATACTAACAGTGCATAAGTTGTTACATCTACTTAAAGAAGGGATAGGATTCACAGGCAGTCGGGAAATTCTCAGACAGCATATAAAAATGATTGGTTTTCGATTTACAAAAAGTAAAAGCCACAAAAAGGTCCTGATTGAAAGTAACGATAAGTTATATAGTTATATGGAAAATGTTGGCAGTATGATGATGAAGGTATTGGCTAATCAAATAAATATCTCGTAATGATGAGTAATATATTTTTCAAAACTTTTTTGACTAATTTAATTTGTATTTATCTAAGTAGTAATATTTATTTTCAGACTCCACTCTGCTTGTTTTTGCAGTTCAAAAATTCAATTTCAGATGGAGTATTAGAGCCCATGTCTAAAGGACAAAGATTTACTAGTAGACCGTATACTGTGGTTGGGGTTGATTCACAGGGCGACTTTGATAAAAACTTTATATTTTTTTTAAACTCAAATTGAGTCATTTCTGAACGATACCGCGTGAAGTTGATTTTTGCATTGCTCAAGCGGCCGCACGTGCAGTTGGATCGATGTGGGAGAAATTTTCAAAAAACTGTAAGTATTGCATTTCAACTATTTTAAAGGCCTAAATAACTTTGAAAGTAGCATAATTAATATAATTCATGCATAAAAAATGATAGTTTATGTTATTTCGTGTTAAATCAGCTTGAGAAAGATGTTTTGTTTGGCATTCTAACCCCTAAATTTTCATTCAAATGGCGAGATTGTTTGTCGCGGGGTGTCATTGATCAGCACCAGGGGGCTTCTTTGATCACTGATCAATCTCACCCCAAGACCTAACCAAATTGCTATTTTTGCCATATTGAACGTGATTTGATAATGGTGGTTGCTTTATTAGTACTATTTTCTTTTCAGAACGATGCCAAGAACCTATCAGAAGCGTTTAGGTGCTCGAGGCTATAAAAATTATAGTGAAGAATTATTGGACCGCGCTGTAATGGCTGTTGCAGAAGGTCGTTTGACCTTGCGTGGGGCTTCTGAAAAGATTGAAATACCGTATGGTACAATTTTCAATAAGTACCATGGAAAATGTATAAAAAAGCCTGGAGCTCAGCCTGTATTTTCTGAAAAAGAGGAGAAATCTATACTCAAATCTAGTGCTAAATGTGCTAAATGGGGATATCCGCTTACACATTTTGATTTACGCATGTTTGCCAAAGTTCTTTTAGACAGACATGGACGGACCGTCCCTAAATTTAAAACAATCTTCCCGGACAGGACTGGGCCGAAAGGAATCAATATGGAAGCACTTCGAACCAACCTGCCAGAAAAAAAAGACGTTTAGATGTAGCTCCCGGCAAAAGCATCGCAACTCGAGAGGAAACGACCCAATCTGCAGATCAGCAAAATAATAATCAGAGAGATGACACTGCAACATGACTGTGACCTGAATGACAGTGACCCTGATAAGGATGCGGTGGAATGTGAAGATAAGACGACAGTGTGCAGTGTAGGAAGATTCGTATTAGCGAAATTCTTTACAAGACGTGGCAAGAAGACTTACAAGTATGTTTGTCAAATAACTGAAATTGAACCTTTAACTTACTTGTTTTGTTGTTGGTTTCAAGTCAGCTGGCACTAAAAAAACATTTAAAAGGAAATGATATTTCTGAAATAGATAACACTGATATTGTATCATTTTTACCAAAACCTGTTGAAGAAGGTGATACTGTTACATTTCCATTTGATATTAATGTTCAAGAATTGTAGAATTAAGATGTTATCATTATGACTGATTGATAAATGACTAATTGTTTAAAACTGTTATTTTAAGAAGTTTTCATTTTTTGTTTTGTAGGTCTAAGAGTAGGTAAATACCTAATAAAGTTGATTTTTGAAAAACTTGTTTTGATCAATGTCACCCCAAATTCCATTAAAATGCAATATCTTTTTTTCTACTTGACAGTTTTTTTTTTCGTTCCTTAGGAAAAGTGTTCCTTAAAGGGGTTATTTTCGATTCCAGTTGAAAAAATAGGGGGTATCAAAGTAACCCCACTTACGGTATAACATTGATCATACACATTTTATTTTTATCTCGAGCCATTTTTCATCCAAATAAATTGAAAATTATTTTATCAATTCTTTAGTAAAAACCGATATTCCAGTTTTTTTATTTTTCGCTAGCATTATAATTTTAGGAAATAACGTCAATTGAATTTCAAATTTGATCAATGTCACCCCATGCCACGGTATTGTTCATGCCGGAGGTAATCAAGGCTTTGTGAACAATGCTTGTTTGGTTTTTAAATCACAAACAAAAAGTTGTGATTACCATGGAGACATGAATAACACAATTTTTAATAAATGGGTTACATATTATTTAATGAGTAATAACGTGTAATTGGAAGACCATCCTGTCGCAGCGTTAACACACGTTTCTATTATTATCATTTCAAATGTGCGAGGAACAACAGCACACATAAACTTTAAATCTTTTAAGTGCATGCCAAATCTTAATGTTATAGATAATCTTTGACTATCTATAACATCTTCATCTATAATATCCTTTTTTTTTCAACATTAGGATGAACTTCAATAATGTTTCATATGAATTGTGGTTCAGTTTAAGATTTTTTTTATAATCATTCGACTCAGTTTCTTGTAGAGTTCTTTGGAAATATTCATGAGTAAATTTATATCTTAATTTGTACCACTCAACTGGGCCAACCCAATGTCTGGTTCTTTTCTTTATTTTCTTAATAGAAATCGCAAGAGTTATTGTAAGAGAACGACATTTTCTCAACATAGTTCAAAACTACTGAGGCCATTCGCGAATTACACATGTAACAATTAATCAATTGCAATTGATCGTTTCGCGAATGTGTAAGAATATTTCTCGTAATACCCTGGTTACATTTGATAATTTCATTACGTGTACACTGGTCAGTGTTGTATCAAATTGGTATTTTTTCCATCGAGACTGGAAGGAAGACTAAGAAATGATTTCATGAAGGAAAAACTTCACTATAAAAAAATAAAATTGGCTAAAAATCAACTCAACACAATGACAAGTGAACCCATAGTGGCCGTGAAATAGTTAGATACCAAAGAAGTAAGAATTCTAACAACAGCACACAAAAAATCAGAGATTACAACAATAAAGAGGACTCAAAAAGATGGTTCGAAAACGACAGTATTTTGCCCGAAAGCGACATCAGATTATACATTGAATATGGAAGGCGTCGGTCATTTCAACAATTATTGTTCTTCCTATACCTTATGAACCAGAAGGACTCCTAAAATATAAACTGAACTATGATGACGACTACACATTATTGCCCTGGAAACTTAAACTAAGAAACTTCCCGGAATCAAAGCTGTACCAAAGCAGGCTGCGAATATCACAGATAAAGCGGACTCATTTTTAAGAAAATTAAACATGTTATCTCTGCTGATTGCCTTAGTTTTTATGATAGTTTACCGCATAAATAAGCATACCGCATAAATAATTTTAAATCTTTGCTACCTACCTAGTGTGTATTATGTATTTATGTGTAATATTATGATCTTAGAAAAGTAAATTAAAAATCAATTAGCTTCTTCAGTGTTTGCAGATGGCGTACTTGAGACAGAAGCTGAGACTGAATTGTCTTTCAGTGTAGGTTCTTCATCTTTCTTTCGGGAACCCAAAGTCCTGCGTCAACACATCTCTTTATGTAGTATACAGCTTCTTCATCTGGCATTTTGGCTATAGTCGCTTTTAGCATGGGAACTTCTTAACAGTGGTCTCGAACCTACTGATTTTTCGGTATTTCTACCGATATGGGCTCTGTCCTACCCAAATACCGAAATGCTATAATGAATAAAGAAGATTACTTAGTAATTGCCATTGATCAATAATAATTAAGAACATGGTTAACTCCCATACACATTTTTGTTCAATCACTCCATCCCTATCATTTGATCGCTTTTTAAAAAGAGAATATTTAACTAGAACTCCAATCGAAAATGTTGATTTTAAAAATCCTAGAATTTTTTTTGGATATCGACTCGGTATATTATGGTACTGCTGCATGTAATACATTACTTAGTAGTTCAGTAGATCTAAGCCCAGATCAAGTAAATTTATTTAAATGCAGATGCCTGGACTTTTATATCGAAGCTTGTAAGCAAATAACCACGCGCTTTCCATTAAAAATAATCAAACAAAAGGTTTAGACATAATTGATCCAAAAAATGTTAAAAGTGGCAAAACTTCTCCTATAGTTCCCATTAGTAGAATGTTTCCCAATATTGTTGAGACTGAGAAGAATGATTTCCAGGAAATTGATACAGAGTAGCGCATTTTAAGAAATTGTGAACAAATCAAAACATTTCCTGGTGATGTAGAACTATTTTGGGATGAAGTTAGTTTACTAAAGCGTGACGATGACACCCAAATGTTTCCTTTATTGTCTAATTTCATTTTTAATATTTTATCACTGCCTCATTCATCCGCCAATGTTGAACGCATATTTTCGCATATTAATCTTATGAAAACAAAACAGCGAAATAGGTTGTCTACTGAGTCAATTACTAGTTTATTACATGCCAAACGACTCTTTAATGACGCAAATTGTTACGATTTTAAAATTAATTTAAACATGACCGCAGCTATGGTCAAAAAATAATCATATTTAAGTGTGTTTAATGTAAATTTGATTTAGTATTATTTGTATTTTTTTGATAAATAAACGAATTTGATTGAATATTGTTTTTTTTTTGTAATAACCGATTTTGGGTACAAATATACCGATTTTAGTGGGCATCTCTACCGATTTCGCACATAGACGTTCGAGACCACTTCTTCTTAAGCATCGAAATGTTTCGTAACTCTTCAGGTAGTTATTATTTATACAGGAACACCTCCACATTTCTTATTTATACCAAAAACAGTTGCCAGATCATATGACTACAATAAAAACAGGAGAACAAAGAAATAAACATAGGAGATTCTCCAGTACAAGGACTTCAATGGTAGAAGAAAGATGGTAAATTTTCACATGACGATGTTCATGGAAATTGTATTCCTTCAGCTGTAAGGGGCATGGTAGAGAAGTTTTTCCTGAAACATTGTGCTCATGTAGATGCCATTGTGCAAAATGTTATGAAAAGAATCATGAACATCAATTTAGATGTCACTGCAGTACATGCTCACAATAATGCTTACAATTTCTTAAACAAAAACACGGGAGAAGTTGAATTTAGCGTTCTAGGCATGGCCATACATACTATGGCTCTATTTGATAAAGAATCCATTATCTACACCTCTTCAGAAGACTCGGTAGCTACCGTTAGAAAAATCATAGAGCCACCAAACAACACGTGTTAGTAGAAAAGAAAATAACTAAGAGAGTGAAAAAGAAAACATCAAGTGTTGAAGAAACAAGATATGAGCTGAAAAGGCTCGTCTGCAGATTTGCATCTTATATAAAGCATAAAGAAAGATAGAAGAGCTATAGCATCAGAAACTCTTTATGAAAATATTTATTTATATCATTGAAGAATTTCATCTTAAACTGTCGAAAGAGATACCAGGTTCTATCATGTCTATAGGAGGTGAAGAAAAGAAAGCTAAGATTCTCAACAATCTTAACACGATCTCCCTTAAAAATGGAACAGCAGGAACTGCATTGCAAGGGACTGAAGATGCTACAAAATGGAATGAATGTGTGTCTCCTGGTGCTTTTGCTATAATGCACAAGTTTCTATATGGTGATTAATGAACACTAGAATAATATTAAACCTGCCTCGAACTAAGATTCGATTAGGCCCAGGTGTACTGGTTTAAAACAAAAATGAATGTGTACTCTAGCATTACCTAGGAAGACAAACACGTAGAAAATATGATTTTTTCTGCCATCTGGTATTATATAAAAATGGCAGGTTCTTCTTACCCCACACCTGAAACAGATGTTAAAGTTTTACCGATAAGTATTGAAAATTTAGGAGACGCGATAGTTAAAGATAATTGCGAAGGTTCTATAAATCACGATACCACTAAGGAGGAAGACATAACTTGTTCTCCGACTGTTGAAAATTTTTTAAATAATGCTAAAGCTTTAGATGACGCAATTAATAATTTTGAAAATCGTAACGTAGTACCGATATGTGACGAAATAAAAGCTTCTGATAAATTAAATGTTGACAATTTAAATTCGACAAAGTTAAACGCAGATATCAGTGTCGTAATAACTGAAGAGTTTGCAAACATTTCCGAATAGTTCACAATGTTGATGTTATAGACACGATCACTCTTGATATTCCTATTATAGATTTAACAATACCGAGTACCGTTAGTAGTACAGTTAGTTTTGATTCTACGGTTAGTGATAATAATAAATTCGATAACTTAAAGTCCGAGATGACAAAACAGATTTCTAATCTCACGAAATTTATCATTGAGAAATTACCTACTTTAGATCGCGGTGTAAGCAGAATTTTCGGTAAGAAGAAGGAAGGATAAGTGATTAACAGTAAAAGTGCTAAGTAATAAAGACCGATAAAATGAACTTTATAGATAAGTCTTTACGTAAGTAATTCAAAGTCGAGAGTGAGTGTGACCGAGATAATTGAGTTGACTAGTGTCGGAAAACAACCGGTTTACGACAAATTCCATCGGCAACCAAGAAAGAGAATTAAGAAGTTAAATTACTAGAACCGATCAGAGAAGAAAAAGAATACATGCTTCGGATAATGAACCCTAATATTCCGTTTTCAGAAACTGTAGAAGAAAAGATGGCTTACAACAAAGAAATAGGTGCCTTGGTCATGCAAAAAGACGAAACGCCCAGGCTAATTTATAATTTCATCAAAAGGTCAAACAGAACATTCAAAATAAATATAAAAGATAAATTTTAGTTTCGATTCGATGTTAATCTTGTTGACCCATCTACAACCATTAGCTTTTTTAAAAGCAATACACAACATGTCATTGGGATAATGAAAACCATGAGATCAGAAAATGAGATGACAGAACAAGAAGAATCGGATTTCCAGAGAGCATTGTTATTGTTAAGAGAAGGATGGTCTGGCTATGGCTCTGAGATCGCAGAAAATGGCTACAAGAGTGATGAATACTCTGATTTGATATTTGTGTTATCATATTTTACTTATTTGTCAAATTGAATTTTATATTTCAAAAAAAAACGTCATGATGCAAGCGAGTATACTCGAAGCGGGTAAGTGCTATCGCTACGCCACCTCACTGTGCTAAACTCTTTGCTAGATTCTTGCTAAACTTACTCGAGTTTACTTTGCATTTAATATTTGTTATGTAAATTTGTTTTATTTACATATTTTATTTGTGTTGTATCGTTATAAATTGTAAATAAATAATGTGTAATATTGAAATAATTTAATTTTTAGTATAAAATACAGGGTGGCGTAATAGAACTTGCATATTGCACCCTCTTTTTTTGCGGGGTAGGAAGCGCGCGGGCGGGGGGGAGCCTACATCGTTGGGTAGGCGGACTCTGGAGTTTTAATCACCACCAGTCACTTCGACGGGAAGCGACGCACATTTTGCGTGCGCGCATTTTACGAGAACTCTCGTTCATACATTCTTGCTAGGCGGCTATATTGTGCTGAATATGGATTACGACGAATTAATGAAGCTCCGAGTACTAATTTAATTAAAATATAAAGCGTTTTGAAGAGACCGGTTCAACGTTTAAACCACAAGCAAAAGGTCGTCCCAGAACATCTAGGACCGAAGACAATATTGAGAGTGTTATGGAGTCGGTAAAAGGAGATCCACAAATGTCTACTCGCAAGAGATCGTCTGTCTTAAACTTATCGCGAAGAAGTTTACAACGAATTTTAAACTTGGATCTTAAACTGCATCCATACAAGCTGCAACTAACACAAGAATTGAAAGACTCTGACTTCAGCGCCAGGCTCACATTTGCTAATGAAATGCTCAATAAATTTTCAAATTTTGACAATATCCTTTTCTCTGATGAGGCTCATTTTCATATTAATGGGTTCGTCAACCGTCAGAATTGTCGGTACTGGAACAGTGAGAATCCTAAGCTCAAACACCAGAAACCACTGCATAGTCCTAAAGTAACAGCATGGGCAGCAATCTCTGGCAGAGGGATAATTAATTGGTCCTTTTTTCTTCGAAAATGCGCGGGGGCAAAACGTCACTGTTAATACCGGACGCTATGTCGCGATGTTGGAAGGTTTTTTGGCTCCAAAACTTGAAAATTCAACAATAGTGAATTCCAGGACTTGGTTTCAACAAGATGGAGCTACCAGTCACACAACAAATGACTCCATGGCGGTTGTGAAACAGATGTTCCCTGGTAGGCTAATTTCGAAAAAAAGTGATATCCCGTGGCCCCCACGTAGTCCAGACTTGACGCCTCCTGACTATTTTTTGTGGGGATACCTTAAACACAAAGTCTACAGCAATAATCCGAAAAACATTAATCAGTTCAAGGAGAATATCCGTGGTGAAATGGCAGCAATTACACAAGCATTACTGAAGAAAGTTTTCAATAATTTCCGTTTGCGATTAGAGGAGTGCCGTCGTAGAGAGGGTCATCATTTAGATGATGTAATGTTTAAAAAATAAACTTCAGTTATCACTTTACCATTCCTCAGTTTTATTTTAACTATATCGTTTGTATTTATTTTATAATCTATTTTTTGTCTGCCTATGGCCTATAATTCCTTTTTTTTTCTTTTCTTCTCCGATGAACACTTAAATAATTTCCAAGCATAATATAACCTTAAAACTAAAGAAATTCTTTAAAAAACATAGGAACCCATAAATTTACCCAACTAGACCAGAGAACAGCTCCACTGCAGGTGTATAAATTGAGGTTTTCAGCACATAAACATTCATTATCTTGATACTATTGTAATTCTATGCAAAGAGCAATGCATTTATGAATGATATAACATGATCACAAAATAAAAATATTATTATTTAAAAAAATATTTCAAGTGGAATAAAAAAATAGGGCAAAGTTGTACGGTTTTACGGCATCCATCTATTTTGACGCCTATACAACTATATAATGATATTGTAAGTAATCTTAAGCTACTTTCTAAGTTTAGAGATTTTCCTGTTAGTTTAGACTTAAGTAATATCCATGTATTAATAAACATTGCTAGTTTAGTTTGATATTATTTAGATGATAAATTAGTATTTGTAATCAGAATACCCCTAGTAGATGCCCAGGAGTATAATTTGTATAATACTATACCATTACCAACACCTCATGATCCTGATAATCCTAGCTCATATGTAATGATTGAACCTTTTGAACGGTATCTTGCCCTAAGCAAGGACAAGACAAGTTACACATTCTTGAGAGATTTGAATTCATGTAAAACCATTCAATCTATAATTTATATGTGAAAATAATATTGTATTTGAATCCATAAATTGCAAGCATATTTTAAAAACTTTAAATTTGTGACAAAATCTTACCCTCAAATTAATGCACCAGTAGTTTTACCCGAATATAATATTATTCGTGATAGTTGCTGTAATTTTAAAAAATGTAATAAATTAAAACCTCAGATTCCCAATTTTAAAGTAAATAATATTAATTTAGAACAACTAAAAAAATTACAGACACGTATCTGACAACATCATTAATAGTATTAAGCTGAATGACCCTATGCAACCACTTGATAATCCACTTAGTTTAAATATATTTAGTGTTATATCTTTCATTTTAATATTAAGTATTCTGATATTCTATTTTTATAAAAACTTTGTAGCCCTTAAGTTTATTAATAATGCAGAAAGTAATAATTTAGATTCTATAATAGAAACTCCCGAAGAACAGCCTTGTCTTAGGGTTGATTAAAGAAGTATGTTGTAAGTTCATTTAATTTCTCATATAATAAGATCCTTACTGTAAAACTTACCTTAAAGGGTAAGTTTATACTTAAGGAGGGGGATGCTATATGTAGCCCATTATATGGACTTACGCTTAGCAAAGCTGCTGACTAAGCCCCCTTTAAAGCGGCTATACACGACACTAAAATCAGTGGCGATATCGGGGTGGTCCCTAGATCGTACTTTAAATCGGCACGTGTATAGACAAATCGTAACTGAAATTTTATTGTTTACCCTAATTCAAAAATCGCTTCGGGCGAACTCACGATTTAGGGACGATTATCGTCTAGGGAGCGTGGTCGGCACGTGTGTAGCGGAATCGGGACTGATTTTTATCAGTATGCGCGCGAGTGCTACGGCGATACGACGTGCTTGCGCTGGTCCGAGTTATTTCGCGCCATTTATTTTATTTCCTGTAGCAGGTTATACTTTTTGTTTCGCGCCAAAACATGGCGAAGGAGAAGGAGCGAGAAGCGTGGACAAAAACTATTGATCTCATCAGGGAATTATCTTATTTGTGGGATAAAAAACACAAAGAATACTTCAACCGCGACATGAGACAGGAGGCATTCAAAATGCTATTGCAACTTTTTAATGAAGAGACCGGCAAAACACAACACTGGCGGACTTCAAGAAAAAGCTTGAAAATATGCGTACTACGTATGGAAGAGAGCTGAAAAAGGTAAGATTATGTAGAATCTGTGCAAAGACTATAGAGATTCGCCACTTATAGCTAATATTTACAGCTACAAGAGGAGGGCTATATTTTCATATGGTATGCAGCAAAAGGAGATTATCAAAATCTATAGATGTCATTTGTATCCAGTCAGCAAAATATAAGTAGGTACCTATATGGGTACTTACACGTTAAAATAAAATATATCAATTTATAAAAGTATTTTATTAAATTTGTATGAATTCACTTGTTTCAGGTGAATGCTTCCAAGCAAACAGGATCAGGGTCTAATGACATCTATGTACCATCGGTTTGGTATTATCGTCTCTTCGAATTCCTAGAGGGGACGACGGAGCCATGCCGACCTGGTACGGATACTTTGGATGAGGTACGATAAAATAATACTTAAGTAATTCATAAACCTATATTTTATTTATAACATACACAATACACACAACATTTATGTAGGAACTACCCTCAACATATCCTCCTGAAAAAAAAACTCTGCCCTGTCCATTAAAATAAGTTGTAAATTTATTGCGTACATTGTTGCCTTCATTATTGCGCTCTTTTTCACTTATTTGCGACAGTGACACTAGTCCTGTTGTTTCTTCCCGCCAATCACCTAAACGAAAAGTAGAATTGTGGATATTCTCAGCATCGACACATGTTTTGGTGATATAACTTTTGGACTTTGTTCTTAAATAATTATGTAAGGCACAACAAGCTAGCACAATTTTGTCGACATTATCAATTTTCACACTTATTCTTTGACGAAAGATCCTAAAACGTGCTGCTAAGATTCCAAACGTATTTTCAACTACTCTCCTTGCTCGTGATAATCTGTAGTTGAAAATTCTTTTCTCGTGAGTTATATACTTAAATGGGTATGGCTTCATAATGTGTCTATTAATGCTGAATGCTGAGTCTCCCAAAAATGTGTATGGTACTGAAATATTTGTTCCCTGTAACGTGCACGGTGGTGGTAGATTTAACCCATTTGTCATTAACTTATTGTACAGAGATGTGTGTTGTATGACGCCACCATCAGAAACGCTTCCATTAATGCCAGTGTGTACATACATAAACTCATAATTTGCATTTACTACGCCGAATAGAACTATACTAAAAAAACCTTTATAATTATAGAATGACGAGCCACTCTCAGGTGGCTTTTCTATGGATATGTTTTCCATCTATCGCACCCACACAGTGATCGAAGTTCCACTTGTCTTCAAACATTTTAGCATTGTCTTTCCATTCACTTTGCGTTGTAGGCATCTGAAACAGAAAGTAAAGTGAAAGTTTTATTACAGATTCAATGATCACCAGAGATGTCAGCATCAACATCATCGGAACAAATTATAAATACAGAAATATGTGAAAAAGAGGTGCCCAAGGTCTCCACAAAAATTTCAGTCCAAGAAGCAGAAAATGTCTATACAAAGTAGACAAGAAAAACTGCTGGATTCTGCTCAGATACTAATGACTCGACAAGATGACTGGGACATTATAGGAAAGTCAATAGGCGTTCAATTGAAAAATCTGAGTACCCATCAACAATCAATTGCCCAAAAAATTATCAATGATGCCCTATTTTACGGAAAACTTGGCAAATTGACAGACGAATCTATTATCACTTTATGTCCACAACACACAGCATCAAATCCTTCTCGCATTTCACATCACTCCTATCATTTTTCCACTGGCTCTCCGGTGACAAATTCATGGCCCCAACCATATTATCAACAATATCCAGTACAGCCGTCCCCTCAATCACCTACAAAATATATATGATACCACAGTCCCCTCAAGCATCTCCACAACATACGGTACAACTTTCTCCTCAACCATCCCAACATTATATGACACCACAATCCCCTCAAACATCTTCGCAGCCGTATTCTTCGTCGTCGAACACTGAACCTCTTAACACTGAATTTCCAAACTGAACATTTAGTGATACAACAATTAAAATAGGAACTGGCGCAGATATGAAGGATTTTTTGATCTTCAAAAGAAAAGAACACAAGTAAATAATATTAATACATACCTTATATTTTTTAAATAAATGAAAAAATGGTTTTTAATTGGTGTTTTAATTATTCTATAAGAATTTAGTCTACTTACCTTAATGAAGTGTTTCAAACATTTATAGATAGCGGAGCATGTCTCTGGAATCATTGTGGACATAAGTTGCGGCGATATTACGGCACTGAATTTTAAATCCTCATAGCTTTGTCCAGTTGCTAGAAAACGTAAAGTAACTGTAAGTCGTTCTCTCGGACTTATGGATTCTCGCATTACGGTATCCTGTTTTTGTATTAATGGTGTCACCATATTGAGGAGCTCTTCAAAACACTCAGAATCCATTCTTAAAAAGTTTCTGAACTCATCTGCTTCTAAATGTCTCATCACGTTCATGTGGCTTAATTCATGACGTTTCATCAACCAGTTTTTAACCCAGGTCCTCCTTTTTCGTCTCTAGTTAGGTGGCACCATAGTAAGTGCAAAGACAATGCCTATTTTTTGCTGCTTTGAGAGTGTCGGCGGCATCTCGGATCAACGAGCAGTCTGTTGCACGGTCGGTTACGTACTGACTGCCAGCGACGTGTGTAGAGAATAGCCGATTTCATACTCACTAGCACTGTCCCGATATCGCCACTGATTTTAGTGTCGTGTATAGCCGCTTTTAGATTTAATATTGTATCTTTGTATTACTTTAAGACAGTCCTATTTTAACTTTCGTCTCGTTCAAACTACTAAATCCGAGTTCTATTTCTAAATTCTAGTTCTATTTTTGTAAGACTTACACCCGTATTTATAAAGAAGTAAAAGTAATTACTTGAGTAAAAGTGATTACTTAAGTAACGATTTGTATTCTATAGATAAGTAAATGCTCAATGTTAGAACTGTCAAAAGTTAGAATGCTCAGCCAAGTAATAGTCACCATTTCCTTTACTTAAGTCACTACTTTGAGGTTATTTTGGATAGAAAATGGAAACTTTGGATAACATCGAAGCGGTTTTTGCTGTTGTAGACAATATTGATGATAATATATTAGAGGAGATAGAAGTTGCTGAACCTAAAAATCCCAAAGTTTACTTTCGTGATGTGGATCCATTTCACGACTATTCGGAAGATTGTTTTAAAAAGAGATTTCGTTTCTCCAAAAGTGTTGTGATACATGTGATTTTACCGAGAATTACCGACTCTTTACAATCAGAGACACAAAGAGGGCTTCCTATAACTCCACTGTGTCAGTTGCTTACTGCTTTACGTTTTTATGCCACTGGAAGCTTTCAGATTGTATGTGGGGATATCATGCATATTTCTCAATCGACGGTGTGTAATATAGTGAAGAGAGTGAGTCGAGCATTGGCATTGCTAATGCCAGATTTTATTAAGTTTCCTGCAAATTTGAGAAATGTAAAGGACGATTTCGAAAAGCTTGGTTGCATTGGCAGAGCACCTAGACTGAAAAATATTGTAGGAGCAATCGATTGCACCCACATTAAAATCACCAAGCCTAGAGGTATTCTTCATACAGAGCAGTACCGGAATAGAAAAGGTTATTTTTCATTGAATGTGCAAGTAGTTAGGGGCCCTAATTTGATGATATACGATATAGTAGTACGTTGGGCTGGCAGTACACATGATAGCCGAATTTTTAGAAACTCACGACTAAATATAAGGTTATGCAATAATGAAATTGATGGAGTGTTACTCGCAGATGGAGGATATCCTTGCACTAGGTAAACAATCAAATAGTAATATTTTTTATTCATAAACGATAAAACCTAATTATATGAACATTTTGCCATGTGGTCTTCAAAACATGATAAATACCTCACTATAATATCACTAATTTGTAAGCAATAAATCATTATTTATTTCAGACATTTATTGACTCCGGTTTCATATCCCAGAACTGCACCAGAGGAGAGATATAATAAGGTGCAAATAAAAGCAAGAAAATCAGTAGAACGTTTATTTGGAGTATGGAAAAGACGGTTTCCATGCTTACAAATTGGTTTAGCAACCAAACTATCATCAACAGCCAATATCATAATTGCTTATGCAGTACTCCACAACATTGCAGTTGAAGTAAATTACATTTTTGAAGATGATGACACCATGGACCATAATGCTGAGCTTTCTAACACAACAACGACAAGCACAACAGATAACAGTGATGGTTTGGTATTTCGAGCGAATATAATTTCACGCTATTACACGTATTAAATGAATTTTAAAATAAAACCAATATTTTCACTTAAATTATATTTTATTTATTTACACAGAAAGAAACAATGACAGGATTTCATTCCAATTATTCTTTGTCAAATTTTTCTAACTCTTTTGTTTTGTTTGTAATTCAATTTGAAACACATTTTAAAATAAAGTAATATCAATCATATTATTGCAAGGTTTTGTGAAAGTAATCTAGACTGTACGTTTCTCTTTTCATGAAACGAAACGCAGTCACAAAGTTTTGCCACACAGAAACAACCACCAAGCGCCGAGTGTTACTTCGGCATTTGCTCAAGTAAGTAACAAGTGTTACTCAACTATAGAATGGGATTTTGTATTTAGGAATTCTAATGTTCCCCTTGATTCCCGTAGTCTTCAATAGAAGACGCATATAAATTGCGTTGTTTCCCGTAGTCTTCAATAGAAGACCAAATCTCGCTCTTTTGTTTTCGACTAATAGAATTATTTTTAATCTGCCTTTCTAATTGAAACTTTTAATAATCTGTTCTTCATTAAGTATAGAACAGTTCTACTTGTCTCGTTCGCACAGTTGCATAGAGAAAAAATTAAATAAACTTCCTTTTACTTTGCGTCGAGACGTCGTTCGAGTAGTACGTGACTAGGCTAAAGTAATCGTGTTTCATCCGTGTTTTTTGTTATTATAAAGGGTAAGTTGTGCATAATATATTTTTGATCGATATAAGTAATTACAACAGTGATTTTCGTATTTTTATTGATAAAAATCTTATATCAAAACTCATTAGTGAAAAAACCGTTACATACGCATCTTCTAAAAAGAATAAAAAGATTATTTATTTCTTTTTGGAATCCTATGGTAAACCCTAATTCTTATAGGAAAATTCATGTAGAATCTATATTCAATTGTAGTTTTTGATAAAAGTGTATAGTATTCGTGATTTATTCGAAAAATTGGACAACGGCGCAAATTACACTCATATATTTGCAATGTTCTTGTATGTGTGCGTGGATTCCAAAATGGCGGTTTTGTACTTTTAGTCACAGGTTGATCTTTTTTATTATATACCCGAATTTTTTTTTATAATTCTTTCGTATTATTAGGAATATATTTAGTAACTAATTTTTATTTTTATATGATAATTTTTTAACCGACTTCAAAAAAAGGAGGAGGTTCTCAATTCGTCGGGGATTTAGTAACTAATTTTTATTTTTATATGATAATTTTTTAACCGACTTCAAAAAAGGAGGAGGTTCTCAATTCGTCGGGGACTTTGTTTTATTTTATATATGATTTTTATTATTTTATTTTTTATAAGTAAGATTCAAACGAAACGGCTGGCCCGATTTTGATGAAACTTTTCACATTGAATAAATAGAATTTAGTTACATATACATTTTGTTTCTTACTTTCGAAATATGGCAGACAACAGTAGCAATGCAGGGTCCAGCAGCGACAATCAATCAAATGTTCGTCGTCTACTACCGTGTCTTCCGGTGACACTGACACCGGGAGGGTCGGCACGAGTAGTAGGCGACGCTGCTACATTATATGAAGTGGGGATGGATGGAAGCATTCGTGTAAGTACTTCGCAAAAAGACTGAGCTGTGTTTTATATTTCTGTAATACTTTTGTATATGTTCTAATGTGCTTCTATGTTCTTTTTAGCCCTCTACACTCGAACTGGCGTCGCCCGCGGGGTTCTCGCAGGGGCGAAAGAGGATGCGGGCGCGCCGTCCAGGTAAGAGTCGGCGGGCCTTGAAGATGACTGACGCCGAGATTTTCAATATTTTACAAGACTCCGGCAGTGACGTTGACGGCCTCAGCAGCGGCGACGAGGGGGAGGTGGATAACAGACGCGTCCCATAAGAATTTCTCCTAGTCGGATGATCCATCATCCTTCTCCGGCCAGAAGGAATCCTATGGGCGCGATCCCGGCCCAACTTTTTCAGATACGATGGACCCGTCAACTATATTTGAAAAGTTTTGGGATCGAGGTTTTATGGAACAATTGGCATAAGAGACAAATGAATATGCATGGCGGAATATCAGTTACCATTCCGACCCTGACTTCGGAAAAGGAATCCCACGAAATATGGATACCTGGACCGAAGTCACGGTCAATGAATTGTACAGATTTTTCGCCATCCTTATTCTGATGTCTCATTGCCAACGAGGCAGGGTCCATGATTATTGAACCACCTCGTGCATACGCATGCCGGAATTCCGGCAGATGATGTCGAGAAATAGATACGACGAGATTAGTAGGTTTCTACACTTTGTAGATAACGAAAAATTGTCTGTCTGGAGATACGACAGGAAAGTTGAAAAGGTCAGACCAATTTTAGAATACTGTAATCGGAAATTTTCCGAACTATATGTTCCAGCTCAACATTTAAGCTTAGACGAGTCCTTGCTTTTATGGAAGGGCCGTCTAAGTGGGAAGCAGTGTATTCGGACGAAGGCAGCCCGCTTCGGCATCAAGTCTTTCGAGCTGTGCGAGGCCGAGAGCGGGTACCTCCTGAGGTACCGTCTGTATACCGGAAAAAATTCAGACCCGCATTCAGAAACCTTACATGGGTTTCAAGACCACACCGCTAAGGTGGTCTGTGCGCGTGGGCATCACACACCCCACCTCGTTTAGCGCGTCGTTATAAAGGTATGTTGCATAGTTTAAAATTTTTTGTCTTTTATTATTTGTTTAAGTGTCCTATACTATAATTAATTGTTACAGATTTCAATTTATAGAATATGTCTATATTGACAGACTCAGATAAATTAAGAGCACTTTTAAATGAAACAAATGAGTTTGAGTCACAAAATGAGAATTTCGGGGAAGAATCTGAAAATGACTCCAATTTAAGCATCCAAAGTCATATAAATAGCGAATTTGAAGCTAAGTTGCCTTGTTTAGAGTCGGACAGTGATAAACCACTTTCGGAACTACTCAAAAATAGAACTTCATATTATACAGGTAAAGATGGAGTTACAAAATGGCAAAAAGAGTAATACAGAAGTAATATTCGGAGTAGAGCTGAAAATATTATAACTCATTTACCCGGTGTGAAAACGGTACTAGAAACAAAATGTCACCTCTGCAGTGTTTTGAGTTGTATATTACTGATGAAATGATTGAAGAGATTATAAATTGTACGAAATGAAACAAACACATGCAAACTATTAGAGATCATTAGAAACTTGAAACCAAAAAGGAGGAGATGAAAGCACTTCTCGGGTTATTCCTTATATCAGGTTTAGTACGTTCTGGTCGTCAAGTACAATAGATTTATGGTCTACTGTAGTAGACAAACATTTTTTGAGATACAATGTTTCGAAATAGATTTGGTTTTTTATTGAACAACCTAAGATTTGATAGAACAGCCACAAGAAGCAAGAAAATTCAGACTGATCGACTAGCTCTGTAACGTAGTAAAAATTCATAGCATAGCGACATCTGCATCTAACGGCAGAACTACTATAGATCCTAGTATTGATTTGCCTAGTGAAGCTTTGCAAGCTCACTAGATGGCGTTCTTAGAGAGTTGCTATGTGTTGCTCGTTTTTTTTTACATCGTTTAATGTGCAGTCGTTTTTATTAATCAGTTTAATCATCGTTTCATATAATTTATATATATAAAAATGAATTGCTGTTCGTTAGTCTCGCTAAAACTCGAGAACGGCTGGACCGATTTGGCTGATCTTGAACACTGGGGAAGCTGCGGGTACTGCTAGTTTTATATAAGAAGAAAGATATTATTATGTAGCCATAAAATATATTTATTGAAGTTTATACACGTAGTTACACTGCGCAACTGAATAACACAGTAATTTTCATAACACTTTTAATTAGAATTAGATTTATGCTGCGAGTATCGTTAGCGATAAAAATGAATTGCATAACGTCACATCCCTAGTCATGTGGTACTGGCAGATGACAACGTCATATAGGAAACTGTCACCCGCACCATGCTACAGCGCACATAGTATAGAGGCTGCCAAACAACGTTCCGCTTTATTTTCAGAGCCCGGTAGTAATAAAGCACTTCTAAGTTCTGAGTTTGCATACAAATCGAATTCAAAACAAGTAAACACAGTCTCGGCAACAGCGGCTAGAGTTACTAGAAGCGAAAACAATAATTTGGTACAGTCAAATAAAAAACTTTGTTATAAATGTGGTAAAGGTAACCACAACTTTTTGTAGGGTTGTTCCGAAGTCTCTAAGGTGTTTTTCGTGCGGATTGTAGAACTACACAGCTAAAACATGTCCAGTGTGTAGTAAGAAAGCTTTGGTCAGACAACCACTTCCGAATAAAAATTCAAAAAACTAATAAATCAGGTCTGTGCAGAGCCACAATCTCATACTGTTGTCAATTTTAATAAAACAACTTGCATACCTGACACAGTGCTGTATTCAATTGATGAAAAGGATGTTAGACCACATTTGCAGACTTTAGTAGACAACTTAGAGAGATTAAGGGATTACTGGATTCCGGTGCTTGCGCGTCAATTTTGAGTAACCAGGCGCACAAAGTATTTTTGAAAATGGGTTACAAATTACATGTGGATAATGACACCGCATTTTTTGTGGCAAATGGGGACAAACTCCATAGCTTGGGTTACATGTTTATTCCGATTACTTACAATTCTATGACTCACATTATTAAGTTTTTTGTTATTCCATCTATTGTAGTAAATGTTATTTTTGGTTGTGATTTTTGGAAAACGTTTCAATTAGCGTCGGGAATTTTCGATAATTTGGAGTTAAGTAAAGCACCTTCAAGATTTTACACTTTAAATGTTATTGATAATGAACCAGTTCATACCATAAAACCTTTTGAATCACTATCAAACCAGCAAAAAGAATTAGCGAACTCAGTAGTAAATAAATTTTTAGAGATTTCATCACAAAGAATAGGGTTAGGTAGAACTAACTTAATTGAACATATTATTGATCCCGGTGATGCTTTGCCTATTAAGATTAAACAATATCCACTTTCTCCGGAAAAGAAAGATGCGTTATGTAAGGAACTAGATAGAATGTTAGAATTAGATGTGGTCACTCCAAGTGAGAGTCCTTGGAATAACCCAGCGATCTTGTTTAAAAAGGCAAATGGAGACTGGAGATTTTGCTTAGATTGCCGGAAGTTAAATTCAGTAACAAAGGGGGATTCATATTCAATTCCGCACATTCCGCAAATTCTGGATAGCCTAAAAGAAGCTTAATTTTTGTCATCAATTGTTTTTGGCAAATTTCGTTAAGTGAAGATTCTCAAGAAAAAACGAGTTTCACATTTCCGGGTAGGGGTTTGTTTAAATTAAAAAGTTATGCCTTTTGGCTTATGCGGTGCTCCAGCACGACAAGAGAGATTGATGGATCGGTTATTTAATCAAAATTTTTGTAGTGATATAACAAATGGGCAAGTTTTTTGTTATATAGACGACATTGTGATTTGCTCTTCAGATTGTGAAACGCATTTAATTTTGTTAAATAGAGTTTTGGATAAATTAAAAATGGCTCAATTGTCTATAAATTTTGAAAAATGCAGTTTTTTTCGGAAATCATTACGTTATTTAGGGTACATGGTAGATGAATTCGGGTTACGGACTGATCCAGAGAAGGTTGCCGCGGTCATGAATTTGCCGACTCCAAAATCCGCACAAGAAGTAAAAATATTTTTAGACACATGTTCCTGGTATAGACGTTTTATTAGAAATTTTTCGACTCTAGCAGCCCCACTAAATAGATTAACTAGTTAAGGCAAGTACGCACCAAAATTTGAGTGGAGTGAACAAGCAGAGGTAGCATTTAACACTTAAAAATGCACTAGTAACGGCACCTGTGCTTGCGGTTCCGAATTTTGACAAGCCATATAAGGTGCATTGCGATGCTTCAGCTTATGGATTGGCGGCATGTTAACACAAGAGGTAGATGGACATGAGCATCCCATCGCGTATGTCAGTAGGAGTTTAAATAAAAATGAAAGAAATTACAGTGCGACAGAACGTGAAGCTCTTGCTGTCATTTTTGCAGTGGAGAAATTTCAAGCTTCTTTTGGTTCAAGAACAGTTACGATTATTACGGATCATGCATCGCTCAAGTGGTTTTTGAATTTGGAAAATCCCTCTTGAAGATTGGCCAGATGGGGTTGCAGATTGTCACAGTATAATTTTGTCATTGAGCATAGAAAGGGTACTGATAACGTAGTTCTGGATACCTTGTCGAGACTCATAAAGGTCGACGTGATTAATGATCGACGAAGTAGTTCGGGACAACAGACTATCATTGATGACTGGTATGACAAAATATTTAATGGTTGTAAAAATAATCCAGCCAACTTTCCGAATTTTTGCATTTTAAATAATAAATTGTTTCGCTTCAGTAAATGTAAATACTAGCTTTTGAGTGAGTTCGATTGGAAAGAGGTAGTCCATAAGAGTGACATTAATAGGATTTTGAAAGAAAACCATGCAGATGCAACTGCTGGTCATTTCGGCGTGTTCAAAACTCATCGTAGACTATCGCTTCTATACTTTTGGCGCGGTATGTACAAGGATGTGGTTGATTATGTTAAAAATTGTGATGTTTGTGCTGCTTATAAGCATACAACAACAGCCCCTAGTTTATTAGGAAAACCCAAAGTCTGTAGTAGACCATTTCAGGTTATTTCTGCTGATCTAGTAGGACCTTTGCCCAGATCTAGATCAGGATTTACGTTTCTTTTTGTAGTAACCTGTTGCTTCTCGAAGTATACAATTTTTTTTTCCGTTAAGGCATGCCACTGGTGCCGCTGTTGTAAAGGCGCTTGAGAATTTATTCCGAATTTGCATTATACACCATTGAATACACCACAAGTAAATCTTGTAGAGATGTATAATAAGAATATTATGACTGCAGTAGCTGCTTTTGCGAAAGACAACCACAGGTCCTTGGATGAAAATTTGTATAAAGTCCAATTTGCCATAAGCAGTGCGGTTAATCCCCGTTCTTTCTTGTCCATGGAAGAGAACCGGTACTAAATGGTTCCTTTTATAAGGACTCGGACAAGGATTACGAGGTAGGGATGCCAAGGGAGGAATATGCCGAAAACTTTGGAATATTACAGGACATATTTCGTCAAGTTAGAGAAAATTTCTTCCAGGCTCATGCAGAGAATGCAACGCATTATAACTTGCGACGAAGACCAGCAAAATATGCGATAGGCGATATTGTGTGGAAAAAGACTTATACACAAAGCGATGCTGAGAAATTCTTTACAGCCAAGTTTGCTCCTAAGTATGAAAAGTGCAGGGTAGTTAAATTTTTGTCACCTCTGGTGTATGAGTTAGTTAGAGTAGCTGACAACCATCCTATAGGTACTTGGCATATTAAGGGCTTTAAGAAGTAAATATTTAGCGTTACATTTTATTTAGTCGTTACTGTTTGAATATTTAAGTTTCAACGATATTCAATTAGTATTATTGTGAGAGTAGTGATGTACTGACTTAGCAGTTACATTACCATGGTTTAGATGGGGATTGATGAAGTTGATGTAAGTAAGGTTAGGATGCATTTGATTTGAGTGTTCGGGGAAGACTAGCGAAAGGGAGTAAATAACCTGTAATGCTGATATTACTGTATAAAAAAAGAAGAACGAAGTGGGGTAATATATAAGATTTCATGTGAATGTAACCGTTGCTATATAGGACAAACTAAACAATTCTTAGTGTCGAGAATCAAACAACATAGGAACGATTGTAAAAATATTAACGCTGCAAAAGAAAATAAGACTGCTTTAGCATCCCATCATTTCGACCAACATCATAACTTTAATTTTGAAAATACAAGAATATTAGATAACGAAGTAAATTGGCTTGAAAGAAATATTAGTGAAATGTTTTTTATTAAAGTAAATAACACAGTGAATAAAAGAACAGACACAAATAACTTGAGCATTTTATACAATGATATTTTAAGGAAGTATAAATCTGTAATATAATATAATTAACTGTATGGAGTTTTCCTGAAAAAGTAAAAAAGTTTTTTAAAATTAATAATTTAAATTTGTAAGTACTTAGCAACTTTTAGCATTTGAATGAGTAGGTGCTTGATATGGTAACATTTTTGTACTCAATCGGACATTAAAGGTTTGACCACAGAACACTAGTACTCACGGGGTTTGACAGTTTTGACATTCGTGTAGAACAACGGGGCTTCGACCGTTACCTAATAAAAGTTAAAAAATTTAAAACTGATTGGAAGATGGAATTTAACATAAGTTAATAAAGATATAAAAGAAGTATTGATTCTACTACATGTGATTACAATTATTGTAGTTTCCAATCCGTAGTTAGTCCATTGATAGTATGTAGATTTGACTTTTTACAATGCAGTGTGTCCGTTTCTATCTTATACATAGTTTGTTGTTTTTAGACACGACTATTGAAGAAATTTTGAGAACACAATGAGAATACAACAAGTAATAATTATTAAATAGAAATTGTAACGTATAATCCCTTAGCTTGTTAATTTAAATGACATCCCAACTAGCACCGAAGCGTTAAAAAAACTCTCATATCATTTGTGTAAAGATTCCATTCGAAAATTAAAGTGTTCAGAATACCTGTAAAAGAGCGTTATAGAGTCCTCTAACTCACTTATAACCACGAAAGAGGCCCACGATTTTGAGAGTAAAGGCTTTAGTAAGGCCTGTAAAACGGTGTCATTGAGGTGCTTAAGTTATAGAAAGCCTGTAGTACGGTGTCATTGAAGTGCTAAAGTTACTATAGAAGAGCGTTTATTCACTCTCAGCTAGAACTTTTACCGGTATAGTTGTAGTTGTAGAATGGTTATTTGACACCCTGACTCTTATTAGTTTCGTAAAAAATGGTCAAGTGAGCATGTTACCGATTCTTGAGTACATTTTTACCATACACGTTGTATTTCTTTGAAAGTAACAGTATTAAAGTGACAAGAAAATATTGGTCGGAGTGTGTGCAATACTAAATTACAGTAAGTATAATAACTTGAAGTTATGCATGTTTTGTGAAGTGAAAATAATATGCCATTGTAATTTTACGGTAATGTATACCATATTTCCCATCTCAATTTTAATGCGCTCAGAATTTATTAAGGATTTGAAATGAAACATAAGTGAATATAAAATAGACGACTCAATTTTAAAATTTTTTGTATCCTTGCTGTATGTCCATTAGTTTGATAAATCGATTGGCATGACTGGAATGACAAAATTCACATAAATAGGTAAGTATTTTACAGCGAAAATTGTTTATCTCAGTAATTTATAGGTTAGGTCGCCAATGCAAATGGCGAACTTACATTTAAGACTTAGGTATATACTCACCTAAGTCATCTATTACACTTTTTGAGATAGAACACCCTTAGCCAAGGGTATTATGCAGTCTTCAGTACTCTTAATGGTGTCATAATTGTCTCAAATAATTACGCTTACCTTAGCCAAGATAATACTACCGAATAAGCATTTTACAAACTGATTGAATTAGGGTTCTTTATTGAAATAATAAAAACCAGCGAGTAATTTTTTTTTATGTAGATATAATAATAATTACCTACTAAAAAGTACACAATGGCTAAAATTCTTCAGTTTTTTTTTTATAAGGTGTCTATATTAGATTCTAATTGTCAATGTTGTAGTAATGTCACAGGATCAGTTTTTATGATAGTTCGGGTTTCAATATGTTATTCAGTACAGTCGTAATTTACGATCATTTTCTTACTCGCAGAATAAGTCCAGTCGCTTAGTCTTTTGCGGTCTACGAGCGGAGACAGACGTGATTGTGTTGTCAGCGGAAGTTTGCAAGGTCAGTCTCTTTAATAAATACTGTCACTAACCACATAGCCATGCAGTAGTTGCCTAATCTAAGGCTATTGTCGCATAATATTATATATTTTGGTACCTAATACTTTTCTCTCTGCCGTCCAGTTGCGATTGCCACGACTTATCATAAAAACATTGTAACGGAAAACGATATTAAACTTTTATACTTATCACTTGGTACTCATCATATGGTAGCCAGACTCAAACTTAAAATATAAAATCAAATTGATTAACATTTCATCGTTAAAATAAACGAAATTTCATTTTTATTTCATCAGAGTCGCAGATCATTTAAAATTGGCTGGTAGCAAAGACTTGCCGTCACGCCACTAGTTCTGTCTCGCTCTCCCGCGTGTGATAAATGGTGTATATGTTCCCAGCCGGTTCACTCCGTTATCGTTAGGTATGAAACTACAAGTACGTGGCGCGTTTGAACTATCGTACTTAATCTACGTAGGTACTTAACTCACCGGGGCTGCCGCGCGTTGGTAGTTCCTTGTTAGTTCGTTCGATACCTACCTACCACGCGTTGATTCACGCGCGTCGCCCGTGTTTTGCTTACGATATTGACGAAAATAAAAATGAAATGACAACTTTTGCTATCATATATCTTTTACCTATACAGAAGGGCTAGCACAGGGCGCATTTAAGACATGAGAAAAGTTTTGCATCGCGCTCACTGACATCGCGCAGCCTCAAGAGCGAGCGCGACGGAGAACTTTTGTCACGTCTTAGTTGCACCCCGTGCTAGCCTTTCTGGATGTTGCAAAAAGGGTATAATAAGCCGGGATTTCAACTCCCCGTACTAAAAAGTCACGTAACCAACAAAGTTTGTATGGAGAAGCAAATTTTTTTCTCGCGAATTTTCAAAAGTCGTAGAACAAAAGTTTTCAGAATGACGAGTTGTGTGACCCCCTTTCAGCTTACTATAAGTACCATTTTTGCAAAACCCTGTATACCGTTCACTTAACTTATCGTTACTTAAAATAATTTTCTCACAGCAATAAGTTTGTGGGGTTTCTGTGCTGGTGTGTAATGATGTTTTCGTTGCGAGAGATATTAATTAAAAGTCTATATACGTAACACAGTCTTTATTACACTAATTTTTACACCCACAAAAAGATAGAAGGAGAGAGAGCAAGGAAATAGATAGTACATACAGTTCACACGACAGAAAGAACGCAAGCACAAGGATAGTAGAAATAACATATAATAAATTACGAAGCTTTTAAAGAATAGGTACGTAAGCTAGTAATGGCGAATAAGCGAGTGGTACGGGTCTCTCGTCTAGCGTGCGGATTGCGACTGTCTGCAGTTAAAACTTTTAACTTGAAAAAATGAATCTCAGCTGATGCGCGGGCGCCGCTAACGGTAAAGCTGAGGCGCGGAGTGCGGGAGGCAAGATATTATTACGTCACCTCGACCAGTTGTCCGTGAGGCTCAAGTTCAAGGATATAATAGATGTCTATATGTATTTTATTTATTATTTAATATTATTTATTTTATTTATTTATTATTTGTTATTATAATAATTAATATGTAGTATATAGGTGTATGTGTGTAGACTATAGGTGTGTAAGCTTAATTGTATTATGTAAATATTATTTTGTATAGTTTATGTATTTATGTTACGTATCAAATTTTTTATAAATGCGAGTCAGCCACAAGTTCATGATTGACAATAATTTGCATTTTTATTTCAGTATGCCGTTCAAAGTGGTACAAACCTTTGAAGGAAAAAAAATTAAATTATTTACCGTTCCCTCTGGCTGGGAAACTAACAATGTACTCAGATATCCAAATAAATGCATACTAAAATATGCAAAAGACGAAAATTCAACACCAACGCCAGACAGGGAAGTCATAAAATGTAAGGTTAAACGACAAAATGTATTAAGCTATGAAGCAGGAGCAAAACTTGTGTCTGAAATGATGAAGCACAGTGACACTGAGGAAAAAGTTCTTAATAATATTAATATACGCAGCGGCGATGTCTACAAAACAAAACCACTTTGAACCTGAATTCAGTGGCACAAGATATGGTAAGAACTACAAATTTTGTGCAGGTCATGTCATTACTTTCATCATCATCATCAGCCAACAATCATCCACTGCTGGATATAGGCCTCGCCAAGGAGCGCCACAACACTTAGTCTTCTGCCTTGCTCATCCAGCCACTACCGGCCACCTGTCTGTAATGCACCGATGTCACTTAAAAAGGTAGAACTCATTTTCCCTGTGACGGGACTCATTTATGCCCCCCGATAGGGTATTTGGTGTTTCTGAAAAAGAAATCAAAAAGAGAAATACCATTGTACTGCCGAATGAGTATGTTGATATAGTAAAAAAACATGCAACTTTATTTCATCTGGAGAACATTGAAGTATGTGACTGGAAGACAGCAAGCCAGCAAATCCACAAGAGAACCCAGGCTTTACATTTCAAAATAATGACTTGCAAGAGGTTTGTGTTCACAAGAATGAAAAGAGAACCGCGAGGAATTATAGTGAGAGGTGAACCATCATACCACAATGATATCAGCGCTCGACGTTCCTTCACTAAACCAGGCAAATATGCTTCAGACATTTTACGAGAGCTTATCATTGTCTCTTCTAATATAAAAAAAGCAAAACTTGATGACGTAGATAAGCTACTGACAAAACATTTTGGCAAAGAGTGGAGACAAAGAGATGAACTTAACTATTACAAAACTGTAATAGACCGCAACAGAAATAATGATGAAACTAATGATGTGAATTATAGTGACTTAGATGAGACTATGTGTGAAGAATATGTTGAAGAACCTTGTGTTAGCGATCTGATATAATGAAAAAAGGGTAATTTTTATTAGACACTAAGACTAAATGATTGCTCATATTTCTTTATTTTGATAAATAAAGAATCATCTTCAAATTTCAGGTTTCAACTGTTTTATTTATATAAAAACTTTATTATTCAAAAGTAGTCTAATCCTGACAGCTTCCTAACAAAATTAGTCAAATCCGGTATGTTTTCCTTCAAAACTAGTCAAATCCATTTATAAATCACATTTTTGTCCATAAAAATAAGCATTAACTTTATTTCTGTAATTTTTTAAAATTATTCTTAACTACACAATAATCTATAGTTGCCATTCTAAGCCTCACAACGGATTTAATCATGGCGGGACACAAAAGTAGTATTTTCTCAATTTGGCCTAAAGTGGACTTGACCACTATTGAAAATTACCTCCTGAATTCTATCTGACTTACAAAAAATATTTGATCCACTTGGATGGATAGCACCTAGCATTATTTCAGAAAAAATTATAATTCAAAAACTATGGTCAGAGGGAGTTAATTGGGATGAAAGAATTAGTTTAAACTTAGAAAAGGAATGGCTTAATAAAATAAGAACAGATTTTAAAAGAGTTGAGGATATTTCTATCGATAGATGGCTAAAGACTTTAACAGCGAAGATTCAACGAGTAGAACTACATGGGTCACAAATATTGTAGCAGCTAGAACAAAGGTGGCACCACTCAAAACAATTTCACAATAGATGAATCAGTCAACAAGGTTAACTGGCGATCCTAATAGATGGAAGGTATTTGTAGCCAACCGAGAAGTCGAAATAAATAACAACTTAAACCACAAAAAATGGCATCATGTGAGATCAGAGGACGATATGTATATATATCGAAGCTTGTTTGCAGACTGATAATTTAAATCCTCTTACACCGGGTCATTTTTTGATCGGTGAAGCTCCTATCAACATTCCATCACCTGATTTAAGAAGTACAAATATACATCACCTTACGCGATGGCAATTCACACAAAAATTAGTGCAAGATTTTTGGCATCGTTGGCAACAAGAATATCTCTCACGACTACAACAAAGACCGAAATGGCTAAACAAAGTAAATGAACTACAAGTAGGCCAAATGGTTCTCATAAAAATGGATAATTTACCTCCTGGAAAATGGGCTTTGGGCCGCATAGTTGAGAAGCATCCAGGAACTGATGGACAGACCAGAGTTTACAGTGTCAAATGTGGTAACAACATTACTAAACGTTGTGTTACTAAATTATGCTTGTTACCAATAGAAACTTAACAATATTTATATACACAGTCTGGCCATAAATACTGTTACAATTAAAAATAAGAAAGATATTACATTTGAATTTGGAATCTGTCATTTTTATACGATTGCTCATTGTGTTTTCTAATTTTGGCGCCAATACATTTTATAATATTTTGCGATATTAAAATGGAGTGGGGTGATAAAGAGAACCGAATCGCTGTGATTGCATTACACAAAGTTGGTATGGAGCCAAATGCAATTTTTAAAACTCTCCATACGCTTGGTATTAGTCAAATGTTTGTGTACCGGGCTATCAATAGGTACAATGAGACCTCTGTTTGTGACAGAAAAAGATCTGGCCGTCCACGTAGTGTTCGTACGAAAAAGGTGGTCAAAGCAGTAAGGGAAAGAATTCGCAGAAATCCTGTCCGAAAGCAAAAGATTTTATCTCGGGAGATGAAGATAGCACCCAGAACCATGTCGCGTATTTTAAAAGATGACTTAGGACTTGCAGCCTATAAGAGACGCACTGGTCATTTTTTAACTGATAATTTAAAAAAGAATAGGGTGGTAAAATCGAAAAAACTTCTGAAGCGGTACGCAAAGGGAGGTCACAGAAAAATTTTGTTTACGGATGAGAAAATCTTTACAATTGAGCAACATTTTAACAAACAAAACGACCGTATTTATGCTCAAACCTCTAAGGAAGCTTCCCAATTAGTCGGCAGAGTGCAACGTGGGCATTACCCGACTTCAGTGATGGTTTGGTGGGGTGTTAGCTATGAAGGAGTGACAGAGCCATATATTTGTGAAAAAGGTATCAAAACATCGGCACAAGTGTATCAAGATACCATTCTTGAGAAGGTAGTTAAGCCCCTTAACAACACCATGTTCAATAACCAAGCATGGTCTTTTCATTTTCAACAAGACTCGGCGCCGGGTCATAAAGCTCGGTCCACGCAGTCTTGGTTAGAAGCGAACGTTTCGGACTTCATCAGAGCTGAAGACTGGCCGTCGTCTTCTGGCCCGATCTTAATCCGCTGGATTATGATTTATGGTCAGTTTTAGAGAGTACGGCTTGCTCTAAACGCCATGATAATTTGGAGTCCCTAAAACAATCCATACGATTGGCAATGAAGAATTTTCCCATTGAAACAGTGCGTGCTTCTATTGATAACTGGCCTCAACGTTTAAAGGACTGTATTGCAGCCAATGGAGACCACTTCGAATAAGCTTTTTATATTTTAAATTGTTTTATATTTATGTATAAAACTAACACACTGACACACACTGTCTTGACAATATTTATGGCAAGACTAAGTATTATATGTATTTAATCATAATATGTAAGATAAATTTGTGTTATCAATCAATTCTTTAAATATTTTCATAAATTTCAAATGTGTACAAGTTTTTAGACTTCGTTTGTTTACATTTTCTAATACATTCTCTTGTATAGTATTCTATTAGAAAAAGGTCCAGCCCTTTATAGTGGGCGGTATGTTGGTTGTCATAAGCAATTTTAGTTAAATAAACAAGTTCGAAGGAAACACTCAATGCTGGATAACTTTGCAAACAACCAATATCTCTTTAACTACAGTAGCAGAAATACACAACATGAATGATTTTGCCGAAGCCGATCACCATCAACCTCCACCTAGGGATGTTTAAGCAGCAATTACAGATAATGTCTCTTTAAATGCAGCAGCAGATATCCACAATGATCCCCATTTACCCAAGATTTCGTGGAAGCGGAAAACCAAAAACCTCCAGCAGTATCACTTACAGATAATATAACTTTTACCACTACAACATCTTTTGATGAAGTCTTTGAAAAACATCTCCATTTTACAGAATCAGAATCATCATCAGCACCAAATGCAAAAACTGGTCTTAAGCGATTTTTCAGGCGCCTGGAGAGAATTTTACGAACTAGAAAAATTAAACAAGTATTAAAAGCAGATACAGTCAGGAGTACCTCAAAAAAGATGCCAAAAAGATATATAGAAGTTGTATGTGCCCCCTGACACACATATGGTTCAGGAACGTATTAGTTATTTCTAAGCACAAGTTTCCTGAGCCATATGTGGTTCAGCGGACAGGGAACGTGTTAATAAATTCTAATGAAAAATAGAATTTTAATTCATCATAATCGCGTAATTTATGAAAAAAGTCAGTGTCCTTCATTTTCGGCAACTTTTCTAAATCATTTTTACCAATGATGTGCTATTATTGTACTGACCTAAACAAGTTATATAAAATTAAAAATAAATGAATCCAATGATTCCATGCTCTAAAAATTGGTAAATTACCTAAATAACTTTAAAAAAAAGCGTAAAACTATGTGAACTATTCAAACGAACCATTTACTGACACTCATTTAATGACGCGAATTTCCACTTTAGCTTCTCAATAGAGCTATAGTAGTTTTATGATATTGAATGTGTCAACACTGACGTGTATCATTGACCAGGATTTTATATATGTTCCATAAACGAGAATTGTGCACTGCACATTGAACACAAACTAAAATGTATCTTGTTACACAGACAAAGTAGTTTTTCCCTATCATTCACTTTACGAGCTAAGCGAAAGGGGTCTTAGCGGTAGCGCTTTCTTTCTAATGTTGCTAGAGTAAATAAATAAATGGATTGGTAGTTTATAACCTAGAAAAAAAAATTAAACAGACGATTATAAATTAAAAAAAAACGTGACAACCCTGCGCCAACGACGAAAACCGGCATTTCGCGTGACTTTGTCCACTGTATTTTTTTAGTTACGCTGTGTCAATACGATCAGTAATTTTACTTTTATTATGATGACAACACTGACTTTTAAATTATAGTGGACGTATTTGTTGTAGTAGGTACTTGTGGTTTGTATTTGTATTGTGTTTTTCGACAAAATCGTTGTTAGTACACATTATTTGCTATTATTGAGAAAAATGGTAAATATTTGTTGTGTAAAGAGCTGCAAATGTAGACTGGCGCCTGGTAGCTGGCTATCTATGCACAGGTACGTAAAATATACTAAAACATTATGTAGGGTGAATAGATTTTTTCAGAAAGGTAGAAATTTTTTAGAAAGGCGAAAACGTAATGATTATAATTATACTATTTTGTGGTCGTTATGGTACCGGTGGATTAACAAATTAAAGTTTATCATGTATCAAAGGGTCGAGCAGGATAAGGTAAGGCCAGCGGCCCCAGAAAGATATTTTGAAAATAACTTATGTGGTAACATTGGCGAGGTGCAAACATACCATTAACAAAATTTCAGCTTCTTATGTCGCTGCGTTTTGGAGATAATTGATCAAATAGACGCTAAAGTGGGTATTTTTTTAAACTGTTTTTTTCATAAACTTTCACAGCTACACTAATGAAACAAAAACTATTCGTTAGAAGAAATACTAGTGTACGTTATATATTTTTTATAGATTTTTTCGATTGTATTTTCTATTTGAAAAATACAAAAAAATATTTTTTTATAATTTTATTTATAGTTTACGCAAAGACACAATCACCGAAAAAATATATAGTGTAGCCCACTATGTCTAGTATTATTACCAAAAAGTTCATAAATATAAAATGGATGCAACACTTCCAAAAAAAAAATATTGGTACCTCCTATGACGGTTATAGGGAATAATGACTTTACATTTATCTTTTGACGCGACGCACCCTCGCTCCGGTCGAGCTCGTCCGTAGGTACGTTTTGACTGTTAGTATAGGTGTCTCAGAACTATGTTTTATTTCCTTTAGAAACCAAAATTAGGCAAATCAATACAGCTGTTCTCGAGTTTTTGTGAGTAACAAACATTAATAAATTTTAATATATTATTATATAGATTAAACTTTTCACTATCACAACACTTAAAATTAAATGAAAATATTATATATTGTAATACAAATTATATTAATCTTCATCACTTTCCTTATTCTTAACCAACTTTGAGTTTCTCACTTTCTCTCCAGGATGACTTCAGCGCATTTGTTATTGGCGAAGATTTTGGCCTGAAAAATAATGGATTCGTTGCCTAAATTGACACTCATTCTAGACTTAAGACCATAGAACACACCGTACATCAGATCCTTTCTTGGATCCATCCGTAAGCCATACACGACTGCCTTCTTGTAAGACTCTTGGCCGTTTAAGTACATGTCCCGATTGCGAGGACCTATTTTGTATAGTTTTGTAAAGTTAAACTGTGCTTATGCCATCCGCTGTCATATTTAGAGTGTATTCAGCCCTTTTGAACGTCCCACTGCTGGGCACGGGCCACGGCACATTCAATGCAAGGGGGATCAGGCCACATCGCAGGCCTAGTGCGGGTTGGTGTACTTCACGTGACATTCCTCACGATGTTTTCCTTCATCGTAAGGCAAGTGGTAAACATGATAGAAAAGATTCGCACATGAAAATATCAGAGGTGCGAGGCACGGATTTGAACCCACATCACTCAGTTATCCAAGCGATCGTGTTACCACTGTGCTACCACTTTCCTTATATTTAGAGTATTATGTTCGAACGTCGACTCTTTGAGTTGTATAGCATATATAGCAATTGCAACTTTACATTCGATTGGGTTCAGAGCCTGTAGAGACAAGATTTCTGACACATCTATACTAACTGTCAAAACGTACCTACGGACGAGCTCGACCGGAGCGAGTGTGAGTCGCGTCAAAAGATAAATGTAAAGTCATTATTCCCTATGACCGTCATAGGAGGTACCAATATATTTTTTTGGAAGTGTTGCATCCATTTTATATTTATGAACTTTTTGGTAGTACTACTAGACATAGTGGGCTACACTATATATTTTTTCTGTGATTGTGCCTTTGCATTAACTATAAATAAAATTATAAAAAAATATTTTTTTGTATTTTTCAAATAGTAAATACAATAGAAAAAATCTATAAAAAATATATAATATACACTAGTATTTCTTCTAATGAATAGTTTTTGTTTCATTAGTGTAGCTGTAAAAGTTTTTGAAAAAAACAGTTTTAAAAAATACCCACTTTAGCGTCTATTTGATCAATTATCTCCAAAACGCAGCGACATAAGAAGCTGAAATTTTGTTAATGGTATGTTTGCACCTCGCCAATGTTACCACACAAGTTATTTTCAAAGTATCTTTCTGGGGCCGCTGGCCTTACCTTATCCTGCTAGACCCTTTCATGCCCAAAAAACACCTGCTTAGATATTACTTACCAGAGTTAACTACTAATATACTAATATACTTTTCGTACTTTTTGCTCAAAAGTCACATTCAATCCCACATAAAACGAACATAACGATAGTCATTCTAGACCTCTAGACACGGAGTGATTGTTATACTGAAATTCATTAAGCCCCTAGGTACAAAATGGGATTCAATTCTGGAACAATTAAATATGTAGTTAAAATTTGTATTTAAAGTTACATATTTAAAGGAGAGGAGGAAACGGCCAACTTGAAGTAAACGCGGAGTATTGCATTGTAATCATTGATTATTTTACTATCCTAATAATTTATTGTTTTATTATATTTTATTAATTATTATTATTATATCTACTTATATAAATAAAAATTAATCCCCATTTTCCTTGGTCACGGCATCACGCGTGAAGTAGCTGGACTAATTTCGCTAATTCTCTTTTTGTTGTGTTTGTTATTGTCAGGAGAAGGTTTGAACATTATTAGGGCGTTATCATACTAGCGGTTTCTGAGCGGCTTAAGGGCGGAGCGGGTGCGCAGCGAATACGCCGCGGACGCGCAACGAACCCGCCGCGCATGCGCAGCGAATACGTCGCGGACGCGCAACGAGATCGCCGTGAATGTTAGCGTGGACGCCATTTTGTACACTCTCGTACGAACTGCGAACGCCAGCGCGTCCGCCCCGCCTCACTTCAGTTCAAAACGAGACACGAATGTGTGTGGACGTATCATCATGACATCGTTGGGAGATTCAGATATTGATACAGAGATATTTATAAGTGAAATTCAAAGTCGTCACGTAATATGGGATCAAAAAAGAAGAGAATATAGTGATCGTAATTTAAAGAAAAAAGCATGGGAAGAGATTTGTAATTTATTTATTCAAGGTTTTAAGGAAAAAACAGTGAAGGAGAAAAATGAAGCAGGTAAGCGAAACACAATAATATTTATATGTATCTATGCTGCCATGGTAATGCCCCGTCATTTGAAACAAAATAGTCGGCAAATTTATCTCTTATCGTAATACCTGAAAGTCTACAAACATTTTCAACGTGTGGATTGTCATAAAGTCCAAATATTCGTGGTACTTTTTTACGACGCCTTATTACCTTAACTTTAGATCGTACAAAATTATGCAATATACAACAAGTTTTGACTATTTCTTCACCAAAATCTGTTCCAACATTTAATGGTCGATGAAAAATACGCCATTTATTAGTCATGATTCCAAAAGTGCACTCTATATATCTTCGTGCTCGGCTTAATCTATAATTATATATTCTTTTTTTAGGCGTTAAATAGTTGCCGGCATACGGTCGTTGCATGTATTTTGACAATGGAAATGCTTCGTCACCAATAAAAGTAAAGGGCAACGCTATTTCATTGTTTGTTATTTGTTTCGGTTGCGGAATATTTAAACGATTTTTTTCTATATCACTTCTCAATTGGGTTCTGTCAAATATAGTAGAATCTGAACTTTTTCCATAGGAACCGACATCAACAAATATATACTTGTAGTTGGAGTCACACACGGCTAGCAAATTCATCGAAAAATACTTTTTGTAGTTAAAATATAGTGAGCCGGTATGACACGGCTTTATCATCCTAATATGTTTGCCGTCCACTGCACCTATGCAGTTAGGGAAATCAGCATTTTCTAGAAAGCCTTTACTAATGTTTTCCCAGTCTTTTGTTTGCTTGGGTGGCATACAAATATAAAATAAGTTTTTAATAATAGCTTGACATGTCTCCCGAACTATTTTTTGTATTGTTGAAAATCCTCTTCTAAATGAAAAATGCAGCTCCATTAAAGAGCACCCAGTTGCCAAATACCTGAAATATTTTGTTTTGTTACAGTTGTTACATTGCAAAAGAAGTGGAAAGGTATCCGTGACGCGTATGTCAAAGATAGGAACAAAAAAATCAGGAGTGGCTCCGGTGCATCTACTTCTAAAGAATACTTGTATTCACATTTGCTTTCATTTTTGAATACTACTACGCAGACTCGCCCTTCGAAAACCCCGCCACCAGCATTTTCAGATGATGAGAATACATTGAACATAGGCAATGATGATACAACAAATGTTACAAAAAGGAAGAAAAAAGCTAATGATGCTGAGGATAAAATGATTATAAACTTATTACATAGGATGGGAGAGAGGATGAATAAAGAAAAAAAAGTGGTGACTATGAGCCCGAATATAACTTTGCGTTATCTCTGGTTGAAGATTTAAAATCAATTCACCCAGACTATAAAATGGATGCTAAAATGGAGATCATGGGAGTTTCGAAAAAATATAAGCATATGTCTAACAACTATCCTCCAAACTATCCAGGATATTTTACAAGTCCAGAGCCACCTAGAAGTAATTCATTGCAACCAGTTAATTCTTCACCAAGTCTTTATGACGAGAACAGTAACGCTGAAGATACAATTTATAGTGATTTATTTTCAGAATAGTAATTTCTTAAATCTTGTGAAATCTTAATTGTGAAAATAATTTAATCACTAATAATATAAATTTAATATTAAAGAAGTATTAACAATTATCTCCTGTGTATTTATTGTTTAAAAACATACCTTATAGTAATTACGAGCCTTTCTTCAGGTGATACTGATAATCTCAAATGTGTGTCTTCATGTCTTAAGTCAGTTTGTATCAGATGCAACAACTCATAAAATGTAGGTTTTGACATTCGCAGGTAAGAACGAATTTTTTTAGGATTATTTTTTATTCGTTTGCAAAACAACACAAAGTAGTCGCTCTCTTCCAGTTGATTAATTGATAATGGATCCTCCCAAAATCGTCGATGCTTTTGTTTTCGTCTCCTGCGTCTTCGAAGTAATAAAACCAACAGCAGTGTTTGCTCGTCGAAATCCATTTTGTTACTGAGTGTACGCCCGCGCGCCCGTTCCGCCCTTAAGCCGCTCAGAAACCGCTAGTATGATAACGCCCTTAATTATACCTATTAGAATTCCATATCCATATAGATTAAGATCCCAGAGCGTTCTGACATAACTTATTTTCACATGGATGAAACCTTCACGACTTAGTAGCGTCTAGTATACTTTTTAATACCTGCCTACTTGTGAAGCTTGCCCTGTGACACCTGGGCAGGTACCAGGTGAGAAAGGTAACTAAAAATATGAGTTATCTTACTTAAATTTGTATGGCTGATTTTTATATATATTTTGTAGAATATTATTCTAAACTAGAATTATAAAGTGTCAGACACTTTTCATGGACCAGAGCTTTTGTCAGACGCTTTAAAGCTCGACAAAAAATTAATGAACTTTACTTATTTTTTCATGTCTGAATTTTAAATATGTTATTCAAGTAACTATTACAAAGTTATATTTCATCAGTCAGACAAATTCGAGTGACCAAACATCCCCTAAACACAAAATTATTCAGCCGGGAGTGCGAGCGCGAGAGCACTATGCGCATGGGTCTCAGAGTAAAAAATTGAAATGTATTGAAAATACTTACTAATTTCAATCCAAGATTTTTGCATCCTTATTTCAATAAGATCCCTTATAAAAAAAAAGATTTACAAAAAATTCAACCCATGCAAAATGTATATCTATATATTTATCAAGTTGAATCTTTTTTTCTTTAAAAAAAATGTCAGTTTGACTGTGACTGTTTCACAAGAAAACCAATAGACACATTTTTATGAAATTGAGTATGGTCATAGGGGGTATCAGTACTGCAGGATTTGTTATTTCTGAGAAATCATATCAGTACTCAACAATTATTATGTAAAAAAATGTTCTAAAAACGCATTCTACACACCGGAAACCAAATTCTTAGATTGAAATTAAATATATGACTGGATACGTTATAACTCATAGTATATATTTCTGACAACTGAGATATTTACCTGAAGTAACGAGAATCCTATATATTGACCAGAATAACCAACTAAGATTATACCAAATTTCATCATAACGTGTCCAGTGATTTTCTCGTCACAGACAGACAAACTATATATTTGGCCTCTGTATCGATAATAATGACTATTTATTTATTTATTTACTTGTTTATGTAATGGATAAAAGAATAGTTATATAAGAATAATATAATAAGATTTTTAATTTAAATATTTAATGTACAGATTCGAATAAATTAGAATTTTATTATAATACTAGCAAATCATCAAAATCGGTCCAGCCATTTCAGATATATATATTCTTTTGACAGATACCACATCTAGATGTGAACTTAGATTACTATGTTAAAGCATAAATCTATAGGCGTGACTGTTTTTCAGTAAAGTGTACCACAAAACGCTCTGGTTGTGGGATAGTGTTTGGTCTCGCTTCGCTCGCCCTAATAAATAAAAGATTGTATGTTTTTTCTTTATGCATTTCTAAACTATATATTCTATCTGATGAAATTTTGGTAAGGTCTTCTAAGGACGCCGAGGGTTATTGACCAAAAAAAATTAACTTTGTGTGTATCAAATAAATATAAGAATTTGCACAGGTTTTTTAATTTTTTTATTTTATTTTTAATTTACATGTAGTTATTTAATAGCATTGAGGGAATATGTTGGTAGGAATATAGTTTTATAGTAATAGTAACATAGGTGTTCATTTTAAGCTAAATTCTAACTTCCTATTCTCTAATCTACTATTGTTTCCGCTATATTTACACAATGCACATATCAGTAGGTGCTTTACTTTACGAATATTTTTATTAATTTATATTCTGTAGGTACTTCAGGTGTGTATATATTTTTGTGTTTAGGGGATGTTTGGTCACTCGAATTTGTCTGACTGATGAAATATAACTTTGTAATAGTTACTTGAATAACATATTTAAAAGTCAGACATGAAAAAATAAGTAAAGTTCATTAATTTTTGTCGAGCTTTAAAGCGTCTGACAAAAGCTCTGGTCCATGAAAAGTGTCTGACACTTTATAATTCTAGTTTAGAATAATATTCTACAAAATATATATAAAAATCAGCCATACAAATTTAAGTAAGATAACTCATATTTTTAGTTACCTTTCTCACCTGGTACCTGCCCAGGTGTCACAGGGCAAGCTTCACAAGTAGGCAGGTATTTAAAAGTATACTAGACGCTACTAAGTCGTGAAGGTTTCATCCATGTGAAAATAAGTTATGTCAGAACGCTCTGGGATCTTGGTATAATAGTAAGACAGGACAACGTCTGTCGGGTCAGCTAGTCC
Source organism: Boloria euphrosyne (assembly GCA_951802675.2). Taxonomy (NCBI): domain Eukaryota; kingdom Metazoa; phylum Arthropoda; class Insecta; order Lepidoptera; family Nymphalidae; genus Boloria; species Boloria euphrosyne. The sequence continues at coordinate 2,698,499 of OX637895.1, forward strand.
TTACTATTATTATAAATGCGAAAGTAACTGTCTGTCTGTCGTGCTTTCACGCCAAAACTGATTTCAATTAAATTTGGTAGCTTAGAGCCTGAGAAAGGACATAGACGATAAAAGGTAAAATTTTACACGCTGGCGAAGCAGCGGGCACAGCCAGTAATATTATAAATGCGAAAGTAACTGTGTTCATCTGCAACCTTTTCACTCCTAAACCACCTGTTGTGATGAAATTTGGTACAGAGATAGTATAGACCATGAGGAACGACATAGGCTACATTTTATACTGAACCAATTTTGATGAAATTTTATACAAAGATAATACAGACATTTTATCGCGAAAATAGGTGTTGGAGGCGCGTTATAACTGAAATCCACACGGGTGAAGCCGCGGGGTAGAAAGCTAGTTTTCTATATATTTATTTTAGCCAATATCCAAGACATACGGAATTGAGAAAAAAATGTTTGAAGTTTGAAGTTGAAGTTGTTCCTACAAAAGTTAGCAAAACATCTGTTGTTTGCAGCCAACATTTTAAACCGGATGATTTCACTTTAGATGGCTTATTGAGAAAAAAACTGAAACCAGATGCTGTACCGTCTATTTTTGTTCAGTTCGTCCAGTTGTAAGTGAAAAAGTTTGTATTATTATTAGGGTTCCGTACAGTCAATCAGGGTAACTTTGATTTACAGGGTAACTTTGACAGTCAAATCACGAAGTATTTATTTATTTTTTACGTTGACGATATTTAATGCATAACATTAAATTTATTCTATTCACACCGCTTACAAACTACGTAAATGAACTCTCTAAAAAAAAAAGAAGCTGTCAAACAACGTTTATGTCAAAAACTATTCTAAAATTGCCGCGCGCAACTGTGTTTTTTTCAGTGGTTAACTTTTTAGATAATTCGAGAATTTGGCTGCTATCAAGGTAGGTAAAAAACTAAATATAACCTTTAATATGTCTAATTTGAAATACACAGATCATTTTTGCAGTTTTCACATTGCATCTTTATTAAATTTACAAAAACAAACAGTTAGTTATATTTAGTAATAACTTTGGGTAACTTTGACAGTGTCAATGTTACCCTGTCTTTTTTGCGATCTGCTATTTTTAATGTGGGTAACTTTGCTATAGAAGTGTAACGTCTAAATATGTTATACATAGGTTTGCAAATAAACTTGTATCTACTTGACAATGATAAATATATTTCGAACATACATACAATACATTGATGACTTTATGTACTCATATTTTTTCAGCCAAAAACACGATGCCTAGAAGAAAGTTCCAGAGCCTGGCACCCGTAGATATGGATCAAAATCCAATTACACCTTAGCAGTTTTAGAAGAATGCATAGAAAAGGTTAGATCTGGTACACTAAGTGCCTACGCTGCTGCCAAAGAATATAAAATACCAATTAATACAATAAAAAATAAAATAAAAAATAAACATATAGAAAAAGTAGGGAGGCCCACAGCTTTAAGTGAAGAAGAGGAAAACATTTTAAAAGAGCATGTCATGGCTTTGACAGATTCAGGGATACCAATAGGCATTAATGATGTTACACTAATAATACAAAGATATTTGAATTCTGCAAACAGAAAAGTTAAGGTTTTTAAAAATAACTGTCCAGGCTGGGAATGGGGTAAGCTCTTTTTGGATAGACATCAATATTTGAAGGCAACGTTGGGACATAATTAGTCGAAATCGGGCTCAGGTTAATGAGGACAAAATCAATGAATTCTTCGATAACCTTGAGTCAGAAATTCAAGGTGTTCCACCTGAGAACATCTACAATTTCGATGAAACAGGGTTTCACGACGATCCTAAAAAGAAAAAAATGCTGTTTAGGCGAAAATGTCGTAATCCAGAGGTGATCCGGAACTCCACGAAATCCTGCTATACAGCCGTCTTTTGTGGAAATGCTGCATACAGGACTGGACGCTTGTTTTTTTTCGAATTTCAATCTTAATTTAGAATTGCAGGGACCTAACAAGATAATCGGACAAATGACGAATAAAATTTTCGCATTTGAAGCTAAATTGCAATTATACATAAGTGAGCTTGAAGCTAGAGACTTTTCTAATTTTCCAACTGTTGCTGCTCTGCGATCTGACGCATCTATTGACGATAGTGTCTATCAATATATGGTCTCCTTTTTGAAGGAATATTTGGCAGAAATTCAAAAACGATTTAATGACGTGTGAAATATTAAGAACTGTTTCATTCTTGTAGAAAATCCTTGGCATTTAGAAAATGATGATATGAAATTATTCAGCAAGTTTGGATTTCCGAAACCACAATTGTTGAACGAAATTATCGAACTAAAATACGATACACAACTTAAAGCTCACTTCATCGAACATCGTGAAAAGCAGGAGTACATTGAATTTTGGAGAAATGTGCCTAGCAACTATAAATGTTTAAGAGACTGCGCACAATTTATTCTGACTATATTCCCTCTGTGAGGCTTCATTTTCGAAAATGTCTTTTTTTTAAAATAAATATCGCAATCGCCTTTCCACTCACTTAGAAGACACCATAAGGATTGCATGTAGTCCCAAAAACGCTAACATAGAAGAAATAATAAAAAAAATACAACACCATAATTCTTGAAATGTTAACTTTTTCTTTTATTGTTTAATTAAGCTCCTTAAAATTAATGTTTTTCTTTCTAATAAAAATCTCAAATAAACATTTTTGTTTTTATTTACATCCACTTTCACCCGTGTTGCTATTGTCTGTGCCACAAAGACTGGCAATAAAGCGCATTCACCACTCGTCAGTAGCTAAAAGCAAAAAAGTGTAACTTTAAAATTACCAATTTCGTAGACAAAATAACAATTTAGTATCGATTTTTCTTACAATTTGACATAGCACTAGGCTTGTTTATTTGTTTCATTTTGTTGATATCCATATAGTATTTCTTTGTTTCTGGTTCCAACTTTTTATTACGTCAGATGGCAGGGATGCGTTGCCTGCGGCCTCCATTGTTATTTTTGTTAAATTATTATTTTTTGTTGTAAATATTTTGTTTTTATTTTTTTCTGTTAATGTTTATTTGTGAAATAAAAACAATATGGATTCGGAACAAGCTGGTTCGTCTAAAAAGCGGACTTGACTGTGAGTAACAATATACTTAACCCTTCTTTGTTGGGATTTAATGATGGAAATTTTAATCATAATATTTAGTCAACAAAAAAAAGGTACTCCGTTACTACGCGTGCCACAAGCCTGTGACTCTGTGTACTTTTTCCCCTCCCTCTCCAGTTTGCGCTTCGCGCCCGACCAAGCAACACGTGCGCGCAGTGAAAAGATTCAGGTAAATATATTTCGTTTGCGGTCATGGTGACCGACAAACGAAATATATTTACCTGAATCTATAAAGGCTAGGTTGTTACGTTACTTTTAGTGATAACATTGTCTGATTTTTTATGTCTCAACGTGATCAAAATATAAGTAGATGGTTAGAAGAGTGTGACTCAGATTCCGAGGATCAAAGGGACGTGCCGGAAATACCAAATGAAGATTGCAGTGACGTTAAAGATGTACCAGTAGACCACGTCATTGATGGTGAGTGTCAATCAGACTCTGATATTGATGTTGACGAGTTAAATGAAGACGTCGATAATCTGCCAGTTGATGATAATGATTTGCCAGTTGATGATGGTGCATCTTCCGATGATGATGTTCCATTGGCAAGGTACCGGAACTACTTTGGAAAAAATCGGTTCCGTTGGTCGTCTCAAGCTCCAGTTTCACGATCAAGGACTTTGCAACACAACATCGTTTGCCAACCGCCAGGATTGAAAAGGAACTGTAGAGATGTTTTGAACAGAAATACAGTACCAATAGGGAATATGCATAAAATTTAATTTTGCTTCAAATATCTTTTTTTCCAATCTTTATTATCGTCACATTATGATTAAAAGGTATTTTTTTTTATTTAGTTATTATTTAAACCCTTAAAATATTGTATAAAAAGTGAATATTAACGGCGGGAAATCGAAACTTCCTAAACGCGCCACCATTGGTTGAAAGCAAAATGACGTCAGTTGTCAAAACATTGGGTTTATCGGCGTCGATATTCATACTAGACCAGGTTTAGGCAGCTTTTCTGAGAAAATTTACTATGATAATGTATATATATTTTTACACCATCACAAAGTAGAGATTTAAACAAACAAAAATCCCACTAATTTCTTTAAGAAAGCAAATATTTTGACGTGAGAACTTTCGATGGAAAACTAGGGTGCTTTTTCGATATTAAGTCAAAATAAGGTGAAAAAAATAAATATTTTAAATCAATAAAAATACAGTGTATTTAGAACATAAAAAGGTAAGTTTTCACAAAATTTCGTAAAAAATATTTTCTTTTTGTAAAAGATAAAAATAAAAAACCAAAAACTTGTTTTTTTTTAATTTTTTACATAAATTTTGAGGTTATGTGATAAAAGTGTGAATACAAAAGTTTTAGTTCTTTTTATTACCTACAACATTGTCATTTAACTTTTTTCCATAGGACTTGTAGTTTTGCCGGAAATCGAGATAAACAGATTTTACCCTTAAAACGCCCGTAATTTATTTTTCCTTTCATTTTTATAATATTAGCGGGTTTTATTCTTTTCTAGTGGGTTTTATTCTACTATTATTTTTTTGGTTTCAAAAATTATCGACACTGGTCTATACTACTAAAAAGTAGTATATGTTAGAAAAATTTTAAAACTGTGTTCCTGTGGTGTTTTCTAGTGAATCAATATTAATAGTGAATCAAGGACGGTGACTTAAACTGGTTTTATCAAAGCTTTGAACGAACGATCTTTTCATCTTTCTTTCTTTTACTTTCGCATCGCTTGGAATACGAAAAAACACTTTATCGGGTGTATTTCTAATGTTTTTGTACTTACAATACTTGTAAGAAGGTTTTTTAATTTCCTCAATGTTGTGTATAGCAATTAAAACGGAAGATATATAAGAAGTAACTGAAAAGCTTAAAGTAAAAAAGACATTCGTGTGACAAATGACGTCATCGACGTGGCGGCGCTACTGGTGGCGTTTGAACGGCTTAAATTTAGTCAATGTTTTAAATTTCACTATGCATAAAAGATTATATATTTTCAAGACTATTTATATATTTTTCTACTTTATAATGATGTAAAGGACGGATTTAAGTAATAAAAAAAAATCATGCATATTCCCTATTGATATATGGCAGTTATTTTTCACTGATGATATGTTAGAAGTAATTGTTAAGCATACAAACGAAAAAATTAGAAAGATAAGACCTAACTATCAAATTCAGACATGTGTTCAAGATCTCGATGTAGAATATTCTTTATTGCACAAAAAAATACATGAAGAAAAAAAAAATACATAGAAAGTGACGTGGACAAAGGTGGACTTATCTCTATAAGAGATCTCTTCCAGTCAACCCATGTGCGTGGGAGATAGTGTTGCATAGCGGGACAGAAAGAAAAAGTGCAAAGACAAATTAAAAAGTAAACAATTTATAAACATTAAAAGAATAACTTAATTTACAAACATACCGATAAAAGCCTTAGTGGAACTAAAGGCTTTTATCGGTATGTTGTACTATACCGCAATTTTCAAAGAAAACACACATTACCCATGTTGATACAGCACAGATGGCACGGGAAGAGAAATTTATCGTTGTATAATGAGCAAGAACAGGTTTGAAACATTGCTAAATTGCCTTCGATTTGATGATGCGAGCACCAGAGATGAAGGCCGTAGCACTGATAAAGCTGCACCTATATCTGAGCTGTTTGATAAGCTGATACAAAACTGCAAAGAAGTTTGTTCAATTGGCAGTTACGCTTGTATTGACGAGATGTTGGTGGGTTTTCGTAGGAGGTGCAGCTTCAAAATGTACATGCCGGAAAAAAACCAATAAATATGGGTTGAAAATTATGTGCCTGACTGACGCCAAAAATGGATACCTTGTTGATGGCTACTTATACTTGGAGAAAGACTCGGATAGCCAAGGCTTGCCCGTTGAATACCAAAGACTGAACAAACCCACGCAAGCAGTTTTGCGATTGATTGCATCGATAGAAGAAACCCACAGAAATGTCACTGTTGACAATTGGTTTACTTCAGTTGAGCTTATGAACATCCTAAAGCAAAAACAGCTGACACTTGTGGGTACCCTAAAAAAAAATAAAAGGGAAGTACCTCCTCAATTTTTGCCTAGCCGTCATCGGGAAGTTGGCTCTTCGATTTTTGGATTCACGTCAGATGCAACATTGCTATCTTATTTACCAAAGCAAAACAAAGCCGTGCTTGTTCTCTCCAGCGTGCATCACGCGCCAACCATCGATCCACAAAAACAAAAGCCAGAAATGATAACTTTCTATAATAGCACCAAAGGTGGCGTCGTCACATTAGATCAGAAATGTGCCATTTACTCAACTTCTCGACGCACACAGCGCTGGCCAATGGTGGTCTTTTACAGAAGGCTGGATGTATCTGCAGCAAATGCATACATCATCAGCAACATGAACCAATCTCAGAAAAAGGTGTTCAGACTGAATTTCATGAAACGACTGGCTGAAGATCTTATCGAACCCCATTTAAGACGTCGAGTAAACCAGTTTGGATTGCAAAGAGAACTTCAAAATGCTATATGCCGGGTTCTCAAAATAGATGAACAGCCAAGAACATCTTCGGCAGGCAGTTCTGACAAATTAGAATCACGAAAAACTTGCTCAACGTGTGACCCAAAAAAGAAAGGTAAAACATTCCATTTGTATTTTCGGTGCAAAAATCCAAGTTGCGTTGAGTGTTCTCAAAAAATGTGTGTAAACTGCCGCGAAAAATTGTAAATGTAAGGGAGTTGTAATTTTGTCATTATTGTGATTTTATTGTGCCAATGATAGTTTTATATAAGAGGTTATATGTTTAAGTTACTAAAAAAATTAAAAATTAAGAAGTCTCATTGATTGTAATTGCTTAGATCTCAGCTTAATTAAAAAACTTAAAATTTGTTAAAATATTTGTAAGTCAACTTTTAATAACGATAGTAATAAGTAAAAATGTTAATTTGAAGAGTTTATTAAAACAATTTGAATAAAAACAATTGAAAAATATAATGTAGTTTTGATTTACAGCAGTTTTTGAGCTTTTTACCTTCCTATTAGTACTTATAGGCAAACGTCATCATGACCTACGTTAGGTGGATGTGTTACTAGAATACACGTTAGGTGGCTAAGGGTTAAGTAAAAAAGTTAAAATCCTGTTCGTGAGTCTGATAATAATAGTACTATTATAGTTTTAGATGCCTACATAATAAGGTAAAAAGTTGAAAATAAAAGTTGGATTTAATTCATAAGTTTAAAATCCTACCGAAGAGTCTGATAATATTTTTTTTTTTTAATATTTTGACTTGACTTGTTAATTTGAATAAGCTAATTGTTTTGTGACAAAGTCATTTCTAAAATATAAAGAAAGGCTGTGTTTTTGTTATAAAAAATATACTTATGGACTATTTTGTCTGTTGTTTATAGACTTATACGATTATAATCCTGATTGAAGAGATGTTACTATCTAAATTATAAGAAAAAAGTCTACTTTGTTCCTAAAAAAAGTGCTGTGTTTTTGATAACCTTTATTTGCTTGTCCTCTATGGAAAATATGTGTGAACTAAAAATAATGTTTTACTTCATTAATAATCACAGTCAATTAATAAAAAACTTTTGAGATACACTACGTCGTCATGAAATGATTATGAAAAAAAAACTGATGAAGAGCACATTAATTTAAAATATTTCACAAATATGTGATCAATTTGAGTTGATAAAAATATTTAATAATTATTCAGTCACGATTACTAATAAAATAAAAAAACTAAAAAAAACTATGACTATCTGTATTTAAAGGTATGAAATACAGCGGCAGGGAATGCCGTCAGTTGTGCCTGATGTGTCGAGGCGAGTCCACGCTTGTTGGTGCAGCGCTCTGGTAAACATTTTTTTTAATTATTACTTATTTCTGTGGCTTACCATAATTGCTTATTATATATAAGACTCTAGTATTTTAAATTGATATGTATTTTTAATTTGATTAGCATTAAAAGGGTTAGATTGTTATTAAAACATTTTAGTAGGTAATTATTAGCGAACATCACGTAGCCGCAAAGTGCAACAAAATTTGGTCAAAAATGTAATAGGTATTAATGTTTCGATCGTGTGTTAACGATTTGCTTTTTTATAGAGTTTTTGTCACTAAAACATAGAATAACATACCTTTATGCTTAATCAAAGTTTATTGTTACAAAAAATATGTCTGTCAAAAATTATGAGATGGAACGTATGGTCTATGTATTAATTTTATTATGAGTATGTGTGTAAATATGTGTGTGTGTGTGTGTGTGTGTGTATATCAATTAAGTATTTTCGATTTTTATAAATAACTAGCTGCGCCTTACGGTTTCACCCGCAATATACAGATAGCGTTTCTTTACCATTGTTTAGCGAGTGAATCCACGCTAGTATAAATAATTATAGTTACTTTTTTTTTCAGCAATTATGTCATCACGAAGTGCAAAATTAGTAAAAGCTGCATTACGCAACGGAGAATCTGTAGACGAACAAAGATATTCTGTCCCATCAACAAGTGGCATTCAAAACTCCTTACAAGAATCAAGTGAGGAAGTTTGGTCAGATTTTGATTCTGATGACTCAGTGTTAGACAAAGACTACGAAGCCCCCAAATCATTCAATCAAAACATCAATAACAGTGATAGTGATTCGGATGCCGACTTCATATACCATGTTCACAGGAAATTCAACCCAGGACAGTTTTAGAATCACCAGAACATTCAGATGACGAAATAAACCAAGTAAGATTGACAAAGAAAGGAAATATAAGGAAGAGGAAAACATATAACGTTAGCTTGAAAGATCGAAAGAGACTGAGAATGAACACAAAATCAAAACCAAATATTCTGTCAAATCTGGTTGCCGTGAAGATACCTGCAAAAAAAAGTGCTCCGACCGTTTTTCAGAAAAATTTCGCGAAATAATCAATTGTTAGAGGAATAGTGAGGAGACGTCATCGTGGAAGGGATGACAAGTAGTGGTGGTGTCGGTAAGTCGGTATAAGCCTGTGCGCGCTTCATTCGGCACGAATTTTGTGCAGTGTCAAGTAGTATAAGGGGAACCTCTGTCCGTGTAAAAAGTCAACTTGCCTATTTCTGTAATTTAGAATAATATTTCTTTAAATTATTAGATTTTAGAATTCTTTTATTTTTGTAAAATTGATTTTGTTTTTTATTTCAATTTCACTTCTTCTGGTTCCTAAAACAATAGTAATTTTTTGAAAATGTCATAGATTGAACAGAAATATTTTTTTTTAAATAATACCAGTACAAAAAAAACAGATAGACCGAAAAAAAGAGAAAATGATGTGAATGAAGGTAAACATTACACACGATCAAAGTCTGTAACATATTTTTTGATGGATGAAAATGGTGACAAAGTCCCAGTTTGCAAAACTTTTTTTCCTCACTACCTTAGGCTACAACAAAAATAACTGTAAAGCAGTAAGAAATGTTATTGACAGTAACTATAATAGCGGTGAATTGATTCCAGTATCTGCAGTTACTGATGGCCGTGGACACAATCCGAATCCTAAAAAAATTGATCTTACTAAAATCACTGATCATATAATGTCATTTAATCCCGCAATATCACACTACAGACGTGAACATGCACCTAATAAAAAGTATTTACCTTCAGACCTTAATATGCGTATGATGTACAAGCATTACTGTGAAACTGATCCTCAAATGCAAGTATCTTATTGATTTTACAGAAAACTTGTAAGAACACTTAACATCTCATTTACAAAATTAGGCCAAGAAGAATGTGAGATATGTGAAAAATTTATCATACACAACCCTCAGCGAGAAATGATTAGGCACAGACATTGCCAGGAGTGTAAAAATTACGAAGAACACCATGAGAGGTATATTTTAGCTCGAAAAAAATATGCAGATGACGCTGATAGTCAGACTCAGAGGAAGAATAACCCTGACACCCTCATTTTTGCTGTAGATTTAGAAAAGGTAATAATGTTACTTCGTATGGAGCAATTCAAAACAGTGATGTTTTGCCCGCGCCTTATTGTTTTCAACCAAAGTTTTGTGCCAGTTGGCGATAAACATGTACATGACATGGGTCTTACATTTGCAGCCTTATGGCATGAAGCCATATCAGGCCGAAGAAAAGAGGACATCATTAGCTGCTTTGGGGTCTTTTTCGAACAAAACCCAGATCTTAAACATATAATACTGTGGCTGGATAACTGTGCAGCACAGAATAAAAACTGGACTCTTTATTCATATCTCGTATATTTAGTAAATTCTGCAGAAGTTAACTTTGAATCCATAACTTTACGCTACTTGGAGACTGGTCATACATTTATGGCTGCAGATGAATTCCATCACAGAGTGGAGCGATCTTTGAAAACAAAAAAGCGTGTCTACGACTTTGAAGACTTTTGTAAAGCTGTATCTGATACTGGCTTTCGCACCATGGTAAAGAAGATGGGAGTTCAAGACTTTTATGATTATGAAGACTGTTCTTCGACGTATAAAATAAAAAATTCTAACCCGCGAGCTTACATGAATAATATTTCTGAGGCAAAGTTTCGAAGAGGATCGAATTTACTTTTTTATAAACGCAGTCATGGTACTGACGAATACTTTGAGCTAGATTTTCTGAAGGTAAAAAATATTAAAGAAGGGATACCACCTCCACAACAAAAGCTTGTTCCGAGGGGTATCACGAGTGAAAGGAAATCTGCCATACTTACAAAGCTTGGTCCACTTATGCCCACTAACAGGAGGGTTTTTTGGGAAACTTTACCTGTAAATGATCGAGCAGTCGATTTGTTTCAAAACCAAGAAGACTGAAATAATGCAAGACTGATTTGTTATACTCACTTTGGTGTCGATTTAATTAATAAGAGAATTAATATAAGATGCTTTTAAGTTTCTAATTTTCAGGTTTAGAATTATTTTTTGTTTAATTTTGATAACAGAAAGTTCCTACTTATTTTGAAACCTTGTCAAGACTGATAGAGAGATGCAAAGTGGCATTTTTAGTAATAAGAAGTTAATTCCATTAATTGGATTGTGATAAAAATTTAAACTACTTAGATGTTTGATACATAATTGTTATGATAATATTTTTTTTTTGTAAACTTTGTTTTCTTTCTTTTTTTGATAAATATATTGAAGTTTTTAACTGGCTGTGTTACCTACTTTTTAACTAAGAGAGATTTTGAAGTGTCATTTTTAGTAAACAATTCTGTTTTTGTTTTGTTGAATCTTTCAATTATTGATATAATTAATAATTGATAGTTCTTTTGAAAATTTCTTTGTGTAAGCTTTTTGAAATAAATGTTTTATTTTCTTACAAGTGCCTTATTTTATTTCTTATACAATGACATTTATCAGCCTCTTTTAAAATAATACAATGCCACTGCGTAGACACAATAAAATACACTCACAAAGTATAAAATATAAATATCAGGAATTAATTGTAATGTATTTATTTTAATAATTTACAGTGAAAAGGCACAATTGAGTAAATATGCCTTTTTATCGTAAAATTTTAAAATTTTACTCAAAATTTTAAATTGAAAAGGCATATTTGGTTATATGTGCCTTTTAAACATAATATTTCTCTTTTCATGTTATTTTTTATGTTAAGTTAAAGAGAAGTTAAAGAGAAATTATTAAATACATCCATTAAAATTAAAAATATAATATTGCTATCATTGTATACATATTTTAAGAGAACGCAATTCTTTACATTTACGCAATTTTGAAAAACACATTTTAAACATGTTTTTTTAACAAAATTCCAAAAAATAAATAATCTCGATTTTCTCGACATTTAGCAAATGTTAGTTGTGCCCTTTCTAATAACGACGGCAGTATACTACTCTTTATCTAGGTATGCAATATATGCAGTTTTATATTAATTAATACATTAGCAAATAAATACTTGCCTTGTCAGCTAAAAAAAAAGATTTTCACTTCTATTAAAATTACATACTTTAGAGTTTGTTACCTTTGATACTAGACCACTAAAATAATCATTTAAAAGAGTTTTTTAAGTTTAAATTATTAAGATTAATTTGTTTAATTTTTAATGATCTTAAATTATGGAGACTGATTAAAGTTTAGTGATGAATAATTTGCTTAGTTTTTTAAGAATATTTTCACATTTTAAAAAGCAATTTGTTCTATAAATAAAAAAGCAAAATGTTCTTTCTTATGGAATTTTATTACTTGTCTTGTCTACTTTGTGTAGTGCGACTATTATTTCACCAACTATCCATTATGACTCCACAATAATTAACTTAATTATAACTGTTTTTTGTTCATATTTTTATAACACCGATAATTTGCAATTTTCGCGTATGATAAGGTTTTAAAATCATTCTTATGATAGCACATTTTACGTAGTTTCAAAATTTCTCCATAGTATGTAAGATACCTACTACAGAAAAAAAAACAAATACATACTTTATTTACTAAGAATTCTAAGAATTGTTTAAATGATTGTTTAAACTTGATACATAATTTATGTTTAACAATTTGAAGATGCCAAGAATGCAATAAACAATATGCATTTGATTTTGTACAACAAAAACAAGGAATTTGGCGTCCATTTTGTCGCCTATTCACTCTACAGTTTTTACATCACCTCAGGCCTCAGCAAAATACTCATTTTCGTTAAATTCACTATATTTGTCAGAATAAAGTTAATTTTTAACTTATAAAACAAACTAAAAAACACATTATCTTACCATATTACTACCTATTTACGATGAATAATGAATACTAAATCACTAAAATTTGTACACTCTTTGAAGTAATACTAACACTGAAATTAAATACTTCGTAATATGTTGTTACTATAAATCGTTATTCTGTTCAGGAAAAAGCTTAACTTTCATTAATAATGCAATAAACACTTTAAATAGACAAAACCAAGACTGAAGACGTTTATCTTCATAATATTTTCAATACAACATAAATGATAAAACATTACTGATTACCGCCTTTAAACGGTTGATCTTGATTATATATGTAGCAATATACTCTATGATCTTGATAGTTGATGCCATAGTTGATGCACAACATAGATTCATAGAATAAAAATACTCACAAGGAGGATACACAGAACAAAAATACTCTTGGGTTGAATGTTGATCACTGACCTCTATAATACCATTCCAAGCGTTTGACAGCAATTTTTTGTGTCCATTTGAAGCGCCACTAGCGAGAGTCCCGAGAACTAATTTTGACGTATATTGCAAAAGACAGCGAGAAGTGTTTGTTTAGAGCCTGTCCAGATGACGCGTTTTACGCGCGAGTGAACTCGCGCGTTTCAATTTATATTGCGTCCAGATAGCACGTTTTACGCGCGTTCCTACGCTGGGAGGGATTCAGTTCAGTTATAAACATGGACTCGGATACAGCGGTTGTGTTATGGCTTGCATTCCATCGATAGAAACGTCGTAAACGAAGAGAAAGTCGACGATTTAACGAGCATCTAATTCTAAAAAATCACAAAAAATTTCGACTATTTCTTCCCAGTTTCTACGTTTTATTACTCTATTGGAATAGTTTGAAGATTCATATCCCATATTGCATCCATTCTCTCGACTCGCGCGTTTTACGCGAGAGTCTCGCTCATTGCCAGCGTTTTACGCGCGAGTGAGGCAACGCGCGTCATCATCTGGACGCAATATATGTAGCTGTAGTATCTCGAGAACGCGCGAGTGTCTACGCGCGAGTCGACTCGCGCGTAAAACGCGTCATCTGGACAGGCTCTAACTGTAAAGTAATTTTGCATTTTCGTTGTTAATATAACATAAGTAGTAATTATGATGATACGGTTATTGATTAATAAAAATAAAAAAATAAAAATCTTTATATCGACATCATTAGTTTTAGTACCACGAACTCTCGCTACGTCCGACGCGACAGCGGCGGACAGCGCCAAAATGGCGAATATCAAGCAGCCACAAAACCACGTTGACAACAGCCAGTCCAGTGGTATTATAGAGGTCAGTGATGTTGATGTTTCCACTTTCCAGTTTCCTGTTTCACAAAATTATATTCAATACAGATTAAAAAAGAACCATAGATAAAATAAAATTTAATATGGAGGCACGTGGAGGCAAGAGGTAGGATGAAGAACCATCTCTGTGAATAAAATATAATATTCTTTATTGCCATTGATATACTAGGAAAAAAGGTGTAGATAAGTCATACGCGCTCAAAAAGCGGCACACCAAAACTAGGCTAATTGGCCCACCTGAACATAGTCACGCGTTGACGACGCACTGTCGCGAATTATATTTGTCTCTTTTTCACTGGCGATACTTGAATCATGCCATCCTATTTTGACAACTAATCGTAATGTAGTGTGTTCAGTGCACTGACCTCTATAATACCACTGGACTGGCTGTTCCAAGCGTTTGACAGCATTTTTTTTGTGTCCATTTGAAGCGCCACTAGCGAGAGTCTCGAGAACTAATTTTGATGTATATTGCAAATGACAGCGAGAAGAGTTTGTTTACTGTAAAGTAATTTTGCATTTTCGTTGTTAATATAACATAAGTAGTAATTATGATGATACGGTTATTGATTAATAAAAATAAAAATCTTTATATCGACATCATTAGTTTTAGTACCATGAACTCTCGCTACGTCCGACAGCGGCGGACAGCGCCAAAATGGCGACTATCAAGCAGCCACAAAAGCACGTTGACAACAGCCAGTCCAGTGGTATTATAGAGGTCAGTGGTTCAGTGTTATTGCAATATTTTTAGTTATTCATGTGTGCGTTAGTGTGCCGTTTTTGAAGGTAGAATGTCGTTTAGGTAACGTATATCTACACCTTTTTACTTATAATATCATTGTTTATTGCACTTAAAAATGATGTACAGATATTTTAACAAATTTTTTTATATGCAAATATTATCAGTTGAAAAACGTCTAATAGGGTCGTTGTTAATAATGTACAGTAGCAAGTGGGTAAATGAGGAAAACATAGATATTATCATGGCATGGATGGGATTAAAATATTATAACATAAGGTGTAATATGTGTTGATTTGATTTTACTGCTCATCTAAAACCTAAAAATAATAATAAAAAAAAGTGTTTATCCTAATTTTATAGAATTTCTGCAAATAAAGAAATATTTTTGAATTTCTGATGGTAATAATAGGTACTACGATGTGAATCTAGCGTCATCTTTTATAGTAAGAAGCTGTATATAGTCCGTTCATAGATGGCGTTAATGTAATCTGTTGTATTATAAAACATTCACACATTACTTGCTACGCTTAGGTTTAAATCACCACATTTTTTTATGTTTTATTTAATGGTATAGTTTTAGTAGCTATTGTATTATATATTATATTATAGTATTAATTTTTTCAACTCGGCACACTTCATTCAGTTTACAACTGCTAAATCATAATATCCCTTTTGCTATGCCCACAGATTAAGGAGACTAAAGCTATGCCATTGCTATTTCGGTAGGTTTTCAAATTATAATTTACTGCTCACTGGACAGTTTTTTTATTTTGTCTCTCATATTAGAATTTAGAAGCTTCCATATCTTTTGTAGTTGAATAATAAAGGGTCATACTCAGAAAAGATGTACATTTGTTATCTTTTCTTGTCCCGTTACTTCATATTTTAATAAATATCTAATTTTATAAATATGATAAAAATAATTCCCCTTGTTGTTATATTAATCTATTAATGAGAAGATTTCTCTGGTATTTTAACTTAAATGTTTATTAAAAGAATAATTTTTTTGAGATTAAATTTAAGAAAAATGTTATTGTCAAACATTTTTTTAATGTCCCAATGACCATTTTACTTTTTCAGCGATTAATTGTTACGAATATTAGTAGCTTTATTTAACTTTCTGTGTGCCCATATTACTTCTGTTGAGTCAAGTAATTAAATTAGACCAAATTTGTTCGTCAATCATTAAAAAAAATATTTATTTTACTTAAATTAATTATGTCCCAAAATTATAACGTTTCGTTACTCAGGGTTCATAACGTATAATAAAATTCAGAACGCATTTGACAGAGAAGAAAATATTTTTTTCTATACTGGCAACACTAGTACTTACGTCAAAATAATTGTCGCCGCGGCCATTGTGTTTTCCCTATATACACTGTAGTCTTTGGTGTTTTCGTCGTCGTCGTGGACTCATGATTTTGTGTCAAGTAAATATTTACAAAAAAATATCTCAGGGTGATAAACAACTATTATTTTGGTAAGTATATTATAATTTTTGTTTACTAACTAAATCCTTTTGTTATTTTTTGTAATATCTTAGTGATAACTAGAGGTGTGTCATACTCGTCAATCTACGTACTAAGTCTTACAAGTACGAGTACTTGTAAATACGCGTTCCAAAGACTAGTTCCACGAGTATGAGTTTGGGCACAGATAACATAATACTATACTAGGTTTGGGTTTCTACATTCTGCGTTTGCGTGACAGGGACAGCACTTAGATACTACGGAAGTACGGAGGGATGAAGCTAGTTATAAGTAGATACTAGATATTGTTAGGAATAAGGAAATAATGTATTTGACAGCTATGAAAAAAAAAGGAAATTTTATAATTTTAATCTATATGTATATAGCCAATATATGGAGGTCTCTGGGATATTCAAATTTCAAAGAAAGCTGTTCATTTGTTTTTTACTATAAAATTATAAAAACCAGTGTAAACATAATAAAATAAAGTGGTTGCTATATAAAACAATCATTCTTTATCTTTTAGTAAAATATATCCTTGGAATAAGTTATGGGCTCAGAAACGCTCTAATAAAGAACGATTAATAAAACAAGGTAGCGTGACCCAAGCCAAGAACTAGACAAAGGGGTAAGGCAAAATGGACAAAGATAAAGATACTCAGTTTGAAATACTGAAGGATGGCGAGACATTTTGAATTTGGAAATTTGAGTTCAACATCCACATAAAGACGGCAAATCTGACTTCAGCAATTTCGTCAGATGTCAAAGAAGAAGTTAAGAAATCTGATGCATTCATTATGACGGATGCCATGGTGCAACAAATTATAATAAACAGTATAGACAGGAAATTGAAAGGGCACATTTTAAAATGTAAAAATGCTCTACAAATGTACACTAAGTTATGTGACATATTTGAAGGCTCTGAACAAAGAAACAAGGCATCATTATTACAAGAGTTCTTCACATATAAGTTACAAGAAGGTCAGTCACTTACAGAATTAATAAGTGACATAAAAAATCTATAGTTTAGACTGAATCAGTTGGGTGAAAATGTTATACCGAAGAAATGGTTATGTCAAAAATATTATCCTGTTTACCAAGTAACCTAAACTACTTCATCACTGATTGGGAATCAATGGCCGATGACAAGAAAACCCTGACAAATTTATAATAATAGCAATATATGTTGATGATGGTTTGGCCACATCTATGAAAAAGAGAAATTATTACAGATCCTATATCACTTAGAAAAGGAATTTATGATAAAGATTTATAAACAACCACAATATTATATTGGGTTTGAAATCAGAAGATCAGAAAAAGGAATCATAATACATCAACAGACCTATACAGAAAAATCACTAAGAAATTACAATATGTTTGATTCAAAGCCAGCAGATACACCATGCAGTGTGGGGAAGGTAATTGAAACTGAGACGACTATATCAAATTTTCCATATAGAGAACTAGTAGGAGGATTACTGTATTTATCAACCAGATCAAGACCAGACATCAGCCAAGCTGTGAATGAAGCAAGTAAAAAGGTAGAAAATTCATCGAGACAAAACATATTAGCAGTAAAGAAGATATTGAAATACTTGAATGGGACAAGAGACAAAGGAATAATGTACAATACCAGACAAGACATTACAATATTACATGCATACTGTGACTCAGACTATGCAGGATATACTGAGACCAGCCGCAGCACAACAGGATTTATAATAATGCTATCAAATGGACCCATATCTTGGTGCTCCAAGAGACAGCCGATAGTGAGTCTATCTTCAACTGCAGCTGAATATATAGCAGCTGCAGATTGTGTTAAAGAGTGTTTATATTTTAAGACTTTTATAAGTGAATTAATTGGAAATAGTGTTAAAATAAATAAGTTTAAATATTGATAATCAGAGTGCTATTCAGTTAATTAAAACAGGTCCATTCAGTAAAAGGTCAAAACACATAGATACAAGGTTCTATTTCATTCATGAAAATTATAAGAAAGGTGATTTAGATATAAAATATTGTCTTACAAATTTACAGGTATAGCCGATATGTTTACAAAACCATTGTATAAAGATAAGTTTAAGTTCTATTGTCAAAAACTTGTAAAGTAAAATTACTGAGTTCTGTTGCAAAGAAGTAAAAGTGTATAAGTTTGTATTTTTGAATTTTTCATGTATAGTATATAAAAATTAAAAAAGGGATATTAGTATACTTAAAACGTCGCTTTTTTTTAAATCGTTTCAATTTAATCTTATTGAAATATTATTATCGATAGAGAGGCCTAATCTACAGTTTTTAGAATTTTATGTGTCTGTCTGTGACCACATCACGAGAAAGCCACTGGACAGATTTTGAGGAAATGTGGTATATATCTGGATCAACATATAGGATAATTTTTACTGCCAGAAAATATCTCATCTCTGAGAAATCTGTACTAAATGTGACGAACCCATGCGAAGCAAGAGTGAGTCGCTAGTTCTACATAAAATTTTTACTTCTATCATGCCATAAATAAAATTAAAAACTTCCCTTCATACTCACACAGGCTTAGGACTGTCAGCTTTGTTCCTATATTATATTAATATATACATTTACATGACAATTATTGATTTCGTTAAATATATAAGCAAGTATAAAGCTGGCGTATTTAGAAGTTTTCAATTCATTTTATGTACATTTTTGTTACTTACAATTAATCTATTTACAATATTTTTAAACAGACATGTATTTATAGTTTTTTTTTTCATATTTTATAATTTTAAGTTTTTTTTCTTGTTTTATAATTTTTTGTGCAGTTGTTGCCAGGAAATCGGTCATCTAAGAAGAATGTGCCCTAAAAAGAAGAGTCGTTGTTTGATCGTAGGGTTCATGTATAAGGTCATAATTCATTTTATGTACATTTTTGTTATTGACAATTAATCTATTTGCAATATTTATATACAGACATGTATTTACAGTTTTTTTTTCATATTTTATAATTTTATTTTTTTTTTCTTGTTTTATAATTTTTTGGTTTTTTCCTTGTTTTATAGTTTTTAGGTTTTTTTTCTTGTTTTATGTTTTATATACATTTTTACATATGCACAAAGTTTACTGTTTTAAATTTTGCTGTAAAAACAGCAGCTGTTGGACTTTGCGAATACCGAGGCGAGTTCTTCTTTCAGACACAATGTTGCCTGCTACAGAAAATAATCTTTCGCATGGTATACTTGTTGCCAGCGCATTTAGATTCTTACGGGCTAGCGTCGCCAAATGTGGGTAAGAATTTCTATTGGCATTCCACCACTCTAGTGGCGATTGGTTCTTTTGTAAAATTTTGTCGTCAATGTAACGCTGCACTTCGACTACAGCTCTGGAGTACGCTGTACCACTAGGCCTGATGTTCTGCATTTTTTTATAATAGTGACTCCATATAGTCTGGTCTTCGATATGTTGATCGGTTTTTTCTTCCACCACGTCCTGATTTTCTTCGGCAATCAAAGCTGTGACCAATCCTATTACATGTTTTTTTGTAGAGTCGGCGGTTTGCTCGTTCTCAAAATATAATTTATAGCGAGGATCGAGAAACATGCACGTGGTAAAGGTGCGGCTATTTTCTAGAGCCGAAAATCTCGATACAAGTCCACCGAAAATGTCTTGCCTGACCATTTCGACTATTTCGGGTAATGGGTCAGTACTATTCAAAGTAAACGAAACCAATGCCGACTTCAATGCAATTGTCACTGGAATGACTGAGCTTCCTGTCACATATTTGTCGCCGCTAATTTCTTTCGTTACTTCTTCACACGGTTTTAAAACACGGACAAGCTTTTGGATGATTTCCCAGTCGCTAACAGACAAGGCAGGAATATTTATATTTAAGTTGGACATTGCGCTGTTAACTTCTTCCTTTATCTCCAACAGTCGCCCCAACATATAAAAGGTTGAGTTCCACCTGGTCGGAACTTCTTGAAGCGGCCTTTTTATAGGTTTTCCGGCTTGTTCCATGTAACGTTTAAGCTTTTCCCAAGCAACATTACTTCTTTTAAAATATGCCACGATGGCTTTGGCTTTTTGAAGTATAACACTAATTAATTCATTTTCTAAAGCTTTGCTCACCACCAAATTTAAGCAGTGGGCATAGCAATTGAAATGCTTCCATCCTAAGCATTTTTCAATTGCACATTTTATATTGGCACCGTTGTCGGACACAGTGAGAATTATTTTGCCTTCGATATTCCATTCCTTTGCAATTCGTGACAATTGGTCAGCCAATTCCACAGCTGTACTAGAAATTCCTTGCAGTGCACAACATTCTAATAAAATTGATCGTAGCACCATATTTTTATCTATAAAATGTCCAGTGACTGCTAAAAACCAATCACCATTACGTGATGTCCACATATCTGTTGTGAGACATATTGTTATCATTTCAGAGCTCAGCAATTCTTTGACGTTTGCTTTGGTCATTTCATATTGTGCTGGAAGCAAATTATTTGCAAAATACTTTCGCGTGGGCAAGGTGTAGCCAGGAAATGCGAATGATATCAGCTCTCGAAATCCCCTATCTTCTACGATAGAAAAAGGTTGCAGATCGTATATGAAAAGGTTCATAATGTGACAATCTATATCTTTTTTGATTTTGCTACAGTCTCTACGTAGATAAGATGTCATGGTGTTTCTGGCTGCTGGTAATATACCTGCGTAACTACCGAACCTAGCTGTATGTGCAGTGGCAAGCTGCTGCGAAGTTGAAGTCGAGGGAATAGAGGGGGTAGTGGTTCCAATGGTCACTGCCGTCACCTCCTTAGCGACTGAAGTGGATACTTGTCTTGATACTAATTGAATCGTGCCGTGTTTTCTGTTTATGTGCTTCGTCAAATTTGAAACAGAAGATTTGTACGATATGTCCATTTTGCACAGCTTGCACATGGCTTTATCGTTGCCTTTATCGTCATAATGTTCCCAAACTATACTTCTTTTTGGTGCCATAATTAATAATTATTATTTTAAGTTCGAATAAGCGTCAAATGTTACACCACAACTATACTTGCAATAAACACTCACATAAAACTATAAATTATTGCTGTGTACTGCATAAACAATGTTTACAACAACTAAACCTAAAGTTAAGAAAAAATAGATAAGTTTTTTTATAACTTTTAATTAATTTGATGTTAACAAAAGTTGAGCATTAGCGCGCGTAAAACTAAAACATTTTTTTAACATCTAAGGGTTGCTAGTTGCTACACACTATAGTTCCGCTCACAGTTCGTTTACGGTCCGAAATATTGTCAAGTACTATCGGTAACTGTGTGACCATTTGTGGCAGATTTCTGCCATTTCGGCAGATTTGACACCTAAATTTTAACTAAACTTTAACTTATTTTTGAAATATAATAGGAATACTTATAATTTTCTGTCTTATTATTTATTTCATTTTTTACTATGCATTTATTTGGTATTAAATAATCTCTGAACTGGCAAGTTCGGCAGTACGGGGATTTCCCGTTTCCTTCTTTTATTTTTAGGTAGAGGTACGCCATATGATAATGAACGGTAATAAATAAATATTAAGGTTTATATTCATACTAACTTAACCGATTCACGTTTAAATAAATCTTTTTTTCTTCATTTGTTGTTTCACTTTCACCTTAAGTTCTCTTGACAGATAATGTTTGTATTTTTGGTTTTTTGTTCGTATACTTCTTTCAGCTTTGGACGTAGGAAGCTATTTTTCACATTTTTATCGCTTTTTTACATTTATAACTACTTAAAACAATTATAATCAAAATTTAATATTTTTACGAGAATGACACAAAGTAGTAGGTAAGTACCTACAATAGTACATTCGTCATTCACGTTGTAGATATTGTTACACAACACGCATGCACACGCACACATACAGACACACACATGACTAGAAAAATAGAAAGTACTTTAAAAACTTATAATTAATAATAAAAAATAAAGTCTTATATAAATACTTATGTCTTTTTATTTTAAGAAATATTTAGAATATTAATTTAATTTAAAATATTAATTTAATTTAAAATAATTTATTCATAACACTCATGAATTATTTTCTATAATTTTAATTATTTGGTACATAACGTAGCGCCTCTTCAGAACCGGTACATTAGCCAATTCCAGCCCAACGAATGTTCCAAAAGCATTATTTGCAAAGTCCATCTTTTTAATGTTTTCTTCGGCATTAGCATACGTTTGGGTACTGCTCTCAGTAAGTTCAATTGTTTTTAAAGTATCACAGGCTTCGTAATCCTTGTATTGGTCCAAATTTTGAGAGTTTGGCTCAAATATATTATACGAGTCTTCATCAACTCGGTATTCTGTAATATATAAAAACATGTAAATTTGTAATTAGTAAGAACCTAGACTTTTAAAAAATTCTTAATATATGTACATAATAGTATGTAAGTATGCATGTCGCTCATTCAATATTGTCATTTATTTATTTTTCTTTTTAGTAGGTAAGTTCAGAATTTAGATGAATGGTCTATTAAACCAAAGAAAATATCGATTTTTTACTTATTTTATCACTAATAGTGATTTTATATTGTTTTAAGGGATACACAAATATTCATATCAAAAAAGATACACCTTAAAAGATATAAAAGACACGGGGTGTGAACTAATAATAGGAGCCTGCTAGTTTTACTCAAGTATGTAGAAACATACTATAATAAAAATTCTGTTATTATCCTTTAAAAAACCAAAAAAAAAACAAAAGAAAAACAAAGATTTTAACAAGTATATTATGTAAACAGATTAATTACCGCCGCCTTCATTGAGTCGTTTTTCGGATGAGGGGCTATCACATTGGGTATCATCGTTATTTGGCTCTGTTACTGGTGCTATTTCAGCTTTTCCTAAAATTAATTAAAAATAAAAGTAAATGTAAAATTGCTATCTAAAACCTTACTAAAATCAACTTTTAAATAAAATATACAATAATGATAAAAAGAAAAATAAATACTTACGTTTGCGATGGTTCATTGTATATTTTAACACCTCCGTGCAAATTTCCGAGAAATTAATTGTTAACACTTAACATACACACCGTTGTGTATGCGCCCCTCAACGGGTACCGATATTTCTCAGGAATCAGGATCATTTTCATCTATGATCAGGATTAGGTAATATTAATATTGTATACTGGCAATATTATAATATTGTAACTAATACTTCATGAATAGTGATATTTATCTCAGGTGTGTAATATTACTTGTAATAGGTTTACAACGAAGTATTTAATATTGGAACTAGTATATTAATATAATCTGTGATATTGATAATAAATTTTATTTTTGCTTGACGTTCCCTTGACGAATCTGAGAATCCTAATTCCTAACTGACAATGAATCCGAGCGATATTATCCGACTTATTTTGAATGGTTATTACAGAGATAATGTGAATATGAAATATTAGCATATCAGAATTAGTCAGAGTACTCAGTACTTATTCACAGATCTTTTAATATACTCTATAGTCTATGGTATATCAGTCCCTAGTACTACGAGACACTAGTACTCGGCATACTTGTAAATACTTCAAGACGCGTTTGGACGTTGATCATAGACTTAGTACAGAGACGTCTTCGCTGAAACCTAGTCTTAAAACCTGTTCCAGTATATACGCCACACCTCTAGTGATAACACTCAGTGCTTGTTTGTGCATCACGTGGCTTACATAAAAATATTTTTTGAGGTTATAATTTCTCAGATTTTATTCTCAGTTTCGTTATATTGCGTTACGTTACGAAACTGAAAAATTGTTAGGCTTAGTTCACAAAAACAATAAAGTATGTAGGTACCTACATAATATACTTAGGGAGCTAATACTGTAGATACTTAATATATGTATGTCGTTGTGGTGATTACAAGAAATACCTAACGCGGTTTCTTGCAGTTTCTTTCTTTACTGCAAATAAAATAAGGATGTCAATATAATCAATTTAATCAATAAATAAATTAAACAAAGGCATACATTGTATTTATTTCAAGAGAAGTTTTTCTTAACACTCATATATTGTTGTTGTCTATATGTACATATAATAAAATTCTAACTGATTTGAATCTGTACATTTAATGATTTTTGAAAAATTTTATTGAAATAGTCATTATTATCGATACAGATATATCGATATAGCTGAATCTATAGTTTTTGGAGTTTTTGTATGTCTGTGTGTGACCGCATCACCTAAAAACCACTGGAAAGATTTTGATGAAATGTAGTATGACCATAGCTGGTTGGTCAGCTTCTGGGTCAACATATAGGATATTTTTTCTGCGGGAAAATATCTTATCTCTGAGACGCGGAGCGAAGTTGAGTCGCTAATTCATTTATATATTACTAGCGACTCACCCTCGCTCCGCTCGGGTTCGTCCCTAGTTACGTTTTGACGATTAGTATAGGTTTCTCAGAGATGAGATATTTTCCCGCAGTAAAAGGTATCCTATATGTTGTCCCGGAGAACCAGCTATTATGCCAGCTATTATATTAACCAGCAGTCCAATGAGTTTCTCGTGATGCGTTCCCGGACAGACAGACAGACAAACAAGAATTCTTAAAACTATAGATTTGGTATCTATCGATAATAATGACTATTCGAATAAAATTTTCCAAAAAATTTGTAAACTACAGATTCGATCCTCAGTTAGAATTTTATTATATGTATATATTTTATATATTGCTTATTTATTATTATCTTATTGCGTTGTTATATTTTTCTTGTTATTGAACTTACTATATTTAACTCTGCATCACCTAAGGTAGACTATTTTGTATAGTTTTTGTTTGTTTCAGTAAGACACCATGGTTCCTGTGTCAAACGCCGAGAGACAAAGAAAATATAGAGAACGTCTTAAGCAAAATCCAACTAAATATGAAGAAATGCGAAAGAAACATTTAGAGAGGGTTAAATTAAAGAAATTAAAAATTAACGAACAGAACCAAAACCAAAAAGAAAAAACAAGACAGAAGTGGAGAGAATACTCTGACCGCTACTATAAAAAAAAGAAAAATAAGTCCATTTGTGATCCGAGTACAGAAAATACTGTTACAATAACAAACGAACATATTATAAAGAGATGGAAACTTAAAACAATTAAGCTTCGAAAAGTATTAAGACGCTGCCAAGACGCATTAAATAGGTCATTAAAAAAACAAGAAACCATGAGAAAGCAAATTTATCGGCTAAAGCGAGAAAGGATTATTAACAGAAATCAATCAAGAGATCAAACAATTGACGAAGACCAGCCATCAACACCTACTGAATTGGACATTCTATCTGAGTCTCTCAGCTCAGTATACAAAGAGTCTACACAAAAAGAAAAAGCAGTTATTAAAAAAATTATTAGCAATCCATTAACTAAAAAGTATCGTATGGTCACAAAAATAGGACAAGCTATCGGAATAAAAGGGAGAATTCGCACTAAAATGTCTTTTTCAACTAAAAGGAAGTTACTGATTCAAAGGATCCACAATTTTTATTTGCGAGATGATATAAGTCGTGCTTCAGCCGGCAAGAAAGAATGTAAAACTAAAAGAAAAACTAAAATGCAAATACGTTTCTTAACAGATACTATATTAAATTTATATACAATTTATAAAAGAGGAGGCAAAGCATCGTATTCTACACTAGTTAGACACCGTCCATTTTACGTTTTACCTCCAAAACTACATAATAGAGAAACGTGTGCCTGCATACGCCATGCTAACATATATTTTAAAATAACAAAACTTTATAAACTTGGACTTTTAAAAACAAATAAAATCGAAGAACTTTTAAAAGATATTGCTTGTAATCTAGATTCAAAAGAGTGCATGTACGGAGATTGCCAAGTATGTGCCATGAAAAAGATCGAAGTTAAGAATTTCTCAAATCAAAAAACCG
Source organism: Boloria euphrosyne (assembly GCA_951802675.2). Taxonomy (NCBI): domain Eukaryota; kingdom Metazoa; phylum Arthropoda; class Insecta; order Lepidoptera; family Nymphalidae; genus Boloria; species Boloria euphrosyne. The sequence continues at coordinate 2,724,736 of OX637895.1, forward strand.
TGTGTTGGCTGCAGTGGTGTATGAAAACTGTTCCTTACAAAAAGAAAAATGAAGAAGGCGTAGAGGTTGAGGCTTTTACTAAAAAATTTACTAGAGAAGTGATGACTGATGATTTGAGAATTTTGATGAGGAAATTTCAAGAAGAAGCTACATTGTTTAAAAAACATTATTACAATATGATACATCAACAAAAATCATTTCGAGAATGCGTTGACAATATTAAAGAAAATGAAGCAGTTATTATCGTTGATTTTTCAGAAAACTATCAATGCAAGTATAATTTAGAGATTCAAAGTATGCATTTTTCATCTTCACGCAATCAAATAACTTTGCATACCGGCGTAGCATTCCTCAAAAATGAAAATCCAGCTGGATTTTGTTCAATTTCTCCGAATAACGAACATAGCCCGCAAACTATCTGGGCTCACCTCTTACCAGTTCTATATTCAATTAAATATCAACACCCTGGAATAGATACCTTACATATACATTCCGACGGCCCCACAACACAGTACCGGCAAAAGACAAACTTTGCACTTTTTGATAAGTTTACCAAGCAGTTGGGATTTAAACATGCCACGTGGTCTTATTTTGAGGCGGCGCATGGCAAAAATGCAGCAGATGGTATAGGTGGAGTACTGAAGAGAACGTTGGATATGCACGTGGGATATGGAAAAGATGTTCCAAATGCCCTTGAGGCTTTTAAACTCTTAAAACAGGAGACAAATATAATACTTTATTATGTATCAGATAAAGATATCGAACATATCAAAACACATCCCGTACCTAATTTGTGGCCTTTAATTGGAACTATGGGCGTACACCAAATTATAACCACCGATGAGCCTGGAACAATAAAACATAGGCAGGTGAGTTGTTTTTGTGGTGATGATAGAGGTAACTGTTCTTGTTTCAACGTTAAAATGCATAGACTCTTTAAAAATGAAAATATTGAGATTCAAGCAAGTGTTGAAAGAAAAACGCCAAAGAGTTCTAAAAAGAAGAAAGAATATTGTGATAGAAAAAATAGTCTTAAAATGGAAGAAAAAATAGCAAATAATGTTCAGAATATTAAAAAACAAAAACCGTCATCTGATAGATATAAAAAAGTGACAAAAGAAAAAGAGAATAAACCACCAAAGAGACCTAAGAAGAGTTACATTTCATTCAATTGCGACACTACTGACACTGATGAGGAAGTCGTCTATGCTGAAAGTGACAATAGTCCATATGTTAATGAAGAAAGTAACTCGCTGTCATCGGATATTACAACAAAACCCAACAATAAAGTCACTATTTTATCAGATATTAGATTGCATCCAGACAATCAACGATATTTTAATTTTGCTTCACCAGGAGTCTCCTCAATGCATAAAATTGATCCTACCCACGATAATATATCCTTATTTTTAAAAAATAACAATAATGATTCCAGTGACAATGACTCAAATTTTGAAATTTTTTAATAATTAATTAATTAGACATAATATGTTGATCTCATGGACATGTTTCTCCAATATTAATAATATTTGTTGTGTTTTTTGTCGTACAAAAATTTAAACTATTAATAAAAAATAATATTTGTTACCATTTCATTTACTTCTCATTTCATATGAAGATTTCTTTAATTTTCTAATTCAATTAGATGTTGATTTTTTAAAAGTTATAATTTTTGTTACTTTAATATAATTTCAATTAATCCAAATAAGACTGATTAAGCCTAACACAAGTGTTTTATTCACCCTATCCAAAATTTGTAATTAGTTTAATGTGTACTAAGCCTTATGACATCAGCTTTGTTACGAAGATTCTCAGTATCGTTACCTATCAGTTTAGTTACAAATTTAAAATGTACACTTTTTCTGAGTATGACCCTAAAATACTCTGGCCTAATTAATTCAAAAATAAGGAAAGATTTGTTTGATAAAATGTACTATTCTGATGAATTTATTATGATCATTAACTCATTTCGTTGTAATTTAGAATTTGAAATTTCGATATTTAACAAAATTCATAATAATTAATAAAAATAAAATTTACGATATCGCTTCAACCTTAAAAACTATTACCTTAGCCAAAACTGAAAGCAAGGATGTACCTACAATTATTCATAGTATAGGCCCAATGATATTTTAACCAAAGACTACAGTGTATATATTTTAACTAAAAATATCATTATATAGGCCTATATAATTTGTCAAGTTTTTGTATATCTTCAGCCTCTTACCCAGCAAACCGTCTTGCCTACTGTTCTCGCGGTGTCACTCGCGTTAAATATAGAGACGAGCCAGAGCGAAATGAGGGTGGGTCGCTAATACTCATCAAATGAATGCCTCTAGCGGGACGCAAACCTACGAGTTACGACCGATAGCGCAGCAAGCTAAAGCCTAAAGGTGTTAATTGAGCCAAACGACATAATATTTCATTTTGACATATTTGACGGAATCCATCTATACATCTGTAAAATTCTAACAGAGTCCAATCTAGGTATATTTTTTAGAAAATCTAATTGTTATAGACATTATTATCGATACTGAGGCCAAATCTATAGTTTTTAGAGTTTTTGTCTGTCTGTCTGTGACCTCATCACGAGAAAACCACTGGACGGTTTTGAATGAAATTTGGTATGCTGATAGCTTGTTAACCGCTTCATTATATAGGATAGTTATTACTGCGGAAAAATATCTAATTTCTGAAAAATCAATATAACCTTCAAGATGTACCTATATAATTCTTTAGTATGAATCAAGTACTACAAAGTATAAACTATAAAGTAACAAATCATTCGACTTTACGATATTTGTATAGATTGACACGTTTAAAATGTTGCAAAAGTAGCATTAATTTATTTAACAAGTATGTACTACAAACAAACTTTCATCTCACTTTTATATACATACGATAATTGCTAAACGCTAATGGGAAAAGGTCAAAAGTCGCAATCACAACCGTACATTACCAGTTAAAGTAAAGTTGTCTTTAGGATAACACATAAATATTGAAAATATAAACAAATAAAGTTGAGTACAAAAAGTTTATTTAAAAAAAAAACGAATAAATGTAGAAAAATAATTTTGATAACTGTCAGATTTGCGCGCGAAATTAATTAAGTATATTTCACAGATCATTTTTATTTTTTATTCTTAATTCGGAAAAGGTTTTTTATTGTAAAAATAATAAATAGGTACTTGATATTTATTTTCGACCATGCGAACCTTCGTCAGAATTGTTGTGGTAAGTGAATACTTATTATTTTTATTAGTTTAATAAGTATAATAATATTAAGAAACTTTTTATGTGTAGTACGACGGTTTAAATCATAATTTAATTATTTTCTAATTACATTGAAAAAATCTTTAGTGATGTATGTTGTAACTTGTAACCCAGTAGGTACACTCCTTATCCTTAATTAAAATGTGAATGAATTTTAAAAAAACAAATTTATTTACATTTTGATTAAATAAATAAAAAAACCTTAGTAATTTTAATAAAAAAAACCTTAGCTAAATTAATAAGAAGAAATTTTCAAATTCGATAACTGATTCTTCGGCTCTGGAATATTTTTACTTAAACGAAATAGATGTCAGTAATACATCCCAAAACATTTTTTTAAATAGGTATTCAACTAGTTAAAAGTAGTTAATACATCTAATATATAAAAATCTCGTGTCACAGTGCTTACTATCGAACTCCTCCGAAACGGCTTAACCGATTTTTATGATTTTTTGTGTATATTTGGTAGGTCTAATCTGGTGGTAAGGTTGGCCCTCTCCAGATATATTTTTTTATTTTTTTTATGATTTGGCATCAAAAAATTCTTATAGCCCTAAATTTTGATACCGCGGTCGCCGTTATAACCGCGGAAATTATTAATATTATCACAAATAATACTATACTAGATATTATATACTATAAATGCGATATATTTCGGTATGTGCCTACCGTGTATACATATCTAATATTAATTATAATACATAAATATTGTTTCGTAATATTTAATACAGACAGTGCCATTTTTTTTGCATTTTGTGCTACAGTACTAGGTAACCTATGCTTCAGTCGCGCTTTATTTCTACCTAAACTCGTTTCCGTTTGACGACACGTTTGGCTCAGTTACTGTGTTGTGCTAACCCTAATTGCTACTTGCTGCGCCAGCTTTCGCGGGTTCGAGTTTAGCTAAGGTCATTCATTTTTGAAATGAGCATTTATATTTTTCTCCAGTCATATGTTATTTATATACCTATGTATGTATTTAAAGTTATATATGTGTAGTGTATCAACTATCTAACATCCATAGCACAAGCCTCGTAACTTACCACGGCACAAGATGTATGTAAATATTCCATACATTTATCATTATAATTAAGTACCAAGAGCAACTTCTAATGTCAATTTAAAAACTTAAGAACCACTTGCAATCGATAACAATTGACACTTCGAATGTACCTTGCCCTTTAAAAGTTTAAAGCAAGTACAATTACAACATTATGGCTAGACGCTATTCAATTAGGTATTAGGAACATTACTCAACATTGTACCTTAAATCCGTTAAAAAGATACTTACGTACAGTAAATAAAAAACGTTTTTATAAAGTACTAGCGAATCACCCTCGCTTCGCTCGGGTTCGTCCCTGGGTTTAACACGAGCGAAAAGTAGCCTAAGTTTGGCTCAGTTGGTAGTTACCCTACTTTCTGCGCCAGCGATCGCGGGTTCGAGAATTCATTTGTTGCTGGGGGAAATCATTTGTTGAACACGAATGTTTGTACTTCAGTTATGGATCTTCATATTTATTTATAATAAAATGTATGTGTTTAAAAATATGTGTAGTATATCAACTATCTGGTATCCAAAACACAAGCTTTATAGCTTGCCACGGAACTAGATGGTACTATAGTAATAATGTCCCAACATATTTATTCAAGTTACTCCTTTTAACATTAGCTATCTGCGAGTGAAAGTCCCGTCAAAATACGCACTTGTCAACGTAATGCGGGTGGAAAACAGTGGCAGATCGACAGCAGAAAAAAACTGTTGATCCGATCGCAACCAAACTCCACAGGATCGCCCGGCAGGCCAATCTGAAGATTCCTTGAAAATATCATCAAAATCGGTTCAGCTGTTTCGGAGTTCAGAGGAAACATATACACACATCACCTTTTATATATAGATTTTTAAAATTAGGGTTGCTAGTATATTAAATTATTCTATTACATTACATTTATTAATTTTAAACATCTTGTTTAAAGCTGATTTAAAATTCTTTTAACTATTGCCGCTTTATCAATAGTCAAAATTATTCACACCCACTAGTAAATTTCACTATATATACATAAATAACATTTAACTTGTCATCTGTCACTTTGAAGTATCACTTACGTAAATTATAAATGTGTATGATTTATGAATATATTCTGTATTTTTTGGTTTTATTACTATAGAATTTTGAAACATTATATTTTATTTTGAACTAGCGATTCGTCCTCGTTCCGCTCAGGCTCGTCCCTAGATTTAGCCGCGGGATCCGCAAGTAAATGTATGCAAAAAATGACTAATGAATTATATAATGAAACCTTTCTCGAAAACCACTCTATCCATTAGTGAAGACAGGATGACAATCGGTGCAGTAGTTTCTGAGTTTATCGCGAACAGACAGACAGACGCGGCGGAGGACTTTGTTTTATAATATGTCGTGATTAGCAAACCCTGCGGCTTAGCTGGGCATAAGTTAAAATAAATTAAACGGTTTCTATAATTTTCTTTCATGTTTGTAAAATCAAAGTAGCCTACTCACTATATTATTCTATAACATTAGCTATCTGAGAGTAAATACTTTCATATGCATTTAGTTAAAACCTGTTAATTTAAATTTAAAAACAAACACATCAGTTTTATTAATATGCATAGACTAGGAAACCGCCGGGCTTGCTTGTTTGGTTTGTTTGTTTGGCTGGTTAAAAAGTTAAGTTAAAAAAAATTAAACGGTTACTTATTATATTATAATTTTCTATCAAAATAAAAGTAGCTTAACTTACTCCTTATAACATTAGCTATATTCGAGTGAATGTCGCGTCAAAATCGGTCCAGCCGTTTCATAGATTAGCCGGAACAAACAGGAAGACAGGCAAAAATTTCAAACATTGATTTTTTGGTACATACTTTCATATGCATTTAGTGAAAAGCTGTTAATTTGAAATTAAAAACAGATACTTATTTTTTTTATGTACTAATTACAATTGGATCTTCTAAAAAATATTCAATATACAGATTCACTAAATTAGAATTTTATTACCTATATAATATTGTTTAGATATTACGCCAATGTCGCGCCCAATCTAGTGTCAAAGGTCGATAGTTTGTCGAATAAATTACGACTTAAAAAATATTATTGAAAAATTTTGCAATTTTCTAAAGGCTTAATCTGTTTTTTGTTGGGCTTTGAAAGTTATTTTTGATAATGGCGATTGTACTTGATGATATAAGTGACATTTCTATTCATATTATCAGGGGCTTTTTTAGCGGTGGCAATATCGAAAATATCAAATCTAATATGAAGGGTACAGGGACAAAACAAGGAATGTAAAATTAAAAAAAGTTGAAAAGTATGGGAACATTAAGATTCTGCCACGTATTATAGATTGTAATGTTAATTAAAAAAATATATTTTGTGACATTCCTTGTTTTGCCCCTGTAACCTTCATATATAAAAAAACCCGTGTCACAGTGTTTGTTATCGAAACCCTCTGAAACGACTTGACCGATTCTTATGAATTTTTGTGTACATATATTTGATAGGTATGAGAATAGGTCGTATGCTATTTTTTATTCCCTTTCCCAATATATTTATATTTTTTTATATTTTTATAACTTTGCATCAAAAAATACTTATAACCTTAAATTTTCATTCCTTAGGCGCGGGCGAAGCGCGCAGCAAACTGAAAAATTGAAAGAATTTGAAAACAAATGAGTAAAACTCAAAACACAGCGGCAAGGGGTGGGGGAGGGTGTACAAATATTATGGACTTACTACTTTCGAGAATCAGCGTTCCACCAAAAAAGTGACAAAAAAGGCCTGCATATAATGAAATTCTAATTGAGCCGAACCTATATATTAAATATTCTTTGGAAAATTTTATTAAAATAGTAATTATTATCGATACAGGGTACGAATTTATAGTTTTCTGAATTATTATATGTCGGTCTGTCTATCGGTCTGTGACCGCCTCATGAGAAAACTACTGAACAGATGACAGACAAACCGATGCACAGCCTACAGGTGCCTCTCTATTCCTTTCACTCTCAATTCTCAAATTACCAATTAAATCTAAGAAAGACATACCTACACGAATATTTGACATTTTAACAAAAGTATCTTTTCAGATTTTTTCGTGGATTTATATTCAGGTCACAGGAGAGACTAAGTTTTTGGACGTCTCAAAAGCTATTATATACTTGTAGTAACCACGATATCTACCTACAAAATTATAGAGAAACTCCAAAATTAGCACCAAAGTAAACCTACCGTACTTTAATTAGTGTAGCAACACTAAAAATATTTAATACCGTATGTGCAATAATCTAATAGAAACACACGGACAATAGACAGATTGTTGATAAATATTTGACCCCCGAGACTCGAAGCCGTGACCTTCGGCGTAGATCCTCCGACCATAACGCCAATGGGTCAAACACTGTTATGTATTCCCTTTCTAAAACTTACATCCGGCTCCTACTGTACGATATTGTACTTGTACAATATTACACACAACAGGGACAGAAACTAGTGTATAATCCATACATCCCCTATCTATTGAAACTGCGCTCTTGCAAAATTTCATCAAAATTTGCTCATCAGTTTATGGGTGGAAAGATTACAATAAGAAGTTTTCAAAATGACATAAGTATGGATTAATAGTATTTAATTGCCAAACTTTATTCAGTAAAAAGGTAGTGGTAGCCCAACGATAACGCGCTCGCTTGTATAACCGAGTGATGCGGGTCTCGCACCTCTGATATTGATCAGACAATTCATGTGCGAATCATTTCTATCATGATCACCACTTGTCTCACGGTGAAGGAAAACATCGTGAGGAAACCTGCATGTCTGAGAAAACCTAGCAAGTTTTCCTAAGACATGTGAAGTCCGTCAATACGCACTAGGCCAGCGCGGTGGACTATGGCCTGATCCCCCTCGTACTGAGGGAGGCCCGTGCCCAGCTGCGGGACGTGCTGCAAATGGTTCAAACGAAACAAAAATAATTAATTTCCAGTATTTACTTACATAATCGCAATTATATTTTACATAATATTATTAATTTATTCTTCACAAAACGCCCGCGCCGCAGCCATTTGCATTTTGTATAGTAATGAGGGTTTTGTTTGTTTAAACTTTTTAATTTTACCATCTCAATAAAGGGCGAGGTACTGCAATAGTGTGACAAATGAGAATTTACCTACATAATCGATATCTAAATAGAAATAGTGATAGTTTTATTTTTCAAACGTTCGGGTTCGATTTCCGAGCTGAGTACTAGTTATTTTTAAATGTATGGATGCAGTTTTTCTTTTTACTAAAATTGATGACATGGTACTTAAGAAAATATTCGTATGTCTCACAGTCTTAGACTTGCCCATACTGACCGATTTAAATGTTACGCTCTGTATACGTATAGATTTCTCTCTCTTTCTCTCACTCTCTTTTTCTCGTTCTCTTTCTATCACTCTCTGCCTAGCCTTATCCTATTTCATTTTGGGTGGGCTCTCCTTATTTTGGTTCTGGGTCGTCAAGTAACTTGAACGCTTCAGATCAATGTGTGTCTCGCTTCCTTGGACCTGAATTAATTAATAAATTAAATATTGTTAATTTATTCAAAAATTATCAAGTTACTTCATCGCGGTAAAGAAAAAGCTATTAAAAATTAAATTTAAAAACTAATAAGCTATTGGATTATAAATTAATAAAAATGTAATTTCAACTTCATCACACTTTTGTAAATTATCTTGATTGCGCATTTGTTAATTTAAAAATCGATATAATAGCAGTCGGCTCATCTATGGGTTTCGTAACCCCACTACTTAGAAAGTCAGATAGACTATGGTAACCCCCTTCTGTTAGACATTTAGAGAGAATCTAAGGCCTTTTTTATCGTTGGGAAATGCCGCATACCACAAGTGGTTATGTGGGACACACTGACCAGAAAAGTACCACGGGAGTAATGAGGCATCGCTCGAAAAGAGAAAAATACTATTTTCTGTAATTTGTATTGTATCTTTATAATAAATCCGCTAAAATGATTTAGTTCATGTTAGGTAGAGAGATAGTTTGAAACCCTGGAAAAGTTGTAGGGTTGTTTTTTCCCAAAAATTATCATTAAGGGGATGAAGATGATGTGGAAGTTTATAGGTTGAAAGTGAATCAATAATAATTTTGAATAAGGGAGCCCTTAAGGCAGTAGAGGATATAAGGCCCATCATACATTATGTATAAATTTTATGTACCTTTATCATATAAAATGCACACAAAATTGACAAATCTTTTCAAAAATGATACTAAATCCACGTTTCTAAACCTGACTTTAGGTAAATAAATTAAAAAATTGAAGTAAAGTGTTGCCATAATGACCGATGGTCGAAGATACTACAGCCAGAAAGATATTTATACAAAAAGAAAGCTAAATTCAATAAGCACAGATTTCAATTATTATTGAAGGAAGTTAAAATTTGTCTATAAATTTATAAAAAAATCATACAATTTGTTATTTATAACTACACGGTATGTACTATTAAAAAGAAATATAAGTATACAAAAAAAAATGCTTAACTACGTAATGTTTTTACTGATTATAAGTTATAATCTGTCAGACACATAGTTAATCGAAAAATTAAAATAACTAGTAGCAATAAATTAGTTTTTTATGATATTGTGCAAAAGAATTAAGCTAGACAGCTCGTTGACAACCATAGATGGAAAATAAAATAATACTTATATGTACATTTTTATCGCAATATATGTTATAAATAGATAGGTTGGTAGCTTTTTTTTTAATTTCATTGCATTACAATTAATTAAGAAAATGTTTATGAAAAAAAATATAATGCATTTTCCCGCCATTTTATTTGACAACATTTAATACCTACATAACATTTGACAGTTATTTTTTTTTCTTTGTTAACACTTAACAATCATTATTTTTGTTTTGTCGGGTGCCTTTATTGACATTTTATTATATTTTACAAAAGTGCGTAAGTATTTTAAGAGCTATAAAATAAATTATTTAAATTTATATAAATCCCATCTTTACCATTTTCAACTTAGTATTTTGGTAATAGAAAGTTAAAAGTCATAGAGTTGAAAGGTCACTTCGGCGATCTCGAAGCAAACACATACAAACTAAAAATTTACACAACACAAAAATTAGAAAGTTGAATGAATCATTTTAGAATAAGTATTTGTTGTTGTTTATGAGTTCAGTTTTAGTGACCCTACTTGATGCACCAACGCGGCGGTCGCGGGTTCAGGGCATTTGTTTCTTATGTTTGTACTCCAAATCAACTATCTGGTATCCGTAACACAAGCCTCATAGCTTACCACGGAACAAGATTGTACTATGTGTAATGTCCCAACATATTTATTTATTTAACAATATATGAGTATTTGCTTTGAGACCACCGATTTGTGGATACGTATTACGTGCGTAATCGAACACTGTTTCATTTCTAATAATTCATGTCAGCTTAAGTGTGTCATTGACAAATACTGCCCACTCAATTCTCTACTCTCAACTCTATGTAGGTTCGCTCCGGATCAGGGTTAGTACAGATATGCAATATTATTCTGCAGTAAAAAGTATCTTATATGATAAAAAATATAAATAAATAAATATGTTGGGATATTATTACAACAGCCCATCTAGTTCCGTGGTAAGCTACGAGGCTTGTGTTACGGTTACCAGATAGTTAATATACTACACATATAAATACATATATATTATAAATATAAACACCCATGACTGGAGTTCAAACATTCGTGCTCTACAAATGAATGTCCCCAGCGAGACTCGAACCCGCGACCGCTGGCGCAGAAAGTAGGGTCACTACCAACTGAGCTAAACGTGTCGTCAGACGAACCGTATAACCAACTATTATCGTACCAAATTTTATTATAATCTCTCTAATGGTTATCTCGGGATGTGTTCACGGACTACACATTCAAAAACTGTAGATTCGGCCTCTGTATCGATAATAATGCCTATATTAATAAGATAAAAAAATATATAATGCACGCTTAAGTCTGTAACGACAGATAGGTAATATGGGGGTGGATTTTTGTTATTCTTTTGCAGAAAAAACTATTGAGCGGATTTTTATGAAACTTTACATCTATACTAATATTATAAAGAAGTAAAGTTTGTGTGTTTGTTAAATTGTAAGGGGTAATCTCTGGATCTACTGAACCGATTTTAAAAATTCTGTCACCAATAGAAAGCCACATTATTGCTGAGTGTCACAGGTTATATAAAAAAACGAAAAATAAAAAGGCTTTTACGTGGTAGTCCGTTTTGCAAAGTGAATCGGATAAAAAACGGTCGAATGAAAGCGTTTCTTACGAACGCTGCCTTAACTATGAAAGATATATTTTTGAGTTCTAGAGAAAAGATGTGGAGCTTGAAAATGCCTACAAAAAAGTCAACGACAGCATATGTCTAACTTTTATATTTAAGTTACAAAAAGTAGTTTTTTTTAATATTAGTATAGATAATTCAATTTTTAATATTAATAAAATACCTACGTATAACCCTCCTTTTGGCAGTTAGAAATTAAAACATAACACTCTGTACTAAAAAAGGATTATTAACATTATGCCCAACGAAGTGGGCGCGGGTCAGCTAGTTACTAATAAATATGAACACAATATGTGAAGACACGACTAATTTACAAAATCAATAAAATAAAAATCCATATGTATTTCTTATTTATTTATTTTGATATCCTAAAGCAAAAAAAATATTAGCATAACGCATTTTATAAATGAAACTATCTTTTCGGATTTTGTCGCGGATTTATTTTGACTTTTAGTTCCCGACGTTTCGAATGCTTCACAGCAATCACGGTCACGGGTCGGTCTCACCCATATAAAAAAAATCATAAAAATCGGTCAAGCCGTTTCGGAGGAGTTCGATAACAAACACTGTGACACGAGATTTTTATATATTAGAAAGATTTATCTTAATTCTATAGAATTAAATACTAATTGTACTTATTTGGTAAGCTCTAATGGAATCATAGCGTTACGTCAACCTTCAGTCAAGAGGGCTTAGCTCGAAGGAGGTCAACAGAAATCATATTAACAAAAGTTATTGAATAAGTGAAGCAAACTGAATAATGTTTATTCAATTAAGTAATCGTTTTGCTATTTTTGTTCTTGAGGTTTTTTGAGATTTAGTTTACACTAGCGTCTCTTCTTCGCTCCGCGTAGGTTCGTTCCTAAGTTATAACGGAAGTAAGAAATATCAAGTAGTATAATAGTCAAAATAAATTAAACTGTTTTTATAAATTTCTAATAAAATTAAATGTAGCGTACGTTACTACTTTAGCTATTTGCGAGTGAAAGTCTCGTCAACATTGGTACAGCCATTTCAGAGATTTGCCGGAACAAACGGACAGACAAATAAACATTTTAAAAATTGATTTTTTGATTTAAGTGCCGTATATATGTGCTTTCTATGCATTTAGTAAAAAATGTTAATTTTAAATGAAAACCAGACGCTAAAATTTTATTTATACATACATATGTACCTACTGACGTTAACTGAGATAATCAGCTATCATCACGATTAATGTCATCAAAATCTATACAGCGGTTTTCTCGTTATGCGGTCACAGACAGACAAACATAAATTTTAAAAACTATAGATTCGGCCTCTGTATCGATAATAAAGACTATTTCAATACGATTTTTTTAAAAATATATAATATACCGATTTTACTAAGTTACTGTTTTATTATTTAAGAGCTTCGCTGGGCGTAAGTTAAAATAAATTAAACGGTTTTATAAATTTCTAATAGTATTAAAAGTAGCCTACATTACTCCTCCTAATATTAGCTATCTGTGAGTGAAAGTCTTTTTTTTTATGGGACAAAGGGGGAAAACGGGCAGGAGGCTCACCTGATGGTAAGTGATCACCTCCGCCCATGGACATCTGCAACATCACAGGGCTTGCAGATGCGTTGCCGGCCTTTCAGGAAAGGGAGGGAGAGAGGAGGGAGAAGGACGGGAGTAGGGATGGGGAGTGGGCCTCCCGGACTCTCACTTACCAGACGAAACGCGACAGCATAGCTGCCACTTCACGCCGGTCTTCTGTGAGAGAGATGTACTATACGGGGCGTGCCGGCCCATTCGGCTGCTACCCGAAAGTAACAAGCATGGCACTACCACTTGAAAGTCTCGTCTAAATCAGAACAAACAGACAGACAGACGGATAAAAAATTTAAAATTTTGTTTTGATATTGTTAATTTGATTTTTGAAATTACAAACAGACACTTCAATATTGTTTATATGCAATGATGATAAACTAATTACTCAGCATTGCCAGTCTATTGAATGGAATGTAAGATTTAGAGAGGCGGAAATCTCATCAGCATTGCGAGTTGCGACCTTTGAGTAAACATGTCGTATAAATTACATATAACATGTGTATTTAATATAGATATACTAGCGACTCACCCCCGTTTTGCTCGAGTTCTGATAAGTTCGATTTTAACGGCTAGTGGTGCTTATGCAAACTTTTCAATTTTCATTCCTTTAGCTTTTTTTTCACATAAGTAAATCGTTCCGGAGACAATCCTAACAAAACAAAAAAAAAATTAATATCGATCCAGCCTTTTATTACTTTTATCTAGAAGTTATTATAAAAAATCTAAAAGTAAGTAGATAACATCAAGAACAACTAAAATTACTTAAAATTCTATATTAAATCAAGCAAAGCCGCAGCAAAAGATTAGTTAATTTCTCAATGTACAAACCTAACACATGTATAACACTTTTTCATATCTAATTGGTATGTGATTACAAAATTGTTGCGAAAAATTGTTGGTTTTTGTAAAAACACCGAATGTAATGTCTTAACGAATATCAACTTGCGAACGCCCATTACGATATTCAAGAAATGGAAATATAAGTCTTTCTTTTGGCATTACCTAATATTACGTATAGACGTAACACAAAAAATAATTTCTAACATATTTTACACACAACGCTATCTAGTCTAGACTAGTTCCATGATAAGCTACGAGGCTTGTGTTACGGATACCAGATAGTTGATTCTCTACACATATATAACTTTAGTAGTGTCCGGCTGCCGGCTGACGCAAAACTAAGAAACGTACAGGAGGGGCCCACTTCGGTGGGCGGTGTGTCATGCGGGTTGCTCCTGGTACTTCTCTGATGCAGAGTGGACTATGGAGCAACCCCTTGGTTGTGTGGTCTGCTTCGGCAGCTGCCGGGGCGTCGTAGTTGAATGCGCAAGCGATCCTGCTGAGGTCAGTTGGGTTTTAACTGGACAGTACTTGCTTTAGGCCAGAGAGTAATATAATCACATGTCTTCTACAAGTGGTATGCGCTAATGTATTTCCCAACTATATAAAAAAGGGATTAGGCTTAGCACGCACTGCGATTAATCGCAAGCGGTTTACGAATAGCTGAAAACGCAAAACTGCGTATCAACACGCACTGCGGCTGGCGTTTTGCTTAATTTTATATTCAGTTTAAGCCATAGATTTCTAGCGAGCACTAATCGCGCGTTTTCAAACCGCGGTCAAATCGTAGCAAGTTGCGTTTTTAGAATCAGTCACTGAAAAAAGTCGCTAATGTGTGCGCTTGTGTAGAAAGATATTTGTTCGGTAAAACGCAGGCCTTATTATTTTCCAAGGGTTTGATGATTCCTCATCTCAATTTTGGAACTTAAAAGAGCCGTACCATTGGCCTCCGTCTAGTAATTATGTTTACCCCCTAACAGGTGAAGTGTGAAAATATTGATAAATGTAAATTATATTCTACATTAGAAGACAAAGATAATTATAAAATATTTAACTCTAAAATAAATAAAATTTGTCTAATTTTGATTCATAAAACGTTAGCAACGCGGCCTTGTTAATATTAATATTAGTTAGGCTTATGTCACATATATTGGTAGGTACTAGAAAATCATTCTCGATCGGCTCGAGTTCGTTTCTAGGTAAATTCTAGTAATTAATAAATTTAACATTTCTCAGAAATAAGATATTTTTCTGCAGTAAAAAGCGTCCTACGAGTATATGTTGTGGTGGAAATCCAACTATCATCATACAAAATTTCATCAAAATCTGTCCAGAGATTTTCTTGTAATGCGGTTACAGACAGACAATATTAAAAAAAAACAACTTATACAATTATAATTATTTATTTATTTTATTTATGCAGTATTTTTTTTTCTTTGTTTTTTTTTCTTTGTTATTAATTCAAGTTACACTTTTTGAGCGTGGTGACCGATAAGAAAACAATTTTTTTCTTTTATTAAATAAATGAGAAGTTAGTATTGTTCAAAATATTTTTATTATCTATTGAAAAAAACCCGGATGTCCGCCATCTTGGATTTGAAAATGGACCTCATTTTCGCAATCAGCACCCCGAGAAACCTCGAAAATGACACCCATGTCATTATTGAAAAAAAACCGGATGTACGCCATCTTGGATTTGAAAATGGACCTCATTTTCGCAATCAGCACAAAGTGTGTTAGGTTATTTTCGTTACGGAATTTCTGGATTCGGTGTCCACGCTCAAGGCCCGCGATAGAAGCTATGCAATAGCTTAAACTATAGATTCGATCTTTTTATCGATAATAATGACTATTTCATTAAGATTTTCCAAAAAATATATAATGAACAGATTCTAGACTCACTCTCGCTTCGCTCAGGCTCGTCTCTAGATTAAGCGCGAGCGAAACCGCGGGTTCCGCTAGTAAATGTGTACAAAAACTTGACAAATTATATACTAAAATCTTCCTCGAAAACCAGTCTATCTATTGGTGAAATAGCATGAAAATCGGTGCAGTAGTTTTTGAGTTTATCGCGAACAGACAGACAGACGCGGCGGAGGACTTTGTTTTATAATATGTAGTAAAGAAGTGTGAATAGAGCTTTACGTTAAAATAGTTTGTGAACAACTACTTGTATATGAATTATTTAACAAAATCAAACAATGACTACTAAATACGAAGCGTAAATATTTTTTTATTATCATACATTTAATATTTAAATGAGGATCAATAAAATAGTTTTAGTCTAAAAATTAATTTTATTAATAGTCTAAGAGCCGGTGGGAGATCGTCCTTCACCGAACTGATAACCAGATGAGACCTATTTTTTATCAAATATTTTGTATAAACAAATATGCCTATAATTACTTGCCTATCGAAAAGTGCTCATGGCTATTTTTCATTAATCGAAATGTGTCACTCACCGATTAAATAGAACTTATAAAACCTCATTCACCCATTTTACAGCGCCCTCGGATAGTCAATTTAACTCCCAATAAAGTAAATCAATAATAGAATAAAAATAGTCAATACCAGTCCATATTCATTACGCATTAAATAAATAAAAATTAACAATGGTATGATGATACCTGATACTTTCGTGGTATGCGTTAATGCATTCACCAACTTAAAAAAAAGGTGCGTTTTAAATAGATATGACCAAAGCCTATGAAACTATAGTCGGCCAACGGACGTGATAGCCTAAGCTGCCATACACTAATGTCCCAAGCGAGTGTATGGCAGCTTGGGCTGTGAGTATACGAGTATCTATATATTAATATGTGAAGCAGAAACTTTTTATCCCTTTTTACGAAAATTTCGCGGACGGAGGAGTATGAAATTTCGAACACTTATTATATAGAGAAGGAGTGCAGAATTCTAATTTTTTTTTTAATTATGCATAATAATACCTTAAATCAATAAAAAAAAAACATTACACACACTACCATGTGTATTCAAGTCAATTCAAGTCCTTGGTTAGTAAATGTTTTAATATTTTCAGCTTTTTGCCGCCATCAGCTTTACAACATGTGAGAAAAATGAAGCTATTATACGAAATGATTTCGACGGCCCACATGTGGATGGCTCATACAAATGGGCCATACAAACTGGTATGTAAATTTTAACCAGAGAAACCTTGTGTTCAGCTCTTTTTAACGCCCCACTGCTGGGCGTGGGCCTCCCTTCAATACGAGGAGGATCAGGCCATAGTCCACTATGCTGAACCAGTGCGAGCGGACTCAGCATGTCCTTCGATACTTGCTAGGTTTTTTCAGACATGCAGGTTTCCTTACGATGATTTCCTTCACCGTAAGACAAGTGGTAATCATGTTAGAAATTCGCACATTAACATAGAGGCGCGAGACCCGGATTTGAACCTGAATCACTCGGGTATCCAAACGAGCTTATCCTAGATAACTAGCAACACGGCCTCGCTCCGCTTTAAACAGACATCAAAAATTGTGTTTTTCTTAGATGTAGTTACCTACTGCATATAATTACTGCCTCGGTGGTGTACCTAGTGGCTAGCATGTACGGTCACACAACAGGAGGTTCCGGGTTCGAGTCCCGGGTCGGCCAAGTTTAGTTATTAAGTCTTTCAGTTTCGTAAGCCTCGGTAACAGCCCGGAGTTGGGAAGTTGGCGGTGTGTCACCCCCATGCCTCGGAGAGCAGGTAAAGCCGTCGTCTAGCCTTAGCTCTCACTGGTCGTGTCGAGCAGTCGTCCCACCGGAGTATGAGAGTGATAGGAACAGAGAGTTATTACAGTGGTAGTGCCATGCTTGTTACTTTCGGGTAGCAGCCGAATGGGCCGGCACGCCCCGTATAGTACCACTCTCTCACAGGAGACCGGCGTGAACTAGATGGCGCTGTGTGTAATAATGTCCTAACATATTTATTTATAAATTGCCCGATGTATCGGTGAATACCGCATGAAATTCGTTCAGTAATTTTTGACTATCTCACATACAGACGTTATTAAAAGAATAAATATATTTTTAAACAATTCTTATTTTTTTGTTACAGAAGGTGGTATTTATCATGAACAGCGAGGTTCAGTAAAAAATAATGAGGAGCAAAATCTGTTAGTAGAAGGACAGTACCAGTATACAGCTCCTGATGGACAGGTGAGATGGAAACGGAAATAATTATATTATATAAATATAACTAATAGATTCATAAGTTAATATGTTGGGACATTAACACACAGCGCCATCTAGTTCCGTGGTAAGCTAAGAGGCTTGTGTTACGGATACCAGGTTATAAATATAAACACCCATTACTGGAGTTCAAACATTCGTGCTCAACAGATGATTGCCCCCAGCGGGATTCGAACCCGCGAGCGCTGGCGCAGAAAGTAGTATCACTACCAACTGAGCTAAATGTGTTTTCTGTGCATGTAATAAAATTCTAACTTATGTACATTGAATATTTTTGTAAAATCTTAATGAAAGTCATTAAGATTATCACGAGAAAACCACAGCATAGATTTTGATGAATTTTGGTATATTAATAGCTGGTCATCAAGATTAACTTATATTTATTTAAATATATGTAACTAGCCCTTGGTAACGTCCCACTGCTGGGGGTGGGCCTCCCTCAGTACGAGGGGGATCAGGCCAGGTTCTCTCACACATGCAGGTTCCCTCACGATGTTTTCCTTCACCGTAAGACAAGTGGTAATCATGATAGAAATGATTCGCACATGAAAATATCAGAGGTGCGAGACCCGGATTTGAACCCGCATCACTCGGTTATACAAGCGAGCGTTTCACCACTTACATATACGAAAAGATATTACAAAAAATATTTAATGTACAGATTCGACCTACAATTTTTTTTATACTATATACTATATAGTATTCATATACTTAGATATTATATATTTTCAGGTAATTCGTTTGTTGTATACTGCGGATGAAAATGGCTTCCATCCGATAGGAGACCACCTGCCCACGCCGCCTCCCATCCCGCCTTTAATTCAACGCGCTCTAGA
Organism: Boloria euphrosyne; assembly: GCA_951802675.2. Classification (NCBI taxonomy): domain Eukaryota; kingdom Metazoa; phylum Arthropoda; class Insecta; order Lepidoptera; family Nymphalidae; genus Boloria; species Boloria euphrosyne. The sequence goes on from OX637895.1 coordinate 2,743,802, forward strand.
CTATATAGCCTCACGAACATCGAAAAACGATCAATAATACTTTTTGATTATAAATAAATGCTTGTTATATTACTGTGTGTTATCTATACATATTATAAAAAAAAGTCCTCCGCTGCGTCTGTCTGTCTGTTCGCGCAAAACTCACAAACTGCTGCACCTATTTTCATGCTATTTTCACCAATGGAAAGAGTGGTTCTCGAGGAAGGTTTAAGTATATAATTTGTCAAGTATTTTAATTTAATCAAGAAAAATAATAAAGAAGAGTAATCGCAAAAAATACAGACGCGAGCAAAGAGAATGTAAAGGGACGCGAGAATAAAGTGCAAGTGCTGCTACCCCTACCTCACACCGTCTTGCCTACTGTTTAGCTAATAGCTCTTACAAGCGGAGAATTTTTTGAAAATTCTGAAGACATTTCAACGTTCTAAAACCAATTCCTATTATTAATTGTGATTAGAACGCGGGCGAAGCCGCGGGAATTGCTTGTTTATTATATTCTACGCTCACACGGTGCCAATCTCATTGAGACTAGCCATCTACGCGGGAGATTCACGAGTGTACGCGCAGACACAAGTGCACTCTCTGTTCCTGTCACTCTCATACTCCGGTGGGACGAACGCGAGACACCACCAGTGAGAGCTAAGGCGCAGGAACGACGCGACACGACGTGCTCTGCCTCGGCACGGGGGTGAAACACCGCCAACTTCCCAACTCCGGACTGTTTCTGAGGCTTATGAAATAGTAAGACTCAATAACTAAACTTGGCCCGACCCGGGACTCGAACGCAGGACCTCCCGGTGTGCGACCGTACATGCTAGCCACTACACCACCGAGGCTTTAACTAAGCAGTTTTTCTATTGACCTTGCAATAAAAAACTTATTTTTATAACAATTGTCAATGATTTTTATTACTTTTAAATAAAACAGCATGTGGTACAATAACATATTATAATAAGGTTTTTATGAGGCTTTCTTAACGCAGCGGTTGGGATGAAGTAATTTCTCGTACGTAATATCAGTGATAAAATAAGGAAAGAAATGTTTCTCATGATTCTGTCTAAATTATTATTTTTTTGTTTCGCGCAGTTTTTTTGTTTTAATTTATAAGAAAATATTGTTTTTTTTTTATGGGACAAAGGGCAAACGGGCAGGAGGCGCTCACTTGATGGTAAATGATCACCTCTGCTCATGGACATCTGCAACACCACAGGGCTTGCAGATGCGTTGCCGGCCTTTCAGGAAAGGGAGGGAGGGGGGTAGGTAGAAGGACGGGAGGGGGGATAGGGAGTGGGCCTCCCGGACTCTCACTTACCGGACGAAACGCGACAGCATACCTGCCACTTCACGCCCGCTGTGTTCTGTGAGAGAGTGGTACTATACGGGGCGTGCCGGCCCATTCGGCTGTTACCCGAAGGTAACAAGCGTGGCACTACCACTTGAAAAGAAGTTGTCGTCAACACATTCGAGACGTTTAGTAAAAAATGCAATAATTGAATCTATCCATGATATAAATAATTTGCGTCATTTACTGTTGGACTATGGCCTGATCCCCTCGTCTTGAAGAGCTGCCCACCCCCAGCAGCGGAACGTTAAAAAAGGGCCAATACAAGAGAAAAAAGTTCTTTTTGTATATTTGTTTGTAATAGTTAAACTAAAAGATCCGCTGAACCGATTTAAAGGATATTTAGTATAAATATAGTTAGGAAAGAAATTAGAGATGAAAGTTGGGAAATGAATCATTTCTCAGGTAAGTTAGGGATATAAACACACTTTACATTTTTTTAATCTGTCAGTTTGTCTCGTATAATCTCCGTAACGACTGGACCGATTTTGAAGGCACTTTCACTTGCAGATCGCTGTGGTTATAAAGAATAACTAAGGCTACTTCGATTTTAGAAAAATAATTAGGGTTCCGTTCAAAACAAAACCGAAGATTTAAATAAAACAAATTAAAAACAATCAAATATAATATATAATTATCCAAAAATGTACGTACAAGATTTTTTTACAATTTTTTTCATAACAACACAATATCAAAAAATAATAATTATATAGCCTCTTAAATATAAAAATGGCTTTTTCAGTCTGTTGAGAGAAAACAAATTGAATTTTCAAGTATTAATAAAATAAACAAAAACATGTAACAATAACTTAAAATAAATTCTATACATAATATAACAAAATTCGAACTGAGTTGAATCTGTACCAGCTTGAATTTTTTTTGGCTTAAAATTTTTACAAACGTTGAATGTCTTCTTTATTTATATCTAATCAAAAGCCTAAATATTAAGTGTCAAGCTTCTAGCTTTAAAAATGACATAATTTCCATACAAACTTGTATCCCTTATTCAACCCCTTACAGCCCTTTTTTCGCCTTGAAAAGTAGCCTATGTCCTTCCTCAGGCTCTAGACTATCTGTGTACCAAATTTTATTTAAATCGGTTCAGAAGTTTTGGCGTAAAAGCGCGACATACAGACAAGTGTCTAATTACTACTACTTTTTTACAATTTTGTACTAAAACTTAGGTTTAACCGTTTAATAAAAGACTATATTATATTAGAAATAAAAAAATAATAATAATATGATAATTATTAATTTTACAAGGTTATTTTAAATGGACAAACTCAAAAACTCATGTATAAGACAAAATTAGCAACTGACTGACTAAATATATATATATATATATATATATATATATATATATATATATATATATATATATATATATATATATATATATATATATATATATATATATATATATATATATATATATATATATATATATATATATATATATATACAGTACCATCTGCTTCGGTTAATCTCTCTAACGGCGACACCGATTTTGATGGCACTTTTACTGGCACATAGTTGATATTATCATAACTTAGCCTAAATCAACATTTATTTAAAAAAATAGGGTTTACAAAATCTATATTGTAGTAGAGTATTTTATCAATTGAAATTTTAAAAAAGTTATTAAGGCATATATACATAATCGTCAATTTCTAATTAATTATTAAACAAATCTATTATTAATAATGAAAATTGTATAAAACTAAATTTCTTACGATATTGATATAATGGTACCCTTTTTAGAGGCATTTCATAGTAGTTGTACTTATTACATCAATTTTTGAAAAGTGTCTCAATTAGATTCTGTAATGATAATACACCACTAAAAAAACACTACATTTTTATTCTATCTATAAGTGTTATAAAAATGCATTTAAATTTTTACATTTTCAAATTTCGCGCCTCAATGGTCGAAAACGCTGAACGCGGTGGACGCCATTATTACTCTGTGGTCAGTACGTCAGTGGATTTTGTTAACAAATGCGCTGATAATTTGTATATAATTGATAATTGTTTATAGTTTAAAATGAGTTATTATTCTACTTATTGTTGGTGTGCTGTTCCTGAATGCAAGAATACTAGTGTAAAAACACCGAACAAATTATTTATTTTTGTGTACACGGCGGTATGACGTAATAAAGTGGCGTCTACTATTTCGTGATGTTTAAAAACAGATTAAAAAAACTGAATGAATGTAATTTTAAAATTTACTTTGTTATTTTATGAACTAAAACCAACATTATCCGAATGCATTTTGCGTAAGCTATCTAAATAATATATTTTTAGATTGATTTTCATATGGAGTAAAATACCCTATTCATACATGGTTGAAGTAAAACTTTAAAAAACCTGCCGACGAATGAGATAATAATTATAAATAATAAATAAATGAATGGACGATAAACGTATGAATGATTGAATATATATATATATGAATTAATGAATAGATTAATATCTTGTAACATTAACACACAGCGCCATCTAGTTCCGTGGTAAGCTACGAGGCTTGTGTTACGGATACCAGATTGATACACTACACATATATAACTTTACATACATACATATTATAAATATATAAGGCCTAATAAGTATTGCTTCAAATCATTTAGGGTATGCCAATATATTTAATACCTATCACTATCCAAATTAAGTTTTTTTAAAGGTACAACGGTGTCTTGATAGATGGCGCCTTTTGGAAGCATTTTTTCCCCTTCCGGTGACGTCACTTCCTCTTGCTTTTGAGCTATAAAAAAAAAGTAATTTTAATAATAATTTCTTAGACTTTCTGTCAGGTATTACACATTTTTTATCTCTTTTAAATGAAAGTTTCTTTTTTTTTTGTTAAAAATTAATTATAACATCTATACATATAAAAAAAATTGAAGTGTCTGTTTGTAATTTCAAATTAACAGCTTTTCACTAAATGCATATCAAAGTATATACGGTACTAACATCAAAAAATCATTTATAATTTTTTTGTCTGTCTGTCTGTTCGTTCCGACTTATCTCTGAAACGGCTGAACCGATTTTGACGAGACTTTCACTCGCAGTCACCCAATTTTATTCATATACCATTGAAGAGTTCCATCAATACCTGACCATCATCAGACCAGCACAACAGTCTCCAATTATAATAACAACTTCGAATACTAAACATTTAGTAATATATCCACAAACCTGTAGATTTCCTAGTGACCAATGCAAATAACAATCCGTGTATGAGAGATGCGACCAAAGCCAAACCCGCTAACATTCTAAAGGAGCCGCGACCCCCCGCGTAGCTGTAAAGTAGACCCCCCACGAGGGACCCTAACGCGAAACCTGTGGAAAATTAGACAAAATATATTAAAAAAAGCCATAATATTACAACTTTCTAGTAGTAATCAGCCCTTTATAACGTCCCACTGTTGGGAGTGGGTTTAGACCCACTTTATTTATTAGTGAAATGGATGGACAGATTTCGATGTAATTATAAGATTCTAGTTTTCAAAGTTTCATTACTACTTCAAATTATCGAAAATTAGTCTGTTCGCGTTAAGAGTGCAGTGAGTCATCAGTGCAACTGCAGGGTTAAGGTTCACAGTGGTCTCAATATTACTACTACTATACTGTCCACAGTCGAATTTAAATCACACTGTTTAAAGTACTTAAAAACATTGTAAATTAGTTTTTTTCTCCGCTATGAATTACCGAACCGCTTATTTTTATTTAATTTATTAACAATCAAAGTACAGGCACAATGTTGCGTTCGCAATGTCTATGCCTTCAACTGGTCACTGCGGACGCGACTTTCTAATTTGAGGTTTCATTGGTTAAGGGGCGTTGCTAGGCCGGTAAGCAATGTGTCATTCACTGCATTCTTAACGCGAACTAGGTATAGGCACTACTATATATACGTGTAGCGCCATCTTCTCGCAAATTTTATTACAAAAAAAATAGGGGTAGCGCTAACTTGCCTTTGCTCCTCTTTGGTTCACCCTAACTGCTATTATTAATTTATAAGAAATGAAATATTTTCTAGTACTAAAATGTATTCTATATGCAGGGCTTTTTTTGTTGGGGAACGCGGGGGGCCCACAATGACCCCCAACTCCAAAGGCAATATCGATAATATAAAAAAATAGCTATAAATATTGAAAAATTGAAAGAATTAAAAAAAATAATTAGTAAAATTCAAAACGCAATGACCTACTTTTTTCGAAAATTAGCGTGCCCCCAAAAAATAGATGACAAAATACGTTCACAGATGGACAAAAATTCTAAATACAATAGATTCGGTATCTGTATCGATAATAATGACTATGCCAATAAGATTAAAAAAAAACTTAACATACAGATTCAATTGAGAATTTTGTTAATTGTAAATAGATTTTAACACAAATATTTAGAAAAATGAAAAGCATGAAACTATATTAAACATCAGTATTCATAAAAAAAAGCTAGTTCACACTGTACCGACATTGCTTTACAGATCCCTAGCATACACTAACACGACCAATAATCGAACCGGCACTCACCCACCCCGTCGTCCATCCCCGCGACGATCCCCTGCACGGTGGCGGAGTACCCCTCGGGCGCGACGTGCGCCGCGTACCCCACTATGGTGGAATAGCAGAGGGCGTATGTTGGCCCTTGCATTATACCCTGCACAATATTCATTTTAACGTCCCACTGCTGGGGGTGGGCCTCCCTCAGTACGAGGGGGATCAGGCCATAGTCCACCGCGCTGGCTTAGTGCGTGTTGGCGGACTGAGCATGTCTTACGAAAACTTGCTACGTTCTCTCAGACATGCAGGTTTCCTCACGATGTTTTCCTTCACCGTGAGACAAGTGGTAATCATGATAGAAATGATTCGCACATGAAAATATCAGAGGTGCGAGACCCGGATTTGAACCCGCATCACTCGGTTATACAAGCGAGCGCGTTGCCACTGTCTTATATTCAGTTATATCATAATAAATAAATATGTTGAGACATTAACACAGCGCCATCTAGTTGATATACTACACATTTAAATTTTAAATACACACATATTATAAATATAAACACTCAAGACTGGGGTACAAACATTCGTGCTCAACAAATGAATGCCCCCAGCGGGACTCGAACCCGCGACCGCTGGCGCAGACAGTAGGGTCACTACCAACTGAGCCAAACGAGTCATCGTATTATTATACCATGCGATTTTATATAGCCTTCATGAAAACATATTTCAATTCAAACCAGTAGTTCAGGAACTTAGAATTAGTGCATTCAAACAAACAAACTTTTCTTAACTAACTTAGATACCAAATTTCATGAAGTACTTAACACTAACCTCAATAAAGACGAGATGCCAAGGATGCTGTATGAAGGAGATGAGCGCCAATCTCACTCCGTAGCAGAAGAGAGAGAACGTCATAGTCGCACCGTAACCCCATCGCTTAATTATTTTACCTGAAATCATATTATATAAGCATTTATACAACTGATCAAAATATATAGGGGGAGCCCGTTAAAATAATTGTTAAGGTCAAGTGTCAAGCCTCAGGGGAAGCGAGGAGACGAGAGAAGAAAAAAGAGAAAAGGAAAAAAGAGGAGAGAAGAGAAGCGAGGCGAGAAGAAGAGGGGAGAGAATAAGAGAGGAGAATATATTTATAGGTAAAATGTTTTCCTTTGATATCATAATTAATAATTATGTGGCTAATATGACTAAAAAAAAATAGTAAATATGTTTTTAGCATAAAATATACATATACAAGCAATTCTCGCGGCTTCGCCCGCGTTCTAATCGCTTTTAAAAATAGGAATTGATTTTAGAAGGATGAAAGTTATAAGTATTTTTGATGCCAAATACTAAAAAGATAAAAAAATATATATTTAGTTAAAAAATTTGGAACGGGCCACCCTTATCACCTAAGGGATTAAAAAGTAGCCTACGACCTTTTCTCGAACCTACTAAATACAATAAATAAATAAAAAAATAAAAACGCCTTTTATTTCCAGTTTCACAATTTCTCATAAGAAAAGAATATATTTAAATATTACTTGATGACTAATATTAATACAGCTATATTGTTACAAAAAAGAGTTTGTATTAAAGTTGATTGTTATGTAAAAAAAAAAATTTTGTTTTGAGTAAGTAAGTAAAAGTTTTTAGTAGTAGTAGATAGTGGTAGCCCAGCGGTAACGCGCTCGCTTATACAACCGGGTGATGCGGGTTCAAATCCGGGTCTCGCACCTCTGATATTTTCATGTGCGAATCATTTCTAACATGATTACCACTTGTCTTACGGTGAAGGAAGACATCGTGAGGAAACCTGCATGTCTGAGAGAGCCTAGCAAGTTTTCGTAAGACATGCTCAGTCCGCCAACACGCACTAGGCCAGCGCGGTGGACTATGTCCTGATCCCCCTCGTACTGAGGGAGGCCCGCCCCCAGCAGTGGGACGTTAAAAAGGGCTGATGATGATGAAGTAGTTTTTTATTATTATTCCACTAGAACCCCTCTCAGGTGAAGGCCTCTCTACTAAATATACACAAAAAAAATCGAAAAAATCGGTCAAGCCGTTTCGGAGGAGTTCGATAACAAACACTGTGACACGAGATTTTTATATATTAGAATATTTTATAATCTGTATACAAAAATAATTAAATTTTAGAAAAGTAATAACTTACCAGAGAAGAAGAAGAACAATAATTCTCCGATAAAACTCTGCGCCGCGACCACGACCCCTTCTATCAACTTAATTTGGCCAGTCGTGCCTGTTTTTTCAGCTAATTCTTCTAAAAACCTAAAATTGATAAAGATGTTATATCATACATTAGACTCTAGACCTAGTACTTTTATTTTTATGGGCTGACGCTTTTACTAAACTTCAAGTAGCTTATGATACTTCGTATAGCATTAGCAAGTGAAAGTCGCGTCAAAATCTGTCAAGTTATTTTAAAAATTATCGCGGAACATGCAGACAGACAAACATTTCATTCGTATCGTAAATAATAATTTGATATACTACTATAAATTTATAATTGACTTCAAAGCTTATTTCAGCGGAATTCATTTAAAATCTAGCTTTTTGAAGGCTCGCGTAGTTTGTCTAACGAGTAATAATGTTACAGCGATCTTACCTCTTTGGTTTTCTAACAGATGGCGTTAGTAGTATAATAACATTCTACCAAATGAACACAAAATTATTAATGTTTATTTTTAATGTTTATAAAATTATATTTATAACAGATAACACATCTAGATATGAAGTTAAATTACTATGGTAAATCACAAATCTATAGGCGTGATAGTTTTTCTGTAAAGTGTACCACAAAATGCTCAGGTTGTGGGATAGTGTTAGGTTTCGCTTCGCTCGCCCTAATAATATCTTTTGGTCTGAGTAAAATACTTACCAAAACATGTAGTAAATTATGAAGCTGTCGAAGGTTCCCGCGACCACCGCGAATATAATAAAAACGACCACTCTAGGTATTTTCAAAACATCCCTCAACGCTTTGCCAGAATCGTCAGGGCTGGTGAGCGATGGTAGCTGGAATTCGTAAAAAAATATTAATTATTTGCTTTATTATAAATGAAACTACCTTTTCGGATTTTGTCGCGGATTTATTTTGATTTTTAATTCCCGACGTTTCGAATGTTTTACAGCAATCATGGTCACGGGAGAGACTAAGGTATTTGACGTCTCATAGGTTTATATACTTGTTACAGACAGTGCCTACCCACAATTTACAAAAATTTTGAAAATGGCATCAGAGTACCTTATAAAATTTTAATTCTAAACATTTAAATTTAAATAATTTAAATATAATTTATAAATATGGCAATATTATTAACTTATTTTTAGCTAGTATTATTATAATATAATATAATTCTCTCCTTCTTTCTCATGCCATCTCTCTCTATATCTTTCTTTCACACACATTTAAATGTTTAGCTTCCTAAATTATAATCATACTTAAATAAATTCTTTTAGAAGTTACATAAACATCGAAAAAAAATATTTTCATCGTTAGATTATAAATTAATGGCAACCCTTAAGAAAACTCACATTAAGCCTCCTACAAGCCCCCAGGTCTATAGCGGTCGCTATAATCGCGATAATGAAGGCGGGTGTGAAGTCCTTGTATGTTCCGGACATAGCGTCAACCAACCAGCCACCAAGCAAAGCTGTTATCCCATAACCCGCTGTACCCCACGCCCTTTGTGACCCATACTTAGAGCCCCGTTCAGGACCTACATATTAAAAGAATACGGGTTATAATAGACAACCATGCTAATGATTTGAGTGTTAATTAGTGTTTCTTTGAGTAGAGTGCTGGACCATATTTTAATATGGGTGGATGTATTAAAATGCCCCTGCCCAGCAGTGGGCAAAAAATGGATGGGGTTAAATATTATATTTAAACTAATTAATTTAATTAAACTTATATACTATAAAAAAAGTATTACAGTAGTGCCAAAATGGCCAAGTATGTAGAATACATAGTTTTTAGACAAAATTTCTTTAAATTTGTTAAATATATTAAACTTAGGCCACTTTCACACTTGATTTATATAAAAAACTTCTACATGTTACTTACTAAAAATACCTTTTCTTTGAAGTGCACTTCCTCTAACTGGCATTCAATTCCAAAGTGAGCATGTACACAAATAAATTGACAAGATAACTTTAAAATGGTTACTTTACATAAAGTGAATTGTGTAATTATTAATTATTTAGATATAATAAAATTCTCAGTTGAAGTTATATTTTTATACAGTTCATATATTTTTTTAAATCTTTATTATTATCATTATTACAGATACAGAGGCCAATATAGTATTTAGTATTATTGTCTGTCTGTGACCACATCACCACTGGACAAATTTTGATGAAATTTGATATGAGGATAGGTTGTCCGGGTCAACATTTGGTTGCTGCTGGCATGCTTTTTACTGATTATAAATATCAAATTTCTGAAAAAATCTATACTAATTGTTAAAATGTACCTAGGAATGAACCTGAATGGAGCGTGGGCAAGTATTTAGTTACCATAATAAAAAAAACTTACCTAGAACATCGAAACACACAGCATCCCCTATACAGTTGGCAACATTGAAAGCAACAGTACCAACACACATTAGAACTACGAACGCCCAAAACGTCAATGTCGTATAAAAATTACCAGTCTCAATATTAACTGGTATATTTATTTCTTTTATTGCACTTTTCCCGGAAACTTCTAGACTGTTCGCTTTCGAATTTTCCACTTCACGTTTACTTCTATTCACGAAAGTCAGATTTAAATTATCCTCATAACATAACAAATTACAATCATTTTTCGGAGTACACATCGTTTCTCCCTCTCGCACGTCATCCACTTCCATATGTAAGAGCGAGCAAGTTATATTTTTATTATCTATATACATTGTATTTATATACGTAGAATTTGACAGGTACACTTGAAATTTATAATCTGTGGTACAGTTCCAATGACAGGTGTATTTTTCCAAGATGGCATCCGTTTTTTCTTCATAATATTTGACATTAACTGTATCGTTAAGTTGGTATACGGATTCCTGTACACCTTCTTGGTACTCGAGCTCGTCGGGCACTGGCAGAAACCATAGACTACAATAAGACCCACTCATGACTAGAATAAGTAGCATGAAGACTAGCTTCCTGTGGTTCTGAAATATAAAATAAATAGATTATCTAATAACAGTAATAATTTATCAGTCCAATTTAGAATATACTAGCAAAAAGCTGAGCTTTCTGAGGGCACGCGTAGTTTTTCTAACGGGGAATAAAGTTACAGCGATGTCAACTCTTTGGTTTTCTAACAGATGGCGTTAGTAGTACAATAACATTCTATCCAATGAACACAAAATTGTTAATATTCATTTTTTATTGGTTATAAAATTATATTTTTTGACAGATAACACATCTAGATATGAAGTTTAATTACTATATTGAAGCACAAAACTATAGGCGTGATAGTTTTTCAGTAAAGTGTACCATAAAATGCTCAGATTGTGGGATAGTGTTAGGTCTCGCTTTGCTCGCCCTAATGATTAGTACATAAGTGCTGAGTTTCGTTACAGTCGGTCCACCAAATAAGTAGGTAAGTAATGTTTAAATTACTGATTCGACTCAGAATTTTATTATACGTAGGTATAGATTATTATGAGATTATAATTTATGTTTTTGGTTCTATTAGACAATTTTGAAATAGTAGTAGTTTCCGATACTAATTAGGTTTTGATGAAATATCGGAAACTCAAATTAGAATTATTTAAACCTCTATAAACACTTTTATAGAAAGATCGAACCTACTACCTCCAATTAAACAACGGCAATTGTTCCCTACACCAAAATTATTGTCGATATAAAGCCTCATTAATTTACTATTCATTTATTATAGTACATTTCACATCACTAATTTGGTACTGGTCGAGTATTTCCAAAATATTTTTTAACTCATGTCACAATGTATATTTAGTTAGTAAGTTTTTAAACATAAATCTATTAGCAAAGCCTATGAAACATATTTAGAGCTCTAATCTATATATCTATACAAACATTTAAATAAAATTGAAGTGTCTGTTTGTAATTTCAAATTAACAGCTTTTCACTAAATGCATATGAAAGTATATACGATACTAACAACAAAAAAAAACAATTTTTAAAATTTTTGTGTCCGTCTGTTTGTTCCGGGTAATCTCTGAAACGGCTGGGCCAATTTTGACAGGACTTTCACTGGCAGATAGCTAATGATGTAAGGAATAACTTACGCTACTTTTTAACCAACTTCAAAAAAGAAGGAGGTTATATTTAAGAAATTTTATTTATTTTAACTAGCGGAACCCGTGGCCTCGCTGACGTTAAAGCTAGGGACGAACCCGAGCGAAGCGAGGGTGAGTCGCTAGTATATAATACTATTGTGAGGAGGGGACTGTCAGGGCACTCGCGAGTCTAACGACTGACTTTAAACTTAAAGTTTTAATAAACGTGGTAACTACCACGCGTCCACGTTGAGGGCGCGGTCGCCGGTCGGCATTCTGCTGACCATGCTCCAGAATTTGTGTCGCCACGGCGCGGCTACCGTACGTGAATTCCGCTGACGCAGCTGTAGACATCACGTCGCCACACATAATACACCAGCTTGGGACTTTAGTTTTTCATAGGCTTTGCTATTAGTATTGATTTCTCAGAGACGTAATAATTTTCCTCAGTAATCCTACATATTGACTCGGATAACAAACTATCATTATACCAAATTCATCAAAATCTGTCCAGTTTCTCGTGATGCGGTCACGGACAGACAGTCATCTATATATTATAAAACAAAGTCCTCCGCCGCGTCTGTCTGTTCGCACAAAACTCAAAAACTACTGCACCGATATTCATGCTGTTTCTGTTATATTTACTGTTTCTCGAGGAAGGTCATAGTATATAATTTGTCAAGTATTTTAATTTATTTTGACGAATATCTTAAGAGTAATCACAAAAAAATACGGACGCGAGAATAAAATGCAAGCGCTACTTCAAGCCGCGCCGCGCCGCGCCGCCTCGCTTGATGCAATCGCCGACCCTACCCCGCACCGTCTTGCCTACTGTTTAGCTAATAGCTTTGATTTGGCATCATACAATACTTATTAAATTTTCAACGTTCTACCTCCCCGCCCGGGGACCGACCGAAGACGGCCGATCGACATCGGCCGACTCAGTAGGTAATGTACAATTACACTAATATACAGACATACATACTCACTCCACGGGTAAAGTATAAAAATTTCATTACTAGTGTTTTATTCACTGTGTTCATTTTTACGTAGATTAACTCTATTTTCAGATCTGGTGGCGCGAGGAAAGCGCCACCACAACGTTTCCCGAGTTGTCAAGAGACTCTAAGCTTCGAGGTCGGGCTCACTAGCCCGCCTCCCCCTCCCGGTGACGCTGTTAAGGCTAAGATAAGAAGAAGAAGAAGGCAACGTTCTACCACCAATTCCAATTTTTAAAAAGTGATAAAAACGCGGGAGAAGCCGCGGGAATTGCTAGTTAACTATAAAAACTATAGATTCGCTGTCGACATTAATAAATATTTCAATAAGAGTTTCCTAAAATTATTTAATGTACATATTTGATAGTAAATCTAAGAAAGTATTTAGTCCTTAAAGCGATTCTCTATATTTTATAGAGTCCATCATCTTTCTTATGTCACAAAGTTACTCACCGGCCAGAAGTCCACGACGTAACCAAACAACGGTTTCGCGGCTGCCCACAGCAGGGGCAGAACCGCCGTAACGAGCCCCATAACCGATGGCGACACACCCAGCTGCTTTCCGAAGACATTTAGTTGAGGTAAAAGCGGGCCCAGAGCTGGAAAAAATATTGGTTATTAATTCAAAATATTTTATTTAGCATTTATTAATGACATTTTTTATTGAACGTCATGAGTCTACCAGTTAGGAAAGAATCCTCAAACCTGAGAAAATGCTTGACCACTGTTAAGATCTGAACGAAAAAAATACGCAAAGGTATTATACAAGTAGGCTCGATCCCAAATAAAGGTGGTAAATGAGTAAGAGGAAAGAAATGGTTTCACGGTAAAGAAGAATTTTAATGTAGCCAAATATGTACATGTTTTTTAAAAAAATCTAAATAAATAATAGTTATTATCGATACAGAGGCCGAATCTATAAATTTTAGAATACTTGTCTCTCTGTCTGTCATGGAAAAATCACTCGTCAGATATTTATTATTGCGTTGGGGCATACATTTACAGCAAACCAGCTCCTCCATACTAGTGGCAACGTTGGGTTCAGCAAGATAGTACCTATAAACCACCAGTACCAGTACCCACTAAAACTAACGGAAATGACGTATGACGCCCCGGTCAGGTCTGTCATAAGAAAAAAAAGATCTCAGTCTCTCTTTCCTTTGAAAGTCGGTAAAATACATAAAAAAATTGAATAAATGTGGGAACACCCTACAAATATCACGCCATTGCTCAGTGATAGTGACATAATTTATCTTTTAAGTATTCTTAATAATAAGCAAATCAGTTTTTATTGCGGCAATTTCCTTAAGACATAATTACCTTAGAAGATGGAATCCTTTAGAGCTTAGACACACCATATTACATAATATAATTAAATTCTAAATAAGTTGAATCTGTACATTAAGTTTTTCAGTCATCATGTCATCAGTCCTTTTAAAAGTCCCACTGCTGGGCACGGGCCTCCCACAGTACGAGAGGGATCAGGCCATAGTCCACCGCGCTAATCATGATAGAAATGATTCGCACATGAAAATATCAGAGGTGCGAGACCCGGATTTGAACCCGCATCACTCGGTTATACAAGCGAGCACGTTACGTATTTATAGTAAATTCTTATAGAAACATTCATTGTTATCGTTAAAGAGACTGTATTTATCATTTTTGGAATTCATGTATGTCTGTCTGTCTATTAATTATTATATAACACTGTATTATATTATCTTATCATTAAACTTAGAACAAATTATGTTTGCTATACAATATCTCATAAACCTAACTAAATTACGACTATTGCTGTAATATGATAGCAGTAATCCTTTAATCAGATAGCGCTATCACGTTTTGCTTATAATAATATTATACATCACTAGCCTTTTCCCGCGGCTTTCCATGTTTAATAAATTGAAAATTTAAAAAACCCCCGACATAAAATGAAAAGGAGTTTTGAATAAATATGTAATCCGCCATCTTGTAGCGGCGGCCATCTTGGACCGATTTTCATCAAACATAGCTAAGAACACTATCGACTAATTCATCTTTCAGAAATCATCAGAAAAACAAAATCAAAATCGGTTCATCCGTACGGACGCTACGATGCCACAGACAAACATACACTCACACGCACACATACACACACAGACACGTCAAACTTACAAAACATATATATTTTTTGGAAAATCTAATTGAAATTGAAATAAATAAATATGTTGGGACATTATTACAACAGCGCCATCTAGTTCCGTGCTAAGCTAAGCTTGTGTTACGGATACCAGATAGTTGATATACTACACATATAAATTTCAAATACATACATATTATAAATATAAACACCCATGACTGGAGTACAAACATTTGTGCTTAACAAATGAATGGCCCAGCGGGACTCGAACCCGCGACCGCTGGCGCAGAAAGTAGGGTCACTACCAACTAGGCCAGACGTGTTATCAAATAGTTATTATTATCGAAATAGATTCCGAATATATACTTTCTAGATTTTTGTCAGTCTGTCCGCATCACGCGAAAACTACTGGACAGATATTGATAAAAATTTGGTAAGATGATAGCTGGGTCCGGGTCAAAACTATATCATTCCCGAGAAATCTATACTAACAGCTAAAACATCCTGTCTTATATATACAAAAATCTCGTGTCACAGTGTTTGTTATCGAACTCCTCCAAAACGGCTTGACCGATTTTTATGCAATTATCTGTGTATATTTGTTAGGTCTGATAATAGGTCGTAGACTATTTTTATTTCCTTAGGTGATAAGGGTGAACCTCTCCAGGTTTTTTATTAATTAACTAGCTGTGCCCGCGACTTCGTTCGCGTGGATGTCGGAACTTAACAATGTATTTTTTAGTGCGAAGCGCTGTTGGAGGACACCGATACAAATCATTTTTTTTTATTTATGCTAGTGCTTCTTTATAAACAACATTCATCAATTCAAATCATTATCAATCAAAATAACTTTTCCATCTTCTTGTACGGGGTTTCTCTACTCAAATATCTTTTGATAGACTGAACCGATTGCAATGAAACAAAAACTAAATGTTACTTCAAGTTACGTCCAATTGTTGTGTATAAAAGTTATCTTGCATTGCTTTCGTACATTTTCCGTGATGCCCGGATAAATAAACAGACAAACCGACAAACAGACAAACAGACAAAAATTATAAAAATGCTGGAAATGGGTTCTATTGGTTGTCCTTTAACACCCTGGCTATTTTTTTCTAATTTTTTTTTGATGTACAAAAACGACTTTTCTACAGTTTTATTATATGTATAGATATATTTTTAGACCATATGTTCATTTTTCATTCATGCCTCGAAAATACATTTACTGACGTATAAAATCTACGAATTAGGTCTTTAGAACGCTACTCTCGCGACTCCGGAAAATGCTCGTTATTATATAATCCTCGACTTTGAAGTGTATCGAAATCAATGTCAAATCTGGTTAATAAGTTCAAAGTACGCGGACGCGAATTTTTAACATAACAATTGCTGCGAGACTACCTCTCTCTCACATGTAGCTCTTATTCCTTATGTTTAGAGGCTATAATAGAATAAAAGGAACTAAATGATTGAGGGGCCCATTTGGAACCTTGACCTTAGATCCAGACACATTCAGATTTCACACGTTCCTGTGTTTTAGGATTGTAGTACAGTAAATATTAAAGGCGATAAAAATGCAAGTAACTTATAAAAATTATAATACTAATTCTTAGATTTACGCGAATATTTGACGACACGTTTCGGTCGCCGATGAGTGTCTCGAAAAAGGGAGTATGTATAACGTATCTTTTCCATTTAACGTGACATTGGCGAAGAAAAGAAATAAATATGTTGTAACACTAACACACAGCGCCATCTAGTTCCGTTGTAAGCTACGAGGCTTGTGTTACGGATACCCGATAGTTACACTACACATAACTTTAAATAGGTACATACATATTATAAACACCCTTTACTGGAGTACAAACATTCATGCTCAACAAATGAACGAACAACAAAAGCCCTCAGCGGGATTCTAACTCGCGACTGCGGGCACAGAAAGTAAGGTCACTACAAACTGAGCCAAACATATCACCAAATTGTGCCCAACTCACTTTCTTCTAGAAACCATTAATGATTAAACATAATAACTGAAATGAATTGAAAAAATGAAACTAGAACATAGACAGCATCAACATTAAAATCGGTTTGCATCGCTTAATATCGCGTTTCGTCTGTAATGGATTATCTTCCTATGAAGGCAGGTGTAATTGAATGTGAATGACTTTTGTATCCAGCCATTGTAGGACTTTCAATGCCATATTCTTACATATCTCTATCTGTACATAAAATAAGATCGGTCGGTATTTGTAGCTATGTAATATACAGTGATATTTGTTATAGAAAATGTCAAAATATTGCAGCAAGACCCATGTAGCGGTACATTGAGTAAAAATACCTTTCAAACAGCATAATAACAAACTACCTAAGTGAAGGCGAAAATGCATCACAGTGACCTAATGGTCTCCTATAGGGAATAGAAGGACAAAAGGCAGATAATTTACATATCTATAGAATTTTCCAAGGAATAGCAAAAACCATCACTGCACACTGTAGCTAAAGAGTAATTTCTATATAGTTTAATGAGTCTGGCAAATGCCAGGTATTGTGTAGTAAATATTCTAATCAAAAGTGTGTAACAGTGTACAATTTAATATGTTGCAGCCAACTAGCTTGATCAGGCGTTCAATTAACTAGCCTAGCCTCTTTAGCCATTCAACTAGCGGCTTGTATGATATTCAGTCCTAGTGTTTGTAACAACATTTAATAAACTGGCTGGCTAATGCTTAGGGCCCTTAGGCTATTTGTCCATTTCAACGAATATCTAACACTTATTTGCTTTATCACATAAAATAAGTGGATAATAATTTTTAGGTGCAGGATATATGCCAAAACTAAAAAAATAACCTTAACCTACCAAACTGAAAATTTATTATTTGAAAATCTGTCTGTTTGTCCCGGCTAATCTCTTAAACGGCTGGACCGATTTTGAGGGGACTTTCGCTCACAGATAGCTAATATTATACAGAGTACCTTATGCTACTTTTATGATATATGCCAAAAATAAAAAAATTACCTTACCCACCAAACAGAAAATTTATTATTTGAAAAATCTGTCTGTTTTTCCCGGCTAATTTCTTAAACTTACATATATATAACTTACTTGTTTACACTAAATATAGATTTTTTTGTATAAATAATCATCAAAATATTTTTTTTTATTATAGAAGAAACAACCAAATATAACAGTATATTTTATAGATTTTTATTTTTTTAATTATTTATATAAAATAATCAATATTTAAAATTATTATAATTAATCACTGTCTCATCATTCGAAAAATAAATTTTGATGATATTTAGTTTACAAAAAAATATTGTTTACTCACCAGCAAAAAAGAAAAAGAAGTGCAATTTTATAGGCAATAAGCCTCTGTCGACTTTGAACTTCATATTCTCAATGGCACAGCACTTTTTCAATTAATATGTCAACTTATAATTGCATACTTGTTTCGGTATTGTTTGTATTTACGTATAATTATTAACTAGACAACGTATTCGAACTTGCTCGACCACTTTCTAATTTTACATCGTACTAAGAATATCAAACTTGTACTGGATAAGCTTAAATAGTGGTTTTGTTTGCTAGTTTAAGATAATGTATTCACTGTTATCGAAACCCTGATAAAAGTGCAATTGCTTTGTTTTGTTATTTGACAGTTTGCATTTTGATGTCAGTGTTGTGACACTTGACAGATAATGATGGTTACAGATAACTAATCATTGAAAAATTACAGGTTTTACAGTTCTTTGACTAGTATACTATAATTATCTGTATTTTACTACTATAAATTATCATAAAAATATTACAATTTACAACATAATTATTATGTATTCAATATTATAACATGATAAATATAATTGAATAGAAAATTAGAATTTATGTTGAAATAACTTTTTTGTATTGAACCTTTAAAGCAGCAAAATAAAATGCCTATTAATCACGTTGATCATTGAATAACAAAATACTGACCTAAAATATCTCGTCAAGTTATTAAAATCATTAAAATATTAGTATGTATACATATAACTTTTATCACTGACCTCTATATAATACCACTGGACTGGCTGTTCCAAGCGTTTGACAGCAATTTTTTTGTGTCCATTTGAAGCGCCACTAGCGAGAGTCCCAAGAACTAATTTTGACGTATATTACAAAAGACAGTGAGAAGAGTTTGTTTACTGTAAAGTTAATTTTGCATTATCGTTGTTAATATAACATAAGTAGTAATTATGATGATACGGTTATTGATTAATAAAAATAAAAAAATAAAAATCTTTATATCGACATCATTAGTTTTAGTACCATGAACTCTCGCTACGTCCGACAGCGGCGGACAGCGCCAAAATGGCGAATATCAAGCATCCACAAAAGCACGTTGACAACAGCCAGTCCAGTTAACTATTATAGAGGTCAGTGATTAGTATACATATAACTTTTATATTTTTCCATCAGACAAGGAAAAAAAAACGACTGTCATTTGTCAGAAGAACGCGGAAATTTTGAATTTAAAACATTAAACATAAAATTTAAACATAAAACAATTCACTATCTAAAATGTACATGACGATGAGACGACCTCTTTTTGCAAGACAGTTATTAAAATACTAAAAAAGACTTTAAAAAGTTTAAATATGGATGAAGAAGAGCTTGTAGGTTGCATTTGTTGTATGAGTGCAACCGATTTATGCGACCTATTTGTTTGTTATGCGAATAATGACCAAACTTATTGCCAAATGCTTGAAACCTGTTTCGAACTGAAGGTTGGTTTTTAATTTAATATTTACATTCATGACTTATTAATGAGAGATATAAGAAGTCTCTCCCGTGAGCATGATTGCTGTAAAACATTCAAAACGTCGGGAACCAAAAATCAAATAAATCCGCAACAAAATCCGAAAGGATAGTTTCATTTATAATGTCAGATATTCGTTAAACTTAAGGAAGTATTAATAGCTTAGTTAGCGTATTCTATAGAATCAAAAGAAATGTTTCCACTGCGTTTAGACAATTTTCTTTGATTATAAATAAGTGACATTAAAAATAAAACAATCTTTTCTGATATTGTTCTACATAGAATATAAAATAAACAATTAAACTTTTATGTTTTAACTACCATTTCCCGTGGCTCCGCTCGCGTTTTAAAAAAAACTAAATTCTTAGATTTTACATACCATGTTATGTTACAGCCAGTTTTTAACAATTAATTAAGATTACTCAGATATTTTTCAGCAGTTAAAAGTATCCCATATTCTGACCTGGTTAACCAGCTATCATCGTACCAAATTTCATCAAAACCTGTCCAGTATTTTTTCCATAATGTGGCCACAGATATACAGTTGAACTATAATTCTAAAAACTATAGATTCGGCCTCTGTATTGATAATAATTACTATTCTAATAAGACTTTCCTAAAATTATTTAATGTAGAGATTCGACTAAGTTAGAATTTTATTATATGTAAGTATAAATTATTAATATATTTTAACTTATAAAACTTAAATTTTTCAGGTAACAAACGATTTTAAATATATATGCGCAAATTGTGTTGAAAAACTAGAAAGAGCATATACTTTAAAACTACAAACAGTAAAAAACATTGACATGCTTCAGAGTATCAAAGGTGAGTTATGTACATATCTATTTTATCTTATTATTTGTATTAAAAATAATATGATAAATAATAAATAAAAATGTCACAAAAAGCTCAAGTCATGCCTATTTTTAATACTAACTGTTAATTAAAAAAGTTATTTCTATTTGCATTCTTAGGAATATTAAGTTTTATAAAAATTTTATTATGCTACTTTTTTTCATATTATATTGTTTAAACAGATGAAGAGTATCTTGATGAAACTATACTAGAAGACGAGTCTCAAGATAAATCACAAAAAGTTCTGGTTGTTAGAAAACCAGATAGAGAAGGACATGGAAGAGAGGATGATGATGGTATGCTTATATTAAATTTAAACATTAATTTATTAATTTATTTAATATAAAATTGATTGCTGAATTAATTTTGATTATGTTTCTATCAATACTAATAAATATAGAAATATAGACAGAAGTAGTAGAATGGATCAATAGTATTGTTTTCATCCCTTTATCGTCCTACTGCTGGGGGTGGGCCTCCCTCAGTACGAGGGGGATCACGTCATTGTCCACCGCGCTGGCCCAGTGCGTGTTGGCGGACTGAGCATGTTTTTCGAAGACTTGCTAGGTTTTCTCAGACATGCAGGTTTCCTCACGATGTTTTCCTTCACCGTAAGATAAGTGGTAATCATGTTGGAAATGATTCGCACATGAAAATATCAGAGATGCGAGACCCGGATTAGAACCCGCATCATTCGGTTATCCAAGCGAGCGCGTTACCACTGAGCTACCATTACCTATATTTAAAAAAACATCTAATATTGCTTTGCCTTAGTAATGTTAGAAAAATTTAATACTTAGACGAATTAGACGAAGAGCATGAAATAGAAGCGTTAGACGAAACCACATGTATATACTGCAATCTGCAGTTAGATTCAGTAGAGGGTATACATCACCATATTCGTATCGTGCACGGCCTCGAACCCCGGACTGGGCGGAAAGTGAGGGAGTGCCACCTCTGTGGTGCATCTCTGAGGGATTTGGCTGATCATTTTAATAGGTATTCGTATTTTTTTAGGGTGTACATAACTTGTAGGTTTGTTCGTGGAATGTATAATTTTGTGTATTAAATATTGTTGATGTAATTGTATAAATTGTATAAATGTAATTTGCTTATATTAATATACAGTGTAAACTCTATATAACGACACTCAAGGGACCGCACATATTTTGACGTTATATAGAGAGTGGTCGTTAAATAGAGAGAAGAAAATCTGTATTAGAAAAGAAAATGCTTATTTCAGACTAGTGTTAGTAATTACATACATAAAGACAATTCTTATTAAAACGCTATTGCGTATAGTTTATTTAATTTCGTCTGATGTCTTGATGCACCATTAATTTTATTTTTTTTATTTTATTTTACCACCAACAAAGTACTTACTAAACACAAGAAAAAAAAATTGTACATCGAAAAGAAAATATAAAGAGTACCTTAATTATAGGTGATAACGACATTACACATAGTAGGTAAAACAAAATTTTAACTTCACTTTTAAAAATAAAAAAACTTAAATAATAATAACATTTTAGGACAAATTAAAGAAAAAATAAATGCTGTATCTGTATTTTTGTTGTATTTTTTACTTATTTTATTCATATCTTGCGATATTGAGGCATCTTGGTGATAAAGAAAGTACTTTGCCAATAATTTTGCTGCTTCCAGAGCTTCTTCTTCTTCAGAGTACTATTCATTATTTTATTGTTGTCGTTATTGAGAGTGGGTGTAATGCGAAATAGAGTGTATCAATGTATGGAAAACAAGCTAAACCAACCAAAGCCGAGTGATTTTAACGCTTTAGGGAGTTTGTCGTTCGATCGAGTTACGTTACATGGAGTTTATACTGTAATTTAAAAGTATTCGTGCTCTTAATACAAATTAGTGCCCCCAGCTAGACTCGAACTCGTGACCGCTGGCACACAAAATTAAGTTTAACTAACTTTAAATTCAAATGTGTATTTTTTGAGTGCACTTTTGATACCCTTATCGTGACATATTATTTTTTTTTGAAAATTATTGGTTCGTTTACAAATATGTAGTAGAAAATAGATAAAATCATTCGTGTAAGAGTGTATAGTGCGTTTAAAAGTTGTAGCATGTGCATAGGCCTTTACTGCGTATTTTATAAAAAATCTGTACTGTTTATATTGGTAGGTAGATTTATTAGTAGATGTCACTGATATTATAAGTAAAAAGGTGTAGATACGTTACCTAAACGACATTCTACCTTCAAAAACGGCACACTAACGCACACATGAATAACTAAAAATATTGCAATAACACTGAACACACTACATTAAGTTGTCAAAATAGGATGGCATGATTCAAGTATCGCCAGTGAAAAAGAGACAAATATAATTCGCGACAGTGCGTCGTCAACGCGTGACTATGTTCAGGTGGGCCAATTAGCCTAGTTTTAGTGTGCCACTTTTTGAGCGCGTATGACTTATCTACACCTTTTTTCCTAGTATATCAATGGTAGATGTAATTAAACGGTTTTTTATTTCCTTATAAAATATAAGTAGCCTAAGTTACTCCTAATAACATTAACTATCTGCGAGTGAAAGTCCCGTCAAAATCGGTCCGGCCGTTTCAGAGATTAGCCGGAACGAACGGACAAACAGACAAATATTTTAAAAATTGTTTTTTTGTTGTTAGTACCGTATATACTTTCATATGCATTTAGTTAAAAAACTGTTAATTTGAAATTAAAATGTGTTCCTTATTTATATGTAATCTAAAGCCTAAATAATAAGTTTCAAGGTTCTAGCTTTAAAATGTCGTAAATTCCATACAAACTTCATCCCCTATTCAACCCCTTACAGCCCTTTATCGCTTTGAAAAGTAGCCTATGTCCTTCCTCAGGCTTTAGAGTCTAGACTATCTGTGAACCAAATTTCATTTAAATCGGTTCAGTAGTTTTGGCGTGCAAGCGCGACAGACAGACAGACTAGAGTTACTTACGCATTTATAATATTAGTAAAGTTTTTTGTTTTTAGATGTCACAACTCAAACTTTGAATCTGAAGGGCGTCAATACGCGTGCCATTTTTGTGACAACGTGTACAATAGTAAAAAGGCGTGCTTCACTCACTTGAGAATGAAGCATGGATGTTAGTATATTTTTAATATTTTTTTTAAACTCTCACAAAACTAAAGTGGTTCCGCCTAAATATCAATTTTGCTGTTATATTTGAGTTTAATAATAAAATTCGATCTTTCCATTTTAAGTACTGTCTTCGGATTCTTTTTGCGGATTTTATTTAGATTTTTGGTTTCCGATGTTTCAAATGCTGTACAGCAATTATGGTCTCGGGAGAGACTAAGGTTTCAGACATCTCAAATTACTCAATTGACTGACAGTGTATTAAAAAAATCTATAAAAAAATTAAATAAAAAAATTAAATAAAAAAAAGTTATTACAAATAATCTAAAAATGGCCCCAATATAGGTGCGGATTCCTCAAAAATCCGTAAAAAAAATCCGAAAAAAATATTTTATTTTTGCCAAATGTTCGTGTTAATGGAAAAATGAGAATAATTATATCTATTTTAGTGAAACTCTGCAACGATCACACGCCGAAATATTCGTCGCGCGATCGTAAGAAATGCCACATTTGTGGGCGAGATTTCAGTCAGAAGCAAATACTTAACAATCATCTATGGAAAGCTCATGGGTTTGAGGTAGTACTTAACTGTTTTTACGTTATAAATGGTATTTTTATAGGTTTCAATGGGTTTTTACCGACTTTACAAACGGCTTTCGATTAGCATTCGTGGGATTCAAAAAGGATATCCTTAGTATCCAATTGGATGGCATATTTTGCTTGTAGTGTCGCTTGCCGTGCCAGCAGTCGTAGGTAGTAGATTTTGGCTGGTGGCATTCATTAGTCTGTACTCCAATCACATTTATAATATTATGTGCTTAAAGTTATATAGGTCCCAGAACGTAACGATAACCTGGTATCAGGGGAGAGGCCCGCTTGTGATAGGCAGTAAAAAAATCAGCCTCCTCGACCCAGTAGTACTCGAGTACCGACCATTTTATAGCTAGATTTAGCGCGAGCAAAGTCGCGGGTAAACGTATACAAAAACTTGACAAATTACATACTAAAGCATTTCTCGAGAACCACTCTATCCATTGGTGATAACAGCATGAAAAGCGGTGCAGTAGTTTCTGAGTTTATCGCGAACAGACAGACAAACGCGGCGGAGGACTTTGCTTTATAATATGTAGCGATTATTTATATTGTTCCTAGAGTTTTGAATAATCATACCACTGGGCTTACCACTACCTCGATATAAGAACAAGATTTTGACGACACGTTTGGCTCAGTTGGCAGTAACCCTACTTTCTGCGCCAGCGGTCGCGGGTTCGAGTCCCGCTGGGGGCATTCATTTGTTGAGCACGAATGTTTGTACTCCAGTCATGGGTGTTTATATTTATAATATGTATGTATTTAAAACATATATGTGTAGTATATCAACTATCTGGTATCCGTAACACAAGCCTCAGAACAATTTTTTTCAGGTGGAAAAACGTAAAGCATTCTTTTGCCCACTGTGTTCAGAAAGAGTTAGTTATGGAGCAAATTTTAGTGCTCATCTCTCACAGAGTCACCATGTTACTGAAGAAATAGAACAGCTGGAGTTTAGTACAATGGATGGTATGACTATTTGTAACGAAATATTTACATACTAGCGACTCGCCATCGATTCGCTCGAGTTCGTCCCTGGATTTAGCGCGAGCGAGCGAAGCCGCGGGTTCCGCTATGTCTTCATAAATTACTAGTAAACCCGGGTCCGCTTCGCTAGGCATAAGTCAAAATAAATTAAACGGTTTTTATAATTTTCTAATAAAATAAAAGTAGCTGTCCGAGTGAAAGTCCCGTCACCGTTGATCCAGCCGTTTCAGAGATTACTTGAAAAAAGCAGACTGAGAGTCAGTTAAAAAAAATAAAATTGATTTTTTGATGTAATTACCGATATATGAGTACTTTCATATGCATTAGAAACAGACAATTCAATTTTATTAGTATGTACTGATTATTATTATTGATCATCCTCATCAGCCCTTTTTAACGTCCCACTGCTGGGCGTGGGCCTCCCTCAGTACGAGGGGTTCAGGCCATAGTCCACCGCGCTGGCCTAGTGCGTGTTGGTGGACTGAGCATGTCTTACGAAAACTTGCTAGGTTCTCTCAGACACGCAGGTTTCCTCGTGATGTTTTCCTTCACCGTAAGACAAGTGGTGATCATTATAGGAATGATTCGCACTTGAAAATATCGGAGGTGCGAGACCCGGATTTGAACCCGCA